>CM074557.1:1319236-2638472 GCA_037305995.1 Sclerodermus sp. 'alternatusi' | reverse complement strand
AATCTAACGACACATATGAAATTTGAATGTGGTGGACAACGAAAGTTCTCTTGCCACGTATGCCCATCCAAATTTACCCAGAACGTTAGCTTGCGCCGTCATCTTCTTCAAAGACACAGCATTTACCTCCCACCCAAGTTCTCTGTCCCCAAAAGAATTTTTGCCCATATTACTTAAGCTATACAATCTTCACCCTTATTCCAAAACTTCCAATAAATTGTTCATTTGAAATGACTCTAAATCTTATTAGTTGCAAAAATGCAATGTTTTTATATTATTAGTGAATGTTTTTTCTTTTCATAGATTTATGTGCACCAAATGCATCTCAAAAATAATAAAGAAGAAATTAATAAAAGTGACTATATCTGAAAATATAAGATATAAACATATTGTAATATATTCAAGCCATAATAAAATTGTAAAGTGGCAATGCTAATCTTTTATTTCTTTAATTTTTGAAAGTGTCAACAGCATAGGGCAATTTTACTTTGGAATTGTATAAATTGATGATATTTCGAAAGTAGTTTTGTTGACCGTGCACTTGTTTTTTTTCTTTTTCAGAATATCCCTCGGTTGCATCGCATGGACGTGGAAACGGCTGCTTCAGGAGTAAGCAAACGTTTTGTTGCCATCAATGCAAAAGATCATATCAAATAAGAAGTAATCTCGTAAAACATTTGCGTTTTGAATGCGGTGGGCAGAAACACTTCGCTTGTAACTTGTGTTCAGCTAGGTATACACAAAATGGCAATCTGCGCCAACACATGCTCAATATGCATAATATATTTGTTCCGCCACTAAAATCCTGCAGAAGATCTAGCTGCAATTAATTAATAGAATAGCGTAAACTTACTTTGTGGTTTAGCTACACTGAACAGCTAATCCATGCTGCATGGAAATGTAATTACAGTTTTTTGCACATATATTTTCATTTATCGAAATTCTGAATTATTTCTGTAAATATAATAGAAATAAAATGTTTTTAATAACGAGCCTTTCCTTCCTGTTCCTAATTAACTTTTATTAATCTTTTATTTATGTTTATGTTTAGCTACTCTTCGATATAAAGAAGAATCAAGCAAGGATTTTGCACATGCAGGAAAATTTCGTAAGGATCACTTTAAGCGATCTGAATTTATTACTAACTTGATTTGTATTTTTTTTTCAGATTTTCTCAAGAGATTCTGGAGACGAGGGATCAACCAGGAAGCTTTTTCACTGAAGATATAATACGGAAGAATAGCAAATATAATTTTAACACACTCGAAGATTTAAAAAATATTCTATCTTTATTTTAATTTTTATCAAATATACTCCTACAAGATGTATATCCTTTACAAATGATCATCATGAAGAATACATATATACGTGTTGAATAAATGAAGATTTTAAGGAAGATGTACCACTTATTTTTTTCAGAGAAATTTTTGACAACTTGTAAATCATTAAACATGATGCATACCTGAAGTATTCGCTCGAGCAACTTTTAAGCTTCTTATATGTTCGTTTAATTACACAATTTGGAATGATGAAAAATTTCATGTTTAACTATACACTCGAAAATGCCTTTTGCTTGATAAAATATTAAGCCCTTTTTAACGTAGAGAAGCACTGTATATTTTGATGTTAATTCCTTGTTTATTAAACTGAACCTTGCTGAGACACTTTTTCAAAGGTTGATTTTTTTCCTTTGACAGGCTCAGAAATGTTACGTTTGTTATGTCTGCAATGTAAGGAAAGAAGTTACAAGTCGAGGAACAACTTGCAAAGGCATTTAAAATATGAATGTAGTGGCAAACGATTGTTTGGCTGCAAGTACTGTAACCACAGATTCACCCAAAAAACCAGCCTAAATCGACATATAAAAAGAATACATAAAGATATTGATAGTGTAAAAGTCTTTATTGCAGATGTGGACAACAATGATTTGTGAATCCCCCATCGATTTTCTCACCCCTATTAAGTTTCGTTCAATCAACTTAGATTAAGAAAGAAAACACTTGTCTAATACATATCTAAATAATTATTGTTTTCTAGACCAGTTTAAGTCTCATGTAAATGTGCTTTAACGTTGCACAAATTTTATTTTATTTTATTTTGCAGGTTTGTGTTGACAGATTTTAAAACCAATTTTAATACATTAAAGATTATAATTACATTTATGTGAATTACGACGTTGAAAATAATAAATTGTGTCTTATTAAAATTTTCCCTTTCTTTCCATCTAAAATCCTATCCAAATTAATTATTATTTTTATAATTTTGTTGGAGGAGATTTTTTTTACAGGTGTTCGGTAAAAAACTCGAAGACCCGTGTCTTGAAAATTTATGAGATTTTAAGGTGTTTTACTAAAAAAAGCTTATTATTTCTGTTCGCAGGCTATAACGAATTTCATCAAGTATCATCACATCGCAAATCAAGACACGCAAGTTACTTAAGGGATGAAGATTTAAATCTAAAGTGTCCTAAGTGTGGGCGAGGTTACAAACTTAAATATAGTTTATTGAAACATTTAAAGTATGAGTGTGGTGGACAAAAATACTTTATATGTGATCTTTGTAGTAGAAGTTTTACTCAAAATGTTAGTTTACGTCGACATTTGATGCAGTATCACAACGTGTATAAACCTCCAGTGAAGAAAAAAGCTAGGAAGAACTTTCATTAAAAAGAATATCTGTGTTTCAAAGTCATCCATGGAGATATCGCTTAGGGATCACTCGAAAATGCTTGTATGAAGAGATTTACTCATTTCTTCATAAGAGAACGAAGATTACCTCTTCAAGATTGGGTCATCATGAAGAAACTTCTTAAGGAACAATATTTGAAGATCTTATTTCTGGGGCATTGGATTTTGAAGAACAGGATTATTATCATCACTTGTTACTGAAGACTTTTGTTCAAGTAGTTTTAATAATTAAAAGTCACTGTAAATTTTTTGAGAAAATAATAACTTTTTTTTTAATTTACACTCAGTAGTGACTGTTAAATGTTTAATGGACTTTAATACATTTAAAGATGATTAATAATTTTTTAATAAAAGTTGTTTATTTATTTGAAATAAATGGTTTATATATCATCTTTATTATTATTTTAAATATACATAGTGTTTCAAATAAACGTTCGAATGTTTTTTTAACTTAACTTTTTACGAAACTTAAAATATTTTTCATATTAATGATATAAATAACAATTATATAAATTTTTATATTGTAAGATACTATGTTTTGAGTAGTTAAAAATTCTTTGAAGCTATATTTTGTATAATTTTGCTTGACTTCCTTTTTTTTAACATCTATCCAAGATAAATACTATTCCATTTTCATAATTTGATGTACGTATGTAACATTAATATTTTCCATAATGAATCCCTCTCCTATTTTCTAATTCTTTCGTTACAGTCTACACAATAATTTACAGATTTAAACTATACATTTTTGTTCCTTTCAGTAATATTTTTTATTGTAACATTTTATATTTTAAGGTTTTAGTACAATCTATGTGATAACGAAAGAGTAAGAAAAAGGAAATATTTATATTTTCTCCCTTAACAATTTTTTTTTTAAGAATTATAAATGAGATAAATTATTATATGAGTTTTAACATTTTACTTCCTTCATCATTATTAAACGCAAGAAAGACATTACACTTTATCCAGTGGTTAAAAACACCGATCGAAGTGATTTTGATTTGCTTGTGTTTAAATGATGTTCAATTTGTTGCTTCTTTTCAAAGATAATTGTCCTCTTTTGCCACCAATACTTCGGTTTCTTCTATGAACTATAAGTTTATCAATATCCTACTTAACTTCTTTCCTAAATACATTATTTGTCTGAAATATATTCTAATATTAATTATCTTTGATTTGTTCACAGAGTGCTCTGAGTTCGTAAAGTACTCCGGGTTCACAAATTCTAAGAAGATAAACGATATTGTGGATCATGATAAATGTACGAAAGTAATTCCAGAAGGTGACAATGTTGTCGATCATTATAAATTCCAGACTGTAATTCCGGAAAGTGACAACTCACGTAACTACATTGAATGTGGTATAGACCCACCTTTGGTTTTACTTACGGCAGATGGCAAATCCACTCGTGTAGTTGAAACCGATAAGAAATTTCAGTGCAAGATATGTGGCCAGGGGCTCAGTAGTTACTTTACTGTTAACCGTCATATTATGAATCAACATTTTAAACAAAATATTCAAAAAGAAAATAGCAAGAAAAAGAAAAAGCATAGATGTGAAATTTGTGGGAACGTTTATGCTTTGTATACAAGTCTTAGTCGTCATATTAAAAGTTGCGGTAAACCAGGTATTTTTCCGTGTGAAAACTGCGGGAAAAAATTTGCGCAGAAAACGTGCGTTAGTAGACATATAAAATCTAATGCGTGCAAAGGCAATGAAAATTCATCTAAGAAAGATCTACCTATATCTAACAATAAGAAAAGGAGAACACGGGCACAGCATGATTCGCCTGAAATTCCGAACACAAGATTTGACAATGCACCGAATGTGTTAAGCCTTAATAAACATCCTTATAAAGCAATCAATAAGGATACAGTATCAAGACCTGTACCAATACCTGTCCCAAAAAAAGTTCCATTACCTATTCCATCATCCATGCCAGTTTCTACGCCAATACTTCCATCAGCTTTCTCCAATTTAAAAGAAATGATTGGGAAACGAAGAGATATTTTACAGAATTTTGAAATTTTTGTCTCGAAGAAAACTGAAACTGCAGATTGCAACGATTCTAAACAAAGTTTTGACAATACATCGAATGTGTTGAACCTCAATAAAAATTCTTATAAGGCAATCAATAAGGATACAGTATCAAGACCTGTACCAATACCTGTCCCAAAATTAGTTCCAGTACCTACTCCATCATCTATGCCAGTTTCTACACCAGTTGTTCCATCAGCCTTCTCCCATTTAAGAGAAATGGTTTGGAAACAAAGAGATATTTCACAAAACTTTGAAATAACACAGAATTAACACCTTCCGTGCAAAAGTATTTTAACAAAAAGTTTCATGTCGTTTAAGTGCACAATAGGTTGTTTATGTAGTATGGTGCACAATATTATATTTATCTAATATATCATGATTTATGTTCATATGTATGTATATATTATTTTGTTTACTTAAAAGTATTGGATTCGAAGAAAAAATGCATTCGACATAGCATAAATTTTACCTAAAAAATAATACATATATATATACATACATACAAAAAATCTTTACTTCATCTGAAGAAATACCGATAAAAAGAGTTTAATTTCTATATTTTTTGTTTGAATAGCATCGTTATAAAAAGCTTTATACTTATATCGCTTAATAAGTCGGTGATTAAAAGTGCCTCGGAATATTTGATCGTTTACAAATATGAAATAATGTACAAAATGTTAAGACGATCAATTTTCAGAAAAATTTATATTTATCTACGAGTTTTTTTCGAAATTGAATTTTTCTGGAAAGATTGTTATCTTTATTTAATTTTATAATAAATAGAGGAATTATAATAAGTAACCGTTAATGAGATAATGGAAATTTGGAAAAAATCTTATTTGTAATTATTATCCTTTTAATAGCATTAGGTATCACTAAATGATTTTACTAAAAAGACTGAAAAAATTACGGAATATTTGTTCCCCTACAAATGAAATTTGAAGACTAATTATTTACTTTTTATTTGGAAATATAAATTGAATCTAGTCTCATTATTTCGTGGTGCTTTAAATTAAATTTTAATGCTACAATTTTGAGTAGGGGAGATTTATTATGGCGTCATTGTAATAAAATAAAACATTGCAATAGAGTAATAATGAATAATGATGGCTTATAACATTTTCTAGCTTAAATTTTTTAACTAATACTGTAAAAATAAAAGAGAAAGAGAGAAAGAGAGAAATAATAATTACTTATTGTTTGTTTATTGTTTTACAATTACGCTATGCATAGCAGTTTTATTATACTTTCACACTTTCTCTTCACAATTATGATTTATCGTTTTTAAACAGTTATGATGCAAAATCGTAGTATAAACTTTACACTAGTGCCTCATATTATATATGTTATTGCACATAACAATTAAGCACAGATTGTTTTAATCTACATATTTTGGGAATGATTCAATGCTTATTAAGTATTATATTACATGGGTATAAATGTATTTTAGGTAAAGAAAATTATTACTGTTATAAATGATTGTCTTAAGTATAATCCATGAAAATTGCTCACTTTTACTGTTTGATTATCATAGATTCACACACACACACACATATATGATTAGTAATAGCGCATCAGTAATTTTATTGGATTCTATACACATGTACACACTCGAATAGTTTTCATTTAAATTATAATCTTAGCGTGATGTTACAATGTTTACTTTTAACTATTTTATGTCTGAAAAGACCTCAAATTTTTACTTCGGGACAGGTTTAAAATTGTAATTTTATTGCTTTATAAACTGTTATATATGAAAATTAATAAATGAATAAGAAATATACAAATACTTGTTATGTATTAATAGTTAAATTAAATTTTTCCTTATACTTATTATATAGTAAAAAACTTTTATTGTTAAAAATAAAAATTGTAATACTTTAGTTTACGCTGTATTTTTATAATTACGTAACATGTAATAAATTAATATGTTTCAGCAGTGGACAATTTATTCTGTGATGAACTTCCATCTGAATTGTTGCGGCGTTGTAAATCGGATCTACAATGTTTAAAATGTTGGAAAAACTATAGCGATTGGAGAAACTTAAGGAAACATATGAATTTTTTCTGTCAAATGGAACCTCTCTTTTCTTGTCCCTATTGTGGGTACAGAGCAAGAACGCGAACTGCACTGAAGTATCACACTGTTAAAAACCACTCGCTTATATCCTAAAATAAAGAAATTTAAAAATATTTTATGTAAAAATAGAAGAGTCAAAAATGTATTCTAATATTTAACTTATGTACACCATTTTGTATTTTTTTATATAAATATTTTATACGTACATATCTTTTATTTATTATTTATTCATATAATCTTTAGCATTTGATTTGAAACAAGTATAAAGTTCTACAAATATGTTTGGTCATCCGAATTTCAATAGTCGGTGAAAGTAAATAGTTGTTATACTTTAGTTAAAGGGAGATGTGATATTACTGGTGATTGTGTGTAATAAAATTTGCTAACATTGTCCTTTGTAATTTTTAGGATTTGTCGGACTACAATTGGAGGAGCTAAGTACCGTGGATGATGCATCTGGAAAGCAGCTTTATATTTGTAGAAGATGTGGCAAGCACTATCATTGGAAAGCGAGTCTTCAGCGTCATCTGAATACCAGTTGCGGCTTACCGCCAATGTTTCAGTGTAGTATTTGCGGATATCGAGCTAGCCGGAAAGACATTCTGTATCGACATCTGAAAATCCACTCGAGAAGAATAAACGATAACAAATAATATAAGGCACCCTGTTCTATTATTTCTATTATATGAAACATTTCCTCCGGAAAAATAAATAATGCCTAAACTTTTGCTGATATCAGGCAATTCCAGGATTCGATCTTTCCCAAAACATTCATGAAAGGTAACTTCTTCATATAACATAAAATAAAATGCTAAAAATCAAGAATAAATTGCTTATTTTAACACCTTCGTTTGTCTATAATTTATGTGAGGTATCCAAGACTATTGCGAAAACTAAAAGTTTGACATTAGTCTACGAGAATTGTTGATTTCCCAAAATAAAAGTTACTTCAGGTCCGAGAATGATCAATCATCGCTGCACAATTCAGCTATATTAGATTTTTTCTTCATCGAATCATCTTCCTTTTGTTACAGAGGCTGCATGGAACGTGTCGGGATACGTTGGTAACTATGATCCTGTACCACTTGGGGTATCGGAACCCACAGAGTTCAAAATGTTCGAGAATTCTCAGCAAATAAGCAAGCGGTATGTATGCGGCTTTTGCAAGAAGAACTTCCGAATGAAGAATCTTTTAAAAAGACACGTCCAGTTTGGCTGTAAGATGAATCCACGAGGATCACAGTTCGCCTGTACATTTTGCCCGTACAAGAGCACTTATAAGGCCAATATGGAGAGACACGTCAGGAATGTTCATGCTACTGGTGGACTTAAATTTCGCTGTGAACTTTGCAACTTCCGTAGCAATTATTCTTATTGTGTACGAAGACATATGAAGACTTTTCATCGTACAACTGATAATTCCCACAAACCACAAGATTCATCCAATCAAATCCCCCAACACAGCCTTGAAACCTTAGCGGATTACTAACGTTTTCTCTATAATACATGGAAATCGAATGTCAATGATTCAATTAATTTTAATTGAATACTCCTTGAAACAGCTATTACACAATGTAGTTGGATGACAACGATGCATATGCTTCGCGATACACAATTTCAGTTTTTATTGTTGTATAATTTGGTAATTATAAGTGTCATATTTATAAAGCGCTGTATAAGAAATAAGCTTAAATTAATTCATTAATTTATGATAAAACTCTAATTTTTTAGTGTTTTTTAAATAATGAACCAGTTTTAAAATAATAAGTATTTGAATATAAGTTCAATTCAATTTTTACTTTAAAAATTATATAATGAAATACACTATTATAATTATAAACCAATGTACTAGCTGTTGATAATAATGATCACATATCGTGGTAATTTTGCATTACGTGAAATTTTTTAGTTTTTTTTTATGAATAAATGATTGTAAATTGTGAATAACCACGCAATAACATAGATTTAAGAGGTAAAAATGATCGTTCAAATCATAATTATTGTGCATTTATGTAATTCTCAAGAGTGTTTGACAATGATAATGAATTTTCCTATGACTATGTAAAATAGAGCTTACGCTACCTTGTAAATCACCTTTAATTTTCATATTAATATACACGCGTGTATTAGGAAACGTTTATAATAAAATACAAGTTACTATAAAGTCTCAGTGTTCTTATGTTCATTTGAGAATTATCGTTCACGTCTTAGATTTAGTAAAATCTAAATATTTGTATTTATCGCATTTATTTTCAATGTCTTATTAAAGACTTCCATATCTGTTTTAATACTTACATTAAGACAAGTTTTTCTTTTCAAGTTCTTATTAGAAAATGGTTGAAGAGATATTCAGAAATTGATCTAGCTTCGCGCACAAGCAATCTTCAGATTTTTATTTCGTTTTATTTTACTAATTTGATTGACATTTTTGTTTCAGCTGCCTTTTGGTCTTGCAAGAATATCTTCACTTATGGATCGCCCAATTATGTGCCATATGTAACAAACGAACAGCAGCAACAACAGCAACTAATGCAACAACAAAGTAACAGTGATAAGAAGTTAAGGTCATTTGTATGCAACGAATGTGGAAAAATTTATGCAGTTTATAGGTCACTTTGGAGGCATCGAAAATTTGAATGTATCAATGCTAAACCTAGAATAACTTGTGATGCTTGTCCCTATCAAAGCCCACACAGGTGGTGTATTGAAAATCACAAGAAAAGACATCACAGTGATTTATAAAATCAGTATTCTAATCAATAATAATTTAAATGTAAAATTAATCAGTGTTCTTAGAAATTATAAGCATATTTTATTATGTGTAATTACGTGATATGTACATTTACTAAAATAATTTTTAGTATTAATGATATTATAAATACATTTCTTATTTGGATCTCTATATATATTACTCCAGAAAATAATTTTCCAACCACTAAGATTAACTGTGTTAATTTAATTGGGAATTCATCGAAATTACTTTTCGAAATATAATCTTTGCTAACTTTTTGATTTGTGTTTCAGATGCATGTATGTAAGAGAGCAGCTCCGTCCATTTCATTCTTGGATATTGGATTTATTCTATAATTGTTTCTCTAATTACTTGTCTCTCTGACTATGTATTTTCTCTTTTCTTTTTCAGGAAGTGCAGCTAACAATGAGATTTTGTTAAAAGAAGAATTGGAATGTGGCAGAAAGAAATAACTAATAATAATAAAATTCAATAAAGTAATAATTTGTAGCTTGTATCAGATAATATGTACCTTTTAAAGAAAAAGTTAATTGAAGCAGTTAATCAAACTCAATTAAATTAATTGTCAGTAAAGCCAGGCTATCAATTTTTTCTTGCTTACATATATAATCCATTCTTTTTAATCCCATAATAATACAATTTTAATACACGTACACATCAGACCATGACAGAGTTAAACTTGATATGAAAATTTGGTCCAATATTCTTGCCCAAGAAACACATTTGGCCAAATATCAGATTTTACTGACAATCTGTGTTTTTTGGGTATTTTTCTTCAAAACTCACTTTACGTAAGTAAAACTTTTATACCTCAAACCGTTTGTAGAAAACAATAGCTGTTTATTGGAGTATGTGAAATATTTTTTAGTTAGTAAATAGAGTATTACTTATTTCCATTTCGTATTGAAGCCTAGTAGCCACTGCTTACCGTGCTAAAGCGAACATTTTGCGTTAAATGGGAGTTTCCAATTTGCCATAGATACAATATGACCCAAATTGAAATGAAAAATTGTTTATCGATCCTATGTCCTCTCTCATCTAGCTATTCGAGCATTTACTCGCTATGCTAGATTCTTTCCGATTGATGTAACAAACAGATTTACATTATCCTCAACATAATGAGTCATTTATTTTGGCAATTGGAAGACCTTTTTACAGGGTTGTAATATTCTATCCTTAACCAATTTAATTTTTCTTAAATTTGTTTTTACCAGGCTTAAAATAAATGGCTTAAGTATCAAAGGTAGATGATCAGGATTGAGAAGCTCCCAAAGTCTTATAGCCTTTTCGAAGGCATATGAACTGGAGTCTTTGGGAAAGGTCTAACATAGCTCGTTTGCTTGCAGCTTACCAGAAGATGTACATAGGCGATCGAGTCCTGGGCTATACTTGCACGATGTGCAGCAAATTCTACAAGATGTGGAGCAACTACTTGAAGCATAAATGTGAACCACCACAATTCAAGTGCCCGCTTTGCCCGTTCGCCGCCTTCAAAGCCTTCATCTTGCACGCTCATCAGGCCGAGCAGCATTTCAAGGTCACATCGCCGAACACTTGAGCCCTCCCTAATCAAATTCAACTGGATCGAGTGGTTCCAGCTAATTGCCTTAGTTAAGCTTTTCTGTGCCTAGTGCAGAGTGAGTAGGTGTGATATATCCAGGATAAACATTCTGGCCACTGACAATGAGCTTTCGTAACAACTTTTCAAAGATATTCGTATTTCCACCTCTCACTCGCCTTTTTAGGAAATTTCAATGCTGGCTTCTTTCGTATCACCCCAAATCTCCAATTGTCCCGTCTTTGTTGATGATTTTCAAAAATAAGTCTCCTTAAGACTAGCTTTAAAGAGTAGCTAAGATAAAATATTTAAATTAACTACAAAGAGGAAATTTTATCCCTTTGAAGTAATCAATTGAATTGTGTGCTAAGCAGATTCAGATTAAATATTTATTTCTATTATAAATTTTCTATATTATGAAGTTACATTGGATAAATTAACACTAAGCTACTGTATGAACTATAATTTACAAGAGATTACCTTTAAATTATTTTAATGAAATGTATATAACATCAATATGCAGGGTGTCTAAATTATCGTACTATTTTCATAGAAAAATTTTCATTCTGGGAGTCAAGTTTCTCAATTTCTATTTATTTTACCTTGCAATCTAAATATTGAATTAAATTCACAATCGCAGATATATTTTCTCGTTAACTTTATTTGATTATGAAGGATGTACGTTTATTAAAAACACCCTGTATTATTGCTTTTTAAGTAAATTTTATTTTCATAAATATCTGGAAGAAATACCAGACACATATCTTTAATATATAATTTAAAAGCTAGCTAAACCCCTTTTCTTTATAATCGATATCAAATTTTTTTAAGATATTCGAGTATTCTCTTCATAGAATATTGTTTTAAATAGGTCCTAATCATCGATATATTTTAATCGTTTAAATAGCAACACTGCCTGTTTTGAAGCTGCACCTTTCTATATAATTATAGATATCTAACTTTATATTTAACTAAGAGAAATATTTAATATTAAAACAATTTTATTGTTATAAATTATCCGTCTTAATGATTGCATTATTTATTTATACAATAATTCATTTATATATACTCGGATGAAAAGATTTTTTTGTATAATTTTTCGCGAAAATTACAATGTCCAACGAGTGTATAATTATTTTATATTCTTCCGTGCCATTTATAATTTTATGCATATGAAGCGTTAAATTACACTGAATATCACTTTAGAATGATGTTAAAAGTATTACGATCATTTCCAGCATATATTTAATTATCTTCTAGTAAGATTGTGTAATTCACAGTTATTGATGAGATTTTAAATTTTACGAATCCCCTTGAGCGAGACTGTCTACTTGACTGATTTCTTATGACTAGTTAGAATTAAGAATATTCGAGGAAGAAAGGCCAGCTTTATGATTGCATTGGTATCACTAAAGTTTCTCTTGGTACCATATGACTTTATTCAAATTGTGCACTTCATTCACAAAAGTAACACAGCAGGCATAGATTACGTATGTAGTATTTATAAATGCATGTATTTTCGTAATCACAATAATAAAGCATCAGAAGAATATTATACAAACAATTGTTAATTTATAAAATAATCACGAGGTAAAGTCTATATTAATGTGGATTAAAAAAGTCTTTGTATTACAAATTTTCTAACACCTGTTGAATATTTCATTTTTCAGTTTTCTTCGCTCGTTCTAATTGCAGTGAGGAGTACAATGGGAAGCCGAGTATTCTGTAAAGCGTATCCGTGAGAATATGTAATTTCTTTAATATATAGAATTTTAATTAAGAAAATTAAAAGATTACATTCCTTATCAATAAATTCGTGTGATTTTATTATTTTGTCCTATTTATTTCTTGACTCGATATGTTATCTTGTGTTTTTTATTATTAATTCAATCTTAATCATAAGGGATATTCATTTGTGTAGAGAAATTTTTCCAGATTATTTATCTTATTAACAAAAGTTTTTAGATTATTAAAGTGTTAATAAAAAGTTTCATCGATTGTTTTTGATTTATTAGTGAAAAGATCAAGTGTAGTTTGAAGTATTTGTTAAAGTAAGAATATGTACTAATAAAATCTTTTTATTTCTTTTTGCAGGCTATCTCCCTGGAAATCTGATGTACGGTTGTAACAAGTGTGGCAAGCTTTACATGAGCAAAAGATCTCTTGTAAGGCACTTGCGAGAAGAATGTGGCATGTATCCAAAATATCAGTGCCCTTATTGTCCACAGAGAAGTAAATTACATTGTAATTTACTGAAACATATTAGGGCGAAGCACAGATAAACTTCAAGAAATCGGATACTATAACATTATTATCAGTTTTGAATTATGTACAGGATATTTTCTAATATAGTGTTTTTTTTTTGTTCTTGAAAAATCATTAAAATTTTCAATAAAACACTTTAAACTTTCTACAAATCTTATTCTTAAAATGTAAATAAATTATAACCGTTTCTTTTAAGTTTTCTTTAAGAAACATATTTTGATTACATGAACAATCACTTTCTTATTAGAGATACAGAAAGCATTCAAATGTCAAAAACTTGTAATCACCCGAGTATACGAAAACCTAAAATTGACTTGAATGCCTGAAAACCTGCGTGGATTCAATGTTTCGTTATTATCGCTGTTGTTTTTTCTGATGAGCATCCGCATTTTATTTTTTCCAGAATTCAATACCTGCCTGGCTTGTTCGAAATCATACAAATGGAAGAAATCGCTACTTCGACATATACGAGAGAATTCTGTGTGCTGGCCTATCCTATTGACTTCTGGAGATGACGAAATCATCAGACAAATTCACTATAAAATTTATAATGTTAACAATTGATCCGTCCTTTCATTCCCGAACTGCTAAAACTAACTTTCTCTTTTTTCTTTTAAACATAAAGAAATTTGAATTAATTTGTGCAAAACTATTTTTTATAAAAAATAAATATTACTTTTGTATACTTAGAGCAACTTACATATTCACAAGCCTACTCTAGCAATTGCCTTATCTTTCCTATGTAAGCTGCATAAATGTGTTGTACAACTCATTGAAATCTTGATAGGTCTTTTTCAAACTCTTGTTTCAACTTAGGTGTGTGATTGAACATTATACGTATATTAATATTAAAAGTTTTGAGGTAAATTTGAAAATAATTAAGAATGATTGTTTGTTTGTGCAGGTGAACTATATGGAACTCCTATGCTAAATATGACATCGTCTCCTAGAAGGGTGTTTCCTTGTGGAAGGTGCAATAAGGTTTACGCAAATTCGTCTACATTGCATCGCCATCTCAGACTTGAATGCGGAAGACTTCCTCAGTTTCATTGTCCTTTTTGCCACTTTAGTACGAAAAGGAAATTCAACTTAAACTCTCATATAAAACATAAGCACATCATTAAACGAAGAAATAGTGATTCAACAAATTCGAGTACTAGATAGCGTTTCGAAGTGATGAAGAGTACAATTGTAAAAATATAAAAAATCTTTCATTTTTTCATTTAAAATAAATATACGGACTTTATATTATGACTATGTATATATATATATACATGCATTATTTTATTATGTAAATTTTATTGTAACTTCCGTTAACATTGTTCCTTTCTATTATTTAATAAATTTTAGATTAATGAATGCATAAATCAATTGCTGCTCTTCTATTCATTATGACAGTATCTTGATGTTGAATCAAAGCTGAGGTGATCTTGTGAATTTCTGTTTTAGGATAACAACAAAGTATCCAATCCAAAGGTCCCAAAGTCATTTGTCCGTCATCATTGACATCGAAACTACAAAACAAGATAACTCCCTCGATCGACATGTAAATTACAAATGAGGAAAGACGAAATTAAATCATTTCTCCTTTATAAATAAACGTCTTTACATCCTACGTCACATCCAACATTTTACTTATCAATTATTGCATAATTGATACAATTTTTTTCATGAAAAAAATAAAAAACTTCTGTTTTATTTTTTATAACAAAATATGTTGAAACAAAAAAATCTTTAATTTATATAATAACTCTCGCAAAGTGAAAAAAGGGGCCTTGATGGACCAATGGCCTTAAGGCGTTTCTGTGTAATGTAAATACCGTTTTCTAATCAATATTAAAAATGACATATCTGAACGTTCGATTATTATCTATGAAACGTAATAAAAGTATTTTATTTGCCTGTTTTGTTAAGAAGACTGGACTTTGGTATCTTTCAATCGAGGGAATGGTTTCTAAAGAAGGGAGAGATGGTCTTAGTAATTCTACTTTTAATCCTAAAAGGCTAGTATGAAAAGACAATAAGTAGAGTAGAAAAATAATGTCAGTGAATTGTCCAATTTCCAAGTATCGCGAGTCGAGCGCAAATCTATTTGTCGTTGATTGTTATTTGTAAGAATTTTGTCATATAAAAGAAAACTTTCATAAGCCTTACTCTCCCTTTTCAAACACTTCACATTTTTCCCGTTGGTCTCGTGAATCCACTATAATCATTCATGGACGAATTACTCTCTGGTCACTTTGAAAATCTCGAGCTTTCCAAAGGAAAGATAGTGGTGGACTCACGATATCACACAAGCAACAAATACACGCATTTCTGGCAAAATTTGAAACCTTGGGCGCACCTATATCTTCGGGGCTATTGGCTGATACATTGTGTGTTGGGTTGGTTACGGGTTTAATCTCACTGATTTCTCTGCCAGTTTATTAGATAACACTGTTCAAAGATCCTTCATCTCATTTGGGCGCGTTCGTCACAAAGAAATATCCAAGTTCCCAACGAAGCTCCCAACGGAGTTTTTAAGGGAACTTCGATTGGGAATTTGGATACTTTGAAAAGGACATCGTCAGTCATCAAGCGAGTTATAATTTATTAATTTGATTTTCTGCTTATCTCGCGTCCTGCTTGGCGCTGGGACTTGTTGTAGGAATGGGAGCTTTGTTGTCGCTGCTGAGATCGGACTACAAAGGTGGAGCTAATAGGAAGAAACATGGAGGTTCTCCCAGTGGCGTTGGGATGTCCGGAAGTTTGACCAGGAATTCCAGTCGACGACTCAGCTCCGCAGACAACAGCTTCGAGGACTCCGGCAATGAAAGGACGTCGACCAACCGAGAGGTAGTTTTTCCGGATTCCTTCGAGGTACTTCCGCAACCCAGGGACTTGAGTGTCGTGTACATGGACATACCACATGAGCAACAACGCAAGTTCAGATGCCGTTTTTGTGGTAAAGGCTACAGGTGGAAGAGTACAATGCGTAGACACGAAATGGTGGAATGTGGTGGTAAACCTCCAGCTTTCCAATGTCCAGAATGTCCATACAAAGCTCGACAAAGAGGTAATCTTACTGTCCACTATAAGAGACACCATCAGAAGATCGAATACGATGGAAGTACTTGATTTAACTTGATCCTTTTATCATTCATTTATTACGAATATTATTTCGTAAACATTCTCAGGTCGGTCATGTCAGGTCTTTTTCAGCTTAAATCGAGGGAGAAAAGAATATCGCGCGTTTCCTTCTCTCTTTGTATACTCTTTAGTATTGTATTTATATATATATTTATGTATATATATATATATATAATATATATCTATTAAATATGTATGTACAGATATATATATATAGATATATAAGTATATACATACTTAAGCGATCGGGTAAAAGAGAAAGAGGGGATAGATATTGATGTACTTGCATATATTACCTGGCATCGCTGCCCTGAATTAGAGCAGTATTCTAGTATGGTATAGGGAAAATATCTCGTGGATCAAGGTATCTTTCACCACTGTGACCAAAAAGTCTACAAAGATCCTTCGAACAAGAGTTTATTTTACCTTCCACTGTACGCATTCCGTACATTATGTATTCCGGGGCTTTTCGATTTCTTCGACATAAGCTCTACCTCCGCAATTACGCAATTAAGAAAAAGCCTCGTTACTGACTTTGTCAAATTACAATTTCATGCATTCCATCTTTAGTTATCTCGATGTTACTCGTGCTTAGAGTACACGTTTCTTAAATGAATTTATCGGGGCAATTGCTCTACTCTAGTATATAGTATTAATGCAAAGTGCCTTCTTCTGATAGGGATTTCTCTTCTTAGCGAAATCGACTAACTATCATTTGGATATCTTAGTTTTCACTTGATATTTACGAAATACACACATATTGCGTCCTGGAGAGTAAACGTTATACTCTATCCTCCATTTATCATTTACCGAACTACGATAGATGAATATAATCCGACTTATAAGCAAACTTACCCAAATGTCAACGAATTATAGCTAGTAATTTTTTCTTCGTAAGATCATTTTCGAGCTAGATTTTTACTTAACTTATTTAACCATCGAGCCGTCGAATTTGATTTGCACTACAATTTTTTATACTCTAGCGCGCGATCCTCTAGTTTTAATTCCTTCTCATTCCCATTATACTAAAAATTTCGATTTAGTTCTAATTTACGTATCACATGATTTTAGGATTATTTTTAAGTAAAAACAGATTTATAAAAATCAATGATCTAGACAATTGTTTTATTGAATTTTTTAATATCTCGTTAGCTACAAATAGAGATTTAGTGCAAACCGTATACTTTATTCACATTAATATATTACAATAGCATGTCTTTGGGTTTATATATGAACTAATTTGGAACGATTTCCTTTAGTATTTTATGGTACCTTTTAAAATAAAATCTCAGGTACAACTATACGGTCAACGAAAGACATGCACTCTTGTAGAAATCTTAATCTTAAGTACTACCGTACCTTTTTACGAAAATTTTGCTGTGTAAAATTCAGTGAGCTTTTCTACAAAGCTCGAGCAAATTAGCTCAAATGGATGAAATAATTGATCTTTTATTCCTTGAGCGAGTATTCCAATAACGGTAAGTGAATCAATGAAATATCTTAACCGATGTTAATAAAATGACTGACAGTCTTGACAAAAAAATTTTTTAAAGTTTATTAACATTAATCTTAATTATACTATTAATATTTCATTATTTATGATATTAGGATTAATATATTCTAATGTATAAAAGTTTATCATAACATTTCAATGAAGGTTCTTAGATATTGATTCATTTATCTGTCTTATTTGCGAATGAAACATCAGGTACCAGTATTTTCGTAGAACTTTTTCACTTTTGCGCTTGGTCGATCAATTAATTCGTCCACCGTTATACTCCTAGATATACATCAGAACAAAAAATTTCTAATTTTATGTATTCATAAAAAAATTTATATATATATATCTACATAGATGTATATAAGTTTATATAAAATTATAAAATGTAACAATATAAATGTAAAAACATTGATACATTCATCTATATATGTATATGTATATATATATATGTATATATATGTATATATATATAGAAAGAGAGAGAGAGAAAAAGAGAGATAATGAGAAATAGCATGGAAAATATTGACAGGCGCTCAAATATATGGGTGCCAGTATTTTTGATATCAGTATTTGCGATTATTCGCATTTGCTTAGGGAACTCATTGCGTTTCATTTTTAGCGTTACCTTCACCACCTTCGAATACCTTAATTATTTAAAGAACTTTGAGAAATGAATTGAAGTTCTAGACTCAAGCACTTTATTGTGACTTGACACAGCTTGGTATTCGTACTTAATGTTTAAGAATTTCTTGTTAATTTCAATTCTCTTCCATCTCTCTTTATCCAATTCTTAATAAGTTAGATTTATATCAAGTGATCGTGAATTTAAAGCACTTTTGAATATTTAACTTTTGGAAAGGTTTACCAGGAAAATTAAGAATATCATATTTGAGTATAATTAACTATTAATTTTATTATTTTATCAAATATTATTATTATTAATTATTATTATTATTATTATTATTATTATTATTATATTAATAAAAGAACACTCCTTGTTGCGGGTTATTTTCTAAAAACCTGTGTATCATTTTTTGGCAAAAATATTCCATTCCTTAAAGGTGTAAGACAAGTAATCCTGTATTTGTTCTTGATTAGTCAATGTTGTGCTCTTTGTACTTTTTGAAGAAAAGGGCAATCTTTGGACTTCTTGGATACTTCAATCTTCACTCCTCGTAGTACGGTTCTATAAGTAGGTTGCAGCATTTGAAAATAATTAAACTAACTAGAAACTTTTTTTTTTGATTTCAGCATCCTGTGTCCTGTGGCCCGTCAAGTTAGAAATATTTCCTTGCAATACTTGTGGAAGGCAGTACAGAAGATTAGTATCCCTACGTCGACACAAGAAACTCGAATGTGGAAAAGTTGCTCAATTCGAGTGTCTGGTTTGTCACTCGAAATTCAAGCATAAGCACAGTCTTCAAAGGCACTACCATACACACATAAATGCAACCATTTAATAATCTTATTTTTGCAAATAAGAAAACATTAAATATTATGTAATAAATGTTATTTGACTAAATCTTTTTTCTCTTAATCGTATGTTTTATTCAGGAATGCTACCTGATCTTGTTATTTTGGAGTATCTAACTAAGTTTTGTAAGTGAATTTGCTAACTTCTTTTGAAATAAACATGTGTAATACACGCATTTCTTTATTTATAACTGATTTTTAATTCATCTGCTTATAAATTATCTTAATGTTGGGCAGACACTTTTGGCATTTTCGCTATTAAATACCGATCGACTATTGGCTTAGGAGAGAATTTGTATTTTAAACTTGGGCATTGGGAAATTCATCGGAACTTCTCCCTTCTCTGATAAAGAGTTGGTAGAATTGAGTTTTTCTATTGGAACATGCACCTCATCATCCGTTTCTTTTCAGGTTATTGGCAACAATTACAATATTTGCCCGTACCCGCATTGGAAACACGATCCGTGATGGAAGAGAACAACCAGAATCAACTGGACTTCTCACCTGTTATGACGGCCTGTGGACAATTAACGTACAAGTGTCCAAATTGCAGCAGGTTCTACATGAGAACTTCCTGTCTAAAACGTCATCTTCGTGTCGAATGTGGAAAGGCTCCCAAGTATCAGTGTCGAATTTGCCAAGGATGGTTCAAGTATAAGCATAATTTGTCAGCTCACATGAAACTTCATATTGAGGAACCTAAACATCATTGTAGTCTTTGCCCTAAAAAGTTCTATCGCAGAGACAAACTCGTGGAACACGAGAAAAGAGCTCACAAAATGTATCGTACAATGTAATGCAATTCTTATGCTTGATTCCCTATTGTTCTATGAAAATAGCAAAAAATTTTTGAAATACTTAAACTCTTTCGACGTTTAAGCATTCTAACAGATGTGTTGCTCTTTCGTAAAATATTTAGATTTATACTTATCTTTTGTGACATTGAACATTTATTTAATAATGTTCTGGAAACTCTAAGTTAAAGAATAATCTCTAAATAAGCTAAAGTAAACACCATTTAGTGTTCTTCCAAAAGTTCTGTGCCTGAATTTGCTTAAAGCATTCTTGTAGAATTTATTACTTGTACTAAGAATGATATGCAAGTATATTTGCTTATAAATAAACATTGTATATACTTGTATACACACTTATAACTATCTCATTAAATGATGCTACCCTTGAGACCAGATCAAGGCAAATGATTCGACTTGATCTCAAGAGTGCACCTCATAATACTTAATTAATTAAGTCCCGGATGGACTAAGGTAGTGGGAGAATTTTGAAACAGCTTGTATAAATGATATGTACAAATGCTTATATAGTATTCAATTTTATAAATATTTATGAAGAGTTTATATTATTGTAAGAGGGCGTATACACCAACCAAACATTAAACAAATATTTTTTTTTGCGTTTTAAACTATTATTTAACAATTTTATAAAACTTCTTTAAATAAAAGTTTTACAAATAGAACAGTGAAAAAAGTCATTGATATGGAAAAGTGAATTGGAAAATAGGAGAATTTTTATAATTTTATATTAATCTGATATGTTAGCTAGGTAAAGCGATGAAACTTGTCTTGAGAGATCGGCATGAGCATAGCACGAAATTAGCAGAATATGCTGATCTACTAGACAGTTTTCTAGTTTGACGGATCTATCTTTGTACTTTCAGGCTCGTTATGTACCATCGTTCGACCATGCGTCTGCATGAATGGTGCACAAAGAGAGTTCCCCTGCAACCGGTGTCCCCGCACATACAGCACAATGCGTGCCCTCAGATTCCATCAGAGGATCGAATGTAACCAAGAGCCGAGGTTCAGCTGTAACTCCTGTAACTACAGAACGCTCAGGCGAACTAGTTTACAGAGACACATGCTTCGGCATAAAAGAGACAAGATCCTTTAAACTTCGCAAATGTCTGTGTTACGCACTATTTAAAACAATCTCAAAATCATATCTCCCTTTTCCCTTTTAAAATTCATTCAACAAAATTTGTTGATTAAACTATAAAAATTACTTTATTGAACAACTCAACTATAAAATATGTAAATTGTGGCATTAGGGTTGAAAATATTTCTCAAATTTAGATGTAATTGTTAAATAAAAGACTCAAGTTCGAATTAAGAACTTTTTATTACGTTGTGATTAATGAATTTTCAAAGTAATATGTTTATAATTTCGTTAATAATCTTGACTTTATAATTTATTTTGATTTAGGCTGGTTTCTGATTATTCTTCCAACAAGATTAAATTTATTCGTCTCTACGATTCTTAATAAATCCTTAATTATCGTGTTTTCTTGAAATGAGAAAAGCGTGAAGTTTCTATTTTTTGTTAGATTTTTTTTATCAATGACCATTACTAGTTTATTGTTTATTCTTACAGAAGCTTATATCGAAGCAATGCAACTGTACATCAAGAAATTTATTTGTAACTCGTGTGATAGTAGAAGCTCTTAGATTTCATCAAAGTGTAACATCTTGTAAATACAAACCTTATAAAAGAAGACTATCATATTTTAGACTTAAAAAATAAAAAAAGAATGTAAGGAAAATAAATTTATTACAATAGATTTTATATTGTTTCTATATGTGTTTATATGTGTACATTTTGCATTTGCAGTTGATGTTAAAAGGATGATGATAATTGATTGATAGAACACTAGTAAATATAAACTCTTTTTTTTTTTAGGTGCTCAAGATGTTTGGAAATCTGCGGTGTCTGAAGTGAAAAAGAGACCAAAACTATTCAACCCTGGGTAAAACAATTTGAAGCTATGAAGAATAATTATCTAGTTTTTTATTTTTGTATTATTTCGTTAAAAAATAATAAAAATAAAAAATAAAGATCGATTAAACAATGAACAGATAAAGATTCGCTTAAAAATCCATTGATTCTTTTTTTATTTTTTATCAAAAGATAGCACCATGCATAAATTTATATGATACATTTATTAGAAATACAGATGTTTAAAAAATTTACAGTAAATCCTGATACCTACTTCAAGTGTATTTCTTCAAAATACAGGTATGTTTCATAAACGCTTATTACGTGTTGTACTACTGTGTTTTGCCTGTTCTTTTTATAACATTTTAGAAGTGTGGAATTTGAACAATTTTCCCATAGCATTTATGTTTATGTTTTTATGTTTACTAAAAAAATTTATACCCAAAAATTTAATTTTTATAAGTCATCGATAAAATTCGAACAAAATTGTTCGTAAGCTGAAATGTATATTCTATTAATGTTTCGACATACAAAATTATAGCCTATCTTCGACTATTACTTCAATATGAACATCATCGTTAAATTAATTAATTTTGCGTAGAAGTTTACATTAATTAATTTAACGAAAATTATAAAATTAATGGTTTCTCATAATAATTAAGAACTGAGTTCGTGAAATGATATTCTTTCTCTGCGATTAATTATCACTAAGTAGGTACCACAACAGCCGAAATATCTTCCAAATTCTTACCCAAAGAGTAGGGAAGCGAGAAATGGCACAAAAAGGCAAAAAGTAGCTTTGGAACGATCACTACAGCAATTATTCTTCCATTTTTCAGATAAATGGAAGAATTTCGGATTTGAGGAGAGGATGGATTTGCCAACACAGGCTTGGAGATTAGAGGACTGCGTCAGTGTAACATTGAAAATTCCAAATACTGTGGATCTAGCAAAGAAGCATAATCGTCAATTCAGTTGTTTCAAATGTGGAAGAAGCTACAAGCGGAAAGACTCCTTGCAGCGTCATTTGCAATGGGAATGTGGCAAAGAACCACAATTTCATTGCCCATTTTGCTCTCATAGTTGCAAACGAAAATCTCATTGGCAACGTCATATTCAAAGGCAGCACCGTGATCAATCCAATGAAATGAATATGTTTAACACCTTAAGCATACGTTCAAATATCGATATTGATTAAATTCTTTGAGGAAAATCTTAAATCCTTATTAAATTTTCTTCATTTATGATATTGATTTTAATCTTACTGATACATTTATGCGAATCGACATTAACAGATAATTATTTTTATACCTTTTAAACTTAATTCGCTACTTTTGATAGCTTCGAATTTATTTGATTCTATTTATTATTATTAACCATTAGATATGCGAAGAGTGTGATTTTCTGTATAACTCAAACTCTGATAAAACAATTGTAACGATCACTTTGATTATTAGTACTTATCACTTTTTCAAGTGCCTTATACATTTAGCAGTAACTAATATATATATGTTTAAGTATACCAATAATTTACGGACAATTTATTAATAATAAACATTACTAATTTGGACCAAAATGTATGTACAAGCGTATACGTATGTGTTTATGTATATATATGCATAAAGGATATTTTTAACAGCATTTATATACACATTAATAAGAATGCATAAAGACTGATAATACCATAATACAATAATAAGGTTAAAGTTTGAATAATTAAATACAAAATTGGCAATTGTGATTGTTATTTAAAGACTTCTACAAATAAAAAATAAACTTATAAAAACTAAAATTAATTTTAAGAGAAGCAACCATTTACATGTAGTGAATTCGTGTACATTTTTTTCTTCATTTTCTACCAAATAATGATACACTATTTTCTTTTTTGATAAATTTAATTTTTATCATAAGTTAAGATAAAGTGTGACAAGTGAAAGGGCTTTTTTCAGCTACTTTTCATCTTAATTAAGACCAAACTTAACGAGAGAGAGAGAGAGAGAGAGAGAGAGAAAGAGAGAGGGAGAGAGTGAATGAACGAGTGAGTGAACAATAAAAAAAAGAAAAAAAATTGTAAGCTTTGACCCAGTGATCCTATGTAAAAAAAATTGATCGTCTTGACAATCCTTATCCAAATCCCTCGGGTCTTTTCCAAATTTGGCTCCCCCCGTTGGGGGAGTAGCATGTGCACTAACTTTTCGTGAAACTTGTACATAGAGACACGACGACTTTCATGGCTTGCGCCTCGAAAGGAACAGCTGACAGGACCTCCGAGGCGGGACCTTGTAAGAGATTAGCGAGGATGAAGTATATAAAGGAAGTGCAACGTCTCGAGAAACCGTCATCGTAGAAGTCGAACGTCCTGTTCCTTTCATGCCGCGCGGATACCGCTCATTTCTCGTATGCGAAACTCATAGCTAGCTGCTTGGGGCTCGAGAGTAAGGAAACACGAATGTGCATTTTTCTCTATCTCTCTTTCTCTTTACTTCTCTTTTCTTCTCTCTCTGTCTTTCTCTCTCCCCCTTCTCTCTCTCTCTCTCTCTCTCTCTCTCTCTCTCTCTTTCTCTTTTCTTCTTTCCTGTTTCTCTCTCTTCTTCTCTTCTTCTCTTCTCTCTAAGTCTGTCTTCCGTCTCTTCAGCTCTTAAAAGATCCCAACCGAGGCTTTTCAAGCTTCAACCATTATCGGAAGTTTCGCCGAGAGCAAGGACTCGTTAGTTATGTCGAAGCTCGAAAAGCTTGAAAAGCGTCGGATGGGGTTTCACAGCATTTTCAGGTTCCACGTTGGTAGCCACACGCGTCAGAGCACGGAAGCACGATCGCCGAAGGTGGAAGATGAAAGTGGAAGATGAGAGATAGCGATCGTGCAACGTGCGCCTGCCCGAGTGAAGACTCACAGCTTGGAGATGCGTCCTCGCAGCGTGGTGGAACCGACTGCTGACGTTTCTTCTACGCAAGACCCGCTAGCAATAAGCTTAGAGAATAAGGCACCCGCTAACCCAAACCCCAACCCCGTCCTCCCTCCTCGACCGCTGAGATTCGCAGACTAATAAAGCCGGGAAACTTGTGTTCCAGCCGAGGACCTGAGCATCACCGGGCTGAAATGGGCAGCGGCATGGCAGAGATGGAGCAGCGTCCCATCGATCATGTGGCGATCGGGTGCTGGACTGGGAAAAGGCTTAGGTTCGGCATCTTCCAACCCGGAGGGTTTCAATTGCCCCGCCTGCGGCCGAGTCTACAAGCTCAAGAGCAGCCTGAGGAACCATCAGAAATGGGAATGCGGCAAGGAGCCTCAGTTCCAGTGTCCGCACTGCGTCTACAGGGCGAAGCAGAAGATGCACATTGCTCGACACATGGAGAGGATGCACAAAGAGAAGATCTACAAGCAGGAACTCGTCTAACAGCTCGCGTTGGATCCTCCACCCTGGCGCGAGCGAGTGCGAAAGAGACCGCTAGCCTCAAGGACGCGACATCCAGAGGGGATCGTCCGGGGGAGTCGACCGATGACGACGACGACCATTCGCCGTCGTCCCACCCTCGCATCTCCCCGGTGGTCATTGGATCGGTGGCTTCTTTAGTCGAGAGCTCGCCCCACGATCGTATTAAGCTTCTACGAGCGTAAGTCTCCTCTCATAAACACTTCCATCCTCCAGCATTGGACTCTCGCCATTCCGGGCCTCAGAGCCCGGAAGAGTTCTTCACCGATCCATCGATCTCCACCAGTTGTCCAATGACGTCACGTCCATCCACCATTCGACGTACACAGCGTCGCCTGCTAAAAATCTCTTTCGTGCTCGCTCGACTTTGGTCATCGGTGTTAGCGCCAAGGTGGGCCGAGATGTCACAAGACAGTGTACAGAGAGATACGTCGATCATGATGATGATAACGATGATTATTGATAAAGATCGGAACGTCGGCATGCCGATAGATCTGCTGCGGTAGCAGCGACCGAACGCGGGGCATGCAAGCTCCATGTCTCGAACTTGGATTCTGTTTTATATCCTCTTTTTTAAGCTCTATTATTATTATTATTGATTGATTGATTGATTGATTGATTGATTGATTGATTGGTTGATTGATTGATTGATTAATTATTATTTTTGTGTAATGAGATATACCGCGTATAAACGAGAGAACGCGTCTTCCTCCAGTCCGGGACGAGCCGGTCCGGCGGTTAGCATCGCAGGACCAAACGAAAGCGAGGAGAGCGTCGTCCTGCGACGCTCGTCCTCGTGGAATTAGTCGCGCGCCAAACTTTCAACCTCCAGATCCCGAGTTGCCGTCGCATGCAACCTCTCTGCACCAGACACGCTTGATCGCCGATCAAAGGGGTGCCGAAAGTGCGCGCGTGCGCGCGCGCGCAGCACGAGCAATTATCAAACCTTTGAATTTCCGGCGACTTCCGGTTCGCTTGATCAAAAGTAGCATTTAATAGTCGAGGGGAGCGGCAATTGCGCAATTGCGCCCCGTGGAGAATTTCGTGGCGTCCTGGACTGGACGGAGACCGTCCGGTAAGCCGGAGCTCTTCCATAGCAACCATTCTGGTCACACTGGTTCCATATTTTTAAACGGACGTTGCCGTGCGCGTGTGGCTCACTGGGGACATCGAAAAAGATCGAGAGACTATAGTCATTGCGAAATTTTCAGGGAATAACGAATAACACTAGTAGCAAAACACTAGCACGAACAACCCGAGCAACGTGCAACTACCCCTGCAATTTTTTACTACTTGTCCGTCGAGGCTATTCGCTTCGTAGTGCCGGACGAACGATACCCTAGCCGATGAGTTCCCTCGGGTGAAAGCTGCTTAAGGTTCTTCCGCTCTCTCGGAATCTCCGATCTCCGACGACGACCTTCCTATCGTCGTCGTCGTCGTCGTTGTTGTCTCACAACCAACACCCTGACAACCGGAACCCCGCACACCCTGTCGCGTCTTCGTCTTCTACTTCTCCGTTTTCTCTTCCGTTTCACTCGAGCGGTAGAATCCCCTGAGCAGCGCATCATCAGACAAAGATCAGTATTAGGCGTGCATTTATGTGTATCTCATCGTCGGGTCCTTGTTCGTTTCCCCTATGTTCCTTACACACGTGTACACTACATGATCATAGTAAAGAGAGAACGGGAGGGAGAGAAAGTGAGAGAGAACGAGAGAAACGGAAAGCCTGAGAGGGAGAGAAAGAGACAGATAGAAACCCACGCGCGTACATGGACCGAACATGTACACGTCCCTACACACTTGTATCGATTGATATACACACACGTACATACCGCGAGGTATTCCTACAGAATTGTGATCGTCAGACTGCCAGATACACAACAGTAGATTCCTATGCGATGCATTTAAGTATATATATTTATGTTATACGTATCGTTTATAATTTTAAATGACTTCCTCTTTTAATTAAGCGTACTCCTCGTTAAGCTTCCTCGTATTTCCTTTCCGCCCGGAAATCTTATCTATGACTCTTATAGACGGGTAGAATCACTGCCGATTTATCTCCTCCTCGTGTGCACGTTGTTCTCGGGTTGACCGATTGGTCAGGTAGAGTCTAGACTACCGAGTACGGGGAGACCACTCCTCTTCAAGGTCCATCTCAAAGTTCTCTTCCATACCTCGAGGACCTTCCCTCCCTTCGAGGAGAGAGACGCGCAGAGCCTTCCTCGAGCTTGCAGCCGCGTTGAATAGACTTATTACGTATTTAAGGGGTAAACGGTGACAAGCCGTTTGCCCGCACCCCCGTATACCCACCACACCCTCTCTGACATTTTCTTTCTCCCGTGTTAGCCTGTAAAAAACCCCCTATACTCTTCGTTATACCGACCTTCGAGGGAAGGTCTCGTGACTTGCGGAATCACCGGAAGCTCTGCGCGAACCTCCTGAAAATGGGAAAACTCGAGTTATGCCAACCCTTTCCCCCTGCCTCCCCCGTACACAGAGTTCTTCCATTTAACGAAACCCGTTGTGCGTTGAGACCTCATCGAGATTACACTCGGGGATGATCGTGTCTCCTCTGCTACTACCCCCCGTACTCGGTCATAACCCAGGAATCAGGTCCCGTATTCCTACGCCACGCCTAATCGCGTGCCACGGCCGTCCGACTTTCCATACTGTAGACAATATTTATGAGACAAACTAAACTATTACTAAACTACTCGTAACTCATAACAGTTAAGTGCGAACGCCTGACGCGTACGAAGCGGTAGATTTAATTTTTCTTGCGAGAGCCTGAAAGCGTGTTCCCTATTGGCCAGGGTCCTTGGACCCCCTCGGAGGAGCCCTCTTCCATAAGGGTTGACTCTGTTAAATTATATCCGCATTTCGTCACCGTTTTGCACGAACGAACGACAGTCACTTTTGGCATCTCTCTCCGGCGTCTTTCATTATATTTATTATATTTAATGCGTTTCACGTGTTTCATGCTTTCTAAAAGGGGGTTTCTTCTAAAATTATTTATAAAAATTTATCTATGTTAAGGGGAGGGAGGGAGAGGGGATAGTTTTCTTAACGAAATCTCACGCGAGTGACTCTCGACGCGAATTCCTGCAAAACGGACATTGTCCTGCAAAACGGAGGGAAGTTTCACAATGATGATTTAGGCGCTGGAAGCCGAAAAATCCTAAATGAGAACTTGGAGAGATCTTGCGAAGATAAGTATTATAAACCTAGCCTAACGCGACTTCCTGAGAGCGCGATAGAAACAAGGAGCAGGAGTAAGAGGAGGAGGAGGAGGAGGAGGAAAAGAGTTTCAAGGTGATATTAGTAGGCCAGAATCAGTTTCCCTCCGTACAAGTGCAATAATCCGTAAGCCGCGTCCACTAGTTTCGGTCCGTGCACCAGCTTTGCTTCAAGCTAGTCGGAGGATGGTTTTGCAAAGGAAAACCTGGTCCAATGGCAGCTGTCTGAGGCTCTTGAAGGTCAATGGGCCAGAGCACGCTTTCGGGTGCAATCCTATAGTAAGCGAACAAAAGGCTAAGGTATCAGAACGGTGAGAATAGAAGAGAAGAGAAAGAGAAAGTGAAAGAGAACAAGTATAAGAAACTAGAGAAAGAGAGATTTGTAGGGTAGGGTAGGATAGGGTAAGGTAAGGTAGGATAGGGTAGGAAGGGTAGAAGAAGGATAAAACCGGCGGGTGAAGCGACGTGTTCGCCAAGCGAAACACGGATGGCTTCCGGTACTTGAGAATATTTATGCGAAGGAAAGAGAGAGAGAGAGAGAGAGAGAGAGAGAATAATTGAGATGGATGCACGATGATACGTAGTTTTAACGACGCTAAGACGCTAGGAAATAGTGTTAATCGATAAATACGTTTGTGGAATGACTTGATTATACATATAGTTATACTGAATGATTACGATAATATTACTGCCTCGCGAGGCCTTGATGCATGATGGCGGCCGAAAAACTAAACAATTAAGGGGATTAAGAGCAGAAAGCATACCCGAGGGGAGTATCCTTAGCGACACGCCAACGGCCGCCTTCATCGACCGAGATTATTAGATTATTAGATAAGTAACAAGTACTATTAGATAGGTTCTTAGCTTTTAATAACTCTTTTTCTATTAAAGAGGGGGGCGCGCCGCGTGCGCTCTTTCCACGTGAATCTTTAGTCGGCCCCGAGCCGAATGGGCGTCGAATGCTGGACAGAAAACATTCGTCGACAGAGTCCCAATGACAATTTCTTATTCGCCGTAGTCCGCATACGGTACGACATAAAAAATTGACGACCATTCGATTTTTATAATCGGCCTCAGTCGGTGTGCGTCCCTAAATTACCGATCAAACAATTAACCTTGACTTTGCATCGGACTTGCTTCGCGCGCAAAAACAGAAAAAAACTTGTACACCATCGGATATTGAATATGGGGAATGGGATTCGCGAGGGCAATCTTGTTTTCTCTATTGGAGGTAACGCAAACTTGAAAATTCTCCAGGAGAAACGTGAGATACGCGACCGCGACGAGATGCGATTTTTGACGTAGGGATTGGAATCCGAGTACCTTGAAAGTCAAGATTTCATTTTTAAAGTTAGACTAACTGTAATCGATTAATATGGTGAAAGGGATTATTCAAATTACTTTTTTTTCTTTCTTTTTTTTAGCTATTCAAGTAGCTGTATTTGGGAATAATAATCGGGAATAAGTGAAAATGAGGAACAGGTAATTTCTGGCGATTCGTCTGTATTCCAGGAGTCAATTACTCGTTTCCTCCTCGTCGGAAGATTTAAAACAGGTTTGATTAGACGAACCGTTGACGACGACTGTTTTAGGCCGATAATATTTGTAATTCTACATGTGCCTTGGAAATATTTCAAAATACGACGAAGATGAAGCGATAATCGATAAGTGCTTTTTCGGGCAGCGCCGGAAGGTGTTTGTTTTTTCACGACTACGACGAGAGGAAAAGAAAACGGGAAAAAAAGAGGGAACGAATTGAAAAATAAAATTTTGAAAGAAAAGACACAGAGACGGATTAAATCACGGAGCGATCGCGAGAATCGGGTGCCCGGCGTCGTGATTGGCAAATTATATATATCGGTAACGATGATGAAAATTCGTCGATACACCGGGGGTGTGTAGAATTTTCAAGAAGAGAGACAAGCAGGCAAAAATTTATATATACATATATATATATACACACACGCACACATCTGTATTGTATGTATAAATATGTATATACATACATGCATGTACACACACACACAAATACGTAGATGAAACGTCGTAATGCCTTTTAAGAATTGATAGAATTGATCCTTCTTAATACTATTGATATATGGCTTTTGATCGAGTCTAATTCGAGTCTTGCGCATATAATTGGGCTTACATTATTTTACGATCAGGTTTAATTAGATTTTATTACGTTTATCGTATAAACTGCATTTTCTTCTTCTTGATGAACGCAAAAGGATTCCTCGTTTTCTTCTTTTTTGGGTGTCGGTTTGGAAATGGGAAGACTCTAACCGAAAGTGAATAAAAATGAAAAAAAAATGGAAACACTCTAAAAATCAATTAGGAGAAATGGAAAAAGGGAAAAAAATTCGAGGAACGGCGAGGCGAAACGCGATAAAATAGAAATTAACGTCTTTTCCTTTTTCGTATACGTGTACTATCTTATTATTATTAATTAATATTAACTTTCTTTAAATCAGGCTCGTGTGTAACGAACAAAGACGTATGTGGCAAGATTTTTAAATGAACCTTTTTTTCTATCGTTATTACTATTATCGACATTATGATTATTATTATTGCTATTATTATTCATTGGCTTTTCTTTCTTTTATCCATTGTTAGGCCTAGGGCGAACAACGCGTTACGATTTTTGATTTTGTAAGGCGTGTTTTGATTTCGTTTCGGTTTGCAATCGCTTCACTAGTTCTCGCCGGATAATTTTTTTATTAAATTTACCTCGAGTCGAAATTTTTTAAATCCAAGTTTAAAATCACGTACACGTAAGTTTCTATAATGAAGACAAAGGACATATATATATATATTTATATATTTATATACGTACATATGTGTGTCTGCGTGCGTACAATTATGCACATGAAAAGATACTCGCACACCTGTGTGAATATATATATGTATACGTATATGTATATATTTATCGTATATCGAAAAGATTCAAAATCGAAATATTTACGTTTATCATATTTCGGTTCATTCCGGTGAAGTGAAGATATGTCGTGTGATATTTAGACGCTAAATTTTTTGTTTCGCGTTTTTCTAGGAGAAGTAGAAAGGGTCGAGAACGCGGTAGTTCAGGGAAAGATGAATGAATTAGAGTAAAGAATGTTTCGCGAATGTGGTACATCAATGCCATCCAGGTATTTAGAAAGTACACTGCTTTATTTTGTGTATGATATATTATATATATATGTCTATTATATTATATAAAGAAAAATCACGGAAGACAAAATTTACTTGTAGCGCGTACGTAAGATTTAAGGATCGAGAGGCGCGGGATTATGTTCGAAGAGGGCGTGAAAGGAAAACTCCTGGTGAGTTTGCATGAGTGTCTGTAACAAAAGTGACGAGTGACAAAATTCTATTTAAACGATCTATTCGAACGATGCCCCGTCATGTGGTGAAATTTTTAAAGTTGTACAAGATTTTTATGTAGATTTATTGTATTTTCGGCCGAACTACTTGTGGTAAGCCTGTTGTTGACAATGATAAGCTGCTTGAATGATGATGATGATGAATGTTGACGACACCAATGTGTTTGGAGAGTATGATAAAAAGTATGTGGACAAAGTCCATGGAATGAGTTCTAGTGTGATATAGTAAGGAAATGAAGGCACATAAGGGATAGAAATTTTTCGGTATAAGATATTATATTCTATACATTATATTATAAAGAAATTTTTGAAGGAAGCAAAAGAAAATTTTGCGTTCGCGGTTAGGTGAAGGATAGCTTTATCGGATTATGCGAGAAAATCAGGAAATGAATACGTTATAATAACATAATGAGATAAGTGATTGGGTTCTGGTCATTGAAAAAAAAAAAAAAAGAAAAAAATAGCGCCAACAAACATTTATTAGGTTTAAGATTTGAAAAAAATTTATAGACGAGCAAAGTCAAAAAATTTGCATTATGGTGTGGAGCACCTGAAACTTTAACTACTTCGAGATGCTTTTGTCGAACAGAGGCCTCGATGATTGGTTAAATACTTTTTTATTTGTTTTTCTTTTTCTAATATTTTTTTCTTTAAGAAAACTAATATTATTTATAAGATTATCTTGTAACATACTGTACTTATATTTAATTTATAATTCTATATCCCGGTTATGTTGGTCTTCGACAAAATTAGACCGAACCCAAATTCACTGTCTTCGTAAATATCGTTGATATTTTACAAAAGACGTCAAATTCATGATTTATATAAATATATATAAATGTATTGTTATATGTATCTATATAAATCATGATTAAGAAGGAATGGAGAGAAGGTAAAAGAGAGAGAAAGAGAGTGAGAGAGATAGAGAGAGATCAGACAGGAAGAACACCAGAAAATCTTGAAAATAGCTACGAGTAACGTGTTCGACCACCCACCACTGACCCCTAGGTAAACTTTTTAGTATTTTTATGCAAACGCCTATATAAATAAACAAATAAATAAACAAATAAATAAATATATATATATATATATACATGTATACATATATGTATATATATATCGAAGAAGTAAAATTCGATGAGAGAAAACATTGAAGCGACGAATTAACGGGTAGTGAGAAAAAGGGAGAAATAAGAAAGTCGAACAAGTAGGTTTTGAACCGTAAGAGCCTTGTGTTAAGTGCCTTCAAGTACGATCTTAGATTTTAGGCTAGAGAACCAGAGAGGCGCTGGGCGCGTCCAGCTATGAACAGGCTTTTATGGTATTATCGTCGGGTGGTCCTGAATTTTGCAACATCGTGACTTTGGGGTATTGTGCAAACGCAAAATCAAAAACGTAACATGACACATCACCAATGCTTTTATTTATTCATTCATAGAGATCATTAAATTAGTTAGAAGTACGCTCGATAGTTAGTTATGTTAATCGTGAGTAAACCTGCAATCGAGCAAAGGCTAAGCAAAGAATAAGCGAATTAACACGTGAGTTTAGCCCGAAGCTTTACTCCATAGACTGTACTGTGCAATACCCACAATGTTCCTTTGAACAAGGTTCACGGACGCCTGGCTCCTATCGAGACCAGTGATATTTTTTTAGAAATTATTTATTTATGCCATACGAAGCAAAGTTTTATCAGCATCGTCCACCTTTATACTGCCAATATCAACTAAGACGTACTCACCTTCGTAGCCCATATATTGTATACTGACATTTTTCTCATGTTGTTTCTCTACGCGATTCCCATAACAGCAATGTGTGTGATTCCTGCGTTACTTCGAATCGATATTTATTTCTATCTCATCTCCTTTTTCTCAATTAACAAATAGCACGATGAGAAAGTTCAATTGGTCCTCGGCCAAGACTCCGTAAGATGACACTCCAATGGCCTCGGTACCAGTTGGGGTTTCAGTCGCATCTCACTTTTCTAGCGTTTCGTTGTTTCTTACTTCATTCATTCTCAATTGCCAGTACAATTATCTGTAATTGATAATGATTAATAAAGCGTCGGGTACGAGGTTTCAGAAATGTTTCTGTCCATCCACCATTTTCACTGGAGAACTGTTATTTTTGGGATCGTTGGTACCTGAAAGGAAGACGTCCCTTCTATTCATATATGTATTTAATTATATATTATATAACGGATATTTAATTTTTAGAAATTAAAGCTTTTTATTTTGTGCGATAAATTTTATTGGTGAAAGTATTAAGATTAATGAGAAACATTTGTCGAACGCCTTGGACTCGATGCTGCAAAATAATTTAAGTACCATCACATTACTCGTCTCTGCAGAGAGGGAGAGAAAGAGTCACTCAACTACGACTTCCGCTCAGCGCCTCAAACGCAAAACATACTTGTAATCGTAATTTCTTTGTCGCCATGTATTTGCCAACGAACGATTATTAATTATTATTTTTTGTCTGCATTTTATATTAATATTATTTAGAGAGCAACAATTAACGACTACGCTATGATAACGATAATCTTTCTAGAGACTTTTTTGCTTCATTCTTTGCGACAAATACACACGCACACACACAACGAATATACTCACTTACGAACACCATCCCAACGTACACATGTTGATAATCATACAAACATACATACAAACTGGACTATGATTTCTTCGTGAGCAGCGTGCGTGCCAATACGAGAAGATCTTAGCAAAAGAAATGAAAACTGAATATCCTGCGCGACGCCGTTTCGTGGCAACATAGTATCACATGTAACATGTCGCATGCTTGAATCTGTGTAAAACGATCGGCTTCCGGCGGAAGCGATCCTCGAGATTTCGATAGATCTCTCGTAAGATCATCGATGCGGCTAAGCCGATCGTTCGTTATAATTTACAAACTCTGTGCTTCCTTTCGTCTCTTTTTTTACACATATCGTTTCGACTTTTCGAACATTCCAAAACGCTTGTTTCCCTCCTTTTTTGTCAATTTGTAGAGAGCCTTGTATTCGATTTAGAGCAAAATAAAGTCTAGAAAGGCAACTCCCTGCGCGTTGTGTCCTTCTTTATTTCACGAATTCTTCAGAAAGGAATTTCCCCGCGGGAAAGGTAAACTCGAGAACTTCTTTCCCTTACTGACTAATTGAATTTTTCGTAGGTGTTCCTGTCCATTGGAGGCTTCCGTTGTTCGGGATATATTACCTGAGGAAGATTGGGAGCTCGTGGCAGAAAGAAGAAGGGAAGCCGGACTCCTCGCGTTAAACTGATATGAACGATCAATAAATAAAATCTTCTTCTCCTCCACTGTAAATTTCTTTGACACAACAACTCCCTGCTTCATTGCCACACGATCGCACTGGCCAAGCTCGGATTTTATTAACCGCATTAATTTGCATAATTTTTGTCAAGTTTTAGGTCGCCTCGTCTGCGCACGATTGAAGGCAGAACGAAGACCTTCTCGATGCTAGAAAGAACCCGAGGAAGACAATTGGCAGAAAAAAAGAAAAAAGCAAAAAAGCAAAAAGCAAAAAAAATAAGAAAACAAAATCAAGTCATCATTTAGGAAGCGTGAGCAGACGCGGGAAAACGCTTGATCCGTTGAAAAGGAAGGTGTCGAAAAGAAACGATGATGTTTCCGGCGGATCGAGCGTGTCGCGTCGATTCCAAGATATTCACGATAAGCATAATCCCATTCCATCATATGCTCGCTGTTGCTAAGCTTGTGAAGTTGAATGTTTTTTTTGGCATGGCTCGCGCCGTTGTTGAAGGGCGTCGCGAAAAAGCGCGCGAAACTTTTTCTTTGGCGGTCGCCACTTTGCGTGTACCTGGGACTAATGTGGTTCTCCGAATCCGCTTGCTTGCTTTTTCAGGATTCTTTGGGAGTCTTGGATGGGCGGATGGTTCTCGAAGGACATCGAGGAGTAGCGGGGGAGGGGGGGAGGTACCAGCACCCCTGGCACCACAGAGAAGAGCCAGGTTGCACTGTCCGGGAAGACTCTCAGCGCGAAGCAACCGCTCACTTCCGGCTACCATTTCAACCTCGTCGGTCCACGATAGGCGCCACGATTGCTCGCGCTGTGGCAAAAGCTACAAGAATGCCTACATCTTGAAACGGCATTTGCTTTACGAATGCGGGAAGGCACCATCCTTCAGTTGTCCGCACTGCGCCTTCAGTTCCAAGTACGAGCGAAACCTCAAGGCCCATATTAATCATCGCCATATTGATCTGCACCTATCACAGGCCGCCACTCTCAATCAGAGAGCCTGAAGTCGCGTAAGGAGGAGGCTGGGCCTTTTCCCCTAAAAACTCCTTAAAACCATAAGTATAAGTATCTACCTGCTAAAGCCCAAAGTTCTCAAATCTCTCATTGTTCTTCGTTCTCTCAATTATAGATACGTGCGCGCGTTGGTTTAATTAGGTGCGATGAGGAGAGGGGGTGGATACACGGTGTTTGAATTTCCTTGTTAAACTTTTACATTTAAATTCTTGTAAATATTATAAATTCAAGTGTCTATCGAATTTTTAGTAAATGAGATATGGGAGAGCTCGGTGAACCGTTGAAGAATAAAAGTTTTAGTATCGATAGTTTTCCAGTAGGTAGTTACCATGCATGGAGGTGACTGATGATTGCTCCTCCATTTTGATGAGGTAAGACCAGGTGACAACGATTAATTTTTTTAATTAAACAGATGCACCCTATTGCCGACCAAGTTGAGCTTGGTTATTCATTGTTCCAAGAATTGGAGATTCTTGCGAATATATTACAAATTAAGGGTCTTAAACCTGTGAGTGGTTTTTATCGTACTAATATTAATTTAACTTTATACTGTGCTACGTGTGATTTGGATTGAAACGCATTAAAGAATCTCAAGATTTTTCAATTGAACAGACTAAAAGGATATCGCGATATTGTTTTCCTTAAGTTTTTATTTTGCTTCTTTATTGAAATCGACTATTTTCTCACGCGATCATATATAAAGAATTGATCTTCCTTCGATATCTTGATAATCCGAATATATGCTTTCCATTAACTTATCAGCGTTTGATAAACCGTATACGTTAAGCAGTAGTGTGTTGAGGCATAATCAAAAACTAACAATAATCTTCGTGTTGACGTTCGATAAATTTTGCTGAAAGGAGCTTACATTTGTGATTGATTTTGTGGTTAAACTCCGAACTGCATGATGAACTTCGATTTGTCATTTGCAATGTATAAACAGGGATTTTAAGCAAGACCAAGCAAATTATCCGAAAAATCATGAGAGAAAAGTGTTCCCAGACAAAAAAGTAAAGTGACTTCTAGCGCCACTGTGACAATATACATATTTCAGCCACGAATATTAAGAAATTACCTGTTCCCTGCTTTCTCTCAAATTTTGTAATATAGAAAAAAACAGAAGCGACTGAGCAGAATATACGAACAATTTATTCGTTAGAAGGTAGATAGAGGAGATCGTGATTAGAAGCGTTTAAAAGTTAGTGATCTGCCATTTATGGCGTACAGCTAGCCGTTGTTGTATCCCCTTTAATAATGTATCTTATAAGAAAGAAAAAATTGAAGAAAAACCCAAAAAAAAAAAAATGAACATAATTGTTAAATATTTTTGACGACTCGGGGAGAACAACGAAAAAAGTACAAAGATCTTATAAGACACGTAAATTTCACGATTTCGCGTATAACTTTTCTTTTATTTTCTTACTAAAGCTATCTATTACTCTGATTCTTCTTTTATGCGTTTCCTTTAATTCAACTTAATTTCATAATTTATTTAATTGATATTTTGTTAGACTTCTAGTGTGTGACTATAGCTTCATATAATAGGCATACTTAGGGTTTAACACTTTAATTTTACAATCATGACGCTTGCAAATACGATAAGTTAAAATAAAAAGTGATAAATATTGCCAAAATGTAGAAGTATTTAAATTACATTTTAATCAAATAGACATTTTCTCGGGATCTCCTCGGGTCAGACAGATTGCTAAATTGCCTAATTATTTTTATACTACTGTAAGCGACGCGTGGGGATGTTTCCGCGATAAAACGGAAATGATCGTGAATGGTTCAGATTTTGAATTCTGATCTCTTGTAGCTTGTCGATTGTTAAATTTATAGAGGTGATCATATATGTAGATCATGGAACTGAAAGGAAATTAATTAAAAGTTAAAGAGTTGAAGCCAATAATAAAACTTAAAATTGTTTGGCATGGGCGTATTTCTTTTTTTATTGAAATAAGTTCGAAAGAAATGCAATCCTTCAGATCCCTGACCGACATACGATCATCATATGGCGTGGAGTTTTTGAAACCAAAGATGAAAGAGCACGAAGTTTTCAATGCAACGAAACTTTCGAAATGTTTAATAAATAATGAAATAGTACCGTGAAACGTAGCTCTCTCAGACACGGCTTAGATTAATAACACTTTACAAATCTAGTCAGACCAGTCTAGGTGGCCATTTTGTTATTTTACAGTAGGTCTGATTTTGGACTGATGTCTCCTATGTGCCATAAAATTAATGAGCGATTAATCATTACCGATACTACTAGGCACGTTATGTGTTTCATAATGATGAAGGAACTCAAAGAGTAGGTATTTAGTTGAAAAACAGCCTAGTCTATTAAATGATCTAATAGGCCAGCTAGATTAGAGGCCCAGAACAAAAAGAGTATATTGAAATAAAAAAATTATATATATATACATGCAATCTGTAATACCGGTAAGTTGCAGTAACGATGTAATTTTTAAGCTATATACACTGCGCTTTATTGTAATTTGTAAGGAAAAGGTCTTTCCAGAACTTGGCCGAGGCAGTTTCGACACAGAAATTCATTTAAGTAGGTCTTGCAAGGTTTTCGTTAATTTATGTTAGAAAAATGTGCCATTTTACCAAACTCACGAAATTAATTCGAAATCCTCGATCAAGGACCAAAGAAAAATTTTTAAATTTAACCAAAGATATATGCTCTAGTCAAGTTTTCGAGCTATACTCTGTAGGCTTAAACCCGGCCAATGACAAAATAATTAAAATATTTAAATATAGTCCTAAGCAAAAGTATACACCCTTCGTAATCCTTATTTTTAAATTTCAAAGTAAGATTTAGAATCATTTAAAATTCAAGGAAGGAAACAGTTTTAAATGAATCTTTATCTTCACTAAATATCTGTTTTGTATTTGTTTAAAATTTTGTTAATCTTCAATATGATAAATAACTATTGCAAGGGGTGTCCAAGTATTTTTGTGAATGACCATTCGTAGGTGCAAAAGAATATATATATATATATATATATATATATATATATATATAAACTCTAGAACTCTCTATATACTTAGATATTACGAAAGTTTTCAGTCTCTCTTACCGTTTCTCTTAATCCTCCTAGATGTTTCACTAGGCGGTAGCTATGTATCTTCACTAGTTTCGCAATAAGCGTCTATCTTAAAACTTGAAGTTTCCAATTTAACTATAGTAGATCGTAAACACTTAACATCTAATGTCGCTTTATTGAGACCTTCGGTTCTGGATTTATAGTAATATCTAAAAACAAAAAGAATCTAACACATAATAAAAAATTAATAATTATTCTAAAAGTAATAAATTAATCGACATAAAGTGAGAGTTAACTAATGATCAATTAATTTATTTTATAGATTAATTATTAATTATAAATTATTTAACTATAAATGCAGTCCTCAAACTAATATCTTTCGAACACTATACTCATTTATATTTAATTCTCTAGTAAAAATATTAATATTTCGATATTTCTTGATTTACACTCATTATTTCTATCTTTGCAATTCTATATATATACATATATATAAATTTTCTTAATTTTAATTCTCGGAGATTTTATCTTTCTAAATGATAATTATTAGACTGATATCAAGTGTAAGATTTGTTTGTTATATTTTGTTTAATGAAATATAAAGTGTAATTTTTATCTTGAAATGATTAGAAATTTCTAAAAATGTTTCGTGCTCACTATTACATATTGTTTCATAATTTAAGTAACTATTTGGATCTAATAAATTAATTGTTTTCTTCTATTCTTCTTTTATAAATAAAATAAGTTCAGTGCGACTTAATGTTACCTCGTATGTTAACAAAATCAGAAATTTTAAGCTGTTCTTTGCAGACTTTACAAGATTTTACAAACTTAAACTAACTGACTTTCTCTCTTTTCTCCAAGCTTCTTTGTGCCAAAGAATTCGAGTTACTCGTAAGAAGACTCTCGCGATCCGTTCGAGTCGACATTATGTGCCTAAAAGTGCCATTTAAAAGATATTGATAAATCCAGCGAATCTATTAAACATATACGCCCGATGAATTCATTAATAGTAATATATTTATTAATAAAGGACATATATAATTCGTATTATACTGAAGCTATTCAATTAGTACTTTCATGATTCTTTTACTTACTTAATTCATTTATCTCACATTGATTTACAAATTTGGTCCTCAAAGGTTACAAAAGTGGTCCTCAGTCACTTTATCGTCGAATTTTATGGTCGACCTCGTACGAAACGTGACAGTTAATAGCACGTGTCTTCCAAGTTTAATAAACGAAGTAAATTCAAAAGCTAATCAAATTCAAATAATAAATCGAGAAGAAAACTGATTAAAAAGCGAGGCGATGCAAGGTGGAGGAATTGAGATAAAAAATATAAAAAACTTTGTATAGCAGCACAAAGACTGACAAACAGAATGGTGAGAAGCGAGAGGTATAAATTAAAAATAAAACGCAAGTAGGGAACATACGTGTGCATTTCCTAATTTACGAGAAGAACATTTCATTATAGAACAAGTGTAATGTTTCAGCACAAATCGAATTTGGTAAATATTAGTGCAAACAAGTGAAGAGGGTTACATTTATCGCTACGTGTATTTGCAAATAATAAGAGGTGTACGTGTACATTTCTAATTATGGAAGAAATGATTCGTTTGTAGGAATAAGAAAAAGAAAACGGAAGTAAAAGGAAATATACACGTAGAGTTTAAATTTTGCAAATTTTGTGCCAAAGGGCAGAGAGATTCAGCTATGCAATACTCGAGTCGTGCATTTGCACGTCGGATGCCTATAGAATTATTTTTAAGTCGTCTGAATAAAAGGAGTTAGACACACACACACATACCCATTGGATACATGAAAAATAAAACTTGCGAAATAATATATGTACATATTCTATTGAAGATCGAAACAGAGAAAAACAAAACCAAAAATACAGTTACTTTTAAGAGAATCAATGATAATAATTAGCATGTAAGTGTTTTATCTCTCTCCACATTAAGGAATCTTTGCGTAAAAGTGAAAACTTAAATGGAGAGAGAGAATGTGGATAGGATGAAAATTCGAATAGAATGTATATGTGTTAAATAACAGGTAATTTTCGCAATCATCTAATCGAATCTCGAAAGAAATGGTGTATCTCTTAATTGTGAGAATAAAATTTAGATTAAATATATTTATTAAATGAGGAATGGTTAAGCGTTTATTTAAAAAATTTTCAAAGTCTTTCGAGGAAAAGATTGGATGGTCGTAAGAAATACCATGAAAAGCTGCATAATACTGTTTATTAATATATCATGTTTGAAATATATTAACAATTTACGTAAAAAGAAAATACACACATGCATTAGATGCAGTTGGTGCATTATACGAGCGTGCACAAACACATACAAATACACGATACATATAATATATATTCTTTATCATTTATGGTTTCTTGCGAATTTACGCTATAATTACCCCATTGTGAGTGTACCATTGATAACAAATGTGTTAGCGAGGATGCTCGACAAATAATAAAGAAATGAATTTAATTATCCATTTAAGGCTACTCTTTATACCATATTACTATTATTAATTAATTACTACCAGTAATATATCTATACGAAATTAATGAAATAAATTATAAGTTTAAATTGTATTTAATTTAATCATATATGTTTTATTCATCTTATTTTATTTAGTTGATTGAACAAATAACTATTACAAGTGTAATAGTAATCCTACGTGAATAAATAGAAAGATTTTTATTTAATTTAAATAGGAAAAAAAAGGGATTCGAATGATATTAATTTCATTATACTATATTAAACTGACGTATACTATTTATTTGTTTTTCAGATTGGCTGAAGTGTCATTGTGGTCGTCGTTTCAAACATCATTTTTCAATGGTTTGTCATCAACGTGATGAATGTGGACTGAAATACATTTGTGAGAATTGTTCTTTCTCATTTCGCAGGGTAACTGACTTATTATTACATCGTAATGTATGTTGCTATAAAAGTTAATTCGTCTTATTAATTATTTGAATTTTATTGGTAAAGAAAGTGAGCCTCTATTCTTTATTGAATAGTAGTACAAATAAAACTTGAAATATAATATTGTTATAAAGATTTTTCCAAAAAAACCTGAACCTCTCGATCATTACATCGTATGTATACATTTGTCTCCTGAAATAAACTTACTTAATTTTATAGTCTTATACTGTAAGTATATGTCATAATTGTGAGTGTATTTCCTTGTTTGACCTTCCATTCGACACATTACATTGAGTTTCATTTTCATATGTATTATCCTTGAGTATCCTCAGAAATGAACTTGACATTTTCAGGAAGATTAATTCCCTAATTTTGGATTTATCAGCATGAAATGGATGGAACAGTTATTAATGGTATTTTTGTTTGTTTGCTTGCACTGTTTTTCAGGATCAAAATTGTCGCGGTGGAACCAGAAACGTTTAGTAACAAGATGGTGCCCAGGAATTGATGTTATTGCTGAAAAGCGATTTTCTTGCGAAAACTGTGGCAAGATATACAAGTGGAAGGAATCCTTACTGAAGCATCGACGCGTGGAGTGTGGTAAATCACCACAATTCGCTTGTGAAATTTGTGGAAATCGTTTCATGCATAAACATCACCTCCGCAAACATCTGGCAGCCATTCATCAATTGACTTTACTTAATAGAACTGACGTTATAGTCTTTCAATGAAGAATTTTTGCCTTTCGGCAATGTCTTCTAATCCTTTCTCTTTTCAATACACATTTTTAGTTTATTTTTTTTGACGATTATTTAATATAATATTCATTTCTTATTTAAAATATAATTTTTTTTAAGATATTGTGTGTATGTACTAAGTCTTCTTGTGAATATATACATGTAACAATAATGTATAAAATAATAATATATGCCCAAAGAATTATCCATATATTAAATAAACCTTAAAAATATATACATGTTTATATCGGCTTCTAACTATATACCTTTGACTTGTAATTTAATTTGATCTAGCCATACTGCTTGACATCTTTAGCTTAATTTACAAATGTGTGTACGTAAGTAATATTTTTATTTATAATTTACAATATATTAATTAAGAATACTTTACAATATCAACTTAAAAACTTAAATCATATTAATGAACATCGAATTAATAAATTATAAGAAATCTTCTATTTTTCACTCTTACTCTATTACTAATTTAATTATTTTCTTTTCAGGTTGGTGAATGGGGGAGTACAGTTTCGGATTAAGCGTCTACAGCAGAAGAATTATCTTTAACCTGAAATGTTCATCCTGAAGAATTTTTTAAAATAAAAATCTTAGTATTCATCTTGAAGATATTTAATTCTAATAAATATAAAATTGTTTCTTCCCCAACAGAGGAGAGAGAGCCTTTCTATTCAAACTATAAAGAAATTATTTACTTGTAAAGATGCTTATTAAGCATATATACATGTAATATTTTTTCTTAAAAGAATTTACATTAAAAATTTATTTATACCTTAAAGGATTCAATTTTGTACTAAAAGATGATATAATAAATACATAAAATTTGTTTAATGTGTAATATTATTTAGTTACATCTTAATTTGAATATAGCTTTTTTTTATCGATTATATATTTATTATAATAGTTATACATTAGTTGCACCAAGAATTTCTAACTTAAATAATCACTAATGTGTAGCTAATGTAATATATAAAAAGCATTTTAATTTCTCTTACTCTTCTTATTTCACAAATTTTTCATGAGAATGCTGAGGGTTTTGTATAAATAACAGCGAAAAACAATGCTTTATATATAATACTGAAGCTTTTCTTAATCATTTCTGCTTTTTTTTTAAGAATGTGCACTTTATGTACATTAAACTTCATGTATTATTCGTTTTAGATATTGTGAAAAGGAAGATTAAATTGTCGAATGATAGTATTCTAAAAAAATGGGTATGCAAAACCTGTGGTAAGGACTATAAATCTAAAAGTAGCGTTAGTCGGCACGTGAAATTTGAATGTGGCAACAAACCTGGCACGTTTTACTGCTTTATCTGTGGATATATATCTAAACAAAAAAGCAATCTAAAACGACATTTGGAAAACAAACATCATCTTTGAAGAGAGTTGGCCTTTAAACTTACTCGTGCTACGAAGATCAATACTTTACTGTTAGACTATACCATGACAATTATTCTTACACTATATTATGTATTTACATTTACTTATATGCTTTCTCTATTATAATTCTTGTATTATCATATTTTTTAAATGTAGTTTTGTTTATAATAATTTCTTTAAGTAAGAAAAAGATTCTTGAATATCAATTGTAAAACGTTTGATATCAACTTATGTTAATTTACTAAAATTCTGAGTAATGAATCTATAATTTGCTCAAATAAAATATCAACATGTATCGTATTGTTAAAGAAAACATATTAATTCTATTCAGGAGCACTTGACCGAGTACTTTATTCTATAATCATTTCAATTGCATTTAATTTTTATTTTATTCAAGTAAAATATTACTTATTCACACGTATTTATTTGAACAGGGTAGAAAATAATTTAGTTTTAAAATAGTTATAAACTGGGACGGTAGATTGAACAAAAAATTATTATATTATATATAGTTATGTACATTTTAAGACTTAAAAAGTTAAATTAAATTAAATTTTAACAATTTTATAATTAAATTAATTTATTAGGCGTTTTTTAAAGTCTGAATTTTTCAAAATTTGTGATAATTATTGTCATAATAATTGTTCTGTTTGTTTATACGATAGCACATAAATATGACAACAGAATAAAATATAAATTATTAAGTATTCTTTATCAGACAAGATTGTAATGTCCCTCCCAGTTTTTAATAAGCGATTACGTTTTTATTGTAATTAAATATTAAAATATATGTTTAATACATGTGTGGATATTACAATAAATGAAATTAAACGATATTATTTAGTATCTATCAAAGAAATCATCACCTACATGAAGAAACCCTACATCTGTTAAAAATTTATTAATCCCCAAAACTATATTTATCTGGAAGATCCATCATTATTATAATGATTTTACTTATATGTAAATGTATAATTAATATAACATTGATTTAAATTATATTTAACAATATTTTGCTGAATATTCTTAATTATTATAGAGAATTTAATTATATAATTATATACATATGTATATAATTATATGATGTTTATATTTTAATCTATTAAAAACCTAATATTTGAAATATTTGGTAAAAACTTGCTACCTGAAAATTATCTATGAAAATCTAAGAGAAGATTAAGAAGATTAAAATTTAAGACATTAATTAATTTTTATAATGGAAATTCTTAAATTAAAATAAGTGGAATGGATTATTAAAATTATTATCTTTTTCTGCAGGTTTCTGGAGGACGAGGGGCATATGACAATTAAAAGGATCTAAAAAATATCAATGCGACAAATGTAAAAAATCATATGCATACAAGAGTACATTGAACAGACACCTTCGAGATGAATGCGAGAAACTCCCTCAACATAATTGTGACTTCTGCAATAAATCCTTCAAACAACGTAGTAATTTCAATCGTCACGTACAAAAAATTCATAGTGTAAAATTTGTAAAGAGGCTTTAAATTTAACAAAGTAGAAAATAAGATCAAGAAATAAATTAGAGCCTCGTGCTACATAGTTTTCATAGCTATATCTTTTAAACTTATAAACCTCAATGTAAATTGCTTAAATCACGATACGAAGCAATCGTTATCTAACTTTACAGGCTTGCATTTATTAAGTTAAGAATCTATATAATCTTACACATTTAGATTTTACTTTATTTTAATCTATATGAGCTGAATTATTTAAAAATGTTAAATAAAGGACTTGTATAAACTTGATAAACGAATAAGGGATTTCTTGTTCTCCTATATAACTGCATTGTTATTAATATTTTCTCGTTAAACCATGATAGAAGTAAATTTTAGGAGCTGGGAGGCTTAAAAAATCAATTGCGCGGACTTTTTGGCAAGGAAGTTCAGGCAAGGAAATAACTTTGGCTATCCTAGTTGGTCAAGCACTTGAAGTACAAGTATGGAATAACGCCTACCTTGTAGTGCCCCAATTGTGATCAGGCTTTCCATTCCAAAGAAGAACTGACTTTACACCGGAAAAAATGAACAAAGGTTTCAATGGAACAACAAGATCAATGTAAACCTTCCATTTAATATAAGAGCGACTTAACAAAACCGTTGAACCCATGAAATAGTTAAAATATTGGCGATGTAGAATTTTTCTTTTTTTTTTTTTCTTTTTGTAAAACTACTAATATATTATTATTTTGTCTCAAAGTTTATTTTTAAAGATATATATATATACTTTTATTTAGTAAAGTGCTATGAATAGAATTATTGCTCATTTAAACATAATTTTCAAGGAATGAACTATGTGCAGCTAACTATAATTTCTTTCACGTATCAGTATTAAAATACATGTCAGAGGTCATTAAAATCAGAAACTATTAGTTGGGAAATGATAGATAAAAATTTCATTGAATCGTGTTTTGTCTTTTGTTACAGATAGCGTAAAACGAGATCTCAACCGTGTGAATTATGATGCTCCTTTTATATGCTACAAATGTGGGAGAAGATACACATGGACCGATTCCTTGACAAGGCATCTGAGGGAAGGCTGTGGCAATTTGCCGAGACACAAGTGTAATCTCTGCGGCCGAAAGTTCAAACGCAAGGATTATCTTTTACGGCATGAGAACAACGTGCATAAACTCGAAAATTATCCGTAAAATATTTTTAATTGTTGACCAACTATGAAAAGACTGATCCATTTATTAAAGAGTTATCTCAAATTTAAAATTTTTTCAAATATTATGTTTTACTTGATATTGATCAGATATGATTAAAACGCATAAGTTTTATGATTGATATACAAGGGAGAATTATTATATGCTTATTATTTTTGTTGACTTCATTGTAAAATATAAAAAATTTTATTTATTAAGTATTAAACTTTGATCATTAGAAAAGTATTTATTAAAATAAGAATCGAATATCGCTCTTTATTTTTCTATTCGTAATATATATCGTGCAACTTTAAGCTGTTCGATCAATCTAGTTTGTTATATTATAAAACGCATTACACTGCCATTTTTTACAATTTTATAACTTTTCAAAAATAATAAAGAAAATGCACTATTTTATGTATAATATTTGATAATTTGATAACTTATAAAGTTTTTCCATTTAAAACTGATTAAATTATTTAAAAAAAGTTTCTATAAGATAGTTGCTTTGTATTCTGAATGTAAATTATAATATTAAAAAGCATATATTATTTCCTATATTAAAATAAGTGATGTAAAAAATAATGTATCAAAAATATGTAAAATAACACATTTTATAAAAATAATATTAAACAGATGATGTGTGGATATATAAAAGTGCTTGATGTATATATATTTTACCTTTTTTATAGATTTATTTACAAAATTTGAACAAATATGTGCATATATTATATGTACTATGTTAAAATGTAATTTTATAATTGTTTTAAAAAAACTCATTTAATCGATTCAAATTATAAAAAATATACATGTGTGTTAATTATTCATTTAAACACACACATATATAAATTAAACACTGCTTTCAATATAAGATAATCCAAAGTGAAATGAGTTTATTTTTATATAAACTTCATTAATTTATGTTAAATGATAAATATTTGTGGCCTATAATTATCCATATTTATATTCTTCTACAATATTTAAAACCATAGAGTAATTTTCATAAAACCATAGGCATTTTTATGTATGAAAATAATTGAGTTTGTTAAATTTATATTTAAGATTAATGACACCTCCATGTTTTTTATTCTTTTTTTATTAGGTGTATAATGTGTAACTTTAAAAGAATATTAATAATTTGTTTATTGTATTTACAGTGCATTTTGGATCGGACTACTACAAACGGTTCGGTAGACACGTTTGCACGAATTGTGGAAAGGAATACAGATGGATGCAATCGCTGATCAGGCATGAAAGGGAAGAATGTGGAAAAGATCCACAACACGGATGTCCTGTTTGCGGCACAAAAGTTAGACATAAATGGATGTTAAAAAAACATTTAATTAATGTCCACCATTGGATAGTACCTAATGGAAAAAATATATAAGCAAAAATTGATTGACATTAATATTAATAATTGCATATATAGACTTAACAGTTTTTAAATATATATTTAGGTCAAACTTAGTATACATGCGTAATAAGTAATGTAAATATAATTGTCTATCTAATTGAAAATCTAGTAGCTTTTTATTTTTTTCTCTCTTCCTTCATTTATTTGGTTTATTGAAAGTATTGCTGTGTCATGCTACTCATTGATATTCTTTGACACATTGATACTTTTAATTGTTTAAAATATGTTTGGGGGGAAGAGGGGAGGAGGAGACAAAATACTTCTACTTATTGTCCTTGTTTGAAGAAGTAGAATAAAAAGTGGAATAAGATAATGGAATATATTATAAGATAATTTATAATATTTTCATAATTATCACAGTTCGAACAATCTTTTACAGAACTCTTTTTGATTTAAATCACCTTCATCTTCAAGTAGTAAGAGTTCTACTTTATAAGACTATAAATTATAGCTATAAAATAAGAACTAATTTAGATTTTATTTTTAGGATTTAAATTCATGAAATATAAATATATTTTCAAGATTTGATAATTGTGATACATACAGCTATATGAAATTATATATAAGTTAGAAATGTAAAATATATAAACATGAACACAAGAATTTGTGTGCTATATCAACTAGTGTGGAAGAACGTGCCTTAAGTAATGATAATGATAATTCAATTACGGGCATAATACAAACTCTAAGAAAAATTAACTTTTGATACTACTTGTAAGGTATAATAAATTTTTCTCTTCATTAATTAATTTCATTAACGAAGTATAGTATTTACTTATACTATTTTTTAGTTGTAATTGGTGTATTTTCTAAGAATTAATTACATAAAGCTAAAAAGTACAATTAATAAGATAACTTTTATTTATTGCAGATAATAATGAAGAACAAGAAAATACTGAAAAATTTAGTGCTTGTTAAATAAGAGCACATTATATAAATTTAAATATTCATGTGTTAAATGCATGATTAAGTGTAATTAATCACTGATTGTAACATTAATAATTTTGTTTAAATGAAATTTAAAATGTTATCTAATTAAATAAAATATTTTTGGAATAAAAGGAAAATGTGGTACTCTACTAAAATTAATCTATAACAAGGCGATGTAATGATAAATGACCGCTTAATTATAAGATAAATTAAAGGAACTTCCGCATGGAATGGGTTAGAGAATTGGATTCATATTGGCAAAAAATTATATTTTATATTATTAAGTAATCTTTCTACAAGACTTGATGTTGCTTCCAGGTGCCGTCGATGGAAAAATATTTTTGTGCAACAAATGCGGCAGATCATATACCAGAAAATCCTCAATGTACACCCATCTACGACTTTGCGGACAGGAACCAAGATTCAGCTGTTTTCTATGTGGAAAACGTTTCAAATACAAACATCGACTTCAATCTCATCTTACTTCAAATTTGCACGTCCCACGTATTCGAAGAAATTGATTATTGTATAAGGATCAAATACCTTACTCAGTTAATCAATTTAATAATTCAGGTTAAATTATTCAAGTTTTACCTGAAGCAAATAGACAATAAATTTTTGTAACTTCGCGAAGCAAACTCTTCATTACTCTTTTAACGCTAATGTTTTATTTAATAGTAACCTATGTGCTCAAATATTAACGATATACAGCAGATCTCTTAATTTTTTACGATTTTCAAAACTCAGTTTGTAATAATTATAAAATGTTAATGAGTAACTAATATTTTTAATAAATCATTTTTATATACAATTAATATTTCTTCAAAACAATATTCAATGTATAAAAGTTTGTAAATATCAAAGACAAGTATCATGTTACTACTATATAATTCATGCAGTGAATAAAGTTAATAAAATTAATAAGATGCATGAAATTTTGTTCTTATTAATATAAAACAGCAGATAATGGAAATAAACAAAAGCCCTTTAAAATAATAGGAAAATGTATTTGAAATTGTATAAATAAGTAGTACTAGGTCAATGAATAAAATAATTAAATATAATAGAAATTATATAATGCTCAAATCATTTAATAATAGGTACTAATGAATAATGTTATTGTAAATCACGCTTGTTAGAACAATGCACGGTGTGAAATCTTGGAATCGTAGAAAGATGAATACAAAATAATAGAAAGTAACGAGGCGACAAATTTTTCTTTTACAGTTTACATGCAGAAGATGTGGATGTGCTTCCAGTGTGGAAAGCGATATCAGTGGCGTGGATCCTTGAAGAATCATATTCGAGTAGAATGTGGAAAAGAACCAACATTCAAGTGCCCTATCTGTGGTCGGAAGTTTAAACACAAACACCGTTGGCAGTCACACGCTAAATGCATGCATAGCATTGATCTCTAAATTAAATCATTTTACCAGGCTCAGCAAAATTGTTTCAAATAAATTTATATCTAATGTTTTTTATCAGGCATTATTTTTTTCAGTTGATTAGACGTGATAAGAATGAGTAAAGTTTTTTCGAAAAACATTCATGTGCAATTTGTAATAACAAGTTATTTAATAATATTAAATAATTGTTTGATTCAACTATAATTTATATTAATGTTCTTAAATTCAATTATCCTTTTATTTTGTATTATATTTTATAAAACTGCAAAATTATTTAGATTTATTCGGAGCATATAATAAATTGTATTTTTTACAGTATATATATTTAAATCTTTGCACTTTTTTCAAGGCTTTCCTATTATGGTATAATTCACTAGAAGTGAAGTAAAAACGCTGTAAAGTAAAAGTTAATGTTGTAACTAAAAAAACTGATTATATATTAAGTTTGCATTATTTTTCAAATATATTGAATAGTTATTTTTATTAATTTTTCAAAAATTTATCATATATAAAAGAGGGATATGCAGGAGAGGGGAGGGGGGTTATATATTTTTTCTTCCTATATATCATTCTTCATGAATCCTTCTAGATAAAAATATATATTGAGTAGTTAAAATTCCTTTATTTGTTGCTTTTCACTTTATCATTTCCTGGTATCTATTGTAAGCCAACTGAATTCACATTAGTTGTTTTATATGCTTATTCTTAAATGTGTTTATTCAAAGCAAATACATATAAAATAGATGGTTAATACGCCAGTTGTGTATTTTATATGTAATTATTTCATTTTTGATATTTGTGGATAAAAAATACTTAAGAATTTTGCTAATTCATATGATTCTTTTTTCAGCAACAACGAAAAAGATTTGGACATGTTTCCAGTGTGGAAATCGATATACATGGAAAGACTCTCTGCAGAAACATTTAAGGGTTGAATGTGGAAAAGATCCAACTTTTGAATGTACAATTTGTGGAAGAAAATTCAAGCATAAACATCGATGGCAATCTCATGAACGATTAATACATTTTATTAAAATGTAAAGAATTCCAAAGATTTTAAGAATTCAACAAATTCTTAATTTATGATTATATTACTACAATTATAATTAATAAAACATGGTAATAATAATCTTTATAAATTTGTATTATTTTTTATGTTATAAATTTATAGCAGAATTTTTACTATTAACGCAAGTGTTCAAAAAGTACAAAAATAATGATTATTAATTTTAGATATTTTTTAATTTTTCAGGAACAAAATAAGAAAGTGAAAATTGGTGCTATATTTATTATTTTATTTTACGTTTTTCTTAAAAATAGAGACGACGAGTGGTACTTTACGTATCTTAGATTCTTATCTTTAATTTATGATATTATGATTACAACAATAGAAGAATATATTTTACATTTATTTATCAGTTGTCTATTTTCATGTTTAATATCTTTTTACCATGAAAAAAATGGACTTACTTTTATATGTAATTTGTTATGTATCAGTATATCTTTTGATTTACAATATTAATTATATGTAAATTTGATCGATAAGAATGAAATATTATTTATCTAAACTCAATAAATATGTAAATTTTTTATATTAGTTTTTTCTGTACCAATGATATTTGATTAAAATAAAGATTAAAAATAAAACTTCAATATCCTTTGTTCCTTACTCAATAATAAAAATTTCGATTAAATTAATACTTAGTAATACCCAAACTAATTTTAATAACAAGTTTAATAATTTTAATATCCAAAATATTTATAATAGTTCAAATAAAATAATCAAAGATTTTTCAAAATTTTAATATCTATTGTTTGTATTTTATAATATAATTTATTGATCATTATCTTATTTGCTTTATTTTATAGTATCGAGTCTTCGAGTGAAAAACATCAAAAATTTTAAATATGACAGAAGATTGGTAACACATAAATGTATGAGGTGTGGAAAAAGTTATCAATTGGCAGCTTCCTTAAAAAGGCATCAGAGACTTGAATGTGGCATGGAACCTCGACAGCAATGTACAAATTGTGGAAAAAAGTTCACATATAAGTTTAAACTCATTCGTCACATGTCTTCTTGTAGTGGAATATGGGAATTTTAAAGTCCTTTAACTAATAATTTATGTACATAATTAATTAAAACTAAAAATCAAATTTATAGAATAAATTAACTAATTTGTGTAATTTTTATAAATTTGATTAAATGTGTAATGTTTCATGTAAAATAAACATTTTTTAATAAATAAATTAATATATATTTACAAGCAGATAGACATACACATATAGATTATATGTACAAAACATAATAATAAACAATTTATACAATATACTAAATTATATATCCTTTTTATATCAATAAGTCCTAAAAAACTTTTATACATTATGTATTGCACATCCTTCAGAAAGTAGAATGAAGGAATTTATATTGATTTAAAACAAAATCCAAGAGAAAATCCTATTATCAACTATTAGAAAAAATAATCTGCTTATAAGCTGAACCTTTTTACTCTTACTAATTCTTTCTCTATAAGTAATATTCTTTTTCCTAAACTATCTTCTCTATTTCTCTAATATAATTTCATTTCTTTTCTGAAATTATCTTAAAGCTTGGCTTTTAAGTCGATCGTTTTGGGTACGGCAGGTTTTCTTTAATTTTTCTGACTTTTTCTTGTATAATAATTTATTTCTAACAACTAAGAATATACTAATTTTTAAAAAAGAATTATCAATAATCTTATAAATAAATTAGTCTAACCGAGTGGAAATTTGGTTTTTCAGGGGTTCTACCACCAATATTGATGCCAGAAATGCAGGAAAATGAAACATGGCAGCCTGAATACATCGACCCTTCATATATAGAGAAGACTCCAGTGAGATCCACAAGAAAAAGGAATTCAAAGGATGCCAGCGAGGGCAAGTACGTCTGCAATAGGTGCGGCAAGGCGTACAAAGCTACAACTTCTTTGAGCCGTCACAAACGACTTGAATGTGGTGTTATGCCTAATGAGGTTTGCCCTATTTGTGACAGAAGGTTCAAGCACAGATTCGTCCTTAATTCTCACATTGTTGCCTGCCAAAGGAGACTTCGCAACATGATACAAAAGAAACCTGATCCACTTGCATTAGCAGTTGAGCGGGAATAAAACTAGATCCTCATTATTTACCTTAATTCCATAAAACCACACTAAGCGTAAATAATTATTTTCTCGTGCATACTTCAATAATACTTCAAACATTAGTAAATGTTTATCATATTGCGGCGATCAAATAAAAGGAATTAATTTTACTATTACATATGCTAAAATTATTCGATATCGTTTCTAAAATATATAGAAATTTTAATTATAATAAAAATTGCAAAATCAACAAATTAACGTGTTATTTACCAAAAGAAGATTAATTTATATTTTCAGTTTTTATTTGTAATAAAAGAATTAAGTATATAAAAAGTTAGAAGAAAACTACTTTTTGTGATCTACAATAAAATTGATAGCTAATCACAAAATCGTATAAACTTGTTAAATAATGCAAAGGTAAATTATGTAATTTGAGGATACGATGAAATTATTTACAGAATTTATTGTAATTTTTAAATATTGACTGAATATTACTTTTTCAATGTTCAAATTTGTCCCTAATTAATTTTCAAACAGCATTAAATGTTTTCAAATTTTTTAATGGCATATAAGAACATATAATTAATAATCTATTTTAAAGAGAAAAAAATAGAAAGATAAAAGGTATAATTTTTTTACAATTATGATATATAAAGAATTTTGTTTCTTTATTGTTAAATTTAAAGTTTTAGAATAAGCTCGTTTGATTAAGATAATTATGATTTTCATATGCGGTCATAAATTTATATATATATATATATATATATATAAAGTAAGCACTTATTTTATAAAATTTTATTCAAAACTTGCAAATATGTATTCTCTCTTTGTATTTCTGTGTTGTGTGTGATGTGTAATAACGAATAAATGGATCTTAACGATACTTAATTGTTTGACTCAACATATTTTTATTGTACAATATATTTTTATTAGTAACATATATTCTTTAAAATAAAATATACATAAGATTAGGTGAATATTTAAGAATAATTATTGTTATAGCTCATTCGTAGAAACATTCGTATAAAAGTTTGCAGAAATCTTAATTAAAAAATCTACTGTATATTTATTTTCAAAATTTTCTTTCAAATTGCTTGAACATGCAATATGTATATATTTATAAAATGTTATAATAATTTCTCTAGTATATTCCATTTTATTCTTAATTTATATCATAAAAGAATGTATAAACTGTTCCTTCTGATTGATTTTATTTTTGCTTTTATTGTTTACAGATGAACGTGTCACGGAAAATTGGAATTTGCTATACGAAAATTCGATAGACAGCCTTTCAAATGAAGAGAATCAAATTCAAAATTCTTACCATTTTTCTAAAGTTATAAATGCACAAAATAATTCTAGCAATGAGAGAGACGGCTCTCTTTATATTTGTAAAGTATGTGGAAAAGAATATCAATGGAGTTCAAGCTTATCTCGACATTGTCGTCAATATAACCATAGAGAACCCAAATATAAATGTTTTATATGTACAGAAGCATTTTATAGCAGAGATATTCTTAAAAATCACATGGTTATTCATAATTTATAGTTATTGTATTAAAAATTATAATAAATTTATCTTTTTTAACTTTAATAAATACATCTTATAAAATATAATGTTATATATATTAAAAAAATATTTTAATTAAAAATAAGATTATTGTATTTTTATTCTGTGTGACGCTAAAATTTCTAAAAAGTTATTAATAATTTTATAATAATAATAATATATATATATTTAATTATATATATATATATTTATTAAATACGTACATATAATTAGTTTATTTGCATTTTTAGTTTTCTGTCTAAAAAGTATGTAGTTTCCCATGTAGCTTCCTTTTTCAATTTTGTATGTTTCATTAATGTGAATATTAAAATACTTTATATTTAAAACTTTTATATTCTTAATTCCGTAGTTTACTAATAAAAATTTATTGAATTATATAAAAATTAATAATTTATTATTTAATTATTCCAGGCAGTACGTTAAATTTCGAAGAACTAGTCGGAGTCCCAACAACTTCATATTATGAATTCTTCACAAATCTGCCAAAACGTGGTCATTTGACACCATTAGAAGATCAACAATTTATGTGTGGCGAATGTGGAAAAGGATACAAGTGGATGGATAATTTACGGAGACATCAAAGATTAGAATGTGGCAAACTACCGAAGTATTCCTGCAAGATCTGTAAAAAAAAATTTTTCCGCCGTTATATATTAACGAAACACTATAATACCAAACACTGTAATTAAAACTTTTACTTTTAATAGTTAAAAAACAAATATTATAAATAATAATATTAATAAAAAGTACTATAGAAAAAATATGACGAAATGATAAAAATTATTAATTGTAGAATTTATCAGCGTTGTATTTATTAAAAATAATCAATATTTAAACATATACTTGTGCTTTAATTATTTGAAAATCACTTTAAAATATAAGCACATCAAATTTTTTTCATAAAAACTTCATAATTAATACTTTTCCCATTAACTAACCGGAAATATCATAGTTCAATTTTTTGTCTACTTACTCCTGTATTTTGAATGTTACTATTATATTTAAAAAAATATCATTTAAAGTAGATAGTATAATATTACAACTAACATAATTAATTATAAAATTACAAATGCGATGAAAATGGAATTTTTTTTTCAGCAGAAGCGTCAGTTTCATCAGGCATAGTGAAGAAAGAGAAAGATTTGGAAGAAATGAACGAAGGAAAGAGCCCACATATAGAAATCGTTGATGTAACTTCTTTAGCGACACCATCTATCAATCCACCTACATTAATTGTAAACACATTGAGCAACAGAAATATTCAAAGAACAGCACAAGGTTCTATTATGTCCATGCCGACAAATTATACGCCAGCCATTGTAATTCCAGTTAGAGATTTACATGTTTGTTTAGCATGTAAGACAGGATTTATGAAAAAACAAGATTTACAGAGTCATCGTTGTGTCAATTCTTTGAAAGAGTTTATTTGTATTATTTGTAAAAAAAGATTTACTTCGATTCAAAAATTAGGTTGTCATATAGCGACACACTTTCCTGAATCAATTTAAATTTTTAGCTGTATTTTTGTGCAATAACAAAAATTATTTAACACTAACTGCAAATCTTATGCATTAAACTATGTTTCTTTTTCATCATATAAGTTTAGTTTTCTTATGATAAAATGATAGTTTTAATTACATGATAAAGATATGTGTGTAAAACTAAGTAAAAATACTCGTTGATTATTGTAAAGTAGAATGATATATATTAAATTTTTTATTTGTTTTTACTTTATGTATTATATAAGTTTAAGAGACGAAATTCAAAAAGAATAAATACTGTATAGAAATATATTAAGACCAGAATAAATTGTAGTGAAAATGAGTACTAGTCCATTAAATGCTTCATCTTTTCTACTTATTTTAACACTTCATCTTTATAACACTATATAGAATAACTAATACCATATAATAAAAAACACATAAGGTAAAATGTAGCGAAGGCATTGATTAGTAATATCTTTACAAATCACTAATTACTAAAATAAATAAGAACAATATACAATACATACAATCTAATGATAGAAAAAATAAATTCTTGTCGCAGGTTTAGAGGATCAAATGGAGTACGACGCTCTTTATATGCTGGAGAAGTTCAACAGCGGAGAACTTGAGGGTATTCATACTTCAAAGAGAGAAACCGGAAGTCGTGTGTTTCATAGGCAATCATCATATTCTTTAACTCCAAGCTTTATACCTGCAGTTCAAGCTGTTTACATTTGTCCTGACTGTGGTAAAAAATACAAATGGCAAGATAGCTTAAAAAGGCATCAGCGAGTTGATTGTGGTAACAAGGAAAAGAAATTTTCTTGTCACATGTGCGACCGGAAGTTCAAGTATCGATATGAAATGCGAAATCACATAATAGCTCATCATACGGCAAATGCCTAGTTTTTTAAATTTAAATTAAAGTCAAATATGAAATAATTTATTCAAAACAAATTTATTTGTTTTATTTTGAAATGTATTAAAATTAACTTAAATACAACTTAAATAATTATTATGTGTTTATTTAAAGTGTATCTTATATTTTGACTTAATAAGGTGAATATTTTAGATTATTTCACCATTAATGTTATACTATGTAAAATATTGTAAAATATAGTAAAATTTAATTATATACGTAGAATAAAATTATCTACACTTTATTGCAATTAAGTGTAGAATAATAAAATATAATCCATATATACAGAAATAATAAAAACATTACAGTACTCTGTAATTAATTTCGGAATATTTTAGCAGTTTTCCCTATCTTTTTTTGACTTCAACTACGGTCTTAATTTTCAGTTTGGCCTCAAAATATTGGAAGGGGCTTTTTTGAAAGATTTTGGGTTTCAGAAAAATACTTGTAATTTAGCTTTCCAATGAGATATTTTAATTTTATTATACAAATTTCCATACAAACGGAGCTCTATTATAACATATTTTAACGTGGAATTGATTCTATAACTTTTGTAATTAAAATAGTTCTAAGAGTTCATATATTTAAGGTAAGTACTCGAGATAAATAAAGGTAAGTATTACGTATTAAACTATATTATAATAGAGTATCCGGTAGATATATATTATAGCACTAATATCGTGAGAATTGAAAGTAAGTTAAAAAGTAAGTATATTGCGTATATTAAGATATATTACATTAGAAAAAATTTGAATAATTAAAATTAAACTAATTAAATTAGAACTGAATGCCCACAATCTCGTAACTCTATGAAAGTCTCTAATATTTTGAATTCAAAATTTAAGAGTGCTGGAAAAGATTTTTCCTTCTAATATGTAATAGAAGGATTTCTTTGGAGCAAGTAAATATATACCAAACCTTAATAATCTATCTCATCGGAAAACTCAATTACAGTAGTTTTTTTAAAAACAAAAAACCAAAAAATATCACAATTCTAAATTCTATTATAATATAATCTTTGCAAGTATTTTATTATAATATGATATATAGTATTTACCTTTAATTATAGCATATTCTTTTGAAACACTTAGTGCTATAGAAAGTCTGATCTTAAATAGGAAACTGTATTATTAAGAAATTTTATATTTTATTATTTTTATTTAAATATTATTTAAAAAATTCAGTTTTTATTATAAAATCATGAAGATAAAATATTCTACTTAAATACATTCATTTAATATATATTATCTTATTTCCTCAGATTTTTATAAAAGTGAATAAGAAAAAGTTCATATACAAAAATGTTATTGCTTTTGGTGATTGGCTAATGTTTAATATCATTTGTCTTGTGTGTCTGTATATGTTTATTGTATATGTCGATTTATGAGCTCGAAGAAATTGTATCTGGTCTAGGTAGACATTTTAACACCTTTAGGACTGGCGTTCCTAAGTTCCTTCATTCCTTTTGTTTAATTGCTATTTTTCTTCTGTAAAATTATATCCTAATAAGACACGTATACTGAATTTTCTTGACTTAACTTTCCCAGTATTCTTACATTATTTTTCAATATATTGATTTGTATGATTTCCTAGGGAAATATTTTGCATACATTATCAAATAGGTAGGTATAAAATGAATCTTCCGGTCTTCAAGGTGTTAAAACTTCAATTCGTATTTATTTGAATGATTTTAGTGGAAATTAATACTTTTATGTGTTTTCTAGACCGGAAATATCCAGCAGATACGGCCATCGAGTGGTATTACGAGTATCAGACAATGTATCTTCGCCTGATGGCGGAAAATCAATTGGCGGAAGCTGTCACATCAGAAACCGAGCAGCCGGAAGTGACCAACAAGAATGGCTCAGGAGTTGATAATGAAAATATTAATGTAAAAACAAATCAGACAGAAAATATCACTAATACTCGTGATTCATCATGGTATCCTTGCCCACGTTGCGGGAATATTTACACTAGACAGCATTCTCTCAATAGACATCTAAAGTTTGAATGTGGAGTTGAGCCTCAATTTGAATGTCCGATTTGTCATAAAAAATCAAAGCATAAGCATAACTTGGTACTTCATATGCGTACTCATCATAAATCTTGAAAACTTAAACTTTATATTAATAACGTTATTAATAATTTTTTCTAAATTTTGTTCTAAAACATTTTTACCGATATCTTACTACATGTATGAACACGTGCACTTTTACATAATTCAGTATGTCGTTGTGCTAACTTTACAATCTTAATATTCAATATTTATAAATGAAAATTATATTTTTGTTTATGAAATTTATATAAATTTTATGAGATATTAAGTTTAAAAAATACTATGTTTTGTTAAATACCGAATGCATTTGCTATAGACTGATAATACTGCCATTTCTTTCGAGTATAAATATTTAATACAAGAAAGACATAAAAGTATAGTCCTAATGAAATATTGTAATAAAAATATAATTATACCAAGTGTAATAAAGATTGTAAGAAACCAATATTTTTACATACATATAAAATACTTTATATATATATATATATATATATATATATATATACTCCGAATGAAATTATTCATAAATCGAATTGCATTGATTTGTACTATGTGTACATATGATTTACAAAATAAAGTGTAATTCATCTTTTTATTATTAATAATTATAAACATGTATATTTTTATAATTCTTAAATATCAATGTTACTGTAGAACAATAATATATTTTAAAAAGAACTCATTAAACTTGATGAAAGTAGAAATGCATAAGTGCATGGTTGTAGAAAAAATGGATTGATAAAGCACGAGAAATCAAGATGAAGACTCAGTATCAATTTTTATTTTTATTTTTATAATTATACGCAAGCATCTTTGTATGGTGCTAAAATTGTTCTGGCATGACTCAATGTTCTGAATTTTTTATCTTCTTCATGTAGTTTTATTTGATATAAATAGAAGCATTCACATATTTAGTAAATGATTAGTGTACTCGCTAAATAAAATAATTCATAAGGTTAAAAAATCAATGTTTCAGTTTGGAAGATGCTTAAATTGGAGGAAGGTCCTCCATTTCTCTGCCCAAAATGTGGCAGAACGTATTCTCATAAGTGCAATCTTACAAGGCATTTGAGGCTTGAATGTGGAGTTGGGCCTAGATTTCAATGTGTCAATTGCAAGAAACGTTTTAAGCATCGACACCACTTGCGGGACCATCAAAAAATCCATCTTTATTCAAATTGCGTCTTCGAAGTACGAAACTGAAAATCATCATAACAATACAGACACACACACACAACGCCCATTTATTTGTGCTCTTAGTTAGATTTAATATCCTGCTTTACTCAATATTCAATACTTGAAATAAGGAGAATTAAAGCAGGAAGCCTTCATTTATTAATGCTAAAAAAATACCAGAATATTTGAAAGTATTTTTTAATCGTACTTTCTCTCACACACACACACACATATATATATTTTAAACGCCTCTGCTATATACATATAGAATTCTATAATATTTAACGGTGAAAGAAATTATTTTTGCATTTCTTAGAGCCATGGCCTAGACAGACTTGCATTATGTTTGCTCAAGAGGAAGTCACTATTGAAAGTGTCAGAATCAATGATGAAAAGTAGATATACTTCGAATGTATTGTACTTATAAAGTTTGTAGTAAGTATAACAAAAGTGAATTCACGCCCAAATGTATTAACAAATTAGTAAATTATTTTTTATACAAGAATAAAAATTAAGTTTCATTACAATATAATAAATATATAGGAGCACTAGATATATTGGTAATAGAATACTAGTATAAAAAAAATATAAATATTACTTATACATTTAATTATATTTTTTATATAAAAACTAATTTGTTAGATAAAAAAGTTTCACTTTTTATTAATTAATTAATTAAGCAGCCAATATCTCAAGCTATGTATCTAAAAGAACTAAAAAATAATTGCAAATACCTCTTAACTGTGCCAAATAGAAGTTCTAGTCCAACAATTAAATAATTCTTGTTTGAAGTTTTAAATGTAATATCATAATATAAATGTTGTGTCTTGTATATTCTAGTTGTCAAAATAAATTAATATTCTAAAGAATTTTCTAAAGTAATTTACTTATTCTACATTTATATTTTATATAATATAAAAGATATATAAAAGATTGACCCCCACAGTCAATGCTACACGACTCTTCAAAACTCAAAAATTTTTTGAGAAAATTCCAAGGAGTACCAATTGAAATTTTCGTAAAAATCGAAATCTCTCCGAATCGTTTGTAATTTCGTAGGGACTTAGTTTTCGATAGATAGAACGCAGCGTAGAAGGTCCCACCCAAAAATATTCACTTTTGTGGAAATGGCGACACTTTGAAAGTCGAAAATTTTTTGAGAAAATCGTAGGAGATGCACCTTGTGCGTTTTTTTTTTTTTTTTTTTTTTTTTGACAGGTGTAGAGAATCTGACAACCAGACACTCTCGGTGGTCACTTATCTCTCCCTGAGGATAATTGGGCTGAAGAGCAGTGTGGGGGTTCTTCGAGACCCACTAAACACTTCCTCACCTTGGCATTTTATGAACCACCAGATGGTGTTTTTCATCAGCAAAGGCTTAATTTCATCTGATGGTTCTGCCTTTATGCTATAATTCCTGATCTGTAAGGAGAGTAGGAAGCGCCATAAAAACATGTCCCGTGATTCTAAGGATATGTATCATATGAGTTGTAAGAGTACTTGCGAGAAGTTTTTCTGATAACTAATCATCTAGTGGACTTTTGTCAAACTAAAAGTGGTGCCATCTATGTTACTCATCCGACGTATTTGCACGTACTTTTGTATATTTCAACAGTATCCTTCTAGATGCCACCACTATGAACTTTTGAAGTATTTCATGTCACTGAACATAACCTCAAGATTTAATTTATTATGCTGTTTTGTAAAAGTTTTATTTATTAATAAATTAAATTATTTAAATGAAAAATGGTGTTATGTTTGTTTTTAATTGTAGTTTATTGATAAATGCTTTATTAAACATCTTTAATTTTTTTTACTTTCTTTCTCTCTCTTGTTCTCTCTCTTCCTCTCCGTATCTTTGCCTGTTTCTCCCTCTCTCTCTCCTTCAGAGAACTGAATTTTCTTAGTTTTTCTTGTTCTTTTATAATATAAATCAGTTAAATATTAATAGTATGTTATAAAAATACTACTTAATGTCTAAATGAAATAAATAAAATTAGTAGTATAATGGATAAATTTTAATTAAATTTACGTTTGGATTATCTAATTTGTTATCATACACATTTTACATTTATTTTGCAACAGTTCATGCGCATGTGTTTCTATTAGTTAATATACGTGATTTGCATGAGATTTTTATGTTGATTATCAATGTATTATACCTAGATAGTAACATAAATAAGCAGCAATTGTTAATAGTATGACCTTTGATCAACTATACTTATGAAAAAAATTTCACAAGATATAATGCATTAATACATAAATATTTGCAATATGATACTTTTTTATTTGAGTACAAAGTTTCCCAAAATTGTTTATAATATAATTGTACATAATTTATAGTATCGGTGTATAGATGTTTAAAAGAATATAATGGCTAAAGTTCAACACGAGGTAACTAATTGAATGCTTTAAATAAAAGTTTAATTATGGCCTAAATTGTTAAAAATCTAGTGTATCACATTTCTAGGAAAAAACGCTTTTAGAAGCGAACACTGTTTTTCTTTTGATGAGAAAGGGATTTCCTATTTCTCGAAATGTGAGGGCACAATGGATACTAGAACATTTAGATACTATAATAGACATGCAACAAACTTTGGTAAATGATGAAGCTGCAGAATTACAAATAATATCTATATTACCTAATGATGGGATATCAAATTGGTCCATTGATTCTAGTCATCAATTTTTATATAAAATTACATCAAACACATCTATAATATTTCTTGCTCATAAATATAGGATGGTTTTTAGTTTAGATCTTAGTCCTTCCTTAGCGACTGTTGTAAGTATTTCTTTTATAATGTAATTATTTAATCTTTATTTTATCATAATACAATAATATATTATGTCAGGATATACAACATGGAGAAATTGTAATAGATGAAGTATTTTTAGCTACTAAAAGATTTCTTGAAAATATATCGAAACCAGTAAGTACTTTTTAAAACATTTTTTTAAGAAATAAGTAATAATAATGCTGTACTTACAGTTTCTAATCCCAGGCAGTAATCGCTTAATGACCCCAGAGATTTATATTACTGTGATAGTACATACACCATTTTTTACCAATCCTGCACAACAAGTGTTGGTTCAAGGATGGCTTTTAACTATGGAAAATGTTGGTTGTCTTATACAATATATAGAAAAACAATTAAATTGTCTAGAAGAAAAAGTAGCAACAGTTACAGCTACAGCTAATCAGGAATTAGAAATTTTAAAAGTTGATAGTGAGCGTTTAGTTGGAGGACTTTTTGAAGAAAATGATACCTGGTTAGAAAAGAATAGTAATAATTATATAGCTAATACATCCATGGTGTCTCCTGAATCTAGTTTTATCAATATGCTAAGATATGGCATGCTTGCTCTTAATCTTCTACCAGAGCATAGCTGTGCACGTACGTATTTATTGATATAATTTATTATTGATATAATAATAATAATTAATATTTAATGTATTCTTAGATTTAATAGTAGTTACTGATGGAATAATTGGAGTAACAAATATTAATGTTCTTGATTCAATAATCCATCAGTTACGTTCAACAACAGTTGCGTGTAGTTTCCTTCATATTGGTAGTCCATATCATCCACATTGTGGAGATGGTTTAATACCATATCAAGACTTATTGTATTTTCTTGCAACTGCAACAATGGGTAGCTACATGACATTTATTCCAAATTCTGTATGTATTATTAACACATTTATTTATTTTTTTTTTAAACATTTATTTGACATTAATATAATTCATTAATTAACAGAAACAGGTGACCAATGTAGATATGAATATTTATCATAGAAATTTCTTATGTTGGGAATTATACCGACAATTGCCTTATGAAACTTGTGAAAATCATCAAAGTAATTGGACATCGCAAAATAATTTATTTCATGGACACAAACCAGTCCAGTTATTAAGAAAAAAACATTTTGATGAAAAAGTAACTTGTACCTTAAGTAGCTTATTGTGTTGCCGTTTAAGAGAAGGATATTTAATGAAAAGAGCGATAGTACGAGATGATATACTTGAAATATGTTTTGTACTTTTATGGAAAAGTAATGTATATTTAGAATATTTGGTATTATGTCCATGGTCTTCAAAATCACTTTCAATGTCGAATACAATAGCATATACGATTACTATTGAAGCACCTTATGAATTTTTACATGATATAACATGTCCTTCAAAGAAGCCTTTAAAATCACTGTATCGTCGAAATGTAGTCTCTCGTTTTTGGGGAGCCTTAACATCCTTAACTGAAAGTGACAATATGCTAGCACATTTTAGTTGGTTCCCTGGATCTGGATGGACCTGGTACAGCGTACCAGACACCGTTAGAAGCGGTATGCCGGTTTTTTATTTATCTGCTTATCCATCACCAAGTGCTGTCCAGTTAAGGTATAACAAAAAATGTTTAAAAATATCAATTAAAAATAATTGATCCTATATGGGTCTTACTTATTTCTTTTAGCGACGCGGCTTGCCCACAATTTGGCCAAATTTGGCAGCCTGTAGTTTCCTTAGATCCACATCAGTGGTCTCGATGGATGCATGCTCAAAGAGTCTCACTTATATTGTCTCACGATAGACCATTACCGAGACATCTTCATCAAGCGAATCAAAGTGGCCGTTTTCAATGTATCCAATCTCGACAAGCTGCTGCAGTTCTCTATGCCATGTTGAAAACATGGGCTACATTTGTTCTTGTAGAAAACCATACTTATGTTCAGTTTATCTACAGAGAAGCAGAAAAGCCTCCTGTATCTTTTTCATTAATTAGAATAAACTGTAAAGCTCTCTGCGTTGTATTAAATATTGCGTTTGCTGGTGGTACCGAAGGAGTTGTTAGACATAACGTCGTAGTTGATCTTGTAGAAAGACTTTCTAAACTAACATTGCCAAATAGACCAACTGAGCAACGGGAAACGCCATGTTGCACTATAATACACAAATCCTTGGAAAGGATATTAATTCGATACGAGCGTATGCCTAATGATTTAAGTATGGTTGTCTTTCCTGATGGGACTCAGCCTACTTCCACAAAATCTACGTCAGTTCCAGGATCTAGCCTTACCACTACTTTGTCAAGATATCTATTTCATAATCGATGGCTTTGGCATGTAAGAAGGCCATTGGTACAAACTATTCCTGGAATAAATTTACCGAGATTAAATGTTACCGCAATTGCAAGAATATTATCCACGATAACAAGGTACCTAAATCTTTTACAACCTTTTTTTATTGAGAGCTTATATTAACTTTTTATCATATCAATTATTTAGGATGCGTTTATTAGAAGGATTTAACTTCGCCTATTCAGCAGCAGGAATTATAAATATGGTATTCGAAGTTCAAATGCAGGGTATAGGAAACAACAGTTTGTCATATCCATGCATTATTCAATATATTCTTTTCCCACCACACATCGTGGCCAATGCTCCGGTAGAACGCGAAAGTGGATCCGACGATGACACCGATGAAGGTAAAAGAGTAGATTTTTAGATTTGTTTGCAATTACATGTAACAGATGGATTTTAATTCTTAGGCACAGCTGATGGAGAAGTAAGCACCGAAGACTACGAAGGTACAGGAGATTTTCAAATTGTTACTGAGATTTGGATTGAACCCCAATGTGGCTATGTTCTTACACCTACGCAACGGGCTGCATCGTTCATGCATGGTTTGCAGTATCACCAGCTATCAGAAGCTGTAAGTATATATTCTTTTATACGCATATATGTGTATTTATATAAATTCTTATTACATTACACAATTTTGTAATATATATATATGCATATATTACAAGTTTTTAATATTAATTATATCTCTTTCTAATATTCTTTCTGTTTAATACGTGTCGTAATCATTCGGCTTACTTTAATCGATAAGATGAAATTAGTTCCATGAATTAGTGCTGTAAATGATAAGCTGTGTAATCTGCCTTTGATGCTCTTATTCTGTATTATTTATGTTTTTGTATATTTGAAATATTTTATGTTCAAAAATTTATTAATAATTATTTTTTACTCTATTTTATAATTCAAATTCTTTTTAATTATAGACAAAAATAAAAATACATTTTAGTTTTTTTTAGTTATATAAATACGAACTTTCTTATATACCTTTATTTCTTATCTTGAGCTAACGTGATAATACCTGTTAGTAGAAATATAAAAAATTATTCTAGTCTACGACTTTTCTCAAGTGGTTTATTTTGTTAGATGCCACATCTAAGGTTCGCACGCGCGTATATTATATTGAATGATATCGTACATTCTACATCGTATATATCTTCCTTATAATATTTTGAAAATTAAAACAAAATCAGAAGTAGAAATGAAACTCATATTTCTAGTTGAATCGAAAGTATCCAATGCCCATATGTTATTTCGCGTTGCTCTGATGCAATTATTTGGATTTTATTATTATTTGATATTCATATTAAGAAATAATAAAACTGAAAAAGATTAAACAAACCAGAAAATTGAAACTTCATTACAATGTACAGGATTTTCGTAAATATCTAAGCTTTACCAGAGTGCTCGAATGAATGTTTATCTTCAATCTTATCTTCCATTTAGTCTCGATAGTGATACCTGTAATTCTCGTACATGCAACTTTGATCTTGGGAAAGAGAGAGAGAGAGAGAGAGAGAGAGAGAGGGAGGGAGAGAGAGAAAAGAAGGGAGAGAGATAATACAATTTTTACTTTATACAGTGAAATATGAACTCATAAATGTATTATTATACATCATATATTTTATTTTTATATTTTTCAAAGTACTTGTTTTTTACTTATTTTCATTTCACTTAGTTTTTTCATATATACTATTTAATATCAGTATATTACTTTTACATCATTTTTCTTTTGTATTCCTAATTGTATACTAAGATATAATAATCAGTCGAATTTTTGTTCACAAATAATTTTTCGATTTAACATTGAATCAATTTTTTTATTAGCATATACTTGATTAAAGATATGAGTTGGAATTCGCTTAAAACAGATAATTGTTATCTGATATTTATTTACACGCAGGACGTTAATCAGTAGACCAAACTTCAAGGTACTTCCACCAATAATTAGAAAAGAAGATTAATATTAAAATTTCATAAAAAAATTAAACTCTTTGAAATATATTGACACTAAATGATTATTCGAAAAGCACAGGAATAGTGGTCTTTATGACACATTAGATAGAAGTGAAACATTTTTTATCAAGGTAATCAATATTTCTCATTGAACTTACCAGTATGATAATATGGGTTTACTGGAAGTTTCGTTGGTTCTTCTTTCATTACTCAGTCGCAGGTGATTTCCAAGTATTTTCAGCAGAGGGGTATCATTTTTGGAAGGAAAAGAGAAAGAACCAATGTATCTATCACTACGTGTCGTTATCGTTATCGGGGTGGGGCTTCGATATCGATGAGGGTCCGCAAGAACGAGGTTTTCCTATCAGTCACCTCAGGTATATATAGGGCCCAATCATGTCCTATACGTCTAGTGATCGAATTATCTTTTCGTTACCACCTTAAAACTCATATACATTTCTTCCTAAATTGCTTTCATCATGTGTATCTTTTCTTTCGAATATATTCTTCTTGATGATGATTCCTCCCGGTTCAAAAGTGAGCTGTGTCGGTGAAAGCCTAGTGACTTAATTTCCGGTTACACTGTATTATGTATTTTTGTTTTCCAGATGTTAAAATATTCAAGAAGCTTACCTCCAGTTGCTTAACTTAATTTGATAATTAAATTAGAGATTAAAACAAAATGTTGAAAGACAATGCCTAAAGATTCACCTGGAATTTTTTCGCGATCGCGATAGTTCGCTGTCAAAACTGTTCGTTGCGAACGTAAAATTATCGTCTAGTTATCATTGTTACCTTCTAGGCATCTTGTGGATTTTCAACTATCTCTGAATTCTTCATTCGTTATCTCTACATTGCACACAAGGCTCTACATGACCTGTTTTGCTTTCTTCAGTTCTTCTTGAGCCACGAAAAACTCATGATCTTCATCGTCGACTTCGTTGGATCTTCAATCCGCCCCACCTTTAGTTGGAAGTGAGGATCTTGACAATGAGTAATATGACTCGAAAAATTTGCCAGATCTAACTCTTCCAGCTCAAGGTTGTGTGGATCTTCGTCGGCTTTTCGTCGTATTTTCATTTATAGTGAATTTATTCGAAATTTTTCTGGTCAGATCTTTGTCAATTATGGGAATCGATACGTTGAGTGCCACGGTCCAAGTGGAGAAGTGGTCTCTGCGCTTTGTATTTAAAGTGAGATTCAACTCCTCCAACTTGTATCTGGTCACTTATTTACCTCGAACTATCAGTGTAATGAAATATATAAAAAGACATACTATATTCATTATAAATTATATTTGTAATAAATTATACCTGAAATTTGTATTAAAATAATAATGTTACTATCACTTCAATTTTTATTATTCTTCATTTAAGCACTCACAAATCTCTCTCTCTCTCTCTCTCTCTCTTTCTCTCTCTATATATCTCTCTATCTCTCTATCTTTCTCTCTCTAATGTTAAGTTAAGATTAATTTAAGATAACATTCTTGTGGATGAAGACTCGTGGAAAAAGACATTTTAATTTTACCTTTCTCTGTAGATTGCAAAAATAGATGGAAAGTGCATTAATGCATTATTGACCTTGGAATATTTGAGTCTACTTAGTCAAGTTACACCAACTGAAAAAAGTTCTGAAATTATTTATGGTCAATCATACCAAGGTGGGAAATTTATAGATATGACTGGATCGAAATATAATGAACGCTCGGAAACCCCAGAAACTTTTGAGAGTCCACCGATTATGGATGAAAGAATTCATCCGATGCACTTTTCCTTCGATATATTAAGCGTTTTACCAAAATGTCAACAAGCTGAGCTTTTATTCTCCATGTTTGCAAATGGTTAGAGATTCTTCCAATTAAAATAAAATACTTCTACTCTTATGAATAAATTTAAAACTAACACTATCTCGCCTTAATGTAGATTATAATAATGATGGAAGAGAGACAGCTAATAGGATACTTATGAATGGATTTTTAGAACATATTAAACGCTTACATAACAAGGAATTACTTTTAACTTCCGCAGAATCTAAAAGATTTACGGAAATGTTATTAAAAAGGCCTAGAGAAGAAGTTTCATCTTTACCTTTATTTTTTCAAAAAGGTAGATATATGTGTCCCATTATTAAAGCAAAAGGAAAAAGAGAAGTAATAAACGAATAATTTCAGAGGAAAGTCAAGAGAATAATATTAATTATCATCCATGTTGGCGATGTTATGTGAAAGGAGTTAGTACAACTCACGTAATAGTTACAATTTTGCCAGCTTCTGAGAGGGATGTTCAATTAATTATGTGCTCCAGAAGTAGTAGATCAACTTTTAGTAGCAACAATTCTGACCAAAATTATGAATCCGAACCATATGTTGTAGAAACGAACGAAAAAGTCTTATCACCTGGATCTCAATCAAAGGATCTTAATAATTCTGATATTTCAACTACGGAAATTGAGAATATTAAAGAATCTAGTTTTCCTAATTCAACGCAATCTACACCAAAAAAGGAAACGCCGATTTGTACAGAAAAATCAAGAGAAGGCCTGATAATTCCTGTTTACGTCTATGATTGCTCATTGGCATTATTAATTGATGCATTAGTGGATAAATTGCAATTACCTCGTAGCAAAGACATTTATCAAGATCATACTTTTCGGTTGGGTCAAGAAGATCACATAGATTATATTAATTTAAAGACAAGTGCTAATAGTAAACCCTCGTCTCCTGAACCAAAGAGTGAAGATTCTGATAATATAACAAGTGGTTGGTCATATAAAGTTTTAGTAATAAAAATATTCAAAAAAAATACATGCTTTAATTCTCTTTTTCTTACAGATCAACGTAGTCTCATGGAACATTGTAAATTAATTAGTTTAGCTCATTGCAATTGTTACGTTGTGGCTGTTTATAGATCCTTAGCTCTTCAACAGCATTTAAGTTATGAAGATATGGAAGCTGCTGTTGAACAGTGCAAAGAAACAGTTATAGAAATTAATATTACGAAATATTTACGATCTGTTTGTAGACATTTAAGTACTATAAACGATGATACTATTTTAAGTAATTTAAAAGCATGCGCTTGCAACGATGTCCGACCTTTGCATAGTTTAATTAAAGATAAATTCGAACGAATAATGACTGTTGCTTTTAGACCAGTTCCGGCACATCCGGAATTTTATTATTGTTCACCCTCTCGAACATCAGATAGAATGGTTCGTATAATAATCACATATTCCTTTTCAACATTTTTTAAATCTATCAATTTCTTTTTTAAAGAATTTAATGGACTCTGATAGCGATGACGAGCTAGATGATTTTACATTTCATTCAGAGAATGTTGAGTGTAAATTTGATAATCCCCCGAGCAAAGGTAATTAAAATGTAAAGATAAATTTAGAATCTTCCTTAAATAATGTTTTATTTACAGTAAATCAAACAAATGTCTCGTGGCCAGTTACAAATCATCATAATGTAGGAAAGATTTCTAATTGCAATTCAACAGAGTCCCTTGTCAGTGATTTACAAGAAGAAATTGCTTACAGTAAAGATCAACCCCTTTTCTTGCAATTAAGTTGTTCCATCCACTGTCCTCCTGGGCTTTATACAATTCCTGTGAAAGTTTTACCAACATGTTTTATCGAGATTATTCAGAAGATAGAGAATTACAAAAATATAGTTTCTGGTTTAACTTTGGGCAACCTTAAGGTGACGTTGGACATTATTTGTTTAAATCTACCAAGGGAAGTTCTAGAAGTGAGTTTAGAACGTCACTCGGGGTTGCGGTCAACATCGTATTGCAGTGCTTCTCCTCGGGGTAGTATGCGAACAGAGAGCGAGAGTAGTCCAGGAAACGATATGAAAACTGAATTACTGCAAGACAAAATGTCCCATCTTCCTGTTTTTCAGCATCACGCCATAGATAATTTAACAGATGAAATTGAATGGCTATTGCAGGATGAGACTACGACTGCCTTGTTAGACAAGCCAAAACCAACCGAAGAGATTCTAAAATTTGTTGCTCAACATGTTTCCGAGTCACCTGGAAGAACCAGCTGTGCGGATGATAAAGTACCATTGCACTTTGTATTTAATTCAGAAAGCAGTGGACCCAAATTCTTAGAAGAACTTAAGAAACTTCAAGTAGACAAGTACTGTCTTCTTCAAGAGGGCAATCTATTTTATATTAGTAAGAAGAATCAAAGTATTGAATACGATGATGAAGAAGCCAGTAAGGAAATTGATTTAGATTTTAAAGAAGATAATTTAAAAGATAATAACGAGGAAGATGTATCTGAAACTCATATGCAAACTACTAGTAGGCAGGATTCTGGAGATCCTCCTGGATGCTATTCTGAAATGTCAAGCATAGGTGACGGAAAAGTTGGAACGGATGATGGTTACGATGGAGATAGCAGTAATTCCGAAGATGATTTTCATTGGTTGATTGAACTTGACGAGCGCAGAAATTTACTTCCTAATTTTTGGTTGATACTAAAAGTTGAGAATAGCTTTGTTAACGTTTACTTTCACTGTAGATTTCTGGAACTCCCTTCGCCAGAAATAGAGCATTATTGGCAGATACAAAAAATGGTCATCATACAAATAAAAGGAATATGCAAACGCGTGAATCAATATTTGCTTCTTCAAAATCTTCATGATACACGTGCTTGTGATTCTCTTTTAGAGTCAGAATCGAACGAGGATCACCTCTGCAGAATGGAATTAAACAATGAATCGACAGGGCCTTTTCAGACTCAGAATAACGTTGTAAATTTAACACCAGGCATGTTCAAGTGTCCCATAGTTTGCGAAGTACCATTCTGCCTGCATCCTCGTTTAAAAACTGGACCAGGAAGATCCGGACTTTCTCGCGGAACTAAAGCATTGCACGGTGTACTCAATCGGTTTTCAGTAAATAATCGAACTAACATGTTTGTCTATCAAGAAAACAATGGGAATGTTTTTTATTTGAGACTGCACGAACAAACTAGCGAGGGAAAATCTTTACAAAATAAACTCTCAGAAAGTGACGAGAAATTAGTTGTTTCTCGCAGCAGTAGCGTAGCTTCTTTGTCGCAAGCAAAGGGATCAGGATATCCAAGTGATTCTATGTTAGCTAGCGACACAAGACCAAGAGTTCGCTCATTTGGAGAAAAGGAATCCGATATATTGAACAAAACTGGGGATTCTATAGTTCTTATGGTACATGGAATATCCGAAGCTGGTCCAGCAGTTAGACAGGACTTGGTTCAAGTTTTACAAAATCGATTGGACGATGCTGTTTTGGAAGTTCTATCTATAATGCTTGCAAGAAACCCAATGTGCAAATTGACACCGGCGGATGTTCACTTTATTCAAAAGCCATATCGGTCTCCAGAGTGCATTGTAAAATTAACTGTTCCATCCCATTGTTTATCTTATATTGGCGCGTTAGGATATTATCTCAGACAAAATTTATTACAATTCTTATATACTCCAAAATACACTGATCACAGGGCTCATTATCATTTTCAAGATTATTCGCAACCTGAAGATTCTTTGAAAAGAGTATCCGAATCCGATATCTTTTTATACAATCAAAGCCATTCCAGTGGTAGCAAAGGAATTGCTTGTATAGCATCTGCTATTACAAATTCGAAAGGTGAACCAATTATACTGAAAGAAGCATTGATTCCTTCTAATCCTGATTTTCCAACGGATTCAACTTTCGAAGATATCGTAGCTACAACAATATATGAGAGCAAAAATGACGAAGAACTTCCCGAAGCCTTAGTTGAATTTAGGATTTGGAAACAGGGTCGTGTAAATCTTGAGACATTGACGCAAAAATTAAGTTTGGCTGTTAAACATGCTATATGGGACTTAGTGACAGAATATAATCTTTTGTCGCTTCCACTTACAGAATCTTCAAATTCGCAAGATAAAACAAATAGTGAGAATAATTGTAATGAAGAGGATGGACAGGAAGAGGGTGTATTACGAGAGATTTATTATACAACATTAGCACAGTGGTTTCAATTTGCTTTAGAAATGTGTGTTTCTTCCGTAAAAAAACACGAAATCTTTATACACCATAGGCATCCTATTTCCTTAACCGTGCGAGAATTCCAAACTTTAATTCGCAATCACGCACCCGATACGTCATGTAAAAGTTTCGTGCTGAGAAACAAACAACCATTTTTACATCATTCTTTTAATGATGATTACTTAGAAACAGTAAGAAATGACGAATCGTCTTTATATGTATCTTACGACTTTAATAATGATGATCAGGACACATATACAAAGTGTCTTTTGATTGCTCGAAATTTTGAACAGTGGAAAGCTTCTTTTAGTAAAATAGTCCAATCAGAATTACTTGTACCCAAAGGTACGAAAAATTATTAATTATAAATATATAAATTCCATAAACTTTTATCGTGATCTTGTTAATATACTTATTATATTTCAGAGCAAAAGGTATTGCAAAAATTTAATCCACTAATTCTGGAATCTAGTTTCGTACCTCGACAACGAATTCTACTTGCAGAAATAGAAAGTGATCGCGTAAGTAATAGGAAGAACAGATAAATAAAGTGAATGAACACGTTAACTTGTATAATGTAAAATATTGTTTTAGATTAAATTATATATGTATAATTGGTCTAAAGAAAGATCTGAGAAGTTAATCAAACAAACTACAAATTTGGGTATTTGGCTTTCGTCAAGATCGAGTCTTTTTACCAATATAATTATGCACAAACTGGGAATATTTCATCATCAACCAATGCAAAATTATCAACAAAGAGAATCAAGTAGTCAACAATATCAACTTACTGATATGGAAAGTTTCACAAAATTTCCTCATGGTGATTTCAAAGAATCGCAGCGCTCAAATAGTAGAATTCAACCTCTGAAGAATAATGCGTTTTCATGGAATCAAATGATTGGTCATGCAATGAGAGATGCAAAACCAAATTTCCCTCATATCCATACTAATACTGACCCAATTGTAAAAGCTGCGTGTGACTTACATGATTTACGATATCGTGAAAAAAAAGCAAAAGGTTTGTATTTAATCAATGTATGTATAAATATATTTTATCAGTATGAATTGAATTATATTTCTGTGTATCTAAATTGCAGAAGATTTAAGTAAATTATATGCAATGTGGCAAAATCGCAGTACTGCTCCAAGTATTCCGATCTCTTTAGCGACTTTAAATACTTTTAAACAATTTTCCCGTTTAATACACTTTTGTCATACACCTCTTTTATTTTTACCTGCATGGCGTATGCAATCTGCCGCTACCAGAGATCATTCTTTAACACCACCAACTTCTCCTATTTCAAACTTATCTCAACAAAATTCTCAACAATTGAATATCAAAAATAAGGAATCTGTTAAGTGGCACCAAGAACTATGCAATTTAATGTTTTCTGAATACAAGCAATATCTTCAAACATTAGGCTTTAATTCGATTCAAGTCGATTCAGGATACAAGTCGTAAGTATTACTGAGAATGTTATTACTATACGTTTTTATAATTTCTTTGTTTTAATGTTGAAAAAATTTTATAGGGATGAAGAGTGTATTCAACATCAATCATACTACATAAAAAAATCAATGTTAGGAGGAATTCTGTTATTTGAAATCCATTTGTCAGAACCATTTTTTATTGTTAAATTGCATATTATTGAATGTAGTCGTTTGCAAGTAAAAAATAATAGTGCAATGGCTAATCAATTCATGCTAAGTTTCGTGGATACCTGTGATAAAATAAAAATCAATATGCATCTACATTCATTCACGTATGATTTCCACTTACGTTGCATTCATTCTTATATTGCTGGTATTGGTCCTTGGTCTTTGCAGCAAGAATATCATTTAACTCATTTTCTTGATGATTTTAATAAATATTATAGTAAAGCGCCAAACTATGCTAGAAATCTTATCTACAGCGGTAAGTTTTCCCTATGTCGTCTCATCTTATGAATAAAATAATTGTATTTATTCTGATTTTTTGGTATTTTAGATATTATAACGATACGAAATTTAGTTACACCGGCTCGTACGTTATATTCTTATTTGCTTTTACATGAAAAGACATACGGCATGCAGGTATTTGTTATGTCTGGAGAAAGTGAAGAGACTCACGATAGCGAACACGTCTTAGTTCGATTGCAAAGTACACCCTCAATAAGTTACTGTGATGCTCAAGATACAAAATGCACAGATGACTTTGACGTGGCGCTTGTCGTATCTCGCGTGGAACAACCGCCACAATTGGAGAAAACAGAGATAACATTGAAATATTATTTGATGTTGACTAGCAAAAGAGAACACTATCCGAAAAAAGAAGCAGAGAATAGTAAACTTGGAAAGTTTCGGACTGTATATAATTTAGAAAAGGGTAATATAGACAGCTCGTCGGGATCTTTTTCATTACCCGCGTTTCTGAAAACTAAAGAATTATCTCCTAACGAGTCGGGTGAGAATTCGGAAAATTTGATGAAAGAGGATAAGAATCAAATTGTTGCTCCAGTACCACCACCTGTACCCAGTTCTCCTTTGAGTTCAACTTCTAATATTTTTAATTTAAGTCTATCATCGTCACACTTAGTACAAATTCGTCAGGAATCTATTAATTATTTGGGCTACTACTCGTCCCATGAACAGTTGATGCAGCAAATGATGATGACACAGGTACAAGCAGCTCGTCAAGATATAACAAATATGATAGAACGAGGAGCTTCTCAATGTAGGACACATTTATTGTGGAACAAGTTGTTAGAAAGTAAATCGTCAATGGCATATGCTGAATTTATGGAGTTATGCTCTCTGGCCCATGTAGAATCTTTACCTAAACTAGATCCTAGATTGAGCCCCCTTATTAATCAACCAATTTCTTGGTACCAAGCACTTTCAAAAGTCTTGCAAATTAAATACCAGGAATATCATAAACAATTTAATACTCCAGATGGGAATATTACTCATCACTTAATATTACATCCAAGATTTCTTCAAGTCTTTATGATGTTAACTATTGATCTTCATACTTCCAAAGGTGTAAGTGTGTGTAATTTTGTAAATATGATGTTTTGTATGTTAATTTTTATTTTTTATCTTTTCTATTTAGGAACTCTGTGCAGTATATCGCAAATCGATTGATCACATTACGTACAGCATGGAAGATGTCTATGACTTGATAGAAGGATTTGTAAATGCATGTTGCTTCCATTTATGGATAGGCCTGTTTACGCAATGAGATATTAATGCATTCCAAGATTTATTAATTAATCATGTAAAATCCTATAAAGATATTTAATTTCGTAAATATTAAAAACTTTGTAAAAAATTTACAATTCAAATTATTCTAAAAAATATATGCATTAAAAATAAACTTGACGTGTTTTATATAAGCATTATTTGTAAATATTATAAATATATATTTTTCTGTGTATTATAAATTTGTATTTTGTTATTTTTCAGTATACAATAAAATGAGAATAATAAAACTACTATAGCTATGAAATTTTAGGATTGTACAATAAAATAACTCCATATATTACAAGAAATACAACATTCATTTTATTCTGCGATTCCTAAGCAATAATTCCCTAAAAATCTCGAAAGGAGCTTTTGATAATGTAAGTAGTTTTGAAAGTGCATTAATAATATTGTCCCGTTCGATGTGTTTGTAAGATTAATTCTGTTATATTATAAAGTTTATTTTTTGTCTTTCAAAAAAAAAGTACATATCACATTTCCAAAAATTAGTATTAAGTGATATTTAATTAAAAATCAATAGTGCTAATTAAAAAATAGTTATAATTGTTAATATTAAGTATACAACCATATATTTTTGCATATCTGAAGTGTTGACATTCTAATCTCTCGCTTAGGCTCTTTCATTGATTTCTCACTATCAATTTTACTTTCACACTCACATATACACCACAATACACTTGACCTCTACTATTTTAATTGCTAAGGTAGTGTCATCATTTTCTTGAAATTTTTATTCAAACTATCGAACCGGTTACAACATATTGCTGAACAATTTAAACTGCAAGTATATTACATTTATTATACTATTTATTCTTTATATTAAACTAAGTTTTCTACTTATTACAATTACATGTGAATCTTACTTTTATCTTATGCATAAAACTTAACTAATCTCTCCTATCTTGATTTATTGGGAATTATCGTTAAGCTCTGCATCTTCTTCAAGATCAGTTTTTAACATAATAAAAGTATCTTAGTAATTACAGCGTAATAAAGTAACTCAGTAATTACACCATACTCATTGTACGTATATATACACACGTGTATTCATATGTATATAGCGATTGAAATGTTTATGCAAGATCTCGAGTGAAGATTAAGCGAGTTTGTAAGATGTTTATGATTGGATCGCAAGAATCAGCGATTATAAAAGGCTGCATTCTATATAATGTACTTTGGACAGGCAGGACAACACATTTATGACGAAGTTCTATAATATATGAAAACAGCATATTACAGTTTACGCGAAACCAAATCCTTCGCTGCATTCATGAATTGCCTTCAGTAGATTCGTTCGCAACTTATCATATGTCTCATATACTGGTAAATCCAATTGATTAAAGCTAAATAATAATAACAATATTATTAATATAACTATCAGTCTAAATAAATGTGATAATTAAAAACTCGTTGTACATACCAGGTATGAGCAGAAGGAAGCCTATCAGTTGATCTATCATCTCGATGAATTTGGAACTTTTGAACGCCATTCATGCCTTCTAATGCTGCAAATCCTTGCAATGGAACTTTTGAAGTACCAGTAACAAATTGGAGAAATTTGGCTCTATCTGCTTGGTCAAATCCACGTAATGAACGCCAAAACCATTGAATCTAGAAGAAAAAAATTAATTTAATACATCTTATCTTTATCAATTATTATTTGACTCACCAAAATATAAAAATACTTACTTGTAAAGAAGTAGCACTATATTTGTGATATTCAGTGTTCGCCTTCAAATCTTCAATATCTACATTAGGTAATCCACTGATTAACAGTTCAAGTTCTTGTTCATTGAATATAGAAATCAACCGCTTAGGGATAATGTCGTAAAATCCTTCCAAGAATGAGTTTAATCTAGTTTAAAAAATAAAAATAAGACACACACACACATACATTAATTTATTATTTTTCTAATAGAGAAATTATAGAAGAAAACGTTTATACTTACTGCTTGCGAATTGCACCCGTCATTTTCATTTGGCATACTAATCTAATATATTCGAGTTTTGTTTCTTCCGTAACGACTATATTACGTCCATTAGGTATTAAATCTCGTACATCATTTACGCCGAATTCATTTACCTAAAAAAAAATTAGGCTTGTTTTAAAAAATATAATTTAGGAGAAAATGAAAATTACTAACCTCTGTAGAAAATGTTAATTCATATCCCAAGTCAGAAATATTGTGCTCAGTAAGATAAACAAGACCCTTATAAAAACTATAATCTTCACTTTCCATGTCTGTATGTTTAACAAGTATACCGAGTATATGTTTGTAAAAACTACGTGTAAAATAACATTCTAATAGTTTGTTGTCATAGATAGCTTTGGCTGCAAATATAAAATATTAAGTATATTTTTTGTTTATTACCACATTTGTTTCTAATAAAAAATAAAAAATTACATACCGATTACTCGACCAACAAATTTGTAGTACAACAGATGATTTGGATTACAATGTGACGATGAGTTAATCATATACGTAACCCGATCGCCGGGACTAACAGTGAATAATGCGTACATTGGATTGAAGATTTCTCTTGATATAATAACGTACCATTCTCTTAGTAATCCACCCGCATCCTGACCTTCCTCTCCTAAAAATTATATGTAAATAATAAAAATGAATTATAAACAAAATAAAATAGTATAATTAAATTAAGAAATTTTATATTAATTACCTTCAAAAACAATATAGAATCTATTCTTCCATTCGTCAGCACCCCTCCGATGAAGTTCTCTAAATGAGTCTTCAAACACATGACTTCTGCGTACATGTACTGCAAGCTCTTCTCTTCTAATGCCTTCATCCATTCTTTCTAATTCAGTTCTAAAATATCTCCTTTTTACATCAAAATCTAATACTCTGGTATGATCCACTAATACAGAAAATGGTCCGTCGGCTAAATGAGCAGTTGTTTGCCGAAGTATTTGATTCAATACAGTCCTATGTGTTTCTACATTAAGAAAGAACAATTAGACACGCGCAAACTTATTATAGCAATTAATCAACACTTACCAGCAAAATTGAGGAACTTCAATTGGTCGGGCGGTAATGATTTTTGCGGAGTTGGTTGCATGTCCCACGAAGTGTTGACTACCGCCTCTGATGTAGATGTTCCTTCGTTGTCAGAATAAATTGGAGAAATCGGAGCTAAATCTGGTACACCTTCTCTTGATTCATTATTACTATTAAGATTACGCTCACGAGATGTACTTGATGATGAATGCACCAAGAAAAATGCCTCTACCGCTGGCTACGAATTATATGATGAAAAAGAACAAAAAATCAATTAATTCATGAATTAATTACCATTAATAAAATTATGCTTACCTGTAAAACAAGGACGGCATGGTGATCTGGTGTATACTCTAATTCTAACAAACATGCACTTAAAGTTTCCCAAAGATTGTCTAATACTAAACTTTCGCTTAACAAGGGAAGTGTATTTTTATCCTCGCTTTTCGAGAAAGCAGGTTTAAAGTTATTCGCTTGTGATGAATTTGCTTGATTTGTATCCATTGGAACATTATCTGTATCATTATTATCATTATCTGAAAGTATTTGCAATTTATTTATATTCGTTTAATATATTTTTGAAAATTAAGAAATTTGGTTGCTTTTATATGTATATAGAGACACACGTACTTGGTTCTTGTGTTTGACTTGCCGTATCCATAACTGCGTCTGAAGTTTGATTAGCTGTAATGATAATTTCACAATATGTTTAGTTTAAAATCAGTCTAAACTTAGTTAGGATGAAAGTAAGAATCTTACCTGATTTTTTATTATTAGCTAATCGTACAGCTTCTCTAATCTGTACAATTACTTTAAGTATTCTTAAGAAGAATGCTTGACTAGATGTTTTACTAACAAGAGCAGCCATTGATGGTAATTGCAAATCAGTTCCAGCTTTTATTTTACTCGGTGCAGTGACTACTACACTGTCATTAGTAAATCTATCAACCAGAATACCACGCGTGGATCCACTTGAACTAGTAGACGGTTGTTCATCAATGGAATTTCTTCGATTTAATTCACGATTCAAAACTTTTAATTCCATCATTAAATCGTTAATATGTTCGCAAACCATGTTAGCCAATTCCATGGCACCTTCCAGAAGCAATTTCAGTATCTGAAAAAAGCATATGCAATTCATTTTAAACAGATCTTAAATATATATATTTTTTAAAGTAGATCGACAAAACATTTAATATTATACCAGTTGCCTAGTAGGGTCAGGGCAGTGCGACAGATTAAGCAAAAGTGCTGTAGCATCTTCCAAACCTTCCTCAGAACAACTTTTGCTTGTCAATACTTGAACAGCTAATCGAAGATGACCTTCAGGAGCCGCGACACTTTGTTCCTTATTTAATTCAGATTTTTTATTCTTTGTGCTTTCTGGTCGACGATACGAATTCACTTCAGTCAAGCCAATAGAAATTAATGATAACAGACGTAACAATTTATCAGTTAATTGATTACTTCGCTTAATGACGGACCAATTTAACATAGAAATTAACTGTCCGAAAGCCGAGGCTTCGAATGTTGTCATACTATTTTCTGGCTCACTACCTAGATTTAGATTTGAGTGAGTTCTTGCAACAGATTTTCCCTTTTTAGAAGCGCACGAATCAAGTTTTAAAAGCATATCCCAGAAATCTGGAAGATCGCTTTTTCCAGGTTTTGAAGCAGACTTCGGTTTGGTTCCAGTCTCTTCTTTGTTTGAACTTGTATCTTTCTCTTTGCTACAAGATTCCTTGTCTTCAAAATCTTTCGACTTAATTGGCACAAAATAACCGGGGAAGCCCTTTGCAAGAGAAATTAATAGTTCTAAGGTATGCTTGCAGACAGAAGGTGCAGCTTGAGGATGAATAGCGATGATACTGCCTTGTCTTTCAGATTTCTTTCCTCCGTGCCTGACAACATGAAAAACATTGGCCCTACAACCGAGAGCAGCATCTATACTAATATTTAACCATGATTGCGGATTGATCCTTTGTTCAAACATTTTTGGAGAACAATAATCCGTTGGAAGCAATCCCTTTCGCTTAAGTTTTCCACCAAACTCAGCAATGTCCTTATTTTCATCATTGCTTCTTTCCATGATGCTAAGAAGAGCTTTCACTACCCATTCGCGAGTACTGCCATGATAACAAAGATTGCGGATTACCCTGTGTAGACGAAGAGTGTTGATCTTAGGTTCATCGACAAACAATAAAACTAATAAACAAGCCATTGATTCGTGATCTAACAGCTGTCTTCCCCTTAAACGTAAGCCGGCACCTTGATGAGCAATACTGGTATCACCGCGCGTATTAAATGAATTCCATTGTGCTCTTTGAGGTACGGCTTGAATAGAGTAGCGTGTTCCACGTCCTCTTCCTGTATGTCTTAAGATACTTGATAATGCCGTATTACTTTGACTAACATGGTTTAGAAATCTTTCCTGCATCATATGCCTATTTCTGGCTTCCCACTCTCTGCGTAGATTTTGAGCCTCTTGTGCTAATTCTGGTGGTAGGACGGATATTTGAGATTCTTCCATATCGGTAAGAATTGCTTGCCTCAGCGAAGGTTGTAAGTTTTGGAAGAACGCTGCAGCGTCAACTGGATCTTCAGGGTTTGCAGAAGCGGCGGCATGTCTCTGTTGTTCTAATCTTTGTTGCGCAAGAACTTCCTCTTGAAGAGCTGGTGGTAAAGCCGCGAGGAACTCTGGATTCACTTCAACTGGCCCCGATAATTCTTCGACGACCGTAGCCTGAGCTCGTTGCCTAATACGCTGGAGTCTAAGCTGTTCCGCTATAACTTCATCTCGCATATCTTCCGGTAATGCTGCCAGGAACGAAGGATCAATACCATCCAATAATTGCTGTTCCTGAGACTGTTGCTGTTGTGGTTGTGAAGCCTGTGCTTGCTGCTGTTGTTGTGCCTGATCAGAGGTTTCTTGGTTGATACTTGTCGATGCTGAAGCAGTTGAATCTTGATTGGTTACATTTGTATCGCGCTCGAAAGTGGGCTGATTTTCATCTGTTAGAATGGTTCGTATCCAATCAGATGACCCAGTACGTTCTCTTGTTAATTCGTCATTAGCGATTTGTCTAAAGTCAGCTAAAGACGCGTTAGGTAAAGAAGCTGCCTCGTTTGTAATGTTTTCGGTATTATGCTCTGGTTGTCTCAATCTTGCAGTTTCTGATGTAGTAGGTCTGAGTAGAGAATCGACGATGCTTTCTGCAAGCTCTAACGTTGCACTCCTATTTGCTGTTCGTGGATCTCTAATTTCTATAGACTGTTCTTCAGAAGGAGGAGGAGGCGGAGGAGGCCTCTCTTCGTCTTCTTGTACAGTGACTTCCATCTCTCCTGTTACATCGATAATATCTTCATCCAGCGCTCTATCTTGTCTGGTGGTTTCTACAGTAGCTTCAATTGCCGCTACGAGTTGAGTCGTGTCATCTCTTTGTGACGTAGAAGCCATAGGAACATTTTCCTCAGCAGGAGTAGCAATAGATGAACCAGCTGAAACAATATTTATGGGGAATTAGAGTCAATAGAGAGCATTGATACGTTAAAAGCAATGTGAATTTTGATGCTTACATTCCATGTGGTTTATTCTTTCTTTTTCTTCTTTACTTTCCTTCTCATTTTCTTTATCTGCGCCATGTTGTTTCTTTCTCTTCTCTTTGCGTTCAGCTAATTCAGCATTTCTGAATTTTTCGAGTCCTGGTATTAATTTATGAACAACACCTACACAGCAGTCTGGTTGTGAATCTCCGTCGAGTAATTTACTTTCTTCAATCCACCAATGCAGAGCAGTCGGAATATTATTTAAGGTAGCCGCTAGACTAGGTCCAAACAAATATCCCGACTGATCAACAAAATCTATGTGTTCCTCCTCCTGATTTGAAAATATATTAAGACCACCATCCATTACAACAACTCTAGTATCTCGAAAACTTGAAGCCAATACTTGACTTGCAGATAATGGAAGAGATTGAGCAGCTGGACCCAAGAGTCTTTGTAATATAACAGGCGGATTGGTATTACGTGGGTTGGATAATTGCAGGTATTGGTATCTTCTTTGTCTATAAGGTCTCTGTGCTCTATTGTTAGCATCTAAACTACCCTGAGACATTAACATTGGATGAGAACTGATACTATTACTTTCAGATATTATATGTGGATCTTCCAACAGACCCAATGGTAAAGGAAAACTAGTATTCCAAGGAAGACTGGAACGAGTCATAATAGGTGTAGAAGAATTAACATTATCTTGATTATCAATGTTATGTTGTATCATGACAACATTTCCTCCATCGCGTTCACTTGATGGGAACATACGGAACACCCCGCCACTTTCACCTACATCTTCTAAAAAGTCAATCCCGTCTTCTTCGTAGTTCGAAGAGCCTTCTTCCTCTTCCTCCTCCTCCTCCTCATTTTCTTCTCCTATATATGATATATCATTTCACTTATTATTTAGATACAAGCAAATACAATACAGAGAATTTATTTGACTTACCGTCATCTTCTTCTTCTTCCTCTTCATCTTCATCATCCTGAACCTCGTCTTCGTTGTCATCCGATGGATTACTGTCAGAGTCTGAATCAGAGCTCATCAACTCTTCCTAGAATGAAGAATTTTATGTTTTAGAAGTTACTTAGCATAATAAACAAAAAGGTTTTAAAAAAGGCGATGTTACTCTTACTGTGGTGTCGCGCGTTGGAACAAAGTCTCCTTCTGCGTCACGGATTGCTAAACTCTCATCGTCTATATCCATTGGTCTATGAGGGCGTGAAGTTGGTTCTTCTGTCACGGCAGAGCCGTCTCTGGAAAATAATCCACTACTTGATTATAAGCACTGCAGACTTTAAGATTTAATGAAAATAATTTCAATATTTAAAATGCGTTAATAGCAACGATAAAAGAAGCAAACAAACATAAACAAACAATGAATACCTTTCGAGTAACTGATCCATGATATCTTCCAAAGCAGCTTCATCTCCTTCTTCGTGGACGTGGCTCTCAGAGTTTGGCTCCAGACTTTCTGCAGTAACAGAAATATCGTGTTCTGTATTTTCTGCATCTTCATTTGCTTCTTCACCAACAGCATGAGTAGCTTCCGAAGTTGTAGTGTCAGTTTGCTCACCAATAGGTCCCTCTTGGACAGTTCTATTTTTCGGCTTGGGAAATTTGTTATTAATTGTTCCCGGCATGGGTTGGTTTATAATTCTTGACAAAGTTTCAAGAGGCTTTAATGCTGCATTTATAGTTCCAGCCATGTTGGGACTAGATAAGTCAAGACTGTGAGGAATCTTAGCTAAATCTGTAATAATTCCTTTTCTCAACATAATTCGGACAATATAATTCACATTATTATACTGATGAATTTTTAAAGAAGCCCTTAATTGAGAATGCGATGTGGGTGGACAACTATCGATCATGGTTGAAATCAATCCAATGAGCAATTGTAGCTGTGAATGTTTTTCCGAACATTCAGGAAGCGCTAATGTTCGAGTTAATGCGGCCTTGACTTCTGTTACCAAAGTCGTTTGAACATCTGGCGAATGATTGCACGAGGCAATGGCAGCAATTAACATTCTTGCCATGCTACTACATTGTCTGTCACTCGAATTTTCTGGTAAAATCGGCAGAAGCTTATCCAAAAGGAAAGCTAACGCAGTCGTATCTTCCGGTACCATTTCACTCTGACCCGCTGAATATGTATGCTCAGTAATTAAATTTGCGACGGCTCCGTAAGATCGTACAGCTTCTGCTAATATTTTTAATATAGCCGATTTTGCTAATAGCGGCTTCTTAGATTCTTCTGGGCCGACTTTACCATTACTAGCTATATCGGTATAGGTTTTGAGAGGGATAATTTGAGAAACCTGATCATCGTCGGACAAATGATCATTAGAAGTCGGATTGTTATTTCTTAGTATATCGTTTCTCGATGAAGACGATGCAGTATTACCTGCGTTTGATGTTGAATGAGAAACTTTCTTTTCGGGACTTCCGGTAGGTGTTGTTGCTTCATCCGGTAAAATGGGCATTGGTTTAATTAATGCATTTAATAAATCGCGAATAACGCCTATCGACACTTCTTCTACCATGGGTAGAGCAGGCGAATGACTAGGGGGTAATGCTTTCACAATTAATCTGTTATCTACATCGTCTCTTTTTAATACACCAATATCAACTCTCAAAATATTTTCGCAAACCTCTCTATAAACATCGGGATTTCGGCAAACGGCGCTGCTAATTTGTCGCGTCATAAACAAGATTTCTTTATAGTTAGGTGGGATATTGCTTTGTGTTCGAGTTCGGATTACTTTTTCCATAGCAAGTCGGAGAGTACGTGGCTCTTCTAACGTATGCCTAATTAGAAGGGTACTTAAATTTATGGATCCTATAAAACTACTTGCTTGTGTCATTTCTAATAGAAGTTTAACGCCTCCTTCGCGTGCGAACACTTCAGCATTTTTGTAATCTCTTGTTAAGCGTAAACAGACTTTCATGAGAGCATGAAGGGCATCCCGATCAACTGGAATAGCTAATAATTTTACGCATGCACGAACGATACTTGGTGTAATGCTAGTATCTAATCCTTGTATAACTGTATTTCTTTTATCTGCAACTGGACTTTCTTCTGTATCCATATTGGAATCTGAACCAGAACTACCATCCTCATTAGAACCATTGTTCAACTTATATAAACCCATTGAAATGGGTCGCCTATTATCGCTATCCTCATTGACTTGTGTCATACTGGAGAAAGTAATAAGGTATCTACGACCCCTACATGTTATTTGCACATTATATTCACCCGCCCAATATGCATCATTGATTATGCGATTGTTCATTGGTGAATACTGGGTCCACTTTCCAGTGCTCAAATCAAACCACTTCCAGAATCTAGTTGTTACTTTGTGCATCAATTGTTTTCGTTTTGTGAGCATGGCTACTTTCTCCAATCGATCGATGAGTAACAGTAATGGAGCGAGCCACTTCGGTGTTTTAGTAGTAGACGTATTATCTTTATTGTCTTTTGGAGCTAGATTCTTCTTAGCTGTTAAAGGACCTTCGCTTGCTACTAACAACCGTACCAATTTGTCTAAAATGCCACACTGTTCAACAATTTGGGCACACGGAACTCTCATTTCTTGAAACGTTCCTTCAAAAAATAAAGTGTATAAGTAAATTCGTCCTGTAACTTTATTTGCCTCTTCGCATTCCACTAATAATGTTCCAGAATTTTCATTTCCGCTTTCCGCAATTCCAATAAGATAATCCACCAATTCGCCCATCTCACGAATTAGCTGCCTAAGCATTGTATCTCTCCACTCATCACCATTTCTTTTCGTAATAGTAACAAGCAAGTCACAAATTCTATAAACCGTATCGGGCATGAGATCCAATAAGTTAAGACACTGTTCTAAAGCTGTGCGAGTAAATTCATTGATATTTTCTGTTATGGTAGTTTCCTTAGTAGGTTCCTCTGCGGGCTTACGCGCTTGAGTATCTCCGAGTGACATTGCAATAGCGTGCATTATTTGATCATCATCTACTAACTCTAGGTCCATAATAAGACCTTGTCCACTAGCATCACCCGCTGGTACATCTGGTCTTCTCAGTGTAGCTGGATTAGTTAATAAGTAATCAGTTGCTTGTTCAACTGTCATCGTGTGCAATAATGCTTCGATACAATGAGCTCTACTGAAACCCATGTCCATTAATTGCCTTAAATGTTCTGGATTAATATCAGATTCAGGTTCATCGTTAAGGTCTGCTACAGCTGCGATGGATCCGCTTGCGCCACTTGCACCAGCGACTGCTGTTTCTGTAGTTTCTTCCTTTTCTGTACGTTCTTTAATTATCTTCTCTCCGCGTAAAATGTGTCGCAATATCGAAAGTATATACTCCGTCATTCGAGCACCATAAGTTTTCAAAGGTTTCTTTCCCCACATTAACATTACTGCTTCAAAAGCTTTCTTGTGAATATTTTGCAAATATTTTATTGGATCAAATGTCTCATATACCTTGTAGATTCCTGTGCATTTTGAAGATACAACGTGAGGCGAGTCTAAAATAGCTTTAGGATTAACCATTTTTTCTAACAACATAAGCCATGTATCAAGAAATTCTCCAGTCCCGTCTGGTAAGTTTGGATGTTCTAATCCTTCCTCTACAGGAAATTGTTCTCCTCCTGATAGTGCCCAATAAAATGTTGTGAAAAAGGCATGCTGGCCGCCTAGTTTAACGAACTTTTGAAGCATCAAATGATATGGATATCTCTTATCATCAAAAAGCATAGGTGAGGTAAATCCAACAGAACATATTAAGAAAGTCAATTTAAATTTTCGAATTGGTGTTGGAGGTAACTTATCATAAGATAGTCCTCGCATTAATAAGCAATTGAGAGCAGTAGCGACACTTCTAGCAGCTTGCGATGGTAGTGTTGGAGTTAATGGTAATTGTTGACCTCGACGTTGTCGCACTGGTGAGCCCATACACAATTTAACGAGTAAACCAAATAATTCAGCTAGCGCTCTACCCAATCTAGAAGATGCACCTAATAATGGCTTAATATACTTAAGCTGGTGAGAGTTTGGTGATACTCTTCCCGTACTCGTAGTGGGTTTATCATCAACTTCCATCGATACAGGTGGTGGATCTGTACTCAGGGCTTCCATAGCAGTTGTCATACCGTTACTACCCATATCAGATACCATATTAGACCAAGTTGAGTTTTCATTCTCATTTCGTAATTCAGGTGGTATTAATTTATCCATATCTTCTTTGCCGAAATCACATCCTGCTGGAAGGCTATCTTCGCTGCAAAGTGTTAGCAACAATGTGCTTTCCCAAACTAATGACATATACAATTCTGATAAACCTTTTAGCACTTGAAGGCCTAACTCAGATCCCCAGTGATTCATAGATAGATTTCGAATCTCACTCTGGCTTGTACGGCAAACATGAACAAACATCACAACGTATCCATGAGCCGCGTTCATAGCGTGCAATAAAGGTGTTGCTGCGTCATTAATAAAAGCAGTGTCTAAATTCGGGGCAGAAGCAAGTTCGTGTAGAAGTACTGATCCACCAGGAGACTCCATATGATTGTGTAATGGTTTTAATAAATTTAGGACTTCGTTTAATTGAGATAATCCAGTTTTTAGAACTAAAGGTTCGTGAGCTAAATTCTAAAAGAAACAAAGAAACATACATGATTTTAATATACACGCGCACGCGCGCACATAAAGAATGTATAATAAATGATCATGTTTTTTAATTTTACTAACCAAAATACTCTTGCAAACTGAAGCAACAGCTTGAGCAGCCTGAGCGACTGGATAATCCACAGGTAAGTTTGGTAAACCAAGTATTGATAATAGAGGTACAAGACCTTTTTGAGCTACAAATTCTCTGCAATGATCATCAGTTGAGTTGTTGCTAAGAATAGCGTCAACAAATTTCATCACATTATGAATGTAATCCACTAATGCAATAGGCGTCTTTTCTCGGGGCTGTGGTGGAGGACCAGGTTGTGCCGGTGAAGGTGATGGTTGTTCCTCGCGTTGAGGATGTGAACTGGTGCTAGCTTCTTCTTCATCTTCATCTTCTTCATCGCTACTACTACCGCCACCACCGCCACCATTTCCGCCAGAATCGCCAACTCCTACTCCAACTGATTGACCAGAAGACTGACGGTTTCCAGAGTTTACATTCGTTGGTGAATTTTCTGATTTACTAGCAGCCCGCCAGCATATATATCTTTTATCACATCCAAGTAAACACAAATCTTGAAGAAGCTACAATAATGGAGTAAACTCGTTATATAACTTAATGTAAGATCAAAATCAATTACTCGATATTAAAGCACTTGGTTATTTTACCTTAATTATCGCAGAGATAGCGTCTACTTTCAAACTTGGTTGATGCCTCATTAACTCATCCATGGCGTTTCCTAAGTTTGTGGCTGTATCTCCAAGAGGATCAGCACTTCTGCGTCGACGCATCGCGGAAAGATAAACCGGTGAAAGTAGTACTTTAAATAAGCGTTCAAATGGACGTCTTTTACTAAATGACTCAAGACCACGTTGATTTAAACATAATGCACTGAACACATTAGGCAGAGAACCTATTACTTCTCTAGTGGCAGGAACCTGAGAAATACATTTTTAAAAATATAAAATTTTACACAACTTAAGAGCAATGAAAGATGTATTGTGTAAAGATACCTACTTCTTTTACCAAAAGAGCGTGCAGTACTACATCAGTCAGTCCATTGTCCTGTAAGGACGACAAAAGAGAAGGTTCTTGGAAAACGTACACTGTTACGACATCTGTTGCAAGTAAAAATAACGATGGACCATAATACTCTGAATTACTTATAATGTGTTTAAGGGATGATGGCAGTGTTCCCTCCATAACATGTCGTATGCTATCGGAAAATGTTGTATCTTGAATGGTCTTTTTCAGAGAATTTAACATAGACTTCAACAATGCTGCTCTTTGAGGCAGACATGTCTTTCCAGTCTTAGCAGTAGCGTAATTCGTAGACTGTTCGTTCTTTTCATTAGGCTTTGAGCTCATATTATCGTCTTCTGAAAGCTCCATAGGATTTACTGATTCTTCACGTTCTTCGAAGGTATCGTTTAATCGATTCGGTTCTTCTCGATCCTGTAATCTTTCTTGCACAGGCTGTGGAATATCTTGAGGTTCTATTTCAAAAGGTTGCTCTTTTCGACATACGTTCACTTCCATGTCGAGTCTATTAATAAAACTGGCCAAGCCACCATGGGCTTGAAAACCTTGCATATCTATGTTTGTTATCAAGTCTATTACTCGGACTGCTCTGGTTACAAACTATAGAGGGAAAATTTGTTAATTTCGAATAATATTACGATTTAAAAATAACAACTTAAATTAAGTATTTTACCGTAATGTGCTCCAATTCACTTCCAGGCCAATTAATAACTTTTAAAAGACTTTCCATCATGCCACAGCTAACAAGAGCGTCTCCACCAGCTTCATAGCTTGCAAGATGGAAAAGAAAACTGAAAATAGCAGTTGCGAGCGGTAAAGGAAATGGTTGTCCATCTGGTTGAGGGGATGTTAATGCTGATATACAAGTTCGAACCAGAACTGGTAAGAATCCATGATAAGAACTTGCGCCAGTTACATCAATGATCATGTTTAATCGTGATCCAGATTTTCTACAATAAAACAAATTTTATTTATTGCCTTGATTTCTTTAGAATTATATAAAAACAATTAAATACGTACTTTGGGTAATGGGGATTTCGATCTAAATGTATTATACTAGTAAGAGTACGCAATGCTGCAGCACGAATTTCGACAAGATGAGGATGCGGAAGTTCTAATAATTCTACCAGTTCTTCAAGCAGTCCAGCGTGAAGAAGGCTATGTGCATTTTCTTGTAGAGCATTACTATATACAAGTACAGATAATGCTTGAAGACGTGCTTGAACACATTGCAAGCGCCTTCGATAATCAGAGAAACTATGTGCTAACCGTATATGAGTCAATAGAGCCATCTATATATCCATTCAAACAATAAAATTATTAATAAATTATGTAAATTATAATATAAAACAAATTCAAATTTAGCATCATTACCTGTCTATCTGGAGGTACATTATAAACCTTTAATAAATCATTCATAATTTGCGCCGGAGTTTTACCAAGTGTATCAACACCCTCTATATGTATATATGTTACAAGATTTGTTTGTCCAGCTTTCTTTGTACTTGAGTTTGATGTACATGTATTTGATATATCTGTGACCATAGGAGTTTCAGCATAAAATTCAAAATGTAATGTAGTAGCGCTACTTGGAAAATGCTGCGAGAAAAAATAAATAAATAATATATTTAAAAGTAATTAAGTGTAAGTTTAAATATATACATGAATAATGTAAGCAGTTACCTTGTCTGGATGTTCCTTGCAGCAATCTGCTAAGCCAAATCCATTTTCCTTTCCACCCCAACTCTAGAGAAATTTATTTTTATTATTTAATAAATATTTATTTCTGAAAAACATCCCAAACTACCAACCTCTGCCAAATGATTCAGCCTACTGAGCAAAGCTTGCCTCTTGTCACTGTTCAAACGTGTAATAAAATTACTGCGTTTACTAAACATATACAGAAGATTTAAAACACCAAGAACTACATGCATGTCACAGCTTGACAATAATGTTACAAGATGTTCCATACTATTATACAAATGTCTTGAAAATGAATGTTCAATCAATAATGTTGTAAAGTGAAGAACCCAAAGAAGTAATTCTTTTGTCTATAATAAAAACTTTGTTATATTGCATGTATTTATAAATATAATTTTTTGAATCTTTTATTTTACAAACCTCTCTATTTTGAGGAAGATCGCAAGCTAATTCCCATGGATTATCTATACTCCTAGTGGCAGCTTCTTCCAAGATACTGTCACTAAGATCTAAGACATCAATCCAATGAAATAATTCACATTTACTAAATGTCCAAGCATCTATTTGCTTAAGCTCCTCAAGTAATTCTGCTCGAGAGCAGGAACGTAATTTGTTTATAAGTGCCTGGCATTCCGCTGGCTGTAATTCAAATATAGTTATGTAACACATCATTAGACCATATATAAAAATTATTTAACTTATAATAAAATATGTTAATTGTTTACCACTTCTGAAGTGCACTTTTTTAACCTGCTCCTATCGATCTTCATTTTGCTGAAGTAATTTTACAGTTTAAAATCTAAAAAAAAAATTGATTATTTTTCTCAATACAATGGAAAACTCATAAAAAATATATGATACTTATGTACTAACTACGTTTAACACTACTTAAACTTAATAAAAATGACGAAACATGGTTATGAATAAAGGGACACTGTGCTCCAAATTTTGGAAACTGAAGATCACTAATTTTCTACTGCTCTAAATAATAAATCATTTTAAGAATTGCCGATTTTAATGAAATGATTGAGAAAGCGATGCATACTAGTAGAAAAAATATATAAAATTTTATAGATTTTAAATTGCATAGTCATCGATCATTATAGCCTAACCTATATCTTTATAAGAGAAGAATATAAAATAACAACAAAGAGATGTAGCGTGCTCAACGTTTCAAGAATGTCCTCGTAAATACATGTCGAAGGTGAAACGAGCGTCATACAAAGGAAATGGCGGTTGAAAACCAGGTACAAGATGAGTGGAATGAGATACAGAATTTTTACGTGAAGGAAAAAATACACTGGTGTGATGCGTCAACCTCCATGAGAGTCAACTAACCCAATTGCAAGGTGATCGAGGATTGCCAGATTTTCCCGCAGTGTAACTCTTTTGTCTTCGAGGCCCTCGCTTTTAATGCACTTGCCACAATAATAGCAATACGGTACGAACATTGCGGTCGTATTCCGCAGAGAAAATTACGACCACAGTTGGTGGTGCTTACCACCTTTTAGTTTTACTCTTCTGGATATACGTTTAACGAGTCACGATTGTACAAATACAGAAAGAAAGAGACACTGAACAAAGAACTTGACGACTGATTTTTGCAATTTAATAGTTTGTTGCGATCAAAACAAAACCGTGAACGTGAACCGATCTTCATCTATCTAGCGCCAATCACATCACCGCCATTTTACCGAGGCATTCCACGAACAGTTTTCTTTCTTCTAACCTTTAAGGAACTTGTAAAATTGGAATTTTTCAAATACACTTTATACGTAATCTCTCCTGTTTAATATTCCCTCTAAGAGTAACTCCTTTTACCAATGCTTTTGATTTGAATTTATTGGCTCTCACTGTTTACGCAAACTTTTATATTAAGACGTAGTGCTCGAAATATACTTTTTAATCTAGTAACTCACAAACTCCGTATCAGTTCTTATAGTAATTTAGAATGTTTATCAAATTCTCTTTTTCTCCAATATATTGTTGTTTGTAAACTTCTGTCAAGTTTGATGTGTCTTCGTATTCTGGTATATTAAACGATTCTTCATTATATGACGTTGAAAAACGACGTTAAGTATTTCAACCTATGCAACCATGCGTCGTAGGGTTTTATTCTGTGAACTAGACTTAAGATTTATGTCCAATTTATTAGATTACATTTCTAGAAGCTTTCACTTATATATGATACATATATAGCACACATACACACATATGTCATGCATATGTATATATACAAAACTGTTTAATTCAGATGTTTGTTTCTTAATTTTTATTTTATTCCAAAATTGCAAATGGATCTATCATCAAGAGATAACTGTAATACGCAAAAAATTGAAAAAATTTCATCTTTTCTTCGCGCTTATGAGTAATTAAATAATTATAAATTAAATATTAATTTATCTCTCTTTCTTTCTCCTCTTAGTGTTAAACTTTGCATGCATGTACATATATATATACATTACATTTTTTAATATGATATAAATAACATACTTATCTTATGAAGCATGAACACTGTCACATAAAGGATTATATAGAAAATAAATGTGATATTTAAATTTCTATATTTTTATTAAACTTGTGTTTCTTTAAAGAATCTATCATGAAATCAACAATTGAAATATTTTCTCCCAATAAATAATTTGATTTCTTACAAATATTAGTTAGTTTTATCTTTGAACCACTATGCAACATTTTGTGAATCTCTTCTAAATATTTATCTATTTCATTCGCATATGTCACACCATTACTTTCATATCTTAATAACTTTGGGTTTTTTATTTCGATTATACGATTTATATATCGAATTATATTAATTTCACCTATTATTTTTTGCGTATTAGACAATTCCATTATTGGGTCAATTCCAACATTTTTCCAAATCAACGTTATGCGAATTTCAGGATTGTCAATTTTCTTCTGGAACTCTGAACAAAAGTTTGCCAAATCTTTTGAAACTTCCCTTACCGATGAATGAGTATAAATTGATAGAAATGGAGTAAAACAAGATTTAACAACTTGAAGTAAAGGTTCTAAAGAATAAATTGGATAATCTGGATCACAAAAAATAATTAAATTTTGTTTTTCTGTATCAGCAAAATATTTTAGTACATTTTTATCTAATTTCCCTTTAGTGTTTGTCTGATCAATTTCCTTTCGTTCGTCTGTTTGCCGGGGTAGATATTTTCGACTAGGCCTATATATTAATAAATAATGTAAAAGTTTATTTTAATTCATATACTTGTGCTTCATTACAACATGTAATTAATATTGTGATGTTGTAATTACTTGTCTAATCGACATATAGGGTTGGCACGAACTATTTCCATATCCACCTTTGGTCCAACAAGATCTCTGATATTATTTAAGCCATATTTAATCATTGTAGGTCTGTAAGAAATAGCATTTAACATAAATATATTACTCTACTTTAATTAAATTATATACCTTTCCAAGGATAATCCAAATCCAAGAACATTCACGTCTTCAGGAATACCCATAGGAAGTAACATTTCAGGACGAAACATTCCACTATTGCCTATTTCGATCCACTTCTGCAAACCATTATGATAACAAAATATTTCCATACTGGGTTCAGTGTATGGATTATAAGCAGGTTTAAATTCCAATTGGGTAATACCAAGTTTCTTGAAAAATTCATATATAATACCAATTAGATCTCCCAATGTTAAATTATAACTAGCAACAACACCTTCAACTTGATGAAATTCTGCAAGATGAGTTGCATCCAAATTTTCATTTCGGAAAACACGATCGATACTGAAAAACTTTCCAGGCTTAAATTGACCCTGCAATGTTACATACATACTTAATTTTTGTCATTAAATTGTATATAATATTTAATATAAACGATATTTTTTAATTAACATACATTTTGCATAAGAGAGTGTAATATTCGCGCACTAACAGCTGTTGTATGCGTACGAAGTAAATTCTTTTGTGCTTCTTCCAATTTCCATTCATAACCATATCCTTGTGACCCATAATCTCCTTTACTATGCACATTTTTAACTTTTGACAAATACTCTTTTGGGAACTTTGAAGAAGTTCGAGGTTCTGAATAAAACATGTACGTGTTCATTTATTTAATAGTTATTAAGGTTGTCTTAAATCAATTTTACCAGAAAGGAAAAATGTGTCATGAGCGTCTCTAGCAGGATGTTGTTGTGGTTGAAACAGAGCATCAAAATTCCAAAATGAATTTTCAACATAATTATTAGTTGGCATTTCTGTGAAACTGTAAAACATTTGTAGATTATGATAAAATCATATTATAAGTAAACATATAATTTAATTTAAAGATGTAATTTCATACCCCATTTCAATAAAAATTTTTTTAAATTCTGATCGAACTTTTAACAATGGATGTAGGTGGCCAGAATCTAGGGCTGAACCAAGAGCATCAAAATTATATGGTTTAAACTTTTTTTCCTTCCATAAACCACTGGTTAACAAATCTGCAGTTAATTCAGCTTCAGGTTTATCTAATTTAGTTGAAAAATTTGGACCTTTCTGAATAACCACGCTTTTTAAAGTCCTATTAAAAAACTTATTAGACAAACTTCGATTTATTTGATTACAATTAAATAAAACACTTCTTACACTGGCTGTAAGAGTTTTCTTTTTTTATATTCCTGTTTTATTCCTTCAGGAATATCTGCAATATTCTTTAAACGCTCTTGAGTAATATCTACAATATTAGACTTCTTTTTTCTAACTAATTGTGTATTACCACTTTTATCTAATTCAATAAAACCAGCAACCATTGCTTTTGAAAATCCAACTTTTGCACAAGGTATAGAATTCATAATTTCAGATAGTAAAATTCCTTCATCTGGTACAGCATTGTATACAATTGCTTCGGGACTACCATGTTCTATAATATGTTGGCCTTCCACAGTGATTTCCCATTTTTGTTCAGACACTGATTTTACGGCTATTAACTGTTTAAAACCAATCATAATTATATTACATTACAAAAATTATAAAAAAATATAGAACATATTTACAATCTAACTTATTGGTTAAAAATGTAAAAGCTTACATCTTCGATCGTTTCAAGACTTTTAACAGCCCCAATTATTTTCTGATGATCCTCATTTAGAATATTAACTAAATCTAAGGAATTCACTTCATTATTCTTATCTAAGTAGCTTAAAATACTATCCGCTAAATGCTTTGCCATTATTCTCATGTGCTTTAAAACACCGGACGCAATTGAACATTGTACAGCAAATTATGTTAGATAAGCATTCTCCTTTCAAAACTATTAATGGTGATTACAGCGACATCACTATTTCCAATGATAAACTTACTACAGCAGCAATAACAACATAATATAGATAAATTTATGTCGGTACAGTAGATGATGATTTTTACGACGAATAATCATCATCATTCTTTCCTTTCATACTAGGAGTCGGCAGGATTCGCATTTCAATTCTCCTTCCTCTGCAAGTTGCAAGTGATGCGATTTAACTATCGAGGGATATACATTATTTCTTAAAGAAATACTAGTGACATTTCAATTAACTTCAGAAAATCTCGGGATTATTGTTGCACTTTAATAATCATTTACTTTTTCAAATAGTTTTATTCTTTATTTCAAAGTATTTCATGTCAATTGTGGAACAAAATAAAGTAGTGTCATTTCTGTATAAATGTGTATGTGTATTCTTATACACATACATATTTCATAGAAAGACAAATGATTCGTCTAATATTTAATTTTATTAATAAATAAATAATTCATTTAATTTATTGCAGTATAGAATGATTTAATAAATAATTACACGTAAAGTATTTTTAACACAATGAAAGTAATGTAATGCTGCGAGAGACTTAATAGTATATATATTTATATTTCTGTATACATGCATATATATACATATGTATATATATATATATATACACATATGTATAAATATATGTATATGTATTAATAATTAAATATGGTAGAAACTATGCCAGCAGTAGAAGCGATGGAAGAAGGATCTGAAAAAACCCAGTCTAATCCTGCAGTGCAGGTTGTAAGGGTACCTGTGAAGCATGCTAATCTTGGTATAAGAAGTCATGCAATGTTAGTTAAATAATGATAATAATAATGATTTTTATTATTAAAAAGTTATACAAAATATAATAATTATTCTTTCAGGGATATGAGTACAATGGTTGAATTAACTTCTTTTAGTACGTTAGGAAAAATACAGCCATTTTTGGTCACGATCACAACAACAGCAGCATTATTGGTAGACCTTCATTGTCATCTAACTGATAAAGAAATCTGTGGTTATTTGGGAGGACATTGGGACATAAATTCACATAGTAATAAATGATCTGTCAATTATTGGAATTTACTATAATTTATATAAGCCAATTATTAAATTTCTGTTTTTTGAAAATTTAGATTTATCTATAACATGCGCTTTTCCATGCCGTTACTCTGGTAAAGATAAGTCAGCTGCAGCTGCTGTTGAAGCAGAAATTGCAAGAGCTATGGAATGGAAACGTGTAACCTTAGTTGGTTGGTATCATTCTCATCCAAGATCTCATGCGTCACCTTCATTACGAGATGTTGATTCTCAACTTGATTATCAAATTAAAATGAAGGGCCCTAGTGATAATGGTTATACACCATGTGTTGGTTTAATATGCTGTAAGTATTTAAATGTAAAAATGTAAAATATAGGTGTAAATAAATAAAAATTTTATCTTTAAATAACAGCTCCTTATAATACTGATGGTAATTGCTATGAGTCGAATTTTAATGTTTTCTGGTCATTACCTCCTCCAGAAAATAGACCTCATGAGTATCCTCGTCCAATGCTATTAAGTTATACTATATCGCAAGAACAGTTTCTTGCGCAAGATACATTGGAAGAAATAGTAAGAACATCAAGTTTTAATGCCTTCAAAAATATTAGAGTTCTTGTTTTATTTATAATGTACATTTTTCAGAGGAGATGCATAGAATATTACAGAAGTGAAGGTGGTATTGATTTTACTGCAAATTTTAATAATAATACCACTTACCTTGAACGGTTAAGGGTAAGATACTTTAAATGCTTGGTCGAATCGTTTAATTATTTGCAATAATAAGAATAATTCGATGCTTATTTATAGTGTTCCTTAGCTTCCAAACTTCCTGGACGAAACAGATCAAACGGTTCTTATTGGGATGTTATTAGGGAAATGATATGCCCTGGCTCGGAGGATGCAACTTCTTCTGAATTTGTAGCAGTTAAATTTCCTTTGGTACCGGTATCGGAAGGTCTGGTGCAGTCAGTTCCAACAGGTGTCAATCTTTCAACAGGCAATACAGTATTCTTGACACCTGTTAATTTTAAACCTGACAATGCATTAATTACACCAACTTCGAAAGCCTTTGGTCTACAACCATCTACTTCAAGGGACAATACGAAAAAAGAGACTAACACACTAACGGATTCAGCATCGATAACTCAGATGAAGGACAATATACTTTCGTCAAAACGAATCTCCCCATCAGACACGATGCCAAGTTTTCAATCGGGAGAACTTACGGTCTCTGTCAAGAATACAAAATGCGATTATGATTTTGCACCGACTGATTTTTCAAAATTATCCAATCATCTAGTAGCGGACGCTGCAATCAATAAAGCACGAACGTCAATTGCCCCCGATTTCCCTTTAGCTGATATTACGCAACAAATCAGTAAATTTTCAGATCTCACAAAATTGACAAATTTTTCCACGACCGACTTGGCAAAACTTTCAGGATTTTCTATTGCCGATTTTGCGCGTACTTCATCTCCGTCTCCTTCAGCTTACATGAGAAATATTGCTAATTTATTTAGTCCCCTTGGAAAAATGTCTCCAGCAAGGGATCTGGATAGTAGTGAGCGTAAAGCAACAGACTACGCGAGTCTGGATGCAATAAAACTACCATTCAATCTTTCAGTGACCACTTCCGAACCAACGAGAAATTTTACAATTGGTGCTGAAGATTATACTAATGATAGGAAGAAATCAGAATCTCAAGTTGATCCATCTAAATTAAATAGAACTAGTGATTATCAAGGTACGGAAGATTTATCAATTTCCAGTATTAAACCTGATTTCGGAGCAATGCTTGATATGACAACGATTCATAAGAAGCAACAGCAGTCGCAGAGCAGTGATATGACTGATTCTCTAAATCTTTCAAAAGATCGACAATAAAAATTTTATAAGATAAAACTTGAAGTACTTTTTATAAACGTGAGCTTGTTCTTTTTCATGATATATCTCGTGTAAAAGTTTGTTTAATTTATATACAATTTTTTTTTAATTATATATAATTTATATAATTATACATGTATATTATACACATATGTATTTGTCTGAATAAACGTAATTTTACAAGTAATAACATTAAGAATTATTAAAATAAGTCATCTCCTGTCTCTCCCTAATGTTCTTCCCATGTAATTATGGACGACAGGTACCAGGTAATGTAATATTTTATAATTTCACGTACAATTTTATTTTATATCGTGGGAACTGTAAAAAGACATCAAATATTACTTTTGTAAGCGATACAAGAGCCTTTGTATTCTTCAAATTCACATACTACGATCCACAGAGTATGCAAATTGCCGAGGAATCCCAGTGGTCAGTACTGATTGGGTAACCGGAAGTGCGGTGTTCTTTTGTGATTTTACTAGAAAATCAATGCTCCCAAAGGGAGCACCGCACGTGTGCGTATAGTCTCTGTGCTCTTTTCCTATCCTTATATTCGCTTTGCCTTTTGTTTTGCTTGTTTTCAGTTTAAAAAGTAGCGAGGTGTGTGCGAGTAAAGTCTTACATTTAATAAGATTCAAGAGTAAAGAATGGGCGAATGGATCGTATCGTTGTTCCTTCTGACGTTCGAATAATACTACCCTCGCGCAAAGAAGGAAGCGTACGTCTAACTATTCATCGCTCAAGGCTATCATTTATCAATATTTTGATATGCTTCCGCGCATATTACTTCTCGAAGGGACTTGTTCAGTTTCTTCAGCAGACTCCATAGAAATAATATGCTAATCTTGGGAAGACCGAGTTTAAAAAGTGCTCCGATAAATTCTCGAGACTTTTGACGTAATTTCTTTCTCGCCAGTTTCCGAAAGATTCTTTTTCCGTAGTTTCCGCCGTCTTAAAAGAATTTTATACCTTTCCTACTACGGTATATCATCGAAGCGTTTTCTTCCTTTTAAGGGAGAGAGAACTCTTTCGCGCTTACAAATCAATTGAATCTTATGGATTAATTTGTAAATTGTTCAAGATGAAATTGAAGGGAAAAGCGGTGGACACCATTGGACACGAGAAGGCGCAGTATTGCTCGGAGAGAGCGAAGTTTTAAGAAAGATAAGATATTGATAGGCGAGTGTGGTTGTGCACACAGAGTGCGTGCCATTTGGAAATTTGATTTGATCCACGTGGAATATAGGAACGTGTTTGAGTGTGTCGAAATGGCGTAAGTGATTGACGCGAGACGTTAAGATCATTTACAAATCCCCTCATCGGCACTTATGCGCGCGGTGACGCATACGTACATATTTATGCACCCTCATCCGCTAGGAAGCTGTGGCGGTCTCATACATACATCGGGCATATTAGCCACAAAAAGGAAATACCCCGAGGTTCGGTAATGCGGCGTTTATTCAAGAAGACCCTTGACTGCTTTGCACCGTGTACGTGCATTTTACCTACTTCAACAAAATTCATCCAAATAGATCCCTGCACTGCAATTACACATATCGAAGCGGAAAAATGCATAATGAATTCTATTTGTCGACAGACCCGGTTATTTTTCTTTCTCTTTCTCCCTCCCTCTCTCCCTCCTTTCTTTCCTTCCTTCATTTTCGTTGGAAGGATGGAAGGTCGATTCTTGCGATTGGACCCAGGATTGAATTAATTCTGAAAAATTCAATCCTAAAATGCCACATCAGCGGTACATTCCCAAACATATTGAAGCTGGATCTGTGCTCGCTCGCCATTTGCTTTAAGCTCTCCCTTCCATATTTATTTTATCTAAAGTCTCTTCATTACGGGGCCACTTCGAAGTCTTCCTTGGCTTTTTCCGCTAAAGTGTCTTTCGCGAGGATTACGATTTCCCTCCCTGGCGCGCATAGGACAGCACGGCTGTTAGATTTTCTAAAGAGATTACTCGGTAATCATAATGAAATTCATTTCAGTTGTAAGGGAAGAAAAAGAGGAGGAGGAGGAATAAGAAGAGCAACAACGTCGACGCGCACAAAATGTTTATTCAAGATTCCGGAAGATCTCAAAGTGAAAAAAAGGATGCCCCACTCTAGGCCCGATGCCTTGCGTGGAAAAATGTTTCGAAATTTATGTAGCATGTGTATGTACAACTTCCGGAAGTGCGCGCTCGAAATTTTTTCAAGTGTTTCGTGTTGTCGTAAGATTATTCGACGCTTCCGTAACAGCCACGACAGTCTCGAGGCATACGCCCTACGATTTAAGTCGTCAACTTTTATGGGGGTAGTTTTCGTGGAGACGGTCTGCGGGAAAGCAACATAAAGGAAGGAGGTTTCTGGTAATATGGCGGCATCTTACCGAATATGGCGGCAACTGTATACGAGAGATAGCGACAATATTGAATCCAGCCGAGCTTCACGGGTTTACCGTAAAATAGAAGAATTTCACATTGAAATTCCAAAATCTATCCTAACTCGAATCGAATCCTATCCTATCGAAACTCTCCTCTTTGTCTCTCCCTCCCTCTCTCTCTCTCTCTCTCTCTCTCTCTCTCTCTCTCTCTTTCTCTCTACTCTAATCTGGGAATTTTTTTATTCCTGCCTGAGGGGAAAGAGAGAGCTTTCTTCATGGGAAAATAGTTCAAGTTCTTCTACAACATGGATTTTGCCGGGATTGCACTTTCGGCGCTATCCTTCGCGTACGTTGATTGCATCTGGCATTTGTGTCACGCCCTTGAGTGTCCAGTCGATATGCCCGAACAAATTGGAAATTTGTATTCCGTTCGGGAGCCACGGGACAGCCAGACGGATTTGCGAAGGACCGTCTTAAGCGAGGATAGATAAGAGTAGTCGTACGTGCGAGCGTTAAAGTTGGTCAAATCGTTTCTCGACAGTCGCTTTAACTCGGCAAATAGGAAAACTAGTAGAGTGCCACGTTTATCCGTGGCTTTCTCGAATAAATCGATCGCTGTATCAATGATACATATATATATCGATGACATTCCTATGCGTGTGTCAACGCATAGGAATTCTTCATGTCTGTGACGTTGCATCGGCAACAGCTAAATTTTGGCGCGAATTCATTTATGAGGGTGCTTTTGCCTTTCGGACTTTTTGTTATCAGCTGGTCCCAGCTCATGGAGTACACGAGTTACAGGGGTATTTCTACTTGTGTCGCCTGTAGTGGTGTCGATATCTTTTCTTTGATATTGAACCTGTTTCCGGGGAATATGGATACCAAGGAGACAACATAAAAACTTATGAGCCGTATTTCGGGATGTCGTGCTGAAGGTTTCCACCGTCTACCTCGGCCAATATTTGAGAGCACATGCGGTACGATACTGCTCAAAATCCGATTGGTTGTTCCTGTAAACCTGAAAAATGTCACAATGTCCTGACGGAATAACGAAAAGTCGTCCCTTCGCCACTATTTTCATTTTACAGTATACTTTATCTACGGGGAGAGCCAATCGATTGATTCGTCGTCGCTCGAACAAGGATTTTTCCTATTCTCTCATTATCGTTGCTCTTGTTAATGACTGAAAGAATAGAATAAAGTGAAGAAAAAAGAGAGAAAACTAAACTGGTACCAGGAAACTTCTAGTATCGACTGTACTCTGATTTGCTTCCAAGCAATTCGTCAGGAAATTGAATTAGCATCATGGCCAGTGGTGGAGAAACCTCGAATTAAGAAACACTGAGATTTGCGGAAAATATCGACGCGATATAAATCAGAACCTGCCCTTTCTCCTCCTGGAAAGATTCTTTTTCTTGTTCGCGCTTTTCCTTCGTTATTACGCAAATGGACATTGTACCCACTGTCGTATTAATAATAAAAAACAAAGAAAGATTCTTGCACGCGCATAATTATCCTTTTTCTCGTTCCTCTCTTGTTCGCCCTCTCGAAGAATTTGCCATTGGTGGGTATTGTCATTTGAATAAAATAAAATTTCCACTGCGTGTCTTTGTCTGAGAAATTAATCGACTGTATTTTAAGTGAAAGAATTCACCGAGCTTTTTGTGTGAACAGATACACAAATATCCTTGGGAATTTTATGTTCCGGAATAGAAGATCTAGACTGTTAAAAACTTGATTCGATTACCCATAAACCTTTTTCGCTGGGCGTTCTGTTTCTGTGGCACTAAAATGGATTTTATCTTGCAGGCTTTATGATTATTATGCCAGGGCCGAATAAGCTATCGCTCCAAATGTAAAGAGTTTTGTGCATACGTCTTATAAGACGTCTTAATAGCAGATTAAAGGGTAATAACTCCAGTTTATGCGTAAAACTTGAGAGTTCAAAGCCATTCGCTATTGATTCGTACGAATTGCTCGAATTAAATTACGTAACATAGGGCTCCTTCAATTTATCTATGATCTTTTAGCAAATCCTTCTACGATTCTATATTTTTCTCTTTCCCTGTACATGCATGCATGCGCTCTTACCACGGGAGAAGAATTTTTGACACAGATGTGCCAATTTAAGAGAAAACACGAGATACGAGATCCTTTAGAGAACTCCGTGTTTAATGGTGCTGAATCACAGATTGCGCGGAGCCCTAAATTTAAATTTATTATCAACCCTTGCCCGGGTGAGAGCAAACGCCTCAACTTAAAGAAGAATTTTTCTTTGTCACTAATCGTGAAGGAGAGTAGTCGCCGTCGGCTTTCGCGATATCTCTCTCGTGATTAAGAATGACAAAAGGATCGATGCTATTGTAATTCTGTTGTGCCAAGGGTATCGCTGATAAAGTAGCGATTGATTAGGGATATGAATGAGAAAATGGAAAATGTGGTAGGGAACAAAAAAAAATAAGTGATAATTACTTATTGAAAATCGTATCCCTACACACAGATAGCATTCGATATGTGCATACCCGTAAACATATATATTTTATATATATTCGCATACGGACATTCACACAGACACTTGTACAAATAACGCAATGCCGGACGTGGCGCAGCGCGCGACTGGCGTTCCGTTCGATCGGTTTCTCGCGTTTGCAACGAGCCGAAGCGCGAGGCGCTGATAAATTCGACGGGTATCGTTGTCCAATAAATCAATTATAATATTCCACGGTTGGCTTGGGGTATCGGTTATTAGTAAAACCCGTCGCCGCTCCGGAAGGCGGCCATATATTCCCGGGTGTTTCTCTCTATTACAAATTTCGCGTTTTCCTGCCTCGCGAAAGGGGGATCGGTGAGTCGGTAACCGATTCACCTCCGTCCTCCCTCCACCCTCTCTCCTTCTCTCCTCTTTTCTCTCCGCTCGCGCTATCCTTCGCTCATCCCTTTGGTTTATCAATTCGATCCTTCTCTTTCTGCAATCTCCCAGCTGCCCCGTTAACGTTCTAGGGATTCGCACTTGGATGGCACTTGACATTATTCACCCTTTATTGGATTTGCCGATTTTTCCACCACTACGTGGCCAGCACAGCGTGACGCGATGCGCACATCGTTATGCAATGCCGCGAAAGGCGGGCATAAATCTTTCGATTCAACTCTGACGCGAATCTGATCTTCCTGTTCCAGTGCACTGGCTCCGATAGGAGAGGAAGTGCCAAGGAGATCAATTTCGAGGCGTCGATGGCCTAGCGGCATAGGCAGAGCTCGCATTACCCTCGACGGAATATTCAGCCGTGCACTCACCCACCCACCGCGTACCACGAGCGATATTTTCAATGCTAACAGCGCTAAGAAATTTTTCGAAGCCAAAGGGAACGAGACGGGGAGAGAGCGGAGGTTGTTCTTCACGCGGAACGGCATTTGAGCTTTGTTCTTTTATCGAGAAAGGAACAACGTTCGCGCACATCTTATTTTCATCGCGCGCGAGCGGGAGACGCATATATTTTCATATTCGAACGAACGCTCCGGGAATATTGTAATTTGCATCGGAGACGGTGGAAAGAACTAAGTCATGGATGCCGCGAGGGAGGGAAGGGAGAGAGAGAGAGAGAGAGAGAACATCGGAATCGCTGGAGTATGCAAATGGTACCATGGTGCCTTCCAAATCTTGAGACCTGGACGACCATAACTCGAATGTACCGAACCAGACAATCTTCCCTCCACCAGAGTCACAGTGGAAAAAACCTTGCAATTTTTCAGGAGAGACATGGCGATCGATCGATCGTTTCTAAGCAATAATTTAGATTCCTGTATTTTAATCCAATAGAAGTCGGCCTTGGGCATTGCCACACTCGATCCTGCCAAAGAAATTATGATCCCCACGTGGGGCCGATACCGACCACATTCCAGGTGTATGTACGTGTTACGCACCTTCTTCCCTTGGCAATATTTAGATAAACTTGCTCGCCGCTACGTGTACGGCTTAAAAAGCGCAAATATTATCATTTCAATAATTTAAGGGAAACGAGATATCCTGGAACGCGTCGCGGAAACTTATCGAGAAATTTCCTATCGGTTTGATAAAGCTCCCTCTCCCCCCCTCCCTCCCTCCGTCTCTCCCTATCCTCCTTGAAAAGAAGAATCCTTTAATCTCGTCATTCTTGTTCAACGATGATCAACGAGCTAATTATTTCTCGCGTTTGCTGACCGACTTGCTATCTCTCTGGCCTCTCCCTCGACGCGGATCCGGGTATTTGCTTTGTTATCTAAATCACGCGAAACATTTTCCCGCGGTCCTGCAAATCGGATATCTTGTTCTCCCGTTAAAAAGCAACTCTCGCAGTATCAATTTCACGGGACAACGCGGTGCATCGTGGTGGTTAATCCCCTGTGGAGATCTTCTTTTTATTCCCAGACGCTTAATATTGCTTGTTCCAGGGAGCAATCTAGCGCGCTGCTCGGCTGTCCCTTTGTCCTCGCGACTGGCCAAAAATAATCCAGTCGCCACCGTCAGTGACGCGATTCGCCCAGCGATCGACTAATCGCTCCTAATTAAAAATCATTTCAGTCAGGGAATTCAGGACTAGCGTCGCTCGGCTCTGAGAGCGAGAGCAACTTTCCACCGGCACCCACCTCCTCTCCGAGTACTTCATTTTATTTGCGGTGGCTCGAAAGCTTAGCAGTCGGTGGACTGAATCGACTCGAACTGAATCGAGCTGAGCTGAGCCGAGCCGAGCCGAGCCGAACTGAACTGAATTGAACTGAACTCAACTGAACACGAAACTTAGCCAAGTTCGACTGAGCTCGACTCGAGTCGAGTCGAGTCGAGTCGACTGAACTCCACTGAGCTCGACTGGCGCCTTTGCTCTCTACTTAACGTAAGTACGTGGAGAGTTTTCAGGGAAATAAAAAAGGCGCTTGAGTTTCCTGTCGGACGAGCTTCGCTGTGTCCCGTCCATCCGCCAGTTCCGGCGTATCTCTGGTGAGAACGCGCGCGGGACAATGTTATTTTACGGCGTGGTGATTTTGAGCCTCTTTCATCCCGGGGATACGGTGGTCTCTCGCACCTCCCCCGTCCTCTGCTTCCCTTTCCATCCGCCCCTCTGTTGAGCTCTCCGCAAACTCGCCTCTCTCTTCTCCCTGTGCAACGTGTAATCTGATCAACCGCGGATTATATCGGACAGCACGCTAGCGAGAAAAAAAAAACATGGCACCGCAGCGAGGATGCACGCGTTCTCCACCGAGCATCCCCCATCCCTTATTCTCGTTCATTGCTCATTGCCGCCCCATTCCATCCCATCCCATCCCGAAGGACGGACGCGTTCATTATTCGATGTAAAACTCAGTTTCTCGAAGGTGAAGTGTATTTTTAAGGTCTCTCTCCCGTGGCGAGTTGAATCAGTGGGGAATCGAATTCTGACTGGCTATCACTCGGCAAAGCGCAAGAGTGAAATTGACCAGGGAGAGAAGAGTCTTGCCCAGTTTATTAGATCAAACGGACTGTGTGACCAAGCTGTACGTTCAAGTTGACTCGGTCACTCAGCTCCTGTCTGAGCGAATAAGCGTTTCCACGCCTTCCAACGTCCCCTTTTCTGGCTGCCTTCCGGGGTAGCTTTTTTATCTTGATGTTAACCTATCTACTCTCTCTCTCTCTCTCTCTCTCTCTTTCTCATCTCAACTTCCAAAGATAGCATTTTATGAAACAGTCAACGTGTTTCTTTCACTCTTCTTCGATTTGTCGCACGAGTGTCGCGAACTCTGTTGTGCGAATTGCAGAAACTCGAAAAACCTTGCAGAGGGAATAATTAAGAATTCGAGAAGATCCTTGGAATCGTTGCGTAGATGGATGTTGCAGGACTCGGGGAAATATTTATCAAGTTACGTCGAATCTAGAAGGAATCGGAAGGGATGGAGTTTGAGAGTATTATAGCACCTTTTCCCGCCATCCCGGAGACGACGATGACTCGGTGGTAACTCGATTTTGCGTTCCATCTGAGAAACCCAAAGTCCCTCCGGTCACCCGTTCGGCTCGTCAATAAGGCAATTCGCTGACCCGAATTCGCCCCATTGCCCGAAAAGAATGATTCTCCTCTTCTCTTTTACCGATATAGCTCGACCTGTCGAAATATTGCCAAGAAATTGTGTGCGTGCGTGCGTGCGTGCATGTGTGTACGCGTGCTCGCGTTGACTTTTCAAAGAAGAAACTACATATAGCGCAAGAGAGCAAGACACTGGAATTAAGAGCTTCGACGCTTGATTGCGCGCGACATAAATTAATCTGCTCCTCGATACGCGTCGAATCGACTATTCTCCTCCTCGACCACGTGCGCGCGCGAAGGTACGAAATGCTTTTCGATATAATGAAACCAACACGTTAATATTTTTAGGGATGAAACGGCAGTGGTATAGGTCGGCCGGATTCAGGATCCTTATCTACCCATAAAGTTAATCCTCGGAGGCACTCGTGCGCTAAAGAGTATTTTACGAGCTGCTTATACGTTTCAGCGGTCACCCTGACAGCGAATTCAATTTTCCCGATAGGATCTTTAGTAGGGATCAGGTGTTGGACTCGACGAATCCACGAGCATACTCCGTGTACTTTATACATACGTATTCCGACTGTTCTTTCTCAGCATCTGACGCTCCGACACTCCCACCCTTTCCTCCGATCAACGTTAGAGTTAAATCTCCAGAAAAAATCCAGATCGATTCGAAATAAGATAAGTGCGCCTCTGTGCGTGCGTGTGTGTGTGTGTAACACGCGAATGAACTATCGTGCGAATGCGTCGTCGGTTTCGTATGGTTTATTGCCATATTTAATATTTCCTGACTGTACGTCTCTCCCTCTTTCTCTGCCTCCTTCTCTCTCTCTCTCTCTCTCTCTCTCTCTCTCTCTCTCCCTCTATGGAAACCAGATAAAATGCTTTACGGCACGAAGGAATTAACCCTTGATTTCCGCGCATTACTCTCGCCTGGAGTCTACCGAGATAAAGGGGTCTTCCTTCCGTCCTATCTTCGTGGCATAATGGCCGCCGAAGAAGGGCACCGTTCATCGCGAGATATAATGGAGGTGCTGCTCCTCCTGTGCGCCCTACGATTTATGGTTTCTTTTATTTAGGGAATAATGGCCGCCAAAGTTGTCGAGCCTTGGAAGAATCACGAAACCATTGGCGTCTATCCATTTCGCGCAACCCCTCGCGAAATCAACGCGAAATTTTGCCTTCGAGCGCGTCATCCTCAAAAATCGAGAATCGAAATCGAGATCAACGGGGACTGGATGCTTTTCCTCTTCTTTTTTTCTTTTCCGGGGGATGGGGTGGGATGGCTCTGCTCGTCCCTACCGCCAGCGATACACCTTGCAATTCTCTCAGCTGACAGACGAGGGAGGTCCGTCGTCGAGTCGCTCGCTCGGTATCAATATTCATCAGCGTCCTATGTTCGGCTGGCTCAAATTCACTGGGATTAGCCAGAAACTTCGCGCCTCTCTCCACCCTCGCGTGTGTATCCCGTTGAACGCCGCCTGCTCTGCGACCGCGACGGGATTCTAATCCCAAACGCGGGTGTGACGTCATATTGCATAACAATTAATCAACGGGCGATAACAGCTAGCGTTCAACGGAGTGGGAAGCCCTGATAATCATTTCAGTGGCCAGCTTAAAGTGCCACTAGTTAACGCTAAGCCGATTTAAAAGCGATTTAATATCCGGAATATTATACCTACGTCTCTCACAGACACTACTGACCGCGCAAACACGACGGCCGAGTGCCGATCCAGCCACTATTCTCGTCAGATTTCCGGATTTCCACGATTCTCAAAATCGAGCAGCGGAATGTCATTTGCCAATTAGGGCGGCGTTTAGGAGCGCGAGCCAGGAGGGATCACGCGGCAGGGCGAGAAGGGTTTTTCAGGTGGATACGAAGAATGGTCGCTCGCGCGCGCGCGCGGAAAGTCGATGCGATGGTGGCGTACGCACACCATCGCCACCACTAATAAGCGGTGGCAGCAGCCACATGCTAATGTGTAATACCGATCAAACAACTGTTTAAGCAGTGTGGAGTTAAGTGTGCCCATTCTTTTGCGACTGGTGTCCCTTCGGCACACAGTCCCTTCCAGTTCTCCGCTCGCCGGGAATAGTGTTGTCCCCCTTACCCCCAGTTCAGTATGCTCCGCCTTGAGGAATCCACCCCGCGTAACCCGAGGTCAGGGGGAGAGCGAGAATCGATCTCACACCCGCTCGACGAAAAAGCGGTATAAGCGTATTTCGTCTTTGCGCGAGTGGTCCAAAGTAGGAAGAGCCTCCCGTGACTTGACTCTGGCTTTCTTGTTTTCTCAAAGGGACAATAGTTTCGCCACTCGCTGCCGAATCGAGTACATCCCATTTTCGTAGGTTGCTGATTGAGGACAGATGCACATGTAGGGGAAGTGCACCGTACAGTATGGATGAGGGTACCATCGCGCACAATGACTCCTTTCAAATAGAATGGCGCACTAGCATTCTCAGTGGGGCATTGCAAATTCGAAAATCACTCGTCTATGACAAAGAACTGTGTTCGCTTTGCCGCAAAATACCTTATAAATACGCGTGGTTGCGCGCGTGTCCCCGACGCCTCTAATAAGTGTTTCTCGACTTTTCCCTCTTCCACTTTACCTCGCGCTCTATACTTTGCTTCTGTCGGCCACGGAAAAATAGGGTGGATTCAACTCGCGGAGAAAATTATCTTCCCTCGGCTACTCCGATGATAAACACGCAAATAAACACGTCTCTCGCAAGGGATGCAAATAATCGCGCGCGCGCGCGCGCGCTGAATGCACTATATTTTTGTTGCGAAATAAATTTACGGGCAGGATCAAATGCCCCGGTGTATCAGGAATGCGGTTCGTTTCCATAAAATCTGTTGCTTGCACGGTTGTCCGAAATCCTAATTAAACGGCAGATTCGCAATAGCGTATAGTCCCTATACAAGCTTAATCCCGGGAAAGCGCCGATAATATCGATCAATGCGCACAGAGTTAATTAAATTAAAATACTGATATAATAGCATGCCAGATGGCACGGCAATAGCATACAACCTGGTATCGAAGGGGGATTCACCACCACCACCACCACCACCACCCTCTCATATAATACGTAACTCGTTTAGCGATGCAAGTTGAGAAAAAAAGAAAAAACAGATTTTCGGTCCAAGATAAAAGGAGTGGCCAAAACATTTGCGAACCCTTTTCTCGTTTCTTCGGGAAAGCCTCGATTAATCCCTCCCACCCCCGATTGCAGCACGAATCTGCTTTCTCCCGCGCTAGAATAAGGAGATTAAGCGCGAGCCTATCGAAGGAAAGCTTATCAATCTTATTAGAAAAATTAAATGGACTTTTCGTTATCTCGGGACCGTGACAACCCCTTTGCGACTCTGTTAGTATTTGGCTACTCTCGTTATAGGAAAACGCATTACGGTGCTCGTGATTAGCTATTTACTAGTGACAATCGAATGGTTATTTAGTTTCATGGGGTGAGAATCGAACCGCAGTTTAGCATTTTCGAAGCCTAAGGCAGGTCGTTAGCGGCGTTGTCGCAACATATGCGCTCGGCAGCCTCCATATGGGCCATCATGGAGCCAAATCCAAGACCAAAGTATCCACCGACCTTCGCATCCAGCATGATCGATACCATTTCATTCATTTCATTCACTTTGCCTTGCGGTCTGTTACGCACGGTTCTTACATTATTCGCTAACCCCCCCGCCCCTTTTACGCGATACTTATTTATTTCTCAACGACGATATTCCTAATTCTTCCTTCAAAATATTCAACAATTTCGATCACCGATCGACGTGTCTCGAGTTCGAGGTGAGAAAAGAAAGCGCGAAAGAAGGAAGGAAGGAAGACGAACAGGTAGAGGAAGAATGAAAATTAAGAGGGAGAGGAAGGAGTTCTGTGCTCTCCTAAGCATTGTGGTCAGCGGTAACTTTAAATGCGACCATATGATACGGGGGGTTAAAACCTGGGTAGTTTCTATAAGCGAGCTAGAAGGGCTAGGTATCGGGAGCTGGTTCACTCGAGGGATGAGTTAGTGGGGCAAGTGCATGTATGGTGCATATACGGCTCAGAGCCGAAGGGGGAGGCCTATGGAGAATGTAGGGGCACTGAGCAGGTTGACGAGCTTTGTCCGTGGCTCATGATGACGATGGGGTCGGCCTCTGCACAGATGGGCCACTAATCTCATTGAAAACTCATGAGGACTCTTGGGGGGTACAGAGCTTTGGGCTGGCTCAGGGTCAATTCAGAGCTGGCCGGCTCTGCGAATCCTTGCGTATAGGGGCCAAGTACCGTGCCAACCACCATATGTCCTACGTATGTACGCGCGCGCATTGTGGACCCAACACTCCTGCCTGTCTATCCAAATCTCTCGAATCTCTCGAATCTCTCGAGCCTCTCGATTCGTCCTTGAGAGTAGAAGGTGCGGGCCGATCGCGAGAAAAATCCGAGGGGCAGGAAGATGCTGGATGCGTTGGTTCCGGCCTGGTTCTGGTTTTCGAGCAGGTTTCAGGATGGAGTACCGGGCGCCGAATGTTCCCGGTAGGATTCCCTAATTATCGTCTGCACGGTCGCACATATACATATTTAAGGCTGCGTGGCTACCGTTAAGATCAGCGTAGCATAACTCTAGCCGGGTGGCTCTCTCATGCATATTCCTGCCGTTTAACAAACATTCCGCGGAGACGGAGCAGGGCATGAAAGAGGACGGCGGGCGGGGGAGAAAGAGAAAGAGAAGACGAAGGGAAGGGAAGGGAAGGGCCGCGGAGAAAGGAAACGATGGAGAGGGGTGGGAAAGGGGTGGACGGAGAATGCGGTACGCACTCTGGGGCATACGGGGTTGCTTTACGAGCGGACAACTAAGGTATGCTCTGGGTTTTGCCCTCTTCTCCTCCGCTCGGCGTTTTCGTTACCGCTTCGTAGCCGCTGCAACGGGCCACGGGTTTTATGTCCCGGCATCTCTCCGACCTGGTGCATCCACCGTGACGGAGCCACTCGCTGCCTCCGGGATACGCCGTGCGTAAGCTGCTCTTCCAGCGTCTAGGCAGTTACCAACTGCCCATTTACTCTTTGTCTTATCGCTACTACACCTGTTACGAAGGTTATTGCATAATGCGCTGTGCTTTAGCCATTCGAGACTTTAGCATCTTCGGGGGACTGACGAAGGATAACGTGTTCGAGTAACGGCCAACGACAGGCACCAGCAATTATTAGCGAAAGGATCGAAAGGACCTTAACGCTTTCCCGCTCTCTCTCTCTTTCTCTCTCTCTCTTTTGTCCCTTATCGCTTATTTGTTTTTGCAATCAATCTTCGGAGTCTCGAAAGAGACGTCGCAGTCACGGATCGCTACGTCGGATTCCCTGGGCTGCGGAGGGTCGGCCGAAAGATTGAGCGTGATCACTCGTGACAGTCTCGTTAGGGCGACGGACAATCGCGCTGGATCGACAGATAGCGAAACCCGATACTCGTCGCATATGCTCCATGTAAATGCATCGGAAATATGTTTTCGAGGTATCACAGGGATCAGCGAGTCAGGGTGCGCGATAGCGACACGCCGAGCATTGCCGGGGTGGAATTTGTCGAGTTTGACGATTCTCCTTCCAGTTTTGAGGAATGGAGCGGAGAGCTCGCAGGTGCGCGCTCTCGTTCGCCGTGCACCAGAGGCACGCTGGGAGGATGTCTCGATCGGATAAATTACCTGTGAGACAGACTTAATTTAGCAGCCCCGTTCCTCCTGGGACTGCCGGAAGAGAATCAAAGTCACATCTGTGAAATCTAGAACGATGCCACGCTACTCGCCGGCAGAATCTACTGGCAAGATTGATGACGCCGACGCTTTTCCACAATTCCTCGCACTCCATCCGAGCGTGAGCCCGTAACGGGAACCCGGGGCGAGGGGCGGGTGGGGAGGAGAAAACGAAGGATACTCCGGGTGTAAATGAGACTCCCGCACCTCCGCCTCCACCCCCGTCCGGGCCGAACGAACGGCAACTGGAAAACTTGATCCTCGGACCGAGTTAAGCGGAGTGACAAATGCTTCGTGACTTTGGATCTAACTTCTTGCTCGGTAAGTGAACAAGTGCTTATCGCGCAAACTTTCGCGGTGTTACGTGCGAACGCGAATAGTCGGGAATAGCGACTCGCCTCTCTCTCTCTCTCTCTCTCTTCGTTTTTTCCCTCCGCTTCTTTCAATTCGAAGCAGTTACTCGGATTTTCGCAACTCGACGAGTTGCTCGATTAACGAGCGATACAGGACCTCGAAAACTTGCGTGGAAGGAGAGGGGGAGGAAGAGCGGAGGACGGAAAAGTAGCAAAGTCTCTGATTGCGCGCGTCGTTCATCATTTCAGGCAGAATGGCAAAGTGCTCGGTAGGTTCGGATTTTCAGAATAGAGAAGAGATCTGCATAGCGAGCTAAGTGCGGGATTATGCAAAGCAGCGGCCATACAGTATAAAAATACGGAGCGACTCCGCGCCATCTTTTCCGGACCATTCTAATAACTCCCCTCCCTCCCTCCCTGCCACCCTCTTGCTCCTCAGGCGTTGCTCGTCGGCGCACGACGACGACGACGACGACGACGACGACGACGACGACGACGACGAAGGGGAACAACTCGCTATGAATGAGTGCAAAGCCAGCTCCTTCGCCGAATAAGGATTCCACGGAATATCGTTCCAACGAATATAACCGTAGAATTGTCCTTGAAAAATTATATCCAGGCAGAGAGTGCGGTGAGAAACGGAACAAGGAAGGGGATGAAGAAAAAGCGAGGGTTTCGCGGTTCCCTCAGCCTCTCCTTCCGGACCTGGCTGCGACCTCGACTTTGACGTTGACTCGTACTACTGCGGCAGCCACGGTAGTTTGTTCTCGAGCGTTTTAGCGCGGGCCACGACGGGTCATCATCAATATGAATTAAATCGATGTTAGCAGGATGCTTTTAAGTACGTCGCAGCACATGGCGTTCACGCTTTGCCAGTCATCGCCGTGATTAATGCCGTATGAATATTTAGGTGCGCCACCACTGTAATTCGATAGAGCGCGTGGTGTCGCGAGGGGGGAAAAAGCGAGCGTGGCCGACGGAATCACGGCGAATGGGACAAACGTGGGAGAGGAGGAGGAAGGTAGGTTGAAAGCCGAATGCCGAAAGCCAAAACCGAGCGAAACTCCTGAAGATCCTGAAGAAACGAGCGGGACTGCGTTCTCTCGAGTGTGGAGGTGCACCGAGGGTGGATTAAATGGGGCTCTTAATCCCTCAGCTCGCAATCAGTTACAGATGCGCGGTCTTTCGCGTTAAATTCGGAAACTTCTCGCCTAGGCGACTCACGTTTTCCGCTCGCGGGACGCGAGATAGCGGGAGCCGATAGCGCGTGCCTGGAACTCGCATTAATTTCTCCCGTCTCGCACCCCCCAGTCGCCCGTTCCGCGAGGTAGCGGCACGCAGAGACGTTTCGCCGGTAACGCTCGGGCGTTTAGGCTTTTAGGCGTTTAGACGTTTAGGTAAGGCATTCACGTAACACATAAGCAACGAGACGCCATGCCACGCCACGCCGCGCCACGCCACGCGCAGCCCACCGTGTGCGCGAAGATAAGGACCGAAGGTGGCATCTTAGCGCCACTTTGAATTAACTTGCCGTCTCGATATCGTTCTGCCACTATCAACAAGAAGCGTCGGCACAAACTTTGCCAGCAATGCGCTGCGATCATTGCCTCTCCACGCCATGAATTTCAATTCCATACTCCTTGAGACTGCAGAGGCGGCGAGGAGGGTTGGCGAAGGGAGGCGCGGCGGTAGGAAACAAGGGAAAAGACGGGACTCCGCTAAATGCACGCGCGTCTAACTTGCACGACAAGAGAGCAAGGGTTGTGTTATATTGCTCGATATGGTAGAAAAGGCCGAAACTTTGTAGGTGTACGGCAGAACTCGGCCGAAGAATGGCAACAGCAGGTTTCCGGATACCTTTGGCGAACGCAATTTTCCACGAACACGAGGAACAGCTCGCTTTATATGCATGGCAGTGGCGATAAGTCAAGAAATTGCTCAAGCGTCCGTAAAATCAAAATCTCTCGCACTCATCTCAAGGATTCTGCGCCCTTCTCTCGCGCGAAGGTATACACCACGCCCACGTATTTCAACAATCCTCTGAATTCATTACACATTCAATTTGTCAGCGGCTTGGATACCGCTGCTCCGTTCGAGAAATTCTTTCCCGAACCGGGAGAGACTCTCTCTCTCTCTCTCTCTCTCTCTCTCTCTCTCTCTCTTTCACAACTTCTTCCGTGGTACTTATTTCCTTCGCTCGCTTATGGTCATTAAACGCGATTCTTCCGCTCGCCACGTGAAAAGCTCATTTTATTTCTGATATCGAGTCGACTTTAAATTCGCAGAGAGAAAAGAGAGAATGGCAGGTTTAAGGAGAGATCGCGCTATGATTCCGCGTGAAATATGGTTGGAGAGCGAGCGGATCTCCCTGATGTCAGTGAAACAGCAAAAAAGTGTTCGCGCTGTATTAATGGCCGATGATAAATGACCCTCGGTGAGATTCGAGTGAAAATTTTATTTTTTCTCAGACTTATATATCGAAGGCAACGAAGCTACATAAAATCGAATTAGATGTAGGTAGTAGGTGTGCGCGCTCTCATCTCCGACTTTCCAGGTCTATAACGATTGCCAATAAATATGATTCATAATCCAGGAATGGCTGTGCCAAGATACAGAGATGTTCCCTGGCACCCCAGCGTGCGACGCGTGTCACACGTAGCACCGCGCGTACCGATTTTCCTATCTTTACGACACAAATTTAGGATTAGACTTCGGTGCCCTTATGTGGGGTTGGAACTTAATCGCCCATTAAACTTTAATGCATAATGATTCCTTATAATCTCGACGCGACCAATCATTTCCGGTTTGTCCGTTGCTCTGGATATCTGGACTTGGATTCCCGACGAGATTGGGGCCCAATCGAAAAGTCATTACAACTTTTTGTCGACTCAATCAAGAACTTAATGTCCTTTAACCTCTGGGTATTCCCAACAGAGCTGCGAGAGAATCTCGGAAATCGTGTAAGAAGTCGACGGCTCTCACATGCCGGCTAAAATAGATCACCGGTGTATGATTGATCACTCCCGTTGCTTCTCCACCCTCTCGACCTCTCTCTTCCTTCTTTTCGATACTTCCTTGAATGAGCCATTTCACTCAAAGCTCCTTAGCCCTCTCTCGAGATGGGTACAAAATAATATTCTAACGAGAACTCTTTCCTTCCTCCGAAAGTGACGCTTTATTTGACCGCGGGAACGGTTATTATCTGCACGCACAGTGATAATTCCGTAATGATAACCGAGAGAAATTGGGGAAATTCGTCAGGAAGATAATCCGCAAACTGATGATCCTTGGAGAATCCCAGTCGCACCTTCTGTCCAGTGCGGTCGATTTAACACATCCCATTTCTCTTTGTGGAGCGATGTCCACTGAGCAAGACGGTCACTGACTAGCAAGAAGTATCGTGGTACTCCGACGTGTTTTAGATTAAAAGCAAAAGTAAAACTAAAAGTAAAAAATATTCGCCAAGCTCGCATAACTCGGATATCTTTGGATCTAAGCGCAAATTCTTTCGTACGATTTTTCGATTTCTGATCACTCAGAAGATCGTCGCATCGACCCTTGAAAGAAAACGCATGGTTTCTGCAATTGCAGTTGCAACTGCAACTTCTATACTCCTTCAACGCGTAAAATACTTCGAGAGCTTGCGCGCTCGATGAATTTGACACGTGAATTACTCGAGAAAACTAAGAGAAGCCATGAATGAGGAAGAGAGCGAACTCTCAAAAAATGGAGAAGCAAGCACTCACCTTCGGGTTGTACCGCCGCCACCACTACCACCCTGTTAGCCAACACCCCGTATATATATCCAGGAGCTTTTGAAGAAGTTCATCAGAGGATTTGCCGAGTCTGTCGACCGTCCAATATCTGGAAGGTATATCATAAAAGAGAAGGTGTGCAAGTGGTAGTAACGGGCGTTAAAAATATTCAAGATCGTTTGTCAGGCTGTGTTACAGAGAGATCGAGGGTGGAAGGAAGAGAGGGGTGACGAGGAGGAAGGGGAGAAGAGGCAGAGGTAGGAGGCAGAGGTGGAGATGGTGGTAGTGAAAAAGAAGAGAAAGGAGGTGGCGGAGGAGGAGGAGGAGGAGAAGGTAGAGAAGACGAAGATGGAGGGAGCGGTGGTTGTCGATCCTGTAGGACGCCTGTAGCGTTGGCTGGAGCTGCAGGAGTGAGCGGAGAAAGAACTACGATCCCGGGGCACATGTGTCGAACCTGAAATATGTAGGCGTGGTCTGGATGGGACTAGCAGACGCGTCCCGACGACCGAATATGTTCACCTCTTTGCTTGCTCCACCCCCGAATCGCGTTGCAAACGTTTCCATTGGCCCGCGCCACCCTTAGCCGTTTCCACCTGCCTCCAGCCAACCCTTCAGCAGCAACCCCTAAATAGGGGGATGCGCGAGCTGTCGGCTCATTTTAACGTGGCTCGCTTCGACAAATCCCTCTAGTGTTCTCCAGACCAGATATCAGACCAGTGCTCTTCTGCCAGTCGTGCTTCGAACTTGATAAAACCAAGATACACCACCAGTGAGACGGACTGACTCTCCCCTTTCAAGGATTGTGTGATCGATGTTGTGACTGTTTTCTTTTTGTCAGGGGGCACCCTGGACCTTGCGATCGTGCCCCCGCCGTTCCTCTCGAATGCAAGTGATAAAACTCCTCGTCGGCTTCGTTGAGTCTGGTAAGTCGATTTCTGTCCCGATTGTTCCGCTCGAACACATCCTCCTTTGCCCGCAAGCACGTGAAACACGGGTCTGAGTAAAATCGATCGATGTCCTAGGTAAATAATCCAGGGTTGACAGGATGACAATGGAAGATCGCACGGGTGGCATAGATCGTGCCGCCCCCGCGACGTCGACGGCAACGACGGCAATGACGTTACCGAACTCCACCGTCATCAACGAGGCGACATCCGACGCTTCTTATCCGCTTCATCGAACGAGCAAAAGGTCCTTCGACGTGGCTTTCCTGGTAGCACCGGACGAGAACTTGGCGCGGAGGCAGAGCGAGAAGATGAGACTGATGTCCAATCGGAAGGAGCGTTCGCGTGACGACTTGATCGTCGACAACGTTCTGGACGGGTCGGATCGTTTGCCGGAGAATCTCACTATTAAGCATTACGAGGGTGACTCGCCACCGGTGAGTTCCGAGAAGAAGAGGCTCGTGCACTGTACGGAAAACTCCCTGAGCCCGCCGTACGTGTCGTCCAGGACCATAACGCCAACCCTGTCCGGCCTCTCGGCGGATTCCGAGTTACGCAGATACGTGCCGACCGCGAGGATGCAGAAGAGTCCCAGTCCATCGGGGTTGGCGGCGGGCCATCCGCCGGTTTTGACCACTTGCGTGGACTCGATCGATCCGAACCAGCTCGGTTGCGGGAAGGCTTACGAGGGGAGCATCATGGGCTGCTCGATAGACCGGACTGAACCCAGGAGCGCCTTCACCAAGGTCAACCTGGGCATTCAGAGGAACGGGTTCAGCGACGACGGTCAGACATCCCCGAGATCGTCGATATCCCCGGACGATCGGGCCAGCTATCAGAGCAGCGTCAGTCCACCTGTTGTCCCTCTAGCTAGCACCACCACCTACAAGTACACCCCTTTCCCCGCTAAGATGACCACCGCTTACCCCTTCTTGGTAAATCCGGAGAGCAATCAGTCGGCCAGTCTGCTGGAGAATCTCAAGATTCCGCAGATCGCTCAGCCTCCGAAGATTCCGAGTCCGAAGATCGCTAGTTTCCGGCCCGATATTCCCGCGGTTTACCCGAATCTCTCCTACAATCCGATTTCCGTGTTTCCACCGATGACCGATGCTCTCGCTAGGCCAAGATTTCTCGCTACGGCGGCTGGGGTTGCCGGCCTCCTGCCCCCGTCCTTCGCGGCCTTGACGCTGCCGGCCCAGAATGTTTGCGCAAAATGTAACTTGTCTTTTCGCATGACCTCTGACCTGGTCTACCACATGAGGTCCCACCACAAGAACGAAAACTCCGGGGAGGCCGCGAGGAGGAGGAGGGAGGAGAAACTCAGGTGTCCCGTATGCGACGAGAGCTTCAGGGAGAGACATCACTTGACCAGGCACATGACCGCTCATCAAGATAAGGAGAGTGATGCCATTGTCGATCAGGTAGAAGTTAAGAGACGAACAACCACGGTTCACAGCAAGTGACACTGAGGGCCATTGAAACGCTGCGTTTTCGTTAACTTCTCGAATCGAAAATCGTTTTTCACGATAGATAGAGAACTTTGTGCAATAATACCACGTTAATTATAAATACTTTGTTGAAGAAATCGACGGTATTTTATTTGCTACTGTATCGTCACTATTATTATTATTATTATTATTATTTATTATTATTATTAATGGGCGAAACGAACGAGTACCGGGGGTACATCGAGAGTCGCAATTTTTCCTTGTTACACTCGCGTCCCTGAGAACAGAGGGGAAAGACGGAGATAAAAAATTTGTGCGACCAGCAAGACACGCGCGCGTGCATTCCCTGTCTAGTCAATATTAGGTAGTAAATTTGTAAATAGCTTGATCGTTCGTACATCGTGTGCATCTAAAGGAAAGCGGTGATCTCGCGATTTCCATCGATATAGGCTCGTATAAATCGATTAGGATAATTGGGAGGAGAAGAAGGAAAAGCGAAGGAATCGCCGAGAAGCGACACGACTTCTTTTTGGGGAGAATTACGAGTCGTGTGAGAAAGGGAAGGTAGAAAAAGGGTAAGCTTTGTAAATGGTTTGTGCGAGGAGGAACGATGAAGATAGTCCGCGGATTCTAGTGCAACGGTGTAAGCCAGATTTGGTGGTGGGAAGGTGGAAGGTGGAAGGTGGCAATAAATAGATCGTAAACTGTAACCCGCGTCACGTACAAACCGTCGGAGCGCGCATAATGGTAGGAAACAATGAATGCCGTAATCGGAAACAGTGCCGGTTTGTTATCTGCCATTTACACTCCATTTAACTTCAAACAGTGAATCGGCCGGTGCGCATTCGCGTTTTAAATACACACGACCTACGCCCATCCACGGTCCGCCCCCACGAGGTACAACCCCTATACAGCTTAACATAGGGTAAACCGACACCTTTGTACAGATTTACATTGTTCCAAATTACGTGAATTATATCGGTTCTCTGATTCATCATCGGCGAATATAATGCATCGACTGAATTCTCCTTCTCCGTAATCGTCAGTAGATTTTACGTCCGTGGTCAATTTTAAATGTTAGAGCGCGAAGAAAGAGTTTTGCGCGCGATGCCAATTGATAATTATTCGACTACACAGTATTCTGTACAGCAATAATTACACGAGTAGTTTGTACATAAATGCCTATTTTAAAAATGAAAAAAAAATGACGAACTTTGCACCTCCCTGTGTGTGAGTATGTGTGATTATTAACTTTTACTGGCGTCTCCCGTATCGCGTAAGTCTATAAAATAAACATTTCAATATTCGGACAAAATATATTATTGCAATAAACTACTAGTGACTCGAGTGGTATCGAACTCATAAATATCGAATCGTTAATCTAATCGTTATAAGTTTGTGTATTATATTCTTATCTCACTGTTAACGATAAACGTAATAATTATAATTAGTTGTAAGTGTACTCTCCTAATAAGAGTAAGCGCGCAATGCGCGTGCGAACAAAGTTTTTTGTTTTCTTTGATATAAAAATCATTTATTCTCGCGCGTACGTTGTTGTACAATTTCATCATTGTAAATATCACGCATTGTAAATAAACACACTATATGTATTTAAAATCGTTGTTAATGAATAAAAAGATATTCGTGAAAATTCTCTTGCGCTATCGTTCTTACCTCTGCGTACGCGGGGGTGCTTCCCCCGAAGACCAAATTTCCAAAGGCAGCGATAACGATTTTCTAGGAGAACGCCAATGAAATCGTTCGAGAAAATTCATCATTTTTTCTTTTCTTCATCCAAGAACAGTATGGCTGACCTCTGACAGTACTTTTCAAGAAATAAATCGATTTCATTCGACGTTCCCGTTCTCCTCCTGTCTGCTTCGTGCTAAATCACTGGAAGCCGATTACAAGGCAATAGATTAATTTCTGGCCACTCGGACTCTCCCTACACTTTCCGATCTGCCGTGCTACATCGATCGTTATTTCCACTCTCAATTTATTCCACAAATAAATAATGTCTTTTAACAAATACGATTTGTTCTGGTGCGAACAAAATAATTTAATTATATAGAAAAATTTTCCTACGTGCGCGCGCGTCTGCTCAGAAAGAGAGGGAGGAGAGAGAGAGAGAGAGAGTTAGAAACGAGTGTTGTATCATTTAAAAGGAAGGGATGATAATAAGCGGGTAACGTTAATGGTAAGTCCACTGAAACCACGGCCAATACGACAAACAATCTCTTACAACCCTTGAAACTGGCTTAAGCCCGCCCCCTTCCCTCCGCGAGTAAATGTACTTACCCTCTAGCCAAGGTCTATAAAGATAAATAACATGGTGCACCCGCATACCATTCGTAGCTTTGTATCCCTTACGGCAAGTAAGCACCCCTATTGAGCGATCATCATCCCTTCCCACCCTTCCCATTCCCATTCCTTCTTACCCTATATGTTTTCTTTCTTTTCTTTTCGTTATACTTGTTAGATTCGCGACACTCGCCTCATCCTCGTCCATCCTCGACGCCGTCGTACCTGAGACGTACCTACACCTACTACCCCCCTTTGGATTCATTTCGTCTCCTCTCTCTCTCTCTCTCCCTCTCTCCAATTTCTCTTCCCCTCGATATCCTTTGCCGCCCTCCCCCACCATTCGCACTCTCGTTTTGACATTTTTTCTTAGTCCGAATCTTCCCACCCTTGTTAGCGAAACTTTCCATGGAGAATCGCGCGCATGCTTGTTCTGTCAGTGAAATAATGACAATGTCATAGCCCAGAAGCGATTCGCCATGGCGTAGGGCCACGTGGGCAGCGATTGGATACGGATATGCTAATGCGGCGGCGTCCGTTCCGAGACATTAAGTTCTCGGTGACCGATTCTCGCTGGAGACGAGACACATCTTGAGGCTGCAAGACTTTTCCCTCGAGCGTCGATCGGTTTCAATGACTTCCTTAGGGTATGGCGAGCTCGTCCTCTCGAGTAAGGAGGTCTCTGACTCAGCGCTTTTCTTCGCGAGGACTTGGCATCGCTGAAAACCGATAAATAAAACAGTTTGCATTTAATGACATCGAGAGAAGGCACCGCAGCGTCGTATCGCAGCAACGAAACAAAGCACTCGTGGAATCATTCGATCGATTCGACGCTGTCTCTCTCGCCGCTGCTCTAACCCCAATAACAGATTCGCCATGCCTTTTTATTTCGATTATGTAACTCGACTGCGAACACGCAGCTTAAACTGGTCTCACGATACATCATTCTCTACTGGCCGTGCCGTGCCGTGTCGCGTTGCGTCGAGTCGCGTCGCGTCGTGCTCCGACTCTCCACTCTCTGCTTTCCTTTGCCCTCAACGAGCCGTGGCTAAACAATTTACCAGGGGGTCTTTGTATTTTTTTCCCTCGGCATATGTCTTTTGGCTCCAGCCATCGGAGTCGGCTCGGAAAACGCTCGGGAAAGCGCTGCTGGCCAAGTTCGGACGATCATCGCGGGAAGACCCACCCTCCGCGAAAGGGGTAGGATAAGTTCGAGTCTCAAGGGGGAGGGAGGGAGAGAGACGATCGGGCGGAGAGACTTATTTGGAGCGCGATCGCAGGAGGAAAAGCGGAAGCTTTCTCGGCGATCGCAGAGAAGTTGGAAGCGGATGAACGGAATGGAAGGGAATGGGTGAAGGGGGAAGGGTAGGAACGGGGGCTCGGTCTCTCTCCGCTTTCCTCCTCTCCCGAGTTCATTCGGTGAGAGCAGCAGAGAGCACCTTGATTTACCGTCGACGATATTTTCTCGTCGGTGCTAGTTGCTGCCTACCGCAGCACTGCTCACGACAATGGGTCCTCGCTTGACATTTTGTTTCGAATTATTGCGCGTGCGAACCAACCGCCTTTCTATTTTGGCCACTCTCGCGCGTTCTCTCTGGCATTCTCCGCTCTTTGGACTCTTGCTCTCTGCTCTTTCTTTTTTCCCCTCCCCCCGGTTCTCTCTTCTTTTTTCTTCTTCCTTTTCCCCTTTTCCTCTTCCCTCCTCCCCTTTTTCAGGGCTCTTTGTTAGGCAGCGCGCCACCACTCTCTCTTGGTCCACAGGCACTGTCAACGAGCGTATCCGCTCTCGAATTCTGCGACTACTCTAATTTATGTAGTGCCCATGTGGCACCAGACGGCCTCGACAGTATCCCGATATGCACCGGTTCAGCACAATTTGCAAGCTCTCCCCGATCCTTTCGCCAGCGATTATACTCGAGACTCCCGGAGGAACTCGGCTTACTCCGGGGGGGGGGGGGGGGGGGTGAAAGCTGATTCGAAGCTCGACGATGAAAAGAGCTCGGCCTCGCTTAAATATGTCTAACCGCGAAGCAATAAAATATCTTTATCTCGCTCGTGCCATTACCCCCTTGATTTCCAGCGTTTCAATTTACATTCCTATCAGACTTTCGAAAAGAGATAAGTTCATTTAAATAAATTAGTGGCGCTATCTCCGCGCGGTAGGGGAGGATTAACCGATGATATTTTATCAATTCTCTCGACGATTCGTTACGCGCTGCACGCCTTGACAATATTTTCCTTGTTTTCCTTGGGAGAGCACAGGCGCGTGAATGCCTGGTCGTATCACTGGGTATTACGTCACTTCTCCTCCTCCATCCCTATTTTTGCCCGTCTCTTTTCGAACGTCGAAGAAAAAGAAACTCGGCTCGTGAATAAAAGGACGGATAACGAGGCATGTTTAATTTTCGAAAACATACCTTTTCGCGCGTGGTAGCACTCGGGTGCTACGTGGGTTGTGGCAATTCGTAGGCAGGACAATATAATGGGGCATAACAACGGCGTTAACACGCACTGGCCGACCCCGGACGCGACCCGCGACCCGCGACCCGCGACCCTCCTCCCCGGGTGAATTACACCTCTGATAATTACTAGAAATTAATGCTCGAGCCTTACACCGTCCGTCGTCCATTGTGCGACCCAAGAGAAACGCGCACGCACGGTTTGCTCGCTCGTTCTCTCGGGGGATCGCTACCGATCATCGCTAATTCGCACGACTCATCGCGGATCAGGGAAATTCAATCTCGCGAAATCAAAGCGCGAATAATGGCGAGCGATTTTTGACGTCGCGTGAGAGAGGGAGAAAGGGAGAGACTCGCAGTCGCGAGGTGTTGCTCGTAAAATTGGAAAATTGAAATCGGCAAGCAGGAAGACGCAAAGTCAGTGAAGGCACCCGCACCCGGGGGACGAGGGATATTAAATCTGTGGCTGGGCTCTCTCTACCAGCAGATAGTTTAATGTGAATTTATTGCCATCGAGATAGCGAAGTGGCCAGAAAGCAGAGCGAGTCGCGTGCTACGCGAAGCCGATAGCCGGCCATTGTGTGCCGCTGCGATTTCGCAGCGAATCAAAGCTCGGGGGTGCCACTGTTTTAAAGCTCCCAGCCGTTTTCGGGCCTGGAATCTCCGGCGAGGATCTCCAAGCTGCGATAGTTCGACCGCGGAAGCCCCTCGACACGTGATTCGCTTTGTCGTCCGCACCCCCCGTTCTTCTTACCCTCCGCAAATTTCTAATGTGACAAATTTCTATTCCTCCTTCCCGCTTCTACCCCGTTTCTCCCCCGTACCGAACCATCGACGGCGATCTACCGGTATCGAGAGCCGCACCAGCTTCCTGCGGGATCCTTCTCATTAAGCGAATCCCGCGGGAGTTCGAATGGCTTTTTCGCTTTTTCTCTCGGCGCGCAAGTTCGCTTTGGAGAGGTTTGCTTTCTTCGGCGGTGGTGCTACGTCTTTTTCAAGCAGCCAGTAGTCCTTGGATCGTACATCACATTACTTTAATTCATATGGTAATCGTGCGGCGCAGCCACTACGTGGATTCACCGAAAACTTTCGGAACAATGCGAGGGGACAATGCTGGGGGTGTGCGGGGGTACGGTGGCGCGTAGAAGGGGGCACGGGGACTTGGGGGAAGGGGCACAGTAGACGACAGCGGTGCGAATGCGATATTGAATTCGCCCCTGGCGACGTGGCTGTTATCGACAATGTCCGACCGCTGGACCGGAAGCCATTTGCTCGCACTGTGACGAAATTTATTAAAGTTTCAAAAGCTCACGGTATAATTGGCTACGCCGTAAATGTGGCAAGAGTCGAAGTATCTGTACCGTGTATTCTCTCTCTCCTCCCTTTACCTGTCTTCGTGCAGAATTCACGTTTTTTTTCCAATTATCGAAAATAGAAGAGAGAGAAAATACAGGCGAAAGACAGTTGACGAATGTATCGCGCGAATTTCGCAAGACTTTTTCCAGGAAGGATGACAGGAATGAAATAGCCATTTCGCAATGAAAACCGCGGACCGATGCGCGACTCACCCATATGTCCTAAAGCTGCAATCCAATCTGCAAGTGGCCGCTTAACAGGAATAGCTTATGTTCCCTACGTTTTGCCCGTGTGTACGCGCTGGTGTGTGCGTGTGTGCGCGTTCCGTATGCAGGCACGCATGCGGATGCACGCGTTGAAAAGTCAGTCCAGGAAAAAATTGGTGGGTGAGATTTTCAGTCTCCAAGGTAGGGAGGGAGGTGGAAGTAGGAGGTGGAGTAGGACGCGAATGATTTCTTTCTCGGAGCAAAGTGTTTTCCTCTCTCCGGATCGAAACCGCGATCGCAGTGGCAAGTACGTAATGGAAAAATTCGTATTCGCCAGGAAATTGGCCGACCAGACATATGCGTCGACTCTCGTGCGCGTGGATAGGTGGCGGAGGGTTCGGGGGGCTTGGGGGAAAGTGTCCCCGCATTACAAATTTAATCTTACAAATGGATCCGAAAACTTGGAAACAATGGAATATATGAAATGCGGCCACGTATATCATGAGGACGGTAGACGCGGAGTGTGGGTTCAACGGCAATATTGTCAGGGCCGATCCATATTCTCGAAAAGTAACGGGGATGCGAGGAGAAGCGGAGGGAGGGAGTAGGTGTGGGCGAGTCTAGAGCAACAAAACTATCTCCGGGAAGGACAAGGGGAGAGACGCACGGTTCCTGTCCTATCCAAGGCAGCTGGATCGACCTCCGGATCAGCATAAGCAGATCGAAATTCCATTGGATCGCGCGTGTGCGCGTATCGCAGATTTTTGTGCGCGTTGCAAGAAAACTGCGTGGCGGGAGTGGAGAGCCAGCGTGTTGAGGGCTGTTCTCGGCAAGACTCAGGGACGAAGGGGGGCGAAGGGACGAAGGGAAGCGAAGAGACGAAGAGTACGCGGCAGAGGCTCAAGCTCGTTCTCCACCCCGCTAGATTAGCATAAATATGGCGTCTTAGAGCGGGCCGTTTGTCATCGTTAGCAAAGCACACGCTTCCTGGGACTCGCGCAGTCACACTCCTCTGAATCGTCGAGATGTTCTATTCCCCAGGGAATGGTCCGGAGTACTCCCACAGGAAGGAAACCGCCGATGTACTTCGTTCGTAGATACAGAGGCCAACTAGCGTGCGCTCCTTACTACCCCTAGCTACTACTACCCTGCACCCTCTTCACCCTCTTCTCTTTCCATTGTAACTCGGAGACACAGGTATTTCGGTGCCCGAACTTCCCGCATCCAGATTTCCCCCCAAAGTAATATGAATCGTTCGTTTCGGTATACAGGCGCGCGCCTTCCTCTGCCCACCCGGAGGAGAGGCACTCCGCGACTAAAAACTCTTCAACGCGAAACAGCGCGATAGATCTCCGCTTAATTTTTCGAGCACCCCTCGCGCTTTGCCACCCTCCCCACGGTTAAATACTAATTCCATTAAAGCGAAGGAAGGGTTAGCCATGGTAGCCATGTCTGGTACTCTCGTGCTAACTCTCCTAACTGACCCATATCTCACCCCGGAGTGAAAGCTTTCGCAATTTGCGAAGTTGAAGAAAAAAGCAACGTTGGAAACTCGGGGGTGCAAAGTCTCTTCCCTGCGAGTCTTTTAATTTCAATGCACAGCTTGCGCGCGGAAGCTCTCTCTATCGATTGTTATCGAAGGGCTTCTGATATATCGGACTGGTGGTGGTGATGGTGTTGATGACGGTGGTGGTGGTGGTGATGGTAACGCCAGGCAAATTCGATTAAGGCTCCCGATGTCTCGATCGCGTAAGAAGTATTTTCGATCGGATTTCGTGAAACGATCGTAAAGTTCTTGCCCAGGGATAAATGCAAGGGATTCTCGACGGCCCCTGGCGATGCAATCACGTAGAAGGTCGTGATAACGGAGTTTCAATTACGAGCCATTCGCTGCTCCCAGTTTAATAGGACGATCGGACAGCACGACGATGCTCGATCGAAGATTAAAACTCGATCGGGTATACCCCGAACCGACCAATAATGCGATGGCAGTGCGAAATGCCAGCGCAAACTTCCGTCGGACACTTGGAGTACTGCCCAAGTTTTTCTAGCGGCGCTTTCAGAAAAGGCTACGCCACCACCACCAGCACGACCACCACCTACCCTACACTCCTACCTCTCCTCTCTCTTTTCGATGAGGGAGCTTCGCTTCAATTACTTCGCCAGCCGTCGAACTCACGAGCGATAACTCATAATCGCCAAGCAGATACATGGTACCAATCGCTAAGAGGTCCCTTCGATGACACGCGACTCTCTTCCGACCACCCTCCCCCTCTCGTCCTTCCCGCGGCTTTCCCAAAAATTCTCTCATTTCCTAATGGGGCAGTAACTTTGACGTTTCTCATAGCTATTTTCTACACAGGCGCGCGTACACGCGCGTGCGAAAAGAAAGAAATGGATTCCAGATGAGTTTTACTCGTCGTTCGTTCGGCGGCGACTTCTTATGCTTGTAGCGGTGCGTGTGCGTGTGAGTGTTCGTGTGCACGCTCCGGTCCATCGATGAAATCAGTGTCGATCATTAATAAGGAGAAGCCTGAAATTTTCGAGACCCATCGAGCTGTGCCGGGCATTCTGGATTTGACCCCCCCTGAGACAACCGGCTTCGCACCCTATTGCCTCCGACACGGACGTCTCAATTAAATGTATACGAGGCAAGTGGGGTTGATAGAGCGTTTGGTCATAAATATGAATTATCCTTGGTAAACGCTCCCTCGGGCCGGAAGGGTGTCATGGGAGGTCGAAAGTCGACTGCGATTTTCTCCCAAGATGCCTCATAACTATTTCTATATTTTCCCCGAGTTTTTCTCCCTCGCGGTAAAGGAAACCCTTCCTCTCCTCTCTTTTTTTTTCTCCCTTCCTTCCTTCCTTCCACTCATCCGCGTACTTTTAGTCGTGGCATCTCGCGAGTTCTTCTCTCATAAGTACATATCGATTTTTCGAGCCTTATTCAATCACGCTAATAGAAAAGTAATGTCGGCCCTTCGGCGTGGAGCGTGTTAGGGTGTTTATGAAGAATGGCGATGCGTTTCAGCAGATTGGTGACGATATCCGCAATAACTTCAATTACTTGGATCGAGTTTCGCTCGGCGATAGTTGGAGAATGACGGAGGGTGATTTGGAGTGAGGGAGAGAGAGAGAGAGAGAGAACTCATTTTCACGAAAAAAATTCTTCAATTTGAAGAATTTTCAAGGATTTTTCCGCGAACGGGAGAGGCGTCGCCTCTCTTCCGAATACCACGCAAGGCGATGTCCTTCGATTCGAGCGGGGAGAGACATTGCCGCTGCTTCGAGAAAATTAAGAGAGAGATTACTGATCTGGAAAAGGGAAGCCCTTGTCTCCGAGACTTCGGTCCATCCATATTGGCGATGGCTCCAGGACAAGCGACGGCTGCATTGGCTTAACGCTCCCCGGTCTCGGGCCAATAAGCGCAATAAACTCATTCGCCGGTTTACTGCGAATCGCTTTACAGCCGTCGGTTACGACGCTACCTACCGCGGCTTCTGGCGTCGCGGGTCCAGGCATTGCGGCCTGGCCTCCCCCAACTCGCTCCCGGGGGTTAAACTAGTTACCGAAACTGCGCTAGTTTAAATTACGAGCTCCGGCGCCTTGGCGATTTATTTTTCAGGGACCCTCCACACCCGTCCCCCTCACCGTTATCGGTGAAACGGGCACTGAGACGCGTCCTCCTTGTTCCGCGGCAGGAAACGCGAGGTTTAGCCTAATTTTTCTCCCACTTCGGTTCGGGGCTGCCACCCCCGGTGCCTCGCCGTTGGCGAGTTGGAAGCTGGAAAAATTGCGACTCCTCCGATCTTGCCACTTGGCCCGGACACATTTCCATGGCAATAACTGGCGAATGCGCGTGTAGCTATAGAGCGGCGGCGGCGGGGCCCGAGCATGCCTCGAGGCCAGAATTGAAACCACCTCATTACCGCTAGTCGGGGGTGGCAGAGGGATAGGGAAGGTGTCGAGGTTGGTCGAGGGCGCGTGTGCTAGCTGGCCGGAGAATCCGTTTTGCGAATATTGGAGGTAATGTCACGAGCGGTTTTATACAATACCCCCAGCGACTCACCCTCCTTTACCTTGCCCCTTTCCCCTTGGCCCATAACCCTGCGATTACCGCATTCCAGCCGCGTATTACGCTTGCACTGATGAAAAATGGAAATAACTTCCCTTATCGCGAGGCTCGCTGAATCGAGAAGACATCTTTCGAAGCTTTTTGCGGATGTGACGGCCGAGGAAATTATGGCCGAATTCGAAAAATTAGCCGGAGAATTCGAAATTGGCCAAAGCACAGGGACACGACTTTGACAATATGTGGTGAATACAGTCGGTAATCTTGGAGGTAAGTGCAGGTGAAGCTTGAACGAAGCCCGTTACCGCGCAGTAGCAGCCGGATGAAGGCGTTCCGGAGGAAGAAAGAGCCGGGAAGCAGATGACACGTTCGTCCTGCCGAGATAAGAAAATGGCGCTCGTAACACGAGTAGGAAGATGCCCGTATTACGAAACACGAAGGAGGAAACCGGCAATCGTCTTTACGACACCGTGATACGCCGAGCTTTCCTACACTTTGTGCATAACAACAACCCTCTCCCCCTTCCCTTGCTCCGCCAGCCATCGCCCTCGTCTCTCTCTCTCTCTCTCTCTCTCCGAGCTTGCTTTACAACTTTAATTAAATGTTTGCTCAAACCACCAAAGGCTGCCGAAGAAAGGAAGAGCCACCACCCCCTTAAGACCGATCCTTCGATAACGAGGAATAAGCAGCGTCTCTTTTTTTCACTTTTTGCTAAATAGCTTTAAAGTTTACTTTCTTCGCTGTTTTTTTTTTTTTTTTTTTTTTTTGTATTCCAGCATAATTTCCATTTGTCGCTCTCCACTTGCCTTTTTCTTACTTGCCCTCTCCCTCTTCTTCTCTGTCTTTAGGAGAAATTTCATTTTCCTTTATCGAAAGAGAATAGACTCCTCGTGTCGGGGGCATATTGGCAATCTTGGACGTACAGTACATTTTCAACCCCTTGGTCTTGCACAAGCCCGCCTTACCCATTCTAGCACAAACCTTGCAAGACGCTATCACGGTCAAGATGGCGGTTTCTATATAGCGTACTCCATCTTGCATTAGCATATATACACCCTGCCGCGAGCTACTCCACCACCCCGTGTTCTATCACGTTGCCATCGAAATCTGTGAAACAACGTTTCTCGCAAATTTTTCCTGAACGCTTCGAAAAATCGAGGATTAGACATCGGGAGCGGGGGGAGGGGGTTGATCCATCCTCCCTCCGTTCGGTCTGTTCACCCCCGGAACTGGGAAATTCATCGTCGATGATGAGAGAGAGAGAGAGAGAGAGAAAGGGAGCGCGCGCTAACTAGGAATTCAGCGAGACTTTCCGCGGGATGAATTTTTAATTAGTTATTACGTCGTGTCGTATCTTTTGCGCAAACAATTCATAGAAACGGTCGGCGAGACGCGAATCGCTCGTACGCTACGATAAGTATGGTAATACGTTAGAATTAAAAGTCCGGTTAAGCCGGTAATAATTCAAGATCCGCGGTGTATCAAGGCGAATAAGCATAAATGAATAATTGCACGATAGATAATTTAATGTGCTCGCTGCATGCCAGCCGATTCATACTCCAGCCTGCGATTAATACGCGCGTGAGTGAAATTACAGGGAAATTGTTATCATCGTCGATGTTTTTGCGAAATTGAAAAGAGAATCGAGGCGCCCTTTTGTCCCTTTCGGCCTCGTCGGTCGTCGGCCAGTTCCAGCGAGTGGATGGATGGATTTCTTCTTCTTCTTCTTCCTCCTCCTCGTCTCCTTGCTCGGTTTCGAAAGAATGAATTTAATCTCCGCGGGGTCACCGGGGAGGATGAGTGCCGGGGGAGAGATGGTTTCGCGAAAGGTGCCGGGCAGAGCTTGAAAAAACCACTTGTAGGGCAGACGTAACCTAGTTTGCAAAGTCGTTTATGCATATCACGCAATTTTCTTACGGTTTTCCTCGTGTTAAAATATGTATGGAATCGAGTTAAGCCGCCGTGCAGCGGTTTGCCCTGTGGCCGCCATGAGGTACAGGCGCGGAAGCTGTTACCGAGTCATTTGCATGGCATCACGGCGATTTCGTTAAAATCCCTCCATTCTCTCTTTCTCCCTTTTCTCTCTATCTCCTCTGTTGAACTCGATTTACCAGGCGCAATCTAAATATACCACGTTTCATAACCACCCCTCGAGTACAAGTAGTGTATCTATTAAGTCGTTTAATCATGGCTCAGGGGCTGATGTACAAATATTTCCAATTTACAAAACACCGTCTCTCACATTTACAAAACTCTCTCTCTCTCTCTCTCTCCCTCTCTCTGTCCAACTGTGTTTCATTGTTCTTTGAGCAATCGCTCCGGCGCGGCGTTGCGTTTCAACGAAAATTTATCGGGCAAAAGTTTCGCAGAGTATACGTGCTTTTCGTCGACGCGTTAAAAGAAAAATTCGGCTCCGGTTTCTGGTGCCAAGTGAAACGGCGGAAGTCGCTGGATTGCAAATGCGCCTCGCGAAATTTCTGGGCAATATTTTCCGCTTCCATGAGACATATGCGCGACGTGTCGAAGAGCAGCAGCGGCTGCCAGTATTGGAGGCACCTCGCCAAAAGTTACGGCTTCCGCTAGAACAAGGAAAGAATATGTAGAAGGATGATGATATTGAAAGTATGTAGGCTGTGTGGATCTGTGTGAGTGTATGTGTGCGCGCGCGAACGAGAGAGAGAGAGAGAAAGAGAGAAAGATAGAGGAGAAGAATACTACAAGCGCCACTAGACTTTTCTTTCTCAAAGAATATAAAAATGGCACTTCGACATCTGCAATCGCAATCTCTCCCCTGATTCAGACAGTTTTATGTGTCTCTCACGTTAATTTCCATAATTCAATATAAATTCTGAATCTCAGGCCTCTCGCACTCCTTTCCATTCCCTGCTTCCCCTCTATCTTGATTCTTGCAGCTTGATTGATTAATCAGCCGCTACATGCATACACGGATCTCGAAAACAATCGGAAATTCGTTTGAATTCTCAAATTGAGAATAACAATCGAGGGAATTCCTTGAAAAATAAAAGTGCCAGGGGTGGAGGGGTTGGATCGAGGAAATCAAGAAAATCTTAACGATGCGTAGCAACGAGGGGGCTTATCGTCGATTGATAACACTTATCGTGGTAGGTCCTTGCAGAAAACTGCATGCCGAGTGGACGGTATTGCGGAAGGGATGGTTTTGCGGAGCTCGGAGCGTTCTATGATACAAGGGTGTGCTGGTAGCAACCATCGAATAGTTACCCTCGGTCGGTACTCCAGAGAGGGTAGAAGGGACGCGTATCGTTCGACGATTACAGCATTAACTGTGACAAACTTATCGCGACAATTTCTAAAAGAATCTTTGCAGATGGCATTGAAAATTGCAGCAGGAAAACACGAACATTTTGAAACATTTTAAGGAATTACTTGGCAATTCGAAATTCCGAATTTCTCAGCATTGAGAGAACCACGAAACTACGACGCGCGTCATTAGCTTTGATCGCCTATGCGATGCGGGAGAGATTTGCGATACTTTGATCTCCTCGTTCGTTTCTTCCGGTTTTCTCGCGTTAAACAGACAGCGCCCGATTTAATCAACTCGTGGCTCTTCTTAGGGCAAGAAGACGGTAATTCGGGTGTAGCAGTAATACATTTAAATACATGCCCTCTGCGCAGTTGGCAAATGAGATCTACTGGACATTCTGGAGGGTGATGGCTACGCATGCAGATGCACTCCAGAGCTTCAGGGTACAAAGGTGCTTTTCATGGAGTTGCTTCGGCACGAACACCGCCACCTGAACGTGCTAGACTTGATTGCGTGCTCTTCAAAGGACTCGGATATCCAGTGAAACGCGCTCGCACAGTGCTATTCTTACAATTAGACCAAGAATAGAACTCTTCCTCGGTGGTGAGTTCAACCCCCTTCTATCGACGCCCCACATCAGTGCCCACAACGCACCACCACTTTCCAGGGTCAATGGCAATATTATTTGTTTCGCTGTTCGACTCGAAATAAGAGGAACGTTCTCAAATAGCTATAAAGCACCTCTCTATCACCGTATTATAATTTATTTAAATGAAGCCAGTGGTTTAAAGCAACGTTGCTGCATCGACAGGATATATTCCTCGATAAATATCAGTCGCGCCGCGAGACGTGTGACGTTGGGACCATTAAGTCTGTGCCTGCGAACCTCTTACGACTGGTTGTTTGTGACCAGGATAATCTACGACCACCTTGATCGGCCTAAGCTTTTTTAATTTTGTTACTTCCTCTCTCCCGTTCCTTCTCCCCCTCTGTCTCTCTCCCTCGTGTTTTTTATCTCTTCCACCCCTTCCCAATTCTACGCCAGCGGACCTTTATAGGCCATCGAGGAGGCCTCCGAAGACGCAACAATTTCCTATTCTTTCGCTCTCTCGCGTCTCTTCCTCCTCGACTTCTTTCTCAACCTGTCACCGATTCAATTCTGCATTTTCGTGAAATTGCTTAAATTAAACGATTCTTCCCTTCCTTACTTCCCTCTTTCCCTCTTTTCTAATAGATTTCCCCATGTTTTTTTTGTTTTGTTTTTTTTTCTTGTTAGATTGATTTATCGCTCGACGCTCCACATGCGATTTAAGCTTGAACCGTGATCGATTAGGAGTCTCGGAGTGCAGTCTCACCTGGGCAGAAAAATTAAATTCACCATCCACCACCTGTACGCCTCTTTTTCGTCGGAGCGGAAAATTGTCGAGTGTGTACGCGACCTCTTTATCGTATGCGCGCTAAAAAATAGATTCGGTGATTTCGTATATGCGGCTTAGCGGGATAAACGTTGTTTTGTTCTCCCTCTATCGAGGCGGCTGAAGGTCCCCATTTGTATCATTGAGTAGGGACATTTTTCAATTCGCTCGTAGCTATCACACCTGCTCATCGGGTGGCCAAGAAAGATTTTACGAGATGCGATCGACCTGTCGTTTCACAAATCGCTTCCGAGGGAAGTCTACTCGATCTGCTAAAGACACCTTTCGATCATTAAGCCGAGGACGCGCGCTATTTCATCCAGAGCTTCTTCCACCTCGACTTTCCCCTCATCGAGGAGAAATCAAATCGAAGCGATAGAGAAGAAACGGAATTCCTCGAAATATGACGTATCTCCCAACCCCTGTAATTCCATCACTGATTAAGAGATGGAAATCAAGATTCTCCCAAGGGCCGTCGAACGTTTCTGAGACACGCGTTGCACGGACTGGTACCGTCTTCTCCATGGAAGTCTTACCACACACACACACACACACACACACACACAGGGAGAACACGAAACTTCTTAGTTCGTGCGTAAATGTGCATCGATGAATTCCTTCGTCCGGCTATAAGTATCGCAACGCACGCATAGGAAACTTGATATATTGTAAACAGAATTTTCGTGCTCTACTCTTTTAAGGTTGCCAAAGGTTCTCTGTTACAGGTGAGATTAACTTCGAGGAATTCTCTCGGGGAGCCATGTTGAAGGGATGAAGCGCGTTAAAATTGAAATTTTCATCCTTCCATTCTCCGCTCCTTTAGTCGGATTTCTCGGGGAATGTAACTAAGCAAACATTGAGAGCTCGACCGATATACAAACGATCCGAGGAGAGACGCGCGCCAGGAGTGGACGTAATCATCTGCCGACATGGCTCTATTGAGATTATTTATTTTTACGGTGGCAACGTTGTCGAGTGGTCCAAGTGGCTTTCAGAGGACGACCCCTCGAAGCTTTCACGAATAAGTCAGTAAAATACTCCTCCTTCCATCGCTAATCTAATGGATTTCAGTAATCGGATAAGAAATAATTTAATCAATTATTCATCAGGATCTTATTAGTTTATCTGGTCTTGTATTAAATTTTTTCTGCTCAAGTTATTTTCTTTCTGTCCTATCCATATTGTTGTCGGTGGCTGTTAAGACAAGGCAGAAACCTGTCGATAATGTCCAACTTGAGATAGTCGGGAACGAGACTGTCCCCGTGGAAAATTTAAGAAAAAAAAAAAAAAAAAAACAAAAGAGAAAAAGAAAAAGAAAAGAAAAAAACAAGAAGCAAGGAAAGAATTAAAAAGACTTTATCTGGGTCGTTGAAGAAACTCTTCGCTTAAATATGATCTTTTTAATGAAATATTTGTTTCGGGAAGTGCATTCGTTCATTTAGGAATTTCCCGTATATATATTTCTGGAATATATGCTACGTATATGGAGAGCACACGGAGGTGCAGTGTTGAATTTACAAGATCCCATGTGACTATCCTATACGTAAAATTTAGCGGAGAATCACACTGACAAATTTTACGCTTTCAGTGGCAGCCACGATACACCTGAGGCCCACCTAGGGACATTCTTGAGATGCGGACGGTGTGTGTTATGATACAATCTTCGTAGCTAGAAAATTTCTACCTCCGTGCAAGAGCTATCTAGACTTTCACTGAACTATCAAATAGACTTTTACAGGTTTTACTAAATATGGAAAATTCTCAAGCTCTGTAATTAAATTTATGCGCTATCCTCTCGCTTCTTTCAGATACGCGTATCGTGCGAAAGGTAAGTACCGCGTATCCACTTGTTATTGAGAATCGTACTCACCTAAGAAATAATTCCTTGATAGTTGCAACCTTCCTTACGAAATACGTACGAGTTAGATTATAAAATGAATCGATGCATCCACCGAGGATTCGTAATGCATTGCGATTTCTCGTTACAAGAAACACAGGAACAACACAGGCGCAAGCAAAGTTGTTTCCTGTGTGATTTTAAATTTATCATGGTATATATTTTTCCGTTCTCCTCGTAGAAATTTAATCAGGACTTTATCCGACGAAGCTGCTAAAAAATTCATTTCCATGCAACATTGACGGCGGCCATAAATGCGGAAGGCGATAGTATTGTTTTTCAATCGTTGGATAATTGAGAGGATCTTTTAATTATTAGAGATTCGAGCTATATACGTGCTCGCATAAATAATAGGCATAATAGATGAGCATAATGGTAAGTTGGAGACACGATGCATTCGGTCGTCACTGGGAGAAATAGACGAGGAGATAGAAGGGTAGGGGAGAGCAACCAATTATTACGCCAGACCGCGGGGCCTTAATATGGCGAGGGCGGCCTTAATAAGGGAGGGAGTTTCGGCGGGACAAAGCAGAGGCCGATACAGGAGGTCAAAAATGCGCTCAAAAAATTGCCGCCAATTTGAATTGCTAATAAGGACGATGCGCGTCCGGCCTACCGGTGAAAAACAATGGCTACGTAGCGGTATACCCCGGCAAAACGAAGTCGGTGACGAAGTCCATATAAGTGTTCCGTTTGGCTCAGCAGAAATGCAGGGGAAAAATAAATGAGCAGAAAGAAAGGATTGCGAAGAGTGGGATTGGTATCGCGAGAAAGGAAGAGAGAAAGCAGGGCGCTAGGGGACAGAGACAGATCCAGCCTCGGGGGAGCCTAGACTGCAGAAAGAAACAACTCCAAACGCACCCTAAATAATTAGTCAATGCCACGTCCACGAGACTCTGCATCTCGGCAACATAAGTATGCGAGAAGGTTGAATAGCGAGAAAAGGAAACGCTGGAGAAGAGGAGGAGAAGGTGGAGAACAACGATGAAGAGGGAGAGAGGGAGGTGCGGGAGATGCAGGAGATGCAACAGCAGCAGCAGGAGCAGCAGCAGCAGTATCAACAACAGCAGTGGAATGAGAAGAAGCGGAATTACATAGAGAGGACACGTGGGAATGAAGAAGAAGAAGAAGAAGAAGACAACGACGAAGGTAGAATTTCAGGCAAGAACGTCAACCCTTAACTATGAATCCACCCGATCGGGGAATCCTCACGATCAAAGTGTACTGAAGCTGAATCGACTACTCCATATTTTCTCTCGTTGCTCTCTTCTTTACAAGAGAGTACAAGAAAATGCGAGACTGAAGGAAGATATGGTGGACTTTGATTTTATAACGAAGATGTAAACACACACGCGCGCGCAAACTCCAAGACTCTCGTTATAATTCCAAATTTTAATAGAGATGAGATAAAAAAGTTTTATTTTATATCAATATCTCGGGAGATTGGAAGAAGGGAGAGGGGAGGGATCGAAATGAAATGGAATAGAATGGAATGGAGCGGAATGGTCTGAAAAGTATTACGGGTTTAATGTAACATGGGTGCTCAGACCTCTTGAAGCAGCCTGAAGGCTCATTAGCATTTCATCCGAAGACGATAATTACAGGGCAAAGTGGGACCGCCTCGATTATCGAAAATAAAGTACAATGTTGCCGTTTATCAAAGCCACCATGGCACGCATAAAGATTTTTCGGATTAATGCATTTATGGCGCAAAACTAGTTTTTAATTAATCTGTACACATAAATGTTTTACTCCATCTTTCTCTTGCTGTGCGTTGTATGCATGGAGAGGGATGAAATCTCCTCTTTTTTTTCATAGATCAAAGCAATACGCGATTCCATTTTCGGTAATCGCATCTGCATGCAATGTTTCTAAATATTATCTTGATTAAGAGTATAGTAAAGTTTGAGAGAATTTGCAATAAATGAGGATGAGAAGTTTGTAGTTTATGATATGGCATTTGTGATATTTTGATGATGGAAAGTTATAAGAGTCTTTAGAGGAGAGGAGAGTAAGGAAGGAAGGACGGAAGGAAGGAAGATTTTATGCGTTGCAGACTGTCAGAAGCAGCTGTACTACTACGTAATCTACCTTCGAATTTGTATGACGCTTGCGGAGCGCCTTAGTTGCATGTCGGGAAATAGAGAAGATCGGACAAGAGAGTGAGCGAGATGCACGAGAGTGAGAGAGAGAAAGAGAGAGAGAGGGAAGGAGAAGGTTTAAAGCGCGAAAGGGTACGAGGAACGAGGTTGTCCGTATACACGGAGCAAAGTCATTAATTGTTCATCAGTATTCAAGGATTCTCGTATGAAATTCAATCGCCGTGCAATGATCCTCTTTTTCCAAATGACTTTTCTCGCAAAGAGAAAGGTCTCCAACTTGTAAGTGAAAAGTAGAGAAAAGAGGTGCGAGGGTGGAGCGCAGGGTGGGGTAGGTGGTGGATGGAAAGTGGGGGATGAAGTTAAGTAAAGAAAAAAATTAAGGGGTTGGACGGATTATTATGAAAGAGCTTGTCGACTTTCATCGCGGGTGAAGTGGTCATTGAGGATTTTAATGAAACGCCGGCAAAATGGCGACAGTTACTAGGAAAGTTTTGCCATAAGATCCCAAGTAAGGCACGCGGACCGGGAATGGCGATGGTAGCCGTAAATGGACATTTGTCACTTTATATGGATGAATCGACTACCAAACGCATCGCGAGTCGAAGGCAGAAAAACAAAAGGAAGAAACTCGACTTGTGAGAGGCTGAAGTCGAACGGTCTCGCGCGCGCGCGAGGTCTTTCGATACTCTCCACTCGGTTAAAACGCTCATATCCTTTTTATGCGCGAAGCCGAGGCTTCATTTTCAAAATTACGACGATGATTCGCTCTAATTTGATTTCTTTATCTTCGGGGTTTCAACGAGTATTCTTCTTTTTCCGTTGTTTTTTTTTTCTTCTACTTTTCTTCTTTCCCTCCTTCCTTCCCTCGCTCCTTTTTCACTTTTTTCTCGTCATCGCGAGTATTCCAATCTATCCGTACGGCTTCAGGAGGCTTTGCTACTACTGGGCTGGCAAATACTTTTGACGGGCACTCGACTGTATTTCCTCGCGCTTCGATTCGCACAGAATTTCCACGAATCCGCAGACTCGATTCGCCGTGGAAAACTCAACGAGGGCCACGTCCTGTTGCAGAAAGGGGGAACTTGGTAAATTCAATTTTTCGCTTCCGCGAGGCGTGCATATTTGGTTGCTTTTCGAGCGTGTAAGCACCTAAAACTTGCCGTATGCTCATTTCCCTTTAACAATGTCAGAGTCGTTTCCTTTAATTTATAGACAAAGAGACGTGACCAAACACTCTTTTCGCGAGGAAATTAAAGAGGAGCCAGCGTGTAGCTACGGAGGATCGTTCAACGCTCGGTTGAAATTTTCCTTTAACGTCCCGCGAGTTCAAAGAATGCGAAATCAAGAATTTATCGCATCGACGTAAGACAAATTTAACGGGGGATTATATTTGGTAAAATCCAATGAACTTGTCTCACCCAGGGATCGCCGAGCGATTTTAGAACTTGCGAATCACTGGACTGGACGGATCAAGCTTCGAGTATTTACTAATTCTGGGAAAATCTCTCGACCTCTCGTTTTCTCAAATTAGAATGAACGTCGGACAAATGACGAAAGTCTTTTTGGAGAAATGAGAGAAAAAATTGCAGTTTCTCAAGGATCATATATTATACGAAGCGAGTTCTCGCTTTATACGGTAGACTGAACCAATTGCTTCCAGCCGATAAAATGAATCTCGTTATTAGTTGGTTTTAAGTATGCTGATATCGATGCTTCGGCGAACTTTCTTCTCCCAAGAGAGTCGAGAGGAAAACGTATTTAAATCGGACACCCGCGTATTCTCGTTGTAAAGTACAAAGTTCTCCAAGTACTTTGTACCAAGGCACTTTGAAAACTCGGCCGTTTCCTCGGGAGGTCATACTCTTCGGGCCAATTCGACTAGAAAATAGCTTTGTCATTTTCCTATTTGGGACATTGTTCGCGCAGTAATACGTGTCAGGTTATGCAATTGATAGGTTCCCGGATGAGAGACGTTCTCTCTCTCTCTCTGTATTTGATTGTTTTCGCAAATTACCACGCAACTCTAGTGCGAAAGAGATTTATTTAGAGCATGCGCGCAGAAATGAAGAGAGAGAGTTAACAATTTACAACATATTATATTTCGCCAGAGACGACTCTGAAATCGAGTAGAATTGGCGTGCAAGGAAAATGCCTCTACTACTGCGCCCCATTCGCGTTGGTTTCCTGCCGAGCAAGGACAAGCGTGGTAGCATCGAGAGTACGAGGCTCATAACGGTGCGTATACATAGAGAAGGAGAATAGTTAGACATGACGAAAATGCAAATTGGATGCAGCCGAGATAGGGGTAGGTTGAATGGGCACTTTTAGCGGGAAGCCGTTAATTTTTTGAAATACCTAGAGGGTAGAACAGTGGCTAAATAGACTGCCAGTTTATACCAGAATTTTCTTTCTAATTATTCCTACCACCGGCATTACTACCAGCTGCAACTGTGCAAGATGCATTTATACCACTGTACCTACATATTCGAAACAGTGTCTTGATTTTTCGCCAGATTCCCACTATTATCCCCAATTCGAATTCTCTCCGGTTGTACCGTGCACCGCACACGCATAAAAGCTCTCTAGCAATAACTAACTTTTAATAAGGTATAGGTCTTGTTGGCGTGTAAGTATCGTATACGTGTGTGTGTGTGCGAAAGAAGAACGACGAGTGCTAATAACCTTGTCATGCCAGGCTCGAGTGTACATCGCGGTATACCGTTCGGTCTTAATTTTCGTTCGGGTAATTTGCTTAACGGGAGGGGGAGGGGTGGAGTGGGGGGAGGGACCGCGTTAAAATTTTCGGATGCTTGTTTTCTTCATGGCGGGGCTTAATTGCGGTTACCAAAAATTGCTGTATCATCGCGGGACGTAGCTACCGGGAGTCCAGAAAGTTGCTGACAACTCGTAAAGCTCATCTGGCTGGACTGGGAAGCCTCCACCAGAACGTGGTTAGGCTTTATGGCCTGGACCGCCGTGGTGGATCGGCTAAACCACTTCGCTAAACTAATCAGGGTTTACTGCTCCGAACCACCTCGTTCGAGACTCCCGCAGGAACTGCCGAAATGCCAAGCATGCGGCGAAGAAGGTTCATCCTCCGAATCTCTGAAAAACTCGATCCTCCCCCCTTCCCCCCTCCCCTCCTCGTTCGTTCTTTATTTAGGCTCCCCGTGTCATAAACTAATCGGACCATGCTTGGAAATCTTCGAATAGCCCTTAAACACTGCCTCCTCCTCGATCTTTGCTCATCCTTAACAATTTCATCGATCTCAGGATTGACTCCTTTATCGCAAGGACACGAGATAGAGTCTCTCTCAAGGATCTCTCAATAGAGTCGATCGGCCTGAAGTATGTGGCTGCGCGAGTGTGGCAGTGCGTGTGCGTGTGCGTATATGTCTGTGGGAGGGGAAGAAAGGTAAATGACGGACAATCAAAAGGAGCTATTCGAAGTCTGTAATGCGCATATCGCGAGCGTTTGAAATTTTTGACATTGTTACCGCCACGTGCCCCGGACGATCTCGATTCTTGCCGACGCCTCGTCTAATAACCGGCCCATAATACCACTCTTGGCATTCTGAGACTTCGCTCGGGGTTCCAAGGATCGAACACCTACACCCACTTGACTCGCGTGATGGAGAGATACTCGGCAACACTCGCGCGTAAATTGTTCTCCGGTTCTGCTTGGCCAAATGCAAATGCAAATTCAAAATCAAAATTACAATCGAAATGAAAATCGTGGTACAAATTTCGATGGAAAAGAGGGACAGGTTTTCTCGTTAAAGAATTTTATGAACTTTTTAGGTTTTTTTGGAGAAATCTAAGAGCTTCCGCGTACGTCTGTTTCTTCCATTATTTTTTTATCCAACGGCACGAGATAATTAAGACTGCTTCTTGGTATGAATTGGCGATGTACAAGCTAGCAGAGTTGCTGTTTAAGTTATCCCGAGGTAAGGACGAGCTTGCGGCTTTGTCCCGTAAGCAGTCGCCGAGGAGGTCGTACGTCAGGCCCTTAAAGCCAGCTTGTCTTCCTGCTGTGCTCTAGTTTATCGTTCGCGTAGAAGCAACCCCCTTTTGCAAACCTCCCTCGACTATACCTGGAAGCTGCTGCACGCAGAAAGTGCAGCAACTTAACGTCAGAAGCTTTGGCTCTTTACTGGCCAGGAAAAACTTGGGAGACATCCACGATCTGATTATGCTTATGAGTTTCCGTGCTGTTGGGAGCTTTGCAGATTTCACTGCCAGATAATTATTAAATAGGATTTAATCTTTTGATATTTTGGAAAGATCTAATGCACTCCCCAAAATTCTTTCTGCCACGTATTATCCGACTCCGAGGAGCAATCGACCGTCAACGGGGAGAGAAAGGGAAAGAGAGCACGGTGAAGTTGAAAGGCTCTAAAAACTAAGATGACAGTAATGCAGGCGTAATGCGTGCACTGTGATCTATGAGGGTATAATCGTTATTGCTAATGGAAAGGAGTGAAATTAAGATAAGCACGAGTGCAAACCGAGTCTAGAGCAATTCGCTGAGCAAATTGAAGCGGTTGATTACGATGATCCAAGAATCCCTATAGAAAAATGCAATTTGTATCGTTAAGAAACGTTAAGTGCAACTGCGTTGTTGGTGAAAAGGAATAAAAAAGTATATAGAGGCAGTCAAAGATAGAGTATTGAAGAAGTAAGTAAGTAAGTTAGTGAGCGAGTAAGGAAGGAAGGAAGGAAGCGAGAAAGGAAGCGAGGAAGGAAGGAAGGAACAAAATGACGAAGAGTCACAGAGAAAGCCGAAGAACGAGCGAAAGGAAACAAGATGCCCCTTTCTGAAAGCAAAGGGATCCTGGAACGACCACCCCGAAGTGCTTCGACGGCATTCCCGAAATTTTCAGACAGCCGACCATTCCGCCGTATGTACGTGCGAACGTCGAAGGTTCCTGCTGTTCCGCGACAGACCGCCGCTATTTCTTCCTGCTATTCTCCAGTATTTCATTAAAGGACAAAGAATGCTTTGCTGCGACTTATTGAATACGTCAGCCCTTCGAAAAAGTAGAAGCTTTGTTTACTGCACAACTCTTCGATAGCTGCAACGGGAGTTTTATACCAAGCCGATTCCCTCAAACATTTATTCGATTAATCATTGCAGCTTCGTTAAAAAAGAAAGAGAGAGAGAGAGAGAGAGAGAGAGAGAGAGAGAGAAAGTAAAAAGGAGCATTATTTTACGCTGTCTCGACAAAAAGAATGGCATGACGCGAACATTTTGCATTTTAATAAGCACGCGTATACCCGCTTAAAAAAAATTGTCCGTAATTCAGTCATCTTGTTTGGTACTGCAATTACACTTTAATTGTATATCGATCTGGTTTAAGTGAACCAATTATCCAGTTGCATTTCAGTCTGTCTTCCGTTTCCTCGTTAAAGAGCTATCTCTTTTTTTAGCGGAAATAATATAAATCGCGATGGATAGAAGACTCCCTTTTTCTTTTTTTTTTTTTTTTTTATTTACCCCCGCGCCGCGATACGTGTATGTACGTGTGCGTGTGCACGCATACATATTGATCCACGGAGGATACTTTACTTTAACGGTTAATCAAAATTGCTCCTCACTCGCGAGAATCACTTTAGGGCGCTTAGCCAACACTCGAAGGATCCTTAATTTGATTGTTTCCAAACTCTTTTGGTGAGAATGGCCGTGGATCTGATGAGATTAAATTAAAGCAAGGGCGCAGCGGAGTGAAAAGGTAGACTTTGCACCTAGGCAGAAGTGTTGGTAGAATTATACACGCAATACTGTAGGTTCGATTCGCTTCAGTGCAATCGACAGCCGTAGAACAACCCTTAATTAAGTTAACCTCTCTCGTACAGTATCGAGAAACTATCCCTGATTGCCTTGTTAACGGGGTGAGTTACCTAGCCCACGATATCGATCTACAAACGGCAGTTGATAAGGGTTGCTTACGTTGCCAGCTGCAGATTTATAAGAGCTTCAACTTGTTAGTCGCAAACGTCACAATTTTCCAACAATGGCAATCGATAGAGGGTGGCGATTCCGGTGCTTGGCCTACGCGGCGGCACTCTCTTCCCTTCTTCTGGTTTTCAACGTGGATTTCTTAAATGTTTTTTGGGGAAAATCTTCGGATGATAAATTACACGCAAAAAAAGTGAGGAGAGGAAAAAAAGAAAATGATCCATCAAGATATCCCCCTCTCCCTCTATTCCCCGTAGGTATATACCTTCCGTGTGATATATTATCTGCTTCCTGATATAATTTTCGCTTTGATTTTCGCGTGACGACGTTTATCATCCGTTTCACCTAAATTTAAAATTCTTTCCATAATGTAGGCAATATAAAAATAATAGAGCCCCACTTGAGCATACTTTTATCGCTGCTTTATTCATGCGTTAAGCCCCGTGTGTAATGCATGTATAATGATTGTAATTATTTAGAATTGTAGTTTCAATTTGCTGATTTTTATTAATATATCAAAATTATTGACACATATGTATTCTCTTTCAGCAGAATATTCTACATATTATTAATTAAATATCATGCGGTTGATTCGACAAGTTATTCAAGCTCGTTACGTGATCCAAATATTATGCAAAACGTCACGTGCTGGTAGCCAGTTAACCGGTAGTGCCGGCGAGCCAGCATTCGTTATTTGCTGTAATTTTACATCAATTTATACCAAAGCGGCCAATACGTAGGGAGAAATTGCACGTTTTGCATTTCATTTTGAGAAACGTTATGCTTATGAGCTATTATAATAAATTATAGTATTGCAATATCAAAATACACATTAATTGGTGGTGATGATTGTGGCTGTGGTGGTGATGGCGCCGTTAAAATACTAATAAATCAAGAGGACTAAAAACCCTGCTGACGCTCAGAGGGAGAGAGAGAGAGAGGAAGGAGGAGACTTTCTAATATCTAATATCAAACGAGAGTGAATTCGATGCTCGGGGGAACACGAACCAATCATTATCGATTGATATTAGAGTCACGGGGGTGCGAGGGCTGACAGAAAGGGAATTTTACAAATTTCGTAAGTAAATAAGCAATGCTGACCCTTCCGTGGATATCTTGTAGGCCAGTCACGTTCGGGTTTAACGCCCGGAATAGCCCGCAGGCTTCGCAAATAATTAGACCCACCGAACGACCCATTAAAAAGCTCTCGGAAACACTTTTTATCGAAGTTCCAGCTTTTGTGATTTCCTCCACTCGGTCTATACATCGCATATGGTAAAACATGTCGCGGTAGTAATTAAGTTTATTAAGTTTTTCGATTAAAGCGATGCATCGGCAAAAAGTGCGCAGGGAAAATGGCTAAAGCATCACCACTGCCATCGTCGCCACCGCGTTACACGTGTAAAATAGAGGGAAAGCCGTTCGCCGCTATTGGGATTCTATTTCTCTCGGTGCAAGGTCCTATTGCGGCGCTGCGTTAAATCCACAAACCAAGCGAGTAATTAGATTATATAGCTATGAAATTAAGTAATTAATTTGCCAGGTCGTTTTGCTGTAATTACTCGCTAATTAAATATTTGCAACAAAATCAATTGAATCGAATTTTGGGTGCAGCTTTCCCAGGCAGACAGGACAGGATAGAAGAGGAGAGGAGAGGAGAGGAGAGGAGAGGGATTTGGGTTGAAAATAGGAAAACAGTAAAATAGGAAAACAGTAAAATAGGAAAATAGGGGAAGATGCGAAATTAAACGTCTCGTAGTTCCGATGCAAATAATATCCGGAAAATTACGAGAGAGGACTGACAAGCAGTTAGTTGTCAGGACGCACTGCATAATGCAAGTGGCGTAGCTACTTTTCCGAACTGAAAAATGGAATAGCAGAGGCCCCTTGCTTGTACCATGTCGAAACGTGCCGTTCTTCGGTGTCTCGCATTGCTTATTTAATGTCAGTTACCTGTGTAGCTGATGCATCCTCGAACCACCGCGGACTTCCGCTTTCACTTCGTTGCCACATCCTCCTTCGCGCTCTCGCTTTTTCTTCTACATACCTCGAGTACTACTACTACCACTGCCACCACTGATACTACTCCCTTCGTTCGTCCCTTCGATCCTCCTCTACCTCGCTACTCGCATTTATTGCGAGAGGGAGAAAAATTCTCCTCCGGTCTAGTTGTTTCCACAGTTGAACCAGCTAACTTTTCGAACGACCCCTTGGATTCCAACTTTTCGCATGCACGCGCGCGTGCTCTCCACTACGAAACTATTATGCGATACTTTCCTCCTTGCAGCAAGAATATTATTAAGGAGAGAGAGAGAGAGAACTTGACTCGAACATATTGGCTATCGGAGTGTTCGACGTTGTCGACCAATAATTGATAGGAATCGAAGAAATCGTTATTGTGCCAATCAGACTGTAGCGACACACCTTGGGTCATCGTAAATCACATCCGTTACAGATTCCACAAGCCAATTTCGAGCTGAATGAATTCATTTCCCTTAACTGTGTAGTACTCTACACACTCGTGAAATTCGCTTCTGCGTATAACATGTGCGTGTATGCGCGCGCGTGTGTAATACACTTATCAGAAGAGAGCCGAAAAGGTCGAATGTGAAGGAATTATAAATTAGGAATTTGAACTTGGCAAGTTTGCGAGAGTTTACCTTGAGAAACGCATCATCAGTCGCAAACAACTTGTATTACTTCTGGGGAGACTCTCCGAAATGAGATAAGGATTACGTGAGGAGAGCTTATGTTCCACGTCCAGGATACTTTTATGCGTCGTTTCGCTACATGAGAAACTACCCAACTGCCAAAGAGACAACTACCGAAAGTTAACTACCAGTCGCCATCAGCGTTACTCTCGAGAAATAAAAATTCTCGAAGAAAATCGAAAGAAAAGAGAAAGAAAAAGAAAAACCGAGAAGAAGAGTTTATTTGGACATTGTGATTTTTCCGAAAAGATGGAGCGTCTGTTTCGAACGAGGATTAATACGAGCGCGCGTTTAAGGGAATATGGATAGCTATATATATATATATATATATATATATAAACGACAGGATCTCGATGTTACGTGGACCTCCCAACAGCTTTTAAAGGACGGGATAAGAGGAGAGACGCCGTGGTGTATTTGGTGTGGTATTAAAGCCCCAAGGGCAATCAAAAGCCTTCTACACGTCAGCGATATTACTGTCCGTTCTGTTCGCGTATAAAATGCCAGCGACTCATCTTGACATTATGAAGCACGTTATTACCTTATAAGGTTATCCTCCTCCGATGTGATTAACTTTGATGCTAATTTTCCGGCGCGCCTAACCCTAATACGCGCCTCTTCGTTGAATTCGCAAACTAATTTTCCCCGAGCTTTTTCTCCGAGTGTGAGATTATTTTCAATTCTCTGGAAAAAAAAAACAGAAAAGTAGCCTCCATGTTTTCGCGAGCGCGTTGACACCCTGGCCGGGGTAAATCTCGCCACTATAATTAGTAATTTGGAGAGAAGCAAGATAAGGTCCGATGCATCTGTAAATACGTGTTCTCACCTCAGGTAACCCATAAAATCCTTCTGATTTCATCGGTTCCAAGTAGAAGCTAGCGTTCCAGGAAGTTTTTCTAATGAGTTTTCGCTCGTCGGGTCCGCGACGTGTCTAAAAGAAACTTTGCGATGAGTCGTAGCTAGGATCATCTCCTGCTACGCGAATCTCAGAGAAGTTTCTACGAGGATTTGGTAGAACGGCGAAAGGTGGAATGCTGGGCACGATCTTACAGCTACATCATTCACCACCTACCTATCGTCCGGGAGACCCGAGATGGTGCTGGTGTTGGTGTGAGAAAAGAAGAGTCTACTTAAGCCAAAGCATCTCTCTCCTCTCTCTCTCTTACCCTCTTTCCCACCCTTCTTTTATAACACGCATAATTTATCATTTTTTAGGATATTGAATTATTTTTTAAAACGTTTACGTCAATTAAAAACTTACCTTCTATGTTTGTGCGACTGCGATGAGCGTCCAGTAGAGAGACACGAGTCTTCGGCCTTTTTAATCATTCTCTCTTTCGACTATTCAAAAGCGATAAAAATGACCTGAGCGCAATATTTCTTCAGCTTGTATAAATTAATGCATTCACGTATCACAAAGAAGTTCCGCAGGCTAGTTCTTTGTAGGGTCCGAAAGACAAGGTGAACCCCTACAGGTCCGTCGTCTAAATCTAACGCGATAAGTAGGCGGTGCCGATTAATCATGACGATACACAGTTGGCGAATGCGACTCTCTCTCTCTCTCTCTCTCTCTGTCTCTCCCTATCTCTTTCATTCCTTCTTTCTCTTTTTTCTACGATACTTTTTCTTCCCCATCGCTACCTTTTCTTCTTCTTCCTTTTCTTCTCTTTTCTCTTCATCTTCTTCTTCTTCTTCTTCGATTAATTCATGTGTGCATGTATGTGTATATGTGCACTCCTTACGACACATCCCGTAAGATTGAGACCTTCTCGCGCTGGAACTCACGCCGAAGCCCCGTGTGAGGCCAACCTTTTAGGAGCCACAACACCACCATGGTGGAGGTCTACTGCTGTGCCCACACACCATGCGACTTTCGAATCGTTCGCCAAAGGCCCACGTGCATTAAATGAAAATCATTTAAATATTAGGTGAGAATTTTGCTACGACTCTCTAGATTTTCCAAGATTCAGCGCTTTGCGTTTAGTGGGGGGGGGGGGGGGGAAACATGCTTTTCCGTAAATAAGCTTTTTCCCCGTGGAAGACTGGTGATAAGGGTAGTGAGTAGCAGCAGCATGCAGATCTCGTTGAATTCCTTCCGAGCATTGATGTCTTTTCATATCGGTGTCTCCTGTACACGCGTAGTACGGTGTTAAGCATCGGGGGAACATATTTGCACATCAAAGCCAACAGTAACAACAGGGAACGATGGCGGTAATGGCGATAATAGTAATACGCTTCCTGTTTTATATTTCTTAGTTCCAGTGCGCGAGCTACCTCGTTTGCCCAAACCCCTGTCGGAATACCCAGTCAGTCCGCGTTACCAGATCGAAATTGCATTCTACCCAGACGTGCCTTCGGGGAAAATGCAATTAACCAATTCCAGTGGTCTAAGATGGCGTCGAGGGCGAAGGAAGAAGTCGTAAGCTGGCACGTTTTCCTGAAAACCATCTTTTCCTCCTGCTTCTACGCACACACACACAAACGCGCACACACACACACCTCTGACCTCCGGCAAACGCTGATTAGGGTTCTATGCAGATGTGCTTGAAACTCGCCGACGTTTTTGCGTGTTAAAAACCGCACATAAATTCACTGATTTCAAATCTTAAAGAGCCGCGCGTTCATTAAAATTCAAGGAAGGAAAATCAATAAATATTTTCCTCTCCAAACTCCCACGGAGTAACACATACGTGATCTGCCAAAACAAACAAATCTAGTTACTCGGACGTGTGCGCTTGTTCCTCCTCCATCTACAGGATTCCGTGTCACTCGTTCGACCTTATCTCGCGCGTAGCACATAGGTTCGACCTCGCATCGCAACGAGGTTGCCCATACTTTTCTAGTTTGTTTCCAAAGAAATTAATATAAAATTAATGAACCAATTTCCAATTTAATGTCAACTGCGTTGAATAGCGTAGACGTGATGCCAAAACTAATTAGTGCAGCATATGGTGACACGTAGCCAGTGTGGGCCATGCATATAACTTTGATATTTAAGGTAAATGCCGAGAGGCGGTGTTGTATCGACAATATTAAGTGTAAACCTCGCCTAAATAGTTATTGGTAGGTAGTAGCGTGGTAAACTGGCATAGGCTATTGGTGGATGAAGGCGTGTGACCACGTTGGGTTCTATAATGCCATGAGACACGGCGTAGAAACTATAACCTGACTTGCACGTCGATTAGTCCTGACCTACCGCGTTATTTACCTTGCGCAACCTTCGGCTCTCCGCTACCTGTTTTTAATGCGATTACGCGTGTTTTCCCCTCGATAGGTGTCCACGCGCTCCGAACGTACGGAAACAAGATACATCATCGAGCAAAGAGTGATAAAGAGTGACGCGCGAGAGAGACTTCGTATCTATCCCTGGCTGTACCCGTGGAGAGAGAGAGAGAGAGAGAGAGAGAGAGTTCGCTCATGGACCTGGAGGAAGTTCCGCGTCCCGACAGGAACAAGCTGACAGCAGTCGAACAGGTATGTTTGCTGAAATAATTGTGAAATTAGCGGAGCAATGTTTGCGGAAGCTCGAACTGAAAATGCTGCGTTGGGTGATTTTCCGTAAGAAGGTTTGGTCGCAGCTGAATTTTCTTAATTTCATCATCACTTATTTTCCGTAGCAACAGTTTGCTTAGTTTTCCTCCGACGTTTGCCGCAGTCATCCCTCCCTCCTATAACGCGATAAATTCGTGTCGCGCTATGAGAGTACCGCGCGTTATAGGAGGATTTACCGTAATTATTCCTGGATGTATTTCACGAGAAGGGCGTTTCAACGATAAGCTACGCTCCGGGTGTTTAAACTTATGGAGTTGCATCTTTGCCGCGCGCGCGCGATAAGGGAGTCATAAAAAAGAAGGAGGACTTATTTCAACGTAAAAAAGGTGGGGACTGCCAAGACAATGCATGCAAGATAGATCGATCTTACTTCCGTTTACTACGCGGAGAAGTCCAGTCTTCGAGTTTATCCGATCTCGCGACGTTACTCACTCAGCCGGTAGCGTTTCCTGTCTTCAAGGACATCAATCTTGGTAGAACGAATACCAGGTTTTTCGTTACTCACCTCGTATTTCCATTGTTCGCTTTGCGCGAGGAAAAGAAGCCGGAGCAGCGATACATTTAGCGTTCGTAATTCAAAGCAGAGAGCGAAGGATTCGCGCATTTTCCGAACTTTCCTCCTTTTTCTGCCCGAGAGTTTAGTAGTCCGAGGTGAAATGGGGTGGAGGAGGCATCCATCCCACGTGCGGCCTGGTGGCAGAGCGACCGCTGTAACATTCGCTCGTAGCCTAGAAGCGATTTAATAAGGCCTTAATTGACTAATTACACCGGTCGGATGTACCAAAACAATTAATTAAACGTAATCGGCGATGGTGGTAAAAAGTGACGAGTCCCTCGCGAGGACGCGGTGCCGTGGGAGTAGTGAGTCGCAGCGAGTCGTGCTACGATATATCGTTCGGTATCACTTGGTAGGCCGGTTGTTTCCCGGAAATTTCGTAGAAGGTAACGGCTTGGAGGCTTTCAGACAAAGGTAGATCCCGAGGCCTTCTAAGGTCTCTCGCATGCCAAAAGCGGAGCCACGGAGCACCTGGATTCCAAGAGGCCAGACTTTTGGAGTCTAGTGCGACGACGACGGCAACGACGACGACGATGACGATGACGATGACGATGATGACATTAAAGACGAAGATGAAGAGGAAAACGATGCGAACAATGAGGAAAACTACGATGACGATCGTAGTCATCGTAGTCATCGTCATCGTCGTCGTCGTCGTCGTCGTCGTCGTCGTCTTGGAAGGTGTGGAAGACGATGAAGAGACAGAGAGGACGAAAAAGACGACGAAGACGACGCTGGGAGAGAAGCGGTGTGGTTTTTCAAGCAATCCACCATAAACGGCCGAGGAGACAAGGCTGCCTCTAAATGGCTGCGGAACGAGGCCCGCCACGTGCACACTCGTGCTCATAAGTCCTCGTGTAGTCTGCGCGGCTATCTTTTCGACGAATCGTTCTTTTTGCCTCTTCTACGCCACTGCGAGAGCTGCTCGAGTTGGCCTTACCGTATTATAGAAAGCAAGAAACGCTAAACCCACATCCATCGCTCGATCTTATCAGAAATCGAATAACTCGCTTGCCCATTTGTCTTGGACTTGGCTGAATCATATTACTACTTCCCCTTCCCATCCCTTCCCCCGCGTTGGACACTCGGTCCGATTCTCATTCGCGCACAATTTTTTAATGGACCACATGATACAACGGATTCTGTCGCGATCGCGAGCGTCTCCGGGAATCTCATTGAATTCGTCTAGTCGAACCGCGCGCGCAACTCTGGATGACGAGATGCGATCGTAGCGAGAGAAACAGAGAGAGGGAGAAAAAGAGAGAGAGAGAGAGAGAGAGAGAGAGAGAGAGAGAGAGATACCTTCATAAATATGCAGAACCAATTACGGCTGGTCCTACCTACCCTGTCGACTTTCGTTCCTGCCGAAACGGTCTTTGCGGGCTTCGGAGCAAACGGAACTTTAATTCGACCGCATTTCTTCCTCCGTTCGAAAAGCATCGGCGCGCGAACTCTTTCCCCGTCTCGCTTCGGCTCGCCGAAGGAACATCTGTGCATTCCCTTCCTCCTTCTCGTACTCTCCCTCTTTGGTACTCTCGGCTCTTGTACTCTCTCGCGTGCGGTGACGGTGGTCCACGAGCACCGCGTCGCCCCGAGCGAAATTCTGACAAGCCTTCTCATCGTCCGGTCTCTCCCTCTCTTCTCTCCTGTCCATACATCCCTATCGATGCTTTATCCGGGAGTACCTACTCACTTCCTCAATATCCTCCAATAATTTCTGAGAAAGGAGAGTAGCGAGCAGCCAATGGCGGCACCGCTTCGATGCTTCCTCATTTCCTTGAAAGGACCGTCGAGGTGAAAACCGACGAATCGATTGCCCCCCGAGTCGCTGGGAAATTCGATGCTGATCTCCGCCGAGTAGATCGAGAAACGGGGGAAGAGAACGACGGAAAATCAGCGAAAATTAAGAGCCTGGCTTTTGGTCGATCTTTCCTTTGCGTTGAGTATCCGCGAGGGTGAGGGTGAGGGTGAGGACGAGGACGAGGACGAGGGGGCTGCGACAGCTTCGTCCAGATCGCGCTAAAGAAATTCATAATATTCGGCGTTTAAAATTCTCGCATAATATCAGAGCAGGCGGTAGTACAACAGAGGCAAAAGGAGAGAAACTTGGCGAGGCATGCGTAGCCCGGGGCGTCTTGGGATAGGACTGTGCTGCTTCTTGTTTGTTTTAGCACGAGCTTTGATGTGCGTGCACGAATCTGTGTGCTTGCTGCTTGTACACGTATATTTGTATGCATGTATGTATGCTATAAGCCTTCCTCTCCTCCTTCTCCCACGAGTGACGATATTCCTCTCGTTCCTTCATCTTGTTTATTTTATCCATTTATTTCTATTTCTCTCCTAAACCTTTGCAGAACCTCTAATAATCTCTATTATTTCTATTTATGTATATTTGCTGGAAGATAGATAGAGAGAGGGAGAGGAAGCGATAGATAGAGGGGCGCAGGGGGAAAGAGCATCTTTTAACATTTTCACAAAGTTGTTAGGAAAGTGCAAATTTAACGTGGTGCACAAATCCAGGACAGAGCAGTGCTTGAGCTAGCTCAAAACGAGGATATCGTCCCTTCCACTGAATATAAATAAGTTGTTCAGACCCGAAGGGGGTTTAAACCTACGCGTGTATGTATAGATATATCACATATCATATTATGCACAAGTACTTTGTACACAGTTCGAATGTTCTTATGACAAATTGGATATCATATCTCCATGTTGTTCGCGTTCGTTTCTTAAAGCTTGTACCGATGCTGCGATTGATAGGTCTCACTGCATAGTTGGCATCGCCCTTCTCAGCAATTGTTCCTGAACTTTTTTTCTACGAGGTATATCGACTGGAACTCCTCGGAAGTACTTTTCTTTTCGGTCTAAAGAAGGAGAGGACTTTTTGTATTTTGAAATTTGGAAAGGGAAAAGTTTAGCTTTGAAATGCTCCCTGATTGATCGAGGAAGGGAGAATACAGTAGGAATCATGTTTATTTTATATATCGGTATAGAGATAGATAGATAGATAGAGAGAGAAAGAGAGAGAGGAAAGGAGCATTGCTGAAATCAGTAAGGATTATTAGTTAGACAGACGTAACAAGTTTAAGTTTTGCTAGATTTTGCTTTCTCTCAATGGGAATAAATCCCTACCTGTTTCTACACTGAATATTTAACGTTTCCATTTCGGACGAACTATGCAGCGGAGAATAAACTTTGCTGCGAACGGAATGATCTGGCGAAACATCGAATCCTTGAACAGAATAGAAAGGCTGACGCTATAAAACAGTCGGTATTGTGAGGGAAAACGCAACACCCACTCCTAGTGGTAGGTACCCTCATTCATCTCGTCTCCAGTCATAAATTTTCACGGTACCTCTTAACACGAGGGGAAACGGGGCTTGATTTTAACGTGCGTACAAGCGCGAACAGTAATTTTCCGTAAATGACTGTCCTCTCTGGAGCGGGACAACCCCCTTTCGGCAGAAACATGAATCGAAACATGAACACGCCGAAATTTCCATGCAAACTGTGCTGGGGGACAAGGTAATCTGGAAACTCTTCCGTTGGCTAACGACGTCTGTTTCCCCGGAGCAGCGACGACGAATCAGACGAAGAATTCTTCATTCGCTCTTATCAGGTAAAGAGAGAGAGAGAGAGAGAGAGAGAGAGAGCAGTCAAAGAGAACCATGACTGACGAACCATGAGATATCCACTTGGAATTCAATTGGGAGTATAAATCGCTAAAATTCATAGTTGACGCGTACGTGTGTGATCGCTAGTGCACGTGTGTGCGCGCGTGCTCATTATTGGAGGGAATACACGCGCGACTAGTTCGTGACTTGGTGGCGAGGAAGGGAGGAGGGAGAAGGTGAAGTGACAGTACAGGGTTGTTTGTTATAGCAGTACTCGATTTAGTGGTGCGTTACCGTTGGGTATCCATTATATAAACGGCCGGACGGATGGACAAGCGTCCGTAGGTACTGGGTTTACGTATGTATGCGCATATTCCGTGTATCTACGATATTTGCTATGATCGTGCGTTTGCGCCGCTATACATCGTACGCCAAGCAACCGAGCAACCGAGCAACTAGCCAATTGCATTTGCCGCGAGTCTCCTCCGACCCCGGGTCTTGTTACGAGCGTCTAACGTGAAGTCTAACTGGTCTCCTTGCGAAAATTGCAATTGGATTGATAAATATGAAAGAAATGTCCGAGCTGGCTTTGGTAGACATTGCTAGTAGAGAGTTTTCCGGACATTTATCGATGACGGGATTTGTGGAAGTTTGGAATCAATCGATACCGCCGGAACTTTGGGGTGGGAGACCTGGTTCGAATAGTGTAGGTAGGATGAGGGTAGAGAGAGAGAGAGAGAGACGTTTAAAGTAGTCGAAGAAAAAAATCGCAGGCTATTCGACGAACAAATCACTAGGCCGGCCCGCGCATCTCTCGGGCGGACGTTTGCTAGCTTCGAAAACCGAGGGTTTCCACGATAAGATTTTCCATTTTCTCGGGCCTTCGGTCCACCGGGAGTACCGCAAACCCCTGACAGCCTCGGCTCCGGGACCACCTCGCGCCGTCTTCTCGGTGCTGCTCTTGAATTATGGCCCGCAGATATCCAATGTGCGGGGCTGTGTTGGAGACTCCTCCCGTACGTGAGAATTCATGCACGCCGCTATGGGCACACACATCCCGAAGGACTCGACGGCCCTAGAGGACTCCGGAGCCACTTCCGAGAGGGAGGGAATCCGACCAACTCCCTCCGTCGGCCAACTGGGATTGGCTGCGTTTTATCATATTTTATTATACATCGGGGAACGTTTTTGCTCGCCACCGCACTGCCCCTCCCTCCACCTCCACCTCCTCCTCTCTCTTAGGTGGCCCCGAATCCCCGAATTTTCATCGGATCCTCTGCGGACTTTTATAGAGGAAGGCTTTCCTTTCCTTTCCTTCCCTTTTCTACTCACGCACGGGACGGAACCAACGAGTCGAACGAAGAAAGACGGATATCCCTCGCGTGGAATCCTTGTAGGATTTTCCTCGCAGGACGCCGCAAGGAGAAGACAAACAGAAATGCTGAAACGAAATCGATGGACATGCTTCTTGAATATGGATCGGCTATGAATTTAGAAGACTCGTATTGGAGGTTTCGGTAGCTACAAGTGATTAATGCAAGTATTCATAACCATCCTTCATGGCAAAGTGTCCCTTATCCCATTGTTTCAGAGCTCTGCTTGTATACATATGTCAATCAAGAGTATCCCCTCGTAGGGATCGAATATGAATATGGATAGTGGTGTACAAGTAATAGCAAGACCTAAACTAGACTGCCGCCGGTAGCTCGAGGGGATTCGTTAATCGCATAATCGTGCTTGCTTATCGTTAGCCGGTTTCTTCGTGGAAGGTCTCTCGAAAAGTTTGAGAATCGCGAGAATCCAGAATTCCCCCGTACCGAAGAGAGAGGAGAGACGGCGGAGAGCAAGAAGGTTTTCTGAAATAGCGCTTTTCCATCTGTGCGTTAGCCATTCGTTTAAACGCCACTTTTGTCGACTGAAGGATCTTATTACTCTCCTACTCCTGTAACGAGAAGCGGAAGGTACAGATCATTCCGTGCCTTGGAATAGCGCCAGATGCCTGTTTTGCGCAGAGTCAAAATATGCAGGCATATCCGACTTTAGAACTACTACCACCTGACAAACGGAAATCTGTTGGCGAAGTCGAAAAAGCGAAGAGAGGAGAAGAGAAGTACAGAGAAAAGACCTGCTGCTGCGACGCGCGTAGTAGGGCGAGAGTAGGGTGCGTGGCGAGAGTAGTGCGCGAATTAGTAGAAAAAGGCAAAAAGTAGAGAAAGCCCTTTCAAGAGTGGTTTTAGGCTCGCGTGTAAAATAACAGAGAACGGGTCGAGTAGTATCGGAAGTACACGGTGTTGTTGGTACTGGTACTCTCCGGTACTGTAGCATTGCCGTGCTGCGGGTTTGTATTAGAATTTCAATTTAAGGGAGGGCTAGAATAGAGAGATATATCGCGGGACAATTGTCCTGTTTTCATCTGTCGGCAATAGGCGTTCTAGAGAGTGCGCATCGCCACCATAGGGACACAGGCGGTAAATCCGACCGCGCGTTACAGTGATTACATTTTCAGCGGCCTATAATTAGAGCCGAGAGTTGCTCGCCACTAGACTGAAGTGCATTAAATATCGGCCGGTTTGCGAACACACGGCTCCACACATTCGTACCCACCTCCCCGTACGCGTGCTGTACATGTGATTTACCTGAAATTCAATATCACCCCCCTTCGCATCGGGACGGAAGGACTCTGCAAAAACGCCGAGGAAACGCCGCGGGAAGAACAACAGGGCTCTCCCTCGGCTTTCCGAAAAATTCCGAAGAAATGGATGATGATGATGATGATGATGACGATGAATAATTTGAGGATATCGAGGGGAAATTCTGGTAAGCAGCGGGTTTGGCTTCGACGTAGAGCGAAGAGCTTGATAAATCACGAGAAGAGCAGTGGGTTCTCATAGTCCTGTCAGGTGGAGTAAGGGCATGGAAGGGAATGGAAGGGAAGGGAAGGGAATGGAATGGAAGGGAAGAAGATATGGCCGTGCGAAGGAGTTGCACACACACAGACATTAAAGCGCAGGCATGGCAGAGCGGCACATGGGCAGGGCAGGGAAGCAAGCAAGAAGGTAAGGAGGCAAGGAGACGAGGAGGCAAGGAGGCAGGCAGGAAGGCGAATACGCGGTCGGTGGATGGGCGAGAGTGGATGGGTGAGACAGGGTGAGTGGGCCTCGTGCGTGCTCCCGCGTGCCTGGAACACGCAGACCTTCTGTATTTGGCGTGGCTTGCTGAAGCTATAAAGGTCCGAATGGTACCGAAGGTTGAAGGCAGAAGGCTCCGCAAGAGTTGTCGACACTGAAGAAATAATGGTACCGTCCTCGGTCCTGGCATAGTCCTCGCCAAAATAAGACTGCCCCAGACTCTGTTTATTCTTCCCGCTGTCCAGTTTCTACTACTTCGAAAGGATAAATGCTTCTGGCTGCTCTCTTCTTCTCTTTCGATGTGCGCGAGTGTCGCGCGTGTACGTGGCTGGGGTGTTACGGTACACTTACATATTGCATACAATGCAAGTATATCGCGTATCGCGAGTATATCGACGACACACTCCTGTCTCGACTCTCCCCGACTAAATTATTATTTATTCTATCAACAACGGAGAGGAGAGAGAGAGAGAGAGAGAGAGAGAGAGCACGTCTTCGTCACTATGAAAATCACACCGTCGTGTTATATTGTAGGTTGTATTATGATTTCTCTCCTTATCCTTTTCCTTCTTCCTCGTCATTTCTTTGTGTTTCGCGAAATGAACTCTTCTTCTCCTTGGGAAATTTCTCGATATTAAACAGCCCTGCTTTTCTCGAATAATTCGTTTTCTCCTCGTTAATCTTCTTCTCTCACTCTCTCTCTCTCTCTCTCTCTCTCTCTATAGATATCTGTGTGCATTGTGCAATAAATTGTATTGAAATGCAGTAGACTGTAGCATATATTTCATAGTGGACGGTTTAAATTTCGCTACGCTATGTTTATGCTGATGTACGGAGTGCAGTGATTCTGCACAAAATTTACTGAAAGCGGATCACGCTCACTAGTTCCTGTGATTACACCGATGGTATGTATACAGCAAAATGAAAACGTCAAGCCATATTATTATCCTATATACTGATCGTTTAAGCCGATTAGAAACGAAATTAATATGACAGTATAACGCACTCAAACGATTATTTCGAACTTTCACTCCCATCACACATGCGATTGCGATCATTAATACCACCATAAGTACCATTAAGTTTTTGTGAATTTCGCTACAAAGACTTTTTTTCTCCATTTACTCATCCCCTTGCAAGCGCGCGTACGCACACGTACGTCTGTCTCTCCTCGCAGGAGTTTTCTATTTTTTGTTTTTCTTTTTCTCTCTCTCTCTCTCTCTCTCTCTTTCTTTCTTTTTTTTCACCTGCAATTTACGGACAGCAACAATTTATGCGGATTCTAAAATACCAAGTATCGCGGCGGAATTCAATTTTGGCGTTGAGCACAATGAAAGTATCTAGAAAATCTTCAGGAAGATGAAAGTCCTCGACTCGAGTGGCGTAAAAAGCATGGGAAGCCTGCATAATAGAACCGAAAAAGAAAGCACATAAAAGTTAACAGAAATAAAGGACAGGGCTGGGACGAAGAAAATGGTATCTTGCTAGAAAGTACATTGGAACGTGACGTCGTCTACTGTCACATTATTAGCATGTTTCAAGGAATGGAAAATAAAATCTAATATTACCTCGTAAAATATGAAAATTGCATAACAGTCGAGTTCCTCGGTGTAAATTTCACGAAGAATACCGAGGTCCCGTCAAATCGTGTCTTATCACGAGACGAAGCGTTGAATCCGAAGAAGTTGGGGATGAAATAATGTATAAAACTGGTCGTTGATTAATATTCTAATGCGCAAAGGGAAAAGTACAGAGCAGAGATACTAAGGACCGGGGAGTGTATCGAGGATTTATGCCAAAGTTCACAGCATACTTGACGAGGTAAAAGTAAGTTGGCTGATGTGACTTGGAGGATGAGGGATGAGGATGAGGAGGGTGGGGAAGATACAGGGGGCGAAGCAGGGAAAAGGGGAGCAAGAACAAGTAAGCAAGGAAGCAAGCAAGCAAGCGGGAGGATGGAAAGATGGCGGCGTACGGAGGAAGACAAGGACGAGGACGAGGACGAGCGTGCATCCGAAATGGCTGGACCTTCTAGTAGTCATTAGGCCAATTCGCGATGCAAATTTATGATGATTTAATATTAAACCGTCTACCAGGCAAGGACCGCTGGCCTCTGAGTGAGTGGAGCCTCATTTTTACCACCGCATCCACCGTAATTCCTGCCGCCACTCACGTTTCGAACACGCCCGACCGACCGGGTGCAACAAGATTTTTCGAGACTCCTTTTTTCCCTCCTGCGAGAATTTCTGTCTCTGCACCAGGGCCAGCAGCACGAACGTAATGCGATCTCCTGTTGGTAACGAGACGCCGGAAATTACCACTTCTGAAAACTACTTGTCTAATTCGTTTGCTAGTCCCGATCGTTACGCTCGAACATTGCGCGAATCGTTTTTCTCTATCGTGTAATTTCATTTCTTCCCTTTTCCTTATCTCTTCCCTTCCCTTCCCCTCCCCTCTCCTCCCCACCCCTCTCGCGGCTCCCACCGTGCGGATACGTACAAAGTACGTGTACGCGTACAAAGGGCTCTATCCCGATTATTCCAATTATCATGGAAAGTAGAAAAAGACACAGGGATCGTGCGATTGAAAAGCTTCGATAATTACATTTCTACCAACTTGATTTCTCCTCTTTTTCCCTTTTTTTCCTTCTTCATCGCTGGGGAGAGGATTCAAATAAAATTGAGAATCGAGTACAGTTGACATAATGTTACAAGTGCCATTATACATTTTGCGCTATACGTGCGCGTGGAATTAGCGATTCGATATTGAACGAGAGCTACTTTGTATCAGCGGGGCTAATCGGAATATCGATTGTGGTTTTAGAATTGAAAGCGTTCGCATTTTGACTTTCATCTATTTGTTTAATCGTGTATACCCTCGTACGCGTGTACACGCGCGCGCGCGCCCGCGCAAATACAAATGCGCAAACAGAAGCGCGCGCGTACACACGCGCACACACACACACACACACACAGAGATTCGCAAGCACGGGTACGTGCAGTATAATGGTACAGAGGGAGCATTGGATTCTCCATTTTCTTGGAGGATCCTTGAGGAATTATAACTGGTAATCTTGACGTTATCGAGGAAATCTCGCAGAGCTTCTGCCAAGAATCACCGACAAAACGAGGATGGATGCTGGAATTGGAAAGGTTCATAGTAAGCGGGCCAAGGAGATTAATGGCAGGAATTAGTATTCGTCGCCGTACGGTTGAATTACAGAAAGTTATCTCGCGCACTACCAGGGAACATTTCTCGCTTTCCACCATTCGCTTCCTTTTTTTTTTCTACCCTCTGATTCACATTATTACCTCCTCGAATAACGCAACGATTTATTTCTTGGTTCTACACAGTCGCCGATATTTTATTATATTCTTAACTCACACCCTGTATATATTAAATATTGGATGTTCTCGCTCGTTGATTTCTCGGGGAATTTCCCCGCCGAGATGAAAAATTCATTGAGATTTCCAGCAGTGCGTGAGTCGTCGTCGAATCTTCATGGGTCGCGCCCGTCGTAAAATTCATTGAATCCATCGGCCCGGGTATAACTGCGGAGTCTCGCGCGATTGATTTGCCGAGGAAATTCTACGTGGTTACCAGAAGCATTTGAGTCTCGTTAATTCGCACGACTGCTTTCAGGAAGTCGCGTCTTTCGCGATGTCTTGCCGAGATTACGCGAAGGAACGAAAAGCTACCGAATTCCTTCCGTAGTAGAGACTCGGGACGCGGAATGAGAATCGGAGGACTCGAGGTGAGAAGAGAGAGAGAGAGAAAGGGCGAGTAAAACGGGGAAAAGGCAGATCAAACAAAAACCGAAAATGTACACCGTGTTATTGCCCTCGGCGTCGAATTTATCGGCATGACAAAATTTGCTCTCCCCCGTATTAAGGTAAAATGAAAATTCGATAAATCGTAGACACGGCATTCGTTTTTCTGTTGCGTGTCCCACGCAAAACATAAAAACCTTGAAAAACGCGCGCGACGATAAGAAATTTCTCGAAAATACTGAAAAGGGGGATTTCAGCCCTGGTTTCAGCACCCAGTTGTTCCCAGTGATTTTCGCCTCGTAAATTAGAATCGAGTTTGTTTTAAAAGTGGAAGGGTTGGCTGGGGGGACGAGTATGCATATTTATATGTATGACGAAAAGTAGTGGTGGACGCGTCGATTAGTAAACTGGAAAATATTTTTGGTGGAATTAGTTTCCGCGATTGGAGTGCGCGTGCACTAGCGTGCAATCAGAATAGCGACATTGGGATGCGCTTGCACGGAATCCATTGCGAAATGGAAGAGCGCCTAACGGTGGAATTGCGCGCGGGACGTACTTTTCACTCGGGAAATGATATTTACCCATAGCCAACTAAACATGCAGCGGCTTCAAATTAATGGGCCGTTGTTTCGACGCACTCGCTTGTTTCTATTGACCACTCGGTAATTGAGTGACGGTGGGTAAACACGTTAGGCGCCGCCGATAGCCAAAACCTCCGATCACCTCCGATTGGGAATTTCGGAGACACGAGCCTGATTAAAACCAGAGCGAGCCATAGCGATTAGCGCAAAGAATTTCCCATTCACCGGGGGGGACAACAACGTCCCTAGAGTATCGATGTGTACGCGAGAGGGGAGGAAGGAAGGAAAAGACATCGATGCTTGAGCGGACGGCCAAAGCGGCAAAGGAGCGACGCGAGAAGAAAAAGTGAAATCGTTCCTCGCGGGTAATGCCCGGTAGGAGGAAGAGAACGGAGGGGAGGAGAGAGAAAGAAGATCACGTGGAAGGAGAAAAATGAGAGGGGAAGAGGAAGGAATGGGTGGAATGACAGGACTAAAAGTCAAGTTAAAAAGAAAGATATCGTTGTGGGAGAGGGATGCCGAAGAACCGCATGAAGAAAGAGCGGAGAAAGATGTTTACCGGAGAGAGGGACGACTGATCGAGGTGTTGGAGATAAGAAAGGGGAAAGGGGAGAAAAAAAAAAGAAAGAGGGTGGTGTTGGGGGTTGGCGGGAGGTTCGAGAGAGAGAGCAAAGAAATCTCGATAAGCTCTGCGGAAAGAGGAGCAAAGCGCGGAGATGAGACGAAGAGGTAGCGAGACCGAGAGGGGACTTATGAAAAAGAATGTAGGGAGAGAGCAGGGTGGGGGGTCGCCGGATTAAAATGTTATTCGCTACGGGCGATCTTATCAAATGGTTCCTGCACCACCGTGGTGCACCAGGTTCTTCCTGGTTCTTTCTGGTCAATCTTGAGACGCGTCCCAGGCGCAAATCGATCTATCCAGTCAACGAGTACGACTATCCGAGTATTTTGGTACCACCTTCAACCCCCTCCCCCTCCACCATCACCACCCCTTACTTATCGCACTGTTTGGTTTGGTTTGGTGTGTCTTTGGCGAGTTTGTTCGGCATGGATGAGTCTGTCAAGGTCCGAGGTCCGAGGTTCCCAGCGACATGGCTCTCCTCTCCTCTCCTCTCCTCAGCGCTTCATTTGGAACCGCAAGCCTCTTCGCCACGACAAGCCACACCGAGAAGAAGGGATGCCTACCTACCTGGCTGCTTGCCTGGTTGCTTGACTGGCCGACTACCTACCTGGATGCCCCTGGCTGCCATACCGCCGCCGCCTACACAACTACTGTTCCCCGCTCCTCGTTACGACACACTCGCGCTTCGTCACGCACATTTACGCTTGCTTTATGGGCCCCCGTCCGCACTACCCATGGCCAATCGCGTCGGGGATTCCCTACTGCGACGCGCTCCCGCTGCATCGAGCACGCTCGCCTTGATATCTTTATCGTTGGCCGGTTTTTCATTAAATGCAAATTAGCGATAAGCTCCGCTAATAATTAAACGCGATGCTCCAAGAAGACGCTCCTCTCCCACTCTCCTCCACCAGCTTGAAACCCACGGAAAAGCCAGAGTCCGATTGATCCGTCATTTTGAGTCGAGTCGAATCGAGCTGAGTCGAGAACGGGGACCACCGACCACTCGACGAGAAACGATAAAAGCGTGCAGGGATCCACGCGGTGGCCGCGATTGGATTTTAATGTAAATTACAATTATACAATTGACGTTTGTCATGCGCAGCGACCCTTAAAATTCGGATACCCGCATTTCCGTTCAGCTCGCACAGTTTCAATGACAAATGAAATTACAGGCGGTATTTTAACAGCGGGAAAGCCTGCCAAAAGCAGATTACGTTCTAGCAATAATTCATGTATCCTAATCTCGGCAAACTTTCCCCCGACAAAATAACTTACTCATTGAATTATAGGATTTTCCTCGCTGCTCTCTCTCTCTCTCTCTCTTCTATCAAATCGGAGATGACTAACAGTAAGATTGTTGGTTTCATCGTCTCTCCGCTCTCTCGTTATTTAGTCGTCGCAGAAGAAACGAGTCGTCGTGTCCCGGTAAAATTATCTACCTACCTGCGGACCTGCTCGGGTACCTACCTCTCTGGGTACCTCGAATGCTACCAATCGTAAAAACGTCATAATTATTCGCGGAGGTCCATCGTACCACGCGTTGCGAGACCTATGGATGCGCTCTCTCTCTCTCTCTCTCTCTCTCGTCAAGGAACTAAAATTAATATATTTTCGCGCGGTTCTCGATTGTTAAACGATCTAATCGGATTGGAAAACGGATAATCGCCTGCATTATAAAGTCACCGGGAATGACTCGACAGCTTATTGCTGTCTGTGCGAAAGTCTCGTTGGGAGCGTTAACGTTCCGTTGTACAGACATCCATATCGGTCATAAAGCAGTTTGTAGTGCAAGAGGCAAATTCGTAAAATCTTATGGCGGCGGCACGGCCATCTCGACCGAGGTCACGGATGATAACATCTTTATCCTTTCTCGCATAAAGTTTACGGGCACCGGCGCTTTAACCGAAATACAGTCGTAACCAGTCGTACGAATTATAAGGATCGTTTCACGGATTAAAGGGAGCCCGGCTTCGGCGATAAAAGTCTCGTTCCTTTCACACGAGATACTCCCATGACTTCTGTCCAATTTCTCGCTAAGAGATTGTCTCGCGAATCGAAACAGTCGAATCCACAAGCTGTTTCAAAATTTCTCTCTCTCTCTCTCTCTCTCCTCTCGTGTGCTATTGCGAGATCTCGAAGAAACTTTGATTCTTTTACCTAATGTCTTCCACGTCGTCATCGTCAGCGACGTTGTCGTCGTCGTCGTCGTCGTCGTCGTCTCACCCGTGTTTACTCGCACGCAACATTGTCGAGCTTCAACGCTCTATTTATCGGAGCTTTCCGAAAATAAGGAGGAGAAGCTCTGGCGCGTCCCGGTTATCCGAGGAATGCGCGGAATTTCGCATGAAGCTTCATAGAAACAGATCGATCTAAGAAATTCCGGCAATGGGAGCTCGAGTTTTCTTCATCGAGGACATTGAGCGATGCTCCCGGTAGAATATCGGTATCTCGGGGGTGTGAGGGAGAGACGAGTCGTCCCGAGGGTCTGATGGAAACGATCAAAATGCATAATCGACTAGAATCGCCGCCTTGTATCTGGCGACGCTCGTTTTCAAGCTAATGTAGATTCATGCAAATCTCTTGCGAAGAAACTAAGCAGCGACGGGTGCGAAAGGGGTTTGTAATGGAATTAAACGCGATACACGCATACCTGCACACAGACGCGCGCGCACCTACACACACGCTGAAAAGACGCGAGAGACGAGCGACCAACTGCTGCTGCTGCTGCTGCTGCTGCTGCTCCTGCTCCTGCTGCTGCTCCTGCTGCTCCTGCTGCTCCTGCACACGGTATACAATGAAATATTCATGGGCTCTTAGTATGCTCGTTGCAAGTTACTAGAAATCATCGATGAAATACTGAATTATAAATCGTTGCACTAATTTCTTCGAGTACTCTACTTAGAAAAGTACTTTCGCCACTGTCATCTCGCGGAGGATCTCCGACGTCACTGCCTATCGATTCGCGAGTTTCTAAGAAACTTTGAGATTTCAATCGAGATTCGCGCGTGGAGCGAGATTCAGTCATTGCCCACACCCCGCCCCCGCCTCCTCCATCTCCTCGTCCTGCATCCCCATTCGGAAACGACGCATCTGTTTATCCGGGGGAGGGGGTTGGGTGAAGGGTGAAGAAAGAGACGAGCGTGAGTGATGGCAATGGGTAAATACAGTCGCGAAGAGTCGAATTGAAAAAATGAGAGGGGGAGGGGGTGTCTGGGTAAAGAGAAACGCGAGGAAAATCATTTTCCTTCCTTCCTTCCTTCCTTCCTTTCTTCCTGCATTACACGCGTATAACATGAAACGATAAATAGGCAGAGATCAGTGCGATAATTCAGTTTTCGGCCGAGAGAAATTTTCCAAGGTTCCATTGTTCGGAAGAAAGTTTTTCACGCGTCGTTGGTGTTCGTGCAAGGGGGATAAGAATGAGGAGGATCCCGAAACGTTCCGTTCTCTCCAGTAAGATGAAGGAGAGAAGTGGGTGGTGGTGGTGGCGGTGGTGCGGCGGTGGTTATGCTCGAAAAGTTCGAGTCCAGAAGAAATATCGCCCGGTGGTATTTCGAGTGTGACTCTTGCATATCGTATAATATAATAGATAGAGAGACGCGGATAGATGGGAAGAATGTTGAGTACATTCGACTTTTATTCGACGTTTGTCAACGCGAAGCGTTGGAGATTTCTCGGGCGCCTTCCGGTCAGGGTGGCGGTGTGAAACTTTAACGATGCTTTCAAATTACGCGGCTGGGCAGTTTTCGCAAAAACGAGAAGAGGAAAAAGTACCGCCAATATGGAAGACATTTAATTTGCGTCATATTGGACGAACAAATGTTTTAACTATCGTCCTTGCCAAGTCGAGAATTCAGGGTTCTTAGCCTGCGGGAGAAGAGTAGCTCGCTACCACCACCCCCGTCAGACTTCTCACACTTCGCTCCTCTATTTCCACTCGCGTTATTAACAAGCACCGTAATGAAGTACTCCTTTAACTAGTGCTTATCTACTGCGAAATGTAAATAGTTGAGGGTTAGACCAGCTTGGACAAGCCGACTGCTGATGAATATATAATTAAACGAAATAACATCCCCCGGAAAGAAGTTTGAGGGTTCGTAATTAAATCATAATAATCGAACATTTTTTTCTCGCGCTGATCAGCCTCTTTTCCATGAGAAGGGAGAAAAAAAACAGGTGGCTCGGCTTCCTCTTTTTTTTCCTCCTTTCGATTGCAACTAAATTTCAACTGGTAGGTATTTCTCGCCCTCGAAAGACAAAGAAACCGGTGAGTAGAGAAAAGAAGTGGATCGGCATGCTGGTGATCGGCATGCACCCTCCACCCCTGCCCGCCCCTTCAAGGTGTTGTAGCCTTCTATTTTTAAATCCACTGCATTCGCGAGACGCGCGGGTGGCCGCCGTGTTTTCCTAAGCCGGCGCAAAATTACACACTGTCCAGTTCGAGGCTCTCCCCCTCCCCCTCTCTCTCTCTCTCTCCAGCGCTCCTGGAGACCTCTCTCAAACTGTGAAAGGAGAGAGGAGAGGAGGGGACGATCTAGAGAAAGAAGAGGAAGGAGTGAGACTAAAAAGAGCCATCGAGAAGGAAGAAAGGGTAAAGGGAGGAAGGGAGGAAGGGAGGAAGGGAGGAAGGGAGGAAGGAAGGAAGGAAGGCAGGCAGGAAGGCAGGAAGGTAGGAAGCGAGAGCGAGACGGAAAAGAGAAGAGAGCCAAGTGTAGAAAGAAAAGGAGGATCGTTCTAAAGTAGAGTGAGAGAACGAGCAAGGTAGAGCAAAAGAGAGAGAGAGAGAGAGAGAGAGGGTGGGGATGGAAAAAAGAATAACAAGAAAAGGGCCGGTCTTATTTTTCGGCGGCCCTTTATAACCCCTTTCTCCCTCTCCCGCCAATCAAAAGCGAGTAAAACGTAAAAAATCACCGTGAGCTGGACCAGCGGAGGGTCTTCTGGGAGGTGAGGCAGGTTGGAAAAGTGTTGGCCTTTTCAAGGAGGAGAGTAGCTCTTGAACTAACCGCGACGTCAAGAGTTCGTCTTTAAGCCCTAATATCGCCACTAAACCGCAATAGAGGATGCTACAATCTCTTCGGAAGAACGAGTTCATTCTTTTCGACAATTAGCACGGCGGCATTAACGATGCTCGGAATAAATAATTAAATTTTTCCACGATCTCTCTCTCTCTCCTTCCCCGAACGAGGAAAACAAGCTCTCTCCCTCCTTTTATTCCATTCTATTCGTTGCCACAGTTATGCCCTATGTTAACTTAATTATACCTTGATTCCTCAAAGCCCTTTTTGAAACTTTGTCCAAGATAATATTCATTTATCTCGTACTTTGTGCACGTAATAATGCGCGGAATATCCCTGTAATCCGACACGAGATTATTTTGCGTCGCTGCTATAAATACACTCGTACATCTGCCCCAGCGCGTCATCTTTATGTTGCAACAATACCGCGCGACCTATCCGCAACAGTCTAGACGCAAAGTGTCGTCGTCGCCGCATCCTGATGGCTGCAATATCTGCACCATATCCAGGAGAATCGTGGGATTCATATGGAGATCCGATGGTTTTCCATCGTTCCATTTCCTTCGTTGCGTCAAAGAAACGAGGGGAGCGAAGGGTCGACGAAGACTCGAAAGATTTCAAGTTCAAGCGCAGATCTGGGGAGGCGGGGGAGGTAAAAATGGATGGAGAGGAGCGTAGTTTGGGACGTGTCCCCCGCGCCCCACCCCCTGGCCCAGTTGCACGTCAGTTGGTCGCATCTTCGCGTTTCTCCTCTTCTAGCGGAGGAGCCATCCAAAAATCTCGCGTCTCGTTACCGTCTCGTGTTGGCTGGGAACGAGGAGGTTGGGAGGGAGGGAGGGGTGGGCGAGAGGGAGAAGATTCGGGGGACGGTCGCCGTCTCTCTACGGGACGTTAACGAGCCGGTAAATATGTTGACTACTACATCGGTGCCGTTGAAGCCCGCACGTATAAGCATAGCCCCCGACGAAATGATTATTATAGTTCGTAACCGAAGAGCTGCCCATTTTAGAGCCTGTGGAAGCCGCCGTATAATTTTCCACCCACTAAAATAGCCATCAGCCTGTCTTCTCCAGGACCAATCCGGGCCGTGATTATCGGCAAATAAGGTACAGGTCCTGAAGAAAATCTTTTTGAACTCTTTGGCGGGCCGAGCGACGCAGGACTGGAGCGACGACCTGGACGTGGTCGAGGTGGAAAGTCCGTCGCGGCGCTTCTCCGTTCCCCGGGTCGATCCGGGTGGAGTCCATTGGGACTTTCGAGAGTGTCGTCGGGAGAGACGCGGGAGCGCTCGCGATGCGTCTCCTCGAGGAGCAGCGGAACCCCCCGAGTGCCAGGAAGCGGCGAGGAAACTCGCCCTTTGCGCGAGTTGCACGCGCCATCGAGGGATGTAGGTCCCTGGCGATGCTCGTCCCTAACCGAGTTTCCCAGGTCACCTCGGACTGGCGAAACGACGAGGGAGAGACGACGTTGAAAGACGCCCCGCGTCGTTTCGCTGGAGGAGTGAGTCGACGGAACGATCTCGAAGTAGGTGGTAGCGTTGGACGATGGTGGAGGTGGTGGTAGTTTCTTTGGCAGAGGAACGTGTCGCGTACACGACGTGGGGTGGGGTGGGTCGCCGAGCATATCGAAAAGCCAAGAATTCCGGCTGTCGCTAATTAATCTGCAGGAAACAGCTGCGCGAGCCAGGCTGCGAGTGCCCGTCGACGAACGTCGGTGCTCTTCAGGACGATCCTCGACGGTGTGCTCGTACCCGCGCGGGTACCGAAACTGGTACTCTGCTGGAAGCTGGAGATCCACGTCGTTCCCGGCGTTGCTCGACGCGACTTTGGTTCTGATAGGAAGACGCGTCGTCGGTAATTAGGCGCAGATGCGAGCTCTCCCTGCCAGGGTGAGGCGGGGGTGGGCGCGGGGTGGCCGAAGACGTTCCTCCGTAATCGGATCAATCGCGCCGCGGTAATTACTCGTAATAATAACAATGTCTCGCGGCAATCGCGCGGTTAATTCGAATCGCTCCTGAGGGTCGCAGCGAATTCGCCGCGCGACGCGCAAAGTTCCGAGCATGAAAATTTCGCTTATCTCGCTTATCGCTTCATTTTTTCCTCTCTCTCTCTTTTCGGAGAGATTGGCAAAACTGCCGGGGAGAATAGCGGGAGAGGGGGGAATGGGATTAATCACGAGTGCAGCATGGACGGCGATCAGCCGGTTATAACTGGGCTGCAGAAGTGGCGAACGTGGGGAGCCCGCGGGAGCAGGAACTTTCTCACAGAGACGCCCAAGGACGAGACGAGGGACCCTCGCTGCTCCGATCGGCCAGCCTTTGTCCAGGAGGATGTTAGCGCCTCGGTCAACACGCTAAGAGGAACTTGCTCGAAATAGTGTTCGGTAAATCCCTTATAAGCCTATGGAGGTAACATGATTCAGCGTGGTATAGGTCAGATTTAAGCCGCCTTTGATATTTAAATCGGCTCCGACCACACAGGAATTTACACGTTCCGTGCCTTCCGCCAGCGCCCAATCCTCCCCCTCTTCACCACCTCCGATCGTCCACCACCTTCCCTCTCTCTCTCTCTCTCTCTCTCTCTCTATCTCAGGACTCCTCTACCTGTCCGGGAGATAAAGGTATTTCGCGTCCAGCGAAATTGGCCGAGAAAACGTGTGCCTCTCTCCCCTTTATCCCGGCGACGTATCAAGTTTTCCCCCGTGCAAAGTGCGACTCGAATCGAGTCGAATCCGATCGGGGGAGAGTTTCCCCCGGAGCGAGGAGGACGGGACGTCTCCTCGAGGACGATTCCTCGCTGATTAACACATCAGCTAGTCAAACTCTGCCTTTTCGCGTCGACTGTATCGCTAATAAGCCTCGAATAGTTAGTGTAGGAGAGCATCCTCTCCTCTCCTCTCCTCTCCCGTGGAGGAGAAGGGGTTGACGGTCGTGCCGTTTCTTCTCACGGGAAACCGGCTGCCTCTCTCTCTCTCTCTCTCTCTCTCTCTCTCTCGCGTGCGCGCGCTCTTCTACGGTAGAGCGGAGGACCACCAGAGTTTCCGAGGTGAATGCCGGCTACCCTGTAATCATGGTGCCGTGCCGCGAGCCGACAAACCAAACCAAAGCAGATAAAGATAAACAGAGATTCGAGCTGCCGGGGGAAATAATAATAAGAGAGACGGAGAGAAATATGGTGGACGCTGGAAGAGGCACGGGCTCTCTCGTTAAGTATGACGTGCGAGCGCTTCCTTTTGCACGTCGTTCCGCGCGATTTTCACTCGCCGATTTCGAGCAACGAACACCGTTACGCCGTTACGCCATTACGTCGTTACGCCGTTACACCGTTACGTTCTCGCGTCGTTGCGCGGCCTTCTCTTTACGCCGATCGATCCGCCGATCGGCGGTCCGGCTGACCGCGGCGCCGTAGGCGAGCGCATGTCACTCGCAGGGAGCGAGGGACACGCCGATTGAGACAGATTTATTGTCCCTCGGATTAAGATCTCGCTCGGGAACGACGATGTAGGCCATAAACATATTGCAAATGTGCGTCCTCGTATTTAAAAATTCACTCCGTCTATCGCAACGCCATGCGGCTCGTTAGCTGTGTGCCGCGTGCTGCGCGTCTCTCCCTCCCTCCCTCCGTCTCTCCCTGTCTCTCCCTGCACGCGGGTCGCTTAAAACTGTCCTGTGCTCTCTTTAGCCGTCGATCAATTGATTCCTATTAGAAACATGACGCGACCGCGTGTCAGGGCTAGAGACAAGTCAATGGTTCCGGCAGTTCGCTTCGGAAAAACGAGTGGCGAGCGAACTAAATTCGCGCGTCTCTCCCTCCGGAGTTTCGCTGGGGGATCCGCCGATTCGCCCGGAGATCTTATCCCCGCGAGCGTCCTCCGAAAATCATCGCGACTCATCGTTTTTGCGTCCGCTTGGTTGCTCGCTTGCTTTTCGGAGCAGACGCGCTCGTCGTTCTCGCCGTGCGATTCGTGCTGCTGGTTTCTTCGGGGTTGCATCGAGCGAGCGCAGGCTTGCAGGATAACACGGAGACTTAATATCTGGTGGAAGAGACACGCGAGGGCCCGTGTTCCCTCGAATTTCTCGCCTGCATGCCACGCGAGTGACAACGGAAGTTTGCCTGACGACGAAGATAGAATTTTGGATCCGAGCGTGGCAGGGGCAGAGGCAGGGGAAGGAGGGCTTGGAAGATGAGAAGGTGCGCTGACGCGAGGGTGGCGGCGGGTGCGGGATGGCGACTCGAGCGGAGAGCGGAGGAAAGAAAAGGAAAAGAGGGCAAAAGAAGAAGGAATAACTTTCTCAGAGCTCGACGAGCCAACTGATGTGGCCTGGCGGCAGCTGAACTCCATCGCGTGTTACTGCGTGCGCTGCTCTCCGAACGAGCACGCGCCATATGCCTCATTGTTGCTCTTTCTTCCCTTTTCTTTCCTACTCTTCGCCACGCTCCTTTCTCTCTCTCTCTCTCTCTCTCTCTCCCTCTCTCCCTTCCTCGCGCCTCTTTGGAACATGCGGAATAAATATACGCCTGCCGTGCAACGACGATTCGCGCGTCGTTACTTTAAGCGCCATCGAGTTTCGCGAAGAAGCAACGTCTAACTGCTCCGGCCTCCTTGTTCTACAGACACTTTTATGCTCCTCGCCATTTTTACTGCCAAAGGATTTCAGCGTTCACTCGTGGAACCTTGTTTGCGCACGTGTACTCTTCAATGACGAATCAGAAGCGCGGGGGGGAATACAAGTTCCCGAACTTGTTAATTAATCATGTATCGCGGAGTTAAGGGTTGGGAGAGGGGGTGCATTGTATTTGAGGGGAGCAGGAGGAGAGAGGGAGGGCTGTGAGTATAAAGTAGTTTTGCGTGCGTGCGTGCGTGCGTGCGTGCGTGCGTGCATGCGTGCATGCGTGCATACGTGACTGCGTGGCAGCGCTCTGGTACCTGCACCATTCGACTACCTGGTAAACCACAGGTGCCTGGTAACGACGATTATCAATTATGCCGTTCGAAACACGAGCAACGATCTGTAAGCAACTCGCATTACTTAGTGTCCCGGTATTTCCTGAAGCTACCACTCGTTGCTTCGAAGCTATTGGAAAAGAAAATAAAGCGCGCAATGTATGGTTTTACCATCAAATATATGTTACGAGGGAAAATTAATGATCCTTCACCGGGGAAGAGTAACGACGTGCATCGTGGCCTCTAATTCCGTAATGTAGAGCCGTGCAAACAATGTTTTATTTTCCAGAACCGCGTGTACGGATAGATTTTAAGTCTTTTGTCGAGTCGCTCGTGAAAATAACAGTAGAGAGAGAGAGGGTGCGGAAGCGCGAGAGGTCGGACAAAATTTCGCCAAGGAGGAGGAACTCGCTGCAAATGTTGCGAGAGATCCCTGAAACCAATTTAAAAAGTCGTCGCCACCACCACCGTCGCCGCCGCCGCCGCCGCGCAGGTGTCGGCAATCATCACCCTGTGCTAAATGCCCACGCAATGTGTTTCGAAAAGTTAGCCAACAGTGCTACAGTCACGCACACATCGCGTGGATGATTACAATCAAAATTCCAGGGAGCGCATAAGCGACCGGCCGGTCGGTTGGTCGGTCGGTCGGTCGGTCGGTCGGTCGGTCGATCGGTCGATCGGTCGGTCGGTCGTACACGAATCATCGTGGGACAACGTGGAAACGGAAAATACTTGGTAGACTCGTTCGAGGACCGCTCTCTCACACCCACGCCCGCACCACCGTTCAATTATTGATAATTGCGGTATGCGGAACAGCGATCCCCCGGGATCTCTCCCCGGCAGCGAGGGATCTCGCTGCTCCGGTCCCGAACGGCTGATTTATCAGGCTGAGATTATCCTTTGCAAAAGGCGTGCAACAAACTTATTTATGCGGCCGACAGTCGCCGGCAGTCGCCAGCAGTCGCCAGCAGTTTCTTTATTCCACGAGATAAGTCCCGCGGAGTCTCTCCCGTTTCCCATCTCCTCGTCTCTCCTCTCCTCTCCTCGGCGTTTATTGCAGCCCATTTCAGCGTTCGCCGTCATTACGCGGACGTGGATGCGACGCGAATCGACGCGAATCCACGCGAATCCACGCGTTTCCACGCGAATTCGAGGATCGCGGGGAGTACGCGTCGCGTCGGCCATTGCGCCGGGGCCGTATAAGGAGTGACCGGGTTCCCAACCAGCGTCGTTTTATGGATATTTCGCATGGAGAGACGCGAGCCAAGAAATCATCTTTCGAAATGTCCCGCGATCGTTTCTCTCACCAGCGATCGCGCGATAGCGGAAATTCCAGCGAATCGAGGGAGGAGCGCCGATTAACGAAGTGTGCCGACTCGAACGTCCGATTCAACGCGGAGATCGCGAGGACTCTCTCCACACCGGGAGATCCTCGAGAAAATATTCGCCGTGGAACACGCGGGGGACAGGCGGGGAGGGGAATAGGCTTCGACGACGAGTCTCTCCCGATTCCCCGATAAGAAGCGACGACGATAAGAGTAACGGAGGGAGGAGCAAAACGGTGGAGAGACGCACCGACACACGCGCAAAAAGAGTTTTAACGCGATCCGACAAAAAGAGAATTCTCTAAATACGCAACTCCACTTTATGTTTTGATAAACAAATCGAGCGAGACGCGTGTAACCAGCTCTATGCATGCCTGTTTGCGATTTTTCTCCTCCCCTTTTCCCCTTTTTCCCTTGTTTTCTGCTTGCTTTTGTTTCCCCGCCTTTCCTCTTTTTACCGTTGTTGCTGCTGCTGCTGCTGCTGCTGTTGTTGTTGTTGCTACGTATAAATGAATACGCGAGGAGTAGCCCTGTAACGCGAATACTATTTGCGAAACACTCGTATTGCTCTCGGTAACTCGTCCGCGTGCATGTTGCTCGCTAAAATGCAACGAGAACCTAAAATAATGGATCATGCTTTTTACGCTGATTCTCATCCCCGCGTCGGCTCGCGTTGGATTCTCGCGAAAATTTAAGCAACTTCGTATCGCGTCGTAAGAAATAATAGCTGGTGTGTGCGCGCGCGTGTGCGTGTGTCTCCGCCGTCTCTCCTCTCTCTTCCTCTGCTTCCACGTCTTCTTATTTTTCTCCGCTTCGCTTCGTTTCGCTTCGTTCTCCTCTCTCTTCCTTTTGCCTGGCCTTTCGCTCCTTAATGAATCCGTGTGATACGAAGAGAAAAGGGCCGAAGGAATCGGCGGATGATTTGGATATCGAATACAAATTAGAGAAAAGATGTCTTAATAAGCCTGTACCTATAAAGTTTCCATAAAGATGGCCCGACCGAGAGGCTCACGGCTCCTTATACGGCATCGGGCGTTCGCGTTCCATAATCACGTGGAGGACTCGGTTAAACGAACTGCTATAAAATTTTAGACGATATCATTAGCCTTATAAGCGGAAGGCCTCCCTACGTGGCAATTTTGCGCTTTTTTCTAGACCCTTAATGTCGCTCGAATTTTTACTCCTCGCCACACATTTTCGCCAATACACGAGGATAAAGTTGCTTACGTCAAATTGGATTCAACTGGTTGTTCGTTTGGGAGAGCGGCAAGAAATTTCAAGGGGAGCGGCGACAGCGGCGGCGGCGGCAAGAAAGGGAGAGAAAAAAGTAGATGGCTCATCGGTTTTCGGTTTCTTGGCGCTTGATTTCTCATGATTTGTCACGTGTTGGGTGGCGCGCGATTACGCTGAATTTACAATTTCACGCGTACTCTCCCCGCTGGATGTCTAGCGCAGCCACCACCTGCCAAAACTGCTCGACCTCCCCCACAACGAGATTCGCGTCCGCCGCCAAATTACTCTCGGGGTCCGTGGATAATTGTCCTCGTTTCTCTATCCGATGTCTTCCTCTTATTCTCCGCGCGCGAATCAGCCGGAGGATACGCTTTCGTAATCTACCAGGACATTATTGACTATGAGGAGTGGCGAGGAACACGACGGACTGGGGGAGGGGCGCGGCGGCGGCGGCGGCGGTGCCGAGAGTAAAAGGTAAAAAAGTAGAAACGAGCCCCGGCACATTCTCGATAGTCATTTATCTCGCGTGAAAATTCTCACGCACCTTGGCGTAAGTAAACCAGCGAGCAAAGTTTTTCTTCGCGGAACTAGAAAATATGTTAACGGAGGGGGAAGAGAGGGAAACGCGCGAGTATGCCGGAAGTCGCGCCGCAGCCCTATCACATCTTATCTCTTTCAGGTGCATTGAACGCCGCTATTCGTTCGAGCTGCCACGCGAGAATAGTCGTGGTTGGTCTGTGCGACACTAGTGGAGCAATGTCCATAAAGTCGCTTCGCTTCTCTAGCGAAGGAAAAAAGTCTCCCTTGCCACGCGTTACGTACCACCATCATCCGTGTATCGTCATACGTATACCAGCCGCCTCGCCGAAACCTTCCATTCGCGGTAGAAATCGCACATGTCCTACCGCGGACGCCGATCTCGTTCGTTCGGTCGAGGCACACGGGGCGGCGGGGAGTTTCTCACCCTTCCTAAGAAATGGAATTTTTCATCGGAATTGAAATTGTTGCTGAATGGCTAAATAATTGAAATAGCGCTTCCATATCATCTTTATTGGAATTTATTTTCCTCCTCTGAAATATTCCAGGATTTCGAACAATTGATTCAGGATTGTGATTATGTAGTGAATATCCAAGCGATACCGCGTTAGTAACGACAAAATTAATAATCTGAGTTGCGGGAGCACCTGCAGTGCGCCAAGTAGCTAAACGAGCTGATCCACATTCCACCTTTCTGAAATACCGCCTGTTCTTGTATGTGCATGCAGCGGTTCGAAGCACTTATATCTATGCTGGAATTCTGACTATGACCTTCCACGTGTATAGGACTCTCCGATGCCTGCTGCTATTTAAGTAACATATTGAAGAATTTTCTATGGGGACCAGAGCGTTACATGACTCATTAGCAATTACACGTGGCTGACAATGGAGATAAGACACGTTTCCGTGGGAAGATTCGTCGCGAGACTCCCGAAAATAGAGCAGCTCTGTCTCTTGACCGTGTTCTACATTTTTCCACTCTTCTCTTCTCTTCTCGGTTTTTTTTTCTCTTTTCTTTTCTTTTCTCTTTCTTTCATCTCGTCTCTTTCTCGCGATGGATCACGATTCTCTCCACCCCACCCCATTTCTCTCCTCTCTCTCTCTCTCTCTCTCTCTCTCTCTCTCTTTTTGCAATGTCTCTAAATTTATACACATTACCGCGGAAATATGACTTATTATTTGCAATCTGTTGACCATAATTTTTATCGGCTCGGTAATGGCACGTATGAATCATCCGCGTATCGCTATTGCCGATAACCAAAGACCACCGAGGTTTATCAGGTTAGAGTTTTTCTCCGAAAGCATTTTCCGACTCGTTTATTATAAAGAGATACCGGCAATAGTTTAGATCGAGTTTTTACCTATGCTTTGTAATGTCCCCGTGCGCGCGCGCGTAGAAATATTGTAGCACGATCGTCGCGCGGAACATGAATTTCAATGTACTTTTTAATCCACGACAGAATTTTATTCGCTCCTATCGTAATTGCGTCTGTTCGCTCTCGTGACGGGTATTGAATTCTCCCCTCCTGCATCCTCCCTGTTCCTCCCTGTCTTGCGATACGTATAACGCATTATTAATTGGACGAAAAGTTGGAATGTTTTTAAGGAGACAGCACCCGCGCGCGTGCGAGAGAGAGAGAGGGTAAAGATTTCGTGTTTCGTAGGAGGGTTGAAATATCAGATGCGGAAAGCGTTTGGGATCGGCTCGATGATAGAAGTGTCAAGGGATTCGTCTCAAAGCTGTGTGTGCCTTCTCCTCTCGGAAAGTATTCGGAAGATCGACGATGACAGCAAAAGTCGAGATCGCAGAAGTAGGTCGGTTCTGGATTTCGAGGAGTTCCACAGTATTTTGACAGGCATGGCAGACGCGTGCCGCCAACTGGGATCGTGTGTCGTCTCTAGGACTCTTGAACGGAGCGACCCTCCAAATTAAGAGATTCAATTACCGAATACTGAATTTCGCTTGGAGAAACTTTGTCCTGCCCCCGCCGTTAAATCCAAAAGCAATTTGCATTTTATTATCACAACGCGACTCCTCCGGGAGGATCAGTTTTTCAATGGGACACTCGATACGTATAAAGAAGTACACGTGTACACGCATTATAGATGCATCATTAATGGACGGAGCTAATTAATTCATGACGAACAAACAGCCAGTAGTGCCGCGTGTACGCGTATACTTTACTTTGGCTAACTTGTGTTTGGCTAACGAGGCTGACGATGAGTCACGCGCTGTGTGGGTGGAACGAGCAAGTAGCGCAGCAGGTAAGGAAGAAGGAGGAGGAGGAGGGAAAGAGGGGGAAAAAAAGGATAGAGAGCAGAGGGCTGCATAAAGACAGGAGCTGGCGCGTGCCAGGTGCTTCGTTGCACACAATGCATCTCTGTTAGGCGTCGGGGGGACCCCACGAGCAACCGGAAGTCGAAATGCAAGCAAGTACACAGGCGGCTCTTATTAAGGGACAAGAAAGAACCTTGTCCCTGGAATACATGATTTTGGTTTGGCTTGGAAAATCAACGCGTGCGGCGTGAAAATACATTCGCGCGAGCAATGGCCCCCCCTGCCCCAATCCCCTCCTATCTCGACACCTAATTTATTAACGTGTAAAAGTCCATTGCATCGACAGACTCCATTATTTGTATCGGCAGTAATTTTTTTTGCCTCTTCTCCGCTATGAATTACTCTTACATTCACGGCAAGTTTTAATGGTTGCACCAACTACACTCTGGCTGGAGAAAATGGCTCCTTTTAAATTTACGCAGCGGTAAAAGACAATATATAGTAGGCACGAGAGTCTAGCGAGTCTCCAGATATGAAAGGGGGATCGTAAAATTGTCGGAAAATTTATACGATAATTTTTAGTTCATGTGCCATTCCCTCCCGCTCTCTCTCTCTCTCTCTCTCTCTCTCTCTCTCTCTCTCTCTCTTTATCTCTTTCTCCCTCTCCCAGTCTCTCAGGGACAATTCGGAAAAATTCTCATCCGTGCTTGAATTTCGATTCGAAGCTCTAGAAGAAAATGGCATCGCGGGAGAAGAAGGAAGAGTGTGAAATAAAATACAGTAAGTGGCCGTTAATAGTTCTTTGCTCTCTCGGGTAGTGCAGGAGCAAAGAAAATGAGATGTCGTCAAAGGCAACTTTGTAGAAATTTCAACGATGAGAGGCACGTACACGGGGCAAGAACATAGTTCTCCTAGAAAATTCTATGCGAGTTGGCAAAAAAGGAAGGAAAACATTCTAAAACGAGATAATGAACATCGTGCGGAGTCTCTCTCTCTCTCTCTCTCTCTCTCTCTCTCTCTCTATCTCCCCGCCAAAGAGAAGCTCGTGTTACGCAAAGCGAGAGAGGATCGGAAACCGGTGCCAGGAACTTTGTCGCGAGAGTATCGTAACTGGTTGTACATGAGGACCGTATCGTTCGACCGAGCTTCGAGGGTGGTGGTGGTGGTGGTGGGAACCAGACGCGCATTCTTCTCGCGTTTTCCCTTATGACTTAGCCGGAAAACCCCGACGCCGTCGTGGAAAATTCAGCCCTTCAGCGTCATCCCCCGGAGCATCCGCCGCTGGAGTTCCGCCGTTGTTTCGCGGGAATAACGGATCGTCCGTGGAAACGACCGGAATGGTTTTAACGAATTTACAGGGAGCAAAGTGATCGTGGGTAATTCGAAGGGAGGTAAGCCACGCATTTGCTAAGTGACTGTGGCAGCGGGTGGGCGATTAGCGAGGAAATTGAGACGTTAGTTGGCCCATTAAAGGAATACCTCGAGGCAGCAGAAGCCTATAAATCAGTGTCCTGTTTTTCGCAGGGTCCGAAGGTTTTCGTGTCAAAGTAGAGATTCGTTGGTGGAATGGGATGGGATGGGATGGGATGAGACGGGATGGGATGGAATGGGACGGGAGGGGATAGAGGGTGGAGAGTGACTCGTGGGTAGTCGCGTGCCAGCAGCAGCGGCAAAAGCAGAAGCAGAAGCAGAAGCAGCAGCAGCTTCTAAATAGCAATATGTCCTGCTAAACTCGGATCGTGAATTCAGAAATATCCTAATGGGTCTAAACTGTTGTCGCTTTTGCCTTTTCTAACAGGGTCTGTTCAGTGTGAATGAGCCAGGACTCTCCCCCCCCCCCCCCATCTAACCTCTCTGGCCTGTGCTCGCCTGTTCTCTCCGCTTCTGTTCTGGTTAGTTCCTTTTTCTTCTCCTTTTCCTTTTCCTTCTCCTTTTCCTTTCTCGCTCCCTCCTCCTCCTCCTCCTCCACCCTCCGCCTCTGTTCGTTTCTTTGCCCTTTTGGCAAATTTTTGCTGCCGAAAACGACATGAAAGACCCCGTGCCTTTCATACGTCCGCACCTTGAAATCGCTCTCCATTCATGCAACGTTTTCGAAAGGAGCGAAAAATGGGAGATGAAGTTCTGGCGTCGTGCCGGTGGCAAACGTTCTGCGACCTTCTCTTCATTCACGGAGGGTTACGTCGGCCAAGTGCGCGTGTTGTGCTTGCTAAGTTATGCGCGTACCTCAATAAGCCATATTTTTCCCCGGATAAATCATTTCTTCTTTCAGATTCCAACGGGACCTGATTTCCAGGGGTGCCCGCGCGTTGTCCGTTTTCTTCTCCGTCTTCCATCGGCGTCCCTATCGAGAACGGAGAATCGAGGCAAACTGCCCTAAGAAAGAGATGGACACTGGGGTGATTGCGGAGGACGACGAGGAGGAGGAGGAGGAGGAGGAGGAGGAGACCATTCGATTCGCTGGTAAGCAAGTAGCTAACGGCAAGTTACAGATTATCGACAAACACTTTCGATATTGGCAAATTACCATTGCCGATATCCCATGGCTCTTTCCCCGCTACACCCCCGCCTGTCCCTTTTGCTTGGACTCTCGTTCATTCGGCTCGAGGGTGAAGTTAAATCGAATTTGGGTAACTCCGGTCCAAGAATGAGCTGTAGAGCGACAAGTGGCCCGGAAGCGGTATTCGCGATACCCGAATTCAAACTTTATCAAAGTTTGATGCTCCGTAAATCAATGAGTGTGTTCCTTCCTTGGGATAGACGAGACGGATCACTCCCCCGCCTTTGCTCGAAGTTTCCAGAAAAATCAAGCACCCTCGCGCGCGCGTATCCTGGAGTGGACGACGGGGGTGGTGGAGGTGGTGGTGGTGGTGGGTTGCCTCGCTTAATTAAACGCGAGGCAAAGAGTTTCCAGAATCGGATGCGCAACGGAGCAATGGAAGGTGATTTTCATCGAGGTACCGCGGGTTGGACCGTCGAGATATTTATGGCGGGTATGCGGGGGAGCGGCGCCACCCCCGGAGAGACGCGGGGGAGGAAGCCGATATTCGATAAAATGTCTTGCTGGCGGTGCCGTCCTCCTGTCGGCAGCAACGATTACACAAACGAATGCCGCGAGTTCCATCGGAACGTTCGGGCCAGCGAATGTTGAGCACATCAAACGAATTTTTAGCGCAGTAATCATCGAGCGAGTCCCGCGGCGGAAGAGGAGAGAATCGATCGTCCTCCCCCGATTCTTCCGGTGACCCATCGCGGCACGGCACGACACGACACGACACGACACGACACGACACGACACGGAGCGAAGTGGAGCTGAGCTGAGCTGAACGGAGCTGAACGGAGCTGAGCGGAGCTGAACGGAGAGAGCAATAGTTTTCCCTCCGCTGTAAAAGTATCGCGCGAGCGGGCGGGCGAGGAAAATGAACGATCGAACGAAAATGACAGGGTGTTCCCGAGCGAAATTTGAAGAGCCCCAATAACGAGGATTTACCTCGGAGACAAACAGATTTAGGGGGGAAGCTGCTTAACGTTGCTTTTCCACTGGCAGGAAACAGATTATATTTCGGTTTCGCGCGAGCCTTAACAAATGGCCGATGTTATCGTTCAATGGATTAACGCTTTTCCATGGCTAGTTAAAGAGACGGGACAGCGGGAACATTAATTACGCCGGGAGGCATTTAAGTGTCGCCATTTAGCTGGGATTAATCTGTCATGCCTCGAGTGTGAAAAACTACGCGGTTAAGAGGGCGACTCTCATCGCGCCAGTTTGATTGGCAGCTCCAGTGGAGAGTCCTCGAGATAGAGGAGAGGAAGAAGGAGAGGGCGAGAGAAAAGGAGAAAGTCCGATCAAGAGTCAAGGAGAGCGATAGAGAGAGAGCGTTTTCACTTGAAACTGCACACGCCTAAAGGTAACGAGACACGCGCGGAGAGTGGAGGGGAGGGGGTGTAGGATGTACTTTTGCTTTTGTTTTTTCGAAATTAGAAGAAGAGAGAGAGAGAGAGAGAGGGTAAAAATTTGAAGGAAGAGTAAGTGAAAAGAGGAGAATGATAAAAAGAAGAAGCAGAGGTAGAAGCAGAAGCAGAAGCAGAAGCAGAAGCAGAAGCAGAAGCAGAAGCAGAAGCAGAAGCAGAAGAAGCAGAAGAGGAAGAAGAACAGAAGGAAGCTGAGGAGTGGTGAGAAAGCGAGAGGATCGCGCGTGCGGTTCCTCGGTTGTTAGGTCGTTGTTACACACAGGTTCTTAAAGGCCGTCGTCTCTCTGGATTGCGCGGCGCACTCCATGCGCGCGCAGAGCCTCGACCGGCATCCGGCAGGAGTCGCTGCCTCTGTGGCCGGTCTAGGGCGCGCAAGCGGGTTGCTCAGTCTAATTTGAACCGTCGCGCGTGCCCGACGCGGGCTCGACGATTCTAATCCTGCCGTGACACGAGGGTACCGTGGATAAAAGCCACGCGCGAGATCTCCGAGAGTTCCTCGGGCGTATAGAGGACGAGCGAACCAGCGAGAGAAAGAGAGAAGGGCGGAAGGGAAGATAAACGGGGACAAGACTCGTAGTGAGGAGGTGTGAACGAACGCGGAAGAAGCGGAGGAGGAGGAGGAGGAGGAGGAGGTGGAGGAGGCGGAGGAGGAGGTGGTGGTGGAGGCGGAGGAGGAGGTGGAGGCGGAGGGTGGTGGAGGAGGAAGCGGAAACGGAGCGGAAGAGAAGAGAAGAGGAGCGAAGAAGGGAAGAAAAAAAAAAGGAAGGAAGAGACCGTTTCGCATCGTCGGGGAAATTGTTTCGTTATTTGGGATTCGTGTCCACTTCGTGGTCGTCTCCCCCGACGACGACTCGCGGCTTCTAATTGCGAGCGGGCGGAGCAAGAGCAAAGAGCAAAGAGCGAAGAGCGAAGAGAGAAGAGAGAAGAGAGAAGAGAGAAGAGAGAAGAGTGCTGGCTCTCGCCAGTCTCTCGCACGTCTCTCGCGTCTTGCACGCGTGGCTTCGGCTCCGACGGAGCAGCGCCGTCCGGAGCGTCGTGTCTACCGCCGCGCGTTGCTGCTATATTTAAATAGAATCTCGTCTCTCGGCTGACTCTCCTTCGCTCTCCGAGAGGAACAGCCGAAAGAAATTGCAGCCGCGGCCGCTTCCTCCTTCGGAGTGCAACGCGATACCCGTGCCCTCCCCCGCCGCCGGGAACTCGTCGCGCCCGAGACTTTTTTCACCGGAGGATCTTGGATTGGTTTCGGCGACCTACTGACCCCCGACGGCGAGCATGAGGAATGCCGAGCGCTCCTCTCAGGATGACCAGCGATAACCGGAGGAGGAGGATCCCGATGACGATGAGGACGCCGACGACGACGATGACGACGACCACGACCGCGACCACGACCACCGGAACGACCACGACAGCGACGTTTCGTTCGGCTGCTCGAGCCCAGCAATGATAAGCGCGCGACAGCAGAATGCCGTTTCGCGCCAGAAGAGAAAAGACAGTCTTGTAGATGCGCGAAGTCATCCGCGTGCCGACGAAAAGGACAGGGTCGCCGCGTAAGATGAAGACGGGACAGCCGAGAACTGTCGTCTGGCTGCTGGAAAAAGTCCCGGTGAGATTCGATCAACGGAGCGACGTCTCTTGAAGGACCACGAGAGGAGGAAGCCACTCTTTCTCTCTCTCTCCCTCTCTCTCTCTCTCTCTTTCTCTCTCTCTCTCTCTCTCTCTCTCTCTCTCTCTCTCTCTCTTTCCCTCTTTCTCTCTCTATCTATCTCTCTCTCCCTTTCCTCTCTCCGAGGGAAGGTTGTATTCGTCGTTGTCGTCGTCGGAGGAAACCGCGGGGGCAAGCGGTAGTCGTTTCCGCTTTGCTCCGCGTGGGGGAAAAGACGACGAGGAAGGAAGGAAGGAAATCGCGCGGACTGCTGGAACCTGCTGCAGCTGGTGGACCACGCGCGGCAAAGCAGCTTTGGATGATGTGGGCGTCTCTACTTTACGCCGGATTCTTAAGCGGCTGGTGGGGCGCTCTCGCGTTTGCGGCGGCTCCCCCCGCCACCGATCGAAACCTCATCGAGAGAACTGATCTGCCCTTACCCGCCGCCGTCCTGAAGCCAGCAGCTTCCTCGAACCTCGTGGAGCCGTCGTACCTCCACTGGTACCACCTTCCCGCGAGAGAGTTCCCGGAGCCGCGGCGGGACGCCGGGGTGGAGGCACCCCCGCAGCAACCCTGGCTGCTCGTTCAGGTGCCTCGCGACCTGGGGGTAGAGAGACACACGTCCACGCAACCACCACCACCGCCGCCACCCCCGCCACCCCTTTCCACGCAGGACGCCACCAGATTCGATGTCGAGCTCCTCCGACGGTTCTCGCGGTCCCCGAAGCAGCGAGGGGGGAACAAGAAGATGCGAAACCGCGCGGATTCGCCGCGGGAACAACGACGCCGCTGCAGGAACAAGGGGGGTGGTTGTCGGGGGCAGAACTGGTGTCCCGATCTGGACGTGGGGAATCGCGCGTTTCTCGCGCCCACCGTCTTCGAGGCCAAGGCGAGGAGCATGTCCTCCGCCAGGAAGCCCGGTTCCAACTACGCTGTGACTTTCGAGGTGAAGCAGGTGTACAAGAGCCAACCGGGTTACCAGCCTCTGCAAAAGAACGACAGCGTTCGGCTGCACTTTCGTGATAAAGTGGCGCCAGGGAAATCCACCGTTTGCGGATACGACACTCAACAAAAGCAACAGCAGCAGCAGCAGCAGCAGCAGCAGCAGCAACGCGAAAATCAAAGTGGAGTGGTGCGCGCCAATATAAAGCGAGGTAAAGTGTATCTAGTGTTTGTGAATCGCGTGGGACCCAGAAACTTCACGATCCTCGGTGAGCCGGTGATTCGCAGCAAGAAAAATGAACAGGCGGTGCAGGCCGCCGTTCGACCGGATTATGGTGAGTGTTTCTCAAGAATTTAATTTTCATCCCTCTCTCTCTCTCTCTCTCTCTCTATCTATCTATCTATCTATCTTTCTTTTTCCAAGTTCTTTCTCTCCGGTACGATCGATCGATTCGACAAACGTCGATTGACTCGCGAATCGATAATTGGTGGAGACTCGATCCCCCGCTGGTGGGACAACGAAAGAAACCAATTGATTCCAATTGCTCGCCATTGATTGCGACATGGTACTCGATGCGTTCGAGAATTCACGGCTGAGTCCACGCACCGAGAATTACCTGGCGCTGCCACTAAACGGAGCCGTAATCGAGAGACGAGTATATTTATCTGACACGTAACTCGAAACGTGCTGCTATCCGCCTGGTATAGCCGGAGCGCCGGCAGCAACGGCGCGGCGGAGGGGTATTACCTACTTATTATTCCACCTAAACTAACGCCTAGGGGGTGTGCCTGCCACCGCCACCCCAACCCCCGACCTCGTACCTCGCTTCCTTCTCATTACGTTTAACGAATTCCAAGATAAGCCACGGCGCGCGCTTCGATACTCGCTAATAGCAAGCATCGGCGAGTTTTATTTATCCATGCTCCATGTCGAGAATTTCGTATTTGGATGCGGAATATTCGAAATATTGGATATCGAAAAACTCGCTTGTCCGAGCAGAACTCTCGATGCATGCGCAATCGGCTCCGGGCATGACTTTCCGCGCCAGCTCGACTTATCTCTGGTTCGCTTGCGGATTGAAAATCCTGCTACCCGGCCCACCCCCGCCCCACCACCCCATTTGTATTATCCATGGCCAGACGAGTATCGAAAGCTTTCCTAACATATTTATCTATCGTTTTACGGTTCAGTGGGCCCGAGAATTGTGATCTTTAACTGTGGGACATCAGTCCGTGGCGTGCCGTGCCCTTCACCATCGACGGGTCGAAGGCGCGCGCGCTCCGCTCCGCTCGAACTCGCTTTCCGTTTCACGTGTCATTATCGAGCATATTTATCGCAAGCGTCGAAGCGCGCTCGCGTACAAGTGCGCGAACACGGAGAACGCGACGGCGACGACGACGATGACGACGGAGTTGGTCGATTTCCCCGTGGTGATGCGTTCGGCAATCGAGAAGTCTGGGGAAGACGAGGGGGACTCGGGGAATTCGGGGGGAGCGATCGCGGAAGGTGCGAAAGGAAAGCGCGCACGCGCGCGCGAGATTCCGCGGACTCGCCGTGGCTGTCCGACGATGGTTCGTTGCTCCGCGGGATCCGCAAAAGCGGCTGCTGCCCTTCTTCCACTTGTCGCTGACTAAGGCCAACGGTGGGGTTCTCGAGACGTCAATTATAAGGCCTTAATCGGAAACCCGTCCCAACTCCTGTTGGCTTACGCCGGAGCGCGAGAAACGACCCGGAGCAACGCCGGGAGGGACGGGGCTATCGTTTTTCCCCTCTTCCTCCTCCTCCCCGTGCCCTCGACGCTTAGCGCAACTATCTTCGTGCGCTCTGCACGCGCGAACCTCCTCCCTTTCCCCTCTAGACTCGCGGTGGTTCCTACCCCTCTCACCCCCCGCGTCATGGGCACCATCGCTAAGTAGGTTTCGCCCGAAGAACCGCGCCGCGAGAAATTGCTCGCTCGAGCTTAAACAGTTCCGCTTTGCCCGACGACTTCCTCGATGTCGTTTCGCAACCCCCCCCCCATTCCCCTTACTCGCGATCGTCATCCCTTATCGATAAATTCCTCCTCGCTCGCTCTGCTCGAGCTTCTTCGCTCGCTTTGCTTGCCAGCGCGCTTATCTGCTTCTCCCTAGCTTCTCCTTTCTTTCTTCTCTCCTCCCTTCCGCGTTTGCTCTCTCGCTCCCTTTCTTCGCAAGACTCGATTTAAAGTCTACTCGTTTGATCGGCTAATCGATCCTCTCTCTCTCTCTCTCTCTCTCTCTCCCCTCTCGAAGCTTAGAAGAATGAAAGTATGGCGGGCGTAAAATTTCATTAAGGAGAGATTGGATTCGCCAGGGTTAATCTCGAGCGGGAGGAAGCGGCGCGAGGAGGGTAAAATGCTAGGCGAGCTACGCGTAGAGATTGCGTTGTCGCCAAATATAGGCCTGTGCCGATCGTCGCGGCATTTCCATGATTCGATAAGGTGGCGCTTCAAAGATACGGGGCCGCGCGATAGATGAAATACACCTAGCGAATTCCGCTAATCGATTAATCATCGCAAATAGACCACAGATAGGTAGATAGACAGATAGCTCGGAGGTAATTAATCGCGAGGGAATCTTTTCGCGGAGGTAGCTTCCGGTGGTTGCCGGTGGTGGTGGTGGTGATTCATTAATAGTTTAGTTTGGCGAAATAACCGCGCGATCCTACCATCCCCGTCGAATAGCGCGAATGATGCGCGCGCGCGCGCGCGCCTGTGTCGGGGCAGCGTTGATCGGGCAAAACTCAAATAGTTGGCGACACTCGATCCGTGGAGATAGCCGGCCGTTCGTTCGTTCGTTCGTTCGTTCGGTTTGGTAAACGTGTAAAATGAAACGCGTCGTGTCACTTTGGAGAGGCAATCAAAGCGATACTCCAAGTTTTCAGAAACAAAATTGCAGAGGGGCCCCTTCTGCGCTTGATTGGCTTATGTCACCGTTCGCTTTATCGTTTCCTCGTCGTTTGGTCGTTCCGAGCGTGGCGGCAAATTGCCATGAAAATTAATTGACGCCAATTACCGCTGCGCTACCAACAACTCCCGGGGTATATAAAGCAGCAGCGGCAGGCCAAACAACCCCCCGCGCGCTCGCTCACGCCGATGTGGCCAGGTAAAAGTAACGTGACCCAACCGATAACGACACGCGCGTCCACCGCCGACGTCGCCGTCGCCGTCGCCATCGCCGCGCGTCTTACAGTTCTGGGGACTCGCCAAACCGGATACTGGCAACCCGGATAAAACGATCAAATTCGATCGTGGAGCGAGGGATCGCCGGATTTTATTCATTAGCTCAATTTTCGAGCGGAGAAGCTGCAACGGCTGGTTGGTCGCTCGGTCGCTCGGTTGGCGAACTGATGAGCTGATTTAAGGAGCATCTTCTCCGGAGACTTTAGGATCGGACGAAATTAGAAGCAACGAGAGACGCGAGACTCTGGGACTTTGAGAAAAATTAGAAAGAGCGGGAGAGGGGGGGGGGGGTGGTCCGTGGGTGAATACAACGCTTCGATGGTAGCCGAGCTAGTATTATTGGCAAGTTAATGGGAATAAAGGGTAGAGGATATAGCAGATTGTTCGGGATGGGGGAGGGGGCGCGCGACCGCAGTAAAGGGGAGGAAATCGACGCATACGTATCCGGAGCACGTACGCTCTGTGCCCATACTCGGCGGAACCCGTAGGTTCGCTGGATCTCTGGTAAGAAAGGAAAGGTGAGTAAGAGAGCGGGAGAGAGAGAGAGAGAGAGAGGAAGGACCACACACGAACAAAGTGTGCGTACACCATCACCAGCGAGCGCGCAGCTGGAGGAGAGACTGCGAGGTGCGGATCTATCATTCCTCAACATTCACTCGTTGATCCACTCCCACGTTGCGTATCATCCCCTTTCGACGGATTTAATTTCACTGCGAGAAAGAAGCGAGTACCTGATTTTCCCGTATTTGCTCAACAGTTCCACGAGCGTGATTAATGCTTACGAATTTTTCGCGTCCCGCTTTCGGCCCAGGCGATAAGCACCGACATATATCATTTTCCAAAGGAAACGAAATTTTAATATCATCCCTCGAGGGCAATTTATGATCCACCACCTCCTGTCCGGGGATTGAACGCCGTCCGTAAGTCGCCGGTAGGCGCTGAAATGGTCCTTTGCTCGCGGAACTGGAACTGGAGCTCTAACTCGAACTCGAACTCGAACTCGAACTGGAACTGGAACTGGAACTGGAACTGGAACTGGAACTGGGGCTAGAGTCCAGAGTTGAATCTGGACGTAGAATTTCCGACGCGACGGTAAGAACCACCACCACCACCGCTGCTACCACCACCACCGTCACCACCGTCGACGATGACAACGACGCGACGTCGACGAAGACGTCGCGTAACAGTCAGCGAAGAAGAAACCCGGCGTTGAACGACGTTTAACGAATTTCGATAACTCTTTTGATTGGGAATCGTGAAATAATTTCACGGATATTCGAAGAATGAAAAAACCGCGTGACACCTTTCACCCCCTGGCTTTCCACGAAGAATAAAAGTTGATCGCCCGTTGACGATGAGACTCGTCGCGTGCATCTCGACTCGTTCTCTCCTCCCCTTTCAGTCGTCCGTCTTTAAGCATTTATGTAACCAGATGTACTTTTGCTATTAAGCGCTGTATTTACAACCTGTTTGAGCAGTTACATTGACGTTTATGCATAATACATGGAATAAGTTCCAATTTAGCATTTCCGCATCAACACTTTCCAATAACAGACTAATCTAAATTGCGCAGTGTCATTACGTACGTATACCGTAATTAATTCCTAATGCGTTTCCACTTTGTTACAATAGGAATCGATGATTTATCATTCATGCAATTTCATAACGTTTCATGAAATTATCAATAAAGCGGTTAAGTAAAACAAATAAAATGATTCAGAGTGACAATTCAGTGCATGGATAGGAAAATTCTTGTGTGTGACGCTAAAGTCAATTGAACTCGGTGGAATTGCAGTTAATCTCGCACAATGAATCAGCGCTGGCTGGCACGAATCCGAAAGCTTTGGCGGATATGCTCTCTAGCATTCAAGGTTGCGAACTTGGAATCGATCAGTCCCCTCCTCCTCCCCTCTTTTACCTTTCCTCATATTCCCCCGCGAGGGATAACCGCTTGATTTTTCTCTTCTCCCCCCCCCCCCCACCCGAGTTTCTCACACCCTTTCCCTTTCCCTCATTCACCTATGCACGTTTTTCTATTTTTTCCCTGAACTAAAGTGTGTTTTTTATTTTCGTTTTTCTCCCTTCTCTCTCTCTCTCTCTTGGTCCTTTTTTCTCTTCTTTGAGTTTGTAGTCCCGGGGAAAAAGTGGAGCAAAGACAGCATGTGTTTCCAGTTACTCCCGCAGCGTTCGGATTCGAGAGTGATTAGTACGGAAATTATCGCCGATGCTTTTCAGGGGGGACGCTCGGGGATTCCACCAGAAAAGGGCTCGACTTTATTTCGAGACGGAAATATTTCGAGCAGTTTTCCTTAAGCACTCGGGAGTAGCACGATCGTCGGTCGTGCGGCGGGGCGGCGGGGGTTGTCGAGGGTTCGCGATTGAAATCGAAATATGGAAATAAATTTGCTTCGAGAGCAACAACGCGTATTTCGTAAACAAGCAAGCAGCCATCTCGAGGCCAGTCACGTAAGAAAATTTCACCCCCTTGCCACTACGCGAGTTCCGATTCTCCACGGCGACTTTCACTCCTTATTGCGGAACTTACCGCCGCGTACCACCTCCGCAGCTGCCTGTACTTTGATTTTTTTTCCAAGTTCTCCGCCGCAGAGTTTCGAGCGTTGCTCCTCCACGGGGGAGTCTTCCGCCGATCGAGCTTTTCTCCACCTACGTCGAGACCCGGAGAATTTTCTTAACTCGCGCTACGGTCGAAAATTTTCGAGTGGACTCGGGGAAAAATGAGCGAGTTCCTCTCCTCTCCCTTAGAGCTCGTTAGATGAAACAAACAGGGCGACCTAGTGGATTGGATATAAATACTCGACTCTCACCGCGCCGAGTATTATTTTCGAACTATCTGGAACACATTCAGGATTTGTGAAAGAGGGTCAGGCAATGGGAGAAAAAAGCCTATTAATTCTTTTTTAACTTGAAAAACACGCGCTCCCTGACGAAATACTTGGCGCGTGCGCGCACCCAGCGGAATGACCAATTGTGTGGGTAGGTAGATTAGGTTCACGCCATCGGATAATAATACGGTATTATCTGAGCTGCCGCGTAATCGCGTTCTCCCCGACACAGACCTGTTGCGAGCAGGTGCTAACTTGCACGGACATTTTATCGCATTCTTGTCGCTATCTCGGACGGCCGGTAACTCGATGCTAAGACATCTTATTTTTGCTTGCAAAGAGTCCGGACGGAGACAGGGAGGAGGGAAAGAGATAGAGATACGACGAGCGATGTCCCCGCGATACGGATCAACGAGACAACGCGCGTCGACCACTGGAATTGTTCGAATTGTTCGAATCTCATCCGAGAGAACGGATGGAAATATTTATGAAGGGCAAAATGGACTTCCGTTTCGTTTCGTTTCGTTCCGTTCCGTTCCGTTTCGTAAGTGTACGACGACGGTTCCTCTGACGCATCGAACGTACTTGAGTGGGTCGCAGCAACGGTGATCGATGCCCAGAGGGCTTTTGCCGATCGTAGTGGGAGAGGGCAGGGCGGACCGAGGCGGAGGGATCCCCCAGGACAAGTTACCTAACCAGTAACGGGACCCTTGCGCACGCTTTTCCGCTACCCTTCGTCAGCTAGCGGAACGACTGTTACGCTAGACACACGCGTGTTTTGCCTGATCCACCTGCCATTCAATGAGTTATTACCTATATACACGCGCATAGACTCTCTCTGAAAATGAGCGTAATTCTCTCCCGCCGTTCTACCATCGAGCGCATCGCGAAATGGTAGAACCGTCGACGTTTCATCGGCTCGCGAGACATTGATTTAAGGGTGGGAATATGAGAGAGTTTTCGGGGAGGAGAAAAGCTGCTGGAGAAGTGCAGTCGTCTCATCGGGAACGGACGTTGCTCTCCACGTCGGACAATTCGATAATTAACGAGGGCGTCGCTCGCACTCGTTCTCTGAATAATTCCTCCACCCTATTCTTTCGTGTTTTACTTTTCGTTCTCCCGCGCTCTCTCCCTCTCCTTGTCCACTCCGTTTCATTCCGAGCCACGTCGGAGATTCATCGTAGATATGCAAATGAGATATTGATGTTGCGCGATGCTTGTATAGAGAGAGATCCTTCGATCTCGGAATATTATTGTCGCTCGCTCCTCGGTGGCTTGGGCGGAAGCGGAGAAGCCGCAAAAGTATTCCAGCCTCTCATTATCCAGCTAGTAAGCACGTGCTTTCTATGATAATCGAGTCTCTGCGAAGCTCCGATTAGTTAAATGGACCGCTGGCCATCTTGGTACCTTCGATACTTCTTTTTCAAGGGATTTCAAGGGATTAAAGCTCGCTTCTGCGGAGCACCGGTGTACCTTGTGTGCAGTGCGCATTCATTCTTTGGAATATTCGATGGAGGAATAGAGAGAGAGAGAGAGAGGGAGGAGGGTGAGTGAAAGGGGGAGAAGTGGTTGTGCGACCAGCGGTCTGGCAGACATCGCGCAGTCACAACACGCGACAAGTTATTGCTCCCGAGTGCCTCGACCTCCGCCTCCACCGCCCCTCGAGCACCAATTCGCTTTCGTTTCGTTTCGTTTCGTTTCGTTTCGTTTCATTTCATTTCGTTTCCTTTCGTTCCGTTCCGTTCTCACATGCTCGTCTTAATTCCTCCAATTCGCGGCCAAAAAGGCGATGGGCAGCTACGCGTTTCTTGGACAGCTCGCCCTGTACTTTGCTGCGTACCCGGGGACTTTTTACTTCGAGCAGCAAAACTGCAGAATTGTATAACGCGTGTACTGCACGCACGCACGCACGCACGCACGCACGAGCATACGCGCAAACACGACGTTTCATTCCGCCGCCTCTCGTCCACCTTCCAACGCTCAATTGGAGCTAATGTGCAACCGAGAAAAAAAAAAAAACTACCCGCCCACGCTAATCTCCGATTCTTGCTACCAATTTCATTCCTCTACTCGTGTTTCAAGCCGAGTTCGCATTGGAGTCCGCGGGGTATATTAAAAATTCATAAAGCTGTTAACCCGATTGCGGGTAATAATATCGTGATGCTAATGTCGTTAAGATCTTTCGTAGCGGCAAGGTCTCCCGGTGTGTTTCCCCCGATTCTCACCACCTTCCAACGATACATTGTTTCAAGCAGCAGCGTTCTTACAAAGAAGATTGATTACCGGGAAGCAGATTGCGTGACATTTTCAATTCCTCCCGCTGCCAACATTTTCGACACAATGAGAATAACGAATGAATCGACCGAAATGAAATGAAATGGAATGAAATGAAATGAAATGAAATGAAATACTCATTGTCCGAGGAGTTTTGCCAAGCATTAGTTGCGCGCCGGGGATACAATTAACCGAGCGATTCTCCTGATTCGCGTTGATAAAAGTTTTCGTAGTTTCCTCATTGGCGGCGGTTCATCAAGGGGAGTCAGGTATATCAGCGGGGGTGTTGCCAAGTGTGATTTTCCCCTTCGTCCGTCGCTCCCCCTCGATTCCGCCGCGGCAGGGAGAAGAGACGTCAAGCAAAAGATCGAGCACAATGGGACAGAGTACAATTGCTCTTAAATCGGCGGGCTAGCGTCTTTACTTTCCTTGAATCAAATGCAGTGGTCAGCCGTGTGCACACGGTTGCTCTGCTGCGACTGTTGAGCGTATAAGGCCAGAACCTCCGCACCCGGATCCAGCGACAACCGGGACTCGCAGCCTTTAGCCCGTATTGGACACTCGCGGAACTCTTTGCTACGTTTATATGGACTCTTCGGCTATTCCCTGTTTGTTTCAACGTGCTTTTCTATTTCTCTCTCTCTCTCTCTCTCTTTCTCTCTCTCTCTCTCTCTTAATCATTTGACCCTATAAATCTCCCCAGTCTAAATTTTATCAATTTCTATCTCACGCAATTATTTCATCTTTTTATAATTTTCATTTTTTTCCCCCAGTCTCGAGAGAGAAAGAAAGATAGAGAGTGCTATTCTAGGCTATTCTTCCAGATAGCGGAGACCGCGGAAACTCGGACACGCGACTTCCTGCGATTTATGAGGGATTGCGTAGAGAATTCCCGGTAATTCTTCTCACACACAGAGTTAAATAGAACGGTATAAATAGGTTGACCATTCGTCCCGGTTCATGCAAATTGTTTCATTAAGAGAGAGAGAGAGAGAGAAAGAGAGAGAGAGAGAAAGAGAGAGTGGGAATCTCGATGTTGGAAGAGTCTTAAATATGGTGCGTGTATGTTTGCGGATAATACAAAAAGAGGGAAGGGGGTGAAGAGGGTGTGCAGAGACGGGGATGGAAGTCGAAGGAGGCAAACAGCGAGGTAGCTCGATTAATCATCCTCAATATTAGGAAACGAGGGAGAGAGGGGCGAGAGTGTGGAATAGGAAAGAGATCGATTTTTCGTAGTTGAAACGTGGAGAGCGTGAGACAACCGATTAAGTAGCGTTAAGAAACGCTAACGATACTATTTATGTCGAGTAGGAGAGGAGGAAGCGCTCTCTTTCCTTCAGTGTCGCTCTCTTTTAGGCCGTAGAAAACTCTCGGAATCGGAGAAGAGGCTCTCGTACTCCGGTCTGGTCGTTTGGTCTCGTTGCGACGACGACGACGACGACGACGGCGACGGTGACGGCGACGGCGACGGCAACGACGGTGGCGGCTACGGCGTCGGCGGCGCTGGCGCAAATGCGAGACGACGAAAATATTGGGTCTATTTCGAAATTCTATTTCGGTGCGTCGGTCGAGGCACCGAGCGTGCGCTGCTGCGTGATTCTCGCACGCACGCACGCACGCACGCACGCACGCATGCGGCCTCCAACTCTCGATTCCCATTTCCCCGTAGTTTAATTTTTCAACGCGTACGTTGCACTCTCTTAGCTACGGTGAAATCCCCAGGTACGATCGACGCAGTCTCCGATGATTTTCCTGCTGAAAGTCACGAGTGATCTCCAGCGAGTCTGCGAGAGATACACGCTTGTAACGCGGAGAATAGAAGAGAATTATCGCATGGAGTGGAAGTGCGCGCGAGGGAGAGAGAGAGAAAGAGAGAGAGAGGAGGAATGTTAAACGGGCGTGTATCGACGAGAGCCTATGGGAAAAGAGTCGGAATCAATCCAAAGCTGATTTATGCGCTATGTATAATTGGAGGTGGACGCGATTCCACGCTAAACTATTTGCCGTGCAATTAAACTCCCTTTTCTCATGGTGCATACATCGTGTAGGTCAAATGACCCCTTGACCGGAGAGAGTTGGCACGCGTTGCAGAGTCAGTTGGCACGTGTTAATATAACAGTTCCTAGCGTGTTTCTAAATATCAACTTTTACCAGATTGTATTCATAGTTGGTTCTTGTACTCCCTCGAATAACAAGCAGCGGTGTTTCGAAGGAGGAAACTTTATACAATTTCAGAAGAAATAAATAGTAGGACGTTTGCCTCTTCGACTACTTTATGCCGCTCGGTGATATCGATAAGTGGCAGAACACATAAATTTAGATCTTGTTCTTGATACACGTAAATGGTCAGAGCGCTACAAGTTTTTCTATGTCATAAAATAAAATAAAGTTTCCTAGGAGATTGCCCAGCACTATTGCTTGCATAGTAACTTGCAGATTCCGCCATAGATCACTGACATGGGTTTATTATGTTTTATAATAACGAGTAGTAAACTCCTATAGCTGAGTGATACACATATACACGTACATGGACGCACACTTTCATAGGACGGTCTTCTTCCGAGTTGGTAAGAGAGAGAGAGAGAGAGAGAGAGAGAAGGAGAGTGAGCGGTGGAGAGTTTCCTCGGAATAAAATGAAAAAATATAAAAGTACGAAGGGACAGGACGGGGAGAGGGGTGCGGGGGCGCAAGAGGGTGCATATAAATATTTTAGATAATAGAGACATTCTGTTCTTATGGTTTATTGCTGCTTCTTTTATCTTGGCGAGTTACTCGTTTAAATGGTTTGAAGAATCGTGTGCCGGCGCCGATCGAAATGCGCTAACGCGAAATGGCTCCGTAATAGCGGGAGGCTCTCGAGATGAAAAATTTCCCTGACGTCGTAACGGTGAACGCGCGATGCGTGACTGCTGTGGCACCCCACCTTTAATAGCGAAGCAGATTAGTGCGGTGGCGGCGGCGATGGTGGTCGCTTTTCTAGCTTCGGAAACATTTACCCGGAATCCGCGAGATAACCTCACGCTTACGAGGCGAAACTTTTTATCTGGCCCTGTGATATACGAGTCGAACTCGCGTACTTTTCTATGTTCGACCGATGGTGAACGCGCTCAAACGGCTGAAACCGCTCAAACCTTTACCCACACTGATAGCGATCTAAAGTACAACGCCTATTTGCCGGCTTGGGAATGGTCTGGCTAACGCCTCGTTTAGACAGTAACGACACGATTCGTGAGGCCGCTCCGAGAATGGATTGACGTCTCTTTTTTTCATCTCCGCAATCTGTTCATAGCGTGAATTATCGAACTGCCGCTTTCCACCTTCCGCGCTAATGCTTCTCGACGAATAGCAGTGGCGATGATGGTGGTGGTGGGTGGTGGTATCGCTGCTGAAACCAACAGTACACGGTACACGCGCAGGTATATTTTTCCTAGAGAATTGAAAATTGAATTTTTCGATAATCCTGCGCGAATTCGCGTTGCCGGTTCTGTCGTCGAGCTTTGATTTACCAACGCGAAGAGTAGGAGGAGGAGGAGGAGGAGCAGGAGAAAGAGGAGAGGACAGCTCGACGAGTCGCCGTTGTCTTCTCTTGCGAGAAGATTCGCTCTCACGATCAGTTCTTTTCTAATGGTCTCAAGGACGTCAAAGTTGCGCCAATTAAGCTACTCTAATCGCTAAATGCTCGCGCTCCTTCGACCTACTACCACCACCATCACCACCATCACCAACACTGTCAGCAGCGTTTTACCAACATTTCCGTGCCAGTACTCGATCGTACGACGACGTCCAACAGTTTCAAAGTAATCGCACGCTCGAGATAGGTCGCGCGTTGGAAACTTAAAAATTGCTCGCGATATTGCTCCGAATTTTTCTTTAATTGATCCCTGAAACATGCATGTGGCGCGACGGCGATGAAGGAATTATCCGGACGCGGCTCTAGCGAAAAGCGATTTTTTCCCGCCAATAATTGATACGTCAAAATGGCTTCTGGCTTTTAACATGCGATTATTTTGCCTCGGCGAGAGTCACTCGCGTCGACGAACGACGGCTCGCTCGCGCCTTCTCGCTTCGCTGCTCGATCAGCGCGCAAAGCGAAATGTGTAAAAGATGCTACCGAACGATACTCGTGTCTTGCCCTTAATTAATTTTAAGCATTTTCTCCTCGACTCTCGTGCATGAGAGCGAGTTATTCAAGAAATTTGAATACGAGTTTGTGAAGTAGCTTAGAAAAGTTTACTCGTAGCGCAACTCCGAGAAAATGTATACCAACTCAGGTATACGTAGCGCGCGTGAATACTCTGCGTGGCTTATACAGTTTCAGGCAAGTTCTATTAATACGACCCTAATGGCCAGTTACATCAACCTAAATTACCCGGTTGTTGTACGAACCAAGTTAACTAATTTACAGTTGGTCAAATCCTAGATACTGTTTCCTTACTTGATATCACAATTACGTACTCTTAACACATTTTAATTAACGCTCCTTGCGTTGAACGGGAGCGCCGCGTACCAATTATCGAGTTCCTATTTTTTAGCTATTCTCATGGAGAGCCACTCCGCTGCTGGACGGCGCCGTGATCGGTCGGTTGGTCGGTCGGTCGCGATCATCGACCGTTTTGCCAAGTCGGCGTTTAATAAAAAATCATTGATGTCATCGAGGCCATTCCAGATCATTGTCGGCGGAGTGGCGGACGTCAGTGAAAATTGGCTGAAATTTCACGATGATAGGATCAATGATATTATTCGCAACGTTCGATGGGAACTACCCCAGGTCCAGTCTCACTGGCCAATTCCCAATGGGCAGAGAGCTGTGCGTATAAGTGCAGTCTGAAGTTCTGCAACAGCCACAAAGTGGTGCATGTAATTCCTGGAATTCTGCAGGGCTGTGTGTTATCGTCCAGGGAGCCAGAAATTGCGGGTCCAACAAACGCGTCAGTCAAACTCCGAAAGAGTCAAGTTGCCCTTCAAGGGTAGTTAAACCGAACATGGAAATTCCGTTATCGTGCTAACACCGAATGAATAAGCATGGGAAACTTGCGTGTGTCTCTCCGAGACTCCGACAGTTTTTCGCAAGGCTAAAAAGTCCAAATTACTCGCGGCATCAAAATTCGCGCGAGCGATCGAACTCTACCCCGCTTTAAAAGGTGAAAAGGGGGAGGAGGTCGTAAAGGCTACTAAACGTACGACACATACATATGCATGATGTATGCGCGCAAACACATGGTCAGGCGTTTGCCAGACGCTGCGAGTAAGAAATTTCTGTTTTAAATGCAGTTAGAAAGCTTCCAGTTTAGAAAGGATCAGCCGCGTGTAATCAGACTAATCCCCGTGTACGTGTATCACGGGAGAAAAAGCTGACGGAACGCAGTGTACGCAGAGATTTCCCTTTCGACGTTTCTTTTTAATGACGCCATCAAGTTCTCGCGTGGCCAATAAAAATGTATAAGAGATTTTTGCTAAATTTAACATTGAATAATCTAGTTGGTACTTTGGCTCCTCCATGAGCAGCAGCAGCAGCAGCGGCGGCGGCGGCAGCGGCAACAGCAGTAGCATCTCAGACATTTCTTTCGCATTTCAAGTTTACGGCGAATGCAAGTTTCAGACTCGAGTGTCTTTTTTTTTCTTCTCTTTCGAAAGAAGAGGGGGGGGGGGGCGAGTGTGCGGCGGGGTTCGGAGGAAACGAAATGAACTTCGATTGTGGCATCCGTTGGCAGTCCTTTAGCAAGCCCCAGTAATTTACGCATCCAGTGTGTAAGAGAGGAGAGAAGCGCTGTTGCATAATTAAAACTTTTAATTATCACTCGCGTTTCTCCCAGTATTTCTCGAATCCTCGCTCGCTGGAATGACACACTTGTCTCTTGCGCTTCCTAATAGTTCCCTCGTATAATAAAAGAAGGACTCTCTCTCTCTCTCTCTCTCTCTCTCTCTCTCTCTCTCTCTCCCAACAAAAACCTTGATGAAACCTTGCCGCCACTTCAGCTTTACATTCTTTTTCATTTATTCGTGGCCCTCCCGTGGCCGTGATACTACGAGTGCTTTAGCTTTTGTCTCTTTGCGCCGCGCCGATGGTGCGGCACGGCGCAGGAATTGATATGGAGTGCGATAGAAATTGATACAGATACCCGGGGCCAAACAGATTGGTCGATTGAGAAAAGTGGAAACAGTGGCGGATCGCGAGGAGGGGAGGGGGTGCCGTCACAGGGAGGAAGAGAGCAGCATCCACCTTCATTCACCGTCAATTTCCTCAACGTCAACCAGCCCTCTCGACAGTCGTCTCTTCTCTACGTACGTACGTCGCCGAACCACCACTGTTACACAGGCACGAGTGTGCCTTTACACGCGCGTGTGCACGTGTGTCTGTGTGTGTGTGTGTGCATGCATGGACGGAATCGCCGAGAAAAGCCGGTTACCCGGGAAGCGGCACTCGTGAATTTACATCATGGGAGATTCGAGCGCGGGGAAATACCATCCTTTCCATCACGAAGAAAAGGGTTTACAGGCCAATAACGAGAAAGTCATTCGAAGCTAAAGCAATTCAGGTTCTTGCGCTCGTTTTTCCGTAAACAACTTACGTTTCACGAGTAGATTCAAGGCGAATTCTCCACTCGCGGATACGCGTAAAGTTACTCGGGTAATCAATTGAGTCTTATTGAATTTTCTTCTTGCCCCAGACTGCGCGAGGTCGGGGGGGGGGGGGGGGCGAGGAAGGTCGAAGAGAAGGTAGCGGCAGCATCAGCATCAGCATCCGAGACACGTTTATTTGCCAAGTTGATCGGGTTACTAATCATCCACCCGCTAACCTTTACTTTCCTCGCTGGAGAGTAGGCGGCGGAGTTTCCTCTCTCCCCTCCCGCCCTCGTCGACCCTTCGAAAGCCCGGCCCTTTTCTCCTCGCCAAGGACCAAAGATTTTTTCCTCGCTGCAATGGCTGTCGCGGCTGCTGCGAACGGAGGAAGGGAGGGGGTGGTAGCTACGATGGCGATGTTTCCCTCGAGAGGCTCGCATGTCCCCTGTGAGTGACCGAGGCTGGTGATTAAAGAGTCGCCGCGCGCTATAAAAGATGAATGCCGTGTGGAATACATTTGCATTATGACTACCTGAATATCGGAACAAGTTATCGACTTAATTTCGGTGAGAGTGCCGGAGGACACGTGAATAATGCGAAACGATATAGGACACGGTGGTACCGCGCGCGCGCGCGCGTGCCTTATTTATTCATCCTGCGCACAGTGCCATTAGTCACGTGAAGATGCACTTCGGCCAGATATTTGTAATAATTAAATTGGCTCGAGCGTGTACTTAAGCGAGCAGGGGGTTTACGTCAAAGGTATTCGCGGTGGCCCGCAAGTCGTTTCCGGTCAAAAGTTCAGTTGCATCGACGTCGACGTCGACGGCGGCGGCAGCGGCGGCGGTGGTGGCACCGATGCGAACGCCATCGGTTCATTTGAATATCGAGCTCCCGAGTTGCTAGCAAATTTCTGTTTGAGCAAGTTTCCTTTTGATCGGACTCTATAATTTCTCCAATTATAATGGCTATTATAATAGGGTTAATTTTCCTTCCTCGCTGCAGTCGGACTCGCTTACTCGTGAAATCGATTATTTTACCGCGTTGGTCTAATGAATATCATCCCCTCCCTCCAGCGTAAATATCGCGCGATGCGTATGAATCTCGCGAGTTTCCAAATTCAACGTTTCTTTTTTTTTCTCCTTTTTTTTTCTTTATCACGAACGCGAATACCGCTGGAAAAGCGGCGGCACGCGTTTTAAACAAACGTTCGGACGTTCGATCCGATAAGTCGCACCGTCGAGTTGGACCGGGTGGTGGTGGCCGTTCCTTGCTCAAAGAATTTTCTCGGCCGGAAAATTATTGATTTCCCTAATGAGACTCGTGCGCAAAATATGCGTGCGCGACGGTGAACAATTGCAACTGCGACTGCAACGAGGAGAAAAAAGGGGAAGGGGCAGGGGGCGAGATAACACACGGCAGTTCGCACAGACGCGATCGTCGCATGGTTTTCCTTTTTCCACTAGTTTTTCGAGGGGACGCGTGCTCGAGGAAAAGCTGACTTCCCCACCCCCCTTGTAAAGAGATTCAATTATAAACTTGTAGTCCAATATAATCCACGTTTGACGGTTGCGGCTCAACAGGTCAGGGGTGCTAGTGGGCGGCATTGTTTTTTGTAATCCTGATGAATATTAATGGCGATTCGTGAAAAGAGAAGAAGGCAAAGGAGTCGTCTTTGCTAATGCTCCTGCTTTTACTCGCTCTCTCTCTCCCTGTCGTACTTTTTCTCCAGTTTTCTGATCCCCCCCCCCCTCTCTCTCTCTCTCGTCCCTCCTTGACTCACTTTTATATTCTTTTCGCGTGTGCGGCTTAGTCATCGAGAAAGAGAGAGGAGCCCGATGAATCCATTTTACGTGGGTATTCAAATTTCGAGTGAGTGTGCTCGGAATGAAAGATCTGCCCCCTCTCCTCCTCCCTCCTCGCCCTCGTTTACCTTCCCACGCGGTTTAATCTCCAGCGTTGCTCTCGTTCTCTCCTCGTCTCTTTCTCTCGCTCTGTTCCGCTGCCGATTTTACGAGAGCATAAGTGGCAGTAGTGCTTTACACAGAGACAGCGAGAATAAAGTCATCAAGATTGAGGTATCCGATGTGAGATAACTGAGCTCCGGGTTGTTGTCGTCCAATCGAATCCCATGGGTCGTGCGCTAACTAGCGCGAGAGGGTGAGGGAGATATTGAGAGAGAGAGAGAGAGTCGCCGAGAGGAAAGGTAAAGCGTTATCCGTGCGTATTGTGAGAAAGCGAGTAATCCGCGTGAAACCATACTCTATCGAGAGTTATGAAGCGGCGCTAGGTTCTTTCCTGGCGCCTTGCGCGAAAGTGAATAAGGGAATAGTATCCGCGAGAATAGCGGACGCGTATGTAGAACATAGAATGCGAGATATTCAAAGTAAAAGGTGAGCAGCAGGAGTACGCTCGGCCTGTCACGTCCGCGCGGCCTGATAAAAGGTTATGCCAGGAATGCAGTTTCATGAGATCGCCACACCGCTATATTAATTATCGTACGCGAATTGCCGAACGGCGCGCGCATAACAAGATCAAGGAGATCTCTTGATTAAGAAAGAGGCACTTGAGCTTGAGAATCTGCACCCATCGGAGCGCGGAGGACCACGACGACGACGACGGGGGCTGACGGGATCGGTGGGGAGAGACTCTTTCTCGAGAGTCAATCAGCGGAGAGAAATATTAGGATATTACGGAGCAATTTAATAATGGCAGGACAGGGCAAGGCAAAAGGCAGGCAGGCAGGCACCGCGCGGACCACAGGAGGGCAAGGCAGAGCAGGGCAGGGCAGGGCAGGGCAAGGCAGGGCAGGGCGAGGCGGGGAAGGGAAGGGCAAGGTGGAGCACAGGGAGAGAGGGGAGAGGGGATTTAGAATAAAATCGGTTTGCTCGAACATGACAGGCATGCATATGAAACCGGGCAAAGGCAAGCCGACAAACTCCGTCCATCCACCACCCAGTGGCCAGGGATAATTGTCATTCTACTTGAGAGGCGGGCTGTGAAGCCTGTGACCGAGGCTTCCACGACGAATTTCCCTCCATCCCCGCGCAACCCCCGTTATACGCGCCGCGGCAATAATAATGCTGTCCGACATGTCAGATCGCGGTTAAATGGAACGATTGTTGTTCGTGGGCACGTTGCACCCACTCGTTACACGCACACCGCGCGTTGTCCCCCCCCCCCCTCCCCAAGATACTCGATTTTTAACGCAGAAAGCCCCCCGCATTCCGCTGCTCCCCAGAAATTCCGCATTTTTTAACTCGCTCCTACCGGCGCGCGGCGTCTTTTCATCCCGAGCCACTGGAATTTTTTCGAGATTTGTCAGAAATTGAATAAAAGTCCAACGATACATTCGCGTGGCTTAATTATTAAAGTTCTCCACTGGGTTTCAGGAGTTTTTTACTCCCGGGGAGAAATTCCCGTGCGTTCGTGCCACGGTTGCTGCCACGCTCGCACTCGCACACGAGCACTCGTTAGCCATGAATATGGAATAACATTTCGCGTTGTTCGATAATAGTATAAAGCTTCGTAATTTCGTCATGAAGCTCTTGACGGTGCTGTTCTTGCTCGTAGGGTGGAATATAACCGGCAATAAAACGTCTGCTACCACAGTGCGCGATGGTCAGCTCGGTCGTTTACATTGCATTCACGTTCCTTTCGCATCTATGCGTGTTGGCAGTGTGTGTGCGCGTGCACGCCTCTACACCGGTCGAATACCCCTTTGCAATTTTTAATAGCCTTCTTTTGCTATATTTTAAATTCAGCTTTTGCCAATTAAACGTCCCCTCCATCCCTCCATCAGAACCGTTTGAAAGAGTAATTTGCTTCCATGCGTCAATTTCAAAGATACTCGGACCTTCCCACGTAACGACAAGCTGACCCTGACCCTGTCTGCAAAGTGCAAACTGTCCGATAAGATCGCCAATACACACCTTCCGGTTAAGTGACTCGTAGGATAAGATAATTCAGTTGCTCCGGGACGATCGGTAGTCTCTCCCTTCTCTCTCTTTCTCTCTCTCTCTCTCTCTCTCGTCGTTACTTTCTATCTAGCGCAGATCCACGCACGGTACTCTCCCACGTTGCTCTCCTTTATTTCTATGCGTGGTAGCGCGTTGTGACTACACGCGCTTCTCATCCGGTGTAAGATTACATCGAGCTTATCGATGCACGATTGTTTTTATAACAATCACCATTGTTTATTAGATGAATCACCGAGGAGGCACTGATGCATTCCTTCCTTCGAAACAAAGATAAGGGTCTTCGGCAGGGTGTCTAGGTTTTCCTCTCCCCCTCCCTTGCATAGAATTCCCTTATAGATTCTTCTGCCGGGGAAAGCAATTTTCTCCAAGGAGAGAGTCCTTTTTTCTTGCTTATCTAGCCGGAGCTAGAGGAGCTTAGTTAACCGAGCGAGAGAGCGAGTCGCGAATAAAGATAAAGATATAAGCTGGTGCGGTACTTAGATAGACATAAGCTGCGGTCAGAATGGCAGTGCGATTAAAGCACGTATATCGCATATCCCGTGAGATTCTCCGTGACCGGGGAATGGATAAATAATGGCATCCAACGTTACAGTGGCGTGCTTTCGCTTCAACTGTGTTGCTGGCAAACGCGATATGCACACCGAACGTATACTAACTTGGCTAAGTACACGAGCTTTCAGGAAAGCTTCGTGGATCAGAGAGGAGAAAAGACCTTTCGTTCATCGCACGTGACAGGAAATTTAAAGCTCTGCAGGATGATAAGAAACATTAGGGAAAACAGGGCTCGCCTCCCTTGAAAAAAGCTACATTATTCAATGATCAAGGTGCTCGTTGCTCCTGCTGAAATTCTCTCGAAGAAAGAGGAAAAGAGAGAGGGAGAGAGAGAGAGAGAGAGTCCTTTGGCGAGTGAATCGACTGGTCACAGGATGTTCCACCATCATCGCCACCGTCGTAGGCAAATTTTATTAAAGAGTTCGCAGTTTGCTCAATGCGATAGCTGCTCTCCGTCCACTATATCATCATGGAATATGTCCGCTCGCCTGAAAAGCGTGATTACACGCATGAATAAAAGATAGGCAAAGTTTTATAAACAACGTGGGAGCTTAAAAAATACATTTAACGCCTTGCTTTGAAAATTCACTGAACACGCGCGTCCGATTGACAATCGCCTGATGATGATAATACGTTCGCAGACGCGTGAAATGCATATATTTTGCAAATAGCATCAGTGCTCGCTTTCGGAGTGGCAAATGAATATCGGGGATGACTACGCGCGTGCATGTGTTTGTATCAACTGCATAATTTCTTTGTGAAACGGCTACGGGGTAAACTTTTTCAATAGCCACACGCCGGATAATCATGCTAATGTTAACTGCCACCGTACGCGGCGGGGGAATATTTTTAATTAATATTTTTACCGCCTCCTTCGCCTCCCTCCCTCCACCCTCTCATTCGAAGGGTGTACGCACGGACATGGCGCGCGCGTGTCACGCGCGCGTCCTCCGGATAAAATTGTGGTCGGTCGAAACGGCAGCAGTGCATCGGAAAGCAGCGAGAAAATCGTTTGTTTTGATATTTGCTTTAAGCGCGCGTGCCTGCGTTGGTCGCGCGCGTTTTTCCATACAATTGGCAAAAGCCATTAAAAAGAATCGGACGTGACACACGACGTTGGTAAATCGAAGAAGAAATTTCCTTCGTCGAATGCGCCGGTTGGTACCGCCCCGATGAACTCTGGTACCGGTACCGCGGTATTCGATCCCCGGTAGATTGAAAGAGTCTCTCCCGGAGCTTTTTCAGAGAGGGTTGGGGCGGGGGGGGGGGGTGTAACACCGTCATACGCGAAAGCAACAAAGTTGCTCGACCCGGCAAACGCATTTGGGTTACATTAACGTGCAGGGGAGCGATGAGATGCGGCAACGGTGGGCCTCGCTGGAATTACCGATACAAATTCGTACCATACGGGCGAGTATCGTGTCGGACGTGCAACGACGATCGCAATAATGTCAGGACACGCTCGATCGAATCTCCCAACGGGTGGGGTCCATCACGCTTTATGAACTCACCGCCGGCTTCGTGCATGCGCGCGTACACGTACGCGCGCGCGCGTTGCACGCGTGCAAACGAGTATTTACTAAATTACGTCCAGGCTAGTCAGGCTCTTAGTGCTAGCAAGATTGCGAGCATCAAGAATAGAAGACCCGAGTGCATTCGCTTCGCCATAGACTCGCTTCGAAGCGAGAGAGTGATGCATCTGTACACGGAGATTATTTATTGTGTTCGATGTTGCTTTTAACCAAAGGATTCCGGGGGAACGGCAAAAATCCGATTGCATTGAAAATGTAACAAGACGCGGAGCCTGTTATCGCGCTAGGACGATAAGACGGGGTCTATGGGGAAGGGGAAAAGGGGGGGAGAGAGAGAGAGAGAGAGCGAGGGAAAAATATGCTATGGATAAGTGAATTGCATGACACGGGCGTAATCAAAGTTTTGTTACCTCACTTTGTTGCATTTGCGCGCTTGCACTTCCCTCCTCTGTGCGGGTGTGCGTGCGTGTAAAGGAGTGAAAAGTTCTTTTCTCGCTTTTTACCACTTGCCGCGCGTACTTTTACGCACGCGCACTGGGGTATAATGCAATATTACGTGTATCGTTTATTCGTCAAGTGGCATTAGTCGTCCAAGGGTATTCCATTTTTATGAATTTTTTTTTTCTTTTTTTTTTTTTTTAATAATCGTGAAAATGCTTTTTTTCTTATTTTCCCCAACTGTTTTTTCTCTCTTTTTTTTTTATTATTACAAACCGAACAACGAGGTTGAAAAATTAACTACGAGAGAGCTGAAATATAATGTTTTCGGGCACGCATTCTCATATATTTTCTCGTAAATGGAAACCAATTAGCACGTTGTTTTGAAAAATTATTAGCGTTCGAGCGTGCACCGTTTTCGAGATGAATGGTTACAGATTATAAACATATTGCACGGATCGGCGGTATATCGCGAGCCTTCGCAATCTCTCATCGAGAAAATAGCGGACGAGTCGGTGCGGATAGATAAAAATGATTTTGAAACGGGAGATGTACGCGCATTATACCGTTCTCGAATGCCGGCGCTCCTCCTCTCGTTGCCAGGACTCTCGTGCAAACTTACGTCGAACGCTCGGAAACGCGACAGCGCAAAGTCCGAGCAGTTGTTAAAAGTTGGCAAAATGTTTTAAATTGTGCAGAGATTGTAAGGGCGTCGGGGAAGGGAGTGAAGAGAGACGGAGAAGGAGAAGAGGGCGAATGGGGGGGCGGGGGGTTCACTTAAAGATTCCGGGCTTGTTAACGCCTATTGAAAAGTGCTCGGAACTTTTATTACCGACGACTTTTCGCTTTGAGGATTTTCCTCATTCGTTAAAGTCTTTGATCTCGATGCCTGTGAGAGCGGGGAAAATGCTTTCAGCGTGCAATATATTACGCGCGTGCGTGCGTGCGTGCGTGGCAAATATCGTCAAATTCGCGTAAATGCCGAGGTAAATGGCAAGCAGCGGACCCCCGGTGAACTACGCGTGCATTGTCAAGTGGTGCGCGCGATGAAGGACGCAGGACGCGTGCCGCGGATTGCACTTTCTCGTAAATATATTGTACACGTGTAGGCACGTTAAGATACGACGACGCAATGCTTATTTATCGCTGATACTAACGCAAGTACGACCCGAGCATGGCACAACGCTATTGAAGCAAGTGGGTCGCCCGTCATTCCTATTATCGTAATACATGCATTTCCAGGAAAAAGACATTAATTCCAATGCTAGATCACGAGAGATCGTTGATATTTTTTGTCACTCGCGTTTCCTCGGGGAATTTTAAGTATCCTTGGCGCAAGAGGACGAGGAAAGCAGGATGAGAGGCGAAGGAAGGTGGCGACGGCGGCGGCGGTGGAGGAGGAGGAGGAGGAGGAGAGGGAGGAGAGACGACGAGACGATTTATCTCGAACTCGTCAACTTGCGCGAATTCTGCTGTATCGTCGTATTGCCGTATCGATAGCTTCGTCGTGTGCTCTCCCTCGTCATCTCCGACGTTTCATCTGGCAGATCTTGTCAGAAATTGGCCGCTGTAAAGTTATCCGCGCTCGCCAGTGGCCATTCGACGATTATTTAGTGGCGCGAAGCAAATGGTGGCCGGGTACGGAGCAATTTACCATCACAAGAGTGGCGGAGCTTTGTCAAAATTAACTTTGCCCTCGGTGACGTAAAACTAACCCCGTCGGCAGCCAACGGGGTGACTCGGGATCAGGGATCCTGGCTAAGTTACGACGAGGTGTTGCTGGTTTCTGAATGGTTTCCATCGTCAACGTCACTCTCTCCCTCTCTCTCTCCCTCTGGAACGAGCGACTAGACCTTTGCCGAATGCTAGTTTGCGGGACGATCAAAAGGGCCGGGCACCCTCTACGGTTTTACTGGCCTGCCGGAGCAAATATAGCCGAAACTTACAGGAAAACCAGCAATGTTCTCCCAGCAACCCCTTCCACGGCCCGTGGAACCGGTGTCGCCCGTCTATTGCACGTCAGGAAAGAAACGACGGCGTCGATATTGTCATAAAGTATGACGAAGTATTCCGTGGCCAGGGCGGAAATTGGAAAGATTCAGTCAACGTAAATATACCGGAGATCGGACTCGGGTCGGGCCAGACCCCGTCGAAGGGCGCGGGGGCAGAAGGGGAGTTTTTGGATGAAAGTTCGTCCGAATCCTAAGCTGCTAGTTGCCCCGCAAATATTTAAGGACTGCCGAAATAATATTTAGAGGGGCGTCCGATAAAATTGGAATAAATGTTTCTCTTTCACCCCCGTGTGTCTTTCCCTTCGTCCAGATAAATGCGCGGAAAAAGAAAGAGAAAGAGATGGAGAATAGAAGGACGTGGGGACTTGGGGGATGATTCTGGCGCAACGTTACATCGGGATTCCGCGTGGCACGCGTCTTATATGACTGGCGCGCAAGAGGAAAGTAAAAGATTCCCTCGGCAAGCACAGGTAGATGCATGGTGGTGGATTTCCACGCGTATGGGGGAAAGATGAAGAAATCGTTGCCTTCGGAATTCCGCTGGTCGTTCGCTTGGCAACGATCCAGGAAAGTAAATCGCGCCCGGATTGATTTATGACCGACTGAAGTTTTCACCCTGGTACGAAAGCCCTTATCAGGATCCCCCTGCTCCTTGCCCCCTCTCCCCGTGATTTATTCCGCTGAAATTAGGGGAGGTTAAAAATAACATGACGCCCCTGAGCTGGTGGTATGTAAATGACGATTTCTCTGACTTTACATTGTTCGCCGAGCTATCTTTGAATCGATCGTCCGTCCGTCCGTCCGTCCGTTCCTGTATGGAAAAAAGGATTTGGCGCGTTAAACTTTATACCCTGCCCATAAAGGTATGGATAGTAATTTAAAGTGGAGCTCAGGCTTAAGATTTATCGCAACTATTAACAGCCGTACAGCTGTACGTTTTGCGTGGAATATCTTTAAAGGGAATCATATTCGCGGGAGAGGGGGGGGGGGATACTCGCAGTACGGTTCTCTTTGCATACGTTGGCAACGAGATAACCGTGCGTCACTATCCAGAGACCTTTAACCAACTTAACCCGTTTCTCCAGCCCATCCGCGCCGCTTCATTTGGTAGATGAAGCTACCGTATGCGCTCGGCAATGACGCCGCTCTGCAGATTTGGGTCAGATTGCGGAACCGACCCGCAAACTCTCCGCAAACATCAAAATGCATCTTAAGCGGCAAAGACGCGTTCGTTCCGTCGTTTAATTAACTTTGCACTACTGGCCACTTGACTGATTCATCTCGTGCAAGGACGCGAATCGCACCGATTGCTCGTCATTCGACTCATCGATGCTTTTCAAATTACTCTTGGAATTTGAGGGAAAACCCAGATCGAATCTACATTTCTCTCTCTGTCTCTCTCTTTCTCTCGCGTGCGCTCTTCCTACCCACTTGACAGATTCATTTTCTTTTAATTATCCATTGATCCTGACGGCGCGCTCTTACCTTAAATGCTCTCTCGGATGGAATTCTGATACGCGGGGCCAATGTTCCCACAGTGCTTCGAAATTACTCCTGTTTTGTTCTGACGTGTACAAATAATTAATGGCGGTAGTCTGCCGAGATTACATTTGCTCCCACTCGCCGGCTTATCTCGAGAAATTCAATTAAATGGGGTGAAAGCGACAAATATTAGCCATCGTCTTCTCGATTCTTAATAGATCGTGGCAGCTGTCAGGGGAACTGCGAGGGGACTTGAAAATTTGGAAAATCGTCAGTTTTGCCTGAAAAGTTTTGTCATCGAGGCTCGCGCGTAATGGCTGAAAGACCGGTTGCGGGTTAAAGGTAAAGGGAGCAGGCGGCAGGAGACAGTTGGCGGTGCCGTTTAGGGTGGCGAAAACTTTTCAATAATTGGCGCAATCGTAATAAAGCGAATAAGCGAGAAATTACCGCGAGCACGCGCCACCAGGTTCTCCGTGCTCGCGCGGCCATTATTCGAAAAGTTCCGAAAGCTTTAATGGCTTTTAGAAAGGCGAGCGTATCCGAGCCACCAAAAGTCGTTACAACTACCAGCGGCAACCCCCGGAGTTTCACTCTGGTCCCAGCGGCCTTCGCGTCCATGAATGAGCCTAGGATCCATTTTACCCATGGTTTCCCATGTTTTCCAAATCTATCTGGACCATATAAAAGCCCCTCGAAAATATCTCCTCTCTCTCTCTCTCTCTCACTCTCACTCTCTCTACGCTTTCATTTAATATCCCCACGATTTACTTTGCCGAAAATATGCTTTTCTTTTTCCACGTTTCTACGTTTATTCCCTTTTCCTCCTCCCCCCGCCCTCTTTATTTTCCTGTCACCTTCTCACCCCTTTCACCCCTTCCTTTGAAAACGCAACGCTGCAAAATTTCATTCTTATACCCGATCCCTACCTTTGACAATCACTCGATTGAATTTATCCAATGAGTAATCCGATTACAGCATCGTTACGTTTCAATTTATAACTGGCTCTGTGGCTAATTTTCGAACGAAGCTGATAGCTACGACAGCCGCTGGCAAACGAGGATTCGATCGATCTGTGCACACGTACGTACGTTCGCGCGTTCGCTCATTTCAACGATGGCGCCAGATTTGTTTTCACAAGAGGAAATAGACAGAAATATACGGGTGGGAAGGGTTGGTGGAGGTGGGGGGAGGGGGAGAAATCGCGCTCGCTCGACCGCTCGCGAAAATCACAGAGAACAGAGAAAGAAGAGAGGGTTCGACAAGGGCGTTAGGGGGTGTGTTGTTGGCGTGTGCGTGAAACGCGGCGCTATTCGCTCATCGAACGGCGTCTGCGAAACGCGCCTTTCTTACACCTCGCAACTATTCCATTAACGGGGGGAGTCCCACCGGATATTTTCCAATTCACTCTCCGAGTACACGAATTTAGAGAGAAATAGTGGCTCGCTGAAAAAAAAATGAGAGCCCGATCGATAGTCGCGCACAGAAATACTTGGGGGGTGGAGAGGGGGGGGGAGATAATTTCCATAATGGGACTGGATTTGTTTCTCCGCTCGGTATGTTGGAAAAGTTGGAAAAGTTGGAAAAGTTGAAAAAGTTGAAAAAGCGGATAAATAAATGTCCGTCCGTCCGTCCATTGCTCTCTCTCTCTCTCTTGTTTTTCCATGAGCTTTGATAAATTTCATTAAGAGAGAAGAGTTCCTCCGAGAAATAGAGAGGAACAGAGTCGTCGTACCACGTAGAAATCGCGTCTACGTGCACGCGTACGAACACGGAGAGAGAGAGAGAGAGAGCGTTTCTTGCGAATTTGATAGTTGAAAGATTATTTCAAGATCTGAAGTCATTCGGCGTGACATCTGCAATTCGTATTACTCACGGTCACGTTCTAGTTCAGCTGTTACGCTGCTTAACAGCATTCTCGGTAGAGCTTTCAAAACTGGTGAACCGAATTATCACATGCGATTATCTTACCTCAAAGTGCATCCACTTCTGCTTGGCTCGCATGACCCTAATTCGAGCTTTTAGGTTCAGTACGCGTGAGTAACTACGCAGGCGTGTATTGCTCCATGGCAAATGATAACAAAGTAAATTTCCTGTTACCCCTGATTTTACGCAGTAGCATCGGAGCTTTGTCCGCGTATAGCCTAACGTAAAAACATGTGTCTAATGTTCAACGAGTAGATGCGCGTGTGCGCATCCACGCACACACACACACACACACGCGCGCGCGTCGCAGCTGCAGAGAGACTGCGAATAATCGAGGATTTACGCGCGTATCAAAGTTTCCATTTCATAGAAAATAATTCATCCTTCGGGGGAGAGGCTGATTAAAAACTTTTCCACTGCTCGCGAAATTAATTCGTAAAAAGCGTTTATCAATTAATGCGCGTGTATAATGACGAGAGTGGAGCTCGTTGAATAAAATTTCAAGCTGGGCGAATCAATATTACTAATTAGAATCCCTCCGCGAAACTGACAAACCATCGCGTGTTTATCTCGGTGAAGTGCATTGGGCGCTCGCATGTTCCTAAACTCCTGCTTTCGAGCATTTCACTCACTTTCGTAGTTTGGCTAAGTAAAGATAGGAGAGAGGCGAACTAACGAATTAATAGGCATTCAATCTAATAAAGCTCACTATTTGATATTTGGTAGCCGAAAATCATTATCTGCTTTCAGCCATCCATTATGTAACTTTTTGGGGTGGCTTTTCGACGGGTGTTTTCAGCTAGTTTAAATTACTTGCATAAGAGAGCTTTGCCTCCTCATCCATTGGTGGCTGTTAAGGCGAGGCGAGGCGAGGCGAGGCGAGGAGGAGGAGGAGGGTGGAAAAGGGGGATGGATTACGTTCCTTCGTTCGGGAGAGATCGATAATATTTTTCAATGAACGGGGTGCATCCCTCTTGGCGGAGGGAATTTTCACGAAACGGGAAGAAAAGGACGAGGAGAGAAATGATATCGTGGATTTGGGAAAAAGGAAAATTGACCAATTTGCCTTAATGGCTCGAGAGTGGTTGAAACGTGGAGAATCGTGGAGAATCGTGGAGAAACCGAGAGTAATCAAGTTGTAGCTTAAAGCATCGAAACGTATAATCTCGCGTGCGACTATCCGCCAAGAGTGCATTGAACGCTCCTAATCCGAACTTTCGAATGTTATACTCTCTCTCTCTCTCTCTCTCTCTCTCTTCCTTCAAGAAGCGGAGGAAAAGTGGGGGAAGGAGAGCAGCGCAAGCCAGAAGCTTCTGCCAAGCGTCGTTTGACCGTATCATAAATCTCTCGATAGCGGGCCGCGGAAGGGTGAGTTTCACTTTCTTCCTCCTCCCCCAAACTTGGAATAATAAACAGGGACGCGATATATACACCGGTGCTTTATTAATAAATTCCATCTTTCCTGGAAGATGAAAGTGAGCGCAAGGAGAGGAAAATTAATGAATCGACATATTTAAGGAATGGAGTGTAAGAGATCGCGGTAACGGAGTTGCGTGTATCGGTGACTTTCTCCGTTGGCACTACCGCCCACCCCCTATGACAGTTGGAATCTATTTATCGACAGGCCAATCGCGCGCTTCGAAGAACCACTCGATTGATTGCCAGCTCCCTGGCTTGCTGACGCGTGTATGTACATTCGGCACAGACTGACTTCCATTTACTGTTCTAATTACACCTCGTCACCTCTCAATGAATAGCTTTTTCATTCACGGAGTGGCACGAAATTGTGTTGTCGAGAATCGATTGTCGTTCCTGATTAGATCGAGATTAACGACTACGGACCGATTAAATTCCACCTTTATTCGCGCATTCGGGGTATTTTGTGTGAAATTCCAAATCGCGCGAAGAACAAAATGATTTTCTCCGTGTAAAGAGTCGCCAACCGCTGGAATAATCACAGAGGGAGAGAAGGCAAATGGGGTGAATTTAATTGAAAAAGTAGATGATTGTCGGTGGCTCCTCGGTGGCTCCTCGGTGGCTCTTCAACGGCTCCTCAACGGATTCTGACTAGTGGCTTCTTAGCAAGCAGCTCACCGAGGTAAATTGAATGAGTCGACGCGTGAAATGATTTTTATCGAGCTAGTGGAAAACGTGAAAGACGAGGCGAGGTGGGGGGGGGGGGGGTGCTTGGAAATGAAGAAAACGGGGAAAGAGAAAACGCTGTTGGAACCGGGTCCATGGTGATAGCCCCGGTGCCGTTGGTTTCTTAACGGCAACTTGAAATCGTTAGCGGTGCGAAGCGGTGCAAATGCTCTAAGAAATCGCAGAAACGAACTGTTCGTCGTACTTGGCAGCTGCCAGATTTACAAAGCGCGCGTGTGCCCGTGTGCCTTCGCGTGGCGCAGCTTTCGTGAAAGCTCTCTCCTACCGGGGGGTTAATTAACGCTCTGGGGACTCCGGGGTCTCGGAGGAGGAGGAGGAGGAGGAGGAGAGGCGAACGAGAGACGGAAAGACTCAAAGGAGGAAACTCGTCGATGAGGGAGAAAAACGAGAAAACGAGAAAACGAGGAAAACGAGGGAAACAACTCAAGGCAACGTACTCGGGGAAAAGGGGGAACGCGAGTAGACTGCGCGAACTTGTTTCATTAATGTTTTCCCTTTTTTTTCTGCCGAACTCGCCAACTTAAACAGATCTCGAAACACACTTATTTGCTTGCCATAATTTCCATTTGTTCTGTACTGTGCCAGTCACCACCACCACCACCACCACCACCACCACCACCCCCTCTTATTGCTTTCTCCCGTGAATTATACGTTTAACCTGTTGTGCTTTATATTTAGCCGTGTCTCGCGATTGAATTTAATAGAAATCACTGCCGGGGAGATGAGAAATTAACGAAGCTTCGACAATTTCTATTAAAGCGACATTGGACGGCAGAGCGATCGAAGCTATTCATTAACGCTCTTGATAAATTATTACGCTTTTAGTAGGATGCTAATTGAAAGCAGCTTAATTATTTATGCAATGCGCGTTCCCGAACAGAGCGGGATGTTTCACGCGGACTTTTAAGAAGAGATATGCTTTAACGCCCATTTCCTCGCATTATCGCTCTTGAGAAGGGAGGAGGAGGAGGAGGGTGAGGGTGGGAGATGAAGTCGCTTCTTTGCACCAGTAAATTTTATAATAAAATGCAATTTCGGGGGCACAAGCTGCGCCGACGTAATCGGCTTTATCGTCTTCATCATCGTTTTCTTTATACGGAGCCAATATATTTCAATCCTGGCGTTAAGTACATCATTCTCCGACCAACCCTCGGTAACGCTGAAATTGCGAAGGCGCACGTCATGTCTGTGCAAATCTCCCGTCGTCTTCCGGCCTCCAGCAAGACCCTATCATCGATTCTCGCCTTGCCAGAGACGTTCCGAGCCTATCCACCACTTCTTTCACCCGTGCGATTGGTTCCGGCGTCTGTCGATAGATTAAAATTGCCGCGAGGCACCGAAAACCACCCCTTGAAAACTCTCTCATTCTCCAATTCCAGAACTGGAATACTTGACGCATTTTTAACCATTCTTTTTGCCCCTCCCTCTCTCTCTCTCTCTCTCTCTCTCTCTCTGTCTCTGATTTTTGCAAAAAAAGAAAGAGACTCTCCCATTAATTAAATTAGGCAATTGAGATTTTTCTTCTTCCTTCTACCCCCAAGATTTAGAGGGAATGAGAATATCGAACTAAGTAATGTAGTGGTAGTAGAGGAGCAATTTGATCAGGGAATCTGTTAAAACATTGGCAATGCAATAGGGTCTCGTTAAAATTTATCTGGAAAATTCCTTTGGACGTTCTTCGCATTCTAAAAAGGCTTGTGAGAAGGACCTTCTTCTTGGCACACGGTGACTAAGCCGAATAAAGAGGAAATGGCGAGTATTTACGATCGAGCACCGCATTATTATTCCATGAATTTAAATGCAAAAATGCGACGAAAAAGGGTTTCACGAGGGGAAAAAGGGGAAGGGGCACAGAAGAGGTGAGCAAACGAAAAAGGCGCGGACAAGGCCACCAGCCGTAGAAACTTGGCATAATCCGCAATTTCGTTCGGTTCGCCGAACTAAGATTTCCTCTTTTGGTCCTCGAACCTTCCTACGGCTTAGTTCTAACGCTCCTGGGAATGACACCACGTGTCCAGTGCTGCATTACTCACAGTATTATCATTTTACGCCTCTCCTCCCTCCCTCCGTCCCTTCCACCTACTCGAGAAGAAATTCACCTGTCAAAAGTCTTAAGAAATTTATCTCCCTCATCCTTCGCTCTTCAAGCGTATGCTTCGGGGGGAGGGAAAAGAAAAAGCAAAATGGAAAAAATCAAAAGGGATTCTTTCAATCTTTTCGCGGAGAAAGTGTTAATCGCATTTTCATTTTTATCCCGGGGAAAGAGGCGGATTTTCATTCTAGACACTCGGTATCGTCAAACTCTTCGAATCTTGAATTTCGAGCGTGCTCGAACTTCTAAACGATAGGGCAGCTGGTTTCTATGTTGCTCGTATCGAATCGGTAAAAGTACCATACAATAAAAGAATACGACAGCGTTCAAAGCGGAATCCCCTTAACTTTGTTTCGGGAACTCCATAACCCAGACGTTGACCAACCTCTCCCAATATAGAGGTTTACTATTGGATAACGCCATCGATGATACAGATTTAAACTTGCAGATTTCATCGAAATTTTATTTAGTCTCACTTTATGCGCTAAAAGTGATTCTCCGCATAGCTGGTAAAAAAGGATACATATACACGTGTACATGCACCGAGCCCCAAAATAATCGCGTCATTTTTACGATAATTGGATCCTGTATATTATTTTAGCATCGTTCAGGTGTAGAGGAGTAGGGAAATAAAGCTAAAAGCATCCGTAGGTAAAAGATAAACGCACGTGTGATTTTACGAGGCCCTGCGGATGGAGAACCCTGGGCAAAAGGTGCGCGCGCGCGAGTGTGTGCGTGTGTGAGTGCGATCCGTCGGGAAGGGAAGATTCCCATCTAGAAAATTTAATGATACGTTACAAATGAGACGTGAGTAAGGAGATCGCCGCGTTGCCCCATCCATTATGCATTATAATTTTTACTACTTATTTATTTATCCAGGACCATCGCGCGCGACTGGCCAAAAATACTATTCCTAGAAAATAAAGTTTCTCATAGCTCGGCTTTCCGCGTTACGTGCTTGTCCTGCCTGATGTGCTATTTTCGTTGTACTTGTTGCCCTGCCTTGTCGAACGAAATCCTACCGTGAAAACCATTTCGATCGATGAGACCCATCGGAATTTATCGGTCGCGTTGTACAATAATTCAATCATTGCGCTAAATAAATGAACAGCTCCAAATGGCAGAGAGGCATGACTGCAAATTGCATTTGGTCCAAGAGTGGAATAGAAATAAATTAGTAGCGAGTGTAGTGGGGGGGAGGGAGGGAGGGTGACAAAAAAAAAGTGAGAAATCCGAAAACAAGCTCTTAGCTGAGCAAGAGCGTGGCGTGCGTAAGGTTTTGCCGTGTAAGTAGAACAAGTCTTTGCATGGGCAGACAGGTGATGAGATTCCCAGCTTGTTCGGACAGAGAGACCATTCCGGTGACGCGGTGTGATGAGAATGGATAATTTCGTAGTCATTTTTAGCAATACCGTGCGAAAAGGCACAAATGCTCAAGTTTCCCACTGGAATTACACAGTCGATGTCTGATAAGTTTTATCTCCTTTCTCCTTTCTCTTCTCTCTTCTCTCTTTCTCCCTTGCTTTCTTACTCTCCTCTCTCCTCTCTTCCCACCAATTTTTTAACGATCGACATCACGCGATAGAATTTTAAACGCTCCTCCATTTCGAACGCATCAAAGTTTTCTTTGCTTAGCTATAAAAAAATATTCACTCTGTTTAATCAGCTGTCCAGGCACCACTTGGAAAGCTCTCACAAACTTACAATAATAACTTACTCAACAATTTCCTTACACACTTTATTTAATATGGAAGTTACGCGAACATGTGCGTAACTTATGAAAACCAAATGACACTTACTTAACTCCCTATGACTCTCATAACTTTCAAGTTACGCTCTATCTGCATTCCCGCATCTTTATTACTCCTTTTACCACGTTCATCTCTCTAAAGCCCCTACAAGATGCTATCTAAATTTTATAATCTATATACAAAGTGAATTAAATTAGACGATGCGGCCCTTATCCGAAGTCTGCACTCAGGAGGCGGAGGAGGAGGAGGAGGAGGAGGAGGAGGGGGTGATGGTCCACTACTCCCCGGTGTCTGTATTTTTCTCTTAAACAACCGGAGCCTCGAGGAATCACCTCGTCGATGCGCGTTGAAATTCGAAAGATTCTGTCGTTGCGTCGACAGAAATCTGAAGACGTTACCTCGATCGTCGCACGCATTATCCTCGAGATTCTTTCTCTCCGCTCTCTCGTATAGATTTAAAAAGAAATGACTTCCTCTCGAGGGGAGAGAATTTTTCCTTAAGCAAATAGAGGGATAAACGCGAGCGGAATTTGTGAAGTGCCGGGCTAGAGATTCAGGACGCGGAAGAACACTTGCAGAAGGATCTCGATCGTCTGAAGCGGCTCTTAACTTTGAGAAAAAGTCATAAGTAGAAACGAAAGAAAGAAGTGGGAAAGTAGCTCGGAGAATCGCATCCGAGTTTACGCAGCGGACAGCTTGAAAGCACTTGGTCATGATCTTCACGATCGTCCTCGTCGGATTCGAGGAATAGAGGAGGAATGAACGAGAATAGAAGTTTGGCAAGTTCTTAGAGAGCGGACGGACGTTGAGTAGTGATAGCGAGGAACGACGTACCTTCACGGTGGTAGTACCCCGCCGCCACCGCTCTGCCGTGGTGGTATTGAAAATGTGACTTTGATTGAATGGGAAAAATATGACGCGCGGGGGACCTCCTCTCTCTCTCTCTCTACCTTCGAAAACTTGGCGCTGAAATTCGCTTAATTTTTCGAGTTCGCCGCGAATACAAATGTGCCATTCGTAGGTTTCGCGATATAAGAGGATTATCGGAAATCAATAGCGGGGGGAATGAAATTTTTGGCGCATCGATTCTTTTGTAGGGCAGCGGCGTAGTTGCGAGCGCATTGCTTTTCAAGTTGAACCGGCGTTCAAACATGGATCTAGTTTGTAAAGCAAGTTTCAAACGTCGACACGTCTCCGAGGAGAAAATCGAGTTCACCGAGCTCTCGCGAATATCGGATTGTTGGATGTTGCTGCGAGTATCTCGTGACTTTTCAATGTAAACGATTGCCTTTGTGGAACTGGCTGCGTAGCGATTGTGTGTACGTGTGTAAGTGTTGGTTGCGTGGCAATGGTCGCGAGCGTCTTGCTACGAAACCTTAAGATCGGCCTTAAAAAGCTTCTCTCTCTCTCTCTCTCTCTCTCTCTCTCTCTCTCTCTCTCTCTCTCTCTCTCTTTGCGCCTGACCTGTTCCACGCTGTGGAACGATCTGCTCGAGCGATGCATCGGGAGCAAGCGCATTAGCAGAAATTAGCTGGAACACTGTAGAGCAGTTGCATCTCTGTATAGGTGTACGGTATAGGTATAGCTATTTTGATTGCAAGCACCAAGTCGTAATAGCTGAGCAATGTCTACAGAACCAGAGCTGACTCGATGCAAATGTAGATCACCAACATTATCGTGGGAGCATTTCTGTAAATTCTCACGGTCCTACGTGGAGGTTCATGAATATTCGAAACCTCGGAAGATGTTAAGAGAGTCCTCGACGCCCTGCTCTACGTGGAGGAGGTATCCCATGGTCTCGAAACGCTATTGCTCATCTCCCGGGAACACTCGAGGACGCTCATACTCGATTTCAAGTTTTCTTTTCTTCCGCCACACGGTTCGCCTCGCGTTGCTTTTGTGCCAATATGACAAGAAAGCGAAGAAGGGCGAGGGGGGAGGGGCTAGAGAAAGAAAGAAAGAAAGAAAGAGACGATACGATCGAGTCACACTTTGTGCAGACTCGCTGCAAATCGATAAACGAATCAAGTTCGCGAAAGCGTCGCCTGCATTAAAATCAATGATTGATTGATTGATAGAGGGTACAGGCTAGAGGGTAGAGAGGGGGCGGGGGGCGGGGGGCTCGGTCGATCGGTCCGATTGAATTTCACGGCATGTGTCGATTTGCAAATTGGCGCGGTGTTGGATCTCCACGGGTTGATGCGAAAATGAAATCTAGCGGCTCGTCGATTTGGGTCTGATCTAATCGTACGAGCACCGTCAAGCAGAACTAACTACGGCGTAAGATCGAATTCCAATCTGCGAAATCCTAAACTGCGGCTGCGTACGGCCGAGCGCCCGTTGGAACTTCCGCAACGGCACACTTTCCGATCGACATGGTCAAACTTGAACCTCGAAACTTACTTGCGATCCGAATGGACCTCGTCGAGCAGACAGAGATAGGGACAGGGACAGGGACAGGGACAGCGACAAGGACAGGGACAGACAGCCGTCGATTCAATTAGCGACGTTTCAGCGGGTTACCGCATTTAAATGAAGCACGGTTTGTTAGCTCGACCCAGCCAGCAGCCCTCCCTGGAACCTCCTCCTCCTCCTCCTCCTCCCTCTACCCCTTTCGGCCTGGTCCCTTTCACGACGAGCTCGGACTTTGCAAGCTCCCCACTCGCGAGCTTGCACCCGCTGACGCTGGCAAACTTTGCTGCCGCGTCATGCTTGTGGTCAGTATGACGCACTCGATCGGCCATCGATCATTTCTCTCCTCCAGGACACCCCAAGACGCCTTCGGAACCAACCCTTATCCTCGGCATCTTCTCACACCTAGCTTCCTCCCATTCAACCCCCCACCCCCTCGCTGTATTCTCGATATTTTATCACAGCCACTCCACGGGCCACCTTCAACACGCCGCCGCCGCCACTCATGAATAAGAATGAATAACTACTTCCTGCAAGCTCCACAATAATAAAAATCTCTGACAATATTGATTCTCTGCATTCTTCATGATATGTAAATATCAAATCCACCTTCTGTGAAAACATATTACACGCACGTTGCGCGTGCATACGCAATTTTTCACGAGTCCGCGCGATCGCGTTGCTTGGCCCCCGAGTAAGCTCGTTCAAAGCACTTGTTTGCGAATTATGCATAAATTGTACGCGCAATTAATATTATTTATCCAAAACAGACCCCCGGGAAAATTCGTCGAGGCTCGAAGGTACTCGCGATAGCGCAGCTTTCATAAAACGCGCAATCAGAGTTCAATGATCGGAAACACGGACGTAGAGAGAGAGAGAGAGAGAGGAAGGGAGGGAGAGAATCAACCCCTGTCATTTTCGAAAGGATCGATAGATCTCCGATCCTCTTGAAATTTTGCAGATTCCCGGTATTTTCCTCGCCTCGACTTACGAGTACCGCAACACTGGGGTAAATTTCTAAGGGGGTTGGAAATCCAGTGAATTTCACGTAAAATGGCAAAGGGGTGACCGCGCGCGGTATACACGCGCGAATCGCCGTGATATATTTAATAGAATACACAGAGGATACTTACCTCGGTCGTGGGTGGAAGAGCGGAGGGTCGAGGGCGGCGCGGAGGAGAGTGGGAGTAAAGTTTAGTTTTATGGAGTGACTATGCTCTGCAAGCTTTTTCAGCTTTATACATTGTCCTGGGGGAGGACGAGCACATCGATTCTTTTCTAGCTTTGCCAGCATTGCACTGGTAATAAACTCTCGAGGCGTTTTTGTGCGCTCCGCACTTTATCCTGGAAGTGCTAGCGTGTAAAAAGGCCAAACGCCTGTAAGCGTTAAGCCGGGGTAGTACGGCGTGCCGGTCATTTACAAAAGTGGGCTGAATAATTTCGTTAGACTCACTTGGACTGTGAATGTATCAGCGAGCCGCTTCCCTCTCATTATTCAAATGAGAGATTAAGGGAACTTCTCGACTTTGGTTAAAATCTCTTTCTCCGTTACGTACGCACGCATAAAAATTTCCACCGCTGTCGTCGTCTATACTCTTTTAACTCTCTTTCTCACTTTTCCTCTTTTTGTCTTCCGGCTCGAACCTCGTAATCCCCTGCCTCATAATGTCTAGTTAAATTAATCGTCGACTTTTACATATTGAAATAATGAATGAAGACTTTTTCGGAGACTCTGCTTCTCTCTTTTCTTTCCTCCTCTCTCTCTCTCTCTCTCTCTCTCCCGTCTCTCTCCCCCTCTCTCCCTTGAAATTCATCCAAAGTGCCAGTCAGTTTGTGCCTGTTCGTTCAGTGACTGCTCGTCTGCTCGTCTGCTCGTCTGCACGTCCATCCACTCCCTTTCGAGTTTTCGCTCCACGGACTGTCAGTCTGCAGCTACCCTACGAATTTCCCCGATGGGGACGGAAGGTTCTATCCAACTCGACCTCCTCTAGGTAGTTTACGGTCTCGGGGGCAAGTTTAACGACTGGCTCGTCGATCTCTCTCTCGACCCCCTTTCCTGTCCATTATTCCTCTTACTCGCTTCACTCTCCACCCTCTTTATCCTCTTTCCGAGATTAGAATTAAAATAATCTCCCTAAACTATGGCGTTGGATCTCTCGTATCTCTTGGTCCATCTCTTCCTTGACCTAGACTACTGTAGAGATTTTTCACGATTCTGATCTCTCTCGTGATTCCCGCTTGCAAATTCTCCATCCAAAGTATCCAAACGTAGGAAGGGGGAGGGGGCGTATTAAAAATTCGGAAGCTACGAAGCTTTCAGCAAAAAGCAGCTTGAGGAGCAGTTGAAAAGTCGAAACGGTCGAAAGTCGCGACACCCCGGACCACGTCTCGAGAGAAATCTTATCAGACATCTATGCCAGAGCGACGTCTCCTTGCAGATGGATCCCCAGGGATAAGGAGGAAGGAGAAGGGAGAGAGACATGCGACTACTCGAAGAATCGAGAGAGATTCCTGGAATTCTCTCAGAACTCTCTCTCTCTCTCTCTCTCTAACCCCCTCTTCTACTTTCTGCAGAGAATCCTCTGTTCCTATTACTCCCCTTTCTGTCTCTCGTATCTCCTGAGATATCGAAACGCAATCTCGGGTTAAGGTTAACTGCGCACGGTGTTCGGAGATGCGCGTACAAGTTGTAAAATATTCACCCTCTAATGTCTAATCGCATCCGCTAACACACCTAATAGCCTTAACGCTCCATTATCAGATAGCCATAAAAAGAAATGATCGGGAAAGAGGAAGAAGAACGAGAGCAAAGAAGAGGGGTAGCTTGAGTGAATAAAAAATTTAATGTTTCCTTATTAGCCACTCTACTGTCAGTTCCAGTCAGACGAGATCCGACTTTGATTACGTTTTAAGACAACGAGGTTTCAAACAGCCTCTCTATAATTTACGAAACGCGCGGCAGATTTCAGATATTAGGTTTGCTCAATCGCGATCTAGCTCTCTCTCTCTCTCTCTCTCTCTCTCCCTGCTTTTCGATAAAATAAAAGACGGACGATATTATCGAAACACTCGATAGAATTCTATTTAACGTTTGTCAGGCGTACACGCGGAGCGTCGCGACATCTCGCCAATTGGCTCAATTATCCTGCGGATAAAATTACATAATTATGAAATTGCGCGATGAAGATATTTAAACAAATTCTCTAGTGGCAAATATTCCGAATAATCCCGATAACACTTTGTCGATTTGCGTTTTGATATTTCGCGTGATTTCTCTGTTGATTTAGCCTACTCCAGCATTTTTCACCGATATTCCTGTCACGCGAATACACGCGCACACGCGCATCCGGTGCGCGTGGTGCGTCGGTGTGCACCGTTTAATGTACACAGTGGTAAAGTATTGATTAAACTGCATAAACGGACATGATTCATTTAACGCGAGCTCGTCAAGAGTGAAAAATAATGGAGGCGGAGAGGCCGGAGGTGGACGAGAAGGGGGAAGAGGAGGAAGAGGCGGCCTATGGATGTCCGGTCGAAAGGAAAGAATCGAGAAGGTTTATCGCTGGAAATTGAGTGGGTATATTTCTTCGTCGGGGATTAGAGGTCCGATCGGTAATGCATCGATAGTACAGAGCGGAAGTGGTCGTTAAACGAACAGGGAGTCGCCGTAGAAGCGAGGGAAGAACGACTAGTGACGTAGTGCTCGAATACTGGAATTCGCCGCAGTTAACTATCCTCGGGGCGAGGGTGGGATGGGATGGGATGGTATGGGGTGGGTCGGCTCGAGGGGAGGGTACGAGTTAGCGCAGCGGTACAACGCGATCCGGTAACGTATGCACCCATCCAGTCGTTTCCTGGCAATGCGTTACTGGTTCTTGCTGTTCTCTGCAAGCGTATATCAATGGCCCTTTTGCTCACCGGCTACGACGAGCGCGCGAGGGAACCCACCCCCGATGGGATTCGTACGGAGACAGTCCCGGAATTGCAACTAGCCACGCTATCGATGCACGGAACTTCCTTCACTTGGAAATTGCATTTTTAAATTGCTTCCCGAGCAGCGCACCGAGCGATGGATTTTGCGTTGTTGTTGCACGTGCGTCGTTGGAGAAGCGCGAGAGTATCGCGAATGTCGAATTATTAAATTATCGAGTCAGTGACGAGATGGAAATAGGGGAAGGTATGGTAGGAAAGAGAGAGAGAGGGGGGTGGACCATCCGCGAGTCAAATGAGCCGACGTTGTCGGTCAGTGGCGGTGCTTGGAGGAAAGACGAGAGAGACGAGGGGTTGAAAAGAGAGAAGGGGGAGGAGATGCGCGAAGGGGGCGCAGACTTTGAGAGGCGGTTGCAGCGTCGTAGTTTCTTCGTAGTTTCGCTTCTCCTCCACGTTTCGTTATCTCTCAACGGGTCCCACTTGCTTTCTTCCTCTCCTCTACTTTCCCCGCCCGCCACCCCTCACCCAGTCGTCTTTCCCTGTACGTGACGACGCCGTTTGCCGAACTCGTGCATTCGCATTTTCACGGGTCACCGGGCATTCGGTGGAGCCAGCCTGTACCTCCGCACGTCCCCACCTCTTCACCTTCGATGGGTTGCTACACAAACTTGCCACATTCTCTAGCCCTCCACCCCAGACCACCCCATCAAACCACTCGCGGCGGAATTGGAAATCAATTTAAGAAAACCGTAATAAACGAATAGAATACGTTTGCTGAGAATCGTGGAAAATATTTTTTCGAGAAAAATCTTTAGAAGGACCAGGGTCGTCGGTAGGAACGCATCATCATCATCATCGTCATCGTCATCGTCATCGCCATCGACCGTGAATCGTGAAAAAAACGTAAAACACACGGAAGCAAAAATTTGTCGAGATTCCTCGCGTGAGACTCTTTTAGGGTGTGATCCTTTAGGGGTTGCCATTCCGGTGTGAATTCCATTCACGGTCTGTAATTCGCGTAGCTGCGTCGACGTAAGAATGCTTTAGGGTTGTTTAATCGAGCCGGTCTTGAGCTTCTCGCTTCCAGCGAAGTGACACGAAAAGGAAAAATATGTTCGTAAAAACGGACGTATCCCTGTCACGAAAGGGTGTTGTTAGACATTAACTTGTACGTCGCTTCCCCCGCCGTTACACCGCCGTATCACGCGCGCGTCACTCCGTCTTAATATCGTAGCGTGAGTCGGACCTAACGCCGCGAGCATAATAATTTCTGCGTGGATAATTCCTTGGCTGATTTTCTCAGGCCGGCACTCCGCGAATGGTTCTCGCGATGAGCCAAAAATATATTCCGGTCCCCTCCACCTGTAGTGCGCGGTGTAAATGGCCTTTGAATATTTGCATCGGAGACGAGTTTATTGTTTTAACTTTGAGCCAGGGTCGACCCTCGCGAGTGGCATGTTTGTATTAAGAATTCATTAATTTTACCAGCCAACGGAGCGTGTCTTTTTTCCACCCCCTCTCGCTTTTTGCCTTTCGTCTGGTCTCGTTTCGTTTCATTTCGTTTCGTTTCATTCGTCTCGTCTCGTCTCGTCTCGTCTCGTCTCGCCTCGCCTCGCCTCGCCTCGTCTCCTCCCGTCTCGTCTCATCTCATCTCGCATCGTTTCGTTTGTTCGCCGATGCCATTTATTTATTTATTAGCGCTCTCCCTTCGACCGGCGCTTCTCCTCCCTCTCCGCGCGAATCACGCTCACTCGAGAGGAGTCGCACTCGTTTAAACCTATACTACGCGTTCCTCCGCGCCTTCGCGAGGCGTCCAAAGAGAGCAGGCAACGCGCGCGCGTAAAACAAGTGGATACTCATGCCGGCGCGAAACCGTACGCGAAAGGCGAAGCTTGCATAATGCGCTAAAGTGCACCGGCGGATAAAATGATTTTTATCTCTAAATGGATTGCGATAAGCTGAAAATTAAAATTATGTATACGCGCGAGATAAGCGCATTAATCCTTTTTTCTTCTTCCACTGCGAGATGCAATTTACGCGGGAGAAGCGCGAGGAAGCCCGAATCGTGTTGCCAACGCAGTTGGCTAAATGTAATCTGTCCCGCCGAGGGAAGTTTTAATAACACGCGCCCATATCGACGGAAAGCCACCACTGCGTTGGTTAATGCAGTCGGTGCGAGTGGATTTCTCTCGCCGTCATGAACCATGCCAAAGTAGATTCGAGGTGTGATCTCTCCCGATTTCAGGAGAGAGTGCTGCGAGCCGCGAACTGCGAGCTGCAAGCTCCTGCAGCACTCGCGACGTAGGAGCGAGCGTGCAGCGAGAGCACCGAACTTCTGAATAGGCAGACCAGCCAAATGCTGTTCTACCTTCGGTCGATCAGCGGCTTCCAAGTTTCCTCGCGCCCACTCGTGATTTACTCGGAGCTCACCCTCCTTTCTCTCGTCGAAAGCTCGCCGCTTCATCATCAAACGTTTTCCACCGTAACTCACGCAGGCGGCCCTGCCTCCCCTGTGCGCCGTCCCTCCCCCTCGCGTGTCGCCCCATCCTCCCTGTCGCTCCATAGAGCGATTCTTCCACTTGTGGATACTCGGGGGTTGTTCGGAACGCCACGGCCTATCAACGACTGGTAATTCCGCGTGTTTATCCTCGCCCCCTCCCCCTCGCGGGGGTCCCGCATCCCGCGCGCACCACCCCCGCCACCCCCGTCGGCCCGGGAGAGGCACTTGGAGAAACTCGGCGAAACTTTTCGACGGATCCATACCGCACGAGTAGCCGGGGGACCACGATGGATGGAGGAGAAAGAGGAGAAAGAGGAGAAAGAGGAGAAGAGAGTGCCGGCAGTTGTACCTTGCGTGTAGTAGGTAGATTCGCGTGTGTGAGTTTGCAACGTTCCATTGCACAGAAATGCCGACAGCGCCCACGAGACCGGCTGGAGTGGAGGGTACGTGCCCCTTCCAACCCTCCGCTCCTTCGCCCCCTTCATTCTCTTGGACCGCCCCTCCTCCGACAGCTTCCTGGCAGTACGCGACATTGCGTTTATACGTCTTATGCAAATTCACCGTAAATTGCCGGGTTTAGGCCTCGCCACTTGTGTTGCGATGCTCGACCTTCCGGGCGCGAACCCCTCGCTGGAAGATGGATCCTCGATACCCTCCCTCCCTCCTTCACCCCTCTCTCTCTCTTTCCCTCATTCCTTACCACCGCCGTCACCTGCAAGAGCTGCCAGAAACTGCTGCCTCCTTCAGACTGTGACCTACATTATGTATGGAGGAACTTTGCAAGCCTTTTCCCCCTCCCGCTCCTCAATCTCCTCCACCTTCACCTAATCGAAACGGAAAATCTTGGAAAAGATTTCCACGTTCCCGGCGTGCGCGATACCAGCATTTTAATTCTCGCGGAGAAAAAATGTGTATGGGGGTGTGAACCACCACCACCACCACCACCACCAACACCACCAGGTGGGGGAGAGAAGCATCGGCAATGATTTTTCTCCGCAAAAGTCGTGGCGTGGACGGCGGGGAAAGGGGTAGAAAGAGAAACGGTAGTGGTGGTGGTGGTGGTGGTGGTGGTGACACGTAGTGTGGCGTCGTAAAGTGAAAAGTTGTCGCTGGGAAGGGAGTGAGTCTTCGTGCCAGGGCATTGTTGGTTAACGAGGTAACTCGACACGTTCGAAGATAACAGGGTTCGTGCTCCGCACGAGTAACTCTCGGCAAAAAGTTGAGGCCGGACTCTCCAGGAGCTCAGGGCCTCCTCGCGAAGGAGGATTGCGGTTGTGACTCTAAGGACGAAAGGCTCTAGAAGGCTCTTGGACGGAAACGTAACTCGAGCGACTCGCGTCTACCGGGATCGTACACGCCGACCGGGATTATCGCAAACAGCTGCATCATTTTCCGACATATCTACTATCCTATAAACACCCTCTTTCTCTCTCTCTCTCTCTCTCTCTCTCTCTCTCTCTCGCGCGCTCTCTTCCCTTCCTACCTTTCTAGCTTTCTACCTTCTTCCTTCCTCTCTCCAACATAAGCAATGCTTTCTTCCGTGTCTGAGGAACGACAATAGCTATTGTACTACAAAATCAATACTCCAGCTACTTTTCTCGTCTCTCTCTCTCTCTTGCATACCCTCTTTCTCTCACCACTCCCTTTCTTCGCGTTATAATCAAATTTAGGAATAAGGTGAAAGGCTCTCGAGTACAATAACGAATGGTTAATTTCCATCTTTCGACGCAGCTCCGAGGAGACCTTGCGCTCCCAGAGGGGGGGGGGGCATTGAAAAATTTGTCGTGCCTCCCTTTTAGCGTGGAGAGTCGAGGGGGTGGGGGTCACTCGAGTGTGCACTTGCAGAGCGAAAGGAACTCGCGTTCAGTAGTCGCTACTACCGTGGAGAAGCTCGTTTTTTATTTGCCACGAAGCGAATTCGCCGGGCGTTCTACGTACGTACGTACGGCTGCCATGAAAAATAAACCTGCCAGAGATCGCCGAGTTTCTACCACGAGTGTGAAGCCGTGTCCTACACGGCGCAGCCGATACACCCAAAAGGCAGGAGAGGAGAGGAGAGGAAGGGAGAGAGGAAAGGAGGCGGAAAGGAAAGGAAAGAAATTTTTCAAGAAATTCTCACTCTCCGAAAAACCTGGGAAAGACCCGGGGAAAACCGAAATAAGAGGCAACGAATCAGTCATTGATCCTCGTTTGCACGGGAACTGCGCAAATTATGCACGCGCCCCCTGCCCTGCTCTGCCCTGTCCTGCCCTGCCCTGAATAATATAGCCGAGTCTCTCCCGGCAACTCGCGTCAATCTTTCGCCTAGCGAAAACTGGCTTTACATCTAAATTAATATCTACGGTAAGCCTTAGAGACGCGCGATTACGAATGCTTTTCAAAGCTGGCGTTCACAGCGGGAACTCAATATGCGACCATAATCAAGCCCCGTTCGGTTTACCAATCGTTTTCCATAATAGCATAACAGAGCTCATCAGATTAACGATTGCAATAGTTGATACATGCGCGAGCGTAATGCAAATGCAATGTTCAATCTGTCGCATGCATACTTAATAATTCCTCGGCGATCGATAGCAGGCGAGTAATGACGGGTCCGAAGCGAATAATGCAGCCAATCCGGACTTGTAATAATATTCAGTGTCATGATTAACGACTGCCGGCGAGCGACGCATCGTTCGTGCAAACAATTCATTATGGGATTCGCGTCGATGACGCGAAAGACTCGCGCGCGCCACTATTTTTCCGTAAAACGATCCAAGATCCGAGTCGACGCGCTGAACTAATACGCCGCCGCCACCACCCACGATTTGTTTCTCCTACATCTCAAAACACGCGGAGATGATGTGTTTTTATGCGGTAAACGCGCTACAGCTAATAAAATCAAGCATTTCCCTTTAGCCCGGCAAGCGTTCTTGCGAATGAAAACGCAAACTATTCTGAAGGAGTCTTTGCCGCCGCCGCCGCCGCCGCCATCGCCGTCGCGATTTATGCAACCAGCTGCGACTGCACTACGTCTTTTGCACCCTCGTCGTGTCACCTTGTACTTTGCGAGCTACAACCTCGAGTGTGGCAGCAGCCATCTCCACAATTTTATAGTCGCTTCTGTCTCTAGCGGGGTTAGTAGTTAGTGCTGAAATTGCCTGCCACGCGCGTACCTTTTCCTGGTCGGTGGTGGTGGTGGTGGTGGTGGTGGTTGTGCCTCTTCGTCTTCAGCCTTGAGTTTCTCGGATAAAAAGACCATGTGAAATCGCTCGAGTAACAGGCGCTTTATGGCCATTGAATTAATCAGCGTATAAAATCCTGATCGGGACCAATAGCTACTATTGCTGCCCACTGCTGGCTCGATAAATGTCTGCTCTCGTCGACATGAGTTATGAGAAATTCTTTATCTCTACCGTGAGTAATTGGGATTAATGGTGCTTCAGCGGAAATTATCCTGGTTATTAATTACTGCCCTCTCCTCCCGTTCCAGGACCTCCAAAATAATATATGTTTCCTCCCAAAATTTTAAATGGGTCATCGCGCTCTCGCGACGATCCGATCGAGATCTCGCGATAACGCTCGGTTGGATCGTCTGTGTTAGTTTGTTTTTTCTTTTTTATTCCCCTAATAGACGTAGAGTACGTGTCGCGAAACCTCTGATTTGTCCGTAAGAAAATAGAAAGTCTCATGTCTGATTTATCGTTGACCCAAACTACTTAACGAAGAAATTTGACCAGGATTCGCTTCGTCGTAAAAATATGTTATTCCGGGCCTCGGATGGGGATGATTTTATCCTATAAATGTGTTTTAGAAAATCTACTCCTTCCTTTCCAAGGGGATTCCTCGTCATCTTTGATATTAACGGTCATGAAACTTTGCGGAAGGGAACTAGTAATTTAAATGTGAAATTCATACAGATAGGGTATCTTTTCTCCTTTCAGCGCTGGTTGTTAAATAAATAAATAGAAAAAAAAAAAAAAACAGAAAATATGGAAGAAAATCTCATGCCAACTATTTGCTGTAAGAACGGATTTACTTCACTCCGAAGTTTTGCCGGTATCGTGTTCTGGAATCAGCGCAGCTTTTACAGACTTTCTGCTAAGGGTGTCTTATTTCCGTGCTACATGAAAAATGGCCCAGGTCTTCCTTGTCCTTAGTTGATCTTGTTTTTCGAAGGAGGTTTCTAGCTAGGCAGGATGACACACGAACAACGGTGTATCACCTGCTACGAACGGCAGGAAAATAGCGACTAGCCTCTTTCCTTATTTTTCCGCCTATCCTTTTTCAAGGATTATCAGGATGCAGTTCTGGAAAAGCTATAAAGAATTTCACTGCTTCTAGTGAAGATTTTTCTCTCCGAGAGCCGATGTGTTTCTTCACAGGCGTGTAGATCTCTCTCTCTCTCTCTCTCTCTCTTTCTTTCTTGGTGAAAATAATCCGTGAAAATATATAACGCGAGTAATAAGAGTTAAAATAAAGAGTTAATGATTAATATATGGAATAATACTCCGCGGTGGAAGGCCACCAGACAAAAATTAGAAGGGTGAATAGAAATTGCTTGAAAATAGCATTTGTTGGTGAACGCATCAAGGCGATATCGTATTTTACCAAGGAAGATAAGTACAAGGCGCTACTTCACGACTGACGTGGCTGTACTTAAAACGATCCTCGTGTTCTTCTTGGCCGCTATTAGATTGTAAGGAAGGTGCTTATACACACTAGGCGCCAGTTAGTTAGATTATAGGCGTTTTGTAGAAGAACCACCTCTTTACATGCGTGTGTGCGCAAGGTAGCCAATCAACTTGATGATAATTTACGATCTAGAATGTAGACGTGAGCTGAATTAATTTGTTTACTTCCAAAGGAATTTTACACTCGTGCAATTCCAGTTTTGCCCACATTAAATAACTGTCTGGATGCATATGTATGTATGTGTATATACAGGTGGAGGGGGGGGGGAGAGAGAGAGAGAGAAGAAGAGGATTTATTTAGGCAGAAAAAGCACTGGTCTTTGCGCTGATGCGAAATCGATTGATCAGTTGAATTGTCGTTAACAGCGCTTATCGATTTTGGGCACCCTTTTAAAGCAATGAACGAGAGATACTACGCAACACACAAAGTAGTCATTTCCAACAAAAGGTTGTCCTCTCCCTCTTGAATCGCCAAGTTTGATTTAATTAAGTGTAGCCTATCCACATCGACCTCATTCCTATGTTAAACCATCTCGAAAAAGCTAGTTTCTATCGGTACTTTAATAGGAGGTCTATCGATCACTCTGAAATTGTTCGCGATTTAATTAGGATACTTTCATCAAAGCATTCGACTGGCTCTACTACTCAACTAAATAAATTGAATAAACTTCCTCCCTCGAGGTTAATTGAATTTCATTGATATTTTATTCGAAAGGAGCTTTATGGGTGAAAATATATGGGGGGAGGGGGTCACATAAAAATGCCAAGTGTTTCTTAAACATGGTGCCATTTGGATGCATAAAATTCACATAGAGTCAAAGTGTCGCTCAACTCTGTGGCTCAACTTTTGCTATACGTCACAGGGGTAACCCAGCAGCGATAAGAGCCATCGAGTGACATTTTCCGTTTTTAGAAAATGACAGATGGCACAAAGCCCACAGCACGTTTTATCGTACGTTCTGCAGTTTGTATCTTCTCTCAGAGGGGGTGGGGAAGGGGGAGATCGCGCGCGCGCGCGCGAGTATCAAAGTATCTACTGAAAACCGCCAGAAGCTGATCGGTCAAACCGAGTTCTGCTACCGTGAAACCGCTGTAAAGTTTTTCCGGATTAAAGAAAGATTCTTCCCTCCTTGCTCCCTGTCGGTTGTTTCCTCCAACCCTCCGTCGATCCGATTCGTTTCGATCGTCTCCCTTAGAGGCGCGCGGCGAGATACCGATAAATAAGCTAATAAGCCAGATTTAAATTGGATTTCCACTCGCAGTTTGCGCTAAGCCTAACTATGTAAATGTAAACTTGCATGCAGCGTGCTGCGTGTGTTGCGCGTTATCTCGGGGAGAACGTGCTGGATTACATATCACTGCATAGAAATCCCTTATCGATAAACGAAACAAGCGTGCGCGGCTCCAGCGAAAATCCCCCGCCCCTCACCACCACCCCGCCGTAGCGCGCGGGACCTTATCAGATTTCATCCGAGGAAGAGATAATTTAGGCGCAACTCGCAAAAATATCGTTAGCCGAGGAGCGGTGCTACTCTCGAGCCCCGACGCCATTAGTTGTAATAGAATCGAGGTCTTATTTAAGCCATAAATAAAAGCATGGGAAGCCCGGAGAATGCAGCATTCTGGCTTTTTCGGTGCGAAGCTTTTGCACGCGGGGAGATCTACAGGGAAAGGGCGGTCTGAGATCCATCAAAGCCACGAAAGCTCTGAATGGCGAGCGCGAGAAACGGTGCAACCTCGGTGTCTGTTGCTTTTCAGTCGTTGTGCCTTTATGGGAAATCCCCTCCCCCTTCCTCTCGCGAGTCAGTACGCCAGTCCCAAAGAAACCTTCCCGCTTCTTACCTACTTCGCTACGCCCTCGCAATAATGGAGTTTCACGGTGCGCGCGTATAATTCGGAGATGCGTCGCGCGCACACACACACACATCCACACCCACGCCCACGCATTAACACGTTCCAAGAGAACCGACTGATTTGGAGTTGGTCGAATGACGGGGGAGATGCCGTTGGGGTCTGGTCAGTCAGGGGATCGGCTGAATTTGGCATCGTGCGCTTGTGTGACGTGAAACCCCTACCGCCGCGAAGCCTATAATGAACGTGGCTACTGCTGCTGCTGCTGCTGCTGCTGGATGTGCCTGACGTGGATCCCGACTAATTGACGGAAAATACGATGAGACGTCAGCGAGGAGGAAGGAAGGAAGGAAGGAAGGCAGGCAGGCAGGAAGGCAAAGGCAAGGCGAGACCAACTGGAAGACCAACGCTCGGTAATGCGTCGACGTCGACTCTCCCTCGTTGAATAAAGCTTCCAGTACACCTAGACCTCCGCCCGTTCCACCCCCACCCCCCTCCGGCAATTAGATTTTCGTTTGCTCCACGTACAAGCGGACAATCGGCCGAATGTACCGTGGCGCAACACCAGCCCTTATCGCTTTGATGAAATAAAATTTATAGAGCGTCGGCATTTGTAGAGCCTGGGCCAGATATTCCATCAATTTGCCATCGCCACCCCGGAATCTGGTATTCGGGGTGAGTATTGCTGCGAGCAATGGCCCAGGGTGTCCAAACTATTCGAGCCCACCAACCTCCGCACGCACGTGCGTCGGGATTGGTCGGCTCTTATTGACTTTGCCTCTCGCAGTTTGGCGATGCAGTTTCCTCCCCGCGGAAGGGGAGGGAGGGAAGGGGGGACGGCGTCGTTGCGCGAGCTGCAACCTCCGTAAGACGCAGCAGTGCAAACGCGCTAACATCCGGACTGTCCTGTTTCGGAATTCGCGGAACGTGTCGTGCCTAACGTACCGTTAATGGAATCGCTTGTTACGTCAGACCCGTGACGACAGCCGACGTAGGCCGATATGCGGCGAGCGTCTTGTCGTGGGCGGTGTCCCCTGGCTTGCTTGAATTTACCCTGACGGTGGTGGTACCTGGCTCTCGACCCTCCCCCAAGAAGCAGCAGCAGCTATCTTTCGCAAACAAGCATCACCGAGGCAAGCCTACACGTGCGATACGCAGGACTGGATTTGCCATTAGCACGGGGCATCGCAGGATTAATCAGTGCACCGATACACCGAATGCAAATGCAACAACCCTTCTCCATCCCTCTTAGAACGCCTTGCGAGCTTCTCGGTCTGGTTGCTGAATCAACCGTTTCGCCGCGTTTCCAGACGACATTATTAGCGAACCGACGCTGGATCCGGCTGGAAACGTGGTTTCGCCTCGGATAGTCATCCCCCTTTCCTCCCTCGTCCCCGCCCGTCTGTTTTAAGTGAAAACATCCGGCGATTCGGAACGGACGGTCGTACGGACGGGGAGGGAGCGTGCTGGATCGTCAGATTAACCGTATAAGAGAGGCTGTTGCGCGTTTAAGCCAACTTCGCGTAATTCCATTGATCCTGGCTCGATGTTGCTTTCAATTTGGTAGCGGGGCTCTCTATGTCGGAGATTAGTCGAAGGTCTTTAGTGGAGCGTGGCCTATTCGAATAAGCGCTCGCTGCATTGCCGCACCGAATCCGTTTCATTTGCTGCTCGAGCGAGAAATCCTCCGTGAATAATGCGCCACGTGGGTTTTTGGCCGAGTAAGAGGCGCGCGAGCGAGAGCAGTTGCGAGGAAAGTCCCGACGAACCGGGCGATTCCGTCGTCGGCCTACGAGAGGGTGGAGATGCGCCCGTCAAGGATCAATCCCGCAGGAGCAGCCAGACTTAGTTTTAAGGCTAACGCGAGATTCGATAGGCTTGTCGCGTGTCCCCGTGTAGAACCGACGCTGACGTCGACGTCGACGTATCGCGTCTCTCGACGGACTCCGTCGGTTTGACTTGGAAACGGAGCTGTCTCGACGGACCTCCGCTTTATGGATGGCGATCGATTATACTCGAGGCTGCGTCTGCAGGTGGCAAATTATGCTGCGACCCCGTATTGACAGGAGCTACGCTCCTGATCCAATAACGGCTCGCACGACCCCGCAATAAATTCCTTTGATTAGCCCGATTAATTTATACGGCTGATTAACGAGATTCGACGACGATTAATAATTCGGTGACGCTCCCCGTATGAAGGGGTTGCGCGCCGCCAAGGGGACCCGAGGGGGAGGTTTAGCAGTCGTTGCGGTGATGGCACCGAAAGAGGGAGAGAGGGACAGGAAGAGAGGGAAAGGAGAGACTCCGTGGTCCTGGCTGATTGTGGAAAAAGCTAAGCTAGGAACGGTAAAGTCCTCCAAAACGAGCTGGCACGTAGTCGACGTCAGTTGCAATCCGTTGAGAGACGAAGCTTGCGCAGCTTGCACAGATAAACAATGACACGATAAATCTCTTCTCTGGCGCCCAGCCTCCTCTCGCACTGCTCCAGTTGTTGCAAGAGATGGAACGAAGGGGGTACCGGCTGCCACGAAGCAATTAAAAACTGGGGCTCGCCTCGAGAGGGCTTGTTACGACCGCGCCCCCACATTTATCATTTTCCCGCTGGTCCTCTAACCTAACTCTCCGTGCCTCTCTCTCTCTCTCTCTCTCTCTCTCTCTCTCTTTTTTTTTCTTTCTACTCTCTTTCCTTGCAGAAACCCGCGAAATTCTCCCTAAGCCCCTTCACGTTTATTTGATTTTCATTGTTTCTATTTCTCTCAACGATAAATCGAACCGACTATGTTTCCCCCTGGATATTTCCCAACCGATGCTTACCTACTAAACTGAGCTTCTTCCCTGGCTACGGCGAATCCCCTGACTTTACTCTTGGAATCACTGCCAAACTGTAACTCGCGATTCTCCCGAGCAGCAGGATAATACGGTACGCGTATATACAGGGTGTAACAATAATATACAGATACGCTTTGAGGAGTTATGGAAGAGGCGAATCAACGAAACCAAAACTCATAATCTTCAAATTATTACTATCGTTGCTACAGCGATACGCGTGTGTGTGTGTGGGAGGAAGGGTAAGAGGTTTTGTTTTTTTCTTTTTTTCTGGTAAACTACTATCGCAATTAGAAGAGTAATTGGAAGCTTACTCGCGCAACGCGATTAACCGCAAGTGCGAGTGAAACGATGAAATTAAAGAGATTTATTTTTTGAGAGTTGTTTTAATTTGACTCGAGCGGCAGAATCCCTTTTCGATTTTACCACCGTGGTTAGCCAAAACACCATGACCATGCGCGTATCTGCTTTGGTAAATGCGCGCAACTTTCTATTGGCTGGATAAATATTTAAAGGAAGAAAAAATATCACGCGTCACCAGACCGGTTAAATTTTACATATTGCAAAACTCGCTGTGTCAATCTAATCTTTCGTTCTTGTGTGCTTACTTGATTTTCATGGTTTCTATTTGCTATCGCCGAGTACGATAAATTGAACCATCTATTTCTACAGAAGGGTACTACGATTGACCAATGGTCCAAATAAAACCACCTCGAGCAAGAAAGAAAGCCGGACGGCCGGACCGTATACTCGTGCACGCTCGAAAATACAAAGAATTTTATCTGCAGATACATTGTCCGGCTTCTATCTGTTCGATGATTTTATTACACGAATTCTACGGATTTTTACGGATGACGAATTCATTTAATGAATTCTATAGAATTTAATAACAAAACTCTTTTCTCCCTCTCCTCCGTTTTTTCCCTTCCCGATTTTGGTTTCTCGCAAAACTGCAAAGATATTCCATAAGAGGAAGGAGAGTAATTGTTTGATCAAACGTAATTTAAGAAAAGAAAGGAGAGGAGTTCGGCTGAATAAAGCCATAATTAAAAGGCGAGTTATAAGTTTATTTCTCAAAGTAAGACGAAGAGAGCGCAAAGATCGCGGGACTTTTCAGATGTCTGGATTTTGCCTCGCGAATCGCTCCCTTCCGTAGCGCTGCAGAGAGACGTTGCTTAATCGGTTATCGAGAAATCGAGTAAAGAAAAGGACAAACTGTTCTCTTCCTGGCAATAACTAGCCCCGCTCGAACTTCCTGCGAGCCGATTGTGACCGTCTCAAAGCGTGTACAGCCATCAAAGGGGAGTCGTCGAACACCCAGTTCCCCTCTTAGCCGGGAAACGCTTTGACGAGAGAAAGAGAGTGTGGGAGTCGGGGAAATAAAAATGTGCACGAATAATAAGAAAAAAATATAGAATAATAAACGTCGAGCCCGCGCTAGTTTATTTGCCCATCGCATCTAAATATGAAATAACGCATTACGCACTATCCGAGCGCTCCGTGAATTATATTATTGTATTTCAATTTCAAATTTTTCACTGAAATTTCATTAAATCCGTTTACCGAGAGGAAAAGAAAGAGGAGGGAGGGAGACGGGGAAGGGGCGAGACTTCATTGTATTATTCTCGTGGACGAGAGAGAGAGAGAGAGAGAGAGAGGGCTACTGTACAGCTCTCTGCCAACCCTACAGGTGGCTAAGAAATTTCGTTAATGCTCATTTTTGCCGGATTATCAAGAGCAGCGAAGAAAAGTTGAAGCATGGAAAAAGATGTACGGCAAGCAAAGGAGTTGAGCCGCCAGATGCAAATCAACGCCGGGGAGAAAAATCCTGGAAACAATGAAGCCACCCCCTGTTTCCCCGTTGTTTTTGCGAGCTGCGTCAGAGCACGGCTAGCTGTCGGCTCTATTGTTCCATTATTATTGAATATATATCCTAACACACACACACACATACACGCACATACCTATATCCGTATCTCTATACACAAGTATGGTGGAGAGATCGGTTCATCGCGATCGTTATTCTTTTCCATCCGTGTCTGTCTCGCGAGAGGAATAAGCGAAATCCTTCATCTCCGAATTTGGAAGTTTTTTTTTTTTTTTTTTTTTTTGTTTTCTCTTAAATTTGTCGAGAGGGTCAATGATTTCCGCGCATGGTTCCGACGAAAAACCAATGCGAATAATATCCAAAGTAGCACGCGCGAAAAGGGGTGGGTTATTTTAATTTACTTGAAACATCCAGCCTCATATTTTGCAACGCGATCACGATATGACAACGCTGACATATAATGAAACATTTGATATCATCGTTTTTATGCCGCAGATGTATGTTTCGTCGTGTGATTTAATACTCTGCATAGCTATGGTTGGGTATAAGAGGATTACGAATAAAAGTCCGATAACCCGATATAGCTTCTGTGGCTAGAGGATCAGGTTTGTCAATAGAATTTTGACATACTCCGTTATACCAATAAATGTCATGGATTGATGCTGCTTTGAATGCAATATAATAACACGTACATAGGCGCGCTGTTACCTTACCGTAAAGTTTTAACAATGAAACTGAATGCGCGGGAATATTAATAATGGGGGAGGGTGAAATGACAGCGGGAGAAATGCCGAACGAGGAAGAAGGAAGGGAAAGGAAGAGGAGTGGTTGAGCGAAAAGCGGTGGAAAAAAAGGAAGGGGAGGAATTACGGGTGAGAGCGGGAGGGTGGATGGAAAGGGAGAAAAACGAGAGGAATTCTCTCACGATGAAGGAGCATTTTTTCATTTCACTCTTATTTCCGGGACATTTGCCGATGGCCGATTGTTCCGGAAAATCCGGGACTGGTGGGTAAAACGTAGGTTAAACGGGCATTTGTCCTTCTCCGGTAGTTTGAGCCGTGTCGCGTCTTCGCGGCGCCCGGCCCGATCGATTTCGTCTGCGAGATATCTCGTAAACAGCTCCGGAAAAAAGAAGGAAGATCCGCCCTCCACCCCCGCTATCCTCAGCCTACTCTCTCTTTTTCCTCCTCGCAGCCCCATAAACGGCTAAGGCAGAGCGGCAAAAAAGACGAAGGCGAATACACAGCCATTGAACTCATTCTCCCGAAAGTCTCCGTCCGATGAAATGAATTCGGCAATATTCCGCAGGAAAATCGATACCTCCAGCTTTCCTTATTATTTTTCCAATGGCCAAGAGGGGGGTGGGGGTTGGGAGGACGCAACACTGAATGAAGTTTCAATGGATGCGCGCATCCACTTCGCCGCGTGTTGTGGATGGATAAAAAGAAAATATCGAATGATTGACAAGATCGACGTTTCGGTATACGCGCGGTACTACTAAAAAATGACGAATGGCTTTGCGGTATCACGGGGGTGGTGGTGGTGGTGGTGGTGGTCGGTCCCTCCCGTAACGGGCCGGGCCCCGCCGTCATGGTATTTTCCATAAATAATTTGGAAAGCGCACGAAAATCAATGACGTTGGTCCCCGTTGGTTTGTTTTTTCCCAGCGCTTCTCTCGCAGGGAAGCTCAAAAGCTTCAGCGGGACATAATGAAAGGCAACTTGAAAGGTTGAAGCGTCTCAACATGAAAGGGAATACGCGCAGGGAGACTTCAAAGACCGATTCACATGACTTGTGTCACGGAACATAGGTTCGCGTTACTACTCCACTCGGTTAATATCCACTTCCGGGAAAATAGTTTAATCGTTCGTACCCTAGGGGGTAGATTTTCGAGGGAGATCTTTTTATCCTGCCAATTAACGGTGTGCGCGTAGGCTCGTAAAGGACGAGAAGAAAAGTGGAGGAAAGGATAAAGGGAAATAAGACGAGAGTCATTCGCCGGTGCAGTACGACGGAAAATCGTCGTCTCCGTCGTTGTCGTCGTTCGTCCCTTCGACGAAAGGAATGTTGCGGCAACTCTATCGTTCGGTTACTCCTTCGCTCCTTCTCATTAAGGGATAGCGGAGGGAGGTGAAAGGAGACGAGGCGAGATAGGTGAGGAGAGGATGAGGGAGAGGGGGGTGGTGAGTACTGGTGAGAACTTTGTCCGTCCCGGAAGTGGCTGTTCGAGCCGCCTAAGGCGATCCCCTTAAGAATCCGAAAGTTCACCGAATACTAGGAGCTTACCGGAGAACGATCCAGGCTGAGATTGAAATCCCCGAGGAGGAAAGCTCCTCCAGCCTGAATTCCCTTCTCCTTCCCTGGCGTCGCTGCAGAAACTCACCCTCTTCCTGGCCCCTCCTCCTCGTCTCCATCAGGCAAGTCGGCCCCGTACTCGAAGAAATTCCTCTTTTCCTTCGTCGATACGTAGAAATAGCCGGAGGTTCCCGGGTTCTCCGAGGGGAGGAGGTGCCGAAATATATTCAGACGACATTTACAAGCCAAATTGAAGGGAATAGAGACTGTAACGCTTCAGCACTGCGGTACACGGAGGAAGCGCGCCAACGCAAAAGACAAATTGATTTCGAAATGCTGCGAGAACTGGAACCCGGATGACGAGGATGGGGTGCTGCGGCGACGGCTACGGCGATGGTGATGGCGATGGCGACGGTGACGACGACGACGACGCGGTCGTCGTCGTTGTAGTTCCTCTACCCTCGACTCCGCCAACTCCTTCAGGACGAATTCAGCGCCGTTCAGTTTCGTTCTCTCTTCCCAGCCGTGACACCGCGTTACGCGGCATTTGACAATTATTCAAATTGCATCCAGATCCATTTGGATGATTCCCCAAATCAAAGCTGCGACCTTATCTTTCCTCCGGCAACCGGTACTTCCTCTCGCAATATCACTCATCCGGCATAAATCTTTGCCAAACGCCGATCCTCTCCTCCTCCTCCTGCTCCTCTTCTCATCCTCTCCCGACTAACGACTCTATTCCACCACCCACATCTCCCTGCCGCTCTTCTCTCGCTGCTTCAAAATTAATATACCGTGCATGTATTTAATTTCGCGCAAAACACTCGGGGGTTATTCGAAAAAGTAAAATAGGCGAAATCTGCAGCTGGCCGCTATTACTTTATAATTATTTCAGTGAGTAGCGAGTTAATTATAAAATGTTCACATGCGAGTTGGGGCTATACGGGGTTTCGGGAGTATACATATAATTATATTGCTGGCAGAATAAATAAAGGATAATTGCAGCAGCGCAAGTACAAAGGGATCAAATGCGTGCACTGATGGTTGTGTATAGCGTGCACGTGACGCGTATACACTGGCGTCTTGCACATAATGGAGAAAACTGATTGGGGAAGGAGTTCTGGTACAGCAACGCTTAACTGCTATGCTAAAGTGCAATGCCTGACATTGAAATTGTTCTTCGTGCTTGAAAGCACGAGAAGCAGTACCAGCCATGGAGCCGCCGGTGGAGCTCCATGAAACTTGAATGGAAAAACTAAAAAGTAAAAACTCGTCTAAAACAGTTATTTCTCTTCTTCGGTTAAATAGTCGGCGGCGCTCGCTATTTCCATTCCGTAACCGTGTCAGCTACTTTCTGCCTTCTGTCTTCCGTTTTCTGTCTTTGGCACGACACACGCGTTAAAAGCCTTCCTTCCCTACGGAGCTATTCGTCAAGCCAAGTCGAAGGATGCGTAGTCTAGTTGGCTACATTCTATTCCAGTTGACGCGCAGAAACCCCGTGGATTATCAAACGGACAGTTGTCGTCGATCCATCAGATTAATTGACGTTCAACCTGCTATTATGATTTATGTTTCCGGCAACTCATGAATTATCGAGTACACACGCACCCTTCGATCGATCGATTCTCGCGAGAAGAATGTTCTGGCGTCTTAGCGCGACGACAGCCTCTCCACGTTTATGGCCCGTTTATATGCAATATTGCTATTAGGATGAAAGCACCCTCTTGCTTGTAAGTTTTAAGATTTGCCCCTCTCTCTCTCTCTCTCTCTCTCTCTCTCTCTCTCTCTCTCTTTCTATCCTTCTATTCGGAAGCCAAAAAATTTCGGCCAGTTCAGTTCCCTTCGAGTTTCCTCTGACTGACGAGTGTAACGTGGCAAGTTGTTCGCTCGAGAGACTCGAGTTCAAAGGGGGAGTCGAGCCAGCAATATTGCTTCTTTTTTTCAAGTGTGAACTCGGGGTTGGAAGCGACCTTTAACTTCTAGGGAATCGGAAGGACTTATCGTATTCGCACAGTCGGCGAGCAGGATTATCCGTTGACAAGGACAAGAAATACTGGATGTGAAAAACGGTGCCGCGCCGGTAGAGCTTTCCAATAACGATGGATTTCGGGAATAAAAATTTCTTTTCCATTTAACAAAAGCTTTTATTCGAAATAAATTCGAATAAAAGAAAAACGTGTGTTTCCGTCGAGTGAAAGAGACACTGCTAAATAAATTAAGCTACTTTTGAGTGGCCAGTGAGCTTTCTCGTGTAACGTGTATTTCATAATCCGAGATGAAGGTGAATCGTTTGGAAAGAGGAAAACGTGAATAAGCTGGTAGCAGGGGAAAATGGTGAGAAGCGACGGTGGTGTAGGAGGAGGAGGAGCAGGAAGAGAAGGAAGGTCTCATTAGTGAGAATCCGACATTACTCCGTGAAGGAGGAACGATTGTGAGAAAAAGAAAATAAAGAGAAAGTGGAAAAAGCAAAGGACGCTGGAAGAATGTAGCACAGCGATTGAAGAAGAAAGGGAAAGGGAATAGAATAGAAGGCACGAGACGAGGAGAGACGAGAGAGAAGAAAAAAAGGAAGAAAAGAGTAGGGGACTGAGCTTTCTCGATAAGTTTCAAGATCTATTTCAGCTCGTCGTCGTAAATTAATCTCTGGTCCTGACTGACTATTCCGTTTGGCTGCTTGATTCTAATCTCCAGAAGGAATTCCACGAATTCGCTGGAAGAATTTTGTCGCGGAAGCTTCCCCGCTATCCGCTGTAGCGATCTTGAACGGAAAGGAGCCCTCAAATCAGCTCCGGCTACAAATTGGATGAGAAATTAATAGGACGTGAACGGGGGATGAGTCCGGAGGGCTCTCCTCTTCCCTCTCCCCCTCTCCCGGATCTTCCTCTTTCCACGGAGGTTCCAGCGACGTCTCCTTTCCGTCCTTTGTCCATCCGCACGCTCTTGCCTATTTTCTCGCCTATCTCGCGTCCACTCCCGGAACGGGTCTCTCCGTCGGGGTCTCGTCGTTCCCGGTTCAACTTCTGCTCCTTCTCAAACCGAAGCTAGGCTCTTGCTCAATTCAGCCAGGAAAATCCGGCGGATAACATCTACGACACGTTCCGAAAGCCGCTCGGGAGAGTACTTGCTTGGATTCATGCGCTACGTGGTGCAGAACGCAGAACCACCCCTTTTCCTCACCCCCTCCCTCTCTTTGGGCTTGGATACGAACTTTTGCCAGGATTTCAATTCTTCCTCGAGCCAAAATCGGCACGGGATATCCTTCGGTAAATTCGGCCCATCTCGTTACTTGTTTTTTAATCTTCTCACCTTCGCCCCGGGTGGAGGAGGAGAGGCACGCACTTACGCACGCACGCACGCACGCACGCACGCACGCACGCACACACCACACGCGCGATCCTCTCTCGAGCCGTTCAATTTTCAAACTACCATTCGTTAAGCGGCTGATTTACGAGAGAATTAACTGAATTGTTAGGAAACGGGATAGATTTGCATTAGCGATATTAACAGAGTTCGTGCCGATCAACTTCCACTTCCCGGCCCCCGGGGGAAATCGAAATATTTCCTAGAGCGAAGATAACATCTGAAACACGTGCTGCAAGTCGGGAGGTGAGGTACTTACCGTAGATTCACGCTGCTGTGGATGAGAATGCTCCTTCGTGCGTCGAAATAAGTTAATTTTCAGAAATGATGCCCCATTTTCCTCGCGATATAGACCCCACGGCATTTCCCCACCGAAAACCCGTAAAATATGGACTCGCAAAAAATGACATAAGAATTTTTCTACATCAGAGCGCGGAAAAAATATCTTGCACATTTTTGCGGATCAAGACGTATCTCCGCGCGGTGTATGCACGCGCGCGCACACACACACACACACATACATCGCGTATTTTCGCGTAGCAGAATTCTCTCGAAGAGACGTATTCTCCCTTCCTCGCAAATTGTTGCGAGAACCCGCCGCTTCTTCGAGGGTGGAGAGAATTTTTTTAAATGCCCCGAATCATTTTCCGACATTTCGCAAGGGCTCCGCTCACACGCACGCGACCTCGTCCAGCGTTTAGTTTGCGCGTGAGAGGAGAGAGCGAAGAAAAAGAGCGGGGAAGAACGAAACCAACACGCCTACGAGATATGCTTATAAACTTTCGGAATATTTTAGCTTTTGCGCTTACGAACGCGATATTACTCCATATTACGCTCACCGAGGGACTTTAAATTGAGGCGATGACAAATTGTTCCGTAGGGATGTGAGTGCTCTCGGACACCGGTACGCTTAATTTACGCGAAAAACGGATTTCACGGTTAAGTAATGTTTACCTCGGAGAAAGTTCAGATCCCCGAATTAAAAGGACTGGTCGAGAGGACGTGAGAGCCGCGTTTCTCGAGAGCCACCCCCTCCCTCCCTCCCTCCCTCCCCACCGCGAGATCGACAGTGTTTCAGAAAAATACCCAAAACAGTTTCGTCCTGATTTTATTCGACGAGAAAATTGATAGTACACGACGAGCAAGGGTGTGGAGTAGCAGCAGCAGCAGCAGCGGACAGCGATGGGGAGTAGCAGCAGTGGCAGTGGCAGTAGCAGTGGCAGCGTGAAAGCAATATCTTGGTCCATTAATATCCGCGGAAGAAAAGGATGGAGGGCCCACCCTTCCAACTACCCTCAAATGCATTCTATTATATCCACTCTGGCGGCAGTACCAGGTATGTCGCTATACATATCCGTTGTAGGCGTCTCGCCCTTTCGATCTGTATAGCGGCGAACTATCGACCACGTCCTCCCATACAAGATCTCCTGCTTCGTCTACTTCATCCCTCCGCTGCCCTCACTCCCCGCTCATCTACTTCCCCACGGCCTTCCACCTTGCTGCTGCTGCTGCTGCTGCTCCTCGCTCTGCGAATCCCCGCGGTGCTCCCTTCGCATGAAACGAAGACCCACGAGAAAACTGATTTTTCTTCCTGAAAGGAAATATTACCGCTCCCCGCGTCGTAGTTTGCGTGATATGGCCCAGCATTATTGCTCCCCACACTTTTTCTCGGATCTCGGAAAACTTCCGCCGGCGTGTGTGCCTTCTACATATTATTTGGTGCTCGTCGTAATAGAGATTTGTCGGATCGCCACTCGCACCCCCAACGCAGTTTCTCCAATGTTGAGATTTACGCGAGCTCTCGTCTCGTCTCGTCTCGTCTCGCGATGCTCCATCGAAATTTTCATGGTTTCGCTTTTCCAGCCAGCCAGCTAAGGAAAAGCTTCTCCTCCACCGAGACGAAGAGTTTCGGTCGCTTTTGCGCGCGTGCTCGAACGGCGACCAATTTAAATAAATGATAGCTACCCTTAAACGCGAGCCATTACCAATGCGAAGTACTTCGGCGTTACTACAATCCATGCTATTTCAACGTAAACGTCCCGCTCCTCCCCTCCCTCTAACTTCTTTTTTGCACGGAAGCTCCGCGCTTGTAATTTTATTTCCTTTCCGTTCTACTCGCGAACGCGCGCGTGCGCGCGCGCGCACTCGGCCACCGACACTCGTCGGATTCTTATCAGAAATTTGTACCGAACGACTCGCTTTTCCTCCGACCTCCTTCCAACGACCACCCCCCGCCCCCCATCCCTATCCCTCGAGCCCATTACATTTTCTCTACCCCCTGTCGTTGCACTCCTGGCCAACTTCCCCGACAGATATGGAAAAGCCTGCCCGTCTGCCCACCCGCTTGCCAGGTCCGCAAAGGTCCTTACGAGTTTCGGCCTCGTCCAGCTTTTCTTCGTCTCCGCTGGGAATTGTCAATCCATATTTTATGACCGCGCAACGTCTTTCTGCCATCAACCCCATCGCCCTCCCTTCATTCCTTCCTTCCTTCCTTCCTTCCTTTCTTTCTCTCCAAGTTCGCGGAAACTTTTGACCTTTCAGCCAAAATCGTTTTGCTACGCTGCACTCGAGATCTACAAGTCCTAAAAGTTTTTTCTTAACAAACAGAAGGAAATCGATAGGATCACCAAGATTCTATCCGAGATGGGAAACGGATTCCTTGCAAATTTCCTCGAAGCCAAAGTATCGAGCGTATTTCCTAATGAACAAACAGAGAGGTGAGGTTTTATAGAAACGCTCGGTGAAAAAGTGCAAAATCAGTGGGTTATAGACAACGCGGGCGAAAGTTGCTTTCCTGGCAGTGCGCCAGCACGTCGATGGAACTGCACATGCGATAAGTGCACTCGTACGATAACCACCAATAAAATTCTGCATCAGCATGCGAAAATATTTCAACGGAAGAGAATCAATGTTTCTGCGAGAAACGTAATAATTAGTCGTGGGAACATTCGATCGTTCAAAGTACCACGCGGGGGCTTTGAACAACACGCGATACGCCAGTGAAAAAATATACCGAAAGTATATTAACAAATTGAAAATCATCTTTGATAACGCGCCTGCTGGCAAGTATTTCATTTGTGTTTATACGAATTACATCGTCGCGCTTTGCAAACAAGCATCGAGCGAAATTGAATGTTTTCAATGATATTCTTGTAACGCAAAGACTCAAAAGATCTGGCGAGAGAGAGAGAGAGAGAGAGAGAGAGAGGGGTCTCGCTATCTCGATCTAAATTAGCGAGGGCAAGATATTACACTGCATAAATTGAAATTTCACTATTGAGGCACAGAGAGGCAAAGTACCGCGCCCGCATAGGGCTTCTCATTAAATTCCTCACAAAAAGGGCGTAAACACGTCCATGCGTAGGTCTCGTTTACCGCTCTGCCCACGACACGGTGAATGCAATAAAAAAGAAAGTGCAAGCGACTGTTTACAATTCATTAACTACGAGAGGTTTCGATCACTGTGCAAATATTTGCTTGTTGTCCTTTTTCAAATCGACATTTCAATTCTCCAGAATATGCTGGCAATGACGTCGCGTTAGGGAGGCACATAGAAATGTAGGAATATTGCATTGCCAAAGAAAGGGGGTGGAGATGTATTTTCACGGAGCGATATTTCGTTTATTAAAGTAAACAGAGGCAATTTTTTTTCGCCTGGAATCGAGTCCAGTTTCTTTCCTTAACCGACCAATTAGCACTCTTGGACAATGAATTTCATCGCGCAACATTGCGAACACTGGCGCAAGTACTGGCACTGTATGTGGCATCGACGCAAGCACCGCCACCACCACCACCACCACCACCGATCAGTCTTTGACCAAATTTCTAGAAGAGGCTGATTGAGAGCTATTTCGAAGTTCTCGACGTTAGCGGGATCCTTACGGTTCCTTGCACATCATTGTCGTTACTCTCGAAACTCCGAAGCTGCTCCTTTGTCTTTCTCGACGTTCCCCATCCCCTTATTTCTCCCGCTGGATTCGATTTGGTACTAACATTTAATGGATTCCTTGCCAAGAACAGTCTTGCCGTCGTTTTTACTTCCATTTCTCAGCCTCAAATGTACGCTCGGTGGATCGACGATCTCTTATTCGTAAATTTCAATGCCTGCTGTTTCTGGCAGGGTAGAAAAAATACAAGAGAAAACTCGGAGCGGCCTCCTTCTCCCCTCCTCTCCCAATCTCTTTTCCCAGCGCTCCGAAAGTAGAGAGAGAGAGAGAGAGAGATAGGTAGGAAGAATCTTGCGGCGCGAGGATGGTGGTGCGATGGTGGTGGTAACCATAACGTTTCTTCCCAATTAACTTATCGCTGGGACTGTGGACGGAGTCAGGGATGGACGAGAGAGAGAGAGAGAGAGAGAGAGAGAGAGAGAGAGAGAGAAAAAAAGAATTTCAAGAGGAATAAGTTAAGTTTGTCCGTCATTTAGGAACATTCGGGGAAGTGCCGTTTGCATTATTACGAGTGCTACCTAAAAATTGATCAGGCACATCCGTATTTTCAGCTGCGGAGGAGCGAACGACCCTCTCGTAGATCCTCTTCATGACCCAGGGGTGAACCGAAGAGACTTTATGTTCATACATAATGCGAACTTTGAGCCTTGTAGGCGGTGTGTGCCCGCGCCTTTGAAATATTAGTGTGACCAAGCTTGTGCATTATTTAAGGAGTCGGTTGAAACGAGAAATCCCGCACTCTGCTTACACCTGCCGAAAACTTTTCTTTCTGGATATTCTTCTTTGCCCCTCCCCCCCTACCCATCTACCGCATTCTCTCTCAATTCACGAAACCATAATTCAAGCCCAACGAAAATCTCTTCTCGATGAAATGTGTCGCGTGCTTAATAGTAAATTCATCTTGGGGGAAGCACAAGGATAATGGGGCGAGAGGCCATAAAGTCAGCCAGGTCGTTCAATTATGAGGTAAATGACGAAACGAGGTAGTTGAACGTGGCCGTTCGTTCTGTCTTTTTCTTTTCTTTTTCTTTTTCTTTTTCTTTTTCTTCTCTTCTCTTCTCTTCTCTTCTCTCTTTTACCTTTTTTCCCCCTGCTTTTTTCGTCGGCATCTCGCTCATCAGGTTGATTTAGACGGCGATACGATACTTTTCTCTCCCCACCTGTCCACCCATACCGGAAGAAACACAGGGGCATCGTACATACGCGTCTTGCCCTGTAAGGACCGCAGTTTGTACTTTGACGCATTTATGCCAGCACAGGAGCACGTTCAAACATCGCGAACAAACATTTTCCAGCGCGAACGTCACTTTAGGAATTTTCCTACATCAGAATCATGCGTCTAGAGAGTAGTGGTGGTGGTGGTGGTGATGGTAGCTGCTATGTAAATACCTTCTCGGCGATGTTATTTTCGCATTGCCAATCTCTTTGGCAACCCTCGAGCTTTCTCGCAGCTTTTAATTTGCGTCTTTGCAGCAAAAAATTTGCTTAGCGTTTCGTGCGTTTGCCAGTAGAGATTTTATTGGAAGGGTACTGGCTCTCGTTTAAGAGAGCCCAGACCGGCTAGTACTTAACGCTTATGCTAAAATGAATGACGGTGCGCAGCTATAAGATGGTTACAGCATACCTCGTGGTGGGTAAGTGGCGTCTGGAGCATGTAAGCTCGTTCGGTCGGAAGTAACGATTTAACCGAGAGACTATTCCACGTTTCTCCAGTTTCTCCCCCTCTCCCCATCCCCCAACATGTTTCGAGGGAAATTAAGACGTAACGACGCAAAGAGAGAGAGAGAGAGATAGGTGGTAAATGAAATTGCTACGAAACAAATTCCACGCCTACTGATACTTGCCTATTTTCGCATCTGCACCCTTTCACTGTGGTAAACTGGCTGGATCGGTAACTCTCTCTCCCTCTCTCTCTCTCTCTCTCTCTCTCTCTCTCTTTCTCGCACGTACAGTCGCCAAGCTTTCGAAGGAGAAGCAAGTTCATTCGGTTGGAAGTAACATTTTAAACGAGCAAGATGCTCCCTATGGATGCACATCATTCCCATAATAGAGAGAGACATATAAAGGGACGTAGAATCTTGGGAATTCGAGGCACAACATTTCACAGACAAATATGTCATGTCGGTATAATGGAAAGGATATTCCATCTACGTCGTTTTGCATGAAATTTTCGAAAATATCGCGTCTACCTCGCACCGCGAGTTCGCCTCCGTTTCAGAGGCACGCGACCGGGCTTCTTCCCCGCGGTAACCGAATTTTTTCAACTCGAGCAAATGTTTTCAATGACCGTCTCGCGCTCGAGGAGCAAGCTCCTCTTTGAGTCGCGCGGTGGAAAAAGCTCCCTGGGAGAGTAGAGAAATAATGATAGAAGCAAAGTCACAGGAAGCAGCGTGAAAGGATTGAGTGGCCGAGCAACGGGCAAAGTGGGAAAAGTGGAGGCGGGGGTGGGGGCGAGGGGCAAAGTCTCGAAGACTACTAGGTACGCGCTTCGCGTTTCGCTAACGTAAAGTGGCACCCTCTAAACTCGAAAACGGAGAAGACGGGCGTTCTGGGGTCGTATGGCACGGTATGTGAGAGTGGAGAGTGGAGAGTGCAGAGTGGAGCGAGGAACGGACGGACGGAGGGACGAACGTACGAACCTACGTATGTACGTATGTACGTACGTACGAATAAGGACGGCCAGGAGAGAAGGAGGGGAATATTCCAGGCCTGGAAGGAGTAGGTAAGGGCGTCGTCGGAGTGTTTGCCTAGCCGGAGCACGAACCCCGTAAATAGAATCCCATTAAAGCCTTGACGCGTTGTGCCGCTCGTCCTCTTCCAAAGATATACATGTATAACCTCGCACCAACACCACCCCGTTCCTTGGCCTAACCACTTTTTCCTCCCTCTTCCATTTTAATGAATAACAATAGGCATGCCATTAAATATTTTATGAATATTTAGGAACGCCATTTATGCTCGCTACACTCTATGGCTAGATTTGTTCTACGCTGGCCTCGTTATTATTTCGCGCCGAGGCTACAGGACGCCCTATCGAGCAATTAATCAAAATTACGTTCACCAACACCAACCTCACGCGATACAATATGGATACGGGAAGAGAGAGAGAGAGAGAGAGAGAGAGAGAGAGAGATAGAGTCTAAAACGAGAAAGCAAAAGCAGGGATGCTGGGGGTGGGGGTGGAAGGGAGTAACAGCGGTAGTGTAGTAGCAGCGCGGAGTAGCGGAGTAGTAGAATAGTAGAGTAGTAGTAGTAGTAGTAGCGGTGTGGTAATAGTAGTAGTAGGGACTGCGCGCGATTTGGCACTTTTCTCTCTATTTCTCTCTCGGTCTCGCGAGGTTCCTCCTCTGGCTGCTGCTAGTTGCTCGCCGCTCGCTGCTATTATTTGGAAACTCGCTGTTCCATCTGGGTCACGCGTATCCACTACTCTACTCTGTGAATACTCCACGTTTGTTATTCTTTCCGACTGTTACTGTCTAATCCAGTTGCAAGCGCTGCACAGGCCCACCGCGCCTTACCTCGCAATCCAATTCCAATCTATTCCTTGGCCCCGAGGAACGAATCCTCGGGAATGCGGTTGAAAGAAAATGATCGATCATTCGATGAAACAATTAGCGAAATGACGCGAAGCTTTTAATGGCAGAAGGGATTATTACTGTTTCCCTCTGTTGTGTTGCCGTATTTAGAACGCGTTCATTATTCTTGCATCCGAGGGTGGAATAGATTCTAGCCGGAGCTTTAAGCGAAAGCGACAAAGTTTGTTGCGCATCGCACAGAATTTCTCTTGTTCCTTTTCAATTCGCCGGCTACCACCCCGGTCTCTCCCTCCCCCTCGCTTCTCCCGAGCATTTCCTCTGGCCTCTGCCACTCCTCATCCGGTGCGGCGGCGTATCTTCTTCTCATTCAGCCAGCACTTGTGCCACCGAGCGCCATAATACCGTCCCACGTGAATTTCCAAGCTCCGCGCGGCCTCGACGAGTCTGCAGGAAATTGATCGATCGACTTTGGAATCATGTATGCAGCGGCGAGATGCGTTTTCCCACGGGAAAACCTCCCGCCGCCATCGCCGCCACTCAAATGACATTGTGTATCGAAACACGCGCGATGCACCATCGACGAATGCTCGTTATACGTGGGCTAAGAATGCGATAGTCGGATTTACTTGGCTCTCCCCCTCACCCTCCTTCGGGATCAGTTGGGAAATTAAAATCCTTTCGCGGCTGACCATCGCGTTATCGTTAAATTCCAGGTGCGAGCTTCCCCCTTCTTCTCATCCTCCTCCTCCTCTACCGCAGGTGACAATTTCATTCTCGAGTTTCGGTGTTCCTCGGTAGAATAGCGTGGGGAGTGAGAATTGGCGAAACACGCCTCTTCTAGTGGGCACACGCGTACAACGTATTATTTCTCCGGTACTTGGAGAAACGGAGTCGCGTACAGCCTCGACTTCTGTACAGAGGCAGGTTAAAACGCTACGACCAAATGAGCTTACATGTTGCAGATGCCACTTACCCACTATGTGCTGTACTGTAACTTCTTGCGACGTATTACGGCACGGCTGGCCCATGTTAGCAGAAACATTAGACACTACGGAGACCGGACAGATAGCGTGGATTTCACGCTTGAGCTCATTGCACTCTGAATATATTCTATCACATTTTACCATACTGGAAGTCTCTCCCTCCCATATCACTGTGCTCTTTGCTCGAATTAGAATTTATATTATATTACCAGCCACACACACACACACACACACACACACGCACTTCGTGATAATAGCCATTACCTCGAAGAAGACGCGCGTGCTCGCTTGGCATTGCTTTCCCGTCGTTACTTATGGTTTTCCATTTTTTCAACGGGGACCCAACAACGTCGATCCAACGAGTGAAGTCGAAGGAACACAATGATCCAGGCAAAAAACGACGACGTCCCGGAGTTCTTCCTCGTGTTTCCGTCGATGCGAGAGACCCTGTGTGTGGACGCACCTTTATAGCTGGAAACACGCGATAGGTCTTTTCCTGCTCTTTGCTTGGCACGTCTAAATTAGAAATGCCAGAGCAACAGAGCCTTAGCGGCGATCCAACTCGGTGCTGCTGACACACTCTTGCAAGAAAACCAAAGTGGAAATGTGTACTCGATGCTAATTCAATGAGATCTTTCGACTTTTGCCAGTGGTACAACCCTGTCATTTTTCCGACACTCTCTAATATCGCTCTTAAAAGCGGAAAGCGATCGTTCGGTCGATACGTAATTATCGGGAGACGGATGCGAAATTGAATCGGCGTAAAAATATCGGTGTTGCATCTTTGAAAATAAACTATATTCGATTCTTAGGAGTCTCTCTTTTTCACGTTTCAGCGGATCAATAGCAGCAGCGGCAGCGGCCAGCCAGTTTTTGCTCCGAATCACCTGACGTTTTAATCGCCGGCATATATTTATGTATTCCACGAAACTGGCTAGCGCACAGTCTCATCCACGCGAGACCGTTGGATTACAAAGTCCAAAAGGAAAATAGAATCTGGACGGTTTAGAACTTCCTGTGTCATTATCCGACATTAAATACTCCCAATTTCTCTGGAATTTATGTATTCTTATTTTAAGCGATTTTTTAAAAATACGTGCCAATAAATATCGAGATAACACTGCGAGACTTTCAGCGTGTACGTAACGAATGGCGCGATAAACTAAGAAGAACGTGTCAGCAAGTGGATAGTTGGCGTTGCTGGCTAAATACGCGAGCATCCATTAAACGCCGAGAGAAACGATAAGAGTCAACGAAAACTGGTTTGACCTGCGACTATTTCATCATCGCGCGATGCACTATAAGAGTTTCTTTAATAAAAATGCCCATAATCGGTGGGTATTAGGAAATTCCTTTACACAGTATGAATATAATAGCGCATGCATTAAGTAGTAAGATGGACTGTAATGTCAGACGCGAGGAAACCGGTTCTCCCTTGTCTGATCGTAGAATGCTATTTCCACTTGAGCACGCTCGCTAAAAAAAATTCCGAGCCCGATCAAATCTCATCGTGAAAAGAGGAGAAAGAAGCGCTTAATCAAATTCAGCGGAAATCGAGTTCGATGGTTCTGTGAAATTAAAAGTGGCATAATTTTATTCTTTGTACCTTCATGGTATTCGACTCTCTCTCTCTCTCTCTTCCCTTTTCTCCTATAGCTTTTTCTTACGTTTCTCTTTTTCTTTGATTTTCAAGGGTGCAAACGGATTGTGATAAATCCTGCATTCTTCCTTAATAAGAGCGAGCAAACTTCTCTTTCCTGCATTTTTCTAGTGGCGGAGCTTGTTATTTCGTATCGCTGGATCCTTATTTGTCTTCTTCGCGTTTAGCTCGCGTACGCGCGTCAGCTCGCCCAATCGTTAGAGGGCCGCGGTGGTAAATCCGTCGATTCGCACCAACGCGAATGCGAGCATCGACATCGACAAATATTATTAATTACCCTAGCGCCGAACGTCACGTGAGCCTCCCACCGGTGTTTAATTTACTATTTACGTAACCGGAAGTCACGTTGCCACTAATTAAAATGCTCCACTGTCTAACCGAACTCGATGGTTTCCAGGCATCGTCGAGGTTGAGACTTCTCCGGAGCATAATGAAGTCCTTCGCGAGATTAGTGGATAGAAATAGCAAGGTCGCGTCAAAGAGAAATGGAGCAAAAATGCTAATATGCATAAGAACGCGTGCATCGAAGATCAATGCTGAACCGTCGATTCATCATCGATTCACACACATACGGGGACAGTTGGAAATTCTTTATGAGTCCACTGTCAGTCATCCACACACACACACACACACACACACACACATGCACGCGCAAGATCGTGACTCATAGAATAGTCTGGCTATATAAATTTTAGATCACAAGCCGAGTCGTACTATGTTTTGGAACATTTATGAACATCATTAATTTCGTCCAGAGGAGCTATGTACGCGCGCATTAGCCAAGTGGCATTAGTTTCGCGACATCAGAATCTCCTGCCAGAAAACCCTGTAGAAAACAGCACGACGCGTAGAAAAGGCCGGGAGAAACTAAATATACACGCGTACGACACGAGTACGCGCATTTCTTTTACTCGAGTGCCACGGGATAACGATGACGTGGCGATGGTGGTAGTGGTGGTGGTGGTGGTTGCGGTGGTGGTGTTGGGAGGATGAATCGATGAGGTCGACGGACACACCCCTCGTTCATTTGTGGAGGGATATATAATTTATATACGTGTCTAACATCGCGGAGAGATGTGCGCGCCGTTGAAAATAAGCAGCCACTGACAGTGGCTGGAAGAAAGAAACGCTTTCAATGGTAAAAGTCTGCTGCGAAGAAAAAGCTGCTCCTCCACGGGATATCTCGTGCTGCCGACCCGACCGATTGATGGAAGTTCTTTCGCGTGCCGTTGGGATTGTTTCCACGTTTTCAGGAGAGAAAGCGCGGAGGAACACTCCCGATCGAATTATTTCGATAGACCCACTCGAGAGGAATACCGAAGTGATGCTTCCCGCCGCCGCCGCCACTGTATTCCAGCCTTGAACCGCCGCACCCCCATTTCATCCCCTTGTCTTCCAATCCCAATATACCTACGGAGCTCCCCTCGTCAAGCGTGGAAAGCCCGAATAAAAATGCAAAAGGGAAAAATCTCCGCGGGAGACTCGCGGGGAAGGAAGGATTTCCCCCGATAGACCGCGGGAATTTATTTGGCGAATAAAAATTTGCCCACCACGGGCCTCCGACGACGTGCGCGCGCGCGCGCGCGCACGGAGTTCGACGTGGTTTTAATCGTTTGCGCTCGAGTTAGTTATTATTTTCTTTCGACGAAAGATACCGGGGGATACCGAGACGCGCACTCGAGCTGTATACGCGAGCAAAACGCAAATGCTGCAGGGTTTTCGTAGAATTTGATGCGGTATAATGAGATACCGGCGGAGTCTGGAGACTCTGTAGGATTAATACAATGAAATGGTAGCGTGCTTTCGCGAGGGGAGAGGGAGAATAGCACATTTACTCATGAAGCTTGAAGTTAGGAGACTGCTGAGCAAACAAAATGACACCTAGCAGCCATGTTACTCCTATCGCTTAACCGCTCACCGTGAGAGATGTTACCGTCTGTCCGATATTGCCAAACCCCCCTTCCCTCCCCCTCTTCCAGGCATTCGGGTTTGCCGCAAGTGAACCACCGCCTGATCCTGTGGGGAATCACGCGCAGAAATTAATATCCTTTTGACAGAAGCTTAACTTTCTCCGCGTATCGCGTGAAAGTGGATTTAAGGAAATGTCTCTCTCTCTCTCTCTCTCTCTCTCTCTCTCTCTCTCTCTCTCTCTCTCTCTCTCTTCTGCCCGATTCCACACTCCTATCCCGAGACAGAATCGCGTTATTAACGTTTGCCACGCTTGATTTTTGGCTTTTCCTTTTTGGCGGTACTAAATGCACGACAGCAGCAGCAGCAGCAGCAGGGACTATCCCTCGGAGCATCGTGGCGCATTATCGGCTGCGGTCGTTAATCTCGAGTAGCGTCGATTAAGCAATCGATTACGAGTGGCGGGGTTCGAGGATGTTTGCACCTCCGCGCAGAGGCCACAACCGATTTCCTAGCCTGGCCTGCAGACAGACGAGGCGATATCAAGAGGTTGCCTTGAGTGTACGCCGCCGAGGGCTTAAGTGTCGTTTCAGCACACTCAAGAGCGCTTACCGCACGCTAATTTTGCCCCGTGTGAACGTTAAAGCATCGTTATATTTTTTAAAGGCATCTTGCCAAAGCCACTTCCACCGGGAGAGACGGAGACTCAAGACGGATCTCTTTAATAACGGGTTAGAGAACGCATTCGTTCGCGTCCCTCCTGGCAAGAATCTATCATTTCGTTACCCCGATGCGTCCCGCGGACGCATTAAAAGCTCCGATGGATTTAACTTTCCACGCCTCCCCACCCCCTCCCGCCGCCCCGTTTAAAGCGTGCCCTAACGAGGAATCGATCCCGATCTAAATCGCCGAGAAACGAGGTGAGGGCATTTGCCTCGCGACGAGACGACGCGAACGTGTCGCAAGAAACTGCGCGACGCTGATTTTACCGGTGCGGGGAGAGGGGGGAAAGGGGCGAAGAAAACGCATAGATCCGAAGATATCGGTTGCGCATCGTTGGGCGATCGTTGGTTAATCGACGTCGCCGGAAATTAGTGGTCACCGCACTCCGGTACCATTAAGAGGCGTACTTACGGCTCCTGCGAGGAAAAACCAACCCCCAACAGGCTCGCCAGCCAGCTCCGGAAGGCCCTGCGAGCCCGCGGCCCTTCCAAGCGAATGGATGAAAGCTCCCTTTTCTCGACAAATCCGTTTAGTTCACATTCGACTCCGTTCCTCTTAGTTTCTTCGGCTTAATGTCCGCAACGCGAAGCTTAGCCTGGACGACGTCGGGCTTAATACGCGGCGAGCGTTCTTATCAAGGGGGACAAAGGGTGTCTCACCCCTCTTCTCCCTTTTCCCTTCCTCCGCTTCCCCGTGAATCCAACCGCGTGGATTCTCAGAACGCGCGTTCTTTAGGAAATTCCGTGATTTCTGCGACGATCCTTCAAAAGCGAACCGCGAGATAAACGCTGTTTAACTTCTTCAACCCCTAAATTCAATCCCGCTAAACGAATCACACTGGATTCGTCCGAACAAATCCTTAACTGCGGATATTCCTCGGGCTACGAATAGATATTCTCAGAATTTGTCAAGTACGTGCTATTTAAGCGTATTTATTAATCCGATAAATATAATGCAATGCAGCTGAACTCTTTGAGGAAATTCGCTAGTTTTCTCAATTTTTTAATAATACTCGGAGGGATGTTTTCTTTTACCTTTACCTCTATATCTTTATCTCGGGAAGCTTTCCTTTTCCTCAACTCCACCGTCTTCTTAACCATTCTGCATCCCCCTCTCTCTCTCTCTCTCTCTCTCTCTCTCTCTCTCTCTCTCTCCCCCTCTCGTTACCATTGTAAACTCATCCCAGCCCGTCAAGTCGAGTGTTTATTTAGCTTAACACTTGCTAATGCTTCCTCTCCCTCGCGCTCTATGAGCTGTTTATACTCCGGTAGCTTCAATACTCAAGTTTCTCGTAGGGTGCTAAAACGCTCGTTCATTTCCCAATGTTACAAGGACGATCGAAGCCATCTTCAATTCTACCTGACTCTGTGCAGCCAGGAGATGCCTTACTTCGCTCTTTGAATTCAGAATAGCATTTAAGGTTTAATCGAGCCTCCGAATCAAATCAAATTCGAAAATCAATCTGCAATTTCTCTGCATTTATTTCTGACTCATGGCCGCCTTTAACTCATCCGCTAACACCATCAGCATCTTGGAATACACCAGCAGGCGAGGTCATACAAATAATACGATCTAGCGGAGGCAGAGCCACTAGACTAAGAATAGATGGCTTAGCGTTACCGGTTGTAATCTACCAGAAGCAGAAATAGAAAGCCAAACTGGAGGAGAAATTTCCGTTCGGGAGAAGACACTCTCGTTCCTGACTTGGTTTCAACGCAACATTTGCGCATATCGCACACGCGCGAATCTTCCTCTCCTCCGCTGCTCGATCGTGCGGCCGACATGCGCGACTTTACGCGCTTTTCTTTCTTTTTCTCTCTCTCTCTCTCGTTATTTCCCTCGTCCCAACATTAAGAATTACAAGTGTAGTGGCCTTGTCCCGCCGTTTGTCACACGGTAAAACTTTGCCCGCCCTCCTCCTCCTTGCCCGAGTTTTATCGCGTTTCGCATTACGCGCCGTGTTATCGCGTTTATCCGAATATTACGCGTACGCGCATCGAATTAACGCGCGCGCAAGAAATTTGGAGGAAGTTTCGCAGTTTTTGCGACGCCATAAGCCAAAGGAGGAGGAGGAGGAGGAGGAGGGATCGATTTTTCCCTCCGACTCCTCCCGCACGCTGCTCCTACCACCATGGTGGAGGGAAACGACGACGGGGTCTCTCGCGTGCAGCCAAGTCTCAGCAGGAACAATGAAGAGCAACAATACTCTTGGGGATATAGCGTCATTACTCTGGAACTCTCCGTAGGCAAAAGGTAATTTATTAAAGAGCGATTGTTTTCTTTTACCATTATCAGAGAGGAGAGCGCCGCTCCACATTCGTATGCCGGATTCGATTAAACTTGGCTCGTAAAATTTGAGATTGATGACAGGACTTTAATGATGAGGAATAACACTCCGGGGACACAGTTTCGAACTACGAGTTTCCGTTATTGTTCGATTTCGATGAAATCTTTCGTTACACGGAATTTTCTCAAATGGAAATCCCCGCTGGATTTTCCCGGGACGCAGGACCGATTTTTCCCCGAGTCGTTTTGCTCTCGAGATATTCGACGGGGAGGAGTTTTCGCGTGCCGAACGAATCCCAGCAAGAACGCGATGAAGAGTAATAACACTCCAGAGACAGTATCGGCCGGCAGTCGGCACAAATTTCTGCTTCAAGCGGACTTATTTCTCTGTGGCTCTCCGCATCTTCCCCGTGGCCATCATAAAATTTTCTCACATTTCTGAAATAGAAATTCCCCTGAAAAGGAACAGTTGGATGGGAGGGGGTAGAGGAGGAGGAGGAGGAGGAGGAGAGCTCGCGGCGAATCCAGGAGCAAGTGCGCGCGCGCGCGGTTGTTAAAAGAGGTAAAAGCGCGCGATAGAAACGATCGGACCGGATCGTTATCCACGTGGAGGACACCCCGATTGTTCCGAGAACCAATTTTCAATTACCGCGCGTGCACTGCTAACGGCGCTTTAATCAACGCGCGATCGTCCGACGACGTTTCGATTTGTCTCCTCCGCGACGTTCGACGCGTATAACGTCGCAACGGCGCGCGTAATGGTAACGGGTGATCGCGGAATCGATGCAGATGCACGTGGAAAGACGCGCGATCGAGGATGGGAGAAGGGTGTCGGGAGGACGACGGGGGAGGAGGGAGCTTTGCGCGTCTGGCCTATTTTTTTAAATACATGCCACAACGCGGTTCGCTGAAATTGGATTCAGGAGAGCAGGACAGAGAAGTTCGATCGGCCGAAAAAGGTGAACGCGAAATTTTCAGCGATTTTTTCGCCGTCATTTTTGTGTTTTCACGACGGGCACGCAAATACATTCGGCGCGTAAATAAAATATCGAGAGGGAAAGAGAGAATGAAAGCAAAAAGAGCCACGGGCAGTTTATCGAACCCACTAGAGCGTGCGCGTGTGTGCTGCGTGTGTACGTGTATCAGGAAGGGAGCGAGTGAGCGAGCGCCGATGCCGATACCGATGCAAGTGCGAGAGTGCGCGCGCGTGTAGGTGTTTCCACCCCCGATTTGACCCTCGTCCCTTGCCGCTGCTCTTTTTTCTCCCGTGGCTAGCTATTTTTTCGCCTTTTTCCCGTGCGACGCGCCCGTAAATCGTCGAATGAAAAAGCGCTACCACCAAATTATTATAAAATCGACGGTAACTACCCCTGCGCGCATCTATTCTCCGCACACCCTCCTCCCCCCGGCTCTACTCGATTCCAGCCCGACTCTCTATACGCGACAACACTCTATTTTGCTTTTTCCCGCGAAGAATCCCGCGCGTTTAACGTTTAATTGTATCGACGGATCAGCTCACTCGGGCGCTCGCCGGAAGTAAAAAATGATTCGGGGGACCGGGGGCGCGAGTTGGCAAGGGGAAGCTCGACAGTTATGAAATTTTTTAAGCCGTAAGTCGATAAATCCTGAAGGACACCGATGCGCGTCCCACTTAACAAGACTGATATTTTTCTTTTTCCCGTGACACCGGGTTTACATGTGCGGCAGAGATAAATGGCAGCTTTCGAAGAGAGCTTTCTGCGCTTACCGGCAAATTTAGCGTCGGTACATACATGAGAAAACAATTCGCTATCAGCCTGTCGCTCCGCTGAAATTGCAACGGCACATAGAGGTCTCTTTATGCACGCCAATGGATCGCATGATGCACGCGATCAAAACGTTTTATTAACCTTACAGTACACCGACAAGTTGCGGTATTTGCTCGTTAAATTTTACAGATATTGCGTATGTTAAGAATGCGTGGTTAGTTTCGGTCCGTTCACGAGTACCCATGAGTATCCACACGGCGCGCTTTAATAATGGTTAGTACTTTAAAGTAAAGCCCAATATTGTAAGTAGTTTGAAACTATAATGTTTAGCGGCTTTTAGTACATTAACCCAAGCTGTGCTCCATGAAAATGCGAACAATGTATCGTGAATAATTTTAGAAATTGCCCTCGACTTTTCAGGTTACGATTTCTATCTGGCGATGCGAGGCGTTTATTTCGATTGCCGACGAACTTGCCATGGAACGAACATGGTGCATGGCGGTGGTGATGGTGGGGCTCTTCTCCTTCTCGACAAATTAGATTGTTCCTTCGCCCTTTTTTTATGGGAGTGTACACGTTGCGATAAAAGCCAATGAGATACGCACCGTGCGGAGACGATGACAATGTTTCGTGATGGAGGGGAAGGGGGACGGGGGTTTCGCGCGAAACGAGCCCCCGTGAACGCGAAAAATCGAGTTTACTGATGAAATTTACGAACCAGTGTGCCCATCGCTTTTAATGCAATTATGCTCTCTTATAATGGTGCTCGAGGACGTCTTTTAGCAATGATCGGACCTTTATTTTCGTTTGGCCCACCCGCTCTCCTCCGCTTTTTCACTTAACCGGGCGAAAGAGAAAAGATCGCACGATTCATCGCGTCGTGCATATTCATTTTGACGAATACATTCATTATCTTCCGAATTGCTAATGAATAAAATATCAGCCGGCATATTTCTCTCCTTCAGCGGCGGCGGGTGCCCGAGTATCATCTCTCTAACATCGTGGAATTGCTGCTGCGAAAGAAGAGAAAGTGAAATGGAAAGAAAAAGAGAAAGAGGCAGAGGAAGAAAAAGAACAGGAGAAAGAGGAGAAAGAAAAGTAGAAAGAAAGAAGGATTCGCCTTCATAAAGAGAGTAGCTTGTTTTTCGTAGATTAAGGGAGGAAGGGCGGAAGGGAACGAGGGTAAAACCGGTATAGTGAAAATTGCGGGAGGAAAGAGGTTCTTCTGTGGAAACTGCCTCTATAAGTATCGCCATTGAGAGGAGTGATAATCGATGGTCGTGAAAACGAAACGGGAATAAGGATAAAGCCCCTCTGAAAGGCAAGGCGCTGGCATTGCGCTATCTCGTTAACTCGCTCGCGCGCGCGCGCGCGCGCCTGGCCAGAGCTCCGCCGCAATTAAAACGAAAAACATCGGTGAAGAAATTGCGTTCCTTCTTCCGGCGTCTTCGACTGCTTCCGGAAGTGCGCGCGCAATCGTTCGTTCGACGCTGGGGTAATCTTCTTTCTCTCCTCTAATGGGAAAAAGCCTTCGTTCTCGTACCTGCCGCGCTTTACCAATGCTCTTCTATAACTCTTTCAACTTTTACGATACTCTAACCTCCCCTCCCTCTCCTCCCTCCCACGCGCTATATCAAAATAATCAACGATAACTACCAACAACCCGCAGCAGCAGCAGCAGCGCAGCGGCAGCCGTGCAACAACCCTGGAGAAACATCCAACTCGGCAAACTATTTATGGACCTTCGCACAAAAGCTTCTTTCCCTTGTCAAAAACGCAATTAATCTTGTCGTCGGGAAATGATCAGCTCTACATCTCCATCTGTATTAAAGGTGAGAGTAATTACCTGGCAGCTAGCATTTTTCTCTGCCGGTGGATAAACTTTGCCCGACCATTACTCAAAACTTTAGTCCACATTGATTAGCTGCCTCCTCCTTTTTAAGGGACCAAGATTATTCTCCCTCTGCCTCCCCCTTTCCTACCTATCCCGCTGCTCCATCCTCTTCTCCGCTCGCGAGCCCGGACGAGCGACAAGATTTTCCAATCCCTCGGGGAAAACTCTTCCCTCCCCCGCCCCGGGATGATGTGAATGTCTCTCGCGCGAACCCTCCAATTCCGTCGACTATCAACTTCGTCCCTCTCTACGCTCGTGTGTCTGTCAATCATTCTTGTCTTCGTTAATCGCCAAATTGAGGATACCTCTCTAATAATTAATTTCGACCTCTCGCGCGGGCAAAACTTGAAAAAAACTTTTCACGACAACTTGCTCCGTCGCGCGTCGTTCTCGAATATTAATCTTCTTATAAGAGATTTATAGTGACTTCATTGTCTGGCTTCGGGTTTCTCCGATGAATTTTATACATTAGATTTTCTAGATTAATGATTTTTGTTTTGTTCCATCTCGCTTCGTCTCGCCTCGCCTCGCCTCGTCTCCTTTCGTTTACGCGTTGGCTATATTTTTCTTTGTTTTATTCCATTCAGTTTTGCGCTATTTTTTCTTCCTCTGTTCTGGGCCAGTGTAAATATTTCGCGAGACAGATATCGATGTTCTATAAAGTGATTGAAAAGTATCTGGAATGGAACAAAGGGATCGATCATATGGCAACTGACAGAAACTATGAAAAAGTAGGTAACTTGAAACTCTACCTATAGAATTTGCGGTGGTAATGGACGTCGGACGAAGAAGACTGAGAGTCGCCTGGATGCCACGGCTTTGAATCAGCCTGGAAGGTAAATCGCGATTAAGGAGAAAATGCGTTGTTACGGCCAATTGCCCCTTGATTAAAATCGTACTTGGGGAGAATGGAGCCCTTCAGCCTTGTAACCCTACAACCCCTGTACAACCCCCGGTACAACCCCGCAAGCTTGCTCGCAGCCCCATGGTTATCTCTCTGGCATTCTTGTCCACCGCACATTGGTTTTCCCAATGCATTTTAAAGCGCAGCGTGCGCTAATTTCACGAATGCAACGCCTCTACTTAAAATTTAAATGACACTTTAATTTAAATTCTACCAATCAGGAGTCTCTCGTGATCCTGGTCCCGGAACTTGGAGTCCCGGTAAATTTTAAATGGAGACACGCCACGATCTTGAAGGCAAGAATCCGCTTGAAATTAGAACTTTATTTGTGGTAGCTCCGGAGGAAACTCGCCGGAAGAGGAAATAATTGACCTCGCGATTAAAGTCTTATTAAGATTTGCCCCTCTCGTTAATGCCTCCAAGAAACGTCGATTAATCGAACTTTACTTTGTACTTTGTCATATCGATTGGTCCATTCGAGCTCGTTCGCTCGCTCGCTCGCTCATGTATCGTTCGACGATCATCAATAATCAACCGCGCACAGCTGGTCATAGTTCATTGCTTTGCGGTTCTACGTACTTGATTATCAGTTCGATATTCGGAAGCGCTTCCACGGGGGAGGGGAGTGGCTCGACCGAAATATTCCGTGAACCGAAAATGATTACTTCGCATCGGACAAAGGCGCGCGCGGGCTCGCAGAGTTACACCGGCAGTGTATAGACCCGCATTAGTTGTCTTGAAACTGGCAAAGCAAATAAGCAGGACAGGCGCCCGCACGCGATAGAATACTCGGCCAAACAAACGCGACCAGCCAGTTACGGGGCAAAGTAACGGCATTAATCAAAACTACTAATTGTTAAGTAACACAGCGGAAAACGCAAGATAGAGAGCGGATGGACGGATGAACCCGCAGAGTGACCAAAGCGACGACGAAATAAGCTATGGCAAAAGGACAGAATCCTCTCTCTCCTCTCCCGTGTCCTGGACTTTGCTCGACTTTGCTGGAGAGAATGCGAGAGAAGCTCCGGAGAGAAATTCGCTAAACACTCGATGGCGGCGGCGGCGGTGGCGGCGGTGGCCTATTAGTCCAATCAATCCGTTGATTGGCCAACAACAGATATTACGGTATAATGAGCAGAAACAAGGATAGGGGAGGGAGAATTTCTGTGGTTTGATAGCTAAAGTCAGAAAGGGAGCTGGTTGCCACTGTTGCAAATTTCACCTCGCATGCATCATCTCGCTACATATAAAGGGTCGACCACGATGGCGCGCGATATCAATGAAACGCTGCTAACAACCAACACCACTGCCTCGCCTTTTGCTCGTGTATTCCAGTTACGCGATTACGCGTGTTTGATACCAAACTTGTAATAACACTGTGCGGCGTGACACGTATGGGCGCATTAGGCACGAAAAGAATTTTTCAGGAAACGGCCCTTGATCGCCGCAATTAGCGAGACGACAGCGACGGCGTGTCGCAGCAGCAACGAGTACCGCATCGATAGCTCCGTGATTTAAATTTGAATTTCCATGGGAATCGAGTCGAATTGAATCGAATCATCGTTCGCTCGTCATTGTCCTCGTTCGTTTTTCATTTTTCTCTCACATTTCGAGGGGAGCCTCTGATTGGCCAGGGGGCATTTATCGAGGAGTGGAAGAACAGAGAGAAAACTGGTAATTTCTATGAGTCGTTGGATAAATAACGAAGGGGTTGGCAGTGCCGTCAGTTTGACGTCGGTTTGACGTCGCGTGCGTCGTGACGATACACACGGAAGAGCCGTCGACGATGGCACGATACCACCGCGCGATGGAATACCACCGCGGGATCTATGAATCAAGCGAGGCCCGTGGGCAACCTAGCAATGCCCTATTTGTTATTTTGCTCTTTCGGCGACGCGTTCATTAATCAACCTCGTCGCTCTCTTTAGCCGTCGTTCTACATTTTTCATCTCCTCCCACCTTCGTCTCTCCTCTACCCTCCTCCCACTGTCCCCGCTCGCCATGCGACAGCTGTTCTCTCTCTCTCTCTCTCTCTCTCTCTCTCTCTTTCAACTTCTTTCATCCTCCAGATCTTCCCCATTTCCCATTTTACTTGGCGCAAACCAATTTACAATACTCCGCAATACGCTGCATCGAATCATCGTTTGCTTCCTTCCTTCCTTCCTTCCTTCCTTTCCTTCCTTTCCTTCTTTATGGACTCGAGCGTTCTCTGGAAAAACTCGTTCCACTCGTAATACTCGAGGTAGAGTTACGCGTGTTACCATTCAACAATCATTAGTGGCAGCGCTTATCGATCGCGCGGTTTCCATAAAATGTGGCGAAAAACTTTTTCCCTCCCCCGGGGCTCGGCGGGGAAAGGTCGGCAGTGGCGGAAGAAACGAGAAAGAGGCGGTGGTCCGAGCACATATTGACTTCTTCCACTGCGCGCCGAGGACCCAAGTCGACGCATTCCTCATTTGCGTTTTCAGCTGACAAGTGCGTATCGTCGCGGTGATCTATCGTCAAAAAGCCGAGGTAAATGAAGCTTTTTGCGAGAATTCCCGTGGCGGGAATCATCGTGGCTGGTAGCGGGGCGCTGAGAAGTCCCGCGGTGCAAATGGCGAATTTGCGTGTAACACTTGGTATCAGCGCGATCATCAAACGGTGAAGTTATCCCTGGCGAGATAAATCATCTTACACGAATACGGCGCGAGCCTGTATCCGATTTCTGAGCCAGTGTTACTTGGCAAACTCAGGTTTGAGCGCATGGAGGGAATGCCTCGGGCGCTTCTAGTCACGGGACAACGTCAAAGATAATCTAAGCTCGTCATGGCCGATAAGCGTAGTTATGTCGCAACAATCGTTGTATACCCACCCACGCTGCTTTATCAGCGACGAAACAACCGAAAAGTATCTCCTTACGATGAAGTTATTCATTCCGAATGCAAATTAGCCTGCGCATACGGCTGAATAATGAGCAGGCAATTATATTCTGTTAAATAATGTTCTCGAACTCAACTACTCTCTGGCTGCTTGCATTTAGTTTCACGTGAAAGTAATGTATCCAAACTAAGGAGAAACTCCACAAGACCATCTGCCGGGTACACATACATAGATTTTCGGCAAGTTCAGAGTGGCACAGTCGAGTCAGCGGTAATAATATCTTGCAACGCGTTTATCGTACCCCATCCTCCGCCAACACCCCGACGCACCCCTTCATTTTCGAAAAGAACTTCAGAGGAAATACATTTGCGCCTCGTGTATTTTTTCCAAAGATTTCTCTCCAACAAAATTACTAAAGTAGATAGTTGTGTTTAGCGATTTAACAAAGTTTTCCTTTGTGTTTCAGTGAGAGAAGTTACATTATCCGAACTCAGGGACTCAATAGCGAGGCTACGAGAGAGAGTGAAGCTAGTATGCAGGACGAGGGGTTCACCGCCCCCGAGAGTGCATTGGCTCAAAGATGGCATACCGCTGCACCCCCGGAGAGGTCTCAGAATCCAGCACAAACGGTGAGTCTTTTATTTGTTTTATAGTGAGACAAGTAGAGAGAAAGAGAGAGAGAGAGAGAGAGAGAGAGAGAGAGAGAGAGAGAGAGAGAGAGAGAGAGAACGAGTCTCTTTAACTTCCTCCCCCTCTCTCTCTCTCTCTCTATCTCTCTGACTCTCTCACTCTCTCACTCTTCAATTATTTCACACATCCTACAAGATAATTCAACTATGCTGCCACGATTTATCCAATTATTCACGAAGCATTGCCCCGAATCGGTAATTACTTTTGATCGATAGAAATTTCTACTCTCCCGATATAAACTTTAAGTAAAGAAGCAAGTTACATTGAGCTCAGCCTCGATATCCATCAAGATATACGTCGGACCGATCGAGGGATCACGTTAGACTTTCGAGTTTAATTCTAGTAAGTCCGGAAAGTAATTACAGGCGCGTTGTAAATTTACCCTGGCCCCGAGCGGTCATGTCGGGCTTTATTATTTCTTCCCTTCCCCCCCCCTCCCCTCCCCCTCTCGCGGAAGCTCGCTGTTTCCTCGGGCATGGAATTCCACTGGCCATTCGTCAAAGGTATAAATATGCTCCTCCTCGTTGATTTTTATCATTATTTTCGGACCATCCGTGGAGCTAAGACCGAAATCGTGGATATCCATTGGATTTTACGAGGAACTTTCCGTAACAATTACGAGCTGGTCAACAACATCGAAAGCGAGTGAGCCATCTCGCGACACATTGTAATTGGAAATTACGAGGTAACGCTGCCCGCTACAACTGTGACAGCTACGATGTCGTATAAGGCGAACGACAGGGCAGTTCGTCCTCGTAGGGGCGTGTTTACAACCTTCCTACGGTCACTGCTTGCTTTATAGCGAATACACCCCATAACAATTTTCCAAATAAATTTTCTCGCCCCGGAAACTTGCGAAAAAGCATGAAAACACTCCGACCCCTCGCTCCTTCCCGTGCCTACGTTCCTCGTTGAAAATCGACAATTTCCAAATTCCCCCCGCGTTTCCATTAGTGAAATCGTTAAAATCTTTTAGCGTCTCTTACTTCGAACTCGATCAAAGTCATTTCATGAAGAGACGCGCGTCCCCCCTCTGTCATCGATGACATTTCGATAGTTTCCTGGAATGCGAATGCACGCAAATGCAGCAAATTTACACCACTTTATCGCTTACGCCGGTGATATAAACACGCGCTTTAAACAATTCCAAGCGACGGTAGACGGTGCGCGTATATTCCCGGTAATATCAGGAATAAAAACTTTACGATGACGTAAAAGATACGTCGGTAATAAGTACGGGGAGATCGCTGAATAAGGATTCGGCCGTATAAGGGTATATCGGCTTTAAAAAGCCGAAACTCTGGCCGATTGTTGTTGGTGGGTTCGGTCGGCCACTACCAAAGAGACGTACGTACGTACGTACCTGTCTGCCCCTTTCCGCGAGTATCTTTCAGCAGCGAGCGAACTGCCAGGGCTTAAGACTGAAATCAAGTTGAAATTCCGTGACGTTTAACCACCCCGGCCTAAACGCGTTTTTGGGGGAACTGCAGAGACTGATGAAACAAATCAAGTAGAACAGTCGTGTCTGGCGCGAAAACAAGTAGAAAATCACTGGAAACGTTGGATCTTCTTGAATTAACGCTGACCCGGCTTGAAGCCTAGTCTCTCTCTCTCTCTCTCTCTCTCTTTCTCTCTCTTTCGTTCTTCCTCTCCCTCACTTGGAAGAGAGAGTCGGTTCTTTTCAAGTTCCCATACTGCTGAATCTTAGGGACGCTTTGACCGACGGAGAAAACAGCTTTGATGTCGCGTAGAATCGAGTTTTCCCACCGGACAAGGGAGTAGGGAAAATGTCGTCTACAAGAAGGGAGTTTGCTCGGTAAGGGATTGAAAAAAAGCTCAAGACGTAGTAGTAGGTAAGGGTTGGCGGAGGGAGTCTTAACCTTTCGCGGTTCTCGTGAATCGAGTCGAGTAGTGCAATTAGTTTAAAAGCCTCTTTGACGGAAATCCTAAACTGGGGAAGAAATATGCGAGTTTATATCCATCGTGACCACGTCCCTCTCTCCGAAAGCTTAACTGGCACAAAACGGTGTACGAGCACAGCAGCGAGGAATATTCCGAAAGCATTCGAAATTTTCGGAAATCTATCAGAGTTCGCGCGTACTCTCGAACACTCCTTGGCATCCAAAACTTGAAAAGTTTCCTCGACAGATTTCTCGTTTGCATAAATTAATTAGACTTGATCTCTTTCCTTTTTTTTCGTCCTTTTCTCCGGATCTCGCTAAATAATACTCGTAGAATCGATCGGACACTATTTATTAATTTGAACACTCAATTAACCTCCGTCCATAAACTTCATAGGTAGATGTGTAAGCAAAAAACAATTAGCATCATTATTATCGGTTACCAAGTAATTTGTTTTGGCACATTCATAGAACCGTTTCAACCAGCTAAATGATAAATTAGCCACGTCGAAATTCTCCGCTAAAAGTGAATAATGGAATAAATGAGGAACCCTCTTCCTCCCAAAGAGAGAGAGGAGAGAGAGAGAGAGTTTCATTTACATATTTAATTATTTATTTTAATCAAGGGAAATACTTGATGAAGAGTCGTACGTGAAATTTGGTCGTTACAACTCGGTAGAAATAAAACGCGAAAGCTTTTCTATCCGTGACACAGAAAAAGGAGTCATTGTACTCTTCGAAGGAAGATCGCGTACTTCCCGTGCTTTGAGGAATATAAAAAGAGTGGAAAGAAAAGTTTTGACCATCGGACGAAGAAGGAAGGACCTCTGCAACGACGAAGGCTCGTTGTCCTCCTCCTGTCGGAGGACCCTCGACCGTCTTCATCAAGGAAGAGCAGAGTTTCGTTACGGTAATGGTGCGAACGGAAGAGAATCACTCGATTGACACTGCCCCCGAGTTTTATTTGCACTCACTAATAAGAAAGATTTTTTTCTCTCTTCCGCTAAACAGACGGACACAAGCGGATGGGTATGAAAATCGAAATGCGAAAATCTCCGGTGATGGTGTTCGATCAATGAAATGCAATTAATCGATAAAATGATTAGACGGGAGCAATCAATGAGGATCTTTCTGCCTCTCCCCCCCCCCCTCTATCTCTCTGGTTATGATATAAATTAGGCGTTATCAGAAGCTGAGCTTTTAAGCTGTGTTAAATCCTGTGAAATCTAATCGAGCCGATTTCCGTAACTTTACGGCTCACTTGTTAGCCGACAACGTTACAAAGTTCGGTTATAGCTCGATAAGGATACTTAAGATAAGTACTCGCTTAAAAGACTTGGCTAAGAAATATTTGAAAATTGGGTCGCAGATTCCGACGCATCGAGAGGCGATTTTGTCCGGCACCCGGGGCATTTGCGATAAGGAGAACGTAAAGTCAGTGAGATTAGATTGTAAGGAACGTCGTAATGGCCTCATCCAGACGAAGATTATCAGTTTCAGAATCCTCGACTCGTTTTACCTCCTTTCAGTGGCTGTCGAAAGGATAATAAAATTATATCGTGCAAGTTGCATCGCTCCGACGATCTCACCTGATCTATACACGTACAGTCTGAAAGCTATTCTCTCTCGTATTTCTCGCGTTTCTACTCACGAATCCTCACGTTCCCTCACCGAGCGGAAGCTCACCGAAAGCTCTTTCATCCTTCCGTAGAGCTTGCCTGGTTTGCTACTCCTGCTGGATCCTACTGGCTGGCTGGCTGGCTGGCTGGCTGGCTCCTGCAGGAAAGATTGTCTGCAATAAAATCTTAATAGGATAACGAGCAGAAACCTACTCGCTCTGCTACGCTGCTGCGAACAATCGAGGAAGCGCCCAACATCGTTCCAGCGTAAAAGCTTCACGTAAAACTCGAGAAATTACACGCTGACTCTACCTACTGATCGCAAAATTCTAATAATGATAAATATAATATAGCTGTGTAAATAGAATAAAGCAACTTGATGTAGAGAGGGAAAGGGAGAGAGAGAGAGAGAGAGAGGGTAGCAGGAGATGAGATCCTTCCTATGTTTTATGAATTCTTTACAATTTCTCTATGAAAATCTAGCTTACGGAATTCTGCCATGATTTCGGATTCATTACACGGGAAGTATATTAAAACATTTATTAACAATAAGAGATATACCAGCCCGGAATAGTACTCTTGCTTTTTCTCTGCTCTTTACAATATTAAATGAAAGTTTTATGATTTCCTTTTTTCTAAGTTTCTGACCCAGAGCACGTTACATCTACGTTTACGAACAAATATTGTACCACGCGGAAAGTAATGGAATTTATTTTAGCCACGATAGACTTCGATAAGACGCGATGAGAATAGAGATTGAGTCCGAAAGCTTCGAAGAAACAGGTTGAAGTGAATCTTTAATGGAATACGGTGAATTAGAGGGGAAATAAATCAAAGTGATTTGAGTAATTTATGACGATATCGTAGTCACTTTGGTAAACCGAAAATTAATATGGTAGAAGCGAGAGGAAATTTTCATGTCTGATCATACGTCAGGTATTACTACTACTACTGCTGCTGCGCTATTACTACCACCGCCACTACCACTGACAGAAGTCTTCCCTTTAATGTCGTAATGAAAATATATGTGTGCTCAGTCAACGTAACAGACGTAGTATAGGCATCGTGTAACAAGACATCTCATTAAAGGCACCATTAGAAGATGTTTCCGAATTTCAGTGGAAAGCTCCGTAATGACGGATTACAACTGATTTTAGCTGGTAATTCGTTGAATAAGCCTATTTCCGCGTTTGCAGAATTCAAGAGAAAAAAAGCCTGACTTTATGAAATTCTCCCAATTCGCTTATTAAATCGACGTGTCCGAGAGAGAGAGAGAGAGAGAGAGAGAGAGAGAGAGAGAGAATCTTTATAGAAAAAAATTGTACAGTAACCTATCGGAATCCCGAAAATCGAGTTAGATTTCGGCAACAACTGGCACGGGATAGGCAAGTCTCGCTCAGCTTTAGGATGAGCCGGGCTTTTCGCTATGGTGGGCCAATAAAAAGAGCGTCGCTCCCACCAAGATTTGCATGCGCTCGCAAACTATCTCACATTTTACCGACAAATATATATCCCGGGCCTGAAATTCACCCCCGGGGGAGCAAAGCGCCGGGGATCGAATGCAGATTTACGCAAAACAGCGTACTACGGAAGTGTCGAAGCAAGAAGGGGGCCAGCTTTAAAAATAGAGATACGTCGATCCATTAATATCCGCGGATGTTAAGAACGAGTTTGCATCGATGTTTCGCTCGCAGGTCGAAATTTCTCGTGAAATCGGCAGCAGCGCGGAAGTGCGTGCGACCACGGGAGCAGCGCGATGGGACGAGTGAATGATCGAGGATGAATTTTGCCTCGAGTATTTTCGGAATTAGGTTCGCGCGGGCTGCTAAGTAGATCGAGAAAAGCAGTGCTGGAATACAGAGGGGCGGGGGGGGGAGGGGTGCGAGTCGAATGAACGGGAACTCGACGGAGCACGGGACGAGTCGCGCTGGCCATTATTCCTCTTGGAGTTTCGCCCTTTTTTCCCACGCGTGTAAAATTCTACGGCGCATCTCATTAAAATCATCCATTTCATCCGGCGGAGCACCGGAACGTCAGCGCGGAGAGAGCGAAGAGAGAGCTTCGTCCGAGCAAATGATCTCTGCGAGTCCCGCGACGGTAATTCAAGTTCCAATTAAATGAAAAGCTCGGATCAATTTTCCTCGGAGGCCACTGGCGTGGAAAGCCTCTATCGATTATTCAGCCTAACTTTTGTCCGTGTGGACAGGGTGGTTGAAAATTTGCTTTGTCGTTGCACTTTGTCACTGCAACTCCCGGCGAATTTCCATCTCTCTGCGACAGTGTTTAAAAAGAATTCAGTCCATAGCGTCTGGCTCGCGTATATGTATGGGATTAGCAATGGTTAAAGAGGAAAGAGAGAATCGGACAGAATTGCGGTGGATAAAAAAGAATAGCATAGTCAGTGAGCCGGGCAAAACCAGGCAAAACCGGGCAAAACCAGGCAAAACCAGGCAAAACCAGGCAAAACCAGGCAAAAAGGGATTAACGACTAACGGAACCGCCGCGTATACATACGAGTCCACGTCCCATCCACGAGTATAAAAGGCAAACGTACTTCGAGCTAACAGAAGTTGCCTCGAAACTTCTGGTTTCCTTGTGTTCTGGATGCTGGCCAATCACGATTAACTTAGCCCTCCTCGAGAAAAGAACCTGAGAAACTAAATTCTGCAAGAGGGAGGGAGGGTGCGGGAGATGGGCAGAGAAGGAAAGAGGCCAACTTTTCCCACTCGACTCCAGTTAAATACTGCTCCAATTTAACCAGCAAATTAATTAATTACCAAGCACCTTCGGTAGGATTATACATTACAGATTTCATTTATCTAGGGAATCAAATTAGCCAAGAAATCACACAATTTCTCTTTGTCAGGCGAGGGAGATTGATCGCAATTATCTCCCGGGCAAGAGAGGGGCCTGATGGTGATGGCGGTGGTGGCGATGGTGCCGCTGATGATTTAAGTGATAATTTGGAGCACGTGAAAACGATAAGAAAATGGCTTACGCGGCGTCATGCGAGGAAGGGAGAGAGAAAGAGGAGGGCGGTGGAGGGGGAGGGGGACGAGAAGAAAGAGAAGCGGTGGTAGGAGGTGAAGCGGAGGAGAGGACAAAATGGATAAAACGGCGTTAATGGAATTACTTGAAAAATTAATCGCGAGGAACGAGGAGAACATAAATCATAGGCGCGCGCGGAGGAGATAGGACACATGAAAAGCGAAAGGATTATGCGAAAGCAGTGTCCGCGTATTTCGAGAGATTCTGCTTATTAGGCACGAATGGGCCATCAGTTTTAATTAATAATTAATTTGTAGCGCACAAAGGCCAGATCTCGACCCTTGATCCAGTAACTCCTCATCCCTCTCCTTCCCTCGGATACCCGGCGGGTCTTCCATGTCCGGATCCATCGCGAATATTAGCCACCTTTTGCTGCTTTGCTGCTTTGCTGCTTTGCCGCCTGCCGCCTGCCGCCTGCCGCCTACCGTTACGAAACTTCCATTATAACCGAATGCGCTCGTTCCTTGGAAGCTGAGTGTGCAAACGAAGCGATACGAATATTTCTAATTAATCGTAACTAATTGCCCTGCCCACTCCACCCTCGTCATTCTTTCTTCCTCCACTCCGGTAATATTTCCCCCCGATACTTTTCTTCTTATCACTTTCCTGGAAACTTGAACGTTTCTTCGATTATTTCGCAAGACAGCGCTGTTACAGGGGTAGTTCGAGTGGTAGCTCAAGAAAGATCTGCTTCTCGACCTCCACCCCCTACCCTTACCACCCTTACCTACCGCGCAACGCCTCTCCTCCTCCTTTTCCTCTAAAATTTATTTTCCTCGATTATTCAGCGACGCTATTATCGATTTCGCGGGTTCCTTGGAAGATTGTAAAATCATCGTCATTGCACCGAACTAATGTTGATGCAATTACATTGTCTAGACTCGCGGAGTGCCGGAGAGCTTAAAAGAGAAGGAGCCGTTTTAGGAAAATATTGTTCCCTCGTCTTAATGGCGTGTAATTAAAACTTGCAATAATTCATGAATAAAATGCTGCACGCGATACATCAAGTGCATTGGCGCGAAATACCTGCTCTCCTTTCTTACGTCACGGCTCGTTTAACGTGCTTTATGATGTGATAAATGCAATTCCACCGAATGAGAATTCAGGAGGAGAAAAAGCAGCAGACTGATGCCATGCGCGAGAAATGAAATCAGCCCCGGGTCTCATCAGTGCTCGTGATCTCTCTTCGTGGAAACGGAAGTGAGACAAAAAATCCTTATTCCGCTGTCCGTGATTCCCCGACACCGCTGCGAATTGGGGGTTAGGACAGTTATTTTTAATAAGGTTCTCTATATAGTTTTTCACGTAGCGAAGGCGAACACGGAGAAACATGAGGGGGAGATGGACGCGGACGGACATCGAGAATATCGAGAAACGGTGAAAAATTTAAATCGCTCGCGGCGACAAGGAAAAAAGGGGGTGGTACGCGGTGTGGTAAAAAGGCCAGGAAATAAATTTACGTCGAAGACACGAAGAGTCGTGCCGCCGCTAACGTAGATTTCTAAGCAGAGTCTCTCGCTAGCTGGCCGCACCTCCTGTCCAAGTAGTCGGCTCGGTATTTATTTAGATTCGCGACAAGGTCCACCATCTCGCTCTCTCGGGATGACTCATTCGCTCCGGAGTCGTCGGACGAAGGGGGTTCAAAGAAAATGAAGAGGACAAACAGCCGCCGAGAGGAAGGAGACAAACAAGTCATCCGGGACAGAAGTAGAAAAGAAGTGCGAGAGAAGGACGGATATCGGTAGCGAGAGGTAACGAGAACTTGGGAAGGATAGAATAAGAGATAGAGAAGCCGAAGAAGAGGAGGAGGAGGAGGAGGAGGAGGAGGAGGAAGATGGAAGAAGCGGGAGAGGGAGAGAGATCGAGAAATTCTCTCTAGACGAAGAGAAACTTTCGGTGGAAAGCTCTCTCCCTCTCTCCTTACCTCCTCCCTCTTCGAACTTCCCTTCACCCTCCTCTCGCGTCCCATGCCAAGACTTAGATTTAAATCTGTCTATGCGAGAAACTAAAAGGCTTCGCGAAAAACGGCGGCCATCAAACGAAATAGTGGCTAAACAGCAAAGCAAACAGCCCGACTATTTGCACGGGCGATGCCTCGCGCGAATCGATCTCTGGTCAAATTCAGCGTGATTCTAACGCGATGATAAAAATAAAATTCAAAAGTCACCCCGAAATCAAAAGACTATTAGAGTAACGTATAAATAAGCGAGCAAAGCAGGAAGATAAATTTTATTTCACTTTAGACAAAAATAATACGGACAAATAGCGGGGGCCAGAAAGAGAGGGTGAGAGGGAGCGAGGGAGGGTAAAAAAGCGATATCTCGTCCTTGGGTAAAAGTAACAATAGCATTTGTTACGCGCTGAAATACAAATGAGTAGAGAAGCGTCTGTGCGGGGAGAAGTGGGCAAAGAGAAGAAACTTATCCCGCCGGAATAAGTTTGGAAAGCATATTTTTCGCCCTGCAGCACCATTGCCTCAGCAATTCACCGTGCTTGCCAAGATTGTGCTTAGATTTAAATCGGTCCGTTCAGAAAAATACCTACCAATACCGACGACGCTAACCCTCCAGAAATATCTTGACAATTCAAGTATAGATATCCAAACGGCTGTTCCACTCCTCAAACACGGTCGGTCCAGGTCGTTCCACGTCCGACTACGAGTGCCGGGGCCGCGACTGCGAGCTCACCAATTTTTTCTCCCCCTCCTCCTCCTCCTCCACCCGCCGGCACTTTGCGGGCCCGCAGTTACATCGGTCCTAACGTAATATCGCGGTTCGGTTCGGTTCGGATCGGATTGGATCGGATCGGATCGGATCGATACATGATATCTTATCCGAGAGCAGACTTTGCTTTACTTCTCTTTACTTCGCTTTGCTTCGCTTTACTTCGCTTTACTTTGCTTTACTTCGCTTTCCTTCGCTTTACTTCGCTTTACTTCGCTTTACTTCGCTTTACTTCGTTTATGAATCCTATCGGATCCTATCCTTTCCTGAATCTTCTCTGTTTATCGGGCTTGAGCGATGAGGGGAAAGCCCTTTGATTTATAGCGTAGCTTTTCCGAGTGGCCACTCGCCTTAAAGGGTGATTTTCCATTCGACGGCCTAAGCCTTAAAGGGCGAGCCACTGAAATAATCGCAGCTGCGCGCGATCGCTGCGATTCTTGGCTCGTCCAGTCAAAAGTTTCCCCGCTGTGTACTGCGAGATTCGCGTGTTCACCGGGTTATAAATACTGTGACCCATCAATGGCGCGGCTTGCACCATTCACAGTGAGAGAAAGGCTGGATGGGAGTAAGGAAGCTCGAGCCGCGTGTACGTGTACGTGTACGTGTACGTGAGCGGACGAGGGCATTCGTAAAAGAGAGAAATGGAGAGAGAGAGAAAGTGAGAAGAGACGGGGGGGAGGAGAGAGAGAGAGGAGAGGAAATAACTGCTAAAGAGAAATAACAGGGCTGGCTCATCGGAGGAGGGGAGGGAGGTATCGAGCTTCTGATTCATTTCACCCAGTACCACGAAACGGTTGCTTGATTATCTCGATTCGCGTTTCTTATTCTCAAAGACTCTCTCCCCTTAATTGAATTCCAATCCTCTCGTTGTGTCGCGGCCTCCTTCGACAATCGTACAGCAAGACTACTTGACTTTGCCCAGGGATTCAATTCTGCACGAGTAAAATATGCAGATGCGGGGTGTAACGCACCCCACCAGGGATTGTCGCGAAAAAAATGTCTTTCTTACTACACGCTCTCTTCCTGCGTTCTTTTTCTTCTTGTTTCGTTTGTAATCCTATATCCTGCGCGTGTGTGCGCGCGCGCGTGTGTGAATAATCTCCCGAATCTTCTCTTCTCCTCTTTTTAACATCGTATAAATATTTATGAACAAGATCGTTTACGCAGGCCCCGGAAAAAGGAGGAATTTTGATTTGAGATTTTTCTAAATATCGCGCGCTAGGTATAATCAAGGGAAGGTGAAAAAAGTTCATCGAGACCTGAAAGACCCCCTCCACACCTCCTCGGCCTTCTAGGGGGTGAAGCTTTGAAGGTTTCAGCGTGTTTTCTTTTTCGCGCGCAGTAAACAGTGGACGCGCCTCTTGATACGCGGAAGAAAGATTGACGGGCACGAAGTCGGGTTAAAGGGATACATCGGTTATGTAAGCGAGATCCGATAGATTGATTCTCGCGTGTCGAACAGACGCCATTGTGGTTCTGTGGGGGGTAGGGACGTTAATGATGTTCTTTGTGAGACACGTTGCTGCTGCCAGTGGAACAAAACTTTACCGGTGAGTTTTCGCGAAGAAAAGAAACGGGGAATCCGGTATGCTTCTCCGGTAGAATGAAGCACTCGCCAGTAAAGTCCTCTGGAGAGCTTTCAAGCACTGGCATGGTCTACTCCATCGAGAAGCCGCCAACCCCGAGAGGTGGTGCGCGCTACCCTCCAGCTACCTCCGAGCTCGAGATATATCGTGATTATGCCCTGATTCGTCAAGAGGCACCCTCACCTTTCATCCCTTAGCCTCGCGAAACCTTTACCCACCTCCCACGAGCTTCTTTCGTTTTTCCAGCTTTGAGCTTTCGTCACTGTGCGGCACAAGAGCTTCTTCTAGGGCGAATAACGTCGAATTCCTAATAAAGTGCAAATATGGTGAGACGAGCTAACGTCGAGAGAAAGAGAGAGAGAGAGAGAGAGAGAAGGGGCAGAGGTAAGTTAGGAATAAGTGGAGAGGAGAGGAGAGGAAAGGAGAGAAGAAGAGAAGAGAGGTCGAATTTAATACGTGAACGAAGCTGTCTGTATTTGTTTTCTTGGAGATGCCGACGAGACTCACTATCGAAATCCGGAAGAAAAATCGGGCCGGCCGGCCGTCCGAAAATATCACTCCTCGGCGCCCCTGTCTGCGAAAGAAGATGCAGCATCGAGCAGTGGCTCAACTAAATTTAGAAACTACACACGCAGCCACGTCAACTACAACCGAGAAGCGTCGTCTTGTCTAGCTCCAGCCATTCGAACTTTACGAAAGTGATGGCACTTAAATCAAGGAGTGTGTACTCGTTGGAAAAAGATCTCTCTCTCTCCCTCTCTCCCTCTCTCTCTTTCTCTCTCTCTCTCTCTAGTCAGATCATAATTAACGCAAGACTCGATACGATTTTAATGAGAACCTATAAATTTGTCAAGTTACTTCGAGGCGTTAACGTTCTATCGTAGCGGAGTAAAGTTTCAAGTAGTACAAGTCAAGCATAAAGCAGACATCGGCGATTTTAGCAAGTAACTGCAAAGTAAAAACAATCATCGCTTATCGATACAGTCAGAATTGGCAGATTTTCACCGCTGAAGATGTTTGGGCCTACGAAAGAAGGAGGGAGAGAGAGAGAGAGAGAGAGAGAGAGAGAGAGACGGAGAAAGAGAGATGAGAGAAGCTCCATTCAACTGGCAGAGGCATTAACGCAGTGAGGCAGCCATCCAAAAGAAAACCATTAACTACTTCTACGGGATGGAAGAAAAACAGAAGGGTACCAAGGAGAGAAACCCAAGAAAGAGTCTTGTGTCCCTTTCTTTTGGCTCGCCGCTTTTCTCTCGTTCTCCCTCATCCTCCCTCATCCTCGGTGTCTCACTTTCGACGTGTCTCTCCCTCTTCCTCTTCCTTCCGTAGCCTTTTCGCCTTCCTTCCCGCGGCTTCAGTTTCCACGACATGCCGTTTCCATTACAAGACTGATAGTTCTCTTCGCATTCGCCACAGTGACGTCCGCTTCGAACCATTCGCCATTAGGAATCCATTTTCCGACCACTCAATCAGGCTCGCACACTTGGCAGCTCTTCCACAAAGCATTAAAAAAATCTTGCCGCTTAACGACGTCCCTACATACTCGCGGGGACTCTTCGCGGGTTAGAAATTTTTTCGCGGATCGCAGGGTACACGCGATCCCAAGAAACTGGAGCATTAAATTATTTGCGATACGAAAATTAATTCCCGCCGGAAGCAATTCGGAGAGACAAACTAATTAATAGAAGAAACCTACTGGAGGTTCGCTGGCGTTTTCATTAAAGCTTTCGTAAAAAGAAGGCACAGGAAATTTGCTGTGTAAGGTGACTGTAAAACTTCAGGCTTGCACGCGATGCAAACTAACATGCGAAAGCGTCGGGCCAATAAGGACGTGGAAAAATTTGTTGGAAGGCACGAGAGATAACGAATACTCGAGAAAAAAAAGGAGAGAAAGGGAGAAAGGGCACCTTTAATTAAATTCTACTCAGAGTTGATGTTTTAATTTCGTTAATTGATTATTTTCTCTAATTCGCGTGAAAATCGGATCGAACGAGTGCAAAAGTGCAAAAGTGGAACTTCGGGGTTATCGCGAGTACATTCAAACCCTCTTAGGGGAAGGAGGCGAAAGGGGAGAAAAAGATAAAAAGCGAGGAAAGAAGGAAAACGAAAAAAAAAAGAAATCAGTGGAGAACTGACCGAACCGAGGTAGCAAATTAAGCGTAATGCCCGTCGCATTTCTCCTGAAAGCTGGCACATTTTGAGCTTTCGGGACGGAAATGACTCGCGAGATGCTCCATTGCAACCGCATCATTTCCGCTTTCCACTTACTGATTCTCCGGCTGCTCGATGATGCTTGATCAAAAAATTATTTCTCCCATCGCCGAGATACAGATATATCGCAACACCCCGTCGTACCCTCTGCTCCTCCCAAGCTACACTTTTGTTTCACAAATTTATCGGGGCTCTATTTTTCTTAAATTATCCGGCAAAAATTGTGAATGCGGTGGAACTTCGATACTCGATTTCCGGATCGGGGAAGAGGAGAAGGTGGCACCCAACGGAGGGATAGCAGCACCGAACGAGGGAGAGAACTCGTCGTATTACCGAGTAAATATTTGCATCTTTAATAACTTTTTTATTAGAACTTTTACTCGAGCGAGTGCTGGGAACTGTAAATATTGTCCAGCAGATCGTTACGTTCACCGGGCCAAATTGTATCGACGCAATCATAATTTGATCGGTACCTCGGCGTAGACGGTACGAGAGCCTGATGAAAGCTCCCTCTTATTGTTACCGTTCTTATATCTGGCGCTCACGGGGAAGACGCGTGGGAGGTGCGAGGGTGAGGAAAGAGAGAGAGAGAGAGAGAGAGAGAGAGAGAGAGAGAGAGAGAGAGAGAGAGTGCTCCGTGTTTCATGGGGATTTTAGGATATTTTTTCGAGACTTGGCTAGAAAAGCCACTCGGCTAGGCAACATTTCAGCGACGGTCTACTTATGCGCGAATCAATACCGTATAGCGCAGTCGATATTTCTTGCTAGCAGCATAATGGTGAAACCGTGCTCGGGGTTCCACTTAATCTCGTGGAAGCGCGGAATTATAAAGTATCCAGGGCTCCCGCAATAATCACCGCAGCTGCGTTCCGGCAAACGCCTTTCGCCCTGAATTATCGCGACAGCGTGCATTAACTCGACCCCGTCGACGTAATCCGGACCATGCGGCGCTCTCGTTCTTTCCGCACAAAAGGAGGAATTCCGCAATTGTATACGGATCGATTCGATGCTGCTGCACGTTACGTTACGTGAATCCCGGCAGCAACGGCAGCAACGGCAGCAACGACGCGGCCTCGCGAGCCACCGTGGAAACGTGTGAAGCATTTCCAGCACGCGGAATCCTCCGCTATTCTCTACCCGTGCTGCTGTTTCCACCCTCTCGCTCCTCCTCCTCCTCCTCCTTCACCACCACCACCATCGCCACCACCCCCTGTGCAACCGAGGGGTTGCGAGTGAAAAAAAAAGCTGCAAAGTGGCGATAGCTCCTTAGAAAAAGGAGGATCGAGAATCGAAAATCAAACAGACTTCCCGGGGATCCGGAGATCTGCTCTCGCCTTTTCAGCGCGAAGGGAGGAAAATTGTTACGAGGCGTTTGCCCTCGCAGTGTATCGATCAAGCTCGTCACATTAGCTACCTTCACACTGAAAGGAGCAGGATCTTCCGTAAACTATTCCATGCTCGATGCATCTTGAAAGCCGAGAGTTGAATCATTCAAGACTTCGCTATCCTACGCGCTTCTGACATTGACGTACAACGTACATACCGTTGATATATTAACTGTGGATGAGAGGAGCGCCGTTTCAATGCGAGTAAACGTTCGCCAATATATTTGCGCACATTGATCGTTCGAGCAAGGAATTTCCATAAAACGGCTACAAGCTCTCCGAGTCCCGGTCCGACCAATCGGGCCGATCCGAGCCAATCCGAACCGATCCGGGGGCAATCCGACGTAGGCGCCGCGCGGTACACACACACACACACACACACTCGTCCTGAACTCTCGAGCACTCTCGAGCATTCCGGTCGGATTTTAATTTCGAGGAGTCGAACGAGGCTGCGACGACGACGCACTTTGTTTCCCGCTACTCTTCTCTTCGAAGCTCCTTTCGTGGAAAAAGCACCGTGGAACCTGGCGCAGACTCTTCCCGAAAAGTAATCCCGCCATCCAAAGTCCGACGGGGAGTCCTGTGAATTCTATACGCCAGATGTATCGCGCAAAATCTCTGTAATCCGATATAGTTAAATCCTTCTAACGACCTTTTTGTCGGCCAAGCAAGAAGCCGGACGACCAGGCAAACACGAGTAAAAGTTGATGCACCGCGCGCGCGGAGAAATTACGGGGCTGTCCATCCCCTTTAAACAATTTCATATGCACGCGTTTAAGAGGCGAAAAAGCTAGAGCGGGACAGACGGTTTGGACGGAGGAAGAGAAGGAAGAGAGACAGAGAGATAGAGAAAGGAAAAAGAAAAGGAAAAGGAAAAGGAGTAAGAACAGGGGTGGGAGTGGGAGGAGAACGCGGAGTTTCTAATTTGGTGCTGCGGCAAAAATCGACACTCTGTCTAGACTACTCCGGTGCGTGTATGTCGGTGGTGGTGATGGTGGTGGTGGCGGTGGTGGTGGCTGCAAGACGAAAGGGGCGATGGGAGAGATAGAAATGGGCTAGGGGAGGAAGGGGAAGAGGGAAGAGGGTAGCAGCCAGACGGAAGGAGTTTGCAATGTGGAGTAACCGAGCCTGAAGAGGGGATGAATAGGATGTGTTGTACGATGGAGTGAGAAAAAGTATATGGTACCGAGCAAGAAAGAGCGAGAGAGTAAACGACGAACGGAGGTAGCTGAGAATCGGAGAGAGACACGCAGAAACGGAGATGGTGAGTTTCTATTTATGTATTCCACTTCGTTCATAGCTCTGTCCGTCTTTCGCGCTCTCCTTTCATCTCGTTACGTTTCTGCGGCTGATTACCGTTGGCTCCCTGGGCAATCCCGCCCTGTGAGCCCTTTGACCAGGCTACTCGTCAAAGAGAATCGATCCAGCAAAATTTTCTACGACCCCGGCAAATCGCCAAGGCAAGGCTAAAGCTTGCATCATGGATCGAGTAGCTCGAAAGCACTCAACAAGGCTTCCTTTCGAGTGCCATAAAGCTACTGCGGTATGCCGGACCACGCGAGACCCTACATGCATACCTTTTCTCAAACGCGAAACCACTGTTTCCACCAGCGTGAACTTGCACGGCGCACCAATGACAAGACCACCTCTCACAACCCCCTGCGCCATCTTAATTCTATTTTTCCTTTACAGGACTTTGTAGAAAAGATTTTGCCAAAGTCATTAAACTCGAGCTCTAATTTAGATGATATTTTTAATTCTGCCGAAGCTACGCAAGAGAACTCCCGGTCGAGCTTACTTTGATGGAAAGTTTCGCGTTCAATCAGCTAGAGTAAAAAAAGAAAAGAAGAGTGGAAATAAAAAATTAACGACTTTAAGCAATAGAGAGAGAGAGGGGGGGGAGATCCAACTTTGTAGGCTTCGACGAGGAGAGATTTATCCTAAACTTGGCGTTCTCCTTGATTTTATTAAATGTCCCCCCCCCCCCCCCCGTGCTTTTATTTAGAAATTATCGACGCGGAACCTTCTTTCGTTGGAAACAATTAAACTTAATTATCGCGCGTGATACCGTGGATCTAATTTAAAATTTAAGCCGAGGCGCGAAGCATCATGGCGCGGCTAATAATAAGTTGATATTCTCGTGCCCCCGGAGTAGATAGGAGCCGAGTATCGAGCGAAAACAAATAATGATAATAATGGAAAGATCGAATTAGTACGGTCATGCGTTCCACGGAATCAATTGAATTGATAAAGGAAAAATGGAGATGCGAGGTATTTCCATCCTCCCCCTTGATGGAAGGAATGAAGTAAGGAAGAAAGGAAGGAAGTAAGTTAGTTCTCCTTGCCCCCTCTCTCCCTGTGTGGGAACGGGAAGGTGGGTAGTATCAAGGTAAATAAGATTTCACTCGCGCGAGTAGGGAGAGACATTAAGAAGTTCCTAGTAAACTGGAGGAGGACTCGGGCAGATCGAAAGTCGAGTCGACCAATCCCTTTTGAGTAATTCGGAAAAGCAAGGGAGGCTTTCGATTACAGCCTCACTGACGTTCCACGGGACTGGCGAAGTGTACCAAGATTAGCCGACAACTTCGAAGCTTAGAAGCGGCTTAGTCTTAAGAATAGGTTTTACGACGCCCCTAAGTGAAGGCTAGACTTCCCCCGGCCTCCGCGAGCTACGTGATAAATTTGCTGAGAATGAGAGCGAGCAAGAATTAATTATATCATCGATCGCATATTAAATCCGGATGGTTCTACCATCATAATTAATATGACCCACTTCGCGCGTAGCGTTAACCTCTCCTCCCCCTCCTTGCCCCTTGGAATATCTCTTTTCTCTTTAGAGAGCTCGCTTCTGACTCTCTTCTAATTCTCTTCATCCATCCATCCATCCATCCACCCATCCATTCATCCATCCAACGCTCCTAATGTTGCCATTCGGGTCGATTCGATTATTCTCGAACAACCGCGCGCGATAACAATAATAATATTAAATCTAAATACGCAACTGGAGATATACCCCCTTAACGCGATTCCCACCAAAGCGCGATAATGGAATAGAAATGGCAACAGAATGATTTCTCGTGTTGGAAATCAGCGGTGCGATAAACTTAAATAGCGGCCGATTAATTCAGGTGAATCTGGACTCGAAGCGCTCTGAAAAAAATTTAATTAGATTCCTCGATAGAATGTCAGATTGCCATTAGTGGTCATAATATTTTCAGATGATGCTGGAACTCGGCTCGAGTGCCGGAAAGTAGGAATTCGATATTCATTGAGCTGCGGCCAATTTCACGCAGCTATGTGCACGCACACACATATATACGTATTCGGCCAGGAAAGCGAGCGAAGAACGTTAAAGCCGCATAAAAGAGGCATAAAAGTGGGTCGTAAAGGGAAAAACTTGGACTTAATCCCGCAGAGCGCAAATTGCGTCCCACCGGTTTCATTACCTTAAACCCCCCTCGATCCCTCGCCTACTCTTCGCGCGGGAAGAAAAGGGTAGTTATCACGCTTTCTCCTTCTCCCCCCCTCCGTCTCTGTTCATGCTCGTCGATCTTTTGATTCTCTTTCCTTTCCGATCTTCCGTGTGACTTTGCAGATTAAAAGTTTCGCTTGTGAAACCATCCCGAGATCGGTCCAACTTACCCCGCGATAGGTTAAGAAGCTTCTACCGAGCTTTTCACCGGAGGTAACGCATAAACCTCTACCGCTAGAGACTACCGCGATTATCAGCTATAATATTCCGAGGAATTTCTAATAAATCATTATTAATCCGCGAACCCATAATATATAAAACTATACCGGGGAGAGGGTATGGCGGCGCTGGGGTGTGCGTGGGTGGATCGCTCGTTAAAAATCCTGTTGTTCTTTGATAATTAATGAATCGATGGAGCTTGAATATTAATTGAAATGTACATTCCCCGATCCTTGATTAACGTAGAATGAACTTATCGAACAAATCTCCGTACTATTAATGTCAGCAATTTGTAATTAAGCTAGGAGAATTCTTTCCCCGTTCTGTTCCACGAATTCCTTGAATTTCTTTCTCCATTGATCTCTCGAACTTGGCGAATTAAAAGTTTCGCGTAAAACTTGGATGAAAACAGCGGCTCGGTACCGAAGAAAGGGATAAGGAGAGGGAGATGGAGAGAGAGAGAGAGAGATGGAAAAGGAAAAGGAAAATACAGGAAGGAGAAGATAGTGGCCGAGGAACGAGAGGAAGAAGAAATTCTCCCCGTTGACGCGCGTTGACTTAATTTTTTTCAGATTTTCTCAATGTCTTCGGACTTGGATTATTTTGGCTTTGACGCGCGTAGGGAGTTCCTTGTCCGGTAAATTTCAATTAAGTTTATAGCTCTGAAATATAGTGTATCTTCCTCCCCTCCCTGTATAACATATATACATATACTAATTAAAATACATCGTCTACCGTAGGAAGCATATATTGCTTGTAATTACAGAGTAATATAATCAAAATGCTCTAATTCAAATTTACTCTAAAATCAAAGAACCATCCCGATTTCAATCCAAATTGACAGTTTGTTGTATGCTTAATACTAAATGATGGAATATTATGAAGCGTATCCACAAACTGGTTGAATTACGAGCCACCGCACGGGGCCTCAAGATATATCTGTATATATCTGCATTTGTGTGCGGAGAGCGCTCTACTATGAAAATATAGATTTGCTTTTGAGCTTGTGATGTTTTCAAGGGATTTCTGTCTCTTTCCCGCCTCTACCTGCGAGAAGATCTCTATGAAAATGTCCTCGTCAAATCTATTCCGAATGAATTTATCGCGAGAATTACGTAAACCTGTCTCTCCGAAAGTGTATCTGTAAATTCGTACAGCGATTTTGCTTGTAGTGGTCGTAGCTTAACGTGGTTGTATAGATTAGAGAACTGGCACAATACGTCATAGAGGCATAGATTGCCAGTACTAATCCGGCATCGCTCATACGGTGAAATGACCATTCATCTGCAACAACACCTATGGTTACCGCATCGTGCCATTTTCACACCAGGTCCTAACCGTGTTGATGCTTCGTCCAGATTGCCCGAGTCCTCTAAACACACTGACACACACAGCGAGCGAAGAACGAGCGGTAAACTTGAATAACTCGGAGAAAACTTGGGAGCAAATCTAATAAAAGTATTTAGAAATACAAAGTCTAGCGGAAGGGGGCCAAAAAGCTCGAGGTACATTTAAAACTTTTATGGCGGAGATCTCTAGGGTTGATATTACGGCAATCTGAGCTGGTATTATGCTCGGTAGCTTATAGAAAGAGGAGAAGAAAAAGACGGGGGAAGAGAAAGAAAGTGGCAGAATGACAAAGGGGAGCGCGATCTTTTCACGCCGTGATAAAAGCATCCTCCTCCGCGGGGGGGTGGGTGGGGTAACACAGCGATATAGTCAATTCCAGGGACGGGCCGCCACGACACGACCTCGGAACGATCTTCGACCTTGGAATAAATCCCACATTAATTTTCAGTTTCCCTCTCCTCCCTCCCACTCTCTCTCTCTCTCTCTCTCTCTCTTGTTCCGCCGTGGAAAGAATTCGATGAGATATCTCTCGTGGAGGATGAAGGGAGACGGTGAGAGAGAACGTTTAGGGTCAAGCTGGCGTTTCGCCGTGTTTTTCGCCAGATTGAGATCCCGAGGATGCTCGCAGGAAGAAGCAAAGCCCGGCTGAAAGAGTGGAAGAGACTTGATCCTCTGACGGGTAGGAAAAGGATTGCAAGTCCCGTGCTGCCAATCTTGCGAATCCTCGCTTGATACTCGGAGTTCGCGTAGCAAATTATATCGGGCTTCTTCTAGGGCTGCTACGGATTTACGATTAAGTCCTTTAAAGCGGCCACGATGGGGGATAACCGCAACGCGGGATAAAGCCGAGTGGCCACTGCTGAATTGGTTCCAATTTAAGGAGCCATCACCAGAGTTAAAGTACGCCGGCAGTCCTGCTGTAAAACTCGCATTCGACCAAAAAATTCTCCAAGGGTCTTTCTTCTTTCTTTCTTTCTTTCTTTTCTTCGAGAGGACCATAGTAATATCGTCTCAACCCCCAACGAAGAATTTCCGTTGTTCTCCTCCTCCACCTCCTACTCCTACTCCCCCGCCGGACGAACTTGCTCCTCCCGAAGCAAAACAAATGAAGCGCCAGACTCTACGCGAAATGGCAACTTGATCGCGCGGAAATGAGCAAGTTTCGCGCTTTTTGTGCGGAAAATGAGTTTGCGCGGCGACAAGTCCAAAAGTCCAAAAATTTCCGCCCTTATAACGTCGGAAGCTTATGGCGGGATCACCGATTTCCTCCAGATCGGAAACTTTGACTCCCGCGAAGTTTGCGGAATCTTTTTGAGACTCCTCGGTGATGTGGTGGTGGCGGTAGTAATAGTAGTAGTAGTAGTAGTAGTAGTAGAAGGAGTAGCGGTAGTAGTCTAGCTAGCTATTCGAGCAACTCACTCGGATTTCGACGCGGATAATAATAAGTTAATCCCTCCTCCAGTCGGCTTTTCCTCGTTCTCGCTTCCCACTTATTTCCTCTTAACTTGGAGCAATCTTGCTCTCTATCTCCCGGCGAATCGAGCGAGCTCCGACTTTCGCACGCTAATCGCCCCTAACCCTCATTTTTCTCATCTGTTACAGGCGGAGATCGAAAATTGTGATATCCTCTGCGAAACTCGAGGACAGTGGCAAGTACGAGTGCGTGGCGGAGAGTACTTCCGGTCACCGGGCTTCACTGGCGGCCCAGCTTCTAGTCGCTCACGATACCAGAATTCCGGAAACGAGTGAGTACCACGACAAAATACGCGCGCGCGCGCGCGCGGGCGATCCCTTACCGATCCGATCGTTTCGCCCGTTCAATCGCGGGCCCGACAGCGGATTTCACCGGTACCACATTTTTCCGTCAATCTAAGTTTCCAATTTGGTTTGTTTGCCGAAATTCTTTGTTGCGAAAGAGCCTCTCGACAGGTAGGCGCGTCAATCGCACGATCGATGGCGAGCGCGAGACGGATGCGCGGTTAAAAGCGAATCAACGTTCCGCGAATCCCCGTTAGCGATTTTTCCCTAACGACAGATTTTCATCGGCAGATTCCCCGCACACGCTTGTCAATATCTTGCTTGCTCGCCGTTCATGACGAGAGAGCTGAAATTTTCGCCCGATGTTGTCGCGTGCCCCCTACCCCGGGCCTCCCTCCTCCCCGACGAACTAAAAACATCGGGAAACGAAGCCAGCTGCGCGGAATAACGAGCTGCGGAAAAGCTCGCGGGGACACCCCCGACAATTTTCAGCCAAAACACTCGCTAATTGTTAAACAACGAGAACCAATCAAGATTTCCACGACCGGAGTGCGATACGTCCTGGCTACTCGAACCCAGACCCAACCCCGAGCACAAGGACGAGGACGAGCGATTGAAGCGAATCGCCGGAAATTCTCGGAGGATCGCGAGTTTCCTTGGGCGAGTGAGAATTTGCCGTGGAATTTTGCGCGAGCGGCGAATCGGCTCGCGCGAGTCAATCGTGCCGCGGAGTATTTTCATGGGAGTTTAACTATTTCGCTGACCCTGCCGGTAATATATTAGTTGATACTGGAGCGAAGAGACGAGCGCCCTACGTTCCCGCCTATACGACCGATTGCTTTATCGGTGTAGCGTCCTTTACGAGCGTCATTTCGCGCTACGACCTACCAGGAACATTCGAGATATGCATAAATGTTCGAAACAGGCAACGTATAGGCAAGTTTCGCGTATCGATTTCCTTGGATGGCGTCCCGCTCCCCGCGACCCTCCTCCGCTGCAGCAACGGGGCGAATGCTCCAGACGCCGAGCGAGGAGGCTGCGTGTCGTTCTCCGGATCTTGCGCTCGCCTTGTGCAATTAATAAAATGCTCTCCCTTCCCGCACCCGCGCGGTGATCCATCATCAAGCGCGAGATTACATTTTTATTTCCGCATCCTAATTAGACGTCGCGCGACGAAAGAACCAACACCGGCGCCGCTGCGCGTCCACCGTTTCGGTTCCTTCTCCTCGTGCGTGTGCGTCTCGTGGAAAAGAAGAAAATGTCGCGTCACGTGATTTATGATACGCGTGTGCCCTCTTATACACACCGTAACAGGGTAAATATTAGCCGAGAGAGAGAGAGAGAGAGAGGAGAGTCTTTGGATTTAGCTGTTCGCATATTTCGTTGCAATTAGACGCGGAGACGTCGTCGACGTCGTCGTCGTCGTCATCGTCTCGTCAGGTATCTCTGGTCGGTGGATCGCAGAGTGCAGCAGGGAAACGTTGCTTTTGAGAAAGATTAGGGAGTAGCGGGGAGGGGCCGGGGTGTAGGAGAGGAATACAAAAGAAACGATTTATCAAAATAGGGAGCTAAACAACGGGGCGGGCATAAATTGCGAGTGACGCGAGACGGAAGCGTTCCTATCCGGGACAGGATCCCGGTGTCGCAGGTGATAAACCGAGGATTAAGCACCTGATGCGATAATGCTTGCACGGTCCAGCGGTTTCAGCAGGGAGTAGGAAAGCTTGCGGTTCGCCGTCACGCGGCCTCGCAAGCTCGTATGACGGACAAAGGACGACAATTACAACCCTGGCAGTCGCGTCAGGGTTTCATATAGCCCTAGGCCGCTGATGCCAGCTCGTCAGGACGTTTCTCTCCCTTCCCTTCCCTTCCCTTCCCATCCCTTCCCATCCCTTCCCGTCCGTCCGTCCGTCACCCCCGTCAACCCCTGCCGAGTGACGCCTAAACAGTCGGTTGGGCGGACCAACTTCCCTGGCCACTTCCGAAATTCAACGGGCAAATCGCTTGATCTTATTGTCCCTCAGGAAATTTGCCGGTGCTGAACTTTCGATTAAACCGAGCTTTGTCCCGTGTTAGCAATCGGCGCATTTGTCACGCTGACACTTTTCCCCCGAATTGACTGGTGGAAACGCGGGAGTTTCGATAAATCATGAGAAATTGATGAAACCTCGCTCGCGGACCCTCCTATCAATAAAGCAATTACGGGCAAGTTTAACGTGGCAAGTTTTATGCGCGAATTAATTGTCGAATACTTACTAAGCGGTTCTTTGCACTTCGACAGGCTTTAAACCCGTCGAGTCACGGTCCGTTGTAATAATTTTATCGATCCGCATGGCGCAGCCTGTTCGGCGCTAGCCAACTAGTTTGACCCAGGGACAGTCGTTAGTTCGACGAGCTACGCGCTAATGACGTTAATGACGAGATGTGAATTAGGGCAACTATGCACCGCGGGCCCGTGCATTATTGTTCGCGCAATGCACCTCGAATCTCTGCATCGCGAGGTTGACGCGCGCGCGCGCGCGCAAGCGATAATATCCGGGAGATTCTTCTCGTCCTCTTCGTCCTCTTCGACCCTTCGACCATGGAAATCGTCCAAGGATCTCGCGCTAGACTGGCAACGATAGAATATACAAGTAGTTACACAGCCGTAATTGCCGGAGTGTAAAGTTTATGAGAATCTGTTGGCACAATCAAGCGCGGTACCCGTATATAGTGGTAGCGGGCGCTACATATAGAAGGGAGAAACAATAACCCCTTAACTAACCTCCGCGGAGTATATGTTTTCATTATGGGACCTCTACTCCATAAAAGAAACTTTATGCTATGTATAATACCGTTGGATTTGCGAGGGCTTTGCGATAGTAAAACAATGCATTTTGCGCATTCGAATCATAATATTCCTCGTTTATCGCTTGACCAGCCTGGAAACGTGACAGGTATCACGGTTAATGTTCACTAATAACGCGAGCGCTCGAATTTAGAGAATTTCCTCGAGTTCGCCAAAGTTAAATGCAAAATACGAAAGCGAAAGCAAAAGCGAAAGCGAGAAAGCCTCGTTCTCTCTCGCGCCCTCTTTCTCTCTCTCTCTCCGAGCTTCGACTCGTCCGACCGGGGAAGCTTAATTATGAAATAGTGTTGAAATAAATGTAATCAGCTTAGCGTAATTGACATTTATGAAAGAAACGTCAGTGTGCCGAGTGTGTAGAGATTAAATTAGTATAATTGTAACTCAGCAGTTGATTCAATGGGCAATGATGAGAAGTAATTCTAATTAGCGTGGTCGAGAAGGACGAGTTAAGTCTTTCTGCTCGGGAGGACTACGAGGAAACCTGCGAGGAGGTGAAAAGCAACGAATGGATGGGTGGGGAGGGGTGGCGGTGTGGGGTAGGGCCGGAGAAAATTAGAAGGGAGCGCAAAGGGATGGCGGAATGACGAGGTGGGAGCAATTACGCGAGAGGGGTAGGCAGGGGAGGAGCTCTTGTTCATTGTGTCGCGACGAGTTTCGCGGATGCTTGGAACTAAAGACTGGCGATAGTCTTCGTCCTCTTCGTCCTCTTCGTCTTCGTCGCCGTCTTCTCTCCACCGCGCGCCATTGTTTCCTCCTCGAAACGTTTACGGTAAAGAAGCTCCGAATTATCTTGCGGATATACGCTGGCCATTATCATCGAATTCATTAGCTGCAGCCCTCTCCTTCTTAATTCTGCCGAGAGTCCTGAAATTGATGGGGTCCTGGAAAGATGAGAGAACGCGTAAGGCGAGGCGAGGCGAGGCAAGACACAAGAAGCTCGGCGTTCCATCGGCGAAAGTGTCGCATTAGGAAGATCTGCTGCGAGGTGGAAAAGGCCTGGTGTGCCATTGTCTCCTGCAGAACGCATCAAACCGGAAGGCAGAAGTGGATGTCACGATTTTGCAGTACCGCGCGAGCAAACGGCTCGTAAGAGCAGCTAAAACGTCGCGTCTGAGTATACATGGCTTCTTCCACTCGCGCGATACCGGTTCACTCTCCTGAGAGACTTGCCGCCGCCTCTCGCCATTATCCGGCACACATCTCCGAGATGCGAAGAAGCATTCCTTACGAATACACCGTGTGCTATAGGCTTCTCCGTTTTCTCCTCTCAACCCCCCCCCCCTCTCTCGTTTTATCTCCACGAAGCCCAACCCCCTTTACGCTCGTTTCATTATCAGAGACGAATACTTTACCCCATTTTACATCGAGGAGAGAGTGGACAAACATTTTTGACGGGTTTTTTCCACGATTCTCTTCGGATGACTCAGCCGCGCGCGGCCCAGTGCACAAAGTGAGCGTGCACGCTACTTCAACAATGCGATACGGGCATGTTTTTACGGGAAATCTTATCGGGCATCAAATCGCCGAAGCGGCGTTTCGTGCCATCGCTTTTTATATCGAGCCAACGCGAAAAAGGACAATGGCCTTCGGGGTAGGGGGGACTGCGCTGTGGAAACCTGGCACGTTTCTCAGCAGGCCACTCCTCAACTTCTCACCCGGTTTCAACGATTTCAGCCTCTTCCGCTAACCGTTCGTTCCCGCCTCCAATTGAATTAACGCGGACTTTGCGCGTCCCACGCTGTCTCGCTATCTTCGACCGGGCCTCGCTCGATCAATTGGAGAAAACGACCGTTTGCACACTGAAGCCATTTTGCGAAGGCAAACAGTCCTTTCCGACGATATTTGCTTCGGGTTTCGAATTGATTCCCTCGCGCGCCAGACGATATTCGTTTTGTCCCTCTTGCCACGTTTAACCCAAATACGTGTCTGACCAAATACATTTTTCCGCGCCGAGTCCCGATCGATCATAAAGAGCAACCACGTCACGTGATCTCTCCCACTAAAAAAACTATCGCGCGGCCATAATCCCCGGGTGTCTTTCCGGTGAACCTGCGGTGGTTGTTGGTGGTGGCGGTGGTGACGGCGGGGGTGCCAGAAATCCATAGTTTGTCCGTACGCGATGCTTTTGGATTTATCCACTGATGGAGCATGTGTTTACAGGGGACACGGGACACCTATATTATACAGGCGGGAGGATTCGTGCTGGCGAGTTTTGTATTGTTCGTTAATTAATATTACCGTAATGCCCCCACCCACCACCACCACCACCACCATCACCTCCTCCTCACCTGATAAATAATATAAAGCTCGCCAAAATGAATTGTGTTCTGCCTCTGATTTACGATGGGTGGCCATTATTGCTCGGGGGTGGGAATCGAGCGAGAGGGGAGTCGTCCTCTCCGGAAGGATCTTCGAGGAAGATATTAGTCGATTACCATGAATCCCGGATATAAAAGTGATTCGTCGAATCTACCGCGGATACACCGCGTTGCCGCGTTCCTCCCCTCTGCTGCGATTGATTTACCTTATTGAAAATTACATAGCGGAGGGAGAGAACTGCAATTGAATGCGCTGGGAATTATGAACAGCGAGCAACCCTGTCCTTTAATCTTTGATTTTCTCGGAAGAATGTTAAAGGAACTTGCAGCTGAGTTCCCTCGAGACCAAGGAGGGTCTTACGTTCCTTCGGGACTCTGATTTACGTAGACGGACCGTGTTTTCAGAACGCAGTGGGATTGTTCCCTCGGCAAACTAGTTATTCGTGTTTGCTCTGAGAAGCCACTGAGAGAAAGATCGAAATATTTAATATTCGTCGGAGGTTTCGCTCGCAGCGTATTCCGCTCGACGATATAATTGCTGAAAAATACGAGTACCAATTCACCGGTGAATGTCATTTATTACCGATGCTTTATTTCAATGGTGTTCGATAGTGTGTCCCATACTCCTCCTCCTCCTCTTCTCTACTACCTCTCGCTCTCACTCTTTTTTGTACATTAAACTTTTAACTTCAATTTAAACTCAATTGATCATCGAGACACTCGTTAGCTGCTACCATACCCTCGACCCCCTCTCCCTGTATCCACTGATCGCAATTTCATTCGATGACAAACCCAATTATGAGGAGACTCGTTCGTTCCCGGGATCCTTCACCTCTTTATTACTTTTCCACTCTCTTTTTATTCAACACCTTCCCTCCCACTCGTCTTCTTCTCCTTCTTCTTCTCTCTCTCTCTCTCTCTCTCTCTCTCTCTACGCTCTCCGCCTCGTTTCGTTTCGTTTTACGCGTTAAAAATCAAAGAAACTTGATGAAAAAAGTATTTCGAACCATCAGCGAATACATTATTTTTGATGAAAAACTATGTGTGCTTTCATTTACACCTTTGACGGTGGAGTGAGAATTTGCAAAATTCTGATAAAAATATTTTCGCTTCGCGAGGAATGTTTAAATAAATGTTTCAACTCGACCTGTAAACCAGATGTCACAAATATTTTTCACGAGTCACGCTTTAACATTCGCGGCAAACAACGATTTTATTACAGTATTGAGCTTTGGATCGCGCGGCAAATGGCTGGATTGAAAGTGGTCCCATTGAAAGTCTATGGATGGACGCGGGATAAAGGGGAGAGGGAGAGAGAGAGAGAGAGAAGAGGGTCGAAATGGGTGAGGGATAGTTTCGCACAATGTTCCTAGGTGACCCGGTATGGCGCGAGACAATCCAGATGTGCGCAACGAGCTCGGTCGAACCAGCGATTCTGACTCTTCGGATCAACCCAGGATTCGCCAGGACCGCGCAAAGTTTCCTGACACCGCCAACTCCTATCGTGGCCGGCGAAAAAAATAGAAAAAATTCCCCGCTGCTTTTTCAAGCCGCAATTTCGGTTGAAACGTATCGAACAAAAAGCGAAATAAAAGGCAGGATGTGGCTGGCCGGAGCAGGAGAACCGCTCACGATCCTGGCAAGCTTTAACGAAACTTTCTGCATTGCCGAAGGTTGTATTTTCTACGTGACACGTAAAAAAGTCAACAATGTCCAGGTTAACGCATGCTCGCCCGGATTGCGAATCAGTAAATGGATTTTCCGTTCGCGTAAACTACGTCTTTATGATAGTATTACTGTAACAGCTATTGCAGCCCGTAATATACAATCCATTATATCGCGCGTCACGGCTAGAGTCAACACACCGCGCAAGATTTCATCTCGCATAGTTTATCGCGTCTTATTCGCGGGAAACAAGTTCGACCGACGAAATCGAGATCGAAATCAAAACCGAAATCGCTTTCGCGGCAGCTCTGTTAACAATTTCGACGCGATCCCCCGGCCGATGCATTTGGTAATGTGCAATTTTGTGAAACGTATCTATATATTCCATCATTTCGTTAAATTACTTTTTCGCGAGACAAGCACCGGGGGGGGGGGGGGAGGCACGCGGTTTCCCTCGGTCACTGCGCGAAACGTAGCCAGCCATAAAATTAAATAAAATTAATCATAACTGCTCGAATCTCCCGTCCCGCCGCTGCTCGCGTTCGCTCTATCTCTCTCGAAGATTTTCATCGTATTTTTAAGCAGCTTTGTGACTGTGAAAAACTTGGCAAATTGCATCCTCCTCCCCCGTTAAATGTGGGGTAGTCGTTCGGGGAAGAACAGTAGGAACTTCCGGTGTTATTGAGCCGAGACGGTGAATTATGGCGCGCGAGTTGCGAATGAGAAACGCATACGATGACTGTACGCGCGCAAACACACCCAATCTATTCATCGAGCCGACTCCATTGTTGAAATTCTGGTCTGTGCGAAATTCTACAGCAGCCGGCAGGACCAGAGCTCTCTGATATTGTCCTGCATGGCAAAGCCTTCCTTCGGACACAGGCCCACGATGTTCCCCCGACGAGGAACACAGCGCGCCAAACGCGAGTTTAAAGGAGGCGTAGGCTACGGAATTATGGAGCGACCCGACCAAACGGAAAAGCTCATTAGCGTTTTCGCCAATAGCTGGGGGAGCGACGGAACCAAACCTCCCATCCGGGAAAAATCCTGGAAAATCCCCGTAGAGATCGGAAACGAGACGGTCGAGTTGAAAAATCGATCGAGGAGTTTCTCCGCGAGAAGGACGATGGTTGCTGTAATTTTAATACGAGGGACGATATCGCGCGCGAATATCGGGCGCGGGGGTTGTTTTGGGTAAAAAACTAGTTTAAACGTCGGAAACGGGCCGATTGGAGTGCGAGGACTGTAAGCAGCGCGCGTTGCCAGCTGGTGGAGAGCGGAGATTTCGTGGAGGTCTGAGACCGGAAATGCAGTTGGTTGCACGGGATCCCTGTGGCGGAAGGTTGGGTGCGCAGAGAGAGAGAGAGAGAGAGAGAGAGAGGGTTGGTGGAGGATGTCGAGCCTTTTTGCGAAGTGGATTGCGCTACCAGGATGGCGAGCTGACGCAAAAGCAAGATTGCGCCCCCAGGTGCCGTCCCAAGTTACCCCGCACGAGAAATACACAGGCACACGTACACACACACGCGCGCGTACGCGCGTAACCCCATGCTGGAGCGATGGTGAGTCTGTGTTCCCGTGGCAGCGATCTTCAACCGCACGAATGTACCAGGTCGCTCCAGCCTTTCCATGGGCCCGGCTAAGAGGTACAAACCAGCTTTGTCGAGTATCAATTTTCGCCCCCGGCAGTTTTACTTACGGCAGACTTCAAACGGGGCTGAATCGATCGCGATACACCTGCTCGAGCTCCAGTAATAAATGATAGCTAGTCTAACTCGGTAAGTGTAACTTTGATGAAAGTAGTGCAAGCGCGACGGAGGACTTTGCTCGTCGTACGTGCGCGCACGTTTAAAGTTCAAGTCCCAAGTCCCCGTTCCGGGCAGCCCCTTCACGCTATTTATTAAGCGCGTTGTTGCTGCGGGGGGAGGGTGGACGGATGCTCCGAGCAAACGCGTGGGCGAAGGTACTACTCGTTCTCGTCAACGTCTCTGTCGCGACTCTGTCGTTTGCATCGTTCGCGATGATCAACGTAGTCGAACTCGCGCGCAGTTGCGATCATTTCCGCGGAAATATATAATTAATTATGCCTCGGCGCGGAAGGAAGCTTTTGTGACGTTGAAAAGTTGACCGATCTAATTCTCTCCGAGACAGTTATTTCGGAAATTCATGAATTTCCCGGAGAATCGCAGTCTGTACGCGGCGACGGCGGCGGCAGCGACGGCAGCGACGGCAGCAGTGGCAGTAGTACATCTCTGCTCCAAAACTGACGGTGTATCAGCAGCAGTAAATGCACATTCGCGGAAGCACTCGGAATCTCACTGTCGAGTCGAGAAAAATATTTTTCCGTCGACGTTTGTCTTCAAAGGGAAACTCGCGTTATAGCGAGGTGAAAATTCGATTGACGGGACGCGACGTCGAGTCTCGCGACCTCTTGATCCGAGTCAACTGCTTTGTACAAGTTGCACGGGTGAAAATTATTATTCACGACATACACTCGCGCGCGCGCACACACACACACACAAACACACATACCTGTTTTAAAGGCAAGAAAAATTCAGAGTCGAGAAACTGCCAACACAGTTTTTTCAACAATCGAACCCATCCACGCGTAGATTTCAACCATCAACCTCGGATAGCTCTTTAAACCGAACGAATTTACAAGTGGAATATGCATTCTGAAACGTTCGGGCGCCAAATATTTAGCCCCGAGTTAAAAGCCATTTATATTACAATAAGCGTGTAATTTGATAAAGTCTGAAAAATAATATAACGCCGAGGCCTGTAACCAGGACGATAATGAAATTTTGTTAAAGCATCGGAATAGAAGAAGATTGAAAAAGATTCGAGTGGCACAGAGAACGAAGCGGAATACTTTTTATTCGGTCCACATGGAGAGAGTCGATAAACACTTATTAATTGCGCGATAAATTCATTCCTCGATATCAAAATATATTTATTTAACAGAATTATCCCGTTTCCTATTTTTATCATCAAAGCAGCGCGCCGGGGCTTTATTCCGAAAAATGGCTTTTTTCTCCAAAAATTTCACTCACTTTTCAAGCATGAGTTTCCAGCTCTAGCTTCTCCCGCGAAATTCTTTGTGTGTATGTGAAGTGGTTATCTGCTAAAGTACAAAAGCTGACGTTAACATTCGCGATATAACTATATCGAACGCTTTGTCCGTGTTTTATATTTGATAAAAATGTTGTAGAAACAATTTCCATATTTTACTCGATAGTATCGGCTGAGCATTGTTGTTTCGGCTTAAATCTCGTTTGCGAGATTTTCAATAGGCGTAGGGTGGGTATGCTCGAAGAAAATAATAATTAGACGAGTGAAACGCACGATTTGTCGAACTAACGATGCCTCGTCGGTTTCCGCGAAGAAACACAAGGTGTGCTTAAAAAGACAAAATTTCCTCAGTTTGCAAAGCGACAGTTTTCTCAGTTGCCACGATATTGAAAGCAGTCCTATCCAGTTGCACGATGCATTTTCGTGTGTGTTACTCGTGTATACGTGGAGTAGCAGCAGCAGCAGCAGCACGTAGAGCACGCGTATACACTATACGATCCAGCATACGCGAGACATTGTTAACTGCACTGTTGGGGCATCAAAAGCTCCGCTTACATCAATAGCAAAAATCCACGTCATTGTTTGCTTAAAAAACAGGCGGGTAAACACAAAGACACACGGAGACACGCGTTCGTAGGCGTTTAGTAAAGCGAGTCTTGCGAAGAAACAGAATGTAATTTCTTCTGTATATAATTATGTCCTCGTGTGATTGGGACGATAAGACGAGGCGGGGAAGTTTGTCGAATGAAAGGAAAAAACGAGAGGGGAGGCTTGCCATATAATTATCGTCCTAACGGTGCTGAGAAACGAGCGAGAAAAGTGCGAACGAAAGGAAAGGCGAAAAGCGAAAAGAGAAGAGTGAAGAAGGAATGGACGAATTTGAAATTTCGAATTCAGAGCAGAATCGTGGAGAATGTTAGTTCGGGTCAGCAATATCGAAGGTGTGAGCTGCTCTTATTGAATCTCACCTTCTTTTTCGATACGTCCCGTTACCGAATACACGCAGCCTGTCCCGAGAATAATCTAAGGCGGATATCGTGCTGTTAGAAACGTTAGAATCGACGTGTCGGCACCTCTCGATCTGCTCACGAGTTTCATATCCAGCAGATGCTTATTTCCTACTACCTATCCACTAAGCAGACCCCGTAAAATTTTCATGGAACTCCCACTCCCCTGGAAATAGTTGAGACGTAAGCTGCTCCTTCATTGAGTCGTCTGCCCTGCCTGTGCCACCCTTCCGGCTTACTTTTCACTTTCCACTTTCCACTTTCCGTTTATTCGGTCCCATTAACAATGTTAATCAATCGCGTAATTTCATAGGTTCCCGTCGCGAGACAGATGCAGTAAGCTAATTATATCCCGAGTAATTATACACACTGCCTGCGGTCTACGCAAATGTGTTTCCCAACTACGTAGGAACCACGCAAGTACGTCGAAAGGGTGTATGCGGGTTATTACGCATCTTCCGCTTTCCACTTCGGTCGTCCTTGCAAGCGACAAGTTTTACCGCGAATCGATATTTCAGCTTTGAACTCAAAGCCTAGCTTCCGACCGAATTTCCAAATCCGCGGAATTCCACTGAGTAAGACGAGACTCTGCCTCCCCTCACCCACTGCTCCACTATTTACTCTGAGTTTCCATTGGAAAATAGGATCGAATGAAAAAGTCATTTTTACACGGAAACGCTTTAAAAAGATTTTCAGAAGCATAATATATAACGGCGTATCAAACGCTTAATTGCAAAATAATGTCATCGTTATTTCAAGTCTCTGGTAATGAGATATTAATAAAGCAGAAAAATGATAGTCCCCGTGGCCCAGAGCGATCATTAGCAAATAATTAATACCAAAAGTGCGCGGAGAGTGTCTCTGATAGCGAGCGGTTTTTATTGAATATTATTCCAAATTTTGATAAGGTTAAATCTCATTAAGGATCTACTGAAATCCAGTATTTTTGCAATCCATTTTATTAAAGTTTATCTCGTAAATGTCCAAACGATTTGGCAGTTTTATACCCGTGTGTATGCACGACGTATTTGCGTTTACCGCAGCAAAGTGTGGAGTATCGAACTTGGCGAATTTTACCACTTACTGGATGTTTCGAAAGTTTCCCTTCGCTCTGTGTTTCCATCAAATTCGAATCTATAGCTGTATCGCTGTCATCGCAATTTAATAGGTTCCCAGATCTTTTCTCCTCATCAGTCACCAATCGATTTTATTTCAATATTAGAATCCGCGTAGCTTTTAGCGAAAAATGCCGAAGCTGCTGTAAAATGCACTAATAGAATGTTGGTGGAAAAAAATAAAATGGAGCAATGAAAGACAGAGAGAGAGAGAGAGAGAGAGAGAGAGAGAGAGAGAGAGAGAGAGAGTAGAAAAGAAGAAAAAAAGAAAAAAAGAAACTGAGAGTTATTTGAAAATCGATTTAATCATGCCGCGGTTAACGCTTTCACCGAGCTGGTTAAAAATTTTTAATGCAACCTACAAGGGACGAGGGACTTTCTATCCGCTTTCTACCCGCGAAGCTTTTTACAAGTAATATCGTTAATGAAACCTGCCACAATCTCATTAGGATCTGCCTAGCAAGCCTTTCCTTAGCTTTCAGGTCAGTGTTGCTACGTGTGTATTAAATTGAATGCAAAAGTTCTTCGCGTAAAACTGTTTTATCTTGGTCCTTTTGAAAGCACAGAGGCTCGGTAAACTCTTGAAAGATCGAAGGAAAGTTCACCTCGCGACTCTCGGATAGAAAATACACGCCAGACTCAAAGTTGTTCGGAGAATTTCTTGGCTACTTTCTAAAATTACTCGGACGCCCGAGTTACGCATCGCTCCCGGAATTTCCCTGACTCGGCCTGACCCTAAGTCGTCGTCGTCGTCGTCGTCGTCGTCGTCGTCGTCGTCGTCCCTCGGCTTTATTTGATTGGCTTCTCGATTTTTTCCGAGTGATCCAGAAGAAAATCGGCGGGTAAAATGATGGTGGTGGTGGTGGTAGCACGACGGTGAGATGGCTCACGGAGCTTGCGAGTTTCCCGGGGATATTCCCTGTATATCCGGCAAAGGGTGCAACGGGATCGAGGAAAGTTCAGTTCGTATTCGAAAGCTCTCGGTTCGCCGAAAGTGGAGAGGGCGTGTGCTCTCCGCGAGCTTTCACGCCTCGTCGAGAGCTTCTCGACGGCATTTTCGAATATTATCGGAGAGTTTCGAGTGCGTTTTCAGATCTCTTACGGCGTAGTTATCGGCGTCACTATATTTTCTCTCGCTCCCAGTCGAGAATCGCAGATCAGCCAGCGCGCAGCAGCAGCAGCAGCTTTGCAACGCCGGGGCATTACGGGCCAGACGGTGGAGGGAAACCGCACGGAGTAGCGCAGTGGCAAATTGTGCTCAAGCCTTTCGCGTCGTAGGAAATAGAAATTTCAGCCAATACCGGCTGCATTTCAGACCGGCCAAATGTCTTCGCTGGTTAGCGGCTAACGAGAAGAAATGCCACGGTCGTGCGAAAGAAGAAAAGGGAGAATAACAAAAGAAAGGTCAACCTGCTTTCAGCCAGGATTATACTGCAAGCTCCGGTACTCTCCTGGAGTACTAATCCTACTGTAATAATGCCTCTGGCACGGCTTTCAAACACCCAATATACTCGGCTAACGTACCTACATGATATTACCAACTTCCAAGTTTCATCAGCATTTTTAATATTCCGATCCAGAGTCCAGGTTCGTGAAAGCTCATCGGTTCCACTCCAATAATCCGGAGTTCTCTCCATCGTCCCTCCCCCTGTCCAACTCAGGAATTCTTTCAATCAGAATTCACCTTCCAATTTTTCCCTCTGTGCCCCCCTCCCCCTTTTGTCCAACGATAGTTTAACGACGGAATTTATAATAATCGACTTTTCCAAAAAAATAAAAAGGGCCAAGTTCGCGGCACTGGAAAATACGTGTCGACTCTGGTAGCGAAGGAATGACGCGCGCGCGCGCGTGTGTGTGTGTGTGTGTGTGTGTGTGTGTGTATGACTATAAAAAGAAATTCTGGGGACTGATTCATTATTTATGCAGTTCCTTCGAGCGGGGATGCAGATTTTGACGTGGGCGCCCTGGTCGACGGGGAACACCTTTGCAACGGTTAGCGGCAGAGGAAAACTCCGGGAAAGCGAATGTTTTAAGATCTTCATAAATCCAGTCCCTTTACCCTCTTCGCCGCCGGTTGAATTTGCATACCAAAGACTAATCCGCGAGCCGGTCGATTCAAATGAAGATGCACCCCTCTTTTGCTTCGATCTCAACCCCCGCATCTTCGAATATCCCTGACGGAACCTCCGCGAGTATTATTCCCACTATTATTATTATTATTGTTATTCCCATCGCAAGGAGAGGAAACTCCTTCGAGCAGGCACGATTTATTCGTCCAAAGGCAAAAGTGTCGCGGCGATTGGACCATCGGTTTTGCGAAAGAAAACCGAACCCCTCGCGAATCGATATCGAATCGAGCTCGCCTCGTCAAAGCTCGTGTGAACTCGGCCAGAATACCGTGGAAAGCTGTATGATGCATATGAAAGACACACAGTGGGTTTGCTATCCCGTGAAAAACAGACGCGGGAGCGGGAACGGGGAGAGAGACGGGGCAAACCTGAAGAGATATAGCCAGTCATCTTCGTCCCTGATCGGTCGAACCCAAATAAAATTTCGCCACTTTTTTTGTTTTCAGCGACGGCAGCCTGGCTCAGGCAGGAGCAGCCTTGCCCAATAGCAGGAGACTTTTGCATGAACGGTGGTACCTGTCTATTTTTCGAGACCGTCGGTGAACCAGCTTGCAGGTAAGTCGAACAAGTTCGTCAGGATATCCTAAACGTCTATCGTCGCGACGCATTAAAATGGTTTGTGCATTCTGCCGGGAGAAATTCCCCCCTCCCTCGCCCCCTCTCACTCTTGCCACTGCAACTGCTCAGAAAATATTCATGCGGTTTTCCTTTCTCCTTTGACATTCAAAAGATTTCATCGGCAGATTCCTCTCTCGTGAAACAATTCAATTATTGGAAAAAGTTATTACGGTGATTTTCTTTTCCTCACTGAGACGCAATTGCGAGATAAGATTTTTCTGATCGCCGATAAATTTTCTCGGCTTGTTTTTGTTCGACGACGAGAAATTCTTATTATAATTTTCATTCTAGCGTCGGACTTTATTCTAGTATAGATCAAAATAATCGGATTATATGCGTGAATAACCTTGCGATTGCGAAATCAAAAATGTAACTTATTACGCTGATGCAATATTATGCGAGAATTCACTTTATACCTTGAACGCTTTAATGTATTATCTAATACACTCTCGTAATCCTTTCTATATTTTATCGCGTCTTTTTAATAAAATGCGCAATAAAATAAAAAGTATATCACGAAAATAAAAACTGTTAGGAGAATATAAACCCCTCTTTCTCTTGTTCTCCCTCTCTCTCTCTCTCTCTCTCTCTCTCTCTCACCTCTACCCCACCACAAGAGTACCTTAAAAATATTACTATATATATAAAATAATACTTGTTAAAAGGGGTTCTATGTTACCTGGCAGAGACCAGTATAACTATATATTAATACCTAAAGTGAATTCGTGATGTTCCATTAGCATACTGCGTACTGCTCTGCAAAATATTTTTCATTAAAATTTACTCGACCCTTTCAAAAAGTAACCAGCAACTCGTTATACATTCTTCTATCAAAAAACACAGCATGTTTCTAGCGAAAATTTTGTTAACGCGAAATTAAAAATTGAAAGAATAAATTAAAATCTAACAAAAAGACTTTTTGCATTCCCATGAAATAAAAAGCGTGTCCAGCAGCAATATCGGTTATTAAAATTTGGACAAATGAAATAAAAGTTGCGTCCACGTGCATTCTTATTATAATTTATGCATTAGGAGGTGCATTACGAAAATTTTTGGCCTGATATTTCGTGGAAGTGGGCCGCAAAACTGTTCGGTCAGAACGGCGGGGATGTAGGCAGTAGCTAAACAAATTTGGCGGACGAGGTACTCTCGGTGATCCCGGGGATAAAAGTGAGTCCCGTGGGAGAAGGAGAAAGCAGGATGGACTGAAAGGGAGCGGAGGGGGGAGTCCGGGACCAAGCAGCGCCGCGGTGCCACCGGTTGACGAGGGTTTATTGGCTTTATCGAGGAATCAGACCGGAGAACGCTCGCCCGCCGCTAGATCAGATGGTAAAGGGATGGTTGGTTGAAGGGAAAGGGCTGGAATATCCTGGAAAAACTGGACTACCGAGAGACCTACGTGACGCGTTCCCGGTGCGCGTGTACACCAGTCCGTTTTGGAGGAGCGTTTTGGATAGTCCAGAGAAAGGAATGGAAAATAAAATTGGGAAGGCTTCGGTCTGGTCTGGTCTGGCCTGGCCTGGCCTGGTCGTTGACCACCACTACTGGCTCGATATTGCGCGTAACGCGCCCCCAACATAATAGGAACCTCGCGCGGGCTGCTCTCTAGAAAAGAACAAAATTCCCTGATAAATTGCCCTCGATTCCCAGGATAATAGTCGAAAAACGGGCCAGCTGCACTTTGGTTAAAGGATTTCCACTCGAAACAGATTTTTATTGATTGAGATGAGATTCCCGGAGAGTACGTAGGAACGGCGAAATGAATTTTTCATCGGATTAAAGTTTTGGGCGCGCGGGTGAGCTTCGGGGTTGTATCAAGGCTGTGGGAAATAAGAGAAAATACGACCTTGCGGTCCTCGCGAAAAAGTTAGTTAGGAATATCGAAGTCGCGCGGTAACCCAGTTCCGGTGGTGCGCGCGGACTCCTGGTTCGTGGCTGAGGGTGCGAGGGGGTCCGGTTGGTTTGGGCTCGGATGGGACGAGTCCAGCAGAGAGAGAGAGAGAGAGAGAGAGAGAGGGTGCAAACCGCGCAAGCGGCAGTTTATCGCCAGTGCAGCTGGTCGCTTCGCGAATCGAGGGAGAGGCGTAAGGCGAGTGGAGAGAAGGTGGAGAACAGGGTGCAGCGATAAAGAGAGAGAAAGAGAGAGAGAGAGGGGGGTGAGCAGCCCTATTTGCCGGCGACGAAACACACGGCAATGCAAACTTTTTCACCTCTGGACGTGCCGGGTGCTCGTAAATCTCAGTCCTCCAGACCTGGCTGCGTTCCCTACCCACCTGTGCGCGTAGCCCGCAACTCGTTTGTTTCTCTTAGCCACCTCCGACTTGTTAACTTTACGTTCTTACCACTTACAAACAAATTGCCGTATAAAATATGACCTGTGACGGGAGCCACGTGAGATGAGCCACCCTGCGCGCCCGACAAACTTCCCCGACAGATAATCCGTTCAATCTTTTTCACCGAAAGTCCAAGCCAGACAATGAAAAATGATCTTCGACTGCTGCGCTACGCCCGTGGAAAAAGAGCGAATTTCGCGTAAATAGATGTAACGTGGAATCTAGGGATTTGACATTTTTATGCATACATCTCCATTAGCCGAGACATTTCAGAATTGGTCTTATACAAAATGTGTTAGAAACACGCAGCTCTCCTAGACGTAGCGCGAGTATTAATCTTGAAATGCGTTTCCTCGCTACTTAATGAATTTTAATCGTTGCATCTCACTACCCACTCCCCCTATTTTCCTTTTCCGCTTTGTCGACTTGTCGCTTTGACGCTTCCTCGTTTCTCTCTTCTTCGCCTGTTTTTTTCTCTTTTCTTTTGCTCTTGTAACCTTGGCCCAAAATTTTATGAATATCCGACAAATGCGACGCGAGTTTACGCCAACCTACTTCCACTACGGGAGAAGAACAGCTTTCTTCTTAGCCGCTCATTAGACGAGTGGGAAAAGCGCGCAGCTTTTAAACGAGAGCGTCACGGACTACGTGGCTTTTCACGATGTGAATCCCGACGGGGTTGGAAACGCCGGATTTCTCGTTGACGACTTCCCCCCGTGAACAAAACGTCTTCCGTCTTAGCATATCCATCCAGCCACAATGCTATCACATTCACGCGTTTCCTTTCGCGGCGCTGAACATTTTTCCCATTTGACGGGGAACAAATAACTTGTTTCCCGTCGACGTGTAAAAAAAAAGCGCAAAAAAACAAAAAACAAAATATAGTCCGCCACGTTTTTATTAATTCAGAATTTGCATCGATGTTTACGTAACGCGCCGTACACCCGCGCAATTTTTCCTTTCAGTCTCACCGGCCCCCCGCCCCCCTCCCGGAAACTTTTCACTTGCCGATGCAAGAGGGAAGAGCCGCCATCTTTTTTTTTATAATGGCAGGGCAGTTTTCACGCGTGGTAGCGAGAGCTTTATGAAATACTACTGCTCGTGCTTTTAACCGCGTAGCCGAATGAGAATTCCGCTTTTGCGGAAGATGAATTTTTTCCATTTAGAAGCACGAGGCTCTGCCAGGAATATTCTAATCTTCTAATGCGAGGAAAAACTCGAGACTTGAGAGAAGCGAAAGCGTGGTGGCGTAGAAGTGGGAGGGGTGAGGAAGGGAGTAGAGAGAGAGAGAGCACTACCGGTTTCTCAGATCGGTTGTATTTGGCCCGGCAGTTACCATTTGCAGGCAATTCACTGCAGCAGCGATAAGGCTCGCATTCCTGCAAGAGGCTTTCGGTAAATGCACTTCGCATTCCCTGCTGCGCTATACGAGCCGGTGCTAGATCTCTTTGAAAACCGCTGAATGCCAAGGAGGCGTTACTAGGGATCTGCGAGACAGGAGCTTAATGAAATTGTAATTGTCCATATATAAACTCTAACCGCGTCAACTACAGAGGGAACGCGCGCGCGCATACCCAACTGGAAATTTATTTTCCAGTCCCAGGGAAAATTCCCGCATGGGAGAGAGCATCGGAGTGCACTGAGAAATATCTATCTTGATCGGTCGAATTAATTTGTCGCGATCCAATCGATTTCACGCGATCGTTCCTCTCCTCTCGCGCGAATTACCCTCTGATGCGATGTAACCGAGGGACTCGCGGATAATTCCAGTGCTGAAAATATGGAATGTTTATAACCGGGCAACACTTGCCTGACGAGTTATAGGGTGCACTTTATAGTAAGCAGGTGCTCCATTGCAACGAAAGTGCACCAGAGGTGCAAGCAGTTCGGTCTGGTGGCAACTGCTCGATAACGGCGCGAGGTCTGGCCTCCAACGAGCTTGCAAGCTCCGATGTTAAGCTCCCGCTGCCGATGCAAAGCCATTGCTTTCGCGGTTCTGCGTGTGCCATCCAGCATCGTCCCTGAACGCCTTTGCATAATTTGCCATTTGCCATTCGCCATTCGCCATTCGCCGTCGTCTGCCATCGCGCCTGAAAGCGCAAACGCAATAAAAGCTCCGAAGGGTGGGGCGGCGCCTCTGCCAAATTCGAAACTTTGATTCGCGGTACACCCCCTTATCGGCGAGCGTTGATATCACCCTGCCCGTACCAGGCCAGACATAAATACCCCGTGATGCGTAACAGGGATTTCGAAACAGTAAAAACTCATACAGCGTGTGTCGTTCTGTCTGGAAAAAAGGTTTCGACTGGCCGCAGACATAAATCTATTTCATGCTGGCGAGTAAAAAATTACGGCAATAAAGCAAGAAATTTATTATTCCGAATAAAGCTAACGTATTTACCGAGCGCTCGCACACGTATCTTCCATTTCGTGTATCTGCATTATTAAAATGTTGCATAATACGATGGGCGAAAATAAATTCGATTTAACGACGCCGGACAAGGATTTACGATTTATCGGAAGTATCGGATCATAAAACGTTCTGGGTAAAAGGCAAAAGCACGAACGCGAGTAAGGTGTGGCAAGGTCCATTCGAGCTCCATGAAATTGTAGATTTTGAAATTATTTTCCAAAATGGAATTTCTCTGGAAAACACTGATAAGGCATTCTCCTCGGGTAATCCGACGATATCGATGAAATAAGGATGGAGCGAAGTACCTTCCGGTCCAAGAAGGAGAAGAGAAGAGAACAGGTCCCAGACGACGACGACGAAGGCGGCGGCGGCGACGTCGAGGCTTTGTGCAAGAACCTCCTACGAATCTCGTTACACGTAAACCTGGTTCCTCCTGAAACCTTAAACGTTCGCTGCGAACTAATAATTTAGAGCCGCTTCCCGCGGATGTATATCCTTGTTGCGGCCTCTTTTCAATCTCTCGTGGCACAACCCGAGGGAGTGGAGGAGTCCCTTTTAACCGAATGCACGCGCGCGGAGGGGACGAGGTGGTTTATGAATGGGCAATTAATCCACGAAAAGCAGCAGCGGCAGCAAGGTCCTCCTAGCTGGTCCACCGAGCTGCTAAGCTACCGAAACCTGCCTTGCTAGCATTCTATTATTCAAAAAGTACCGCTTTACCGAGATAATGATTTATTTAGCATGTCGGCGGCACGAATGCCGCCACGAGGAACCATCCATCCTGTCCTAGCATTATCCTACTAACCCCTAATAGCTCCTCCCGGCGTTGACCCCCTACTACTCGGGGTCACCGCTTATTCTCCACGCTCTCGCTACCATGTGGCTATTAGTCTACGAACCTACTACCCTCCACCGTATTACTTAACGCCAACGCTAAACTATAATCAACACAATTATCGCGCGAACGAAATCTCTCCCTCCCTCTCTGTCTCTCCCTCTGTTTAGCTTGCTTCGCTCCTTCCCCATCTTTCCAATGATCGTACAAATTCACCGAAAATCCTGGGACTGTTCGTTGAAAATGTTGGAAAATGAAATCTCGGCATATGTACGCGACACCTACTCGAGAACTGTCGCTTCCCTAAAAAGCAACGCCGCCGCTGCTGCTGCTGCTGCAAGGGACGCGGCAGTCACTTTATGACATGCAAATCTCAGTTCATCGGAAATACAAACGAACCTGTCCATTCGAACTATCGACGTGGACTGCCTGAATAAAAGCAGACACGAAACAAAGCTCTCTCTCTCACTCTCTCTTATTTTCCTTTCCTCGGCTGCCAAACTATAACAGTTCCTCGTAAACTCTACTCGAATGAGATGATGCAGGGAGAGAGGGAGGGAGGGAAAGAGAAAAACCGTGCTTGCGATACGCAGTAGCAAACGCTTTGATAGCTTTTCAAATTTACACCCTTCAAGTGAGCGCAATGTCCAAACTATATACTTTTATTTTCTTCCTCTCTCTCCAACCTGTCATTTAATCCTTAATGCTTTCGTCAAAGCGTAATGCAATTAAAATCTCTGATCGGTTATCGAATTATTCTTTCTTTAGAAAACTACGGGAAATTGAATTATAACTCCGATTTTCGATTCGAATTTCAATGCGCTCTATACACTTGTCTGTCTCTGATATAGCAAATTGTATCTTTATTATTGGAAATCTGGAAAACTAAGCTCCGAATCGAAAAGTGGAAATCGAAGACTTTTCGACCAGATACGCCATATGATCCGACCGAGTAGACCGTAGTCTTCTCCATTCGTGGTCTCTCGTGGCGATATTGGCCCTCGACGATGTTATTCCTCTCCTTTTTTTAGAGAAAAAAGAGTAGGAAGTACCCCCTCTGAAAATACACACCTTGAAAGCTGTGCTCCAATTGCGAGAAGACACGAAAAACATTGATCATTCGTCGTTGCGCGCTGATGAAATTTCTTTTGTTTAGTCAGCCAAAGAGAGAGAGAGAGAGAGAGAGAGAGCTCGCGAGAATCAAAAGCGGCTGCTGATAAATCTTGAGCATCGAAACGGCCAGGAATTGATTCTCGCCGGCACGGCGAAAATAAAAGTTTAGAAGGAGCAGAGCGGCGTCGGAGCAGTCGTCGTTACGCCCCTGACGAACTGCGGCGAGACAAAATAAAGCTGTGAGTTTTTTTCACGATGCAAAAGCACGTCAGACAAGACGGTACCATGGCTAGCCAAAACACGCGAGACTTGATCGTCGGCCAAAAATTTCGCGGCCCCGACAAAAAGATACACCTGGCCGGCGCAGACGGTGAAAAAAGCTCCCGCTGACATTCCATTTTTCTACCATCAATTCATTTCTCTCATTCCGCGATTCTTCCAGTCTCGATTATACTCCTTTATTTCGCCCGGCTCGTAAAAATGATTGGCGGAAATTAGGAAATAATGGCTCAGCTCGTATTAATTATTCATAGAGAAGTAGAAATCACGAGCGGGGGAAACTCGAGTGGATTTTAAAAATGAACGGAATACGCCTTGAGCTATGATTCAGGAAGTCCCTATTGGGTACATGTATACATACGCTCCTCTCGCAAAGCTTTAATAATGACTTGATATTGATTCCTACAACCATGTATCTTTAACAATATTTTCAGCGATTAATTTCACAGAGAGGTTTAGCTCGCTATAAATTTGACAAAGTTCCATTATGGTTATCCTTTGTAACTTTTCATTGCCTGCCCTTTCACAGGTTTTATTTTTAATTGCTGCTTTAAAAGTGGACGAGAAGGAGAGAGAGAGAGAGAGAGAGAGAGAGAGAGAGGTGGGGAATGAGGGGTAGTAGCAAGATACGAAATTTAATACTGGTCTTGATCGTAGAACCAACAAAGGTAGTACGTGAATATTCGCGACGTTGCACCCCCTCCCCCCTCCCTCCGCTTCTTTCCCCTCTGCACATATATATTGTACGGTATTCAATTCTGCACGTATAGGCACGGATGTCATTAAACCATAAGCTATCGACCTCGTTTCGCTTCATGTTAGATTGATACTTTTCGCAAAAACGACCCCCTCGCCAATAAAGCAGCGAACCATTCGAGGATCCCAGTACCTTACGAGGAATTACATTCCCATACATCATCCCAAGTACCCGTTTTATCGCTAAAAATACCAACTGCTAGGAGAATATTTTATTTCTCTAAACACATCGATTACACAGCGCGGCGTCTCGAGGCTTATAAAACTGAACGTGAATATTCCCTGCTTTTTATTTGATTCGCGGAGAATCGAGCGATAATCGAGCGTAATGTTTGCAAAGGGATTGAAGGGAGTTGCGTGGAAGGTCTTTCTCGCGCGGTGGTGCTATCTGCCCGAGCCTGATCGACGAAGGGGTAGGAGCGCGGTAGGTGCCTTAACATTTTCAGAGGTGTAAATCTACCTGCGCGCGTCGAGTCCACGCACATAAATCAAGCTCGAAGAAAGCGTTCGTCCGAGATAATCCTTGGGATTAGTAGTGTTCGGCCAGCGGTCGTATATCCAACTCGGAAAGGACGCGGGAAATTCCCGTGAGTCGGTGCGGTAATGACAGTGGGAGACCTCCTCTCTTTTTCCGTGGGTTCCACGCCGTGGCGTTGAGACGCCAGCCACCGGGGCTGGCATTTTTTTGGCCCGAAAGCGCGAAGAAACGTTCCAGCTGCGCCGAATAACGCGCGTTTCTTCGTGAAACTCGCTAAACGCTTTTTCGCGCCGGAAACTTTACTCTCGCGAATCCTCGAATTTTTCTCGACTTACTCCCTGCCGCCGCCGCCGCCGCCGCCGCCACTCCTACCATCCCGCACAGCTCCACGGTCCAGCTACTCCGCGCTCTTAAAGTAAAAGCCCAAATGCCATTTGTTAGCCGGATAAAACAATATTAAGGTAAGTCCGCGCGTAAAGGGAATTTGACGATTTTCCCTTTTTCATTGGAGCTTTTTGTGTGATCTTTTTGCAATCATCGCGCCGGGATTCTGGCAGCGTTCCTTTGAGTTTCCACGGAAATAGGCTTGTATTAGAAGTTGAAGCTGCAAAAGGCCGCGTGAAATACGTTCCTTTTATGTTGGCCGTCCTACATATCTAAGGAAGAGTAACGTTTTATACGTATAACGTATCCAGTCACGCGTGCTCCTCCCTTTTCCTCCTCCTCCTCCTCCACCTCCTCCCCGAGAGCGCAGACGTTACACGAGAAGACATCGGGAAACTCCAGGAAGGACGACATCAAAGCGGAGAGGGCCCGGTCGGCGGAAGACGCGTAAATAAATTGACGAAAATTATTATCGCGTAAAACGCGCTATCGAGAAAAGTAGTCGTGAATTAATATGGGGGAATTACGGTGAAGGGAGGACACTTTTTTCCAAGGGCTTTGGGAATAACGAGAAAAAGGAGAAAAGGAGAAAAGGAAGGAAGGAAGGAAGGAAGGAAGCAAAGGAGGGGGGAGGGAGGGTATCATATGCGGTTGTAACGCGCGTGAATCAAGCGCAAGCGGGAGCAAAAATAAATTTTATGAAACTAGTAGACGCGCGCGGCGCGGTACCGTATAAAGTTAAAATAGGAGTGGCGCGAGGAGAAGAGGGTGGACTGAAAATAGAAAAAGAGCGCGGATGGCACGCGGTGGAAGAGGAGCAGAGAGCGGGTCTTTGTATGCCAAAGCCGATACGTATATATTTGCGTTAACGCCGATGCAGAATTTATGGCCGAATAACGGCCGACTATTGGCATTACGCGAGCGCCGCTACAGCAGCCAGAAAAAATGGAGAAAGGGGCCAGGACTGGGGGTGCGACGGGATGCGAAGGGATGAAGGGAAAGGGAAGCGGATTCGGTGGGCTTAATAAAAACGACGAACGATGCGATAGCTCCGAAAATCGGACATTCTTACTCTCGCGAGAAATTTCCCATTCCTGCTCCTTCCCCCTCCCCGGCCCGTGGAAAAATCGATGACGTCGCCAGCTGTGTTTACGTCACATTCAAATTCCTGTTACGTCATTATTCGCAGCCTTGCCAGTTGGCAACCGAAACTTTACCATTTTACGAGGTATTAACGCGTTATTATTACCGCGGCATATGCTTCTGAATATCCGCATTCTTCTCGCGTACCGACATAAATTTCCAGAAGCTGCGGGAATGCGAGCTTTTTGAAGTTGTAATCATTTTGTTATGGCGGGGTCGCACGCCGGCGAAGCTTCCTCGTCCTCTCCGGATCCACGAGGGTTTTACCCGTGAATCATTGACGAATCACTCGTCCGTGTGATTGCACCCGCGAGAGTTTTATTTACGCGCTTCATAATAATATCGTTTCACTTTTTTTTCTTTTTCAATTTTTTTGTTCTCGATTTTTTTTCTCAACCTTCTTCCCGCTCTCTCTCTCTCTCTCTCTCTCTCTCGCGGTCTATTTCTACCAGTCAATTTTATATTTGTCCTATATTCATAATTCATAACCCGCTGGTGGGAAGCCGACGGAGGAGAGGAGGAGTAGCGAGGGGTAAATGGGGTGAGAGGTAGGGGTGGCGCTATGAAATACCAATCTTAAACGAGCTGGAACGATCAATAGTCGGACAAGTCTGAATGTAATTTAATTCAAGCATCCAGTGCCTCCTCGTAACGATTCAATCGCGAGCGCGATAATTTCAGTGCTCGCGTCGTTGTAGCATCTGTAGAATGTATTAATCAGCGAGACTATTACTCAACGTGCCAAGTGTAAAACGTGAGAGCAATCAAGAACGATTCACCTTAATTAATAGAGTTACTCCCCATGTAACGCAACGCGCGCGTTGCTCAAATATTTTCAAGAACAGCCACCACGCGTAATTACCGATTTCCTCGAGCCGCCTATTGCCGACGGAGCTAGTGATAGACGGTAGGTTCAGGGGCAGGGGAGGGGGAGGGGACTTTGACGAATTAATCTCTTGCACGGCAAACGCAAAAGTGGTTCGAAAGGAATTGGACGTAGGGGAGAGACAAGTTGCCTCGGATGAATTATACAATCATCTCGTGATCCGGCGTGGGTGGTCGGGTCGAGGGGTGGACTTTGAAAGGGGGAAAATGAAGGACTCGCAGGGGGTGATCGCGGGTGGACAGTCTCGAGAGACGATGCTTTCTCCGGATAACACGGCGGATAAACGAGAAAAGCCAGAAAAGTTGCCTCCACCGAATATGCGACCAACACGCGTAAGTTACCGAAGCCGGAAGTTGTGTCGGGTCGTCCGGTCCTCCAACCGGAACTCGGTCGGCTGACATATCCACCCCTCTAACTACCCTCAACCCGTCGCTTAAGGAAATAGACCTGTCCGACGCAAGCACGACCTCCCGACGCAACCAACTTTTAAGATATGCCAATAAATGGTAATCGTTACAAAAGTCCCCTGACATATCTTTTTCCACTCGCTACCCCTTCCCACCAACCCCCGTATTCGATGGCGAGGAGACTACTCTCGAAAATTGCGCGACCCGGTATCCCAAAAAACTCAAAGTTTCCCGGAGCTTCCCGCAGTTTCCCGCAGTTTCCCACAGTTCCCGGCAAACTATTATTATGAGCGCGCAAAGGTGGTAGCCCCTTTCACGAGGATATTATATAATTAATGTTCAAAAATACGTTTCCAAGATGCTGGCTGGCGAGCGGGGGGGAAGTGGTGAGGGCGCGGGAGAGAAAAAAACTTACGTAAGCATCGAGGCACGCAACAGTTGCAAGAAAGTTGGCCCGCGATTTCATAAGAAGCAGCAAAGTTTTCAAAAACTGTCGAGAGGATATGAAGCGGCGGCGGCGGCGGCGCAGCGCGGGGGTTGTACAAGAAACTCCCCCGAAGGATCGTTTGTCCGCTGCGAAGAAAAGGAAACTTTCGTGCAAATTATCCGGGACGTCGTCCATTTCAGAATCAAAGTACTTGAAATTCGTGTAAATATTTTTTCTCTCTCTCTCTCTCTCTCCTAACTTTCTCGCGACTGCAAAACAGAATTCCTAATTGAAAGAATTTCTTTCATTAATTTATTTGACGATTCTCTCCGGATGGTTCGCGGAATCCGGTGACCCCGCGCAGTGTAACCCTCTACCGTGTTTCGGTAAAAGTGGCAAAAGTGACTCGCGCGCCCGTGCGGAGCTTCCAGTTTCATTATGCTCTTGAGAAAATTTGCTCGTTTAACTTAATTAAATGTCTTTCTAATTAATTAGGGGAGATTGGGCACGTACGAGTGGTCTTGCACATCTCTGCAATCGAAACTCGTGCACTGTAAAATTTTCACTCTACCTTTATGGTTCTACGATCTTATTTCTCTCCTCGTCTCTCTCTCTCTCTCTCTCTCTCTCTTTCTTTGCAGAGACTTTTATTCTCTAACACTTACGGAATTACAGCTTCTGTTCTTATTGAAAACATACCCGCCTGCCCGCGTCATACAAGCTGCGAAAACTTTTTCTCTGACCTTTCACCCTCGACAAACAAGTCTGGGCACACACACACCCACCCACCCAACCACCCACGCTCATAAATGCGCGCGCATAGTTTCCTTTCGGAATTCGAGATTCCCGGGACTGGGACGCGCGGAAAGAGGAGGGCTAATAAATCCAGATTTAAGACGGCTCGTAAACACCGCGTTTAATAGACGCTTCGACACTCGCTGAAATTTTACTTCTCTCGGGCGTTTCGTTAATTGCACTCGCAATTAATCGTGAGAAGAGGCGAGGCGGGGTGGAGCGAGACGGGGAGAGACGAGACGAGACGAGACGAGACGAAAGTAAGGTAAGGAAGAGGCTAAGAATCTGGGCTGGCTTTTCGGCAAAGTACGGAGAGTGCGAGGTACTCGGTAAGTTGCCATAAGTTTCCTCGCTTGAAAAACTTGACGAATGACGGGGAATAGGAAAAACGTCATTTCTTCATGCCAGTTTCATAATTGGCTATTTAAGAATTTCCGAGAGTTTTCGAGGTTCGAGGACTGTCGGCCCTCGAGAGCATTTATGCTGATTACAACATGGATGGTGCGCGCATTGTCGAGAAGAAATCTGGGAGTTTCCATCGATTTCGCAAGATTCTCAGAGCCAGTGCTTCCGTATTCTGGCAAAAGTTTTTAACGTACAATCCGAATGCAATTGGCCGAGATGTGCGGAATCACCTATCGGATCTTCCAGTTGAGTAGAGTTCTGTGTTACCGTGGAGAAACTCTAGTTACACGGAATTTAGCATCGGTCACTGCACGATAGTACACCTCTCTCGTTCTCACAGTAAACGTGGACTGGTCAACGTTCTAATTCCACAGCCCCATGGTAATTTGTAATGCCAGCTGCCACCTTCCGTAACACATTACGAATTTCTCTCTATCTCTCTCCTTCTCTCTCTCTCGTTCTACCCAACTCTTGCTCGTTTCACTTTCTACACTGTCTCTTTTCAACCGAACAACATCAAAATTACCCTCTCTTTTTGCCAGTTTTCTGCCACAAAATTATCAAGTGGAATATAAAATGCATCGTCGATACCATATCTTCTCACCCCTCGCCCTCACCCTCGACCTGTGTGATCTTCGCACACCTCCATCATCTGCAGAAATAATAGTAAATCTACCACGGTCGAATAAAGAGGAAAAATATACCAGCATTATTAAACACAGCGAACGGATGCAAAACAGGAATAAATTTTTCTTGCGTTATTTTCATCAATCAAGTTCGATGCGGAAGAAACATGTTTGCAAAAGCATGTTTGCCTATAATTCAGAAAACAAGATTCATATATATATATATATATATATATATACACGGATGAATGGCAAATTTCTCTCTCTGTCGCTCTTTGCGCGGAGAGAGGGTTCCTTTTAATAAGAAACAATAAAAGCGTCGCGCGGTTTTTTCCAGATAAACAGTGGCTAGTTAAAAGAAAAAAAGAAAAAAGAGCGGAGGAATTTTCCATAAGTTTTTCAATCGCGTTCGGTTCAACGACCAGAAAGTTCCAATTTCACAGCTGGTAACCTGTCCCAGCAGCTGATGCCCGCGCAACATCGCAGATTTCCCGACCACTTCCGTTATTCCTCATCATCCCATTCGCAGCTCTCCACGTCCGAAGATTATGGTTCGGTATAAATCTGCCCATAAGGGTGCCCGCCCATCTGTCGGCTGACCGATATCCAGCAATAACCCTCGCATGACAATATCCTCCCTGATTTCCCGGGATATTCCGCAGTTAGTCCCCTAATCTTTCCGAGCGTCGTCGAATTAAAGAGTTCGTGGCTCCAGCCATTGGACCGAAGAATTTCCGAGTTTGAGAATTTCCTCGTTCGTCCTTGGAATCGAATCGAATCGAGTCGAAGGGTTGCGCGGGCTAATTCGCGCGCGACCTCGGTATGCAGCGGGGGTGCACGCGGAGTCGTCGGATGCGAGTAACCTAGTTCGACCTCGAGAAAGAGCAGGGAGGAGGTGGAGGAGGAGACGACGGAGGTTGAGGCGGGGGTGGAGCGAGAGCGTTTCGAAATAAAGTACGCTACATTATAGGCGGCCGGAGTCGGAGTCGGAGTCGGAGTCGTCGGCCTCCATATCCAGAAACAGAAGCACTGGCACGTGCTGTCGCAACGTGCACACACACCCACACACACACACACACATACATGCATGCACGCACGTAGATACATACGCGAAGATACGGCAAAGCAGCGAACGTGGGTGCGCGTGCAATGGACGAAACATCGGCGGGGCACGCACACGCCAGCTTGGCCAGAAACGCGTAAGTGTCTCTCCCTCCTGTAACGTGTGCAGCTCCCATACATATGTGGAGGGAACGTGGTATATTCGCGCATTGCTTGTTTACTCCAACTACCGCTGCTCGTCCAATAAATGGCATTAATGGTGTCTACACGTGAGGCCAAACCGACCATACGTTAAACAAACTTGTACGACGTAATAATTAATAATATGAAAATAAGGGATAGTCAAAGTTTCCCAGGGTGAATCTTGATATTTTGATATTCATTCGATTATGGGACATCCTCCTCCTCCTCCTCCTCCTCCTCCTCCTCCACCACCTCCGCCATCTCATCCACCTTCGCCTCCTCCCCATTAGGGCTAACGCCTACATCGCGTAAAACATTCTCTCGTGGAACAGCGTCGATACACGTAGCTCCACGTAGCCTGCTGCAGCAAACTCCTAAATGTTATCTTTCAAATTGCGTTTCGCGGAAGCGTTATTAAATTAAGTAAACCGCGAAAAAGTTTCTTCCGAGCCGTCGTATATTTAGCGGAGCTTCGTAGCGGGCACGGCATGCACGGAACTAATACCGGAGGAACCACCTTCATCACTCTCTCAGCCCACCTTCGCCTCATCCTACTTTGCCATCCCACGCCACGCCACTCCGTCCCGTGCCGCATTACACTGCTCCGCACCACACCACGCCACGCCACGCCACACTAGACTAGACTATACCGCAACACCCGCATCCACGCTCCAGCAACCCTCTTACCGAGTCCTCCTCAACTGACTATCGTGTAAAGGGATGCTGCTTTTAATTTCGTGCTCCTAATAAGCGCTAGTTGTAGACCAAGCCGAGGAAGATAAATACTGCTAAAAGTACCGGATGAGAAATAAAAATAAACTGCCGCTGAAAATATTTTTAATGGATGGCCCCGACTAATGAAATTATATAAGTGGATTAATTTCAAATATATATTGTGAGAATTTAGCACCGGCGACAAAATTAAATCGCGGCAGTTCCGAGTATTGATTTATTAAAAGGTGTGTGCTTTGAATAAAACAGTGAAATTCGTACGGTTAAAAAAGTACGGGAAAGTAGATTTATAGGGAAGAATTAAAAAGCGCTTCATCGTCTATTTGTGGCCAGGGTTTTTCTGGGCTGATCCCAATAGACTCGCGTTTCCGTTTTTCTCCTCGCCGAAGAGAAAGGGCCGCTGCGTTAAAAAGGCTTCTGTTCTTTCCTTTTTCTCTCTGTTTTTTTTCTCCCTCTCTCTCTCTCTCTCTCTCTCTCTCTCCCTCTCTCCTTTCTTTTCCCTTCTTCCTCCTTGCTTTTTCGAATCTATGAACCTCCGAGCTTTCCTTCTTTTCGAGCAAGTTTCGCGAATCCACTCGGAGCGGTTCTCATTGTCAAGCAAGAAAGAGAACAGCGTGGATTATTAAGGAGAAAAGGATCCCGGGGAGAGCGAAGGGGTCGATCGGCAGGAAACAATCGGCGGGCTAACCCATTGGAGAATGTTCTTTTATAGCGTGAACCACGTTGAATTAACGATCTCCGCTAATTTACGACTTTTTACGGGCTCCTGGCTCGCGTATTCCCGACGATCGCATATTCTCCACGGACAAAGCGCGTTGCTACACACCTGCTTGGTATAAATCGTCCTTTTCAATCAGTGAACTCTCGCGCGTGTGCGCGTACGTGGTAGATACCGCGAGTCGCGGGCTCATACCTGAGAATATTCCCATGGAAAATTTGTCGTCTTACTCCCGTCCTCTTTCAAATTAATTTCCCTCTATCGCGTGTCATTTTTTTTTCTTTTTTTTCTTTCTTTTTTTCGAGAGCTCGCGATTGCTTTATTTCATGGGATTTTATTACTTATGAAACACGAGTCTCGCCACGCGCTTGTTGGATCCGTTATTCCGCGTTTCTCCTTTTATTTTCTTCGCTTTTATTTCACAGTCGGCCCATCTATTTTTATGCGCTTCAATTTGGGCGCATCTATTTTTCGGACAGGCCTTTTTTAAAATGAATACACTAATTTCGGTTATTTCGGCTTGAATGTGCCAGCAGATTTTTCAACGGGACCCCGGGATATCGAGCTGATGCGATTGTAAATAAAAAGAGAGCGAGCGAACGAACGAACGAACGAATGAACGGACGAACGAACGAACGGACGAACGAACGAACGAACGGGGGCGGACATCCATGATCGAATACATTAGAAGGAACAGACAGCGTAGCGGGGCGCACTGAATTTTTCAGAAGCGAGAGGAATAAATCCGACAGTCACGGGAAAGTTTTCATTTCAGATGTACATCTCTGCCGGGGACTCATCAGAGAAGTATTATCGAGTTCGCCCGTCGCTGCCATGTCCCTAGGAAGAATTGCATTCTCGTAAAATTCGCTGGCGTTAAAAATCGCTTTTTAACGAGCGTCCGGACTTCTTCCTGCGGGAATTGCTTTATTCCCGCTTTATGCCCCGCCCCGTATCGACGGCGGCGGCAGCAACCGCCAAGAAAAATCCCAATGCGATAAGAAGAGATTGCGGTAAGCCGTGAAACTCTCGCGACGGCGGCCCGGGGCTACTTAAACTGAATAAATTTCCACGCACCAACCCCCCACGTAGGATAATTGTCAGTGTGCGAATGAGCAAATCTCTGAGAAGCGCCGCTGCATCCCCGGACTGCCTCCGCCGCCGCTGCCGCTGCCGCTGCCACCGTCTCTCCCTGGAGTACAAGGGTAGCACGCATGATTACGATAAATCTCAATGGAGCGCCAATTACTGGCCGGCTCGGGGAAACTTGCCGGTGAGCGTTAATGGGTTTAAGTGAATGCTACGGTAAATCGTAGTATCTGCGCTACTGTTTTAGTTTGTCCGCCAGTAAATCCTAGGCTGAGGTACATTTAGTGGATGTTCTCGTAAATCTACGCCAGCTCCGGATCGCAGTAAAAATTTCGTTATTCCGAAACGCGCGCAAGATAACGGCAATAAAAAACGAAATGATAGCGCGTGGAACGCCAGGCAGAATCTAATTCGGAGAAGCTTTCGGACCCGATAAATATCGCGGCAAGCACGCAGTTACCAACGGGGAACACCCGCGCGAGCGAATGCGCGCGTCCACCCACCCCCGATTATTGTATCTATCCGCCGGCTGTCTGCGGATTTCGCGCACGTCACTTTCCAATGAGTCGACGCCGACGCCGACGCCGACGTCGACGCCACTTTTTCCGCAGAGACCGCGCGAAGCTTCGAGAAACGATTCTATGCAAGTGATTTTACGCTCGAATAAAAAGTCGGAGACGTTCCTGGAGCGAGTCGCGACAAAAATACGCTTTATCCGCGGGCTTTGCTCTTTGGATCAAGCGTAACGCCGCTAGGGAGAGAGAGAGAGAGAGAGAGAGAGAGAGGAGGAAACCCTCGTCGTCCACTGGAGCTTCTCCCAGAGTCTTTCGCGCGGTTAGTTAACCGACCTATAAATATCACGCGGTCGACATAACATTATTTTTCCAAAGAAACTCTCCCTTCTCTCTCTCTCTCTCTCATTTTTATACTTGACTCGCTCACTCCTAATAGTTTCAGCAACGTTTCTCACTCGTTCCTCCTGTTTTCTGTTTCAGATGCGCGGAGGGCTTCACGGGTCTACGGTGCGAGACGAAGGATGTCATCAGCACCGGAAGTGTGTATAATCGGCGTAGGGCGCCATTTTCCTGCAAATTGGGACTCTCGACCTCGTACTACTGCTAGCGATAATCGCGCGGGGCCCTTTTAAAAACGAGTAGACTAGTCGCAGTGAACTCTAACCGAGAACGAGAGGGCCAACGCGCGAGCAGACCAGGCAGAACATAGAGAGAGTTTGAGAGAGAAAGGAAGAGAGAGAGAGAGAGAGAGAGAGAGAGAAAGGGAGCGAAAGAGAGAGAGAGAGAAAGAGAGTGCGAACGAAAGCAAGAGAAAAAGAGCGAGAGATGAGTTTGTGTTCGATAGTACTGAGAGTCGGATGAAGATACGCACGCACGCACGCACGCACGCACGCACGCACGCACGCACGCATGCAAAAACGCACGCACGCACACACGCAAAAACGAAAACGAGAACGTAGGTGGAAAACAGAGAAACGACGGTAGAACTCGGGTATTAGGTTCTCCTCGCGAAGGAACAACGCGACGAGAAAACGAGTGGGGGAGAACGGCACACTCTCGTACCTTCTTCCGCGTCTTCGTCATCCACTTCTTCCTCCTGTTATTACATTATATTCCTAGCCGAGATAGAAGCACGCGACGATCGATAACGTTAGAACTTGCCAGCGAGTCCTGCACGAAATTGCATTTCTTTTCCGAAGAATCGCGCTACGTGTCCCGAAGGACCGACCGACCGACCGACCGGTTTTTGCAAAATCCCGCAGGTCCTCAGACGCGCGGAGCGTCCTCGTGACACGCGAATCTCGCGCTTTCGTAGAAATTTATCTCTCGTCAGTTCCGATGCGGGCGACGGTGGCCCGGGGAAACGACGAGGGAATGCGTGCGGTAATGCAACTCATGAAAGAATGTATGAATGTATGCATGAACGTGAGAGAAGAGCGAAAGAGAGTGTGCGAGAGCAAAAGAGAAAGAGTGCGTGTGTGAAAAAGAGAGAGAAAGAGAAAGAGAGAGAGAGAGAGAGAGAGAGTGGTTGCGAAAGAGGCTCGGGGATTGGGGAAAAAGTATCCCCCGTCTCGGCCCTCTTCGGATTCGTGTCGAGGACCGTACGAGCAGGGGGAGGAGGAAGAAGAAGAAGAGGAGAGAACACGCTCGACGGACTTTCGTAGTTCCGCCCAGCTAAAAATATAATAGTTTATACGCGAATAGTAGAGTAGCGAGATGGATGAGAAACCGCCAACCGCCGACCGCCGACCGTCGACCGCCGATCGCCGAGCGACGACCGCCAAGCGACGACCGTCGTCGGTGACACAAGCTGAGAGGGGAAACGGCAGTTTCGATTGAAAGGCCGCACATACTTGTCGAAGCCTCCATGGAGAACAATACCAAAGAGCCCAAGGTCTTCCTTAAAAATATCCCGGACTGATCTTAAAATCACCCCCCCGAAACCCTTAGATCGACGAGTATTCTTAGCTCGATACAGCCCTTCGAAAGTTCTTCTGAAAAATAAGGAAATTTCATGTTCCTCTATTATGGCGCGGAACGATCGTTTGCCTTTCCTTGCTGAAAAATTCATCGCTCTTTTTATTGAAATATGTAAAATGAAAATACGAGTCGAGCGAACTCATGAAATACCGTTTTAAATATTTCTCCGTTGAAAATAAATAATTTAATACCGAAGCATAGCTAGATGTTTTTTTAATATTCTGTTCGATTACATTGGAAATACAATACTAGCGATAGAACTTTTTCATCAGCGACTGGCAATCAAGTGGATTTTAACGTTAACTTTTGCTTCTACGAAGAACACGGTTTTAATTGGGAAAAGCGTATCGTAAGCAGCAGCAACAGCAGCAGCAGAGACCACCAGGCAAAACAATTTAATGTAAAATATAATAGTGTAATAAGTTATGATAGCTAAAGTAGACGAGATTTGCGAATAGGCAAAGCAGAGACGATAAGAGAAGAGGCCGGAAATATCGCCAATAAGTAAGAGGTGCTGCTGGTATACATTTAGTGGTAGAGTTTTTCGAGAGTCAGCAGCAATGGTATAAGTAGCGGTAGTAGTAGTAGTAGTAGTAGTAACAGCAGCAGCAGCAACGGCAGCAGAAACGACGGCAACTGAACGAATCGAGAAAGACGAAGCACAAGAGGCACTTTTTCCCCACCAGAAAACAATGCTGCCTGGGTCTTGTAATTAAATTCTTTTTATTAGCCGATTCCGTTTCTTCTCGATGGCATCGCAGAGATAATTCTATCAATGCCTCAGCAATTGAAAAATTTATCATAAGACGACCACCGCGCACCACCAACCAACTGTAAAACTATTAATGGAGAACATTTTTTATTCGATTCATTTTATTCTCTCTTTCTCTGTTTATCCTTTTTGCGTTATTATATTTATTTAATATGATTTGTGATTTGATTAACTTAAATTGCTTTCCTTTGTAATCATGAAAAGTGACTCTCCATTAATATATTTAGCGATATCCCCCCCCGCCCCCCCGAGTATATTGATAGGATTAAAAATAGTCATTGTTAGTTGATTGCGATTTGCTGGAATGCTCACTTGGAAAGACTCTACAACTCTATATAACGGCCACGAGATAAAGAGGGGAGTTTTGAAAAAAAAAACGAAAAAAAAAGGAAAAAAAAAACCAGGCAGAAAAGAATAAAAATTTTCAGAGATGCGCACTGTGCTCCAACAGTCTCGCGGGACTCCTCTCTCTATATATTTATGTTTTATATATTATATTATATATATATATGTATATATAATATATAATATATTATATATAAATATGTGTATATATATATAAACATTTTTAATTTATATATTTATTTAATTCATTAATTTTATTGATTTACAATTAAACGTCATTACTATCTCGGCACTCGTATTTTTTTTTATCGTTTCTCTTTCCTTTGACACACGCACACACGTGATTCTTTTCATTATTTATCCTTTCACTTTCTTTTCATGTGCTCTTATCTTATGGGAGCCAGGTAAGTACACAGAGGAGCCGGACGAGAAAGACGTGTCTCTTTAACGTCTCTTTTTCTTCAAGTATAATAATATATCCTTAACAGTCATTAATACTTTTACGATACTAATTAGCACAGTTTGCTGCGTAATAAGAATTCAAGGAAGGACAATTAAAACTTGACTGCTAAAGGCCATAATTGATTTTCTCTAATTAGGTTACTCGTCGATGCTTTGCTAAGTTCCATTGCCAACAATTGGAAATACAAAACTAATTACAATACCATGGGATTCCAATGAAGAAAGAAACGAATGCTCGCGTATAACAATGAAAAATGAAGCTCATAGCCCGGCAAAGTACGAAAGCCCAGATTGCATATTCGAACGTGGATTGAGTTAAGGAAAAAATGCATTTTTCCCCTCCTTTACCGAACAAGCACAGTAGAATAAATCATTTTGTGCGCTCGCCGTTTACTCGGCTGTGTTTCGGGATAGGAGATCCTTGGATCCCGCCTTGGAACATTCGTTTCTTCCAATGGGGAAAATTCACTCGACGCGTCAATTTTCCGAATGTCAGGCGTACAACGCAACTACATCGTTGTACAATGGCGACAGAACGACGGTACGCGCAAAGCGATGAAATTTTAACGCGAAGGGTTAACATTTCCCTGCACAGGCGAGCTTCGCATTATCGTATTAATTGGTTTCATAGAATTCTCTCCCTATCGCTAATTGTCCGAGGGTTGTTCCTTTTATCCGGCGTTAAGCTAAGAAGCAGCACCTGTTGTGCCTCTCTTGCAATTTTTCCTATTTTTCCTTGCAAGCTGTTTGTTGTTTTTAGCGTGTTATAGATTCCAAGCTGGAATCTCTAAATCGTTTATCCAATACTTTTTCGTTTATCTTTAGTTTAGTAGCTCCCTGCTTTAACGAGTTGAACCAGGCCAAGCGAAGTAGGAATTTCGTGAGAAACACCCTCGAATTCCTCTTTGGACAGGCGTACACCCCTCGTAAAAAGCTCTCAGTACTCCATAAAGCTCGGAAGCACTGGAACATCCATCCTGGCAACGCTTCTCTTAATCGAACTTCGGGCCTGAAAGCTGCTTTACGTAAGATTGTGGATCGCTTTCAAGATATTGGAAAGAAACAAAACGAGATTTATCCGTATTAGCTTTGCTTTAGTTTATTTCTCGCGATATTTATTACCGGGCTGACCATGGGAGAACGCCAAAGGAAACACTTTGGCAAAGCTCAGCCCATTCGATAAGGAAAAGGGGAGAGGTCGAAGAATCGAGAAGAAAAGAGGAGAAAAGAAGAGAAGAGAAGGGAAGAGAAGAGAAAACAAGGAAAACAAGGAAAACGGGGAAAACAGGGAAAAGGCGAGAAGGAAAAAAGTAAAGGAAATATCGGAGAGTCTGGCCTGACATTAAAATTCCCAGGCTTCATTTAACCCGTCGTTTAACCCAGCGGCAATCCTACGCTGCAATGAATCTTGAGCAGCACGATAATGCATAAAGTTAATTTTATGCTAGATACCGGATGTCGCGTTCAGGATATACGAGAAAGCGCGGTAATTCTAGAATAAATTAGGGAAAGGTTTGAGCAATAAATCAGTGGTGAGCGTCATCTGTAACCATACGAAGCAAGCGACGAAGGAAATGATTTAGCGTGATATTCCTTTGCAGAAACTTGTGCAATTTATTGGAGTAGAGAAAGATACGTTGCGGCCAGAGTTCCGCAGCTCGGAGAAAAAAAATGGAGGAGTCAATAGCGGCTCGAGATTGCCGAAAGAAATGGTATAAATTATTAATGGTGACGAAGCATCGGGCAAAGAAAAATCGAATCAGCGGCAATAAATCGACAGTGCGCCCGAGTAAACGATTAATCGCCGCGGTAATTATCGAAAAGGGATCAATCACGGGCATCTTTCTCGTTCGCAGCGGTCTCAAATAAAAAAGAAACATAATGAACGGATAACCCGGCCGATAACGAGACGATATGTTGCCTCGGCAATGTTGCGGGAGAGCGGAGAGCGCAAAAAGAGAGAAGAGCGGGGGAGGAGGTGGGTGGACTTGAAAAACTTTGAAGAAACGGAGGAGATAATTTCAACGATCGGCGATAACGCGGCTACGATTAAATTTCGAGGGAGAAGCGAGATTTCGGCATTTCCTCCCCCGAAGCTTTCGCCATTTATGGAGGAAGAACGCGGACGAGGTCATGCGGCAGCTTCTCGCGAATGCGCCTCCTTCGCTGTCACTCCCAAAGGATATTCCTGCTGACGGCTACCATGTTACCAATCGAATACGTGATTTCGATTTGCAACGTCCAGCGATACGACAGAATACTGACACGTACGTAGGTGTGCTCTCATAACCAACACACGCGTTTACCTGTAGTATGCCACGCACCACGACGGAGTACGGTGGTGTACCTGGATACAAGCGGCTACATAATTGACAATGCCCTTCCCACAGGACTCGGCCCTTCTAGGCGCTTTAGTAGATTAAATAACTCGGCATTTATTCTCATCTTGGCATGAGCCTTCCTGAAGGATTATCATCCCCCTACGGTGGCATATGCGAAAACAGGAAATCCACCGGACAAAACTTGGTTAACATAAATTTATGAACTTGTTAACCTTTTGCGCTGGACAGCTTAATCAGATTCAAGAGAACTTAATTGGGACATTTAGCTAAGAATTATCCACATTAGTTAGCGCACGGAGAATATTCAGCTGCTACTTCTAAACGACTCTCTTCTCCTCTCTCTCTCTCTCTCTCTCTCTCTCTCACACTCTGTCTCTTTTACTCAATTTACTCTTTTGAAATTTTTCACGACGGATACACACCTCATCGGTCTTTCTCATCGATTTTATTCCGAAGCTTTCACGATTATTACTATGTAAATATCAAGTAACTCGATAGAAAGGTTTATTAGTGGTTCTAGGCAGCAATCGATAAAAGCCGCAATTCAAATATAAATATCCACTGGACTAACGAGAGGGATTGAAAAATAATTTAAGTACCGCTCGGGCCAAAAAAGATAGAGGAAACAAGCCTGGTAACCAACTGGGTATCCCATAACGCAGACTTGCAGGATGAAACAGGGAAAGATTACAAAAACTTGGATGCGCCAAGAGAACCGAGTTCGACTTTATTGGAAAAACAGTAAAGGTCTTCTTATCGTTCTACCGGGACTCATACCAGTAGTTTCTTTTTAAATTTAAATTCAACTCGAAATATTCCAAGGTGTTCTATTTCCGCATGGAAATCACTACGGAGCCATGATCAAACGGTATAAATACAGCATTTGATAATATTCATGCCAAGTTCGAAAGATCAGAAAGAGAGAGAGAGAGAGAGAGAGAGAGAGAAAGAGAGAGAGAGTAATAGGGGAAGAATATTTTTCTCTTTTAAGAAGATGAACCTTTTCTTTCAAAGATACAAGCAAATCTCGCATCAGTTTTCCAATACTTATCGTCAATCATAAGATTGTGTCTTGTTTAAGAACATATTACTTGAATTACGTGTAAACTGAAACGACGAATAATTTACATGAAGCAGAGGGAGGGGGAGAGAGAGAGAGAGAGAGAGACAACATTGTTAACAATGCCACTGGTTAATCAATCACACCAAGGGTAAACACACGTTGATCAATTTATATTATTGCTGAACAGATCATGGAATATTGCGTGATGTAAATTTATACATACGTACACACGTACGTGCATACATACATACATATGCATGTATATCATAGTTTTGCGTTGCACCCATACACACACAGAGAGTATTCATTTAATTAAAGTTATTCTCCCGTTATTAACAAATAGATAGATGGATTGATAGATAGATGGGTAGATAGGCAAATCAATAGGACATTTTCATAAGTCGCGCGTGCGCGCGCGCGCTCAGTCATGATTTATTCTGGCTAATTGAAAAGATTCGATGCATCCAGGAGTAAAATAAAGTGACGCGTCGAGGCTTTGTTTCACGTGGAATCGTTAATCGTCGCGTTAATTCTGCGAGGTCTGGTTCCGTTTGTACCACCTACATTAGCTGCATCGTATGCAAACTGAAATCACGCGCGTTAACGACTGGCTGCCTTGCATAAATACGAGAACGTTTCATGCTAATCAATCGCATCGAATCACAGTGAATTTTCAATAGCGAGAACTGCGCGTTGGACCGGTGGTCCCCCATTCAACTTGGACCCGTTGTCGCTCCAGCTACGCGTAACCTTTGTCCCAGGAAAATCATCAAGAAGGATCCTATCACCCGACGGACGGATCCGACCACAACCTTATCATCGAGCAGTTTTTTGATTTTCACCCGATACCCGGCAACCCTCGCATCAGCGTCATTAGAACCCTCTGAATTGTTCAGAGCGCGCGTCTGCACCGAACTGTTGTCCGCTAATGGAAAAGCGAGCAAGTGAAAAATTTAGGAGAATCGAGGCTTGACGATATTCGCAAAACAGGCACACAGACGCCCTAAATAAATAGATCATTAGTGGCAAAGTTAATCATAGAGCGCGGAGAATCGGTAATCGATTTTGGCGCTGTCGGAAAGCTATGGAAAATTAGCGAGAACCACCGACACAAAGGGATGTTTATAAAATCATGACACACGATGCACTAATGCGCGTTCCACAAACATTCTGCTCAATTATTGACCCAAATAGCCAATTGCTCCGCGTTTTCAGCTATTTTGTCAGCGATTATCGAATGGCAGCGATTTTAACATCGATAGCCAATAATCAAGATACAGCCGTGCGCGCGCGGCAGCTGCCGTCGCCGCCGTCGCCCCTCTTCGACAAAACGGCGACGAACTGTCCGTTTCTGAATTGAACGAGAACGAGAACGAGAACGAAAACGAAAAACGTTCGCTCGACTGCTACGATTCCACGCGCTTTCATCCGTATCGGATAACACCTGTATTATAATGTGTCCGCTGCATGTGATCGGCATATGACTGCAAATTGCGGACTTGACAAGATGCCGATAATGCTGTTGGCAAATCGAAGAAGGACCCTGGCCAAAAAAATCAACATTTCCCCGGTGATTATCGGAAACCAATGCGAGGAACTCTCGCGCTCTTCGTTGGTTGTTATTTCAGTGAAAAGCCGAGCTAAAGGGGAGAGAGGGCGAGAGGGAGGTGTATCCTTTCCGAGAGATGTATTTCGCGATTTGACTTTTTCGCCGATACCAGGGAAATTAGGGAGAATCCTTTGTCTCCGGGGATCATCGCGATCGCTGAAGCTACTATCTGCGTTTATCTATGATTTATTCAACTGGTCCGCGCGCGACTCCATTTCCACACGCGAAGCCCATAAATATATTCATAGCGGGTGATCGCGTGAGTGGTAAACAACACGATTCTTGATCCGTACCTGCGCTGTTTTACGCGGGAAAAACTCTCCCTAATTATCCGATCTATCGATCTATTCCCCGTCCCCTCTGCTTTGTTCGCGAGGTCGTAAAAAAATCTTTTCAACTTTAACCGAGGGGAGAGAAGCGGGAGAGAACCTCGTGTCTCTGATGCCACGCACTTTGGCCAGACGGAAAATTTGTACAGCCTAGGACAGATATGAAGTCTCCGACGGCACTGAGAGAGTACACGCGTCGACTATGGAGTCAGGAATTGCATATACTACGACGAGAGAGAGAGAGAGAGAGAGAGAGAGAGAGAGATAGAACACATGACAAAGGCAAGCAACACGGCACGCAATATCCGTTTTAAAGGACAATGGCTCGTGAAGCAGCCCACGTGGAACGTCACGGGCTAAACGCGTAAGAGATTAAATCACACGAAAGCAGCAAAATACTCCTCTCTCTCTCTCTCTTCACTCTGAAAGAATCCGTCCGAATAATCATGAGGATTTCGCGAGAACGTCGAATTTGCAGAGTGGAAAAAAAGGTGACAAATAGATTTAAAGGGAGAACGAGAGAAATTTAAAGGGAGAGAGGTGGGGAGGAAAGTGGAAAAACCTATCGTTATGTTACGGCGTATAATCCGAGTCCTGGAACGGAACACTTTCGAAAAGCGAATCGACGTTGGGATTGACGCGCAGCCGCTGGTGCTAATAATTCAGCATGAACGATAGTCACGAGACTGCTGAAAAACCAATTAATAAATCTAGGGGCGTCGATGCATTCTAAAAAAAATGCGAGCGAGCGAGCCAACGAGGCGTCGGGGCAAAATCCAGGGATGAAAAATGTTTTGGCAAACTCAATTGCACAGCCTAACAGGCGAAAGTAAATCTCGCCGAAGGTCACGATATGGCGTGTAGCGGAGGCATTCCGCAAGACAAAGGGATTCCCGGCACGCGAGTGAGCTTTCATCTTCACCGAGGTTTCACCTGGTGGGAGGTGGTGGTGCTGCTCGATCACTGGAAAAGCTGCGGTAATTGGGATCTAGCCGGGGTTCTCTCTCTCTCTCTCTCTCTCTCTCTCTCTCTCTCTCTCTCCACACCCTTTCGATTCAATCTGGTTTTCCCTGCGTTTCCTCGCGTTTCCCTCAGCCTTTTCCTCTCCTTTTTTCCGTCTCGTCGTTGCTTTTTTCGCCGCTTTTTGATTTCTTTCGCCAAACGATCGAGGAATCCCCGAGTGCTCGGCGGTGGTAGACAGAAGCGACGGTGGTAATGGCGGTGGTTGTGGCGGGCGACGATCCGCAGAGGAATCGGTTTAGAGGAAAGTGGCGACGGCGATGGTGGCTGCTAAGCGGTTCGCGTTCTCCAGCGGATGCACTCGCGAGCGAGCAGCCGGTGCGCATTGCAGCAACGAACGGTATTATGCGCGGACCGTGAAATTATGCCGCGTCGCACATCGTCCGTGACGACACACGGACGTTCGCATAATCGAACGCGAGGAGTGCCACCACCTCCCCTCCGCCGGCGAATGGCCCCCGGTGCAACCGGCCGCGCGTAAAGCAAGCCAGTTCGGATGCAAATCTTCATCCATTTTGCATTTTGTCGTCCGAGCGACGATAACGGACGCGATGCGAGAGAGCGTTACAGCCCGATTACGGGCCAGTGGTGCTCAGCCTCCACGACCGATACGCACGTACAGCCGATTGCTACCGATAGTCACGAATACCCCATTAAATTCAGCGACTAGCGCGCGAGATTCTCTCCCTCGGCAAATATCGGCAAAACTCGTCCAAGACCGCACGCGAAATCGCGCGGAACGCTTTTCACCCTCGTCGAATATCTCTCGTTGAATTTCATCCCCCATCTTTTTGTCAGCTTTACGTCGGTTCCGTCTCGGTCGCGCGATACTCGCCGATTTCACCGACGAGTCCTCTCGACGATTATGACACGGTGTTTGCAACGTCGTCGACCGTAGAGCGGCATCGCGGACTCTCGCGTCGGGTACATCGGCAATAATAATAATAATTCCACGTATACGGTTAGTTAGAGGTACGTGGGGGATGAAACTGGCTGCTGGATGGAGGACGGGGGATGGGGAGTGCGGCGTCGTTGGAAGAAACATTATTCCGGAGACATCGCCGGTAGTTTCAGTAGAAAACGTGGATTTAAATCAGCCGGCGCTACTACCACTACTGGTCGCACTACTGGTGCCACTAGCGGCGGTACTACTACTGGCACTAGGGTGCCGATGCAAATTCGAAGCAACGCCGCCGGGCCAGGGATTCCGAATTCAAAGTGCCGTTGCCGCACGAACAATCGCGCAAAGCAGCCCAAATGGCATGTAAATCTTCCTTCATTTTACATTATGTCATCCGTCGAGAGGCGAACGCTCGTAAAAGCGTCGCTGGCGCATAATCGCACCGCATTTACGAGCCTGCGCCTGCGATTTCATGAAAACCCGAGCTGACCATCCGGGGGATGTCGTATCGCGTTAATTTGCCAACAATCCGAAAATCTCACTCGCATTCTCTTCCACCCCAGGAAAGTCACGCTCTTACCATTAATCTCCCTTTATCCATTTCCCCACCCCCGCCCCGCCGCGCCACGCCGCTTTTTTGCATCCCTTAATTTTCGCCCGTGGATCAAATAATTAGCCCCCCCTCCCACCCCCCCGCCGGACGCGCTTCTTGATTTCATTCGATTCTCGACCGAAGTACACGAGCGGAGCGGCCTTACGAGTTAGGCTATTATATGGAGGACGAGAATGAGGGGGAGGGGGGAGGAGCCCTTTGGGAAATCGTCGTCCATAGGGTTGGGCCGTAGGTTTCGATCAAGCGTGAAATGCAGTCTGCTGCCGGAGCGCAAGTTCGCGTAGAACCCGCGCACAGTCGAGCGGTGGTAGATTTCGAACCAAACCAACCCCCTCGCCTCGCCTACGAACGCGTGTGCGGGTCAGAGCCTTCGGCACCGTCGACTCTCGTCCAAATTCTCCCCGAGCGATTCATCAACGGGTCTCGGATCGACGACTTCCCGCGATTTTCACGCGCGTCGCTCAAGAATCGGCCGATTAAAACGCTCGGGCGAAACCACGCGAGACGACGACGGCGCGACCTAAACCACCCCCGGAACTCCACGAGGGATCGAGTTCGTTCGGCCGCGGGAAGTTTCTGCCGCGTTTTCATATCTGCCCTGCCCTGGCGTCCCCCTGCCCCCCGGCGGCGGCGGCGGGTTTTTGTCGGCAAAAGAATGTAGATTAGATTCGCGCGTATTGCTCGCGTCGCTCAAGCGCTCACGAATGAGCAATTATTGTCACGTAATGGTTCGTTTCATCGTCGAATGCAACGCGGCGGCCTGGTCGCGCGTTGCCCGTTGATTTTCATGCAAACTTCACCGGCGAAAGCGGTGGAGGCGGTGGAGGCGCCGCACCGCCGCACCGCTCAATATCCCTGCTGCATAATCATATGCTTCATAGACCAATTACCTTTTTGCCGCTAAACCGTTTGCGATATGCGCCACACGATCACTGGGAAATAACTGGGAATCTTAACGAACCAATTTCTATCGGCAAACGACGCGAGAAATCACTTTTTTATTTTCGGGGGTTGGCTTTATGCTCGCGGCGCGTTTCGCTTATCCATACTCCCCCGAAAGGCCGATACGCGAAAAGGCAATAATCAACGAGTCCCCCGGGAGAGCGTCGGGCTGTCAGTCGTCCGGGGTCGGAGTCGTGCGGGGGTGGCAATTCGCTTTGAATCTGCGTCACGCCACGCGTTAAGGCATCGCCTCGGCGGAGAGTTCGGACGTGTGTGCGGACGTTTCGCGGTGATACGCGTTCGCTCGCTCGCTCGCTCGTACCCGGAGACACTTAGGTGGATTTCGCCCGGCGAATGTCCTGGCTGGCAGTCGTTATGGTTTAATGCGCTGGCCGGCGTCGTAATGCGGATTCATTGCTGGCAAAAGCGCCGAGGCGCTCGCTCGTGTAAACATCGTGTGCGTCTGTGCTCCTTCCCCGACGTGGAATTCGCAACCCCCGCGACTGCCCACCCCCGAGCAACTCCCTACGGCAACTCCCTTATTCCGGTCCGACTGCTTTTAATGAAAGTCATAAAGCCGATCAGCGATACTCACCCCCTCCGTCCCTCCGCGCCCCCGTCGTTCGTCCACGCCAGGGGGCACTCGGAAAAATACCAACACTCACGCACGCACGCACGCACACACCCACGCCTGAGCAAAGCTGTGGATCTTCTCCGTCCCCTTTACAACCCCCTTAACATTTTTCCGTCTATCATCGTTACGCCCCGTATGTATTTGTTTCGCGATAAAATTTATAGCGCGGGGAGTAAGAACGTGCGTCGCTCCGTCGATTGGAACCAGGCGGACTTTCCTGCTCTCCGTCTACTTCCTGGTCCTTTTACAGAATTTTCGCTCCACAAAGTAAAAGTACACGCGGTATGCGACATTTGCTTGTAATTGTCACGGGGCGATGGATCAAAGGTACGGAGCTTTGTCTCGAACAAAGTTTCCGAATTGCGTAGAAGGTTATTGGGAACTCGATGAAAATTAATTTGATATCAGCAAGAGCAGCAGCAGCAGCAGCAGCAGCAGCAATTCCTGCTGCAATCCTAGCAGAAACATGATCATCAGAAATGGTTACATTCAAATAGTTGGCATTATTAGTGCCTTTGCGAGAGCTCATAATTTTGCGGAGAATGCCAGTTTTCCAGCGAGAGTGATTCTTAATAGCGTTACTTGCATTAATTGGCGTTCTAGTTGGGTATTAATTTTATTGTAATTACACGATATATCCAGAGGGTTGAATGTAGGGAAGGGGGAGGGAGTCGGTGGATACGGGTGGGACTGATACATTGAATGTAAATGCGTCGCAGAGAGAAAGCAGTTCATTCAGTTCGGATCGATGACGATATTACGCCGTTATAGTTACGTTATTACGTAACTTGAAATTGGCTTGCTAAACCAAACTTGCACGTGCGCTTATTAAATGCTCGTCGGCTCTCGCGCGCGAGAGATTGTTCGGTTGGGAAAAATTAAATTTGATTTCTTTCCATGGGAAATCATTTCTGCTATTTTCCCTTTTTCTATCCGGCGCTCTCGAAGGTAGTGACGGTAGTGGTGGTGGTGGTGGTGGTGGTGGTGGTCTGCTCTGGTCGAAAGTGATTCGATCGTGCGAATTCTGACGAGAGACAACTTCAATCCGAGTGATTCACGAGCCACGGAAATAGAAGCGAGAGCGTTTCTACCGACCCTCCGCCTGCTCGCCAGATTTGCTCGACGGTTATCAGGTAGTGCGAGGTTGAAAGGGCCACACGTAAAAGACACCCCCGCGTAAAAGTCCCGTCAAAATCAGAGAACGGTAAAAAAAAAAGAAAGAAGAAGGCGCGGCGAAAGAAAGAAAGAATGAAAGAGAAAAAGCAAAAAAGAAAAAAACATCCACCCTTAATTCCCTCTATAAGGAATTGAAAAACTTTTTGATCATCTACAGATATTCTTGTGATTTTCTTCTTTTTCACGCAAAGATATGGATAAATTCTCTTCGTTCGCCGAAGACGTGACGCTCGCCCGTTTCTAGCGCATCTAGCGGCACTGTCAAGGTAAACCAATCAATTTTCCCAACGACAGCGCGTTACCTTCTTTATTTTCCCAATCAGTTCCATCGCAGCGCGCATGAAATACTCGCGGAAAAAGCAGATTCATCTATATATTTATCGAGGTCCTTGCGTTGCGTTTAAGCGCGGAATAATGAGGACAGATTATTTTCAGCTAATTTGCATGCTAATTACATTCGCGGTAGATAATATATTACATTGCGTAGCACTGGATTATTCGGTTAAATCGAAAGGACAAAAGAAAATTGGTGAAAAGCGAAGGGGTTGGATCGGGGCGCAGGGGTGGAGCGAGTATGGAGATATTTAGCAGGAGGAATAAGCCGAGATATCGGGCATTATTGGGGTTGCAAGTTCTAATCTTTATCTAGCGTGAAATTAATCCGAGAACGGAGACACCTGTCCTGAGTGAATTTATCTAGATAATTCAGTGCTCTAAACTAACTGAGACTAACCATCGATCTTCACTGTGTTCTTATGCTTGCAGCTTGCACATCGGGACATTCATCGTGTTTTGTTTTGTTGTAGCCTCACCCACGCCCTTTCCCAATTCTCGTTCACACTCCCGCGTCCGCGTCTGCGTACTACCCATTTTGCCCGGGCCCTGACGCTACTTCTTCCACAGAATTCCCATTTCCTAACCGGAGAAGCCGTCTTCAGCATTCGCGACTTACTCTTTACAACACGATCCCATTCTTTGGAGATTCTGCTTCCCGTGACCCCTTCCTACTTTTCTCCGTTCTTCATCTTCCCCTTTCAACCCTCTTCATTCTCCGCTATCTTGTCGTTCTTATTAGTCTCCCGTATCGTCTGCTTCCCCTTACACCCACGTTTTCCCTTTTATTTTATTTTCCCTTTCTCTTTCTTTTTCTCTTTCTCACTCTTACCCTTACTTTCTTCTTCTTCTTCCTCTTTCTCCTCCTCTTCTTATTCTCCTTTTATTTTTGCTTCTCTTTTTTCTCATCCTCGTCTTCTTCGCCTTCGTCTTCTTTGTTTCGACCTCGCGACACGCGCCTGGCTCAGCCGTCATTTCTCAAAGGTAAGTTTCCCAAGACTTTATTATGCTGTGCTTTCAGCTCCGCGGTTTCATAAAGTACCGGAGACAGGACGAAGGCTCTATATTCGCAAAATAGCAGCAAAAAACTCATGCGAACCTAGCCCACTTCGGTAATGAAGAACGGCGATAATTAATTTTCGGTTATTAATTGCCTACACGGAAGCCTCCCCCCCGCTCTCTCTCTCTCTCTCTCTCTCTCCCTGCGCATTTATATATTTATTAATTATAATAGGGTCTATAGAGTTGCGTGAAAATAAATATAAAAGAGAGTAACGGGAGAGGCGTTTCCTAATTAAAATTAACGCGATTTTCAGCGCGTTTCCCGTTTTCCCAAGGAAAGCGCGGGAGATTTCTCGAAATCATTTTCATCGGGCAGACTTCGAATGGGGAGGTAAAAGTAGAAAGTTGATAAAAAAGGTGAAAAGAGAAAGAGGTTAGTTCAGAAACGAGGTAGCTGAATGGGGCTAGATAAGGTGCATCACGTCCCTCTGAAGGAAAGCTTGGTGCCACTCGTTCTCGGGGCAAAATAATTCCGATGTGAGGAATTTATCATCGAGCAAGCGAGTCTCCTGGGTAAGAAGAAGGGAGAAGGAGGAAGGGCGAGAGGAGGGAGGAGGACGCCTGTAGGATCGAGGAGAGACTCGCGGGAAGAAAGCAGGCGGTTGGAAAAAAGAGCGAGTGAGAAAGAGCGTCATGGGACCCAGCGATATCACAGTGGCCACGAATACGCCGCTGCAAGCTCCTACAAGCCCCTCACGTCGAAATTCACCACGAGAAAGCTGAAGGCGCCACGTGAAAATTCACGATAGGAACCTCCGCCCCGAATCTGCTCTAGGAAGAAGAAGAGGAAGAAGGTGGTTGGTTTTGGTGGTGGTAGTGGTGGTAGTAGCGGTGCTCTCCTGCTGCTGCTACTGCTACTACTACTGCCACTACTGCACCTCATCCCCGGGGAAAAGCTCCTACGACGTTCAAAAGTTCTCGACTTCCTTTAATAAGCTGCTGCGCGACCACCTTTTAAAGCCCTTAGGCTAGAATAATTACGAGGCTCCACGCGAAATTTCGAATGATGATCACGTGAATTTTTAATTAATGAAATATCGACTTTTCATTATTTCACGTTGCCGCGGAGACCGGGGCAAGATTCTTTGAGCAATCTACGGTTAATTGAGTCGAGTTTAATCGAAGGTCACATTTATTTAAAGCGAGGGTATCGCCACTCCCTAATTAATCCATGGGAGATAATCAGTCTTCATAGTGACAAAGTAATTAATATTCAAAAGCGGTTCGTAGCGATCGTAGGAAAATTTGTCAGCAAAACGCATTAATCGTTTCGTCGGCAGCTGGAGCAAGAAGCAAACTCCAGCGAGTCTAATGGTCGTAGATAAACTTAATGGCCCGTGCTAATTAGAAACGGGCGGTATTATCGCAGGGTTCGAACTGGCAAAAAACAAATTCGCCGACCACGTCTACCCGTTAACTAGTTCCTATTGGAGCTCCTAGCCAGCAGCCAGTCACTCGATCTATTCCTACATCGAATCCTCTTTCAGGGCTTGTGAGAGGATTCACCCGGTTGAGACCGATCGTCCCACAGCCGGTTGGAAAGCTGAGCCGCTAACTTCTCTCCGCCGGATAATCCCGGAAACTCAAGCGGTCCTCTGATACACGTTGCAATTAACCGGAAACGTATTCGTCTTTTTCATCGGGATTCGCGCAACGCGCTTCGAATCATTCGGCATTTCTCTTTTCTTCTCTCTCTCTCTCTCTCTCCATCTCTACTTATTTTTCTTTTTTCCTCGAGGCCCCGGACCTTCTTATTAAGATTAATGCAAATGTTTTACGAGTCTCAGCCTCGAAAGAAGCGAGAATTAAACGGTGAAGCCTAATCATTTTGCAGTCAGCCCGTGCGAACTTGCCCGCGCGCCAACTTCCCTCGGGATTCGGGCGTACCACCATAGATAAACTTAATGGTTCGTTACTAATTAGGCCGGGAAGTCCGGGAGAAAGCATTAGCGCCGCCATTCGTACATGTGCGCTATAATTTGCCGAGCACTTCCTCCTACGGGCCTACCGCGCATCTGGAGATGGAGGAGCATCCTCGAGCGGGCCGCACTCTGGCGTGGTCAGGCCATCCTCGCTCACCCCTCGCCCCGCTCACTCAGTCATTTATGAAGAAATCCAATCGAATGAGAAATATTTGGCTTTGCAGCGACGTGGAACCCCGGAGGAACGTGCTTCGGTTGATCGACGATGGAAGAATGGGATTCCATGGGACACCCTGGCGGCGGCGTGGGATAAGAGGGGGTGAGATTGGAAGGGCGCGTTGAGCTTGGGGTGGAAATACAAATGAAGGTTACGCAAGATGGAGGAATCAATTGGCAATTGGCCTAAGGCGTGTGGAACTCCATCGAGGAAAACCACGGTGGTGGTTCTTAGTCCGTAAGAAAACCAAAGTACCGACACAGTCGTGAGAAGGAGAACCGTAAGAATAACCGTACAACATGGGCGGTAAAACGGAATTTCCATTTGGATCCCTCGTTAAAGCGAAGACGGAGTAAACTATCGTGGGCACGTCGATTCCATTACCTCCGACTTTAGCCCTTCCACCTCAGCTTCGTGCCCGAGATATTCTATTATCTCGAATACACTGTTGTACCACACATACACACACACACACACACACACGAGCACGCATGCACGCAGTCTTCTCGATCCGATAAGAAAGAGGAACAAGACAATCGTCCGGTATAATAAAATAACGTGTACGATCGATTTTCCAAAAAGATCGAGAAATCGCGATTCCTCGAGTATCCAATTTGTCCGTATCTTCTCGATTTGTAAGTTACATTTTTCGATAAAACATCGCAAGTTTTATCCAGTGCAATTTATCGAGATCGAGAGCTCCGTGTGTCATGGTATTTCCTACAAGAGTCCGAGGATCGAATCGTTTTTTACAACTGTATTAGATGAATCTATCCTTTCCCAATACTTTGTCCATTACCGGTTAACTGAGGGCATCAAGCAGATCGACGCTGGTGACGCTGCAGTTAGAAAGTTTTGTCGCGAAAACAGAGAAATCTCCGCTGCTTCCTCCCTTCCTTCGAGCAGGTGTAGTACGCCTTGCTAAATGAGAAACAGCTGGAGCACTTGTCGAAATAAAGGGGATGGACGAGAAAAAAGAAGAATAAGTTCGTTGGTCCCCTTTCGAAATTGTCAAGGCGATCGACTTCTCCACGCGAAAATGAAATTGTTTCCTGGCGCGCACTCTGGAGATATAATTCGGCCCGTTGGGAAGAAAAACTTGATTCAACTTTAGGAACTTTGTATTTGACGATGAGAAACTCTCGTAACTTTAATTTAATATTACGTATTGTTATATGATTTCTTCGAGTGCGATATGTAGATACGGCGGAATATAGAGGAATTGTTAGAATGAGCAGCAGTATTATTACGTTGCTATAATTACCGAGCAAATACCGCTTGTAATGTTTACAGTAAGGTAACGTACGTATATAGTACAAATTATATTTGTGTTTCCTCAGTAACTATACTGTATAATCGAATCTGTGCCTGCAAGATCCATCCCAAGCCACTTCATCCCCTCGGAATAATGAAATAAAATTTCTTACATCTGCTTATATTAATTGGATTATTCTCTGTGCTTTCAGAGTTTTGCCACGAGAATAGAGTTCTACGGGGGAGCGGAAGAACGGGAATTCTAAAGGATCGAGAAATAAAATCATCGTACAGCCGTCCGCCAATTTCGCTCTTCGACAGAGTATGAAAAATGAATTGCTGAAAATGATTTGAAAGGATAGGAGAATATTTTTCATAGGTACATTAAATTAGGTGAATTTATTGAAGGTATATTTTCTCGAGATATACCGAATATTATAAAGAGTTTCTGAGGATCCATAAAAATATGAGGAAAAATATATTGCGAGGCTGCGGACGGCTCGTTTCGGGAAGATTTATGCGAGTAAAGTAGAAAAAGAGGAAGTCGAGAAAAGATGCCGTAAACCTTACCGAAAAGCACGTGTAGATAGCGAGTGTACCACGTGGGTGCCGCGACGTTTTCATTTTACGGGATCGCCGGAAGAAGGACTCGTTCGAGATGATCCTGGATGCTGTAACAGGATTCCAGGATCAGCGAGTCTTTCGATACAGAAGGCGGTCTTTCGAGGTGAGAACTAAAAGTCAATTTGCAGAAAATTCAATTTTCCTTCTGAATCGAATAAAATTATATATACATGTATGTACGTATGTGGGATTGGGTGTGTGTGTGCGTACGTACGTATGCATACGCACAAATGATTATTTATATGTATATATATATATATATTTATGCGCATATATATGTATATGCATACATATAAATAGATGCTTTAAAAAATATATTTTCTCCCTTGTTGAAACAACGACCCCTTCGTACAGTTTTGAGTGAAACCTTGACAAAATAAGATAATCATCCTGAAGATATTAATTAGATGTGAAAGAAAGAAAGAAAGAAAAATCCGAAATGGGCTTGAGCTTAATGAAATAAAAGAACTGACTTGTTTATCGAATTTTCTCATCAATAGGGGCTTCTAATTAAATTCGTGCTCTTTAATTAAGATGCCATTTTAATCGTAAGGGAATTGTGGCGAAAATTACGTACGCGACGCGTTAATGAGTTCCAGGTGAATGGCTGTAGCTTTAGAAATTCGTACAATTAAGTTTTGAATCCGAAATTCAAAATTGCCTCGAAAGTCCGCTGAACGCAATTGGATGCGGAACGAATCCAGTCGAGTGTGGAAAAGCGTTGCTTCTCGGGCGTTTCGGGGGAAATTTCAGCGAAGCATGCATTCAGTTTCGTCGACAGCGTTCGGGGCTCTTGTAGAGAATATTTCTTGTACCCCCTTTAGACCCGCGCGTGTCTACCTTGAAGCACACCAGCAGAAATGTCAAAGCAACATGCTCAGAACTTGACGACGCCACGCCCAAAATGGCTCCTACATTTTCTATTTCTTTCTCATATCCCATTTTCTTTTTCTCCTTCTCTCTCCCTTTCTCTTTCTCTTCCCTTTTCCCATCCCCTTCCTCTTCCCCTTCCCCTTACCTTCTCTCCCTCTTCGATTTTCCAAAACCCATCCGACATAAATTTCTCACATCTCAGGGTGAACCACTGGCGAACCCTCATTGAACAGGAGGAAAAGAAGAAGAGTCGAGAAAAACGTCAAGGAAAAACTTTCTCTTGCGTACATAGATAGAGAGTTGATGAATGAAAAAAACGAAGAAAGTGATCAAGTGTTCTCCAGAAGCGGAAGGTACTTTGCGATTATACGATATAGCAAAGGTCGCCGTAGCGTATGATGTCCGTGCAAGCTTACTAGTGCCGCCATGCTTTTTCTTTCGAATTTTCATTTTCCATAATCGTACCTAAAATGGACGATTTGTATGAAAGTCATCGTGAGCCATCGATCGACTCGCTGTTTCATCCAACAAGTTCCTGGAGACTGCTACATGCTCTCTCTCCGTAAAACGAGTATCGTCGCAATTTCATAGCTAATTTACTCCGCGACATTTGTGTTCTTGATCTCCAAATATCTCTAAAAGAGGGTAGGTGGATGAAGTACCTTGGGTGCACCCCTAAAACTCCTCGTTCTCAACTTCTTAACGATCCGACTAGAACCTGCTCGATACTCGAGTTACATTTCACGCAGGACGATGATTTGATGATACCACGAGTCCACAAGTATAGCGAATAAAGAAAGAATGTATTTTATGATATTTTATGCATAAAGTATCGTACATCCATAGGATTAATAGTTAGTTAGAGGTAAATCTAAGTAAAAGTGTATAAAGAGAGAAATTTGCACGTTTTGTGTAAACGCAACTTTGCGATCCGCTAGATCGCAATTTTTATCTAAAAGGAGATGCCGATTTTCGATCCACGCAGTGGATGGGACCGCGGAACGGTGATATCATTATTGCCGCTGCTGTGTATATTGTTATTGTTACTGTTATTATTACAATTAATATTGCTTTGGCGATAGCGACAATGTATTACCGATCACGCCAGTTTTCCGTGAATAATCGGCCCTTATTATAAGCATTTTATGCATACCAACCAATTACCGATCCGCGGTGAATGCCTAACCACCATTTACTGAGCACTACTACTGTAAAATATTGTATATTATTTCGCGTTATTATTTTTCAATGTTTTTACTAGAGACGCGTTTCTACGGTAATTAATCAAGAGAATTATATGCAGTATACATATATATGTATATGTATACAGCTTTTATATATATACATATATATACGCGTAAAGAAAAATACATACAATATTAGGGTATGAGAGAGAGAGTTTTCGATCTGATTCGCCGTTTTAACTTGAATAGTAGAGCATTTTTTTGTCATGCCGTATCGTAATTCAGCATTCGTTTGCTCAGCCAGGAAAAGAAACTCAACTTTTATAAGACTTTCCGAGATCCAGAGTAAGGATGTGGTAGCATTGCCCGAATGCGAAACTGCGGACCAGTCGAATGAGAATGTTTATAAATTTCAGCGTATTTCCAGCAGCTTCTGCTATGTGTAAATTAAAATCTAAATTTCAAAGTTAGAGGGCCTATTAGAGAGCGAGAAATGCGTGATTTCATTTGATTTGATTTTAGATATTGTCTTTTTCTCTCTCTCAGTTTCTCAGTGACAATGAGATGTACCATTTAAAAAAAGAAAAAAGCAAAAAAAGCATATAGCAATCCCTCTCAATTATTTAGGAAGAACATGCGTCTTTCGTTTGAGGAACAAGACATTTTTTGTTTCTTCTTCATTCGATGATTCTTGTGCTTTGATTTCATTTAACTAATTTAATCAATTATTGAGGGGAATCGCAAATAAATGTTCCGACTCGAGTGGCGTGAGTTGATGCTCCGCATTAATCTAATAGAGAGAAAATGCACTACGGACTAAGGCTAATTTCTAGCAGCACAAAGTATTAAAGTTATTAGCAAAAGATATTGTAAAAGAACAAAAGCGCCATTACCATTACGCATAGGTCACACTATCGATGTTTCCTAGCGGTTTACCTTCCTTATAAAAGAAATTCCAGTAGAACGGCAAAATTTAATAGCCGACATACTGGCATTTGGTCCATCGTGGGGAAAACACTATATATTTTAGGTAAAATCATTTTCCAATCTGTTTGTGAATATAAGCATACAGCAAAAAATACAATTAGTATCGATTTTAAATTAATGTATTATTTGTGTCGATTCTTTATTTCAACAAAATTGCAAACAGTTCAATATGTGAATGTCTTTTATATCGAAAGTATTTATTAAAATTATCGAGTTTAACGAATAGTAAAAGATATTATGTATGCATACAAATTTATGGAATAGTAAAGATGTTACCAGTCCAATTTTTTGTACACGGAACATCAAAAAAATTTTATTCTAACTGTATCTCTCATGCTTTGCCAAGACAAATAATATATCTCCTGTGTTAAGTATAATGGTCAATTATGTTCTAATAAAATCTATTAAAATTTCTCGCCTCTCTAGCTTTATTTCATATTTACCCTGAAACCAACTTGCATGCGAAAAAGTAGAAACAGAGAAAAAAAATATCATATTTTTAAAGAATATATATTTATATAAAATTATAAAAGTTATTTTTTTATACAAGTTAGTTCACACACTAATTTAAATAATTAAATAAGCAGTTTATATGTGCATATATATTAAGAGGTATCAACAATATTCTTAAAGGAAATTAAAAGAGCTTCGCATAAAAAATTTGTACATTAAAATCATCGAAAAGTTTAATTACAGTTTTTGATAATTCAGCTGATAAAATTAAGATACTACATATTTTTGTAACTAACTATAGTATTCATCTTATGTATAGAAGTAGAAAATGATCTAAGTTGTACTTCTTGGCTATTTGCTATAAATACAGGCTGTGTTTCATCCCATTTATTTGGGACATTACAATCAGGTACCGTATAAATTAAAATATCAAAGGAACATAAGCAATCTAGCAATGGAAGAAAACTAACTGTTCCTACAAATAAAGTATCTCATTAGACCACAATTTTTACTCCAATCGTATAACATATACATTACCTGTTATTTGTCGTATAACTTCACGGATTTCTTTCTGTATTGTTTTAATATCTTTTGTTCCAACTTCTGGTAAGTTATTACTTTTACCATCAGATGCTCCATTTGACGATTGCCCTTCATAGTCCACCTTAAACTCCCACTTTTCTAAAATTTCTTTAGTATTTACATTCGTTATTACTAGAGTAATCTTTTGTACTTTTCTTTGAATAAGCCATTCTTGAACTTGATTAAGAACGGTATCTAAAAATGATTTAATTCTTTCATCTGTGGACATTAGAAAAAATAGACCAAAATGTTCAGCTGGTTCAAATGTTTCTGGTGGATAAATTCCTCTTTGATAAAGTATGCTATTAATCCCATAATCTATATTTAAAAAAAGTTATAAGTATCTTAAAAACAAAAAGGAGTACATTAAGTAATAATTTTGTAATATCAACTCACGAAGATATTCCTTAACTAACTCGGCAGATCCCTTTAGAGTAATACTTTTAGCTTTCTGCTCTGTCTCAGTCATATTTTTTAATTATAAATACTGAAGTGGATTTATATACAAAATAGAAAATATATAAACTTTATAGATGTATATATGTGCTAATTGTCATTAGCCTCACAGGATGTGGCTTTTTCACCGGGTTTTCCCGCTAGCGGTCGAATTAAAACCATGAACCATATATATAAGACACAAAGTATTTTCACCAAAGAACATCTAAATAAAGGAAGTTAGCACAAACATCTGAGACTTTTAACAGAAGATCGAAGCGCCACTACTGGAACTTTCCCTAAACTACAGATTCTAGTAACATAATGTCGATAAACCTATTTTATGGCAACCACAAAAGTATATGTAAATATATATTTATATGCTTCGCACTCGTCTTGGAGAGTACTAAAAGCCTGCAAAATTATAAGGGCATCAGAGACCAAGCGAGTTTTGACAAAATTCCAAGAGGTACCACTTGGATTTTTCGTAAAAATCGAAATCTCTCCGAATCGCTTGTAATTTCATAGGGACTTAGTATTCGATAGATAGAATGCAGTGAAAAAGGTCCCGTTCAAAAATATTCACTTTTGTGGAAATGGCGACACTTTGAAAGTGGAAAAAATTTTGAGAAAACTCCAAGGGGCACCACTTGGATTTTTCCTAAAAATCTTAATATCTCAGAATCGCTTGTAATTGCATAGGGAGATAGTATTCGTTAGTTAGAATGCAGTCCTGAAGGTCCCGTCCAAAAATATTCACTTTTGTGGAAATGGCGACACTTTGAAAGTAGAAAAAATTTTGAGAAAACTCCAAGGGGTACCACTTGGATTTTTTCTAAAAATCTTAATATCTCAGAATCGCTTGTAATTGTATAGGGAGTTAGTATTCGTTAGTTAGAATGCAGTCCAGAAGGTCTCGTTCAAAAATATTCATTTTTCTGGAAATGGCAGCACTTTAAAGGTCGAAAATTTTTTGAAAAAAATCCGAGGGATATCCCGTTTTTTTTTTTTTTTTTTGACTGGTGAGGAGAATCTGACTACAGACACTCTCTGTCACTCATCCCTAAAGATAACTGGCTGAGAGTAGTGTGGGGTTCGACCCACTAAACTCCTCACCTAGGCATTTTATGAACCATCGAACGGTATTTCCGCAAGTTTTTCTTCACCCGATGGTTCTGCCTCTATTCTGTACTTCCTGATCTCCCCAGAGACCAGAAAGCGCCATAGAATCATGATCCGTAACTCTACTATATATGGTTTCAGCTGCAGTAATAATTCTGCTAGTAACTCTGTATCGTAATTTTATACTTAAATTCGATGTTATTAACAGATGATAAAATAGAAATTTTCTTATGAAGGAAAATTTCAACTGGGAAGTTATGAATGGAGTGGTTGTAGGTTAAATTTTCAATTAGACAATTCTAAAAAAATGTATTTTAAAATATGTCATCGATTGACAAAGAATTTTTTAAGACAATTAAGTACTAGTATTCCTAGAAATATACAAAGTAACGAAAATGTATACAGGAAAAGGATAAAAAGTACTACTTTATATATATCAGGACTTGGTGTTTTAGTTGTTGGAGCTAGTTATGCTGCAGTACCATTGTATAGGATATTTTGTCAAGTATTTTAAAAATTCTATAGTATATTTTAAATAAAGTAAAATTGAAATTAAAGTAAAAAATGGTAAGTTATTGATTAAAAAAATGATTAATTTTAGGCAACTGGCTATGGTGGTACTGTGGGACACAATGCCGAAAGCATAGAAACAATGAAACCTATTAAAAAAAGATTGATTAAAGTTAAGTTTACGGCTGATACTTCAATATCAATGCAATGGAAATTTAGGCCTCAACAAACTGAAGTAATTGTGTATCCAGGCGAAACAGCTTTAGCTTTCTATACTGCTACAAATCCTACTGACCATCCTGTGACTGGTATCTCTACATATAATGTATTACCTTTTGAAGCAGGACAATATTTTAATAAAATACAATGCTTTTGTTTTGAAGAGCAGCAATTAAACCCACATGAACAAGTAAGATTAAACGATTAAAAATATCTAATATGTAACCTTTTATTTAATCTGCAAAAAAGTTCCCAATATACATAGAATTTTTTAATATTCTGACGAATTAAAATGTGTTTTTTTTTTAAGGTTGATATGCCAGTTTTCTTTTACATTGACCCAGAATTTGTTGAAGATCCAAAAATGGAATTTACAGATGAAATAATCTTATCTTACACTTTCTTTGAATCAAAGCCTGGATTAAAAATTCCTATACCAAGTTATATAAAAGGCCACCTTCAACCTGCGTAGTACTATGTGTAAATATTTATATGTATTTATTACTTTACAAATAAATAATTGTTGCTTTTAATTAATATAAACATGTAATATCACTTAGCCTAAATTACTTTAGGAGTGTATTCCACTTGACTTAACTAAAATCTAAATAATGCATTAATTGGATATGCTCGGCGTAGGCCAGAAACTTTTTCCTGATCAATGTAAATAGCATCAATTTTCAATGCTAAATCATGTTCCAAGACACTTCGAGTTTTTAGCAATTTTTGATGTTGGTTTTCTACCTCTTTCAAAGCTTTATACATACGCTCTACTTGATGATTGATATTTTCAATCTCTTTTTGCAAACTATAACAAATATTTTTTCTGTAGTACATGATAAAGTATTTGACATAAAATGTGTAATATATAAATAAACCTTAATTGGACGAAATCGCGACATAATTCTAGATCTGGACGATGCATTCGTGCCTCCAAACGTGTATGTGCCACTTTTAAGGCATATCTTTTATCAGCAATAGCCTTACGCGTTAATTCTAAATTTTTTTCAATATCGAATATTTCCTGTTGTACCTATATAAAATACAATTATAATATTATGATAACTTTATTTGATATCTCTATTTTTTTTACCTTTTGTAAGTGTTGTTGCAATTTATTCTTAGCTTCTAATAACTCGGAACTTCTTTGATCTAAAGCATTATTTGTGTTAGTCCATTTATCCCACATTTCTTGTGCTACTTTGCTAACGAGAGTCTCTGCACTTATACGTAACTGACGCGAATTATTTCTTTCTAGTTGAGATCTTTGAACTATGTGGTTAGCAGCTTCTGCCCAATTTTGTTGCTCGGATATACTAAACAAAGTTTAGATTTTTAAATATTTGTTAAATACACGTTTTTTATATAATATTTATATTTATATATATAAATAACATATACCATGGATCACATTTTTCGATCCCTGCATAATACTGTAATCCTTGACTGTAATTATTCAACTGATGGCATAGCATATCAATACCAAGTGCATTTTCTTTATTCTTTAAGTCTAGCTCTAACTGGTTTTGTGAAGCACGACAGTTTCTCAACTATATACATATATAACAGAAATTAAGATAAAATATTTATCAGATCAAGTATCACTAAAGATTTTATTTTATATGTGTTAGTAGATTTTTTGAAATATTTACTTGGTCTTTACACCTATCCAAACAAGATTCTAATTTCTTCTTATTTACTCGTAAAGTCTCTATTTCACGTAACAAACACTTTTCTGAGTCATCGTGTACTAATTCTGTTCCTAGATTGAGAGAAATAAATCAATAAGCTAAAAAATTATATTACTATCATTGTACATTTAAAGTGATGAGAAACCTTTTCTAGCTTCTCTATGATAGAGACATTCCTCTGCAATATGTATCGGACCATCAAGATCATGAGCTGCCTTTTCTACAACAGCCTTGCAATTCTGCAATCTTTCAATCTCTTGATATTGTCTTTCTAACTCTGATGCTACTTCATTACGCCAAAAATTAATATCACTTATTCTTTCCCCAATTCTTCTACCAGTATCAAATTGCCAATGCTGTATTTTCTCATCTGCATCTCTAATTATTCTGACAGTGTCGTTTCTTATTCTTTCAGAATAATGTCTATTCGAGTCTGCTTGATTATAGTATTTGATTTGTTTTTGTACCCATTCATTTGGTGTATACCTTGTATATAAAGCTGTATGAGAAGCTTGAGCAGGATTTTTATGAAATTCTGTTACAAGATTTGGAAATTTTAATGATTGTGTTGGTAAATTTTGTGAGTTATAAGTATTATAGGACTTTGTTACACTGTGGATAAATAATCAAAAATTGTTATTCTAATTTAGCTAATTATTTCTATTGTTGAAATAATTAGTTAACACTCACAGTGGAATTATTTGAACATTTTCATGATCCATACTAGGCCGCCAAGGCATAGTATGATTGTAATTAGCACGAAAGGGTAATTCTGTATGAAATACAGACCTTCCTGGAGTATTCCATGCTTGAAGTTTCTAAGTGATCATAAGAATTGACTGGTGTAAAGTTTTTGCTGTATTATTATTTGATTACAGTAATACTGTAATATTTTACATTTTAAAGAATTGACGTATCTGAATTAAAAATATTCCTAAAATTATTATTTCTAATAAATCAATTAATTAAGAAAGACGTATAGTCATTGTTAAACATGGCAGATATACCTAGTGAAGCTCCTGAGCGTAAGTAAATAAAAATGCTTATTTTAAAATAATTCCCTTCAAAATTTGAACCTTAATATTAAAATAAATCAATATTAATCGTTTTTAACAAATTGTTTTAAAAGCATTTTTATTAATCAAATAATTTAAAGAATAATCTAAAATTGAGGTTATGCTATTCTAATACTTGAATTCTTGATAGAATTTAATAAACAAAGAAAGAAAATATTTGATATTCTAGGATTAAAATTTATTTCTATTTCTAATAACAAAACTGAGTTACTTAATAGATTCTATTTTTGTTATATCAATGAATTAAAAAATTGGAAAATATATTTTTGTGAAGATTTATATTAATAAAATTGAATATATTTATAGACTGTCCTGGAACTCAAAGCGAAAGTGCAGGTAAAAGTTCAGCATGTGCAGGATGTCCAAATCAAAGTTTATGTGCATCTGGTGCAACAAAACAACCAGATCCTGGAATAGCATTAGTTCGGGAAAGACTATCCACAGTTAAACATAAAATCCTGGTATTGTCTGGCAAAGGTGGAGTTGGAAAAAGTACCATAACGTCAATGGTATCAAGAACTCTGGCAGCAAATAATCCTGATAAAAATGTAAATAATATCTATTAATACTACTAAATATTATTCCTTACTTTATTTCCGAAACCAAGTATATCCAAATGATTTTCAATGTACATACTTCAATGTACTTCTGATAGTTGCTAGGGCAGAAAATGATCTAAGAGAACAGCCTATTTATATCTATAGCTAAGTAGGTTGTATCAGTCAGTACCACACAATCTTCTATTGATTTTTTACATACCCTACTATTCATTATTTTCAATACATACTAAGATTTGTCGATTTTTTGTTGATTATTTTCTTTAAACTATTAAGAATTATAAACCATATTTTATACTAATTTATATATATCTATATATACAAAAGAGGATAATGTAATAAAAATTTTAGATTGCAGTATTGGATATTGATATATGTGGACCTTCTCAACCAAGAGTTTTAGGTGTACTTGATGAAAAAGTACACCAAAGTGGGTCTGGTTGGTCTCCTGTAGTAAGTTTTACATATTTTTATTGTAATTCAATTTATATTTACATGTGACTAATACAGTATAATATTTTCAGTATATAGAAGATAACTTATCTTTAATGTCAATTGGTTTTCTACTGGAAAGTTCAAGCGATGCAGTAATTTGGAGAGGTCCTAAGAAAAATGGTAGATAATCGTAATTATTTTCCACTTTACATGCACAAAAATAATATTTTGTATTTAATTTTTATATTTTAGGAATGATCAGACAATTTCTATCAGAGGTTGATTGGGGTAATTTGGATTATCTAATATTAGATACACCCCCTGGAACATCTGATGAACATTTATCTGCTTTATCATATTTAAAGGGTGCTGGCATAACTGGAGCTATAATTGTCACAACACCTCAGCAAGTAGCATTATTAGATGTTAAGAAAGAAATTGATTTTTGTAGAAGAAGTAACATTCCAATTTTAGGTGTTATAGAAAATATGAGTATTTTTGAATGTCCAAAATGCAAAGTAAGTTCAATTATATCAAGTGTTAATTGAAATATAGACAATTAATTTATTAATTTACAGACTTCAACTGAAATTTTTCCCGCAACTACAGGCGGTGGTCGTAAAATGACAGAAGACTTACAACTAGAATATCTAGGAAATATACCTTTAGATCCTCTACTAGCTAAATGTTCTGACGAGGGTAAAGATTTTCTATTAGAAATGCCAAATTCTACTGTAGTAAAATCACTTCAGAATATTGTAAAAAGTAAGTATAATTTAATTTTAATATTTTAAATTCATAATCTAAATTATATATATGTGTGTTTACCTTACAGAGATAATATGGAAATGTGAGAATGAATCAAAGGATGCTATCATCAATGAAACATGAAATGATTTTATGTTTCTGTTTTTAATCAAATTTTAATATAATGTATACTTGTTTAAAAAATAAATAAAAACTATTTAAAACAAATGTCTTATTGTTCGTATTTATTTATTTCATTATTTTATGCAAGTACTTATAACTATATTGAAGTATATTAGATACTGACAAAGAAAAGATAATCAGAATTCATATGTGTTTATTTTTATATATTCATATATATATATAGATAGACAAATGCTGTTATAAGTTCTTGCTCCGTCGTCGTCACCACTTTTATCCATAGTATACATTGGCATTGTTATTTCAATTAGACGTATCATATATAAAAGGTCGTAAAAATAAAATATAGAAAAATTATTTCCAGTCTTAAGAAAAAGAAATTATACAATTTAATTTACATATTCAGAAAAATGTGATGTTATATTCATATAAGCATATCTAGGAATTGTATTTATAATAATACTTTATATATATATATATATGTGAGTATTTTGAATGTATTTTTTAAATACAAACTAAATAAACTTTTGATTTATTTTCATTTATCTAAAGTAACAATATAAAGATGAGGTTATAAGTATATAATATATATATAATGAGATTAAAAGATTAGAATGAATAGTAATCGTTTATTTATTATTATGTAATAAAATTAATTAAGAAATATAATTATTTCCAGTTTTATTATGAAGGAGAAAAATATATTGAAATCCAAAGAAATGGATAATTTAGAACAAACTGAAAAATTAATAAAAGAAAAAGAAATATCACGAAAGACGAAAGGCAACCAGTATTATAGTTCTCTTACTTTTAAGTTTACTTGTTTAATGATCGTTATAATTATTCTTTTTATACGATTAAACTATGTCAAATTTGATACAAGAAATTTTACTCTTTATAAATATATATTACCTGTAACTGAAGAAAACATACAATTAAAAGATAATGAATTTTACACACCATCAAATTTATTTACATATTCAGAAATAATGAAGGTAATAAGAAATTGTTTGTTGTGTATTTATATATATTATTTTGTAAAAAAGAGAATAAAAGAATAATTATGTTAAAATTTTAGTGCGATATAGTTCCCGATAACTTAAAGTTTGATTGTCACCCTGAAAGTGGAGCTTCTGAACTGACATGCAGGGACAGAGGTTGTTGTTGGAAGCCTGTGAATGAACAAAACCAAAATAATGTAGTTCCTTTAAATATTCCATATTGTTATTATCCTTTTAATTGGACTAAATATGAAGTTTTTAATTTTACTAAAAAGGGAAATGAAATTGAAGGATTTCTTCAATTGATTTCTAATTCATACTATAAAAAAGATATTCCTTTACTTAAATTGGAAGCTGTAAATATAGATAAGTCAATACTACAAGTCAAGGTAAATTATACAAGCAAATTTATTTATATATTACATTAATTGGTAATTAATGTTATTTATTTAGATTTATGATTCTGAAAATGCTCGTTATGAACCACCATGGCCAACTAGACCTAATATAAGACCATTTCAAAAGATACTGTATCAAACGCTATATAATGTAAATGTTGATTTTAATCAACCTGGTTTCAAAATTAGTAGAGATTCTACTAATACAACCTTGTAAGCATAAAAAGTATAATTATCTATATAATTATTTAAAACAATGAATAACTTAAACATTTTTTATTTAGATTTGATTCTATTGGAGTTGGTGGCTTTATATTTTCTGATCAATTTTTGCAAATAAGTTCTGCATTACCTTCTCATAATATTTATGGTCTTGGGGAACACAGGACAAGGTTGAAACTAAATACTAATTGGCAATCATTTACTTTATTTAATAAGGATCAACCGCCAACAGAAAATGTATAAGATTCTTTTATGACTTATTTATTTAAAAGGACTGAATAAAATATGTGATATATTTATTTTAGGCAAATTTATATGGCTCACATCCTTTTTATTTAATTATTGAGGATTCTGGAGATTGCCATGGCGTTTTGTTTTTGAATAGCAATGCAATGGGTATGTATACTTGTTGTAAGATAAAAAAATAAAAGTTTCTGTATGTTTTTTTAAAGTAAAATTATTTGTGGAAAATTAGATATAATATTACAACCAACACCAGCTATTACATTCAGATCTATAGGAGGCATTTTTGATATTTATTTTTTTATGGGACCAACACCTACGGATGTTTTAAGACAATATTCTGAAATAGTTGGCAAACCTTTTCTTCCTCCTTATTGGTCCCTTGGTTTCCATTTATGCAGGTTAATTGATATTAATAGTACTATTATTACAATACATCTAAAATAACTATAATTCAATCTTGCTCTTTACATAGATTTGGATATGGAAGTTTAGAAAATACAAAGGCTGTATGGAAAAGAACGAGAGATGCAAATATACCATTTGTAAATGTTTTAATTGCTATATTCTTCTATCAAATTTAAAGTAAATAAATATATCGATATAGTATTTATACACATATATATATATATTTCTATTTAGGATACACAGTGGAATGACTTAGATTATATGGATCAAAATAATGATTTCACTTATAATAAAGAAAAATTCAAAGAACTACCACAATTTATAGAAGAACTTCACTCAGTAAGACTTTGTATAATATATGAATTTATACTGATTAACTTACAGAAAAGAATAGTAATAATTATAAGATTATTTTAGGAAGGAATGCATTACATCCCACTGATCGATGCAGGAATTTCAGGTTCTGAAAATAATGGTTCTTATTATCCTTATGCAGAAGGCATACGTCAAAAGATATTTGTCAAAGATGAATTTGATAAACCATTTGAAGGCAAAGTATGGAATTTAGTATCTACAGTTTGGCCAGATTTTACAAATCCTAAAACGCCAGAATATTATTTGGAGATGATGAAAGAAATGCATGACAGTTTTCCTTATGATGGTGCTTGGATTGTGAGAAACATTTATTTTTAATCCTATCATCGTCTCTACTTATTATATCTTGTGATATCTTTATTATTATTTAAAAGGATATGAATGAACCATCAAATTTTTATAATGGTCATGTCAATGGATGTTCCTACAATAACTATGATTATCCACCATATTTACCGAATGTAGTTGGAGGTTTACTCGCAACAAAAACTTTGTGCATGAATGCAAAATTCCATTTAGGAAATCATTATAATCTTCATAACTTGTATGGTACTAGTCAAGCTATAGCAACAAATCAGTATGTATCAAAATGAAGAGTTTTTGTATATATTCATTAATCTAAAAAATAACTTTATAAAAATAATAAAATTATAATATCATAGCGCTCTAACGCACATTCGACAGAAGAGACCATTTATAATTTCACGATCAACTTGGGAGGGACATGGACATTATGCTGGCCACTGGACAGGAGACATTTATTCATCATGGTGATTCATTCTTTTTCTCTTAAAATTTATAATACAAATACTTATAATTTTAATAAAAATTTCAGGCATGATTTAAGAATGAGTATTCCAGAAATTTTAGCATTTAGTTTCTTTCAAATTCCAATGGTTGGCGCTGATATTTGTGGATTTGATGGAAATACTACCGTTTCACTTTGCAACCGTTGGATGCAACTTGGTGCTTTCTATCCATTCTCCAGAAATCATAATTCGGACGATACAATTGTTTGTTTTTTATGGATAGATAAATATGTTATGTATATATATTATTAGAAAAAACTAAAATTTATGATTGTTTTAGGAGCAAGATCCAGTAGCTTTGGGTGATTTAGTAGTGAACTCTTCAAGAAAAGCATTAAATATTCGATATCGCCTATTACCATACTTATATACTTTATTTTATCGTGCTCATATATTTGGAGATACGGTTGCTCGACCATTATTCTTTGAGTAAGTTTAGTATATTGCTACTCCAATATTATCTTTTTTCTATATTTCTGATGTCTTGAACAGCTTTATTGTTTTACCAGATTCCCATATGATTCAAACACGTATGACATCGACACGCAATTTTTATGGGGCAATTCATTAATGATAATACCTGTCCTCGAAGAGGTAACTTGTTGAATTAGTAATAATTTTATTAAATAGAAAATATATTCGAATTTTTATTATAGAATAAATTAGAAGTTTCGGCCTATATTCCACGAGGGATTTGGTACTCTTATTATACTAAAACTTCGTTCTTTTCAATTGGTAAAAACTTTACGCTTGAAGCTCCGTTAGATAGTATTCCTTTATTAATTCGTGGTGGATTTATACTTCCTGCACAAAATCCCGGAGTTACAACTACAGAAAGTAGAAAAAATAATTTTGAATTAATAGTTGCATTAAATCAATTTTTTGAAGCAATGGGCGAGTTATATTGGGATGATGGTGATAGTCTGGGTATGTAAATTTAATTACTATAATAAAAAGATTAATAAACGTCAAATTAATTAGTCTATTAAATTAACAGATTCTATTGAGCGAAAGAATTATATTTGGATCGAATTTATCGTTAAAAATCAAACTTTAACGAGTAAAAATATAGAAAAAACTTTATTCAAAGATGATGTGATACTTGGTAATATTGAAATATTAGGTGTATCCAAAAAAGTGTCGCGAGTATTTCTTAATGATAATGATATTGGATTTACATTCGAGAAATCAGTAAGTATTTCATTTGTTATAACTCAATTTATAAAAATATTATGTAGGGTGTTTAAAAATTCGCGATTTTTTTAAAAAGAAAAACCTTATATATTTATTTATTTATTGTAGATCTTATATGTTAAAGGACTAATAATAGATTTAAAAAAAGATTTTATCTTGAGGTGGCAATACGAAAATGATACGCTGTATTAAGTTTGACTTGACTTATGGATTTTATATTGCGAATGTTATCAGATTTATAAAAGCTAAAATTAATAATATAAATACGTGAATCTTTAATAATGCCTATATTTTTATATAACAGTATGTATTATATATAAATAAAGAATATTCTTTAAAAATATTTAACACATTCTCGAGAAATTTTCTACGTTCCTGTTTCAAATGAAAACTGAAGGAAAAGAAGTAGGAAAATATATACATTTATAAGATTTAATTTATTTTATTGAAATGGTTTTCCTTTAAATGGTTAACATTTATGGCACTAAGAGAAAACAATAAATATATAGTACTTTGATTTTTTGCAGCGTGCATAATGCTTAAAAACGAGTATATAAATAAGTAATTTCTCTGAAATAATGACACTAACTGTTTGCACTAAATTTGACAATGGTAGATTAAAAGTACTGGTTAGGCGCGCAGTTTATATTTAGCGTGGCTGCTTTGACACCACAACTGAAAATAACAAAACTCAACAATCGAGTTATCGAAAAGCAAATGTTCCTTTCGAATGTTAAGCTGAGTCACCTCTGACCTTAATTTGCATTCGTCGCTTTTTCACCTTCATTTGCGTAGATTTCGATCTCTCGAATAAATTTGAAAATCAAAACGATCAATTTTCAACTCAGCCTAACTCCTCATTCAACTTAACATAAAGAAATTCTTTTAAAATTCATTTGGCAATAACTCTCTTTGGATGTGTGTTTGAACAATTAACTAAATTCTATATAAGAAACGTAACAAAAGATTATACCTCAATTTTAATACTTAGACAAAATTGGAGATAGCACCTTATAGAACAACGAAATTTTTAATAGAAAATCAAGAAATCATATAATTTATAAATTTTACTCAACAAACCTATCTTTTGTCATTCTTAATGGATAACATACAATACTATTGTGTATGTGTATATATATATATATATATATATATATATATATATATTTCTCAGTTTTCTTACAGTTATTAATATATTAAATTTGCAACCTCTCTCTCTCTCTCTCTCTTTATCTTACTCTCCATTATTGTCTGCTCACATTTACTTATACCTAATAAGATAATGCCACGTTCCAAGAAAAATTTTCTCTATTATAGAAAAAATTAATATTTCAAGTTGATCAGATTGTAAATTATTGAGCATGGCTAATAATAGTAATAATGATAATAATAATAATAATAATTAAAAGAAGTTTGATCATTAGCTAAAAATATTTGGTATCTTATTGTCCAGTGTAAAAATGAAGAGTAAAACTATAGCCAAATTTCAACCTTCTAAATATAATTTTTAATAGCTAATTCCTTATATATCTAAATGAATATGGGTGCAATTATTCTTATAGTTGATTTGTGCACGTATATACGAATATAATATGGCAAGTGATTTTCTAACAATGACTACAAATTGTTACGCAAAAAACGTAGAAAGCCTGCAGTCTCTTATCATTGTTCTTCTGTTATCTAAAATATACCTTCTCCTTGAATCGTATAATAATAATAATAATAATAGGTAAGAGTGTCAATTTTTCTATATTTTTCGTAATCCATAATATTGTTTAAACGTCATTTTCTCTCTCCAAGAGATATTCATCAAAATTATCAGAGGGAATTTTATCAAAACTCGAGGGTTGTGAAAAATCGATTGAACTCATTCGGTGAAATTGAAATAGTTCTTTAAGACACGTTAATTTCATTCAGTTCACCTAAAATTCCTTAAATAAAAACGCATACAACGATACACTCATAAATATGGCAAGTACAATGACACGTATGGCACCACAGAAATATTTTTGATATCACACATGAATTCTCTCTCGCACTCAGAGCTAGGGAAATTCTATGAAAGATGCAATCGATTATACTAAAAATCTATCGAGATGATTGTTTAGCCTCTAGAAATTCTTAATCCCTGAAACGAGCTTAAATCATTTAGTCAGCCTATTATTTTTACCTTTGATATACATATATATATATATATATAGTAATGAAAATCAGTCAATAAATATACCTCACGTGTAAAATCTGTACGAAGTTCTAGAACAACTGTAAACTTATGTGTTTTAGAACTAAGAGTTGGTTTAAAAAGAGCCTTAGGAATAGTCCAATCGGCCAGCGTGTCTTACCCAATAAAATGACCTTAGGCACGTGCATCAGAAGAATCAATCAGATAAGAAAAGACCAGCTGAAAATCCATATTCGGTAAGCCTGATAATAGCTTTAATAAAACCTTGAAATTATCTACGTGGCAGTGAGTGTTTCTAGGATGTCCTCGGGCGATTTTTTCATTTTCCGGAACTTTTCCCAATGTTCTTTGGGAACTGTCCACTCGAGGAAGATTTCCAGATTCTTCGTAAGCGTCTCCAGCTCGCTCAAACCCTCGGTGATAACAGGGTCTTTCCCGGCGGAAATCAAGGAGTCTATAAGGACCTCGTCTATGAGTCTCTTACCAAAGCCCAATTCGTCCAGACGCTCCTGCTTGCTAATGCGTTTGAGAAGGACCGCCAGTAAGAGTCTCATCCTCTCGACGGACATGATGCGATACTTCGGCACGGCGCTGGTCTTCTCCAAGAGCATCTCAGGGTCATTGGAGGTCAGTCCAGAGTCCGCGGTGTCCGGGCTAGCCTCGAGCAAACAGGTCTTCTCGTGGCTTTCCAGATCATTTTTGATCCTGAAGAAGCTGTTGCACCTTTTGCAGCAGTAGGGCTCGTTCCTACCGTGGATGCACTTCATGTGCTTCTTCCAGTGGGGCAACTGAGTGAAGCCGGCGTTGCATTCGGCGCATTTGAAGGGACGTTCCCCGGTGTGCCTCCTGGTGTGCAGCTTCAAGGCAGTGGAGTGAGCGAAAGCCTGCCAGCAGACCAGGCACCTGAAGGGCCTGAGACCGGAGTGGGTCCTCTGGTGCACGGTCAGCTGCGACTTCTGGGCAAACCTCTGGCCGCAGGTGGCACAGCCGTGAGGCCGGTCCTTCGCGTGGGTCCGCATGTGCTGGGGCAGATGGCCCTTGAAGGTCTTGTTGCAGATCACGCAGAGGAAGGACTTGACGTCCCGGTGGAGGCACTCCAGGTGCTTTTTCAGGGCGTCCCGGCGCACGAACCCTCGGCCGCAGATCTCGCACTTGTGGTCCTTCTGGCCGTTGTGCCTCTTGACGTGCAGAGCCAGGTTGGCCGCGCAGGTGAAGGTGCCCGAGCACAGGGCACACCGGTACGGCTTGATCTGGCTGTGGGTCCGTCGGTGTTGCACCAGCTGACCGCCCCTGGCGAAGCTCTTGTCGCACTCCGGACACTTGTAGGGCTTGAAGCCCGTGTGCGTCCGCACGTGCAGCTTGAGACGCTCCTTCAACGGAAACTCCTTGCCGCACTCGTCGCACTTGAAGACCGGGCCCGCGCCGTGCACCACCTTGTAGTGGTTCCGCAGACCTCCGGACCCCTTGAACCTCGCGTCGCAGACGATGCAGCAGTATTTTTTCTCGTAAGGCTCTTTCCCCGTAGAAGGTTCCTTCGGGTCTCCTCTGGGTGACTCGTCGGCATTGCTGGCCAACGACTCCTCGGGAACTTCGGTCAAGGTCGGTGACGCCGTCACCGCAGAGTCCGACTCGGACTCTTCGGCGGTCTTGACCCGAGGATGGCAGACCACGTTGTTGTTCTCCCGCTGCAACAACATGGACGTCTGAATGATCGTGTCTATTTTCATGCGGAGCTCACTCTCCTTCCCCGGGGAGGCGAGCGTCCTTGACTCGACGAGGTCCCCGTCCCGAGTGGTCTCCTCGAGGAACCCGCGCTTTTTCTCGAAGAGGGCTCCGTCGGTGGTGGAGACCTCACCCTCCTGAGCCGGACCCCCACCCTCGGACGCGGAATCCTCCGGATCCTCCTGCGCGGAAGACTCGAAGGGCTCCCGCCGGAATACGTAGACCTCGTCCTTGAAACAGTCATTCTTGTCCAGGTCAAGGTTCAACGATTTCCCTAGGTTTATGTATCGGGCCGAGAGGTTCCGCTTGATCGCGTAGCCTATCCTCCTGGAGGACTTCTCGCCGGAGGTCTTCTCGTCGTCCTTTTTCCTGGTGGCTGCGCGAGTCTTCGTCCTCTTCAGAGCGGCCTTCTTCTCGCTGACCTTCGGAGCGCCACGGGTTCTCCTCAAGATCGCGGAGTCTGCGCCGGTAGTTCTCCTGAGTTTCGCGCGCTCCTTCAGGGCGGGCGACGCCTGCTGCTTCCCGTCCGCATCGTCCTGCCTCGAGGACTCCTCGGCGCCGTTGGGGAAGCCGAAGGCGAGGACGAACTCCTCCTCGTCCCGGTCGTCGGAGAAGCTTCTCAGCGCTCTCAGCGCGTCCGTAGCATCGACGTCCCTGAAGATGTGGTTCTCCCTGATCCGGGACTGCTGGACCGGCAGCAGCTCCGTCAGCTGGACCTCCTCCTGCTGCTCCGTGCCGGGCGCCTGATTATTCGCCAGGGTCTGCTGCATATTGATCAGCCTCGTCGCCTCCTACCCGCTGGAGATCTCGAGCCCCGCAGCCCCGAGAGACTTCGACGCCCGGACCTGCTCGTCAGACCATGTCGTCCTGCCCGTCACCGGTCCAGGTACGTCCCGCGAGCAAACTGGCCCAGCTACAGCGAGGTCCGGGTCCAGGTCTCCGATCCTGTCCAGGTCCTCATTGCCGGTAGTTGCTCGCGGCCGATGAGTCGCTCGCGCAGCCGGAAGTCCTTGGACGCCCGTGCTGGCGTTGGAATCACCATCGGGGACGAGCAGGGTGGAACCGGAAATCGAGCGACGCGGCGAGGGACTCCGCAGCTCGTTGGCGCGACGATCGACTGACCGTGGAGGAGCTTCACGTTCGGTTTTAGCCGCTTCGAGCGCGATTGCGCGCCTTTTTCCACGCAAGCGCAATCCTTGGTCGATAGCAGCTCGACTCTCAGCCCGCTGCCTCCCCCAGTGACAACCCCCGTCGGTAACCCTCTTCCAGTCTCCCCTTCAACCCCGGAAGGACCTTCCTCCCTTTCCCGAGTCCTCGCACTTAGCGCATTTCCATGGACGCCTCGTCCAGGGTTCGTTCCTTCACTCGATCAGCATCCGCACTCTTCGCTGCCCAATCTCGTCATCGTCTACCCCTTCCTCGTCATCTTCCTCCACCTCTTCCTCCTTCCCTCCTTCCGGAACTGGACGTTTTCGGCTCAATTGGCATCCTCCCGCGCGCTCCGTCCGTCTCCCGTAGCTTCTGGATGGTAGGTTCTTCAGGTTCCTGGAGAAGTTGCGCGGGTCTCGGTGTGGGGTTGCGAGGAGGACCCAGGGATGCGCGGTGTCGGTGGCTCTAGGGTCTTCTCGGGGACATCACCGAGGAGCAGCGGCGGATGAGCAACCGCGAGCGCATCGAAGTTACTAGCGAGAGCCGATGACTCCGGTGTCTCATCAAGGTCCTCAGCGTGAACGATTAGTGCTCGCTACGCACCGCTCCACTTCTCGGTGCTTCAATTCGTAGCATTTCCGTCAGCCGGAGATAAGATAGCGGGGACGACGCAATGAAAAAACTCAATTTCTCGGTACTCTTTTCCTTTTGGATCCTCATCGACGAGTGCACCTCCGATCCGGGGAATGGCCTGGACCGGAAATGTTCAGCCGCCGTCTCTCCTCAGGATCTCCCGAGGCCTCGTTGCTCGATAGGCTAATAATGTTCCTCATCTAATGATCGGCCGCTCCCTCCCCCTGAACTCGAGTATCGCCTTGGCGCAGGCTCTTATCGCGAATTACTCGAGCAAGCGTTTTGTTTGATTATTCCTTATCTTTGGTATGCAGACATTTTCAAATGCTCTTGGTTCTCCTCAGCGCGATATCTCGCGTTTGGTTCAAGGATGATCGCCACCGCGATCAAATCATCGAGATCGTCGATTCGACTCGCTTATCTCTCTCTTTCTCTCTTCCAAATCCCCCTCTCTATTTACACTTGGTCGATGTCGTAGCTCGGGTACTCTCCTCTCCTCTCTTTACTTATCTCCTCTGCCACCTCCTCGTGGAGGTGGACTCGCTTTGGTCCTGACTAGACTAGAAAAATCTTCGCTATTGGGAACCTCTGAATCGTGAATCTCTGGTGTGCTATTGTGCGAGTGCGAGTGTGTGTTTGCGCGCGTGTCTGTCTGTCTGTGTGTGTGCGTGTGTGTGTGCGTGCGTACGCGTGTGCGAAACACGCACGCGTACACGGAGAGAGGTAAAAATATCACACGAGTGTACGGAGCGTAAGTGATCGATCGAGAATCGCTGATCTCCCATGCCACCACGAAGCGAACGGAGAGAGTGATTAGTTAGGGCGATCCCTCGACAGGTGTTTTTGTTAATAGCTTAGCCTCTTAGTAGGTATCCTGATTAGCGATAGTGCGAAGGGCCCGCCACCATCTGGAAGAAACGACATCCCACTGCAGTTGCGCTTCATGAAAATTCCAGAGAGAAAGAAATTTTAGCGTGCCACCACAGCCACCGCGAGACCCCGGGTGACACGGTGATTTTAACGAGGCGATAAGAATCGAGCGGTGGAAGAAAGCGAGGAGGAATCATTAGCGTGGGCAAGAATTAATCGGGGGATTGCGAAATTCGCCGATTAGTCGAGCGCCCCTCTCCCCCAACCCCTGCGAGGCCGCGGGAAGGAAAGGAAAGGGGTGAACGAGGAAACAGGACGAGAGTCCAGGGTAGGAATCGTAGCGTAGGCATTGATCGTTATAAGCATTTGCATCGCGTGATCGCAAGCTCGCATTATCACGTGACCCGACGGCGCCGCTGCTTCCCCTCCATATTAATATTTCCCAGGGTCTCCGGAGGTCGAGAAACATTCGCTCTCACCCTCGTCCTCTTCGTCGCGCTCCGATATTGGCACGCGTATCGGTGTCGCGTGACGCGCCGTCCCGATGTCGCGGATCGCCTTAAGGAAATTGCGCGTTGGAGGAATCCAAGATGGCGGCCGCCGGTACGAGCTACCAAGCGAGCGCGTTAATCGCGAGATCATCCGGATTATCGGACGTCCGATTAATATCCGAGGGGAGTAGCGAGCGAAATGAGAAGCGCGCGATCTCCCGGTGAATTTTCCACGAGCGTCCGCCGCTTCCGGTGCCGGGTCGATTCCATCCGCCGGGGGTGGCGGGGCGCGAGGGGAAGGGGTGCGAGCGCGGGGTTGGCAGCCGGCTGAAAATAATCGAGAATTCGCGCGTTTTCGCGTTTGCCGCTGCTGTATTCGCGTCGTCGAATCTCTATATTCCCACCGTCGGGATTCGCGCGCGCGCGCGCGTGTGCGCGAGCGCTCGCGCGCTGACGCACACACGGACGCGACGCGCTCCGGTTTCCCATGGTGTGTCATCCGTTTGTGCGCATTGAACTTCCCAGGCCCGAAACACACGCGGCTGGTGAGTTTAGTGAGCGAGTGGGTTGGTTAGTTCCAAGTTTGCTGGGACACGCGAATTTCCCGCCACACCCCCTCCCCGCCGGTCAGTGCATCCGGTGCACGCGGGCTCCGCCGCAGGTAAAAGCCGGGGGTGCACTCACCAGGTTCCTCGAGGGTCGCGGTGTTCTCGCTCAGGATGAAACGGCAGCTTCCTCCGTGAAGCGTCTGGCAGGCCCTACCCTCCGGTCGCCATATTCGATGTGCTTTAAGCTCCGCCGATGAGTTCGTCGGCACGGAGAGAGGGAGAGAGGGCGAGAGAGAGAGAGAGAGAGAGAGAGAGAGAGAGAGAGAGAGGGGTGAGGCTACGATAACACCTCAGGGTTCTCCTCCTCGCCGCAAGATGGCGGTCCGCTCGCCATCTCCATAAATCTTCCAATACTTCCACGAGCCAATATCGATTAAAGCCCTTCCACCCCCACTTCCGAAGAGTTCGCGCCCTCCACGGGGTGCCGAGCGAGTTCCTGGCGCGAGGTCCGCGCCGGGGGTGGTTTTTCCAAATTTGCGCGAAACGCCAAAAGTCGCCCGCGTCGACGGCCGCGAAGTTCCCGGCTTCAACGCGGGGGGTCTCTTCGTTCTCCGCGGTCCTCGGGGAAGTCCCTCCGGAGAAACTACCCCCTCCTCCTCCACCCTCCACCTCGCGATGAAGATTCCAGGGTGAAATTTCGAGGTATTTTCTCGGGCCTCTCGACCAATCTCGATACCGCGAAGTTGCGATAACATCTCGCGGGTTTATCTTGCTCTTGAGCGCGCGCGCGCGCACGCTGACGGAAAAAACAGTTTCCTATTGAAATTGTTTTTTTCAGACACGACGACGACGGACTGGCGCGTTATTCTCGTCGAGCCTCGCATCGCGTTGGAAACGCATGAATGAATACAATGAGAAATATCGGTGATTTAACACGCGCGCGCGCGCTTCAACGATGCGACTCGCGATGCGTCAGGCTTAAATAGATGCAATGATTCCGATAAAAGTAGGTCAGTAGATGCACGCCTAGCGTTGCAAAAGACCCACGACGTCGTTTTACGAGTATACGCGCGTACGTGTGCGTGCGTGCGCGAGGACGAAATTAAAGAAATTAAATTCCGCGCTCCCGCCCCCGCCGCGCCGGAGGCGCACTCGCTCGATAAGTAAACTCGCTTTTCCCCGGAAGCTCCCGGATCTTGCGCTTTCGTCGAAAAAGCGAAAAAGATTTCAACGCCGGTCATTTGCGCGCCGGTGCAAACTGAAATTATCGTATCGCGCGAGAAATACATTTGGTGATTTCAATGCTGAGAAAAATGGACGCTTTATGGCGATTCTAATAAATCGAATTAGCGTATCTCGGGTTTGGGTGGTTGGTGGAAAGTGGGAGGGAGGGAGAGAGGAGGCGAGGGGAAGTCGAAGAAAACGTTTCGTCCTCCAGTAGTTAATTTCCTCCGACAGGCAGGCGTCGCCGATTCATTCGATTAAAAGCTGATGCAAGAGACCGCGCGACGAGCGAATGAGATAAAAAGACGTCGCGCGAATATTGGAGCTAAATCAGCGACGCGCGATGCATTGCGGGGCAGCTTCCGCGGAGTCCTGCGAGATGGTGGCACTGTACCGTTAGTCCGGGGAATCCCATACGCCGCGTTCTCCGGCTATTCCAAATCTATAAATAAGCCCGTTCGCGGCGTCTTCCGCCAAAATGAAAAAAAGTAACGAACGCGCGCGCGTATCCGTCGGCTGTCGCGTTTTTCCAACGGGCCTCGAGTCGCGTCCAATTGGATTGGTCGCGCTACAGCCGAAAAAGCGCGGGAATCCCGACCAATCGCGAGACTCGGCCAAACGTTCGAATTCGGCGGAAACATTCTCAGGAGGAACGGAAAGCGATCGAAAAAAAAAAACGAAATGACGAAGTTTTTCGGAAAGGATGCGAAATTTGTCGATAATTTCGCGCGAATCAGGTGAATCGATTGCTTTTTTTTTCCGGAGAGAAAGAAAGGGGTGGGGGAGCGAGTTTAGGAGGGTATTTCCAGCCGTCGAGGGTAGAAACGAATTTGGTCTCGTGAAGAGAGAGAGAGAGAGAGAGAGAGAGAGAGCAAAATCACCCGGAGAAGGTCCGGGGCCGTAATGACGGAGGAAATCTGTAGATGGCGACAGCTGTGTGTGGGCGGCCATGTTTTTAATGACGGAAATGCAACGAAGATGCACGAAGAAGCACGAACGTCAGCTCTGACGCGGTCGGCAGGGCAGGTGGTTGCCAGTGTGGATTCTGTGGCGAAGGAGTGTGGTCGTGAAAGGGATTTTCCGCAGATTTTTCTCGAGCTGTCACTCTCAACCCATGAAAGTTCTTCCTTGAAAAGACAATTATACCGCGGAGAGACCGAAGGAAAAACTTTCATTCCCAGCCACTCTCTCTCTCTCTCTCTCACTCTCTCTCTCTCTCTTTCTCTTCGTTTCTCTCCCTCCCCTTGACGTTCTTTATCACTCTCTATTTCTCTCCGTCTATCTCCGTTTCAACGTATTTCACCGTGTTTCTCTCTTTCTCCGTTCTGCCATCGTTTTTTCCTTCAGAAACCAAATCCCCGACTCCCCTACCACCCACCTCCCAGCCAATAGCGTAACCGAGCCCGATAATTTCAGTCCGACCACGAGAACTGACGTTTTGTTTTCGATCTTCGTCGCGTGTGCCACCAGTTGCGTGTTGCGTAACTCGAGTTTTTCAAGTTATCGCACCACCGCCACGACCACCACCACCACCACCACCATCGTCGTCATCATCATCATCATCACCACCTTGCGTTCTCTTGGGGTTCATCGAATTTCCCTCGGACATTTTCTTCCGTCTTTACTCGCATTGTCGTACTTGCTTGCCAGCTAAGCCAGCTCCACTGGTGAGTTTTTTCTTGACATCGCGCACTTTGTTGTTTCTCCTCGACGTCCTGCTACCGTCCAGAACGCGACCTTGAGTCTCTCGACAAACACTTGTTTTTTTCGAGGATTCGCACAATCCTCCACAGGAGAAATATTGGAAAGCCAACCATAAGCGAGCAGCTAACTCTGCCAGGAGAAACAGCAAGCCAGCCACAGCTACTACTACTATTACTACTACTACTATTACTATTAATATCACTAACACACAGTACCTAAGAGCTCACGAGAAATCTTTATTAATCTTTTCTAGGTGCAGCAAAAAGTAGGATCGCTCCTGCGAACCCATAGCGACCGTGTCCTCTCTCTCTAACCAAGGTGTCGAATCTCCTGCATTTTTCCTCACCTATCCAGGTCACCACTGTTTTTTGTTAGAAAACGTTTAACGTTTCTGACAATAAAGATATCCTTAACTTTTACTCGGTACGCATTGCATACATCCTTGGGATTTATGATAGTCTCGAGGCATTCGCAGTGCATATGCTATAACTTGGTGCTGCTGGTGTTTAGCGCACGTTTTTAAAAACTTTTCTTATATATATATATATGTGTGTGTGTGTGTGTGTGTGTGTGTGCAAAGAAGAGAAGGAAGAGGAGAATCATTTACCAAATAGATTGGAAGTAGGAAGTGAGGAGAAGCGTTCCTCCTTTCCCTCCTAGAAATTCAAGGGGGAGAGTAGAGATATACGCGGATTCTCAGAATTGGCGAAATTGCACGTGGAAGGGGATGATCGCCTTTGAAAAGAGGGGAATCGAGTAGTTTCAAAATACGCGCGCCCGAGCACGCACGTGACTCGTTCGTGGTCATCGAGAAAAATTATGCAAACAAATATAACCAGGAAGAGAACGGTATATCCTTCTTTCTTCTCTCTCCCTATGCTCGATTCCCGTTAATCGATTGTTTTCACGCGTTTATCTTATTAACGCTGATGAAAAATTTTGTAGTGTCGTGCAATGCATAGGTTTTCTGTGATTTCTGAAGAAAACTAATTCTACGTGATTCCAAGTTTTCTCGTTTTGGTAGGTGTTTAATTGTTTTATTTTATGCGATTAAACCGCTTTATAGAATTTTGCAATTTCAATGACGATCAGCAATGTTTTTTTCCAGGGTTTTTTCCCCCCTGGATACGTATAGTTGGGAGTGTCTCTGTCGCTTGTGAAATTGATTTTCAAACCTCGAGGTTTAATAGGCAAGGTGGAACAGCGGAGCGGCGGCACGGGAGACTCGCGCGTTAGAAAAAACTTCATCGTTTCATAACTTGCACACAACTCGCGTGTAAAACTGAGACTCGCCGTTTATCTCAAGCGCTCACCGCGTTCGTGACTGCAGTGTCGCTTAAATATGTAGAACGTTCCTTGACGTGAAATTATTCACTGGTCATCCTTTCTCTCCTTTTCCTCCTCTGCTTCAATCTCCTCTACTTCTCCCATCACTGCGCGTCCCACTTCTCTCTGAATGTCCATTTTTTTTCGCAAAAACTCACTTTTAATTCGAGCCATTCCTCATGGCAATACTTGTACGTCACTTCATCAATAAAACTTTCACAATTACTGATTGAAATGTTTCATTAATGATCCCATTAGTCAAATTTATTGAAATTCATTTCTCATGAATAATCACGGACTGATTCATCGAGATAGTTCCACGCAAAATTCTTACGAAGCAATGCTGTCATTTATTCACTGGGAATTAATGCTTCTCAGTAATTTTTTATATTTATTGAATTAATTGAGAAATTCGTATTTCCGCTCACAAGCTTTCAGTGTTTTAAGCGTAGTGGATTTGCGGAGCGAGATTCGCGGTGACTTTTTCGCTCTCGCTAAACCGGAAGGAAGGGCATCGACAGCCGGCGAATATAAGTACTTAACCTTGTCGCGACTTTCGAGCCTTCGATCCATCAGTTCACCGAGTGAGCTTTATTAAAGGGCTCCCCCTCTCTCTCGATCATTAAAAGCACAATCAAATTGACCTACTCCATCCTAGTCTCTCTTTTCTTGCTCTCTTTCTCTTTGTCTTTCCTTCTCTCTGCGTTTCTCCCTCGATACTGTCTCGCACAGAATATCTCTCTATAATTAGTCGACTTCTCCGATAATTCTGTAGGTCAGGATTCTTCGGAATAATTGGATTGTTTGAATAATAAGAGAGAGAAAAAAGAAAACTCTCTATACATCATTATGGACAAACTAAAATATTGAGAAACGAGAAATTCCTCGGAATATAAGAATTTCGTCTCTTATCCAGACTCTCAATTTAGATAATAGTGTGTAGAGAACATGGGGAAATTTTAAGTGTCTCTCTTTCGTACACGGATACTTTTAATTTCTTCTTTTACTCTCCTGTAGTCACGTGGCCTCCGGATGCGTGCTGGAAGTAATAATGTGGAATTATTTTGCGGGATAGCAAATGCGCGGGAAGGGAAGTAAGGGGATGGCTGGGTGGTTCTGGTGGTATGATAAATACAGCATTTGCGTGTACTTAAAATGGACGTACGTGCGCGTGAAACCTAGTCGGGAGAGGGGAGAACAGCGGGGTTAGATGGAAATGGTAGAGTGGAAGGATGGAAGCTACGTGCAGACCACGAGTCTTCAATGGAAATTTTGTTAATGCGTTCATTTATTTATCCAGCCTTCACTCGAAATCCCGATTTCTCAAATTAACACACAATGGACTGCTTAGTTTTTCGTTTTCCAAAATAAAACTTGGCCTTGTTTCAACCGAAAATAAGCAGCGACGATGAAAGCTCCCCTGAAAAAATCTTGCTGGTCTCACTGATTCTTCCTATGATCTTTTTTGTTTTGCTTCTCGAAGATGTTTCTTAAAAACTTATCGTTATCGCAGATTCGATACCGAGTGAGAAAAGCTCTACGGGAAAAGTTTTACTGCCATACTCGTTTTCTTGAAGCTGAAGTGGGTCGCGCGGGATCCCACGGTTTGAGAAAAAGATGGCTGATGGAAGTATTTGCCCGAGATAGAAAATCGATTGGTTATCGGCGTTAATTAACTGTCAAATTAACACGAGTTATCGTTCTCTTGTGGACCCGCGAGTAAAAGGACCTAACCCCGTTAAGCGAGCTCCGCACTATCACACGCGCAACTGTCAAGATTTATTGCGAGTGTGTAAATGGTAGCAATGTCAAGCCCTTCAAGCTACGGAATTTATTTAATCGTCACCTTTTCCAAAAGAGGTTAAGTTCCTTCGCGGTGATTTACGATACGGATACGTCAGGAGTATCAGGAGTGGAATGGGGAAGAAATCGGCCACTGTATCGTGCCCTCAAAATTACACATTCGTTATAAATAAAACATAATTCAAAATAAAACATTCAAATTACCTCACTAGTGCATGTTTCGCTTGAGAACCACTGTTCGCTTGAGTTTCATTAATCTGACCGCGCCTGGAGCAGCTTCACGGCTGCATGTGCAACATTTCTCTCTCTCTCATGTATCCGTGCGCATGTGTACGTGTGTGCGCCTGCAGCATTTCTACCGTATTTCAGTATGTGTAACGTTTCCTTGTGCTCCGTCCGTGTGTCGTATTTCTACCTAGATTTTGCGCGCATATATGTGTGCAGCAGCATCTTTACTCAAGTTCTTTGTATAGGAAATACCAATGCATTTGCTCGTGAGATTAACAGGACGTCCTTTTTGTCTGTGTGATATTTCACAGTATTTCATTCATTTCCAGTGTATGCGTATATTAGCATTTATATCGTATATTTCAGTATGTGTAGTATTTCCTTGTGCTCTATCATATTTTTACCGCGATATCACAAGGGTGCACGCGCGCATGTGTACGACGCGTCTGCGAGCGTGCACATTTATATTCAAGTTTCCTGCACGAAAAGCCCCGATATGCTTGCTCGTAAGATTAACAGGAACATCGCTTTTGCATATGTGAGATTTTCACAGTGTTCCACGCATTTCTAGCGCGTACAACGTACGCGGAAATTGCCGCACTTCCTTTGAGGGGTGGGTGGTTATTCCCCGCGGGCGAATCGAGTCGAAAAGTCCTTTACCGCTTTTTATTCCGGAGCTTAGTTTTCAAGATATTCAATAATAATTTTTAATGGACAATCTTTCAATAAGCATTTCCATCCCCTCTCGACCGGGGCAGGAACCGTGGAATTACGAGAGCCAATTAGAGGAAGGAGCGCAGATGGAGGAGTAGCATTCGACTAATTGGAATCGGTGCATTCTCGAGGAATTTCAAATTAGCGGAGATTCACTCTCGCGGTGTGATTCACTCGCGGTAAATCCACCAGCGGTACGAACCCCCCTGTTGGTCAGGACCGCCGTTCGTCCTTTCCCAGCTCATCGACGCCCAGGCTATTTATTTACGTGTATGCGAGCATGGCCTCCGATAATTACGTGGCTGCTCATTACGTTACGACAATGTAAGTTCCGCGGGGTTAAGCACCGGTCTCCCCTTCCTCGTGGTACGCCGCATTAATAACCGGCCTCCAGGAAGCTGAGGATCTTCGAGGTGCCGCGGTATCCTTCGCCGATGCCGGGAACGGCCCGATTACCTCGGCGACTTCGAAACGGTACCGTGAAACTCGCAGCGGGCTGCAAGAACCGAGTTACCACCGGAAGTGTCTCTTGCGCAAGAAGAGGACGGAGCCATCCTGGCTGGAGGATTTGCCGTTTCTTACTTCCGGTGGTCCTGGCCGCTGGTAGCCACTGCGTTAAACTTTAACGCAAGATCCTGAGAGGGACAATGGCGGATCCTCCCGGGGAAACTCACGGGGTCGAGAACCGGAAAAGCGGGAGGGAAAAGTCCGATGGACTCGGGGGGTGGGGGGCACGAGCCGATCGCCGTCTTCGCTGAAAACTCACTTTATCCTCGCGGTAATTGCAATCCGGAGTTACCATTACTCGCCGGGGCCATTATTTACATGGACATAAATCATTCGGCGAGGGGCAGCGGTCCACAATATTCCGCGAAACATTGTTTTACAACTGGACGTGGTCTTCTCAAGGCTGCGTCGCGTTTCCAATAAATCAAAGTGGCGTCGAGACGGCAGTAAAACGATTTTACTTCACCCCCCCCCGGTGCCGTTTCGTCATAGATAAAGTCGTTTCGCAAGCAACGACACGAGAAACCTTCCTCCTTTCCTGAAAAACTCTCCTAGGCAAACGTGCAATAAAATTGCCATCTGCAATTCATGATTGAACGAGGAAGAGGCGGATGAAAATTTCAGCAACTGCCCTCTTCTCAGTGATTTTGCTGGAGAAACTCTTCTTCCATTCCTATCGACGAACAGCCCTGTGACGCAACGCGAGATTTTCAGGGTTCGTCGGTGTTTTCCTCGGAGGCGAGGCCAGGGAATGAGTTGGGACTCTTCCGGGGTTCGCGCGGGAAAAACGGTTAATTTGAATATTTTATCGGTCGGCGAGGTTCGTCGGGTTAGGCTAGGTTAGGTAAGTTAGGTTGTTGGCTCCGCCGGACCCTACTGCTTTCCCAGCCATTCCAACTGGATGGGGACTGATAAAAAATATTTCACGTTCCGGATGGTCGCCTAATGCAATAAATGAAGAGCCGTGTGTGGACGCGTGCGCGTGTAGGTGTGCACACATCTCCCCGGGCGTGCTGTATACTTTCACAAAGCTGCGGACTTTAATCGGAAGATACTTAGCCGAAGCACACTGTAGAATTATAAGTAATAACTATTTCCATTGCATCTTGCCTCGCTTTCCCACGGGTCCCTGTCCCCCGCCTCTCCTTGCCGTCGTCGGCGCCGCTGCCATTTTCCTTCCTTTATCGGCTGTCGGAGGATTTTTCGAGCGGCGGTGACACCCGGACGTTTCTACGAGATGGCTCCGCGCCAGTTTCCTACGAATTAATCACCGAGAATTATCTGCCGGCTCTTCGCAATAATTAGACTGAAATATTTCATGAAAAATCAACGGTCTCTCTAATGGCCTTTAACCAGCGGCTTTTGCACTCTCATCACGGCTCAGCTCGGCTTGGCTCGACTCGACTCAGCTAGGCCATTCCTAACCACGACTGTACGCTACTTTAGCACAATTGACAGGTTCCCAGATGCGAAGTCCCGATAACCGGCCGGACACGTGTTCCTTGCGTAGCAACTCGCGCACGCCCAGTTCCAATTCGTAGGAGAAACAGGGCCCGTGCGGACCTCCCGGGAGGAACCAACCGAAACAGGAAGTAGCCGAGACTTCCGAACGCTTCCGAGGCTCGTAAAATAAACGGGGAGACCTCCGAGACCCAAAAGACCGCGGAGAACGTGCAAAAAAACGCCTTAAGGCCATCCAGGACCACGAAGCTAAGTAGGGAACATCCTGGACCTGGTGCGCGCAAAACGTGCGACGAGACGTCCCAAACTCGAGGACGATCGCAAAACGCGCGATTAGGGTTTTTGGTGGAAAACTTTGAGCCGAGAGGTGCGCAAAACGCGTTGACAGAGGCTCGAGCTTCGAGGTCGCAAAACACCTACGAAGGGACTTCTCTCAGGGCCAAGACCCGGAGAACCCGTGACCTGGAGAAAAAAGTATCTCGGATCCGCACGAAACGGCACCGCGAGGAAATTTTCGATTTTTTTCCAAAATTGCGCCAAAGGTTCGGCCAAAACCTTCGGAAGATCACGTCGGGTCGTTTCGAGCTTCCAGACCCAAGAGCGTGTGGCAGCGAACGACAATGGCGGTTTTTGAGGGTCTCGAACAACCATGCGGTTCGTTAGTGGAATTAATCGTGGCTGTCATCGAGTGCTGGAAAAGGACGGAAGGGCAAATGCGTCGATCCCGGCGCTTTGACTCTCTTAAGTCATGGACTTAAGTGAGTTAAGACGCCGTTCAGGCTGCGAGAGGGTGTTAACCTCCTGCTCTCCCGCTAGTTTCACCTGCGATAGCTACTTACCAAGCTCGATACGCGATGCCGATGCTCTCCTCCAACGTTTCTCTCTTATACCGAGTCCCCCACCCCCTTTCCCCTGGCGAAATACCTGGGAAAATCATCCGGAAACATCGCCGTCGCGGAGACCACTCACCCCCACCACCCTCGTAACTTTTTGCAACGTTTCCGTGAGGGAAAATGGGCCGTCCGCGATGAAACTCGACAAACCCGACGGTTTTCGCTGGATTTTCCAACGTTTTGCAAGAGATTCCAGCGGAGAAGGTTTTGCGGAAGAACGAGCAGTGGTTCTCATTCGCCGGTATTACAAGGGAGAGGATACTCGGTACATCCAGGAACGTTCTCTCCGGTAATTGATAGGATTTTAACGATCGAGCCTCGGGCCCCGCGAGGGTAACGCCGGATCAAGGTAGCGACGACGTTATTTATTTCTTCTCAAAGCTCAAACGCGTGGTCCGCGCGGATACTCGAAATCAGCCGTCCGCGCTTCCGTGGAAAATTACGGAGGAGCGAGTCCACGTGGGGGTCGTGTGCGGGAGGTTTTCCCGCAGGACTGGGATGTGCGCATGGTCCTCGCTCGCGTTATCATCGACGTGGCGTGTGCACAGTCGAGTTTGCATTAGCGACACTGGCCACTCGCACATGGCAAGTGTCGCGTGAACCTGCAGAATGCGCATGTGGCTGTGCAAATGTGTAGTGACCGAGATGCGTTCAGCCTCGGATAACTGGACCACCCCTCCGGGGGTTCCCATAAATCAGAAACTCGGCTCCCCCGGCTTAGCCCCGAGCTTTACCCAGAAATTCTCGAGCGTCCCGCCGTGGACCCCGAAGTTCTTCCACTTGGAAGAAATGAGCACCGTCGAGTAGCGAGCGAGCGAGCTTATCTCCGTCGGTAATGCAGAACGGGATAATGCTACCCGTTATCGCGCAAGTTGGCCCAATAAGAGAGCGCAAACTCGTTTTTTCGAGAATGTCCTCGGGCGACTCGCTGGAGACTCCTGGAGCGAGCTGGAGCACAGCCGCGATGAATTCCTTCGAGTTTCTCGCGTATTATCGAACGACCGTCGTGGGTGCGCGCGCGCGCGAGTGCGCTTTTCTATCCGCGCGCTTTTTAGGATTAACGGCCGATGTTACCTACGCCTCGGTAATGCCATATTTATGACTCCTCCGGCTTTCTGTTATCGTAACTATATTCCGGATTATGTTACTTTCTCAGGAGAGCGCGCGCGCGAGCGCAAGTACTAAATTCCCTGGCGCGAAACGCCGAAGCCCCAGCCCTCCGCGGTGGTTTCCGGCGCGCGGAACTCCTGGAGCGTAGAATGAGAAACCCTGCGGATTAATAATCTGTTAATTCGTTCCTACTCTATCAAGAGAGTGAAAGGCTCCCGGCTAAATTTAGCCTTGATAAACCTTCGCGTTCGAGATTGGGCCGGGGGGGCTAGACGGTAAATTGCATTTGGGACCTTCGGGAACCGATGGGGGAAGGACCAAAACTGGACCGGGTGAACGATAAGAATAATTGCGGGCGGGGGAGGGTCGGGATGGACGCGCATGCGCGATATCAGCTCTCGAGAGAGGCTCACGCACACCAGCATGACCAGGGAGAAGCTGAGAGAAGCGGAGAACACGCACACAGCCGGTCCGCATTCCACGAGTGGAACAACCGGTACACCGAGTCTCCAGTGGCTCTCAACCTGTCGGAGAGGACCCCGAAGATTGGATTATGCAACCTGGGACTGGTCCCGAGTCAGCGGCCCCCTTCCCCTCCCTGTTGAATTCGCGGAAGATGAGGAAGCCTTCCGGGTCTCTCCCCATTCGGACACCCTTGCCCCTTCTGGTGGACTCGCGATCGGAATCGAAAGTTCCGTCGAGAGAAAAAGTCGACCCCGACGAGTCACTCGGCGTCCGGAAGGAAGGAGCGATAAAACCACATGGGCTTTTTTCTCATTTTTCAATCAGTCTTCTTCGGATGATGGATCGAAGCGCACGCGCGCGCGCTCGCGCGACTCTCGGAAACCGAGCGATTTTCTGCAGATCCTCGCGCGGAAAACGAAAGTTGGAATAATTATGCCGTTTGGCGGTAAGAGCAGAGTGTTGCGAGTAGTCGGGAGATTTTCTGGATTTCCTAAGAGCGGGGAGCTCTCGCGCCAAAGTCGAGCGGCGAACGATCGCAGAAAACCGATCGCGCGGGTCAAACTCTGAGATTATGCAACGAAGCGCCGGGAACAATGCTTTCTAAATGCATAAGTTTCGAAGTGCACGCACGAGAGAGAGACCAATTGAAGAGGTAAATGCTCAAAGTCGCTTATTATTGCCAATCCCATGAATAAAACAATAGAAAAGGAGACAAAGAGAGCGCGATTTTCTGCTCAACTTCATGAATTAAAACGCTCATGTACATAAGTGCGCGAGCTCGAACGGACCGAATCAATTTGCACGCCAAATCTATCCGGGGGACTATTTACGCAAATCGCGCGAGACTGCGTGGATAATAGAAAAACATCGTCTCGCCGAACTCTCTTGGAACCGGAAGTTCCTCCGGGGTGCGACCCGCGCGATTTTTGACGCGCGCGACTCGACGATTCCACGATAATTCCGCTGGGGACCATCGAACGAGAAGCGATCGCGCGTCGTGACGTCGACGGCAGGTTCGTTTCCGTCCGTGTTTCTCAGCCGCTAATTGATTTTCTCACGTTTACGTAAGAAATCGCGCTGAAAGCCGCCCGAAAACGATGGCGGCTCGACTTTTTTCCTCTCCCCTCCCAACCCCCCCCCCCCGCGCGCTTTCCGCCTAGCAGATGCTAATGTTGCACACTGAGTTTTTTCCTTAGCGAACGACGGCGGCGGCACGCAATTAATATGAATTGCCAGTTTCGCTAACTGTTTATTATGTGCAAACATGTTTTTACACTTGGCTCGAGTATGCGCTCTCGGGGAAGCTGCTCTATTAATCGCCAGGTTTATCTTGGTTGCGATTATTTTCCAGCGATTGATAAATCCGCGAGAGCGGCGCGTAACGCAGCCAATAACAGCCGAGTGTCCCTCCACATAGGCGACTCGAGAAAAAAACTAGTGGACGTCCCGGTATCGGAAATAATTCGATCGCGCGAAACCGGTCCCCTGGTTAAAAATAGAAGACTTTTCCGCGGCACGTGAAAATAGATCGGTGAATTGCGTTGTTGTCTGTGGAAAATTATACCGCGATATTTTTGGTCGCGACACATCCGCGCGGGGAAGTCGAGGGTAAGGAGAACAATTGGAGGAAGCGGAGAGGCATAAATATGCAGAGGGGTCCGGTACTGGCGGTGGCCACTACTGTATGCAAATGTCCAGGAGGAGCTCGTGCTCCGCTTCCTTTACGCACGGAGCACCCGGTATATTCCGCGGCGAGGGCGAGGGCGGGAGGGAGAGAGACAGAAGTCGGGAGGAGCGAGATGCAGGTGCGCCTGACCTACGGATGCCTGCACATCCGGATGCAGCTGCGAATGACGAAATTTTCGGTCGGAATCTTCGCGCGAGTCTCGCCTATTTTTATTCTCGCTCATTACCATTCTAATTTGCCAGGTCGACTCACCCTCGGGGACCCGAGGTTTCACCAAAATTTCCACCAGCCAGCTGCCCCGGGTCGCTTCTCTCGCCGAACATTCTTTTTTATCGCCCATTTATTGCCATTTTACTCTCTCGGCGAGCAAACTTCGCGCGTGGGTCAAGCACAGGAGAGGATGGGAGAAGGAAAGTCGTAAAGAACTCGCGTAAAACTCGACGGAACTTATCAATTTGGGGGAAACTCGTGTTTGCGAGAGGATCCGATGCAGCTGCCGCGTGCGCGTGGCTTCATTAGAATTAGAGGAGAGCCGCGTTGAAGAGGCGAAAAGACCGAGGGGGAGAAGCGAATTAATGAAGATTCCATCTAAGAATGTACCTGTCGAGTGGATTAAGGGAATCCGGAAGAGAGCAGCTGCTTTCGAAAGAGAAGGGGCGAAGGGGATTTGAAAAGGGGGTGGGATTAAGAAATGAAATTACGTGTCTACAGGCTTATCGAGCGCATGTAGATTGTTTTATCGGAGTTATCGCGACTTATCAAATTTTTCCTCCTTTACAAGTAAAACCGACTGATAAGTAGCCTCATTTAAATGTTTCCATTAATCTTTCTTAATCGCTTCTGTTTTTATGGTTCCAGAGACGATAAAGGGAGCCGGCTCGGGGATAGCGGGTAGTAGCCACCAGAGGAAGGGGTTTTCCAACATGGCGGAGGAATCTTGTCTATTGATTTGAAGATATTTCGATAGAAACATCAAGGTCAGTAAAAGCCGATAAGCCAAAGCTACAGTATACGTACAGTAATGGGACCCCGGAGGGAGTTCCCCGTAAGATTTATGGGTGTTCCCAAGCTGTTGCATGGAAATCGTCGAATCTTCGCCAGGTCTTCTGACCTGCATATTCGGTCTCCCCCCTCCCCCCCTAGAGAAAAACAGTTGGAGCCTCCCGATGAGAATTTCCATTGGAAATTAGTGAGTTTTTCTCCGCTCTTCGAGGTGACTCGTACAGATAAGGGCAGGGGTTCCACGCTATGAGAACCCGGACAGTCGGTTTGTTCAGCATTATACGGGCAGTTAGATCTCTCTGCCGATCGCGAGTATCGTTAATAGATAGATGGATAGGTAGATGGGTAGATAGCCGATCGAAACGGCGATAAGATAAACCGAAGAACGAATCTTTGAGAGTCCCGATGGAGCGAAAGGTCGAAGGTGACTCCTAGACTCGGTAGGAGGAAGTCTCGCACTGCTCAAATCGATTCCTTCCAACGCGATAAACCTCGAGGCTTTTCTGCCTCGAGAAATATTACCGGTTGCACGCACCCCGGCTCTTTGAGGAGCCGTAATCGATGCCACTCTTCGACAAAAAATCCTTTCCAATTTTCCTGCCGATTCAACTCGCAGCGCGAACAGCATCCCCTCCAGGAAGCCTCTCTTCGGATCCAGCCTATCCTGTCTGACATCGGCATCAGCATCAGCATCAGCAGCAACAGCAGCAGCGGCAAATTCTTAAACGGGAATCATCGCGATAAGCAACGACGCGAAATAACGAGGAATCACCGGAGGATCCTTCTCTTCATCCCCGGTGCGAAGACTCCCGGGATTGGAGGGTCCGGTAGCTGACGGTACCAGAGAGCATCGGTGAAGTTCCTCTTCATATCGGTAAATCCATCGGAGCGTTGTGAAATCTTGTGGGAAACTTCCAGGAGGAGACTCGCGAGACCAGTCGTGATTGACAAGCGAACGCTTCAAGGCCGAGTCCTGGTGGAGTAAGCCGAACGAGAAGCGGAGGTCACAGGACGAGTCCTGCCTTATCTGCGGCTCGTAACTGGCGTAGCAGCCGTTATCTGTGCTCGATTAATATGCACCTTATCGTTTCCTGCTTCGACGAGGGGAAAAGCCATAAATTCGGTAGTCCCAAGCTGCGCGGGAACTGGCCCTCAGTCAGTCAGGACCCAAAGGGTCCTCCGGCGGCTGGATCCAATTGCTACGAGAACCCTCGTCGGGGATCCCAAACTTTAGGGCCTAAACGGTTCTTATCACTCGCACCCCCTCTCCCTCCGTTCCTTCAAGTTCGACAGTTGAAGTCCCGGTCGAAGATCCACGAGAGAGATCTCTGGTGGTCTTCGGGACCTGAAGCTATTTGGTCCGTGAAGACTGTAGGAACCGGGGGGTGTGTGTGAGTAGTCGACTGATGAAAGGTACCGAGAGACGATGAGAGCGTGGGCTAATGATCGGAGTGGCGAACGAGGAGAGACAGGGGCCCATTGATGTATAAACGAAAAAGACTGGGACGAGGCCAGGAGACCGGATAAAAGGGCATTATTGTCGTTTGTTCTTTCATGTTTCCCAAGACTGACCAGTCACGGCTAGCTTAATGCATTCGCCACGGCTTCTGCTTATTCAATTGACAGAGCGTCTACCGGTTTTTCACTCCGATTATAAATTCTAACGAGCGTTTCCAGAAAACCCGGCCATTTCTTCCAGGGTCTGACCCGGAGCCGTATTCGGCTTCCCCGGTAGTTCCCCGCGGGCAAGGGGTAAAGGGTAAAGGGGTAAGGGGTAAAGGGTTGGACCGATGGCTAAGCATCGATGGCTAAAAATCGGTGACCTCGATGCGTCGAGAGGCCCGCGGGGGGGTCGGGGAGTAACCCGACGATTTCCGAAAATTCTCAAGGATCCTCCGAGCGGTACCTAACCGCAAGGTCCCAATTGGGTCCCGAGTTAGGCTGTGCACGAACCTCGACTGTCGCGGGACGACTGGTCGAAATCTCCTCGTGGTAGCTCGCGATCAACCTCGCTAATTTAGCGTCGGATCGGGCACGCACTTAACGATTAATCAAGTGGCTTAATTAGGCGGCGCCTAATTACCCGGGGATACGGATCTCCGCTGGACGGATAATCGAGATCGAAGACAAGCGTAACGGATTACGTGCCGTTAAACCGCAATTCCCGTGATTCGACCCGAAACCCTCTTACGATTATCTAATCTTTCGCGAGAATCTAATTGATAGTCCGCTCGAGAGAATTCGCTTCGGTGGAAGCCAATGGAAAACGCTGACTTTCGGTCTTGTGGAAAAGAAGGGACAAGGGCAAGGGCAAGAGCATATGAATGATCGAGAAGAGAGAGAGAGAGAGAGAGAGAGAGATATTCGACGACCGAGGATGAACAGTCCGAGGAGAGCCGAGGATCGGCAAAGGCTGCTGGTGGACGAAGGCTGGCAACTTAAAGAAACGGGGAGAGGGAGGGGAGGGGAGGAGCCCTCTTCGTGACCATAATCGACGTTGAGGCTGCGCGGATCGAGCCACACGGAAATCCACTTGAAAAGTAGCCATTATCTTAATTATTGGCCTCTCTAAGAGACCTCGGCACGGGATATACGACGATTGCCCGATACGCTATCCCTCGGGAGCCCCTCCCCTTCTTTCTTATTTTGCGCCACGCGTTTCCTCCCACGTGCCGATTCCGCGAAACGTGCTCCCCCGTGGAATGCGGCGGCAGCAGCAGCCCAGCAGATCTATCCGACTGCTCCCTGCGATCTCTGCCGATCCGCTCGAACGTCCTCGGGGATCGTCGGGCCGCATCGCCGATTTTCACTTTTCACCGATTCTCAGTCAAACCACCCCGTACTCGGCCAATCCGAGCCGATTCGTCGTTATCGATTCCCGTTATCGCCTCGTCGCTGTCTTTTTCTGGCGATCGATCCCGACCGATCTCAATCGATTCGGCCGGAATTTCCTTGATTGCTCGTTTCACCGGTCGAGAATTCGAACGGCTCGGATCGGCTCGCCTCGGCTCAGTTCGAGTCGACTCGAATTCACTTCTGGAGGATCCTACCGCGAGATCGGCAGACCGTTATTAAGCGAAGAAACGGCGATCCAATTGATTTATTCTGGAGGAGCGAACGCGGAGTTCTCACTGGTGGACTCGCATCCAACCTCGGGCCTTATCTTTGCTCCAGATACTGGTGGAACCGCGTATTTATGCCCGCGCCACTATCTTCGAACGGACTTTTTCCATTTTTCCACGAGCGATTCCACGAACGGGGGGAATAATAATGTAAAAGCACGCTGGCCAAGCGAGCAACCAGCAGCCGAGCAATCGACCGATTACTAGAGATCGGAATAATTATAGTTTCCGCTCGACGGCGGAATGATGGAACGACCTCGAGTGACACCGAGCCGAGAACTTTCATTAATTAGGATGAATTCGGGATAAGTAAAAGAACCGGGAACAGGCATCGCTCGGCTCCATTGATCGGTGCTAACTTCAAGGTGAACGCGCGGGGATTAATCGGCAAGTAGTATAATAGGATTAAGGGAGTTTCACAGCAAATGTTCAGAATGATCCGCGGGAATTACTGAAAGTGTCGGGAAAGGAAAGTTAAGCTCTCTGCCGATTTTATCAGGAGGAAGCCGCGCAGAAAGGATTAAGCATACACGAAACGTTACGCTGCCGATAGGATCTCACGGACGAAACACGATCAACGGCCAGCGGATCAAACTGAAAAAATCTTTACATCAGATCAAAGCGCGATCTCCTGCAGGACCTGCTGGAACGAAACCCTACCACCCCCTCCCCTTTTTTACTCTTCTTCTTTTGCCTCTTTCTTCTTTTCTTCTTCCTTTTCTTCCTATCGATCTTCTTGCTCTTGGTCTTCGTCCGCAACTTGGTCTTGGTCTTGGTCTTCGTCGTCTTCTTCTCCTTCTTCTTCTTCTTCTTCTTCTTCTTCTTCTTCTTCTTCTTCTTCTTCTTCTTCTTCTGCTACGTCTTCTTCTTTGTCTTCTTTTTCTTCTTTTTCTACTTGAAGGGATACGCCCCCTCGTTCGCTCAATCTATTCGATCGGCGATTAAAACCGCTCGATCCATTCTACCGAGCTCAATGACCCATTACCGATTGCTTGAAATTATCCAATATAGTATTTTAGCATTTTTCCGAGGCCATTACTTTAAAACGTGTAATCCCGGTCGTTTAGCAATTTCATTTGTTTCCTCGTTCGCCGATTTTCCTCTCTTGCCTTCTCTTCTTCTTCTTCTTCTTCCAGTCTTTTTTGTTCGATATTTGGCAAAAACTGTTGGCGCTACCTCATAATTTCTTCGACCGACCGAAGATTCCACGGTGGTGGTTCTCCGTCTCGGGGAGTGCTCGGGCAATCGCCACGAAGGGACATCGATGGGGATGGATTCTTACCCATGGTGGTATTCCACGGCCACGTAAGATTCCGCCTGGCCAGAATTCCCATGACGTAGGGAAAATTAGAACCGCGCCGCGCCGGTAAGATTATACGGCACTGCCTGGCCATTGTTGCCAAGAAAATTACTCTCTTCAAAATCCATTGTGCCAGATTGCTGGCCGCTACCACCCCACACCCCCTTCGCTTCTCCATCGTGTTTTTTTTTTATATTTTTTCTCCTTGCATGTCGCGAATCCCCGGAATGCCGTCGTTTTTCCAAAATGGCGACTTCGACAGTTTCCGTCAGTTTTCGAGATAGCTCTCTCGCTCTCTCCTCTCTCTCTCTTTCTTCATTGGAAGAAAACTCATCGTTAGATCCTTGCGGGAAATTCGCGAAATTTCTCCGGTCATTCGCGCTTCCTCTTTCTCTCCTTCCCCCCACCCCTGCACTCTCTCGTGCAATTTCTACTCGTCTCGCGAAGCTACGAGATCTTCCACAGCCGATCGCTCGACCTCGTACAGTGAGGGACTTTGATCTCTACCACCCCCACCCCTCTTCTCCAGAAGGTTCCTACTAACGGAACTGCATTTGCCGCCGATAAATTTTTCAAGTCGAGGAATTTTCCGCGGACAGTCGCGGATACTCCTGATTCGTATTCGACGGATCGTTTTTGGGGGAGTTTTATCGATTTTCCAAGGAACCCCTTTGGCAACAGTCGATTTCACCGAGTGGTTCCAGAATGGAAAGCTGGCGACCTGAAACGTCGCGTCGTTCTCGTAACGCGACACCTACACGGTGTACAGCCGCAGGTCGTTCCCACGCTCATATTTGCTAGAAATGAAGAAATTCTGCGCGCTCCACCCCCGCTGGAATTTTCCAGTCGGTAAGTTGCGGTCCGAGGTACTAGAAGCACCGCCGGCGATGGCCTTACCGCTTCCGGTACCGTCTTCGGAGAGATCAAGGTGGACCTGGTGCTTCCTTCTGGGGGTTCTCCCGGTTGTTTTCGTGGCAATCCGCCCCCTGTTTTTTCCAGGTTATTTTCGTAGCTGGCAATGTCCCGATAAGGAGCTGCTGCTGGACGTTCCAGTGATAGTGACGGAGGGCCCACGTGTTGTTTTCCGTCGACGAGCTCCTCCGTCGCGTGTACTCTGTCTCGCGCTTTGATTGGTTCGGCTCGGCAAACACTCACCAATCGCAGCAGCCACTGATAGTCGCCGTAATTAGCGCCGTTCGTTAATGACTCGACGGACCCAAAGACAACTGAATGAACTCCCCGTGTCCTTAGTCGTCACTCGATCGTCGTCGACTCGCATCGAAATTCATTCGGTGTCCAAATCCTCGGACTCTCCTCGTTTTTTTTTTACCAGAACCCTTTCTACCGTCACCTCCACCTCCACCTCCATCGCCATCATCATCAGTGTGAAGATAACGTATAAGTACCAGTAGTACTCGTGACCTTGGGGCAACTTTTTTGGAAGAACCGGAAGCGGTTGATCCACGGAGAATCCTCCCCTCTCAAAATCTCTTCTCATTCTATCCCAATCCCCCTTCACCCCCTGCGAGGAAGTGCAGTTTCGGTTTTAGGGTGAGACAACCGGCGGTTTCCGGAAATTACCATGGGACTCTACCGACGCGTCTAATAAAGCCAACGAGTAACATTATTTTTCGGGCCTGTTTCGGTCCATAGAGTTGATGAGCCCAATATTCTCTCGGGGAGTTGCGACTTCCGGTCGACCTTGATATATCGAGAGTGAGCGAGAACTTGAAAGGTGAGCGTTTCCGCCATATTGAAACTCGAGCTTATCAGTAACACGCAATCGTGCACACACGCATATTCGAATACACGCACTTACATCAAACTCTATCGTGTACTCCGCTATCTATCTTCTTATTTACTTTTTATACTTTATTTACAACATTATTTTTCTCACACTTATCAGCCAATGATTTCTCCGTGGAAGCCATTAATTGGCCCGATCCCCATACTTCTTCAGCAGAGGCTGGCTATTACACACGCCTACACCCACAGCAAATTTTATTCGGCCATCGAGAAACTCCGTGTATTTCACGGTCTTTCTTGAAAATTAATCCACGACTCGGATTCGTGCGTGGATCGATGTTAAGTAACTTTTCGAAATGAATTTATGATAAGGTAGAGTAACGAAAATGAAGAATGATGAGGTTTCTCCAAAGAAGAAACGTCATCGACGGGCATGATAATTATTCGATTGATTTTTTTGCGCATTACAAAATTCAATTCAGAGAAATGTCCAGTCGAGTGATCTCGAGAGCAAAAGAAAAGATGGCGTCGCGCAATCACGGAAAACCGATTTAATTGTACAGGAAACAGTTTTTCAGTGAAGTAATATCGATTAAATGGCCGCGATAAGTGGAGTGGATATTCTAATTTTTCTTATTATCGGCAGTCGTGGCTGTATTATAAATTTTACAGAAAAATTAAATATACCAATCACTAGAGTTTTCTGATCTCGTTGAAACGAGAGCAAACCAAACGACACTCGGTTATCGTTGACTTAATTAACTCTCTGGGAACTAATCGCTCTCATTTTTCTGTATGTAAAACAATTACGCAGCAGTCTCGCACAAATCGCATATTTCAGTGTTCGCAGAAAGCATTTCGCAACATCTGCTTTCGCCTTCGACGGCTATTTTAAGTTTTAAGCCCACCGGGAAGAGGTCCACGCGGGCCATTTTTTCTTCTCTCTCTCTCTCTCTCTCTCCCTCTCTTTTTTCTTCCCCTCGCTTTCCTGGAATACCTCTATTTCACCCGAAATCAAGTGACTTTTGCAAAGAGATTCCCGGCGGAGACTCGGAAAAGGGGATAATCCCTGCAAGAGACTTTTCGAATTTTCCGGAATCTCCTCTCCACCCCCTAGATTCGCGCGGACAGACCCGTAGTTTCTAGAATCGAGTCGTCCCGTGAAGCTTTCCGTGAACTTTGACCCTGCAATGGACGAGCACCAGTTCCCCACGCGTTTTCGATGCTCCTCCACTTGCATACGTCGATTGCCTGAACGCTTTTCCGATTACTCCGCAAAAGTTCCGAGGGAGACTTCGCTTCCCGGAAAGCTTCCTTCCCCTCCTCCATTCTCATCCCCGGTCGTACCGTGGCACCCGAAGACCCGCGTCATTTTTGGAAACACAAATTCTTCGCTCCCACCCCCATGATTTTCCCTTTAGCGCCTTTACGGCCGCCACCGAGTGGCAATAAAGTTACTTGAACTTTGAACTTTGGGGCATCGTGTGTTCGTCATAGCGTTCGCTTCCAGATCCCGCAGACAGATACAATCGAGGAACTTGATTGTTCCGTTCCAGGTCGGCGTGATTTCACCTCCCCCCCCCCCCCCCCCGGCCCTTCGATTCGACGCTACTAGCAAGCTGCCCCTCTCTTATTATTATCAGCAAACTCGAGGTAACGGGGTGGATTTTTCGGGGGAAAGTCCGAGAGAGATGAAACTAGAAAAATCCACGGGGAAAAAGAGGGAGAGACGAAGCGCGAGTGGAAAACTTGAGGAACATTCTCGTTTTGTTCGCAGATGGTGCTGGTGGTGAACGGGGTCCTGCAGGAGGACGTTCCTTCGGACAGCAGATCCTTGTACGCGGCACACCCGGTATATCGCGAGTCCGCGGCGCAACTGCATTCAATGCCGGCAAAATTGGTAGGCCCGATGGGTCTCCTGTACATCCGCCAGCGAGAAATGGCCGCCACTCTTCCACACGACAGTGAGTATATCTCTTGCTCCAATGGGGTAATTCCACACCCAACCGGAAGAAGAGCAGCAAAAATCACCGGAATTTTTCAGTCTAACGACTCTTTCTCCGCGATCTCTTGGTAGGTGTAGACTCTTGCAAACTCCCAGAGGGGGTGGGGATCCAGCGATTTTTGCCGATTCTCCCGATCGATGGATCTCGACTAAGGAAATCCGGTTTGGCGCAATTGTCACTCTTATCGTTCTTTTGATCGTTTCTTTATTATTTTATTAAGATTATATTTTCATTATTATTATTAACGAGGTCTCGAGATAATCCAATGATTCCGTGCGAGAACGATAAGGCTTTTGACGCAACGGGCGATTGCAGAGACTTCTGGGAATCGAAAAAACAAGCGAGGAAGGATGATAAATGAATGGATCTCGGCACTTGGGTGATTTAAACGTGGTTTTTGCCGCTCTCACCGCTAATTTATGCGCGAATGCATTAATTTCTGCGGCAGCCACCGCCGCTGCCGTGCACGCGCACTATTTCAAATTTATTGTCTCGTAAAGCGGCCGTTTCTTCCGTCGTAAATAATAGCGGGCAAAAAAGTATCCGCCGTAATTCCTTTTCTGCTTGCAGAGAACGTGAGCATCTTCGGATCCGACGATATGACCACTTGCATGATTGCCGTTGTCAGGCATTCGGGTAAGTTCTCTTTTTCCTTCCTCCTCCCTTCTCCTCCTTTTGTTTTTACTACTTTCATCATTATTGGCCATGGGCTGGCTCTCATTTGTCCAGGGTCAAGATTTGTAGCGCACCACGTTGCAACGTCACGTGGAATAGTTATTCGTCATTGTTAATGACCGCGCGGCAAAGTTATTCTACGATTCCATTTAGCTGCAACTATCGTTACGATGTAGAGAGGGAAGAGGGAAGAGACCGATATTTGTTGGATCTTTTCTTGTTCGCGAGAACCTTGAGATTGGCTACAAGGTGTTTCTTGTAATTTCATTGGTCTGAATGGTCTTGATTGTCCTCCAGGGTCGGGATCAACGGCGTTTGCCCACTTAGATGGCACCGGAACTGAGGATGCCGCCGCCACAATGGTTCATAGGGTAACGGAACTAGCCATAGGATTTCCGGAAGGTCGACTCGAGCTGCAAATCGTTGGAGGATTCTCCGATCCCAGAAATTATTCGGAGGAACTCTTCTATAATATACTCGGTACAGTTTCTCTCTTCGTCGCTGGCTCTTTCGATCTTGAATTCGGTCCTTTCTAATGCGCGACCTAATTTCGGTGTAATTTCTTCTCGGGTATAGCCGCTTTTCACAAACAACCCGTGGAAATCGATCTGACACTGTGCTGCGTGGGAGAACTGAACACCACCGTTAGAGGAGGCATCCATTACCCGGTGATCTACGGGATTGGGCTGAACATTAAAACGGGCGAAATTTTCCCCGCGACATTTCCGGATAAAGGACCCGATCAGGCATTGAGAAATGCCAGACAAATTAGAGGAGGCCAGCAGGTACTCGATTTTGCTTATAATACTGGCATTGATAATGTACTAAAAACGATGCTGAAGATATTGATACTAACGGTGCTAATACGAATACTTGCAGCATTAATGCTAAATTGATATAAACGCATTGATAATACCTATAAGTGGTACTAACAGTAGTCGTAAAGTGCACGTGTGCTCGATCATTCATAATTATCATTGAAATTGCGATTGTGGCTGTTATTTTTAGGTGCTAGACGTTTACGATTGTACCTTGGGTCTGCTGAGGATTGGTCCCTTTAATTATGACCCTCTGCGAGGCGTTGATCTGTGGTTGGCGCAATCGGATCAGTTCATCCTCCAACATCTTTCCACTGCACCGGAAGTGGAGCACCCTCACTTCGTGTCGCAGGTTCGTTTCACTTTTTTAACTGGATTGTTATTCTACGCTCTTTTCTGCCAATCGTGTTATTTCTGCGGAAGCCTTTAATCCTATCGTTCTCTATCATTTCCAGATGCGAGCTACCCTCAAGTACATCCAGGACAATCAGTTTCCGGCCGTCACTGTTTTCCGGGATAACAGGCCTCATTATTATCGCCGAGACGAAAATACCGGTGTATGGCAGCCAATACGATATTAAACAGATAGAGAAGAAGAGGGAAAGCATGCGTTATTGAGAATCAAGGTCAATTGAAAAACATCGGTGCTTTCCAAGTTTCCATTTTAACGCAATTTGAAGGAGAAGAACGTACGAAACGACAAAGACTCTGGATCTTGTGAAATTTATCGTTTAAAGGAATCTCAAGGAAGCTTATGCAGGCTCGCGAAAAAAAAGTTTGTTATAAATTTCTAAGTTTACGTTCATTATAATTTTGTTCGAGTATTGTTTAATCGTTGTTTTAAGTTTCTCAAAAATATGAGGATGTTTTTGTTGCATTTAGAAATTTTAAGAGGAAAAAGTATATAAACAGTACTTTATCGGAGAAAGAATGGAATCTTGTTCGTTTCATGTTTTATGAGGGCGTAGAGCGAGGAGGAAATCGTAAAAACTATAAAAAAATTGAATTTGGTAAAATTCAGATTGTGATCTAGACCACTTTTAATGGTCTGGTGTTGTTAAGTTTCTTTTCTAAGAGATGGTTTTATTAGATGTGCTAGTAAATTCGTGCTAGTTACTTCGAATATTATGAAGTCGTTGAACGTTCGTAAAAATTTAAATAATAAAACGAAGTAAGACAAAATATTTAAGAAGCACAAGTATCTCACGTTCTAGTATACGTACGTGTGAAAATACATTTTTTCCCCTAATTTCATTGGAATATAAAAGAATACGCACAACGAATATTCCGTACTTGCCATAAAATAATAAAAACTAGCTAGACAAGAGATTTAGTGGCACGAAGCTGCTGTAACTACTAAAAAAAAGAGTCGTCAAGAAATTTTGTGGGATTTCATTTGATTATTCTCCATCGCCATTAATTTGATTATTCAGATTCTTGATGTAAAGAAACTATGGGATATTGGAAAACTAAATTTATGTGGTAATTAATGCATGAGCAATTGAGAATTATTAATTGAGATTTAATCGAATAAAATGCCATGAAATTTTTCAGACGTTAAGTAAGGAAGAGGAAAACTTATAATATTTTTTATTGTTCTAGTGATAAATAATCTAACTGAAGTTAATATTAGCTAGAATAATACTTCTTAGGAATCGGAGAGATATATTTTTACTATATTATGTGAAGTGAAAAGCATACGTGATGACTACATTAGGAAAGTTTTATTGTCATTTACAATCATAGTTCTGAAAAAACTGAATGATGCTTTCTTTTAATGTGATAAAAGTCTGAAATTTTCATTATAAAACTTTTCTATTGAAAAAAAATATTGCTGATGATAATTAAAGATTATCTCCTTTTCATTTTCTTTCATTTTCCTTACCAATTATCTTTTCAATCTTTTTTGCTCTAATTTTTTCTTTCGTTATGCAAAAGGGATTTTTCTTCTTAATATTATTTGGTGATATATTTATATAATAAACTATGAAATAGAATATACAATTGTGTTGTACTTCATTCAGACATAATTATTTACCCTACAATTATTTAAGTAGAACAAAATTAATCGAATCATTATTATAAAAGATATTTCATTTCTTTTTTTTTTAATAAAAATCTAAAGTTTCTTAAAGTTGACGGAGGAAGTTAGGAGGATTAACTAATTAACTTAAGATTAACAATTTCACTTATTACATTAATGTTTAAGTAATTTAAGTATTAAGAAATAAAAATTTTGAATGATTTTAGTTATGACATATCTAATATTGAAATTTTTACATTTTTTATTTGATATTTTAAAAAAGTTGTTGGTGGTGGCATCTAACAAGAGAACTCTGAATTTCAATTAATAATTTAGCATTTTGTTAGAGGACGCTACCATGTACTTGTAGATTTTAATTTAAGAATGACTTCAGGCTTTACTATGAGATAGCGCCACTATGAGCTTTTATAATTTTTCAAAAAAATAAAAAATTGATAATTAGTAATAAAATAAAGATAATGTAAAACTTGACTTTGAAAATGTTTTTTGACTAAAATTTTCTTTAACTATCATTAGTTTTTCCCTTTCTTTCTCTCTCAACTATAAGAATATTATATATAAAAAATTATATATAATAAATCGATAGAAAATCTAATAGTGTATGCATATTTATTAGATTTGTATTAAATAAATTATTAAGTAATATAAGACACTTAATTCCAAGAAAATTTATTTATCTACCTATTTACTAAGCTAATCGTGAATGTTATTTTGCAATTCTGAATTAAACTAAGATGACTGTAAATTAAAAATTAGATCTCTGTTCAGTGTGTTTCCTCTATAAAATGATTCAATGTATCACTTTATGAAGCTTGACAGTAACGCAGTGATGACATCAAAATTTCACAGAATTTATTATTAATAGCTATTTTCTTATACCAATATATATTTAAATCATTACTAAATATTTCATATTAATCAGCAAAATTAATAGACTTATCAATGTGCGTTATTAATATGGAATATCGCATAATTAATTAAATTCAAAGTATATTAATAAAAAGCACAATGTACAATATGTATAAAGTTTCCATATTTAAAGAAGAACAATAGTTTACAAAATTGATCTATTTCATCTAGTGCTGCGACGGATAGGTGCGATAGAATTACAACCCCTCGGCAGTGAGAAACCAATTACCAGATTTTCCTGCCGAATCTCCTCAGTAAATTTCCAAATAAATGAATAGAACGTTTGCAAGCTACGAAGATAATTCTAAAAAGGCTGGAAGTTCGATTTTTTTGTAGTTTTTGAATTTTAACGCTGCCGTCTCGATAGTCCGCAGGAATTTCCTGGCAATTGTAAGTTTCAGGATCGATTCATGCTGACTCGTTAACCGGGAGAGTTTGGTGAATGAAAGTTTGACTTCCGCCCTCGGCGAAATCAGCTGCCGCGTGTCCCTCACCATGGAGAACCCATTTCGTCGTCAAAAGACCATCCACCCCTACAGGACCTCGCGCATGAATTCGTGCCGTCGAAATGCCAACCTGAACAAACAATAACAATTGCAGCAACAACAAACAGCGTCACCTCGCGCAAAATTCATATAAGAGAAACAGACGCTCAAAACGGGCGAGAAAAGGAGGGATTAAAATCATGGATCAATCAAAGTTTTTCATGTTTTTTTTTTCTTCTTCTTTTTCAATCAATTTCAAATTACCTCAGCGCCGAGTCCGAAACGGTAGCCATCGGAGAACCTCGTGCTGGCATTATGGAAAACACACGCGCTGTCCACCTCCCGTTGGAAATGAGAGGCCTTCTTCTTGTCCTCGGTGACGATTACTTCCGTGTGTCCACTGCCGTACTTGTGAATGTGATTAATGGCTTCGTCGATGTCGGAAACCACTTCAATGGTGCACTCCAGCGCTCCGTACTCGGTCCTCATGCTCTTGGCTAGCGGAGGTCCGAAAGTTAACTGCTGCCTCAAGTTCGGTCCGGAATTAATCTTTACCTGTCGTCACAAAGCGGCGAAATAACTCCGTTAATTACATAAATCTATCAAATTATCAAGCGACGCTCAAGTTCCCCAGATTAATTCCCACCGTCGACGGGCCACTCGAAAATCATTCTGTCGCCCGTTTCAATTTGCCCGTTGATTAACGGGCCCACCCTTGCGCTGCTGTCTAATGGAAATTCCAGGGATTCGACTGAGCGACTAGAGACGCGTTTCAAGGTCAAGCCAAAGAAGATCAAGAAGCAACCTGAGAAGGTACGGGTTAAGGGAGACTCACCCCTTCCTTCTGGAGCATATTGCAGATGTCCGTGAAGAGGGTGCCTGACATGTGACTCTCATGGAGCAGGAGGGTCTCCATGGCGTTACAGGCTGCGGGGTAGTCGCACTTGGAGTCCCGCACGATGCGGAGGGCCTTGACGGGGTCGGCGTCCTTGTCGAGGTAGACGTGGCAGATTCCCTCGGCGTGTCCGAGGACGGGGATGTGCTTGGACTGTTCCTGAATGTTGCGGACCAGCTCGGAACTTCCTCGGGGGATGATCAGGTCTATGTGTTTCTCCATCGACAGCAGATCCCCCACGTCCTCTCGGGTGGAGACCAGGGAGATGGCATTGTCCGCGTTCACACTGGCCAACGCCTCCTTCACCAGCTCCATCAGGTACCGGTTGCTGTGGGCCGCCTCCTTCCCGCCCTTCAACAGGAGACCGTTGGCACTGGACATCGCCAAAGCTGCAACCTGGTTCGTGTTGGAAAACACAATCGTCAGTCTTGGTTTCCTGGGAAACCTCTGCCGAGACTCCGCAGATTGGACTCTCCTTCGCCGAAACTGACCTGGGGCAAACTGTCCGGTCTGGACTCGAAGATGACCAGCAGCACTCCGATGGGCACGGTGATTTGCTTGAGCTCCAACCCCTCGGCGAGTTTCGTCCTCCGGAGAACCCGGCCGACGTTCGTCAGGGAATCCTCGGCGATTTGGCGGAGTCCGGCGCTCAAGGACTTCAGTTTTGATGGCGACAGGGACAGTCGCGACAGCAACGCTTTGGCCAAGCCGTTTTTCCTCGCCTCGTCCAGATCCTTCTCGTTTTCCTTGAGAATCTCCGACTGCCGTGACTCCAGCAGGTCCGCCAGGGTCTTTATGCAATTCGCTCGCTCCACCGGCTCCAGCGACTGCAATACTCTGCTGCCGACTCGCGCTGAAAAATCGATCGCCGGTCAATCGTCGATCGTCGATCGATCGGAGCGACTCGCTCCTCGAGTAACCAAGGTCGAATTTTCTGATTTCCTACCGTTCTCCGCCACCACTTCCACGGGTGCGGACGTTCCGGTCGTTTCCGTGAAGAAAGTACCGATCTTCCTGCCGGACATTATGCTCTTGATGGCCTTCTCCGTGGTGCCGTTGCAGATCACCACGGACACCCCACGGTCCAGCGCCCAAAGAGCCGCGTTCACCTTCGAGTCCATTCCTCCGGTGCCAACTTTCGACTTCTGCCCGAATTTGATAGTTCCTGAGGGAGGAGTAGTGGTTGCGATGGGATCAAACAAATAATCGTAACAGCGTCTATCGATATCAAAGTTTAGACAACCAATCGTGGTTCCCTCCGAGAAACATCATTTTCCCACCCCTAAGGCCGAGGCTAAAGATGAGAAGCATCGATAACCTTGGAACAACGAAATAATCATAATCTATCGATAGGGAAGTTTGAGCGGCAAATTGCAGTTCTCCTCGATAAATTTAATGCGATTTTCCTACCCCTGAGGTCAGAGCTGAATGTGTGCAGCATCTTGGCGCCATCTTGCCAAGGCGGCAAGTTGTAAATGCCATCCACGTCGCTCATTAATATCAGAAGATCCGCCTGGACTTCCGCAGCCAGCATAGCAGCCAAGGAGTCGTTGTCCTTGATGGAAATACCACGCCTGCCACCACCACCGGAGACTTCCTCGTCAACGTGAGGCGGCGGAGACACCGCGTCGTTCGTGTTGATGATCGGCACGATGTTTAGGCTGATCAACTCGCTGAGGGTGCTGAAGAGATTTTTCCTGGTTTCCTCGTTGTAAAAGTCCGGCTTCGTTACCAGAACTTGAGCCAGCTTCACCCCGTACTGGGCAAACATGGCGTCGTACAGGGACATCAGACCCGATTGACCGACCGCCGCTGCCGCCCTTGGCTCCAGAAGGGTCCCTGTGCAGAAAATGAAAATGAAAATCAATGGAAATGTCCGATTTCGTTACTCGAGCGCAAAATTCCTATCTCCCCTGCGTATTACTGCGGGTAACTTATCGCGATTGGCACCCATGGATATCTTCTCCTCAAGGGGAATTCTGGGCTTTTCCTTGTATTTTTGGAGAACGAGAGTGGGGGCGGCGCAATATGACGATACTTCCGAGAGATTAAGGGGGTCGATTTAAAGTGATTCACGAAACGTGTCCTCGCACTAAAAGGGTGTGAAAGGCTCCTTCGTCCTTGGGAGCAATTTTTCTAGGCAAATAAATTTCAGCGGAAAAGAGGGAGTTCCTTAGCGGAAAAATGTCTTGATTACCGTACACTCGATTGAACATTTTTAAGAAATGCAGGCGAGAGTATTCAATGACAGCGAATCGATCATGGCATCTGCTCGAAATTTCAATGGGGAATCATTCGTCTGGAAAATATTAAAAGTCCATTTTTCACCGGGACGAGAATATTGATTACCAACAATCGGAAGCTTTCGTTTCTCTCTTTCTCTCTCTCTCTCTCTCTCTCTCTCTCTCTCTCTCTCTCCATTGTATCTTCGCCGATTCACTTTTCTTGGAGATTCATTTTTTCTAATGTGATTTCGTTGTGAAATTATTTTTCATCCTTCTGCCAGGTCACCGAACCCTCGCACGGGCAGAGAGGACAGAGAAACGGGGTAAGAGGGCGGAAGATCCGGAAGGGGTCAAGATTCCATTATGCGCTAATTTTCCAAATTTATCGTAAAAATTAATTTCACGGCTCAACTTTGGCGGGTGAACGCTTTTCCACTTAAGGTAGAAGGAAAAATTACATCATGAGTCACCGGAGGATGAATATTCGATTTAGCATTTTTCTTCTCGAGCCGAAACCCATTTCGCATCACTGACAAAAAGAAGCAGCTGAAAATTGCATCTCTCGTAAATTTCCGTAAACAAACTTGCTCCTCGAATATACAGGAGGGAGCCATTAACATCCCTCCACGCCACTTCCGGTTTCCCCGCCGAGCTAAAAATATTTTTACGATACTTCAACATCGAGGAGCCCTCTCAATTCCCTGGCAGAAAATCCCCCGTGTTTTCTTCTCCCGTGAGTTCTTACGGAGAAAATGGCCGTTCTTCATGTTTATCGTCCTGCTGGCCCACTTCCGGTTTCTACGGTAAACTGAAAATGTACTTCCGGCAGATAACAAAGCGCTCGCGCGATTCAACGCGCAAATTCTTCATCTCTGCAAGTAGCCGAGCATCCAGTAAAAACCGATGCTCATTCGCGTTTTCTCGTTTTCGGCAAATCAAACCGGAAGTACAGCTGCGGCCATTAGCAGGACCATTAGCGTCCCAATAAATAGAAGCGAAATTTGCGCGGATAATTTGCAGCGAGGCTATCGATGTCCAAATGAGCTCTCCCACGCGATATGGGTCGCTTTCGAGTTGGCTCGTTGGTCCAGCAGAAATGCACAAGTTTGCAAATTTCCACGGAATTTTATCGACGGAGCGGCCAGGTCTGACTTTTTCTCCCCTGCCAATATTTGCGTTTCTTGCGAGCGGCGGTGGTTTGCCTGACAAACCATCCCTCACTCGCACAGTGGTCGCTTTTAATGCGCGCGAGACGAATTCGTGCGATAAAATTGGTCGTCGAAACGAATTTGTGGAATTAGTTCAGGCAATTTGGTAGTTCTAATGAGAATTGATGATACCTGCGTTATCGATTGAGATCAATTGACTGCAAGTGGACTCGTGAGTTTATTTTCAGTCGGATGATCGCTGGCTAATAACTGGCAGCGGAGTTTCGCGTTGGCTCTATTGGAGCGATAATGCTAGAGCGCTAATGGCCACCCGGCTACATCCGCTTCCTCCGGACGACTAAAAAGGAAACAGGATAACGCGACTGTTTTACCGTCAACAAACACAGCCCCACCAGAGAAACTAAACCACCAAAGAGTTGACCCGAGTCCACCCTCCGAGAAAATAAAAAGAGGGGAGGAAGAGAAAGAAAAAAAAAAAAAAAGAAAAAACGTTGGCCGAGTTACGGCAAAGAGGATGTTTCTTTCGAATCGAGAATAGTTTGGAAATTCTCAAGATTTTCCGATGAAAATTCATGGAATGAAATAATGCCGTTTACCAACTCGATTCGAGGAACACATTTCCGAAATGATTAATAAAGAGACGAGTGGCTTCGTGAGAAAAGAATCGAGATACTTGAGCTCCCGGATATGGAGGGGGAGGGAGGTGGGAACGGGTGAAAAATGATGATCGCGAAGGCGATCGTCGGGGGATGAAATCGAGCGCGAGTCCACCGCGCATCTTGCGGGGGTTGCATTTATTACTCTGCAAAACAGCTGTTCCCCATGGGATTTGCATATTTTAGTCGAGTCCCTTCTTATACGGGGGATTCGTTTCCGGTTGCGCAGCTGACGGTAACACGCGTATTTCGCCCTTTTGAAAAAAGCCGAGGCTAAACCCTAAACCCTCTCAAGCCTCATTATTTCTAACAGAGTCACCACCCCTTCCTCGTTATACTCCTGTCAAAACCTCGACGTATTAATTTTCATCCGTGAGTCCCTTCGGATTAAAATTCTTTAAAAATCTGTTTTCGGATGGGGCAAGTCAGGGGGATGACGAATTATTAATATTTATTCCATTCGGCGTGGCACCCCTGGCGGGGGACAGGGGGTTTTCCAGCAAAACTTTCCACCAAACTTTTCAACGCGTTAATTTTAATCTCCATGCATCCTCCCCGTTCCCCCAAACCCACCACTAACCTTGAAACTAAGTTACAAGTTGGCCGGAAGTAGCTTACGGATGCAACGGGCCCTACCCCCTTCCACCCTTTTTGTGGAGCGCGGCAGCTTTCAACGGACAACTTGCAAATTGTTTGGAGAAAATATTTCCCATCGTCTGCCACCCCCACCCTTTTCCCCCGCCGGTGGATTTTTGTAATAGATCATTCCCCGGCTAAAAGATCCTGCGCCTGGTGATTGATTGAACGTCCACGCCGCAACACCAATAACCAACACATTCATCTCCCTCAATAGTTGCAAAATTGAAGCCGAGTTAAATTTTCCAGCTACAAACGACGAAAATCTTTTATAAAGAAATTTCACAAGACCCGTCAAGAGCCAGTTAATTAATGGCTTTTAAGGAACATGCCAGGGGGTTCGTTTCCCTTATTTCCTGCTAAAGTTGCAGCGTGGTTGATTGAAAAAAATATAAATAAAGAGCGATAGGTCACGCGTAGAGAGATGACACGGTACGATATGCTAAAATTTTAACAAAATCGCTCGATTCTTGCAAAGTGATAATGGCGCGCGTGTGGGTCGAGGTGAAAAGGGGTGGGGGAAGGGGAGGGAAAATGATTTTGGAAAAGCCCGCTTTGCGTTTGAGAATAAAATAATACGCGACGTCAACAGCATCCACGATAAATAATTGACGAACAGCTCTTTGTGGTTAACCTGTAATACGATAGTTCCCCCACCTCCACCCCCGCAAACTCTAACAGAATAATGAAATATTTCGTTGCCGGAAAGCATTGACTGGCAATTTTAGTTAATACTCTCCCGAAGGAAGCGCATTTGACAAATTAGCGGATAAAATTAACGAGGGGTATTATAAACGAGTTAATTTCCTGGTGATTAAGAAGTAGCCTCGCGGATAAGGGAGGGGATTGGGTAAGGGTGTGCGGGGAAATTCCTCGAGGGTGTATCTCGACGAGAGACGGGGAACGATGAATGGGAAAATAAATAGATCGAATAAGTTTCGTTGGTACAACGACATTCAAGGCTCTCTCTCTCTCCTTCATCCTTCTCGATATTATTTGGGTTAGGGTAGGTCAGTGATCGGGGTGGCTGGCGTTGAAAGACTTTTACGAGGTCCTTCGTGATTTCGCGTTGCCCCATGTCCCTAGCAGAGCACGACTGCATGCTCGCCTCTGCATATTTCATTTGCGGTCACACAGCTTATGCTGTCATGTTCCTTCCAGTGATTAATGTTCCACCATTTACCGCACGCTTATCACGATTGCAAAATTCGAATGGGATTTTTCCAATGTTCCAGCTCGCCTCTCTCGGAAGCTTGCCGATCCTCGAGCGGAAATCCTTTCGATATACCAACATTCTCCCGCTATCGAAGATAATTCGAAACTTATATATAAATGTCTCACAGCGTATCAAAACTTAAAATTTAAAAACTAAACGCTTCAGAAGCGAACTTCAATTTTGAGAGGCGAATTCACTTCGGAAAAATACGTCTTTTGGGTTAAAATCGTGGGGAGAGAGAGAGAGAGAGAGAGAGAGAGGGGAAAAAAAGGAAAACGGAAATACTTTTTTCAACAACCTTCGAGAGAGTAATATCCGAGAATTGATTTTCATAAAAAGTTTACTGCTCTTTCTCTGATTTTTTTTCATCGTTTGAGCTTTTCCACTTCTCCTTATTATTTCTGACCTATTTGCTTATTCCTTGGTAGGAAGTTTTCGCGATATCCTGTTTCAGCAATCAATAGCCGGATGGAGAGTACGTGAGCCTCGTCGGAACGTGATGGGAACTAACGGCCGTATAATTAGTTGGCAGGGAAAATTGCGTCCTGCAGGATCGACGTCCCCTCACGTTCCTGATTCCCCGCAGGACTCCGGAGACTAAATACTGACCTGACCGGTTAACGAAGGACTAACGAGACTGGAACCGCAAATAAAGAGAAATCCCCGCATTTCTGTGAAGAACCCCTGCCTTTCCATCCCCATTAACATTCCAGGGTTGAACCTGCGAAAAGCAGCCACTTATCCAACCCCCCTGCCACTCCTCCGTTCCACGAGCGATAATATTCAAATAAAATCAATGGAATATTCAATTGGAAACATCGACGAGCCGTCCAGCCAGGGGTTCTCAACCCCCGGTTTTAATCGTTTCAAAGGATTTTCGCCGATTGACCGAGCGAATAATTTTTTCGAGAGACTGTATTTTCTCCTCGAGTGGCGATTGATTCGCGGGGGTGGAATTCACCGTGTTTGCTACAGCTGCCCCATTAAAGTGCAATTTTAGTCCGGGAGTTCATCGGTTCTATAATTAATTAAATGTGTAACTTACACCGATTAGCAAAGGATTTCCAGGAAGTTATTGAGGGAAATTCACGGGGGTTGCGCGGGGGAGGCTCCGCAACCCTTGCGGGGCATTTTAGGCGCTATATTCATCGGTGGGAACAAACGACTTACGCCCTGGCTCTGACAATGCCACTCCGTAATCTCTCTTAAGTCAATTTCCTCAAGAATTGGATTTCCGCGACTAATGTGCCCCTTAATTCTGCGCGGGTAGACATGCTGTGCTCTCTCTCTCTCCCCCTTATTCACGCACATGCATATGCCCGTATTGACAAACGGAATTGCGCGAGACGCGCATACATTTGCACGCGATGCCTGTAAGTGTGTGAGTAACTCGCACACGGATAGCTCGATGCGTATCTGACAAGAAAAATATGCGAGCAACCTGCGAACCCGGAAAACTATTGCTGAAACACCCTCGTGAAATAATTCACTCTAACCCTTTACTCCTTCCCTCTCTCACCCTTTCATTCCAGGTGACTTCTTTTTCATTGCGCAAACTATCGTTGAAGTAATTTCACGTCGCGCCACTTTCAGATTTTTATTTTATTGCTCCTGAATCGAGTTTTTACAATCGAACCTAGCACGTTGTGCGCAAATTCTTTTTATCTCGACTCTCCTGATTTTAGGAAAGATATTAATAAAAAAAAAAAAAAAAAAAAATACACGGGAGAGTGGGAATATTTCTGTTGAAAATGCTAAAATTAAATATTCATCGTTAAATTAATTTTAACTCCATTCAATTGCGTTGTTCGGTTTAATTTAATGTAACATATTATAATTTGGTTTTTATCCTATTCGGTTGGCTACGTATGGAAGGAGAGGGTTAAGAGAGAAAGAGTGCATTTTCAATTTTATTCCCACGCAATAATTAACCATAATTCGAAACGCCTGCTCCCTTTAACGTGTAGCAATAATGAAAATGGTAATAATTATTAACAACAATAATAATGAAGATAAAATTAGCAATAACAATTAAGTTTTCGGTGTTCCCGGTGATCATCCAGGTATAGTTTGGAACGGATTAGGGTGATTTGGATCATATTAGAGTGCGTTAGGTAGGCCCCCCGCCTATCTTTTCACTCTAACTTGGCATGGGGGTGTATCTACTGCTCGAATACTATCCCTCGCTCAATGCGCTTTGTACTTGTACCGAGTTTGCGCTTGTAAAATATATACAAACGTAATGCATGATTTACATAAATGCGCTTATATGTGTGCGGGCGTGTGTGATACGTATTCGGGGAATACACGGAAGAGAATTCGCACCTATACGAAATTCGTGGAACATTGCGAATTTGAAACAGAAACTGTTGCCCCGATGAACTCTACATTAGTAGTACCAATGGCAAATTAGAAACTGAAAATTTTCTACGATGCCAAAGTTCCCTTTGAATGTTCAACACGTACCGTATTGTATTAAATAATAATTTACACGTAACTGGAATTAAAGAGGAGGGAGTGAGTAGCGAGGGAGAAAGGTAGGGGGTGGGTGATGGAAATATTACAAGCAATACTTTCGTTTGCCATAATTCACGCGGATTAAATCACCCGGTAGAATAACGCGAAAAACTCTTAGAGGTAAAAATATAATGGCGGAAGTAAAATCTCCTGGGTAACTTGAGCTATTAATAAAAAATTCTCTTGGACCTTCCATGGCAGGGGGTTAGTACGGTTTGGCTGATAAACTTTAGAATTTAGTAGGCATGGATTAATCATGAGGAATTAATCATAGAGGAAATAATAGGGTTTTCCATGGTGATTTTCGAGGGGCGCTCCTTCTTGCTCGCGCAAATGAAAGCAATATTACATTGATAATTTCGCTGGAGTGGATAATTAAAATGAAAAACTATCTAATGGCAAATTAACTCTCGGTCACCCCGCGGCGTGTTGCATACACATACAGACACATTAATTAAATAATTTAAATGCAAATTACGCTACGGTAGATAAAAACAGGCGGGCGTTACTTTGCCCCGAAAGAGGAGGAGGGAAGGGACGAATGGAGAAAAAAAAAGGGAAAAATATTTTAGCATAAAAGTAATAAAAATGCATTACTCTTGGGCGAAAAATGTAAAATATTTTAAAGTAATTTGCAAGGTAAACCGCATATTGAGGTTGGAGTTTGTGATAAGGGGCTGCTTTATTTTGAATAAGACTCGCTTCCACCCCATGCATTTAAAATCCCCACCAACGAAAAACTTGCTCCAAGAAGGGAGAGCGTGAATTACAGGGAGACTCCGCGTATTTCACTGGAATTTGTTGGAACGGCGGGGGTGATTTGGCCGCGTGATTAAAACTCAACATTAATCGGGGATTTCGATGATTGGAATCGAAGGTTTACCGATGCACCTGCCCGCCGGGGAGAGGGGGTAGTGATCTGGTTCGCATCGATAGGACACCTGTACCAGCGGCAGAATGGAATGTTTATCGATTTACCTGCGTGCTCCCTGGTGTGATCTGCCGGACTGAGGGTCTCCCTCATGGATAGGGACATGAGCAGCTCCTGCGTGAGTTTTTGTTTGCCAAAAGCTACAGCTCCGCTGGTTACCATTATGCATTCCCTCCCCTCGTTCTGGCACTCTGCCACTTGCTCCACTATGGAAGCCAAACGTCCCAAGGCCAATCCATGTTCATCCTCACGCGTGATCACGGCACTACCCAACTTCACCACCAATCTTCTCGCGTACTTGAGCTGGCTCCGCTCGGCAAACGTGTTTGCCCTTCGAGGTCTCTCCGAAGTTTGCAGTTCCCGACGACGGTCGACCTTTGTGCCCTTGAAATTAAAAGGTCCGATTACACGAGAATCGCACAATATTCAGAGTCATCCTCGAAGGTGACTTCTGGCCATTCCCGAATACGACGTGAAACAAAAGTGAGTGGAAAAACTCATTACAGCGAGAGAAGTCGATTCAAGGAGTCGAGGACTCCATGTTTCTTTTCGACTGTACTCGTGCGCGCAAGGTGCAGGATCCAAGGATAATTAGAGGGTTTATCCTTTGTGGATAGGCACATTGCGGTGGAACGATCCGAGGCTGTCGGAACTATTATCATCTCGAAATATGGCATCTGTAGCGGAGAACGAGGTACTCTTGAGTATTGACATAGCATTTGCTGCATTGCTATCTCTCCCTTTAACTTCAGGTACCACATTAACCTGCTTCGGTGGAATGTTGTGAAATTTTGCTTGTCAAGTCACAGTAAACCTTGTATAGTCACCCTATAGTTTTCCACCCAAAACTCTTCCCAACCTTCTCTCTTCTCTCTCTCTCTCTCCCTCTCTCTCATTGTAACTTGTCTTGTTTGACCATTTTGCAGAATTTATCGCGTCACCCAGTTCACCGAGCTAATCCCCAACACTCTTCTTCCCTCCCCTTTACCCCGGTGTCCAATTTCATCGATCGACCCTATTAAAATTTCAAGTAGCTCATTAAATTCATCGCGGGGCATAAAAGTCAGGCCAAGATTAAAATCACGTTCATTCGTGTGTGCGTGTGTGTAATTGGTCGATTTGGCCAGTTGTACCAGGAATTGCCATCAGTTCTCGATTCCCTCGTGTCTTTCAGAAAAATTGCGCGCGCGAGAGAGAAAGAGAGAAAGAGAGGGTGGAAAATGGGTTGATCGATGCTTTCGCGAGTATTTCGCACTGTCGGATTTCGTTACTCGAGGAACGAGAGGAGCGGCTCCCTTGTCTTCGCTGGCAAAAGAGCAAAACTTCTCCGGTACGCGAGTAAATATTTAACAAAGCAAACCCTGAACCGAACTACCAACTACTCAGAGCAATTCCGAATTAACACGAGTCGAGTCGAGGGAGCCTCGTTTATTTAAATTCTCGATGCTTTTTGCCACTGTAAGCTCCCTCGACGTTGGATCATCCCCCGAGAGGTAATCGACCGGTTTCCATCGCCCTCGCCAACCCCTCAGCGATCGACTCGCTGAAGGCGCCAATTGCAAATAAACAATATTAACAAGGTTTCGTTATTTATGCGTGTGAACCATTGCCCCCCTGTTCTCACTCGATTGCTGACTGTACTGACTAATAGCTCCTCCAGATTAGAACTTAATTCCACGAACGATCGCACCAAAACTCGACGACTTCTTGTCTTAATTACTCCTACTATTTCACTTGATTATTTCATTAAGAAACGCCGCCTCGCCGGATACGAATATTTTATGCGTTTCTCGATGCTCATTCATTTTCTTGATTGGTCGTTCAGTCATCAAGCGTGGCGAACGGCCTCCCGGGGGTGAGACCACCCACCTCTCTGCCGCTTTTTTCCCGATTTTACCGGAGTCTCTCGCGAATTTGATCGATCTATCGATCACGAGAAATACTCGGGCGGATCTCCTCGTGGGAGCAGGAGATCGAAATTGCCACTAAAAATAATTCTGGAAAATCACGTGGAAAGGGGGTGGGTGGCGGGATTGGTAGGTCATCGGACAAAGTCCCTTTCCCGATCGACGGATTTTTCTCCGCTGGATTTTCACTGTACGTCAGAGAGTTCCTCGGGGCTATTATTAAAGTTAAAGTTTAGACTCCGTTGGGAAACGTTATGGGGGTGAGAGGTCAGTCGCGTTTCTTTTTGACACGGACCTATCGACGTCCACGGCTGTCAGCTGAGACGCAAATTCCGCGGGTTTCGCAAGAATCGCGTGGCAAGGCCGCGCGCGAGCGTTATGCGATTGCTCCGCCCGTATTGGAAGTCTACCAACTTTCTTATCACGACTCCGAGAGAAGTATTCTATTTTTAAGTGCATTAGTTCGGCGATAACCGTCTCAAACATAAGATTACACCGGCAAATCCTTTGGGAAAATGCCGATGATTCTCGAAAACGCGTTTCCCGCTCTCCGTTCTCCGCTCGCTCTCCATCTCGCGGTCGGGAGCAGGAGGGGAAAGGAAAGAGGGTGCGAGGAAACTCCCACGAGTTTTGCCCAAAAATACCTCCCCGTCAACTTCCGGAAAACCACCGAGGATTTAATTTGCCTCGAAAGATTTGCCGCCGATAAACCTCCCTCCCACCCACCTCGCAGTTCGCTTTAATCTTCGGAAATTCCACGAGTTCTCGCCAAAACTTGTGGTTTTCACTCTTGGAAGCTCGACGAAGAATCGGGTTTCCTCGTCGTTAGATAGACAGAGATAGAGTGAGAAAGAAAGAGAGAGAGAGAAAGAGCATGCGAGGGCGATGAAGAGAGAGGGACGTTATCTGGTCCCGTAAAAAGATGTCAATCACGAGTGTTGCGTGTGGTGCTGGTATCGCGCGTGCTCGTAAAATCAAATTCGAGATAGCAAATAATTGAGGCATTTTAGCAATTTATTCACTTTAATAAATGAGCCGTGATTTCACCGCCGGTAGAATATAGAAATATCACGGTCAATGGAATTAACGATACTTAATGTTGTTTCACACTTTTTGAATCGATCACCATCGAAATTTACGAGTTCGCGCGCACTCGCACCAAGGGAACGCACTAATAGTAATAAAGTTCCGTGTATTCGGGAGAGCGGGTTGGGGTTGGAGACCTCAAGGAAATCCGACGAAGACAAGGATGATATAGGCAGGGCAGAGGATCGAAGAACGTGGGAAAAACTTACGGCTTGTTCCGGGATGCAGAGGCCACCGGAAATGGACGCGAATCTCCTCCGGAGGTGGCCGATGAGGCTGGCCGGCCTGGCCAGGATGAGCGTGGAGTACATTTCCCTGAGAATCGGCACTGGTTCAACTGGAAACTGCAGGAGACACCAACTCGAACACTTGCGCGCGGTACCCGAAGACTTGGCGGAGCTTCTTCTTCCTCGCCCTCGCCCTTCCCCTCGCTTGTTCGGAATCCGCTCGGTTGCCGCCTGGAGGATGTGTAACCCCGGAGAGACTCTCCTCGGTTGTGAACGGGTGGAAAAGGCGGAAAAGGGCCCTTTCTCGGAAGGGGAGAAGCCCGATGACCTTGAGGACGGACCTCAGGGGGCCAAGGAGGAGGACCTCGGGTTTCCGGAGGGCCGAGACACGGACGATTCCTGGCCAGCGAAGCTACTGGTCACCGAACCACTAGCTGCTTCGAGCTAGTACGAGACCTTCGAAGTTTCCTCGTTATCGGCTCTCCGCTGAGATAAGACCCGCGTAAGAGAGTGAAAGGGGTAGTGGGGGTCGGGGACAGATGCAGTGGCGGAAGCTTCTCAGTGCACTTCTGAACCCTTCCAAAGCCTCCAAGCAAAGTCCCAAGGCCACGCAAAGTCCGGCCAGGCCTTTGTGCTCCCTCTGCTACTCGCTTGCTTCAACAGTTCGAACTTTGACCCCGGCATGGCAAACAGAATCGCTATCAGCTGACGATGCCTTCTTTTCGAGCTAACCACGCTTTCTCTCTCTCTCTCTCTCTCTCTCTCTCTTTTTCCTCCTTTGACTGTCATTGATGCCTCCTTCGCTAATTCTTCGATCTGTGAATTTATTTCAATACATTTTCACTTATCTTCCTAATTGAATTTTCTCGCGGAAGAATCGATTTCGATTTGTCGACGTTCAAGATTAGAGGTAGGAGTACCAGAAGGAATTTTCTTTATGACTCTCTCTCGCCTGGAGTCTTCCGGGGGATGATCCACTCGTATTTCGGACACATTCTCGATATGTACGTACTTTCACGTGAGAGCAAGAACCGGAACTCACCGGTTGTAGCTTCTTCATGCTGGAGAACGTTGATTCATAGGTGGAAAAATCTACTGGATATCTTTTCTCGAGTCTGAACCCTTTATCGTTATCGACGTCTACGACTCTGGATCGCTTTATTGACATTGAATTTTGCCACGTGACCCATTTTGATAGGAATAGCTTATTTGCGTGATTCTGGAAAAGAGCCCGTGATCATTATCAATGAGGACGTTGCTCCCTCCTCTACCTCCCGTATCTCTTCCATTACGATTATAAGATTTTCGATAGGACACGTTCTAGAAAGCTTTTCATAACATTTCGTAAAAAGTATTTATTTTTTGTCTGTCCGTTTGTTTTTATTTATTTATTTATCAATATCGAAGAATGCAGATCTACTTCCCTAATTTTTATAGCGCACAAGTAACGGAAACGCTTATCAGAATAGCTTTCACCTTCTCTCTTTTTCGTTCCGTTATCGTTGCGACTTATGTAATAATATCTGATCGATGATTTTCATGAATTAGCTAAACCTCACTCATTTCTTGATCACGCGCAAACGAACTTTTATCCTCTGCCAAAATGAGTTTAATCTTTGGCCTAATTACGAAATATTATTAATTGACGAATACTCTCGTAAAAAGTAATATTTTAGAGACTCCCTTTCTACTCCTCGTACCCCTTGTCCTAATCTTGCTAGTCAAGACAATAACGGAAAGTTTGCATTCTATAATCTATGATATAACTGAAAAACTCTGAACGTTATCAGAGTTGTTTTCGTTAAAACTTATAACGGCACTAAATACTTTCTAATTTATGAATTCATGTATTTATTTTCATTCTTTGGAAGATTAGAAAGAAATATCGGGTGGTGATAAATCAGTCCGCTTAAATGATTTTAAAGGGTTTCAGGGCTTTGCGAGATATCGAAATCCGTGTTAAGCGTCTTTTTTCTTGATCTCTAAATTTTCACTAATTTTTGTAAGAAATTCCAAAGTTGGAACTCCTGAATGCTTTTCAATACTTGAATATCCATAAGTTGAACTCCATGAAGCATCGAGAGCACGGATCCGCAAAATCAAAACTACAAAGTGGAGCAGCATATTGAAAACTTCGAAGGGTAAAAGACAGCAGCAGCAGCAGTGGCAGCAGGAGCACAGGAGCTTTAAAATAAAAATTCTAGCAAAAGAATGGTTCACAATGGGGATTCTTGGTAGAGAAATTTATTCATTTATAACGAAAATATGAGGGAAATTGGAAATGTATTTTAAAAAATATGAAATATTCTCTTTTAATCGGATATTTTTAAATGCCATTTATTTACATGGAAAAATAAAAAAGTGAAGTAAAGTATTTATTTATATAAACCACGGCGATACGTTTGTCGGCGTATTATTTTCCATAGATACAAGTGAAAAATCAATGTGCTTGTGGATTGATTTGTCCGCCAATATTTCTGTATAAGTATAATTGCTCTAAATCCTTTGTATATCATTTGTGGATGAAAGGAGTTTTTCGGGTAAATCATGAGAGCACCCTAGAAAGTATTTTTAGCATAGAGAAAAACATCAAGAAAATCATATCGAGTGGCACCAGCTACTTCTCAATTTCGGATTGTTGACAGCTTTCGACAAAGTAGCCAAAGTTACAACTCCAACCCTTATGTATTAGTCCCCTTCTGCATTTCTCATCCCTTTCCTTTCAGCTTTCCACTGTTCTATTACAACATCGTTCATCTTCGTTTCAGATTGATGTGGCATAAAATATTTTCTGCCACTCTGACAAAGTTTATCTGATCAATATTTGCCATTTAGCTTTGTTCTCGTATGCATTTTTCAAATATACGCGATTAATCAAGTAATCATTCAAGGCGAATCGGAGAAAATTACGTACAGCCTGAAATGTATATGTGCGATGAAGGGAAATTTTATGTGTAAGCAGAATGAGAAAACTTTACTTTTCAAAATTAAATTGAACCACCTTATCGTTATTATAAATCAATAGAAAACAGGCGAAAATAATGTTATTAATTTACACTGAACTTTGTGAAATTTTTCACTATAATAGAAAATTATGTGACAGAAAATATAAGCCAATAGAGTATCGATATAGTTATTGGCGCATCTATTTACTATGCAAATAAAAATAATTTAGCAAATATATTACAAATAAATAATATAATATGAAAATTTAATCATTTTTAAAGCAATTTTTTGTGATTTGGAAACTGAATTCACTCATATTTCCCTCAGAGATTTTAATATTAGACTTGTTGAATTTCGTTGCTTCAATCATGGATTTCGGGAACTTTGAAGCGTGAAGGGCTTGGATCACAGTCAATGTGTGCATATTGCCACGCACTAATTTGACGAGGTAGTATTATAAACGCTTCCATGAATTAATTTTTTACTTTTTTGAAAACCAAGTTCTCTCGTAAAAAACCGCATAATTCGTACCATTTTATATCTAGACTTTCTGAAACTTGGTTTCTGTTTTTCGTATGATTCATAGGATAAAATGCATTGCGTGTATTATATGAATGTTTACCGTACATAATTTTGTGCTTCACGACTTACACGAGTCTTAATCGATTATCAGTATCAGTTATCTTTTGCTACATTTCCTCGAAGGGAATTAATGATAATAAATAATTTCGGAATTGTGTGGAATTCTTGTGAAATATTGACAAAGAAATGTAGAAATATGTTGATGGATAAAAAATTTTAAATTTGATTGCAAAGGGTTTTTTAATAAATTCGGTTTCAAGTAAAAACTTTTAATTAATAAATTCAGCTGTTCTCCGATATACGTTACCCCTTTGATTGTGCTAGAACGTGAAGTGCGCTTACAATATGTCGATAAATAATAATTCATGTATAATGAATAAATAATGAAGACATTTTCTAATTATACATGAAACAATTCATTATTTATTGGGACGTAGTTCAGCTATGATTATAGTAAAATTTTGCGTAACCAGAAACTCATGAGAATAATCCTATAGAATCTTCATTTGATACAATGGCCCTGGAATGTAATCATTTACTATTAACAGGTTACATTCTTTTCATTAAATTATCAAGTAAATCAATTTAAATAAAACATTTCATTTTTATTCTATGAAATCTAATAATGTATGATAGTTTGGTCGATTTAACTAAACTTTTCAAATTAAACGATTAATTTTCTTTATCAAAAATTAATATTAAACAATTTATAGCCAAGCAACAACTGTTCCCTTTAATGTATATAATTTGATGACTCTCTCATCTATACGCATATATATATATTTCAAAGGCTTTTATTAAATATAGTTTTGTCGTTGGAGTTCTCATCCACTTTGGGCCACATTACCGGAAGTTCGGGGTAGTGAGGCCATGACACGTATGAGGAAGATGGAATGGCGGAAAGAGGAGGAAGGGCGTTGGGAGAGTTTTCCGTCACGTGTATCTGATAAAGCTGCGCATAGCTTCTTCGATTATTCTGAAATGGAAGTCCGAGCAAGTTGACATTTTAATTGGAATTCTGCGAGGTCCACGTAGTAAACAAAACTCATCCCCATCTTTAGGAGAAAATGTCGGAGTCCACGTAAATTCTCATTTAACCTTAAAAAATATTCCAATGTTCGTCGTTAAAAACATTTGTGTGTTTGCTCAGTACAATTGTCGCAATAGAAGTGGGATTAATGCAAAATTCGTGTAGCTTCCAAACCGAAGAGTGTACGGGGATGAAGAGAGGGAACTGTAGTTTGTCCGAGGGTAGAATCGATATTTCTATGAAATTATCGAGTCCTATCTACGAGAGGCTACTTTCTACATACACTTCGAAGAAACTTTATTAAAAGGGGAACAAGAAAATCGCGAAGACTGCACCCTCTTGCATCGATAGGGGAGGATTCTCTAAAAATATCTCCCGCATTTAGTTAACACAAGATTTATATAGAGCCAGAGAGAAGGGAGAGAGAGAGAGAGAGAGAGAGAGAGAGAAGCCAGAAGAATAGGAGAATACTCGAAGCGTAAGAAGAAGAAGAAGGGTTAAAAATGAATGAAGAATGAAAATACATTTTAACGCCGTGGCGCTTGTTGCTGGAAATCGGGCCGAAGGGAAACGGTGGGGGTGGTTGACGAAGAGGGTGGGAAGACCAGGATGGATGAACTGGGAGGCAGGAGGAAGATGGGGAGCCTGGAGGTCCAACGAAGATGGAAGAGGCGGTGGTGGGACGAATGGGGAAAAGCTGGAAACTGAAGAGAGATGGAGGCTGCGGAAACAGGATCGAGATAGAAAGTCTGGGAGATGGACGAAGACAGAAAATCTCGGAACAGGACAACGAAAAAGCCATCGAACAAGACATACAAAGCCTTCGTAGTAGACAAAGGCGAGATATCTCTACGTGGATGACAAAGACACGAAACCCTCTGGGAGAAGAGAGATGGAAAAGCTTCCTGGATAAAAAGCAGCCACCGAGCTGAACCGAGATAGACTAATTGAGATCAAATAAAACAAAAATCTGACAGAATTGTCGAATCACAGCGAAACGATTGGAGAGCTACGTGGAAAAGTGGTAGGAAAAAGGAAGTCAAAGAAAAAAAGAAAAAGACAAACAGGACCCACAAGGGAGGTCGTACTCGAAACCCCGGAAGTGGCGGTCCTTGCAAGAGGATCCCTGACAGGAAATCATCCAGCGAAGGGAAAAGGATCGCGCCAAGTCCTTCGGGGGTGACGAGACTCGAGCAGGAAAATCAGGTAACCGGTCAAAGACCCACGAAAGGGCAGCGCGTTGAAATAAAGAGTTCCGACTGAGAATAAGAGCGAAAAAGAAGTTCCTGCGAATGCGAAACAAAAGCTGCGGTGGTAGCGATCGAGGAAAGGAGAAAAGAGAAAGAGGGAGAGAGAGAGTAGCATGTAGGAGGGGTGGAATAGGTATCGGAATGGTCCGAAGTTGAAGGGAATAATCAACAGAGCTTATGTGGAGAAAACGGGAGAAAAAGAAAGAGAAAGGGTCCAGCAACGAGAGTGGGGGTGGGAGTGAAAACGAGACCGGGGGAGAATGTCAAGGAAATAAGTAGGGGAGAGAAAGAAAGAGAGCGTGAGGGAGATCGACTGTTGAAGGAGAGGGTGGAAGAGGAAAGGGGAGAGGGAGAGAGAGAGAGAGAGAGAGAGAGAGAGATGTGTGGAAATATTGGAGGAGAGAACCAGAGTCAGAGAGAAAGAGAGAGAGAGAGAGGGAGGGAAAGAGAGTAGATGAGAGAGAAACGACAACGCGGTTGTGTGGTGGTGAGCGAGAGGAGGAAAGGAGGGCAGGAACGGGGATGGGACCTGGTTCGTGGGGGGTGAGAAGGGGAAGCATTCACGTCTTTTCGACGTCGACGCAACCCCGTTGGCGCAGAATAGCTGCTCAGTGCTCGTCGAACGGCGCTGTGCTGCGACGGGACCATGCCGCCGCGCCCTGCACCAACTTCCAACCGATCACAGGTACACGATTATCTATCAACACGTCGAGTTATCAACTTCCGGTTTCCCAATGCTCTCTCCTCTCGTGCCTCTTCCCTCAACCTACCCCCGGGAAATACCGAGGAACATCGAGAAACCAAAAGTGCACCCCTCGCCGATTCCAGATTGTCATTTCCAGATTTCATCCCTTACCGATCGCCAGTTGATACTTTCATATCGAATCCTCTAAGCAGACGCAAGAACTCTCTACTTCCGTTATCCAATGACTGCCAACGATCCCTTTCCCTGACACAATGTCTCTCCTTCTCTCCCCCTCGACGCTTCTTCTCTTACCGATTCCACAAAAGGGGTTGGAAAAACTGGTGCTTGGGAATCCGCGAGTCTTCCAACATTTCGTAGTACCGATCATCTTGATCATTGTTTCATCCCCCGGTCGATGTGGTGGTTTCCGGCGGAACCTGGAGTTCTCCGAGTTTGCAATTCCTGCGAATTTCTGATTTCTCTCACGGATCTCTCTGTTTATGGTGTAGGTGTAGTTTTTCTTATTAAGCCTATTCCTTTCAGCCATTTCCTTAATACCGAGCTTTCTCGATTGGAACTGAACATCCCTCGCTGATTCTTCTGGTTTACGAGGAATTTGAATCTATGATCTCGTTGATCTGAATAGTTTAACACTGGCGCGTGTGTGTTTGTGTGCGTGCGTGCGTGTTGGGTATACTCGAGTTTCAGCGGACATAGCGAAGTGTGCTTTTTCGATTGGCTTTGGTTAATGGGTCCACTGTTTCCCAATTGCCATTTAATGTGCCGATTTTATCATTTAATTATGTCATAAAACCCTATTTGTGTTTCCTTCGATTTTGGGCTTTCTCTCCCTCTCCCCCCCCCCCTACTCTCTCTCTCTCTCTCTCTCTCTCTCTCTGCCATCTCATTTAACTTTTTAATCAACCAATTTTTTTTATCAAATAACACCAGTTCCTCCTCTCCTTCCCCTTTTACCTCCCCCACCCCCATTATCGACATTTGCTTTTGATAGAGGGGAGCAACTATTGTTCCCCGAATCCCACAATTTTACTGAATTTTCCCATTCTCTACTCTAAGCCAACCGATTTCGTAAAATTGGCAAGCATCTAACCATGTTTCCAGTATTATTATAATCTGCCCTGAGCAGAGCTTTAACGAGCCTGCGTTTGTTCCCGTGCTCCACTTCCCCACTTCCCTGAACACAAACAATTTCCGAGAACCCTCGACGGTTTTTCATCGTTTAACAAATATAAAACGAACGCGCTCCCTACCACGAGGAACTACCACCATCATTATCATCATCATTACCATCGCCACCAGCGACACCACCGCCATTGCCATTATCATCAGTCTTTTCAGCGGAATTAGAAGTCGAGGGGAAGAAGGAAAAAAATTATAATAAACCTGTGTGCCTGTTCGTACATTCCAACTGGATTCGAAAAATTGGATTGAAACTATCACTCGGACGCAGTCGAAACAGGTGTGCTTAACCGGAAGCTACTAACGTGTTTCCGTCGGCGATCCTTAAATCTGGATTAAATCCTGGATTCTTGGCGGGCTCCAAAGCTGCCAGGATGAAACGATCAGCGAAACGTGTGTTACCACATCAGAGTGGACTATGGCCCCCGAAGTGAAATTCCAAGCTCCCAGTGTAAGTTTGAACGAGGAGAGCCGGGATCTCCGGATTGGACTCTCCGTTTGATCTTCGGATTCCCGGAATGGGAGGAGGTTACTTCCGGTGAAACTCGGACGCATTGTGATAGACCGTCGCTGATCACCCGGAAACAATCAAGCGATTTTTCCGTGAAAATTGTGCGCGGGTGCTGTCTCTCTACCTGTGAAAAACCGCAGATTTTTCCGTGACCAGTGCGCGAAGATTTGCGGTTCGCACTCGATCACTTCCGGTGGATCGTGAATGTTTCACGCCACCCGGTAGATCCTCGTAAATTACGCGGTGAGCAACCGACTTCTACGACTAATTGTGTGTGCTGTTTTCCTGTGAAACACCGCGGTGTTTGACACTTCCGGATTGGGCCTGGATTGGGTGGTTGATCATCGGATTTCACAGGGCGAGAGGTCACTTCCGGTGAAACATGGACGCATCGCGATAGATCCTCGTTAACTTATCGACTGCCAAACGATCCTCGCGATCAATCGCGCGCGCTGTTTTCTCGTGAAAAACTCTAGATTTTCCCTCGAGCGGTGCATGAAAATTTTTCTCGGAGTCGACCGTCAGATTTTACGAGACGCGGGGGGTCACTTCCGGTGAAACATGAATATTTCATATCGCGCGGCAGGTCGTCACAAATTATCCCCGACTGCCAGCGCCGATTTTCACGAGCAGTTGCGCGTGCTGTTTTCCTACCGAGAAATGTATGATTTTCCTCGGAAAAGCGTGTCGAAATCCTACGGATTAGGCTCGCGGGTCGATCATCGGATTTCACGGAGAGCCGAAGATTCATTTCCGGTGAAACACGAATGGCACCGTGGTAGGAGGTCGCGGAGGATTATCATTGGCAGCAAACCGATTTCTACGACTAATCACCCGCGCGCGCGCGCGGTGTCTCTTCCGCGTGAAAAATCTTAGGTTTTTCCTATCCGCGAGAGGTGCGCGCGACGACGCTCAGCCGTAATTGGGACGAGGGAAAATCAATGGATTCCGTCGATCGTCTTTTCGTGAATAAAATTAGCCCGAAAAAATCCCCCCGCGGTAAAATCTTTTAATCGCTTCCGCTCGAGAGGTTCCCCTTCTCCGTGGAATTGAGCGCGCGCGCGCGCGTATTGCATTTTTGTTCCGCTCGCGGAGAAAGCTCGTTACTTCCGGTCGCGGAGAATCGCGGGAGATATCACCGGGGAGGATTTTCTCAGTCGAGGAAGCTTATCGAGACCTCAGGATTCCGATGGGGGACTCATTTTTATGGAGAATTGATCCTGCCGGGGTAGGGAGGAATCGCCTAACGAAATTCTATCCGGAAACGCGGAAAAGCTCACTTTTTCCCCGAGCGCCCGTTGCTTAATGGTATGTTGCACTTTAGCCACTGAATGAAAATTTACTCAAGTTTTTGCCCGGCACGAACGAGATAGAACTGGACGTTTTATGGAAATGCTCTTAATATTCTTCAACGTTTTTACCTCCACTCCCTTATCTCTCTAAAAGCGGCTAATTAAAAAAAATGATCGCAGCGCTCACGAATGTTCCACGGGAGGAAAAACACAAGACAATCCCGGCACGTATTTCGAACACGAGAACCAATTAAGCACATTTTTCCTAGCCGGAGAATTATGTGAAATATTTACGTGTTTTGCGCGAGTCAAAGCTTCTAATCCGATTCAACAATTTTCTTTCCTCCTCACCTCTCTCTCTCTCTCTCTCTCTCTCTCTCGCCAACTGAAATCTTTTATCATAAATCTTTACCTTCCCCGCGCTACTATCCTCTTCGTGAAATTCGACCACGAGGCTTTTCCCGACGCTATTTCAATTTGGTCGTTAAACAATCGAATTAATTCGATTGATCGACGAGTAATCTAAGTGATGTTCCGAGGACATTGGAGAATGTTATCTTCTTTTCGTCGGGATTTCTACCTATCCCTATTTTTCGAAGTTGAGCGGCTCGGGGGTTGGGGACTTTTTCGGTAGTTGATTATCAGAGTGAAAAGCTCGCAAGCTCGCCTGGCCAAACAGCATTTATCGAGTGCAGAGATTTCTCTCTCTCTCTATCTCTCTCTCTCTCTTTTACCCTTTCTCACCCTCCCTCGCTCTGCACGGGATGTATCCCTCGCGAGTTTAATAGGCGACAAAAACCCGGCAAAGTTTTATCTTCGTGGCGGAATGGTTACGTAATGTGGTTATCAGAGAATAAATGATTCGGATTGATGACTTCGTCCGACGTTAAATCAATCCAGGTTTAAGCTCGCTATTCTACAGTGATACTTTTCCGACCTTCCATATCTCACCTCTGGCATTGGGCAAGGGTGAAACTTGTTCCATCGGACGAAAGAAACGAAAAGCTTTGGCAAAAAAATATCCAACTCCCGGTTCGAGGTGCACGGAGGGTCAGGAGTGGTGAAATTCTTGGAGAAAAATAGCCGGAGATCACTGAAAAACCTAAAGGTCCGGTTATAGTAATTTTTTTATTGCCACCCCTACCTGTCGTCCAGTACACTGCTTTTTCTCCTCGTCAATCCCTCCAGTCCTTCTGATAAATTCAATAAATCAATGCTTAATCTCTCGATGTCTAATATAAAAGGACACAAGAGAGAGAGAGAGAAAGAGAGAGAGAGAGAGAGAGACCGATTTTTCTCTTTTAATATCTACATTATTTTCTTCAGCTTTTAATTAATTTTCATTTTTATGCATTTATTTGTTCATTTGCTTGCTCGTTCTTTTGTTTGTTTGCTTATTATTTATTTATTCGTAGAATTAAATAATGTTTTCACACCAGGCAAGCGGGACTTACCCCCTCGTGTTGTACCTCGGGATGATGAAATATATAAATGCGAGATTATAGTGGAGAATTTGGAGCAAGTGGTGACACTGTATACGTTGGCGAGTGCGCGCGTGGCTTGAACCAGATCGGAACTGGCTGTTTCGTGGCAACAATGGACTCTTGGATGGTGGACTTTGAGTACTTTGAAGTAAGCTCACCATCCAAACTTATCCAGTTGATTTGTATTCCGCACGAACCCAACGAACGTGTTGCTACCCTCGTGTTTTCATTGTTTTGACAACGTTCTACAAGCCACGAGGAGAGAAATTCCTCGTTTCGCCATCCCGGCTCCCACCCCCACTTGGCCCCCGCGAAAAAACAAAAATTCGTTTAACGAACCCATTAAAATTTTCCGATATCGAATCACTATACATAATTCATGGAAAATTCCGTTTCTCGAGAAATTTTCCTATTCCTCCTCCTCCTTCTCCAGCCCCCCACCCCCTTACCTTTACTTTTCATTCTTTTTTCTCCTCCCCCTCTTCCTGGACCGTGAACGTCGAGTTTCAAAACTCTCCAAGTTCGCTCATCTCTCCCTCCCTTCCCTCCCTCCTCCTTCAGAGTTCATAATTAATTTATACCCCATTGCTAGATTCTATGCACGTGTAACGGCTCTCATCATTCATTGTTTTGACGAGTGCTGAGAATACTAGGAATAACCCCCTGAAACTCAGCTGCTAATTGGATACGGCCTAGCTTAAGTAATTAATACGTTCCCCGCGAATTTTCGCAGTCATTACCGAGTCATAACAATTAATTCAACATTTGTTTCCTTAATTTTTTCTTCTAAAGCTGACCTCATCGGGAACCAGAAGTGTCGATCTCCTTTTTACATCCCTCCCTTTTTCTTTTCCTCTTTCTGTATTTTGTTTTGTTTCTTTCCTTTCCCTTCTCTTCCCTTCGCTTCTCTTCTCTTTCTTTCCCTTCCCTGCGCTTCCCTTCTCGACCTTTCTACTCCCGCGTTTTATCGATTAATTATTTTTTCAACATTTTACCTCGGGGAATTTCTGTAAGGACGCGACATTTTCGTTGTGGTAGAATGAAAAAGTTGTAATGGTATATCCACATTGAAATTGAAGCAGTTCGTTCGTGCCGCTGAATGTTTCATATCGAATGCTTTTGGAAGACGAGTTTCCCGGAAAAATAGCGCGTTTGACTCGATAGCTTTATTAATTTCGTCGGAAATATCAGCTTCTATTCCAGAGCCGTGAATGTGGAAGAAAGAATGTTTTACGAGTCGAAGCCTCCGCTTGGTAGGACAAAAGTCACTTCCGGTGAAATATCATGGAAGCGTGATGTTGACATGACGAAACTGAACTTGTATCCCCTTGGATGCTTCCTGTAGAGCAAGATGTCCCCAGAAAATATATTCTCACACAAATATTCACCCGCGCGCCATCAGCCCCTTTCGTCCACCCCCCGAGAGTGAATTTACTCTGGAAAAAACCGTCAGAGAGCCCAGCTATCGTGAATTAATACACGTGAGAAAGTGTGTCAACACTCGAAATTCTCAACCCCCATAAGAATCGCCCACACTTCGCCGTGAGTGAAAAAACTCGCGTCATCGTTAGAAGAGGAGAGAGAGAGAGAGAGAGAGAGAGAGAGAGAGAGAGAGAAAACAAGTAAAGAAGAAGATAAAAAATAATCATAAAATTTTATCAAAAATTTATATCGAAAATTCTCGAGGGTGAGTTTTCACGGTGTTTTAAAGTTTACGTCGACGTATGCCTGGGATACGAGTATCGCCCAGTTTGAACGACGGGGTGAATATTGGTGAAAAATGGGGACTAAACTTCTCTCCCCTTGCTCTCGTGGTAGGTGGCGATCGTGTTTATCACTCATCACCTTGGACATGCGTGCTGCATTCAAGATGATAGCAGGAGATAGCGGCACGTACTATTTACCAGGTAACTAGGTAACCCTGAAAAGGCAAGAAAAAAAAAGTTGCCTGCTCGACGGTCAAATCCAAGGCTTTCAAAGAGAACGTGGCGCAAATAGAAGGAGAAATTTGCATAAATCACCGGACTACATTTGGTTGATCCCTCCCCCTTAATTTGCCATAACGAACACATCCCGATCAATCACTATTTACCCTCAACCCTCACCCCCTTAATTACCATCGTTTCATTTCAGCAGCACACACGCGCGCGGGTGTGTGAATGTGTGTGTGCGCGCGCGAACGCACGCGTATATGTAATGCGGATGATTCTCCGTTTTCGCATCCCTCCCCCGCCCCTCCGTTGGGAACAATAGAACTCCATTACGGGGGTTCGCGAAATAATCTCAGAAAATAATCTTGGGAATTTACAAGAGGAGCTCTCTCATTGCAGTTGGATGTTGCGAGTGAGGTAGGAGTGACTGTGAAAACTGTTAGGATTTTTAAGGGTGAGTTTGCTTAATTTCGACGTTCCCATTGGATTCAATGAAATAACGTCGACTTAGAATTGGTCGTTCTCTCTCATAGAGGAGAGATGTCTCAGTCGAGGTGATTCGTCCTCCCTAAACGAGTCGAAATGGCGACAGAGACACCATTCCTTGCTAGGGTAAAGATTTTGATCTGCCACCGATGTGACGTTTGCTCCCAGTCTCTCTCCCCCACTATCTCACCATTATGCTTTGACTAAAAGCTTTATGGCGAGAAATATGCCCGACTCGCGCGAGAGAATAATCTATGATCTTTCCTCAAGAAATTCGAGCTTTACGACCACTCGCTTCGTGTAAAATGTTATTCCACCCCCACCCCTTCCAGCAGCACCCCCGCTCGCTCGAATTCCAGCTCTTTCTTATTCCCAACTTATGCCTCCATGAGTTATGCGAATCTCTTGTAAATTTATCCACTCGCCCTAACACCCGCTCATCCTCCCACCCACGGTATTATTTTTAGAGCAAACGAGCCTTTAACGAGTAACCAAATGCATTTGTCTCTCCGCCACGAGTCGATTCTAATCCAGCCTGCAACTTTATCCACTCTTTGCTTTCTCCACTTGCTGTCGGTGGCATTCGATCTTCTCTCGCCTCCACCCCTTCCTCCATCGCGATTTAATGAAATCTCTCCCATTATTAGTTTCCGTGAATTTTTTAGTTTGGTCTCTCGGAGAATTGCGAAATTCGTTCCGGAAGTTCATTAAGGAGGGGAATGCTCAGGGAAACCTAAGGAGTCCGGTCCCAAGGACCATCCCTCCTCCTCCCAACGGGAGGGGGTGGACTGGGGTGAGGGTGGAAGCAGAAAATCACTTGTATCCACGGGAAACGAAGGAAAGAGTTGTAAAACTTTATACGTAAGGGAAAACGAGGATGAATTTCGCCGTGCAGGAGGATGCCATAGGTTATTGATTATCGTGAATGGTTTTATAAATAACTGATCGTGTAGGAGCACCCACCGGAGACGCGTTAATATCGCTTACCATGGCGTTCTTTAAAATCCCGCGCTGCGCTGTCACCTCCCAACGAAGGAAAATAATAATGTAGCAATCGCAATTAAGTCACCAAAATCCCATTTCTCACACTGTTTTATCACCCAACGTCCCCATCCAGTTTTTCTACTATTTCTCTCTCTCTCTCTCTTTTTCCCCACTTTCTCTCTCCCCTTCTGTTTCTCTGCACTTTTACAGTGTTCTCTTCTACATCCTTTTTGTCCGATAATAATTGTCTCCACTGAATCCAGTTCTGTTTTACGCGTTCATTCCCATTCCCAACTCCACCCTCGCCCAATCTTCCTCGAATTCACAAAACACAAGATAGGTTGGAATTGTTTCGTTTAAAATAATAGCAGTGTGCTCGATTTAATATCTTTAATCTGCCTTATATTCTATTTTTTTTTCTCTTACTTCCTTCTGATTTTTGTTCTCTTTAGCTTTTTCCAGCTGAAATCTTTCTCGATTTCTTATCTTACCTTTCTTCTTCCACTTCTCTCTCGCTCCCTCCTACTCCTCTTCCTGTTCACCGCCAGTCTTTATTGCGTGATTCTTACATTTTGGAAATCGCGCACGATGTAAGCGTTAGATAATGAGGTTTTTAATTAATTTATTCGAGCTATTGGATATTTCCCCTGTAATTTCTCTCAAGCGCTTTGTTGATGTAAGTATCAGAAAATTTTTTATCGGATTAACCGGCTAACAATGAATTATGCAGTTTCTTCCTCTTTATAAATGCTAAAGTGAAATTTAGTTTATTCCGCTAAAGTAGAACGTGGCATTTGAGACTGAATGCAAGAAGTGGAGCGCGACTAATAGAATTATATTTTTATCAAAGTGAAAAGCCCGTTGGAAAAAAAATCAGAGATTTTTCTTACAATTCAATACTAATTTCTCGCGTTTGCAGCACAACACTGAAAATTTAACAAAGGCCCGGGGGTTCGCTAAAGGGGTGCGAACGGCCAATAATAACGTTCGTTTGGGATGCGCGCTACCTTTATCGACCATATGGAAAAATCGCAGGGGAAATTTTTGCAGATTTTCGCCCGAGCGAGAATGGTCTCTCGTGTAAATTTTCCTGAGATTTCGTCGGAGCGACTGCGAGAGTGCCATTTTAGCATCTCGTCCGTGGAAACAGATGAAGTCGCGAGAGGGCTGGCGCGCGAGATTCTCCGTGTATTAGCAGTGGAAGGATTTATCTGGGTATTAAATTGTAGCTTTTAGGGATGTTTCGTGAATCCCTGAGATATGGTAATCGCGAATAATTGGTCGTTCGAGAAAAGAGCAATAAACGTCGATCGCACTCAAACGCGTTCCCATTGATTTAAGAGCATTAATTTAACGAAGAACGGTCCTCGTCATTTTTTCTCAGGTTAATTTCTACGGTCAGGTCATAGTTCGCGAGTCGAGAGGGATGCGGAGGAAAAGAGTGTGTGGGGGGTGAGAGGAGTCAGCGCGGCAATTGGCCGAAACAGAGCAGATTCCCCTGAGAGGAAGTAAAATAAAAGGAAATGGCGTCGCCGCTAAAACCTTTCCATCCAACTACCCCCCGCGATTTACGAGAGTTTTAAGAGCAGGAGTTTTCAGGGGGTGGAGGAAGATGGCCAGCGTACGGGACGTCCGAAACTCTAGGGGTTGACGAGAGTGGAAAAAACAAACTGGAGAGTTCACACGCCAGGCTATCGAAACATTTGGAACAAGAGACAGCGAACGCGTGTGTTCAGGGCCGTGCAATAAAATCAATTAACCCTCGGTGGAATGGCAAAAGGCCGGGGCCGGGGGCGGGGCCGGGGACGGGGGAGGAAAGGGCTAGGAAAGTTCGCCACTGACAACTTAGTTTCGGACTGGCAGGCCGCTTTAGTTATCGAGCTGAAATGACTCAAGGTTGTAAGTGCTTGTGTTTTACTTGGTGTAACGCAATCGCGTGCCTGATTAGAGTACGTGCCTTGTACTGCTCAACCGGTATTAGCTACCCTTTAAACTTGGATCATTCCATTCATAGACCTATCCATAAATCTCCCAGTGGCTCTCCCTCGGTAAACATTTTTTCATCTTCCCTCTCGCGTTAGTTACCCTCTCGTTGCTCTCATTGTCGATTAGCTAATTAAATCCTAATCGACTTGTTCCCGGACCCGATCCAATCCACTCTCGATCACTTACGGAAGTCCAATGGGAACCCGCAAATTTTACCGACATACTTGCAAAGTAGTTGGTTCGATTGATCCGTCAAGGGTGGTCGGGGGTGGAAGAAACACGGTGGGAACAGTATTCCAGATCGATGCTTAGGCAGTAATTACAAAGAGGAATTCAGATTTTATCGAGGATACCTCTGTTGAATGGAAGAGGAGTGGAGGAGCGAGGGGTATGCGGGGGTGCATCCGGAATAAGCTGTTGCTCGAAACGTCAATTTAGAAGTGCGAGATACATGGGGTAGGCGCAATTTAACTTTGACTACCGCGCGCGCATGGAGAAAAGGAAAACGTGAAAGCTGGAGAGTCCACGAGAGAGAAGGAGAGAGAGAGAGAGAGAGAGAGAAAATGTGTTCTTCTCCCTGTCGAATGAACGTATGAACGCGTCTGCCTCACGATACGTGTTTTCCTGAAAAGCACGCGATACTTTTGATACATTACACCATTTTCAATGCTTTTATATTATTCGTCGGTCACTGTCCCACGTACGTCGCGTATCTGCCAGCGTTAAAATGAATTTTAAGTAGTCATTAAAAAGCATCGGAAAATTTTTCATTTTAACGTCCACCAAATTCCTCCCGCTCTCCCTGCCTCCTGGTCCTCCACCTTAAAAAGCTAGATGATTCGAAGGAGTATCAACGATGGTGGTGGTGGTGGTAGTGGCGGTGAAGGGGTAGTGATAGACCGAAGAGGATTTTCTCTCGGGATTAACGGGGGAGTACGTTGCTTGTACGGGGGTAAGTACGGAGCTCGGAAAAGTCTGGGGATGCACCGTTATTTCTATTGAGAGGACAGCTTCGAGCTGGCCGGTCACGTCACAGAAACTTCGTTACTCAGTGTGCGAGTATCGATCCGCGAGTTCCACCGCTAAACGATCCCACCTCATAAATACATATGTGAGAGGGAGAGGGGTTGGGGGAGGTGAAGGCACATCAGGATGTGCTTTTGCAGAAATGGGCCGAGATCGTGCCAGGGGCTGTTTCCTTTGGCCAAGTACTCCGAAACTCGGCCTTCTAAAATATGAATGACCTTGAAAAGCCGAACTATACCCTGGAACCCCGGAGAATTCAGAGGAACACAGAGTGGAGAGGAGAGGAGTCGGCCTCGGGGTGGAAAAAGGGAAAAAAGACTTAAAAACCAATAACCACTATCCCGCCCCTCACTCCTGAACCACCCCTCCTCTTGACGCCGAGAAAAATCTACGGTAATCTCCGATGGAGGAAACAGGCCGGAAATCCGAGATACGCTCACAAATCCATTTATTTTAACTTCCGGGACGTTCTTGAGGAGTTTCATTAGAACCGGAAATCGCAGGAGTTCGCGAGATCCTCTCAGTGGCGGCAAATAATAAAAGCTTCCCTTCTCCTTTTGCACCACTTAATGTTTCGTGCGCTGATCGATTAGTTTTCTTAAACAAAATGGCCGACGCCAGTGGTGAACAATCGACTTTCGACGACTACTTTCGTTCCTGTCTCTATCTGTCTCTCGACTAAAGTTTATTAATTTTATTGTAATTTTGGGGGTACCATATGTATTAAGTGAGATCCTCTCGTTTTGAAAGGAAGAGACAGAGAGATAGAAAGTGAGAAGGGAGGGTGGTTGGGGGAGGATTTTGCGTGGAGAACAACGAGAACGGCTGTAGCCTAGTTGCATCTAGCCAAATGTGTTGTACCAGGCGTCATTCTATTTCAGCGTGTTGGTCTCGCGAGATGACGGCGATTAACCTTTAGCTACCACCGCCCACACTGTTTCATTCTAACGGATACGTGTCGAACATAAATTTTCACAATTCCAAACAACTGCTAGAGCACTGGTCTAAAACAAGTAATGGAAAACAAGGAACTGAGCGAACTATAAAATGATATTTCTAATAATTTAGTAGGATATTTATAATGTATAGCAAAATAAGTTTTTATGGTGACTCATTAACGATTTATTAATAAGTAATGCAAAACAAGGAGCTGAACGAACTAAAAAATGACGTTTCTAATAATTTAGAGGAATATTTGTAATGTGTGACAAAATAAGTATTTACGATGATTTATTAACGAGGAGGACTGTGCAGTATGTTTAATAGATTGATCGAGCGATTAATCGAGAGAATGAAGGCGCCGATTAATTTTTCATAAGGCTCGGGACAATTTTCCCCGTTACCGGGAAGTTTCGATTCGGTGCACCGATTAATTGATCCAGCATGACCACCCCCGGAACTTTGGTCGAATAATGATCAGCGGTTAGTCGAATTTTACCAGGAACCACCAGTGATTACCCCCGATGACACTTCGCGGAGTTAATTTGCCTCCGGGGAGAATTGTTTCACTCGTGAAATAACGCTACGCGAGCCGTTGCAAAATTCACGTGAAACTCGTGAAAACGAGGTGAATCAGTCGGGAAATAAATAGAGCAAGAAATTTTCTTTTTTGTAAAAAAAAAAAGAGGCCAGGAGCTTGTTTGAGCAAATTTTCCATTATTTAAAAAACAAAGTATTTGACTGATTAATATTGTTAGCCATGGAAATCAAGAGAGATAGAGAGACAGAGAGAGAGAGAGAGAGAGAGGAGTGGTGAGGCGATTGGAGAAAGACGGAGGATGAAATTGAGCTTTGAAGATTTTTCGAGGCTGGTTTCGGTCGTGCAAAACTGGGTCAAAAATGTGAATGATGTTCGAGCGATGTAGCGCGGGAGGCGTGATAGCAGTTTTTGCAGCCACTGTAAACCGCGTTTAAACTCATTCTATTCCACACATTAGCGGCATTCACCGAGAGAATGAACGGCCAAGTGGGATAAGCTTTGTTCCCGATACATTAGCTGAAACCTCTCCGCTGGAGTTTCACTTTTGTGCAAGCCCGAAGCTCCACTTTACATTATTTGCCCTCCACCGCTCGAAATTCAATCGGTCATCGATCAATGGTTCAATCAAACGCGGCAAATTAATAATGAATCGGTATACGAGTCGCGTTGACTATTCTGTGCGAACGTGAGCGCACTGCAAAACACACCCCCGCGGCGCCAAGATGGCGAAGGGTCTTCCGAAAGCCACCTCTTTGTCGAGAAGAACCTCGGAACTTCGGAACCTTGGAACCTTGAAACCTTCGGACCTTGAAATAAATTCATGCACCGGAGCCAGCTTATTTCGGAGTGCGCTGGAGAATTTTAAATAGCTCGGTTACCCTGGTAACCAGGCAATTGTTACTAGCAGCTCGCTAGATTTTTCATTTCCGCTTGACAATCGCATAATCGATAGGCAATTTAGTTCTCTCTGCGAGGAAAATAACGGTGATAGAGGGTAGAAAAGAGATTTTTCCTCTCCATCTAATTTTTTTCATTTCTTCCACGGAGCTTGGTTTATGCAGGAAGGGGTGGTGGATGGGGGTGCGCGTCGAGTTCAGAGCCGAGTTTGGGGAATGCGAACCTTTTCAAGTGCGTGACTCCAAACGGGATTCTACGGTTGGTTCCGAGGAACTAACAGGGAAAGCCACGTCGTCGTCGTAGTTGTCGTCGTCGTCGTCCTCGTCGCCGACTACGGGCACTTCCTGGTGCGCCGACCAACTGGGAATCGTCGTAGATGTGGGCGTCTCTCTAAACTCCGAGAACACGCGAGGAACTCGGAATACACCGGAGGAAAATAATTGTATGCCAAAGTCCGATATCGAAAATGCGTTGACAACTGGTAAAGAAAATGAATCTTCGTTAATTCCTCTCAACGAGATTCTGAATTAAATGTCCCTTTATTTCCTTTTTATATATTTTCTCTTCTTTTTTTTTCTTCCCTTTTTGTCAACTTCCCTCCATTTATTCCTTTCGAGAGAATTCTTTATTCTCTCGGTTCGTTCATTTATTAATATTTTCCCTCTTTTCCCTACATTCTTCCTACTTCCTCCGCGGCTCCTCCTCCTCCTCTTTTTCTCCTTTCTCTATTTTCCTTTATAAAACACATTGAACAATAACTCGAGTGGAGTTTAAGAAAAACACTAGCGGACACACGACAGTCGTGAAAATATCTTGAGAGGCTTGCGATATTTTGAGCAAAAGCGGTGAGGGGAGAGACTTCCGGGATAAGTCAGTCGAAAACTGGCAGAACCCGAGGCTGCTGCAATGGGATTCTTAAAATACGCGAGGGGGTTGAATTACGCCGCTTCCTCCCGAGGACTATAATACTAGTGGATGTAATATCGCTCTGATAAATATTGAAGTGTTTGCATTGGACCCTCCGAAAATGGACACTGTGAAAAGGCACCCTCGCCCCTTACAAGGGGTGAAGACACCCCTCTTGAGAAAAACCCCAAGGAAATATTTCAAGGGAAATATTAATATCCCGGTGATAACGTAGTTTTTCACTGATAATTCCTCGCCCCGATATTACCACCGTCGGAATAATAAGAATTCGCCGAGGGTGTTTTTTTTTTCGCTGGAAAATCTGCACCTTCTCGAAGAAACTCTGCGGTATTTCAGTCGATTAGTTGGTAGCATTTCACGAACCTCGGAACTAAATGAGATTTACAGGGAAACTGTTAGACTAACGGGACCCAGGACGATTGAAAGACGATCATCCGTGCACCGGGGAATCTCAAGGACGAGGCTTGAATAATAAGCGACGCAGTTGGCCAACCTGTTTTATCGGGAAATACGAACTTCTATTTCCCAATCTTCCAAAAATTCTCCTCGAGTTTCTTCGGATGGGATGGAATATTTAGGACCGGAAATATCACGGGAATTCTCGAGGAACCTTACCCCATAAACCTATGGATCTCACAATTTGACTCTTTCATTTTTTTTTTCCTCTCCGTTTCTTTTATTCCATTTTATTTACCGCCAACTTCTCCTCTTCTCGCCATCTTGATCAGGCAGGATGCTCTTTTTAAGAAGATTACGAAGTCGTACTCCCCGTCGTTCGTTTATTTATGAAACATTCACTCGAATTAAGCCAATTTCAATTAAAAGCTTTATGGAAGTTTTTCGCAATTTCAATATTGATGAGCAGGATTCTCGTTGGCTTTCTTTCTGCGGTTTTGATTTTCGGGGAGAGGGGAGAAGGGAAATTGGAACTTTCTCATTTTTCACTGGATCCTGAGCTCCTTGGAACGGCGCAAGTTTGAAAAACCGGAAATTGCGAAGTACCGAGCGATCATTTTTCGGTTGAGCGCGCATTTTTGGAGTTCTCTTTCTTTGATGCTTTGATGGAAATTTGTACGGTTTCGATCGAGATATTAATGCAAACAGGAAAATCCTTATTAGCATCGACCTGAAGTAAAACTGCTGGCAAGTTTCTTCCCTCGGGAGCTTTTTCTCCTCTCCAGTTTCGCGAAGCCCGTTAACTCCAGCTTTGTCCCCAACAACTGTTCCCCATTAAACGCTCTCTTGGCCCGAGTTGCGAAACGTTAGCGAATTTTTCGCGTCTCTCCTGGAATTTGCTATTAAAGCATGCGTTATTAATGTGATATAGCAAAGCTCTATCTCTCTCTCCCTCTCTCTCTTCTGCTCTTCCTCCTTTCCACTCGTAAAACAATCTAATTGTTTCATTATTCACACGTACACAAACATACGTACACTTTACCAGGAGAGATAATTCGCTCTGACAATTTTCAATGAGTATTACATGAACCTTCCTGTCACGTTCCCCCGGTAATAGTTGTAAAAATTTCACCTACAGTACCCGCGCAAATTTTTTCACATTTTCCATTTCCTCGAGACACGAATTCATCGAGGAGGAAGCTCCGAATTGTATAGGGTCGTCGCTAGAAAAGTAACACCGAGTTCCCCAAGTGAATTTTCCTCGGTTCTCCGGGAGTTTTGGGATTCTCCGATGTAAATGTGATTGAACACCTCTAGAAAAAATGCTGAATTGCCACCATAAAAGGCTCCCGGCTTTCCGGTGGCAATCATTTTCCTTCTACGGTGCACCGGAAGCTCGTAGCGATGAAAAACTTGTGGTACTCGGTAATGTATCCTCGTTCCACTTTCAGAACATGTGACCGATTATATTAGGGTCGTGTGAGAGGGCGAGTGGCGAGGGCGAGGGTGGAGCTAGGGAAAGTTTGTGGGTAATCTTAAGTGGTACCGCGGTGAAAATTTTCACCACGCATATACTTCGCGTTACATCGAAAAGGTTGTACAAATGAGAGAGCCAATAATTTCGATGAAGAAAATTCAATTGTGCGGAGGAGACGCCTCGAGTGGGAGAATGGAAGAAAAGCCAGCAGGAGCATCCCAGTGGTCCTCGGCGATCAATTGATTTCTCTGGAATCTTTCTGGAATCGTAACGTCTCTCCTCTTCCCTCCTCTCCCTCCCCGCCACCTGGTTAATACTTAAACTTTAATGCCTCGCGCTAAAAGCAATTTAAACGGATGAAAATTGAATGGCTTTCCATTAAAATTACATATGCCAAATGGATGGAATTAACTATTTGCATTTGCACGAATCATTCCGAGGACGCTAATTAATCGCGTTCCGAAGGGGTGGGGGAGTAGCCGAATGATAAATCGAGGAGTGGGAATTCCTGTCAATAATTTTACTACGAATAATATTTACGTACGATCCTTACCACTTACGGTAATAGGAATAATTATGTAATAGGGAAATGCGTGGTATTCGAACATCGTACGAAGGAATTTTCGACTGGCCCAATAATATTTTCGAAGAAGCATTCGACTTGGAAATGAGGAGGCGGGGGTGAATAATTCCCTCGATGAACATTCCCACGGTTGCAGTGAGCAACAGTCGGTTTCCGTCAAGTTTGCTTCTCCGCAGCTTGCAGCCGTGTGTGCAGCTATACGTAACAGCGAAAACAGATCCGAAATACGGGAAAATCTGACGAGGGTCGAAGACTCGTGGAAATTTTGCGCGCGTATGTGATGTAAGAGGATTTTCGACGGAAGCTTCCGGAAGCGGAAGCTCGCACGGAAGAGGAAAAAATCCAAAGAACAAATTTACAGTTGTCGTCAGCCTGGATTCACCGGCCAATTGTCGATCTCCTCCAATCCTGCACCCCCGCCCCTCCCCTCCAGAACAAACCAGATAGCAGAGAAGCACGTAGGGTACTACGGGAAGGGAGGGTAGGTGGGTGGGTTGGGGTAGAGATAACAGGAAAAAAACAAAAGAAATTCAATCCTCGCGAGAGAGCATACGGAACGTTCTCTCACGTCAAAAGAACGTGATTCCTCGCGAAAAATTATTCACGGTCACCGTCGGAGAGTGGCTCGAATTATAAATAACCAAAGTATCGGGAAGGGGTGCGGGGTGGGAAAACGACGAACGCGTCCGACGGCGGCTAATTATAATTTGTGGGTTCCAGGAGAATTTCAATGGTAAGTGGAATCTCTATCGGGGTGAGGTGTCAGAGGGGGTGGGTTGTTTTAATACGATCACACGGGAGCCGAGCAGCAAATACGTCGGAGCAGGAGTGAAATTCGAAAAAAGTCTTGGGGGAGACGTTGAGTGCGGCCTTCAGAAAGTCCACACGTGCAGTTTGAATGCTTAGCGTTCGTACGAATAGCAACCAGGCGTCTGCACGTGCGCCGGCATAAAAGCATACTACATTAACTATGTCGATAGTGCCTATTTTAAAATAATACCAACACCAACACTAATAGCGGTAGCGGTAGCAGCGACACCAACACCGAAAGCAACTGCAATGGAGCGTACGGGGGGTGAGGGGTGCAGCAGCATGGTAACCGCCGCTTATTCGAACAATACGCTTCGCACGATTTCATCGGAAACTGGAAAGTACGCGATGGGGCTAGTAGAAATGATTAGGCAAATTATACGAATTTCCATGAACGCGCGCTGCGATAAATTATTTTCGCGGTGGTGGTAGCGGTGGATAACCATTTAGCGATTATTTTATCAGTCACCGAGAGTGAAATTATGGTATTAATGCGTCGCGATGTCATTCCGTAGTCGCTCGTTGAAAAGTTGATGGAAAATTAGCGGGAATCTCGATGATCGATCAATTTCAGTAGTAAGACCTGAAAAATCTCAGACGGGAACTTGAAAATCTATTCGAGCGAACCGCGCTGCTGCGTGGCTGCTTCGGGGGGTGGAGAGGGCCCAGTGGTGTTTCATTTCAGCCTTTGCCTACCTCGCCCACTTGATTCATGTAGTCTCAACCCCGGTTCCCTACAGTTTACTCGATACGAGGAGAATTCGGACAATTCGAATACGGAGGACTTTTGAGAGGAATATGGATAGGGGTTGTTTTTTATTTTGTCAATTTCGGTGGTTACAATGCGCGAATGGATGTTTTAAATTTAACGGTAGGTATTTCGAGACTAACACTGATCGGCTTCGATCGATTCTCTCTCTCTCTCTCTCTCTCTCTCTCTCTCTCTCTCTCTCTCTCTCTCTCTCTTTCATTCTCTTTCTCCTCTCATTTCTCTGTCAACTCTCATTTTGCCTCCATTATTTTTTCCAAGGATATCCAGCCCGTCCAATTGCATTGAGAGTCATCGTTTTCCACGGCAATGGACACTTTACGGGAAAGTGTTATGCCATCTAGGAGAAATGGCCAGGAAAAACTTTCGGGGTCGGTGGACCGTATGCAATTGGACCGACCGTTTCCTCAAACGTTTCTCCTATCTTTTAGCGAAGGTGAAAACATTTTTCACGCTCGCAGAGAGTGCGTGATCGTTGACTGATAATAGCCTCCAAATGAAATCCATAAGAAGCAATCGTCCAGATAACATTTTTATCGAAGGGTTGAAATTATACTTCTCCCTCTTCTCACTCCACTTACGATAAATTATTTCGACCATTATGCTACTTTCAGATGTTTCATTGAAATTCTCAGTTTATTCGGCCAATTTTCCATTTCTTTCGTTTGCTCGCGGCACCCCCTCCCCCCTTCCGTTTTCTTGTTCCATTTTTCTTGATCCCGCGATATGATTCAACTTCATATTTCTTTCTTCATTATTCAAATCGGATAAGAAGACGAAATATGCGCCTTAATAATACCCTTCCCTGGCAAAATTCAGGGTTTGAGTCAGCTTCTTATTTCTGGCACATACTCAGAACTCTGCTCAACCCTTCTGTTTTAGGAGTGGGTTATGCTACCACCGCCCATTAGATTGGATAAACAGTAAAACGCTGACTATAGCACAATTATTGACAAACCAGTCACTGACCCTGTCCTAGATAGCAGATCTGTGCGGTACATCAGCGTTTCTCAAGCCTCAATAATTAACAACTTCGTTAATAATTAATTTTACCCTCCGCACATCAGCAAGAAAACATTTTAGAAATAATTCCACTCTCTCAACGTAACGAAGCCAATATTTTTATCGATTTCGTCGGTGTTGTTTCGCTAGGCTCTCGCAAACAGTTTTTTCGGTAGAAAAGGACAAGAGAGAGAGAGAGAGAGAAAGAGAAAGAGAGAGGACAATTATACAAAATACGATTAAGTAAAGCTTGCAAAAACTGGGGATGGCGCGGGGATGAAATTGGTCGAAAAATATCGGAGGGAAAATGTCACACTATTTTCTTTAATGTCGTGATTATCCCCGGTGCTTAGCAATGACACTGAAGATTACTGGCTGGCAGATGCAAACCACATCGACATTACTGCTGAATTCCCATCATCCCCCATCATCCTTCGGGAACTGGGTTAAGAGTCGAATTAAATTTTTCCCACCACAAACAGAATTCGCCTAGCCACGATAAGAAGGGGTAGGAGGAATAGGAGGAGAAGTTACGGAGAAGAAATTCTGTCTCTACAATTAAGTCAGTCACATTTCACCCCCGCTTCCCGAAGATTCATTCTTGCGCATTAAAAGGATTTTCCAAAAGTATTAGTGGGAAATATGAATAATGAAAAGCTCCTTAGCACAATTATGGACCGTGAGGAGAGAGAGAGAGAGAGAGAGAGAGAGAGAGAGAGAGAGAGAGAGAGAGAGAGAGAGAGTTGGGTAAGGCTAAAGGGACTCGAGAAATTTTTCTCGAACGATCAAAGCGAGTTCAACCAATCAACTCCTTCTAGATTAGGGTTGGGGGAGGGGGAATCGCATTAACGAATCCGTCAGTCACGGATTTAAGGAGTTCAGGTCTACGAGGGTCGGGCCAAATTGCAAATTGCTCCTGTTTAATGAAATGACGATTTAATGGGGCAAATTAACAAGCTCTCGACGGAATATTTCTTCGACGAGGGTGGAGGAAGAAGCTATCGGCCGGAGATTTAAAGAGTTCCTCCGCAGCTTTTAAGGAGCTGTCCGACAAAAGGGACTCTTCCCACGATGAGACGACAGTTTGATAAAAAGTTCCGTGGCGAAAACTTGCAAAGCGACCCGGCCATTCTTACATTCGTAATATTCTAGTCTGGAATATTCCCAGAAAGTCGCGGAGCTTTTCTCCGGGGAGATGGGGTGGGTGTGTCAGGAGAATCAAAGAGAAAGAGAGAGAGAGGTGATAGTGAAAGCGAGCGATTCGGGAGTAGCGAGAAATCGGAAGTAAACCAGAATTCACCGGATATTGAAACCAGAGGATTCAGCTTATCGGAATACAGTATTATTCCTCGAGCAATTTCCCTCTATCTTAGTTCGTGGTACACTTTTTAAAATCCTCTACTAGTTTCGAGTTTGGCGAAGGTTCGTAAAGGCTGTTGATGCAGAGGATGTTCCGTAAGATTCGACAGAGGAGAATTTTGCAAAACATGGTTCGTTAAATTCCATTTAAAATTCCAGTACTGTTTGAGAATGACGATACTTGATAGAAATTTACAAGAAAGTAGTTTTATCGGTAGGGAAGAATGAGCAGGTTGGCCTTGGAATATTGAAAGCAGAAGTGAAGTTATCAGCAGATAGCATTATTCTATCTATGGCGGCGTTTGCTCGTGCGCTTGGTTGCTTGGTTGCTTGGTTGCTCGCTCGTGCCAGCTGCAATGCAATTTTCGTACCGCGAAAGGCTCTCCGTCGAAGCTTAAGCTCCCTTTGTTCTTCGGCAACCCTCCCGGAAAAGAAGATTTCGCTTTTATTCCTCGGGATCCTTCCTGATAGCAATCCCAACGTGTCTTAAGAGAATTTCAAGCGAAATCTTACTACACCCTCGATATTAGATGAAAAGAAAGCTTGAAACTCGACTAATTTCATCCCCTTTAAAGGCCACGCCATGGAACTCGGTATAAATAATGCGACCGAGTTAGCTTCGCTGCGAAATAAAATTCTTCGAGGGAGGGGTGGAAGGAGGGGATGCGCGTGAACGAATTTAGCCGAACTAGACCCGATTATGCAAAACCCTAAGCAAGGGCTCTAATAATAAGGCGAAGCTTAGAGCATCGCTCGGAGACGGGGGTGGAATGAAAGTTCCTTGCGCGAAAGTCTCGGGCAAATATTTTCACTTGGAAAATCCACGTCGACAGGGTGAGGGACAAGAGGGGTGTTTCTACCAAATGAGCCGAAAGGAATTCAAGGAAAAATTCTAACTTGCTCGGAAGTTTCAGAATATTTTTTAAGTAATAGAAACGGCATTAACGATAGTATGGTAGTAGTAGTAGTAGAAGTAGTATCGGTAGTAGCAGTAACAGAAAGCTCGTGGCAAATAAATTAGAAAATAGAGTGAAAGAGTCGTTGGAACGATATTCAATCACCGCAGCCCGGAACTTGGTTAATTTGATCGCGCGACAGGGGTGGAAAGGGGTGGTGAGGCGTCGCGGGATGTTCGATGGAAATCGGGTGAAGTTTAATTGTCCGACTGAGAAAAATTTGCGGGTGCCGAGGAGCCGGGGTAATTGTTAATTCCGGCTGTTTTTTAATCGCGGTCGCTGCCGAGGGTAGGGGGAGGTCGGGGGTGGAAGTATCGACCTTGGCTGTTCTCTCGGACGGTTTGTCTGGGGAAAGCTCAGGGCCCTTCGATCGAAAGCTCAAAAGTTCCGGCGAGTCCTTGAAACTGCCCTTCCGAGGTGTCGCCCCGAGGAAACACACCCCTACGTGGCCTCGTCACGGCATGCAGTGCCACATCACGCCACGTCGCGCCACCTCAAGTGGAATGCATTGATTATGCACACTTATCTCACGCTCGATGCACTTACCTTAAGTGTGTGCACGCTTCCATGAACTCGGCCTGCACTGGCTCTGGCGTTTACATGCGGTAACATTGGTCACCCCTGGAAGACTGAAACTACAAGATGTCCACAAGGGTGTTGCGAAGCACGTTTTCAAAAATGCGTTATCATTTCAGACGAAAAGTAATATGTGTTTTGTTTTCACGACCCTTCGCTAGACGCCTTAACAAATAACATAAGAAAAATTAATAATTGTAAAATAACTATATACGAGCGTCTTAGACGTCTCTCTGTGCAGCAGTAGTCGAGGCATTCTTATCGGAATTATTCATCGAATTATTATGGAGATACAGATGCAAATTTCTCATGTACTACATATTTTCTTATCGGGTCCTTTTCTTTAATTATTAACTTATCTTAATTCTTGCGCGTCGAGAGACTGCGTTATACCCCTCGAACATGTGCTGATTATTGCCGTGTTTCCCTTGAATTTTTCTCCATACTGTAAAATCATTTGGAAGAGCGTTGTTGGTGCCGTTTGATCATTCGATTTCTGAGTTTCCCTTAGAATGGGGGTGGACGGGGTGAGAAAGTTCGTGTGAGAGATATAGTAAATAACATGGGACTCGTTGAATTTGAAAGATTTAATAGTTGAGCGTGTTACGCTTCTATTTCACTATTGTATTGGTTTTCCTTTTCTGCTTTTCCCACGTTGCACGTAGCAAGAGGGGAAAGGGGGTGATATCTCTGGTGATTTAGTCTCCCAGGTCCAATTTTTCCGTCCGTGAAGCACAAAGCGAACAAAGGCACGTCACGTGCGCTTTTCGTCTTAAGTTCTTGCTCGTTTTCCGGAAAAACAAACGAGCGCCCACCTTTTGGTCCAAAACAAGACTATCTCTCGATAAACTCTCTGTAATTCCGCTTTCAATCGTCCTAATGTCCTAACCCTTCGTTTCAAAGGTTGGCCGTCAATTCTAATCCCTCGTACGAAATTCTCACTGTTTTCTTTGGGAACCCCTCAGAATTCTATAGAACTGTCCCGGAAGACTTTAGAGTTTCAGGGAAATTCGCGAAAATTTTCCTTAAAACTACCGCTAATCCACCCCATAACCGCGGGGAATGTTTTATGGGGTTTCTCCGTGGAATCGACGGTAGTTCGAGCACTTTTACGTGTACAGTCTTATCAGACATATCAGGAATTATAAGGAATGGGAATTTCCTTGGGCAAAGTGTCATGGCGTCGGCAAGATTTTATTCTTGCACTTACCTCTAGTATTTTCAGCATTTCGGAGAATCATAGCCGTTCGAACATTTAAGCCGATGGTTTCTCGATCTTGGAGATGGCAAGATTTCGTTCTTTCAAGGTGGATCCTGGCTATGGATAAAAGTTCGTTCAGAATTTTCATATGTGTTTTTCAGGGACCTGCCGCGCTACGCTTCCGGTTTCGATAACCCTATAGATTCGGCCATTTTCCCTTCTGATCTCACCATTCTCTTTTGTGACGGTACACTCTTCCCCATTATTATACTCTTCTGAACGGCTTGCACCGCCTTTCCTATTCTACTTGAGAACTCCCCCGAAAAACTTCGCCAACAAAGATTTTTCCTAGCGCGATAAAATGTTACTACTTCTTTGGGATATGTTGATCTCGATCGATTAAATTTTATTCATCCCTCTTGAAGAAAATCACTGGCCAGCTTTTCGTCTTCCAATTTTAAAGGTTAAGGTCCCCTCGTAATTCATAAAAATCCGCACGAGCACAACCTCGCCTGACAGAGGAGAAAATTTTTCTGGAAAATGGGGATTTTTCATTTTCCTCCATGTTCCAAAGTAAGTCCGGAAGATTTACTAAATTGCAAAGTTTTAATTTACCTTGCACTTTTACCGCTGGAATTTCCCCTTTCGTCCATTTGTTTTTCACATCTGATCTTTTTTTCATTCGTTTCCTGATTTGTAGCTCTTTTAGTGTTCCCAGATTTCTCTCACTGTCATGTAACATTTCTGATTCTACCTGAACGCTTCAACTTCTCCCATAATCCGGGAAAAAGCCGGGAGTAGATTTCTGGCACAGCGATAAAAAGTTTTACGAGCCCTTTCTAGAAAATACATTCAAATTTATCAAATTACGCTCTGATCCTTTTTAAATGGTACATCACTCCATTCGTTATTTAAAAGGTGATTCAAATAAATAATTCTTTACAGGTGATTTTCTTTATTGTGAGATCATTCATTTATCTATACAAGGAACGCGTGTAAAATAATTTTTTATTTGTATTAGTGAATACCGCCAGTCGTACTGTAACGTGAAAGAGAAATATGACGAAAAGAAGCGATCGATTAAAAAACTGATTGAAATCCCTTATCTTGTGTTTTGTAAGAATTTTTATCTAGTAGAAATTTCTTAAAGAATCGTGAAATCTTTCCATTTTAGTCTCTTATCCTTAAGAAAACTTGGCAGAGGCAAACAAGATATCTTAAGAATTGTTTGTGTATGTTTATAAAGAATTTTTCAAGTTCTCCGAGGGAGGAAGAGAAAAAGAGGGATGGAAAGAAAGAGAGAGAGAGCACTTGAAAAGGTTCTTTAGAAGTTTCATTCAGTAAATTTTCTTGTGTAAAGAATCCGTCACTTGAGTTTTTATTTTTTATTTTTTTTTGTCTTTTCTCTTTCCTGGGCAAAGATAATAAATTAATTAGAGGATAAAGATAGAAATGAATTTGCAAAATTAGTGTAACGGGCCGGAAATAATTTCAGTAATAAAAACCGTATTAACTGCGACCTAAAGAAGTCAAAGTTCGAGATGGGGGAACTCATTAAATTTTAGACAATCGCGTTATTTCATCAAAGTTTCCTTAAACTTTCTGCCGGTAGTCCAGACAGTGGAGCCACGTTAAACGAGAAGATACAGTCGAAAGATAAAATTTACACAAAATTAACGAAACATCCGGAAGCTTCATTACGTAAGATTGAAATGCAAAATTTTGCCAAGAGTACAGCCAGAGCCAGATACGAAGTTCCAAATTCTACATTCCAAAAACACCGTACATACATCGTAATACACTTTTAAAGAACCATCGCGATTTTCACTGATTCTCCACGTCGGTTTTCAGGGCTTTCCTATTAATTGCACGCGGAAACTCGATAATTCACCCCCCCCCCCAGAATTTCTAGCTGAAAGCACTGAGAACTTTCGTTTTGCCAATCGCCCCTGATGGTGTGTTTCAGATAGATTAGAAGTCCAAGACTTAGTTAGTCTGAAACTTCAAGCTTAAGCGGAACTTCGGTGGATGCTACGTAAAATTAAATGAACTTACTTTGAAAATGAAACAATAATGTTCCTAGGGGTTGAATCGATTACCGTCGCGCAAGTAGCAAGTAAAATTTATTAAAAATTTAACTGTTCCTCAAGAATTTCATCCCTATCGTGTTGCGTATCTTCCCTTTAAGCGTTTAGAATTTCGTCGTCGCAGAATTTGAGGCAACGCGAGGAAATGCTGTGACATTGTATTGTGGTTAGGTAAATTACTGGTTCCAGTAGATCACTAATAAATTCGCGTGAAAGCGATAGTGACATGGTGTGTGTCCACATATCCCATTATCTTCGGCAGTGAATGCCTCGTTAATGCGAGTTCAGACGACTCACCTGCCCCCTCCCCTAACTCCACTCACCCTCATCTGTCATCTATAAATTCTCTACCTGGTGAATACCGTCCTCTCCCGTTCACCGGGATGATTACAACGAAAATTGTCGTTGTACGAATATCAATCATCGAAACCGAATGGAACCCTTAACACCCTTTACATCCCTTCTCCTCCTATCCCCGGTCAACGACCTTAATTATTAAATAATCCAATAAACGATTCTCTCCGTGTGTATTTACGATTCTCTTTTAATATTTTACAAACGCTCGAGAATCATTAGAAAATTAAAATATAATATTTTACGCAAAAGACAAAAACAACAAAAAAAAAACGTAAAACTGGCGTTGTAGAAGTTATTAACTTTTCTGGAAAATTAATTTTCATAGGTTTAATGCATTGTCAAATGGGGTGACTGTGGGTTATACGAGCGCTATTTCTGTCGGTGTATGTGCACAGTGATAAATCTGTCCCTGTAATAATAATCCTCAAGGCACAAATGTTGAGCGGGAATATCCAGCGACATTACGGAAATGACTGAGTGGCCGTAGAGAATATCCGGGCATGATTAGCACTGGTTTAGTATGTATAACATTGTGTACGTTTGATTAACACTAGTCTTCCGTAATTGATCCAGTTTATCTTTACTTCAAGACTCTGGATGGATTCTCCAACGATCTTTACCAAACTCGCGTACCTACGCTGGTTCTCCCTAAGCTCTAAAATTTTTTCCTCCCTTAGCTAAGCGGTAATGGCATACAAATAACTCTCGGTCAGTCCACCTCGAAAGCAAATTTTCATTTTACAGTTCAATCCCCGTGGTAGATTACGAATCTTTGCGGTAAATGATTGCTTGGGATAGCAAGCACGGGCGTAGCTTTGTAAATTTGCAAACGTTTAACGAGTAAATAAAAAATTGCTGTTTAATCCCGCCGATTGGTATTTACCGACTGAGCAACTCTACGAGATCAGCTTAATAGTTTTTATAGAGCACGGATTTAAAAAGAATTTCTAATCATTCCAAGAAAGTTTTCTCTCTTCTCTCTCTTCTCTCTTCTCTCTCGTTCTCTCTAAGTCCATTCGAAGCGTTCAATACGCACTCTGTGATCGACTCAATCCACAACCGCGCCCGTGCAAATAATGGGATCCACGAGATTGCAGATAAGAGCTCCTGCGTCGACACGGAAGAATCAATTTGAAAAAAAGCTGATTTTATTCTAAATGCACACGTTGCTTTCCAAGGCAGACACGTCGAGGAAAATATTTTTAGCGAATATTCTGAAAATTATCGTCAGTCTTAAGCTAACGGTATAATTTAATTGCATCTGTTGTACAGCCAATCTCATTAATTCCTCATTAGTTTTCGTAGCTGATTCATCAAGTTTTCTCGATGGATTCGCTTGGGTGAATTAAACTGATATCACGTGTATCACGATGGAACCTTGGGGGGAATGTTAGGAATTGACGGAATGTGTTGGTGCTTGACGAATTTCCGGACTATCGAGGGAGTATTTCTTCCATTCGTCCTTGGACCTTGCCTAATCTCCGCACGAGAACTCTTTGAACGGGGGCGGAAGTGTGAAATTGGAACATTGTAGCGTTCCTGCTAAAGAATGGCGTGGCAAAAATGGTTAAGGGCTAAAAAGCAGAGGGGGTCAATTTCTGTAGGGAAGTCTTTGTCTTGATGGTAGAAAAATTCGGTGCACTTCAGATCGGATGAAGAGGCATTCGTTGGGGAGAGAGGGAATGGGATCGGAGGGGTTGCTGGCTCTTTGATCCGGTGCCTTTTAAGGGTCGCTTTTAATCCGCCCTGCTAAAGCATATAGTGCCAGACGAGCGCATTCATCGGAAGGGTACCAATCGCGACCCTCCCACCTATTTTTTTTCACAGATAGGTCTTAAAAGACACCCCGAACAGATCCACAGGTTATTCCAGCGGACTTTATCGAAAGTTCCAACAAAATAAATTGCTTTAAAAAAAAGTTGCTTTAAAAAATCCGTCTAGCTGCGGTGACTTCATTCATCGGCATAGGGACCAATCGTATACACGGACTTCTCTATGCACCGATTGACCTTCGGAGATTCAGGCTGTAGAGATTGAGACAAATTACCAACGTAGAAGTTTTCGAGAGTGACAAAATTTCGCGCGGTCTCGATTGGAAAGAGTTCACTGAGAAAATGAAATTCAATGGACGAAGGCTATGAGAGTATAATTTTTTCCGATTATCGGTTATAGAGTTTCATCGGCTAGTGGCCATTTTCCTTACGGCGTGTGGTCCTCTAGCAACGTCACGGATTAATTGGTCCGTGTCTTCTTCCAGCTAGTGACGTTTCTCCGTAATTAGTTCTTTCCCTTTTGCATCCGGAGTTCAGTGGACCATGGATGAAATTGTGCACACACACACATACACACGTAAACGCTGCATGTGCTAACGCGTTTCCCTTCCGGTTCACCAATATTTGTCTGAACGCCTGCACTTGTAATCCGGATAATAAAGTTTGGCGACAACCGCTGCTGAAGCTGCAAAAGCCCTCGACTCGAACCCTGTTAGTAATTAATTCTTTTCCGGAATCTCACCCCCTTCAAGCGAATTCTCCGAAGATCAAATAAATTATTTGGGAAAATATCAATTCCGTGATATCGCTTGACACACACACACGTACACGCTTCGTCGATGTAATATGATATACAGTGTACGCATGGGTATTTTACTAGGGTGGTTCTCCACTTTCACAAAATGCTTAACACGAATTATAGTACAGTGTGGTTTTCTACTAATCAATGACAAATACCTCTCATAATAACTTTTATTTAACAATAATAAATTGTACATTTAAGGGAAATTAAATTGATATTGATCAAACAAATTATAGCCGAGCTTTAACGAGCATATTAATTTCCGAGGTATTTCGTTCATAAAGCTTGAGAGTTTAATCAGTGAATCAATCGTTTGTTTGTTTGTTGAATATTAATATTTGCTATTTTTGGACTAATTTCCATGGAAAGTGGTTAATCTCGCGCTTAGCGTAGCGGAATTCTGCATTAGCGTCTATTTCTAGTGATTCAGCTCAACGAATGGTCAGCCAATGCGTTGGTTAGTTGATTTCGTTCAGCAACTTCGGAATGTCACAGTTAATGAAGCTATCTATGTAGACTCTAATACCATAACGTGACGTGCAAGTTGTAATTGAGTGGTAGGTGTGCGATGCTAGTCGATATGGCTGGTCACGTGCTGAAAATCGAAGCTTACAGGACGAAACACTACACAGTGTCTCTTGGAGCAATTATTGATGTAATACCTGCAAAATCTACTACGTGTTAAACTAGAAATTAGTGGAAACTACACAATTGAGACTGTCAATGAAATCACACAGATATTGCGCGAGCCTTTGCTGCCGAATTATACTTCGTTCCACTGAATCATTGACTTTTCTACTGAAATTCATAGGGGGTCCGTAATTGCCGCAGAGCGAAAATTTTCACCTCCACTGGAGGAACTCTCACTTTTCGATAATTCTCAAGGTCTTTGCATCGAAGGAAGAAGAAAAAGAAGAAGAAGAAGGATCCTGGTTAAAAGATTCGACTAAAAATTCTAAGAAAGTGGTTACGGCTGAGAGGAAGGAAGTTTCGCCGCTAGGATAAAACTATCGAATAAAATTTTTATACGAAGGAACCGAGGGAGAGAGGGAGGCCTCGTGGAAACGTTTCCATTCTTTCTTTCGTCCAGAGATTCCTCCTCGGCACAGTGCCCAGATTGATTAGAACGCCCTGATGTAAAAAGGAACGTGCAACCCACTGATAATCAATTTTCAAGTTGGGGCTCCTGGTAAAAGCATTGGTTTTCACGTCAGACGATAGACTCATCCTTCCATGCTTTTCTCTCGATTCACAGAGCCCTCGTATTCTCCCGTTTCTCGTTCTACATCTATTTCACTTCTAGCCCGCTCCACTCGACTAACACCCCCCCCCCCTCCCCTATTCACGCGCAGCCCTCTCCTTGGCAGGCGAGGAGAAAAAATGTTCCCGCTGACACAAAAATTAGCCCTAAACAATTTCCACGCCTCCCTTCGTAGGGTTTGTCCTATCAGCACACATTTTGCATCCAGGACTTCCACCATTTACATGCACCCTCGCTCCCACCCCTGCTCCTCCTCGACTCTCCTTATCCTCGGGTTAAGCATTCCCCTAGATTATTTCTACGAGATTTCTCCCACTATCTACTTTATCCAGGTTCCCTAGAAGGATTAGTCCAGTCTCTCATCCAAATCATTTGTCTAAAATCTTAAAGCAGCAGTTTCATCCCTGAGCTTTCGTGTATGCAATTTGCATAAGACTTTTATTCTAACGTTGATCTAGCTGCATCGCTCGGGCTTCTTATTTGGAGCTTTTGTCTAGGTCTTTCCCTAAGTTTTTTATCCAGGATTTTCCGCGCGCGCGCGCACGAGCGCAGGTTCTTTAGCTAGGATTATTACCGTGGATTTTTCCCAGACTTTTTGTTTCTGCCTGCTTTTCTCGGGTCTTCGCTCCGGGATTTTCGACGCGGGCTCTTTTGTCTAAGATAAGCCTTCTCCAGCTTCTTCTCGGCTTGTCTCGTATTCCGCGGGAAAAGCCCGGAGCACACACGCGCAATTCCTACAGGAAGACTAGGAGTGGCCTACTACGTCGCCCTACGTATTTTACGTTACGCTTTTAGAACAGGTAAATATGAAACGTGGCCCTGCGTTCCGGCGAGATTGAAAAACTGCTCCGTTCTCTCCTGCTCCGTTCTCTCGTTTATTTTGTCCGACAATATGAGCAAACGGAGAAACTTTAGCTGTGATTTTTCATTTTGCACAATCGTGCTTCCATGGCTTCAATATAAAATATCCGCCAATCCCACCCCTCCCCCCTCCTCCTCCAGAAATATTTCCTTTAACTCTATAAACTCTTTCTCTCTCTCTCTCTCTCTCTCTCTCTATCTCGTACTCTTTTTTTAACTTGCTCCTTTTTAATAAACTGTTTAGGCAAACTATCTAATTGAATTTATCGAGATAAGGGAGGAAGCTCAATACCCCCCCACTCACTCTTCCTATTGTTTAAAGGCATCTATCGATCAATGAATTTGGTTTGGCGAACCTTAGCGGACTTGATCAAGATGGTTGAGCAGAATTTCTTTTAGTACGTTTCACTCCCTTTTTTACTTTCTTACTCGAGACTTTCGAGTTTTTTAATTAGGAAATATCCGCGTGGAGGGGGGAGAAAACGCACATTTAGTGAATGGTCGAATGATCTTGTTTCCTGGCGTAGTTTTTCAGTAATCACCATCACCATTACTACCACTACGAATGCTGACAGGCTAGTGGAGAGAATATCCGGCTAAGAGCACCCTCTATTTTGAGTAAAAGCCCCGAAGAGGCGAAGAAGCGCGCTATAAGTTTTTGTTTACTGGACGTTTCAAGTTTCGTACATTTCTAGCCAACGCATTCATAAGAAAAGTTTATCCATCCGGAAGAAAGTTTTCGACCACGGCATTTCCGATTTAGAAACTCGAGCATTCAACAAACCGGAAGTTACGTAATAAAAAATGTCCAGGGAATTTTTTCATGCGAGAATCATTAGAATCTGAAGAGTGTCCGGGAATATAAAGTCTAAAGGGATATAAAAAATATGCAGATATCCAGCGAGGGATTTTCAATGGGACCCAATGAGACTGACGGGAAAAAGTAAAATTCGCAAAAAGTGCAAACTAAAATTAATTTGTTTTTTTTTCTCCTCTCTTGTCTTGTCTCGCCTCGTCACGTCTTTCCTTTGGTAAAAAGTGTTTTTCATTAGATCTCGGGTAACGCTTAGGTTTTCACAACTGTTTCTCGGAATAGAAGGAAAGATGAGGAAAAAAAGAAATCGAGATAGAGAGAGGGGGATGAGGAAGACGACGAGAAAGAAGAACAAGAAACTCAATATAGGGAGATTTTTGACGGAGACCCACGAGTAAGAAAATTCATGCCAGCTTACGTTACGTTAGCCCCAGGATCCTTAAATATTATTCATAGATTCATATCCCTGTATAGAAACGGGATTGGATCGGGGGTTATAAAAAATTCCTAACCAATATGGTGGTACTGCATAGAGAATAGCACTCGACACCGACGCTCTCCTTTTAATTACTTAGCCATTGCCGAGAATGGCCAATTCTTAAATGGCAGAAATTCAACACTCGTTACGTAAGCCTCTGGAACGAACTTAATGTTTCTCGGACTCTCTCGCCATTTGGCGGCCATTTTGAAAAAGCATAAAATACCACATCTATCATTCTTTTGAATACTTTTGCAAGTTTTTATTATAATGCCTCGTACCTTTTTCCACGGACAGGTTATTGAATGACGTTAATGCATCCCCAGCCGATTTGCAAAGCTCTCAGTAACGACTTGCGCGCGAACAATGCCAGATAATAATAACTTTAATTGCGATGATAATTACACGCGCATAGGTGCGCCATATTTCACCTGAATTCGAACTCCGTCATTAGTCGGACGTGGGCGAAATTCGATTTGACGTCTATTGCCTTTTTATCGCGTTTCACTTTTCGCCATTATCGGAACTTCTGGTACGCACGTACATTTCTCGCTTTTCTTTTCTTCCTCTAGAAGATCAACTTCGATTTTGATCGAGTTATTTAGCATTCTCATCCACCCCCAGCAATCAGCCGGTGCTATTTCACGTGAATCATTCTCTCGTGGATTCGTCTCTCCCTTTACGTCATTTGTACACGTCTCTCTTTTCAAGAAAGGAGAAAGAGAAAGAGAGAGGGAGAGAGAGAGAGAGAGAGAGAGAGAGAGAGATTGGGAGAGAGACCAAACTCTCGCTATTTCAGATAATCATCGAGGCTTTTTATCGCTACAGCTTTGCTGCAGAAGTCCCTCGGTTTTAGGATTTCAGGGAACTTTACCTACATCCATCCTTTTCCCAGCGGTGGAAGTTTCGCCGAGTCTCACCGGGAGTATCCTGGGCATAAGGAAAAGAGCGTTTTTGTCTCCTTACAGAGTTCCAGACTGTGAGTCGTCGGTTGCCGGGGCACAGGCAGCAGTCAGTCCGTAGCGGTGGTAGCAACAGCAGCGAGAGGCCACGAGAATTCGGTCGGGAACGATCGAAAACTATCGGAAAATTAGGCTAGGATGGCGACGACGACCAAGAATGGATCTTGATAGATCTCGATCGGTCGGCTCCGCGAGATCTTCGCCGCGCGAACTGCGCGGGCCGGGGGGCCACGCGAACACGAAAATGCAGCAGCCTGACAACAAGAAATCAACTCGCTCGAAACTTCAGCCACTGGAGAGTCTCCTGTCGCCCAAGGTCAGTAAACTCCACCGAGCAAAGTTATTCCTCCCCGAAGAAAGTCGAACCTGAGAAACTACCCTATCGGAGCTCGCTGTCAATTATACCCCTAAAAAGGAGATTCGGTTTGGCAATTTATCTTGGCCGATGTCGTTGACGCGGGACCTGGGAATTAATGAAGGGGTAGCTAGCCGGCTATAGTCGGCCGGGGGTGGGCGTGAGTGGGTGGCATTAATCAAGGCTTTCCAATAGTAGTTTAATAGGTGGTTCGCGGCGCGCAGTTTCCAATAGTAGTCTGATTGTTGGTTCCTTGCAAGAGGTTTCCAATAGTAGTCCAATTAAACTATTCGATAATAGTTTAATAATTAGTTGCTCGCAGCAGCTCTTTCAATCTAATACAATAAAACCACGCTCCTCCCGCCTTCCCCGCTGGCTCTCGCTCCGAAGAAGAAGAGCGGCATCGGTGAAATCAATAACTATTCTCTATAAACAATCCAAGAATATTCCAACAGAAGCCACCTAATATTCTTCTGGAGAGAACCCTCGCAAGAATAGTCCTCAATGAATTCCCCGTAGATTTCCAATAGTAGCCGGACAATTGCTTCCTTGCCGCGGGGGCGGCGCGCGCGTGCAATTACAGTCTTATAATTGCTTCTTTGGCGAAGAATTTGAACGGATGGTTTAATTAATTGGTTTTTGTTAGCGGGACGAGAAGGGGTCGGAGCGGACCGGTCGGCCTCTTCTCGATTGAGCGGAGCTTCGAATTCCCCGAAGAGGGCGGGAGGGAGGGAGTGGCGGGTGTCCAGGGGATGCTCTTGGAGATTGGCGGCAAGTTAACGGCAGTGGTTTCTCTCTCAGGGGGTGGTGGTTTCGGGATGAACTCGAGCGGGGAATCCGGCGGGACGATGTCGGAGGACTACGAGGTGACGATGTCCGGAGGATGCGGCCCGCCGGAGGAGGAGACCGGCTCGAATCTGCCGGCGTGGGAGGCTGCGGCGGCTTCCCTGACCTTGGGCTTCCTGGTGCTGGCGACAGTTCTGGGCAACGCCCTGGTGATCCTGAGCGTGTTCACGTACCGGCCGCTGCGGATCGTCCAGAACTTCTTCATAGTGTCCTTGGCGGTGGCGGACCTGGCGGTAGCCATCCTGGTGATGCCCTTCAACGTCGCCTACTTGCTCCTGGGCAAGTGGATCTTCGGGATCCATCTGTGCAAGCTCTGGCTGACCTGCGACGTGCTCTGCTGCACCGCGAGCATCCTGAACTTGTGCGCAATAGCCCTGGACCGGTACTGGGCCATCACGGACCCCATAAACTATGCCCAGAAGAGGACGCTCAAGCGAGTCCTCGCGACGATCGCCGGGGTCTGGATACTGTCCGGGGCCATCAGCTCCCCGCCGCTGGCGGGGTGGAACGACTGGCCGGAAGAGCTCGAGCCAGGAACACCCTGCCAATTGACAAGGAGGCAGGGTTACGTCATCTACTCGTCCCTCGGCTCCTTTTTCATCCCGCTGCTGTTGATGAGTCTGGTCTACCTGGAGATCTTCCTGGCCACGCGGCGCAGGCTCAGGGAGAGGGCGAGGCAGAGCAGGTTAGGCGCCGTTCAGTCTACCAGGCACCGGGAGACCGACGACGCCGAGGAGTCGGTCAGCTCCGAGACGAATCATAACGAGAGGTCCACCCCCAGGTCCCACGCGAAGCCCTCGCTGATAGACGACGAACCCACCGAGGTCACGATAGGAGGAGCGGCAGGAGGCGCAAGTGGGGGAGCCAGTGTCTCGATGAGCGCCTCCACGAGGAGGCCGGACCGCAGCGGAGCCAGCGGCACCACCACCGGACCCACCACCACCACCGTCACCACCACCACAACCACCTCCACCACGGTCTACCAGTTCATCGAGGAACGCCAGCGGATCTCCCTGTCGAAGGAGAGACGCGCTGCCAGAACCCTCGGGGTCATCATGGGAGTCTTCGTCGTTTGTTGGCTCCCCTTCTTCCTCATGTACGTCATCGTGCCCTTCTGCCCCGCCTGCTGTCCCTCCGACAGGGTCGTTTACTTCATCACCTGGCTAGGCTACGTGAACAGCGCCCTCAACCCTCTGATCTACACGATTTTCAACCTGGACTACAGGAGGGCCTTCAGGAGGCTCCTACGTATCCGCTGAGGACCCTCCCCCGCCCCCCTCTTGCACTCACGTGATTCTTGCTACGCCCACGCTCCCGACTATCTAGATCTCGTGCTACGCTGACCTGCCCTTATTCTTGATGTTTTTGCACCTCTTCTCTTATCTTCTCTTCTCTCTACTCTTCTATTGTCACTGTCTTGTCACACGAACAACCCTGATATTCCTTCTGGGTAGTCCCCGCTACTTGCTCCGGTAGCCGATATGCCAAAGAACCGCATGCCAACGCAGTGGAGAACGGCTGGTGCCCGTTCGAGAGGCAGTCCTGCAAGAGGAGGCCAAGGATCCCCCGGGGGGGATCGGATCGAACCAAACTCTCATGGTTGTGATGATGCATGTAGACTTTTTATTTGTCGACCAGCCCTACCAAGAGGGGCTACTGCTCTCCGGATCACGTTTCCGTTACTGGAAGTAGTTTCCCTCTCGACTCGCTTAGCTAGAGCTCTTTCTCTTCGATACCCTAAGAATATTCTCTCGTGGAACAGAGCTCTACTGGTCCACTAGTCTAGTTTGAGTCTTCGATGCCAAAAGGATCTTCGAGTGCTTGTCCAAAGAAGGGAAAGGAGAAGAAGAGGAAGAAGAAAAATAAGAAGATGAAGAAGAGGAAGAAGAAGAAGAAAAGAAGAAAGAAGAAGCTGAAGAGGAAGAAGAAGAGGAAGAACAGAAGAAAGAAAAAAAAGAAAAATATCAACGGAATTAGCAGCGGGGAGAGGAAAAGAATAGAAACGAAGAAGATAGGCGGGTAGAGGGAGCGGCTCAAGAAGGGACTCGGAGTGATCGATTTATTTTCTACTCGTGAAATTAAGTTTGCTACCGCTTGTGAGCCAAGTGGTAGTACCTTTTACGAAGTCCACGACCACGCCCACGCGCCTTATTATCAGTTCCAAGAAAAACCCTCCACCCCCTAGCCAACTGTAGCAGCTGTAGACTCTTCTTGACTCTTCGAACAAGCTTTTGGGCGACCCCTTATCGAGTTAGCGTCCGTTAGCTTCCGGTTGCCGGCGGAAAATCCGCTAAGGAGAGTACGGAAGAAAGTACAAGTTCCTGAGGCCGAGCAAATAAAGATACAGCGGTAACTCGCGACGACGACGACGACGACGACGACGACGACGACGAGCCCTCTCGTCGACGAGGGCTTGCTCCGGCAAATGGACCACAAAATGGCCACTCGACGAAGAGGGTACCACACGCGGGCGCCCGATTGGTCCTCCCGATGATAATGGCCCAAACTAGTTCAGGGCAGGATCCAAGGCCAACCCCGAGTGGCTGGGGCTCTCAGAAAGGGCAGACCAGGAGTTTCGGTTGTGATCGATTGGTCCACGTTCTAGTTATGAGACCAAGTTCCCACAAGCTGTCTTTAATATAAAATAGCTCTAGCAATTTTTCCAGATGTCCTTTCCAGCCTGTCCCCGGTGCAACCTGAGCCACGGCCGATCGGAGATGAGATCGGAAATCGGAGATCGGATCGCGCCACCCCGAAGAAGCTTCCGGGCTACTCGTCGGCACAGCCCCAGCAACCGAGCATGCCGCTTCCGATAAGAGTGGGGAACTGGGGCTATTTTCGCGTTATCGACGGAGTCTCGGAGGCGACGGCGACCACCGGCACAAAGAAACCGCCAAACTTACCGCAGATAAGGACGCCATGACGGTCCACCCCCGCACCCCCAGCGGACTCTGCTACCTGCCCCCTTGCGAGGCTCCGCGATAACGATTACACTACCACCTTATTACGCTTCACCTGGGTTCCCCGTGACGGGAAACCTCCGACTATCGAAACTTTGAGAAGCACGTACTTGCGATCCTTTCCAGCGACTCTCAACCAAAGGCTCCCCGAGGGGTCCAGCGAAATCTCCAGGTGGGTGAAAGATAATCAAATGCCAAGAGTACAAAGTTTCGGTAAACTTGAGGAAATAGAGAGCTGTGGAAGAAAACAGCGACTCTGAGAAAAATAGGTTAAACACCGAGAAAGTGGTAGTGGTGCGGCAAGAGTTTCGGCCAAGGGGGAAAAGTGGTGGTTGCCAGGAACTAGAGTTTAAAGAAATCAGCCGAAAAACAATAATCTCCCTAAAATATGTGCCTCGCCCGTCAAGCTACGTGCTGGAGAAAACGCTGAATTAAGACTTAATTTGATTCATCCCTTGTTTTCGAGTCTGCGTCTGACAATAGTACAAATTTCTACTGCCACGGCAAGATGACGACTGTCGAGGAACCGGTATCGAGGGAAATTGCATCCCGTAAAGTACGTGGCTTATTTCTATCGGCTTCCAGTTTTTAGGAAACGTTCAGTCGAGCTTTAATTTGACTCGTTTAATAAATTTCCCCTGGATTTGGGAGCCCGTTTTATTCACGGCTGAGAAAGCGCGTATAGGTTACCTGAGGAATTTAGAGGAGTCCAGCCCGTCTCGTAGGGTCCAATAAAGTGCGAGTTTTATGAGCGGCCGATAAAAGTTGTACAAAGAAGCCTGCTACCAGGGGGATGCATACATGCACACTTCCATACACACACACACATATATATATATATACGTGTGCGTTATGCCTACGTATGCACGCGCCATAAGGATTGTGATTTTTTAATTCCCGCGTAAATTTCAACGACAGTTATCAGACTGTAATCGGACTTTTTCGTGTTCGCGCGTTATTCCCGATCGTAAAACGTCGCGGGAGCTAAATTCCAACGGATCTTTACAGCTTTTTTATATTTTTATTATCGATCGCTGCATGGAAACGCGAGCTAAATCATTTTTCCGCTAAAACCGTCAGTTTTTCCAGTTTTACGACAGCGGCCCTCCGACGACCTAATAATTATTGGGAAACTTTTTTTCCCTCCCTTTTTTAGCAATTTTTTCCACGGAATTCCCAGTTAGTGTAATCGCGCAGGCAGGAGGGAGGTTTCCATAAAAATTCCTAAAAATTCGTTTAGAAATTTCGAGCGATTCCGTTCCTGGATTGGGGTGGCTCCACTCCCTCCCAGCCTCCCAGGCTCCATCGCACTTTGTCCCCTCCCCGTTGCTCAAATGATTTTTTCATCGAAATAATCCGATATAAGCTTTTTACCCTTTCATATCGTTAGCCCGGCTTATCCCTGAGATTTAATCATGTCGGTTATTACACTAATATTGCACGTTAACGCAGTTTGTCCGAAATTTCCCTCGCGTTAATTATTCCAGTAATGTTGATGCCATTGTTTGATGGTTATATATTAACTCGTGGCACGTTTTGGTTGTATCTGTGTGAAAGTCGGCATCGAATTCGCTCGGGAAAACGTATTGGCAAATTGATGAAGAAAATTCCATCCTGCTATAGAATTTGATCCAGCGAAAGAAAATCTCCTCTCCTGCTCATTTTCACCCCACCTTGCATTTGAAAATCATCATTACGTTCGAATCGCGAAACTCGACGAATATGAACCCCATCGGTTTCAGATTTGCAATTTCAAAATGGTGGCACGGCTGATTCGTCGCAATTTCCAACGAGAACGGCGGCGGCAACGGCGGACAAAGAGAAGAAAATGGCACGTCACCCGAGCAGGTTTCACCCCATCCCCACCCCCACTAATTAGAGCTTCTCGCAACTAACGAAATTCGTCACGCGTAATTCTCCCGTGGTTATCAGGAAACCATTGTTGTAAGATTCTGTAGGGATGTGGGTAGAGGTGTGGGGTTCTCTCGAGCGAGTCTCTCCAAGACCGAAAGTATCCCAAAGTCAAAGAGAGAGAGAGAGAGAGAGGGAGAGAGCTCCTCTTGGGATTCTTCCGATTTTGTCGGAAGTCGAATTTCTTCAACTGGAAGTTCCTCTTCGATCACCAAGAACTTGGAAATCGGTAGTCGTTTGGAAATTCTGCAGTTTCCTCGTGAGACGCTCGAATTCTAACTGGGGGGAGGGGGTGAATTTTGACTGGCTAACCCACTGGGTTAATTAGTCAACGTTGCCTTATCTTATCTTTTGGCATCTGTCGTGTTTCTGATGAATATCCACGGCGACATCGTCGAAACAATAGTCGGGCGTGGAACTTTGTTTTGCGGAAGGTCGTTCCCGCGCGGTCCGCCTAAGAACAATTGGCTGAATCACCCGGGCCACAATTAGGCAAGTTTCGCCGGCGCTCCGGAATTGCGTCCCAGCGCTTCCTGTTATCGCTAAACTAGTTCGGGCTAACCTCATAATCCTCAAACTGGAAACACCCACGCGCAATCACTCAGAGAATTCGTTCAATTTTTCCGTGGTCTCTCCTCTCCCTCCCGATCTCTTCCTCGAGGTTTGCGTTCTCCAGGACACTCCCCCTCTGATTTCACTGTATATTCCTCGTTCGGTTTATACGCCTTCGTTCAGTCTCTCGATTCATCCCCTTATTTGATTTACCGAATTTATCCTTCGACCGCCTCCTCCTCCTCCCCTCCCGAGTCTCCTCCTCCGCGTTCATTCACCGCGCTATTATCCCCTGCCTCCTCCCTCCCTCCTTTTTTTTCATACAACAAATTTCGAGGCATTTCTGCAGAATTGTACCAGTAATCTCCTCCTGGCTGGAGCGTGACATCCACTCAACGAAATTGAAATATTTCATGAAACTCCGGAGAATACAAATGAATTCCTTAAGAGATCTTCATTTATCCTGAAACGAAGCATCGCCAGGAATTCGGATCTCTTTCCTTTAGAAAGTTATTCGACGAAATTTGGAATGAATGAGAGGGCAGCAGCTCCTGGCGAATGTTTCGCGAAAGTCTATTTTCTCGAGAAAAATGCTGGATCCTCTATCAAAGGGAAGAAATCGCTGAAAAGTTCTGGCGTGTCGCACAATACATCCTCTAGCTTCTCTCTTCTTTCGTTCATTGGTTCTCGTTCGTCGCGGTAAAAATTATTTATCGCGCTGAAAAGCTAATTTTTTGGGGGGAAGAAGGTGGAGGTGGAGGAGTAAAAGAAGAGAGGAGACAGAACAATGGAAATAGTAATTTCTCTCGATACGCGTTCGCAAGGTGTAAATAATAGCTAAAGCCCCTGAAATTCTTTGATCTCACACCTTTTGATCTTCCGCGAGAATGGGCAACCACCAATTTCCTTCAGCAAGCAGGAACGGATACTTATTTACAGATAATTATTCGGTGACGAATAATGAGTCACCTGTTGGTAGAGTGAAAAAATTGGCTCGTTCGGTGGAAGAGAAAGAGAATTAGTCCAAGGGTCGTTAAATCTCTCTTCCTCACTTTCACGGAGAAAAAAACTTGTTACGTAATGACGTATTTATTTAAAACGAGCGAATTTTTTCACGCGTATACATATGCGCATGTGATTGCAATGAATATTTTTAGGTGGAGCGAGCGGATCGTCTAAAGTTATTCAGTAAAGGTGAAATTTTCTTTCTCAGCGAAACGCTCGTATTAAGCGAAAGGGAGAAATCCAAGAGGACACAGGGGGCTGGTTTTCTTGTTCCGGGAGGAGAAGGTGGAAAAAGTTCCGGTACGGGGGCAGCAACGAAGCTCGAGATTAGCCAATCAGATTTTAAGCGGAGCAATTTGCGTTTACGGATAGGACTTTTCTACGAAATCGACCAAGATTCCAATTAAGGCGTTTTAGCGAATAAAATATTATATAATATATCGTAGTTGGTACACTCTGGCGCCGTTTATCGGATATCCAGGATCGTCCCGAGTAGCTAGCTCACCGAAAACGAATATCATCCCCCGGAAACTCACCCCGAGCGAATTGTATCGCCCGAAAGAAAAAACTCCTCGGAGTGGCACTAAACGTTTCTTCCAGCTTGTAAAATTCATTAAATAAACAAACGATCCAACTGCGCCGTTAAATTTCAATGGTCAGGCGATTCAGTTTAAAGCTGGAAATTGATCGTCTCGACAAAAATTTCCCTAAATAATCAAAAGCTTGGATTTTCCAACTATCTCTTTGCAACCCCCCGAAGAATTTAATTACAGAAGCTGATTACGAACGTTTCCTTACATTTTCCCTTCTTACCGCGAGGATATTAGAATAAAGCGATTAATAATAATCCGTGCAATATCGAGCGATTAAATTCTCGATTAGGGTAACTTTGATGAAATGGAAATCGGCGCCCCTCCCGCTTTTCTTCTCCGTTCAACGGCAGTGACGAAAATTGATTAAATTTCTTGAAGAAATGTTTGGGCCATAGAAATTTAATTAATGGGGATGATAAGGACTCTATCGTTGATTCGTCGAGTAAACTTTGGGAGTGCAGAGGGAAAAGAATCGATTAATCGAGTAAATGATCGGCAGTCGATAGAGTCGATTGAACTTTAGCGAGGGTTTTCGAAAAACTGCTTCTAGTTTGCAAGAATCGAACGTTGTTTCAAATTGGCATTGATTGTACGTGAATGATATCTGCTATACGTGTAAACAATTGCTCGGACCAAATCCACGTGTTATTTTTCCCTTTGGTTTTTCCATTTTTCTCCTCGTTGCCAATCTCGCTGCATTTCGATTGGATTGCTTTTCGATGGTACGCAACAAGTAATAAACCGGACGAGTTTATCACCTCCAGCGTGATTGTTAAGTAAAGCAAAAAATAACGGAGGAAATGAAATTGCCTCGTCCACCATTGGAAGGAAAGGGGCAAGCGAAATTTTCCCCGAATGCTCGAGATTCCTCTCTCTCTCTCTCTCTCTCTCTCTCTCTTTACGAAAATATTCTTCCTCGACGTAAGAAAATTCCTCCTGGAGATCCTGCAGCTTCGATTCCCAGAATTATGTAGTTCGATTCCGAACTCGATGCTGCAGCAGTTTCGCGAGGAACCTGTCGCTCCATTTTTCCCGAAATGCGAACGAGGAAAATTTCAGAGCAACCCTCCTCGATGGAGAAAAAATTCCGTGAAAAAATTCACTGGTTCCATTTTACGGATGCGAGTGGGAAAATTTCCCTCGCGAGTACGTCTTTCGTAGAAATATGCCTGAGAAATTTCCCTGAAAAACCGGTAGCTCCACCCCTCCCACCCCTCTCAAGATGAAATCCTCCGGATCTCTCCAAAAATTCGACACCCCGTCGTACAATACCGTGCATTACGGTAGTTCGATTTTAAACTTGATATATGCAGTGTTTTCCAGTTTTTCCGAGAAACGAACGCGAAAATTCTGAAACCACTTCTTCCCGCTCGAAGGGGAGTGAGAATACAGTGAAAAAAGTTCGACGAGAAACATGGCAATTGCGCGTCGGGCAATGGCAAAATTTCCCTCTCTATTGCGAATACGCTTTTCGTGAAAATATCCGTGAGGTATTCCCGAGCAAAATATGCCTCCCTTTTTTCAAGATGAATCTGGAAAGTTTGTCCCTCCGTGTTCGCCAGCGATATTTCTCAGTGTTGCTACAAGCGAACTTGTTTCTTACGGGGAAAAATAATTCGCGGGGTCGAGACGATTGAAAGAAAAACTGATTCGTGAGAAACTTCAGGGGATGCCGGGGGAAAGAAAAGGGGACCGGATGTCCTCTATGGAATGGCATATTTTAATGCGTGGCATTATCATAAAAATACAGGAACGCTGCGGTTTAATCCCGGCCAGCCAGAGTAATAACTACGAGTCCGGAATAACTCTGGGATTGTCGCGGCGACGTCCTCCTCGACGTTGTCATTCTACATTTGTTAATTGCTCTCATAATCCACCCCTAGCATCCCTCTTATAAGCCCTTTCATCGCTTTCCCTCGTCGTATTTAACCCTGGCGATACACGCGCGAAACATGAAAAATCACGGGGCCCCTCCTCCCCCTGAATTTTATTAATAACTTTACTTCATCCCTCCATTTGTCCCCTGCACACACCCCCATGGTCAAAAACAGCTTTTCTTTATTCTTTTGCATTGGCCTTTTCCTCCTCTTTTTTTGATCGTTCCCGGTTGCTGTATTCTCCTCTTCTTTTTTTTTTTTTCTTTTTTTCTTTTTTTTTATATCCCTCCCGTAAAGATCCTCCAGGCCAAGGGATAAATTAATTTCTCGGGGCCTTTTTACGGACAATCCCTGGGAGTGACCATTTACGACCTCGGAGAAAGTGGTCGGAGTTGTATTTCCGTATTATAAAGCGCAAATGCATTATAAAATTCCGTGGTAGGTGGATCGTAAAAGTTTTCTATAAAAGCGAGAATTGCACTCGTTCGTTTCGATGATGCGTTTCGCAATAGTCTCGTTTTTTTCCCTCGGCTGAATATGTAGGAAAAAGGGGTGGTTTATATTTTCAGTAGTAGTGCAGCGCAATTACCACACATCAAATAACGCAGTTGTGGAAACAATGGAATAACTTTGAATTTCATTGCGAGAAAGAAAAATGATGGAAACGGGAGAATAAAGGGATAATCGAAATGCTTAAAATGGAATTACTCTGGTATGCTGCCATCAACTTGGAATGGAGAATTAACATCATTTCGAATCAAATCTACGTGGTTTTAAAATGGGGGGAGAGTGGAAGGGGGAGGATTCTGGCATCCCCATTGCATTAATGAAAATATAGCGACGTTTTTATCGCCAGAAAGGTAACAGTTTGCGATTAATAAATATCTCCCTAATGTTTATCAGCCGTGTTCCTGCCCCCACCCCCCTGCTCCCCCCATATACATGAAATACCGTTTTGTACAGATTAACGCGAGCATTGCGGCGTTCACGATTTTCACGATTTTATTAGCGTCCTCCGCATACCTGAAAATCAGAACTAAACGCGAAATCATCCTGCGTCGCCTGCAAATCAAATACCGGAAATCGATTTTGCGTGCCACTTCGGGAGAGTCGTAAGTTACGCAAGAAGGGGCAAAGGGAGGCGAAGGGGTGAGGAAAGTGGACGATCGAATTTCTAACGATAGACCCAAGAAAAAGTATCCCGTGTATCTTGGATAATCGATAGCCGGCGCCATTTTACCATTTATTATCACTTGGATTATGGTTGTGAATTATTATTAAAAAAATAAAAAGGATTCCGAAAACTTTTCAGGAGCCATCAAGTTCCTCGAAAAACTTGGCTGCTCGAATTTAACAAATTTAAGCCAAACACTCAAATGGTTGTGTTATAAGCCCATGCGTCTATACATACATATATACATATACACACGTGCATCTACATATTGTATAAATACATACGCATATTCAAAGGGTACGGTCGAATTACTCCAGAAATCCATGGGGAAACATTTTTGAATGAAAAATATAGACTAATGTAATTACTGGTAAAGTTATAATACGTATATACGTTGAAGAATCATTTTACTCCCAGTGTAAAGTGCAATTGTATAAGTTAAATTAATTCATTCGCGTGACGTTGAAAAAAAAATCCACAAAGGAGGGAGCGGTATTTTTCTTGGAGGGACATTGAAATAAAGCCTGATTTATGCACTATATTCTATCTGGAATATAGGGACGAGATCATTTGTCGGCAAATGTTCATCAAAGTTGAATTCTCATTACTTTTTACCCTCCTCGCAAGTGAAACAACTCAATAACATTATTTCAAAGTGAATTAATTTATCGAATAAGATTCAGCGAGACAATGAATTGTGTGCTAACGTGCGTGTGTGCATGCGTGTGCATGTGTGCGTGTTGCGTGCTTTCCGGAGATATTTGGAAAAGTTCCTACGAATTTCTGGGCTGATTTGACATCCACTAAACTACGTTTAAATTGCCTCTACGCCAACGCGCGTATACACGCATACACGTGCACACACACATACAGATACACAACTAATGTAAAAGTACGGAGTATGTCTCTCTACACTCATACACGTTCACACACACACACAGACACAGACACAGTGTGAGCACAATAAGAGTAAAGAAGACCTTCTCAGGAGAGAAACTGGCAGGTGACAGGAAGTTGCCATTCCCTCGAGTGCACCAAACTGAAAACTGAAAAAAAGAAAAAAGACACTGAAAATATATATAAACGAAGAGTGAGAGAAAAAATCAACTAGTGTAAGTTTATGAAGAGAGAAAGGGATGTAAGGGAGAAGTAAAAACTCGACTTCGCCATGCAGGGCGAATTATTATAAGGTTGTGATAAGGTTGTGAGAAATAAATTCGTAGCCGTGCTATGAATTCATACAAGTTTCTTAACTATAAGAATAGAGAAAAAAGTATTATACTCGACTCCGAGATACATACTGTCCAATGCAGGCCGACCTTATGCAAGAAGGAATTTCTTTATGTAAAAAATTTATTCGCGAACCTCCCAAAAAATCGCAAGTGTAATAGTAGGAAATAATGAAATTACTTTAATTAATCTCTTTGATTTCTCATCATGAAGTTCTTCATTGTTTTCTTCGCGTTGCTCTATATTTGCAGAGTTATTAATTAAATAATAATATAAAGATAATAATATAGTAATAATAGTAATAAAAGGTAATATTTATTATATTACAATTGTAATAACAGTAAAATAAAATTAATATAATATTAATAATAATTATAATATTGATAGAAGAAAGCTAATAATGTATGTTTTAATCATTTTTGCAATGGCATATGTGGCAATTTTCCTTTTTTTTTCTGTTTTTTCGTAAACTCCTTACTTTTCCGTAAAAAACTGTTTGTTAATATAAATAATTTATTAAGCCGATTTACAATTTAGTATTTAATAATAATGAAAATTATTGAATAACCTAGAATTATTGAAACAATATAATCTACCAGAGGTTTAGCTATGTTATCATATTTAAAAATGCCATATGTGCTGATTACAAATTCCAAATCTGTGCCAAAAGGATCCAATCGTGCGTAATATCTCTGAATTCCCCACTTTGTTAATTAAGCAGTAGGGAATTTATAATGTAACTAATTACACGCCATATTTATAATTAGTTCATTAACTAAATTCACATTCCTGTTTAATCAGTTCTTGTAAATATTTGAGATATTTTTGCTCTTTGGGGAATAATGAATTCGCATAATGTGCGATCATGAATTAATATATAAATATTAAATTCGCTTAAATTGAATTTTTCTATAACTTTAAATCCTGGAAAGTAATTCGTGATTGCACATGTAGTTAAAGAAAAGAGAATAATAATTATTGAACTATCAATGTTAAATAGATTTTGATGGATGCGAGCAGATTCTTGAATTTTTTATGAGAATTCTGTAAATTTTTAACTCTGTAAGAATTTATGAAATATATCAATTTCACGCGAGGTTCGTGATTCAATATCTAGTTCCACCTTCTTGAATAGGGGCTTGGAGAAGTGCATAGATATATTATTATATTAAATTTAAAAAATAAATATATATATATATATATAGATCTAAATGTATATGTATATATATTTATGTATATAATCAAATACATTACGTTCTACCACATATACTATGTCCGTATTATTGGACGCAAACGTTTCTCAAGTCGAGTCGCTGATTCTACATAACTTTAACAGATTCGCTCTGTAGATAACATTAATGAAAAAATTTACCAAACGTCAAGAGACTCGATGAATTTTATCACGTATATAGAATCTCAAAGTTACAAGGAGGAGATCAGCAGATTCTACAGACCACGGAAGTTGAAGTTTTGGCAAACTGTGCAAAATCCGAAATTGAGATCCTCGCAAATTCACCGGACTGGAAGTTGATGGGATCTTAAACGGATTCGCCGCGAAAAATTTTTGGTGAAGATTCCATTTATGAAACTTGAGAAATTTCAACGAGTTCCAGAGAAGAGCCGAAAGTTACGGATTGTGTGGGGACCCAGCGAATCGAATAGAGAGAAACGTTTTGCGAACAGCGCAAATTTTAATTGGGACTGGTCGCCCACATACGGAGAGAGTGTTACGCTATTATACGTATATTATGTATATCTAGTTATTAAAATAAACTAATACTCCGTTGGTTGTGATTTACAAGTATAGCAATACGTCGTACGCTTGTCAAAAGCTCAAAGTTCTCGCTGTTCAACCCTAAAATCCTACAAATTTTTATCTTTGTGAAATTTACAGATTCTCCATTGATTAAGTTGCGTCGTATTAGAAAGAATCGTGTAAATAGTTCGAATAACTAATCAATCGAATTGATGTAACAAATTGATCGAGCCGATTTATTAAATAAATGCAATGATTGATCAAATATATCGATGAAATAATCTAAACGAGTTAACTGACTAGCAGACCCAGTGAATTATTTTCCAAAATTAACGTAAAACATAACCATTTGTATACACGTACATATTGATCGTTCAAAAAGCAACTGGAAAACAAATCGAATTTTCTTCCAAAAATTACGAGAAAAATACACATGCACGCAATACGCATTTGCACAAACCAAATAATCTCAGTGAACAAATTAGCGAAGGAAAAGGGAGAGAAAAATCCATTCTGCGATGCTCAAATCACATTTTTCTTTTTACCCCGTAAAACCCCCCCCCCCCCCCCGCCCAATAATTACAAAAGAATGAAGTTTTAACAAATAATTATCAAGCTAGAGACCTGCGTAAGGGGAGGAAGAGGTGAGTTCGGAAAATCCAGGAAAAATTACGCGAAGCAAATTCCAAGTTTCGCATGAAAAAGTTAGAGAGGGGTTACGTAGTTGTCTGGAGTTAAAGAAGGACGAGAGAAGTGGTAGGTAGCGGGTCGAGGGTGGAAAAGGGGTAGCAGCGTGTTAGAAAAGCTCGAAAGGGGTTAGAGGTTAGAGGAGTTGTGGAGGGAGGGAGAGGGTTGAATCAAGGGACGAGGATGAGCGAGAGTTGCAGGGGATGAAGGGGTTTAAAGGGATGAAAGGGCTGGTGGGAAGTTGTGGACTAAGGATAGGAACGGTCGCAGGGATATTGAGGGGGGAGAGGGTGATGAAAGAAGTTGTCGGGGGTTGAAATAGGGGTGGGGGAGCAGCGAGAACCAAGAGGCAGTCGAGCGTTTCATGCGAGCCTGTCGTTTGAATGTGTAAATACTAAATCGATTTAATGAACAAGAATAAATATCTGTGTGCGAGTTGGTGAATGGATGATGATGGTGTGCGTGAACGCTCGAATCCATCGACAATTACCAAGCCACCTGCAGGAAATGAGTGCTGCGCGTGTGTTTAACGTGCAAAATGAATTTTTCTCGACCACATTGTTTCGGCGGATCTGCCAAATCTTTTGTGAAACACCTGAAAGCAACTGCGGAAACCTTCGTGGGAAATCAAGCATCTGGAAGCACCTGCGCGGAATACCTGAAACCGATGCCACTTGTCGTCGTTTTAAAGTGTTCATACGAATAGTGGGAATTGTTTATAGCCGACAAAGAGAACAAACCAAAAAACATCCCCGCATTACCAAGATTTTTCAATTGTTATACACACGACATACTCGTTCATTTTACTCTGTTACAGTCCTTCTGTAATTCCAATGGATTCTTTCCATAGCTCTAAGCTCGATTAGGGTGATTAGATGTACACTCATCGATTATCGTTCCCCTTTTAATTGTTTATCCTCTGTACAGCGTTTATATATATATAATTACTGAAATTGTTATAAAAATTATATGTGGCTCGAAACTAAATATAAAATTAATTATGGGTCTCGGAAAACTCATTTACCTTCGTTTTTGTGTTTGCGTATGATTTATTTGTGAAATCATGAAGTTTACCTAATAAAAGTCCCTGGGATCGTTAAGCTTTGGATTTCTGCCAAGAAAAAACCGAAGAGAGAGAAAGGGAGAGAGAAGAAATTTGGTAAATGTATTTATTTAATACCAAAGTGAGAGGGACGGGGTTTAGGAAATAAATTATCGAAAGTTCCTTAAGAGAGGAAACTCCATAGTCGTTAGGGAGAGATCGTCCCTTAATTTCCCCGCCGCGACTTTATTAATATCTCGCTGATTTATGCCACGCAGCCAACAAGGGAGGACAAGTTTCATAATAGAACTTATCCCACTGCAAACTGAAGCATAGATCGAGATTAGAAAAACTGATTAACCTACGTTGGGGAGGGGGGAGGGGTGTGTGAAATATTTTCATAGTCAAATCAATACGAGCAAATATTTGCGCAACTTCACTTTCCAAGGGTTGTTATTTTCAACTGAAAGTACTGCCGCTAAGTAAATAATATTTAGCTCACCATCCCCGTCATTTCTACCCCTCGGTTTTTCAATCTCTGTTTCCTTCCGATATTTCGCGCGATCCCCCCGCTGAACTTCCGATCTGTGAAATTCGCGGGGAAATTCTCTCGTTCGGTTTTCAATCAATCGGATTTTCCAAATTGTTCGACGATTTCTCCGGAGCGAATCTCAAAGGAAGTTGCGCGGGAAAGAGTGATTCCCCGGTTTTATTTCAAAATTCCCCGTTTGTCGCGCTTATTCCGGTTTGACGCTGTGCTCAATTGAGCGAACATCCTTGTTGGCGAAGGTGGTCGTATAACGTAGGCTAAACGTGTTCAGCGAATAATGCATTTACGTTCGCTCGATTTAAGCGCTTATCAGCTTGCATTACGTGGCCTCGTGCGCGAGCTCTCGTAGAAAAATGGAAAAATGGCGGAATGCTCGAAAAACAATGAAACGCAAAAACAGAGCCATTCTCTGATTTAACAACGAACCACTCCCAGATTGTTCCCCTTCGCTAATCAAAACTTTTCAAATCAATTAAAAAACAAAGGGGACACGTTTTTTGTTTTACTCGATACTATATTCGATTTTCGTTACGCGGATGTGCACGCGCGGCCTTTATTACTTTTTTCCAAAAACCTCCCAAAAGAGAAATATTTCAGTCCAGGCTAAAGAATTTTTCAGGGATTCTTTAGGTAACCGAGTAAACCGATCGAAAGCTTTTCTGTGTGTGTTTTTTTTTTTTTTTTGCGCTAATTTTCTGTCGAAATCCCAATGAAATCCGGCATTAAAATGAAATGACAATGGAGGAGATCCGGGGAAACATGCATGGTTTTTGAGAGGGAGAGATAAGTGAATAATTTGGCAATGCTACACGCGCAGTTCAACGGTAGCCCCGAAAAATCCCCGATGAAAAAATGCAATTATTTGCATCAAGGAAAAAGAAGCCAGAACAAAAAGTTGATACTCTCGATAGATCAATATATTTTTCCGCTGAAACCCGATAAGATAATCACTCGTTCCGAGATTCTCCGATCAATAGAGAAAATTTAACCGTGATCACGAGAACTCCGGAGGCCTTGTTTTGCGTGAATAAGCCACGTCATATTTAAAATAGAAAATCCACGCAGCGACTATATCGGAGACTAAAAAAATAATGTGCGGTGAAAATGAGACAATTAAGTTTGCTAAACTTGATGGTTGTTTTTCTCCCGTCGAATGTGACATGCGATTTCTTATACGGCTGTGTACGATCGCAATGTTTAATCGAGACTCTGCAAAATTATTAATATCCTACAAGTGCAGTTGCATAATGAACCACGTGATTGGGGGACGATGAAAAATTCCAAAACCGATAACTTTCCGCCGTCGAGGGCAGAAATACCAACGCGCAATTACAGCGGAAATAGAAAATTACGTAAGATTCAGACCGGCTTTAAAAGTTTCGAGAGAGATACGGGAAACGTTTTATTGAAGAAAAATGCACGTTGTAGTAGATTTTATTGCCAATTATATTAAGACGCGTTGTTATAATTGTCGTCGATGCGTCTATTCGCTGTCGCTTAAAATGCGAGCGTGCTACCTAATATTGATCGAATCTATTAATCGGGCGATATGAAATTTCGTACATCATCGGACGAATCCTGGACATATCGATCACATTGGTCGGAGTTTAACGCGCGCGCGTTCGCATTCCCGTACGTGATAGTCGACCCGAGCTAGGTCACTGCTAAAAATTAGTGGGATATTTAAAAAAAATGTTTAAATGGATTTGATCGCACGAGAAAATTGATGGGAATAAACTGAAAGCCAACGGGTACAGAATTTGTTGGTCTTGCTACTCAATTATCTATCATTAATCAAAATCTTTTGATGGGGTCGTAAAAGATTTTTTCAATATCCTTTTATATCCGGGGAAGTAAAGTTTAGCTATAAATTTTCACACGCCCATTAAAACTTGATAACTTCATACTTCAATTTCACGTTCATTTACACCCATAGGTTATAAAATATTGATGGACACGTAAAACCAGTAAATTCTTGTGAAAACAATGAACCACCCCCGCCGCCTGTCCCGAGTGGCCATTAATGAATTGAATTTGCTACAGTCGATCAGGTCCAATGAAAATTAATGCTACTGATTCCCGGAGATTCGTTATGACTTCTAAAATGATTTTCGGGTTAAAGCTCGAAATTCCACGTCAATAGGGTGAAAAGGAAGGAAATTGAAAATGGCGCTAGAAAACGGTCGGGGGGAGAGCAGCCGAATGCCTCAACCCCTGACATTTATCACGGTGGATGCTTTACGATAAAGTTCTTGTTAATTTCGGGTAACATTATTAAGGCGAGCAGCATTGTTCGTCTAAAAACAATATGTCCCGAGCAAAATGGCTGCCCATAAAACGGAATTATTCCCATATCAACTACTGTCTCCTTTTTAATAGCCGCACTTTACGTCTTATGGAATTTTTACAGCCCTTTCTTATAATGCTGCGTTAAATTTAACATTCCTATTTACACAGAGAACGGTGTTGAATAAAAAATGTTGAACCGATGAAAATGTCTTATCAGGATGAAAATTATGAAACGGGGGGAGGGGTCGAAGGAAAGGGAAAGTGGAGGGTAGCAATTTAGTCCTTGATATTTATCTCACTTCGCTAAACTTATTATTATAATCGTGCGTTAAACTTTTATTCTTACAGAGAAATTTTGCAAATTACTTTAACCAGGGGAGTGGGGTGGGGGAGGGAGTAATTGTATAGCATTTGCGGCACGCAAAGCAGTGCAAGCTTTTATTTTTTCTCCCCTTTCATAACGAGAGGGTCGATATGCATAGAAGAGGGCCTTCAGTACTGGGACTATCTCTCGCCAAGACTCGTCGCTCTCTCCTCACGTGGTTTCCGGTTTAGCTAAACTGGGACGGATCTCGCAATTAAACAAAGTATGCGAGCAATTAAATCAAGCGGCGGGAATCCAGCTAACTTGCAGAGCAAATTTTGCGGCCGCTCATTTCGAGTTACGCGATCGCTCTAATTGTTTGAAAAAAAGGAAGTGCAGAGATGAAAATCCATATCTCGATATCACAGCAGGAATTAAAGGGGGAGATAAACATTTCACCGCCTCTCCTCCCCCTCCCCAATATTGTTTAAAGTTCATCGATGCTCGATATACTTTACCACCTCGCTTATCGATGATTTACTCGCGCGACAAAATATCGCCGATTGCTTCCCGGAAGTTTTCCATCCCCCATTTATCTCGCGTTAACCCCCGGTCCCGCTAATTCGGCCCCGAGGGGAGTCTTCCGGAGGCATAAAATTTCCATCGCCCACTCCCTAAGCGCGGGGTGCTCTTTCGCGAGTTATTGCAAATTGACAAAACTTTTCAGGTACCTCGTTATGGGGTCAACGGGGGTGGTGAGAGTTTTGGTGACGGACTCTCCGCCATTCGTCCAGTTCGATAACGAGGCCAACACGTGGCGCGGCTTTTCCGTGGATCTTCTACTTAAAATCGTGGAGATCGTCAAGTTTAATTTCTTTTTTCATCCGTATGCCAATCGCGAGTACAGTTACTTGGACGACAATGGCACTTGGCACGGGGCCATTAGGGAGCTCGTGGAAGATAAGGCGGATATGATTTTGTTTCCTCTCTGGGCATCCACTGATAAAACAAAGGTAATTGAATGAAAAGTCCGCGGATGAGCACGGCAAGCCATTCTAAATGAAAAAAAAAAAAAAAATCGTTCCAGGTGAAAAAAAAAAACTATGTCAATGGGAACGCCGAACAAATAATCATTTCCATAAACCCAGAAAACTGATTCCCATTAAACCGGTGCATCTGTCGTGGTTCTGGCATTGCATACGAGTGTGTGCGTGTAAACTCGAGACACTCACACACACACACACGAGACAAAGCTTTTTCCCACGGAATGCTGCTCTTTACTCCGAGCTTAATTAATCGACCGATTAAACATCAATTAACCAACACTAATCCCATTCGTATCAATCATATTAAGCCCTGCATCAAGTTAGTCTTGGTATTGTTTGCACTCGAGCTTAAACTGTATAGTTTACACTCGAGGCAAGTTTGGTAAGCTGCACATTTACTCACACACACACACACGTAAGGTATGCAGAGGTTTTTACGTATTGGCCGATGAACTTAACAATTCTGAGCTGCGACGAACTTGATTAATTCCCATCAATCTCTCTTCGGCATTAATCCAGCTGCGGCAAATTAGTCCTGCAGGAGACGAGCTTTCGAAACGGAACTTACCGACACACATACACACACGCGCGCATAAACCCACCCTTAGATAGGGTTTAGGTATCTCTTGCGAAAAGCAGAATGTCTGATCGTCAGGTGTTTCTACCAGGTGGTGGATTTTACAATTCCGTACTACGACAAAGTAGGTTTTTCCATCGTGACGCTGAAGGAGGCAAGGTCAGTCTCGTTCTTCCGGTTCCTGGAGATCCTCGACAGTAGCGTGTTACTGACGATTTCCATCGCGTTCCTGACGACGACCTGCATGATTTGGATTTTCGAGAGATGGTCCCCCAGGAGTTACCGAAACAACCCGGACAGATACAAGGACGAGCAGGGTCTGCGGATCTTCGACCTGAGGGAGAGTTTCTGGTTCACGATCACCGCCATGACACCGGAGGGTGGCGGGGAGATCCCGAAGAACCTCTCCGGAAAGTTGACGGCCGCTACCTGGTGGCTCTTCGGCTTCGTTATCATCGCCGCCTACACCGCCAACCTCGCGGCTTACCAAACCCTCGCCAGGATGGAGAAGAGGATAGAGTCCTTCGAGGACTTGACTTCCCAGTACAAGGTCGAGTACTCCGTCGTGGAAAATTCCTCGACGTACCGCTACTTCGAGCTCAAGGCCAATGCCGAGAACATCCTCTACAGGTAAAGAACCTGAGAACTTTTCGTGCAAATCACCCGGGATGCGACCCACTTGTTGGATTCACTCGCCGAACGCGTTTGATTTCACAATTAATTTGGCACTACCGAAGATTGGTAGGGTGTGATCGAGAGAGGGTGGGAGGGGCGAGGGTTAATCGAGTTAAGAGGGAATTTACGGGGGAGCCTGATTAATCGTAGCGATTGTTCAATAGAGTCTGGCGCGACCTGAGCTTGAACGAAAGCTTGTCACCATGGGAGAGATCTCGTTTCACAGTGTGGGATTACCCGATAGATGATAGATACATCAAGATTTTTCACGCCATGAAAGAAGTGAAATTTGTCAAGGACAATCAGGAAGCTCTCGACAGGATTCGTAAGAAGAGCGAGAAAAAAGGGGAGTACGCTTTTATTACGGAATCCACGTACGTCAAGTATCTCGTGCTGACAAATTGTGACCTAAAAGAAGTGGGCCAGCCATTTTCCGGTCGCCCTTTATCGTTCGCGCTCCGGAAAGGGTCGCCCTTGCTGCAGGAAATTAACGAAGCGTACGTATTTCATTTGTCCGAACGATACTTCTTTCGGCTAGACAAATAGATATGAAAATTACGGTTTCCTGCGATCAAACTCGACATTCGCAGTTTGAGGAAGTTCGACTCTGCTGGATCGAATCTCGTTAAATTGCGGGGTGGGGCTTAAAAGGATTAAACTAAAACGTTGATCCTTCTCATTGCGAATATTCGATCGATTCTCGAGCGACTCCTTGGAGATTATTGAGGGAATTATTATTTATTTAGGCTGAGAACCATCATTCAACGAAGGGACATCCAGGTGTTGGTAGAAAAGTGGTGGCAGAAAAATCCTCGGCGGCAGGACTGCGAGCCACTTCCGGAATTCAATGCGGGAATGGGCGTGAATGAGATGGGTGGAATCTTCACTCTTATTCTGATGGGTATAATTGGTTCCTCGATCGTTCTCTGCATCGAGTACTGGTGGTTCATTTATCGACCCAAACACGCGACTAATGAAACTTCTTTCTTCAAAAAAGTAACTCACCCAGTCGAGGAGCAGCAGAAAGATGAACCAGAAACACTGAGGAAACGACGCAATCGTACAAATCCATCGATCATCGAATAAAAGTGAGAGTTGATCGCATATGAGTTAAAGAAAGTAGGGTAAAGTGTATAATTTATCTCGCTCGGTGATTTGGATAAGGAGATTTGTAAGAGAATAAATCGGACGATTGCTTGTAATGCCTTTATTTCTTCACTCCCTTCGCATACATATTTTTGCTCAGAGAATACACAATTTATAATTCTTCTCTTCGTTTCATATTTTTGATATAATAAGAATGACGCATTATTACCGAGATAAATTCAATTTTATTGTTTTGAAATTTGTTCACTTATTCGTAGACTTTAGGGCATTTCTCATCGCATGTCGCACGACTTTAATCATGAATCCTCGTAACTTTAGCACTTCTCCTTGCGATGTTCTCTTTTCGTTCATCACTCCTCTTTCTCGTCCGCTTAAAGGCATTCGACTGTAATATTCTCATATTTTTTCATACCTACTTTGAGGTAGGCACGTTTTCTCGAGTTACACCTTTTATATATTTACAATCTGAGTTATCTGGTTTCCTTAAGGGGAAAGTGTGAGGAAAGCACAGGATAATAGGATAATGGAGGCTGGAAAAGGGGGAGGATATCATTAATCTTCTAGGGAGTTAAATTATAATTAGGAATACGATTAAGATAATCCATTAATATGGAAAACAACAAGAAAATAGAACAGCACTTCGATGATTATTCAATTAAATTGCGGTTCACGCGCTACACATCTTTAAATAAAACCAATACGCGTAATTTCCTTTCACCCCTCGTTGAATAATCTTTTTGCTTTTATGCGCTTATGTAATTTTTTTGTAAATTTATAACTCACTTTTACTTTCTGAAAAATTGCCTGACCAGTTTTACTTCTCTTCTTTCTTTCTTTCTTTCTTGCTTTCTACAATCTTTCTCTTTCGTATCTCTATCTTTGATTATACAACATCTTTTCATGTGTTTATCACGTTTCATTGTGCAAATCTTCATTACATCTTTATGTGTTCGCTTCAAAATTTATTAAAAGCATGTTTAAAGTTTATTCCCTTTTATCGTTTTATTAATTACACAAATATTTCTTTTAGCGCGCAAGCACGTTCGTAGTCCGCATTATTATCAGGTAAGAAACAAAACTGCTACGAATTTCTACAACCAAGGCTTTATTTGGCCTTGAAAAAATTCACATTAAATAATTAACAAGCTACAAATGAAAACTTGACAACTTTGACTACTGCAATGACTTTTTTTTCTCACAGTTAAACGCGGTGTGAACATACACTTTTTTTATTTTGTTCATTTTTTTATTTCTCAAGGGGGTTAATAATAATTATCTAAAAGAACGCTTAGTACTTTTTCCTGTTCTTTCATTTTTTCTTTGTTTCTTACTAAATGACAAGGCGGATAACCTTGCCGTCTTGGTTTTCATGCATAACAAATTCCACATGCCAAGAGGACCGCCTTGTCATATTAAAATCTTTTGCTGTACTTTACAGCCGAAATTGTCGAAATAAAAGAATAGCTAAACCTTCGCTTAACGAGTTACTGTAGCGGCTTTGTTTTCGTCAGCTCATAAAGTTAACGGACGTAAAGTTGTCATGTGCTGACATCCAAAGCTGCTACTGTGCCTCCTGCAATGAGATTTGCCATTTTTATCGAATAAAAGCATTCGTATGTCAGTTCGATACCCACCGTTTTCTGTCATTATGAAAAGGTGCACTAGGCTGCCCCATATTCATCTGATCAAAGTTAAAACAATCTTCATTCTCATCCGGAGTTTTTCGGGCTTTTTCTGCCTCGGCCGGAGAGTTATAAAAATTCTCCTGTTCGGAGCTGATTCTGCGTTTGACCGGAGATCGAATTGGCTCGGTCTGTACGCATTTATCGCATTGACGAACCCTGAACTTCAGGGTTAAATTGCTCGAGATCGTCGACGAAGCCGTTAAATCGTTTTTCGAAGCCGTTGAATCGTTTTTCGAAGTATTTGAAGATGAATTTGAGTCATTTCTTGCGGTAGACAAGGAAGATGAGTCTTCCCGGTATTCCATGTACGGGCTTTCGCCCCCGGGAAGATACAGAAGACAACCAGACTCGGATCTGCGATAAGCAACACGTTCTAAGGAATTATTTACTGGAAAGGTTGTTCCATCCGCCCAGTGACCGTCGTCCTTTATAGGACGAAAATGCGTCCTGGCCGAAGTGAGCAGATCTTCATCGGGCTCTGTCATGCTGGTGACTTTTAAAGTTGGACGTGTGTCCTTACAAGTTCCTATAGGAGTTTTTCGAGGAACAACTGGGGAAAAACAGCTACCTGCTTGAGGACTGTAACTCAGTGATGCCAAGTTGCTGTTTAATCCCTTCCAGCACCAGGGACCTTCTGTTACCGGGTCTGACCAATTTAGATTGTATTCTACAAAGAAATAGAAAACACATTACAATCTAGTAAGTTTCTCCATGAAAACTATACTAATACAGGATGCTACAGAACGACCATACTTCCTTAAAGGGAGCGGTTCCTGTAGCTATTCTAAGAACTTTCTCCTCTGGAAATTTTTTGACTTAAAGCTTTCTTTTCAAGTTATTCAATGGCAAAGGTGCCACTAGAAAGACAGAAGCACTCCGACAATTGAAACGTGACAGAGTCACACTACCTGACTTCCGGTAAAATGACGAGTCTAACCTGTCATTGGTTTCTCATGACATACCGCACAATAAAATTACTGTGTAAAATTAAAACTAATTTAAAATTTCTAGTGCACTGAATTTAGCAACATTTTTGTTACTTATGGAAATATCACAGATCACTATCACGTATTGTTTACCGTTAGAACTTCTTAAATTAAATCGCACCGGAAGGGGTTAAAAAGGTGCAGTCGTTTTGTACCACTTTGTATAAAATATTCTTTTCAAGAAACCGTGTGATAAGTAATGTTATTAATTAAATCAAATTACCAGACTTCTCCTTATTACTGCATTCATCCGTGTAATCTTCGATACTAATTAAATCGATGTCCCATGGAATAAGCGGTGAGTCGTCAGTAGTTGATTCCTGATACGGTGTTTCCGTGGAATAGCCATGATCTGAAGTGGACAAAGCGATAGGTACCTCGGTTTCGACTGGCCAAAGCGGGCCGGAAGGAATCGACAGAGTTGGCGCTGCCCAGATGGATGCTTTATCTTGTGAATTCCCTGGTCCTGAATCCCAAAGAGCCTCTAAACTTTGATCAAACTTTGCTTGAAGCTGCGCCAATTTTAATTGATCCATCTTCAATTCTCGTTCCTTTTCTCTTTCAAGCTCCATTGATTTTGCAAAACCAAACGTGTCTTTATCTTCAGATATTTGTGGCTCGATATTCTAAAATATTACAGTATTGATGATTATCTTAACAAAACTTTCGACACCACATGCGATGAGTTACAAAACAACGTTTCTTTGAACAACAGATAAACTAACTTAAACACAGTTATCCTACTTCTTGGTAAAATTTTTTACTAATAAGGTTTCTACCTAATGTGTTCTCTAACAGTACCTCATATTACTTAGTAGTCTGACCACTAGGTGGTCTTACCTATGATAATATAAAATGTATACTATTGTTAACATTTCCAAGCAGTAGAAAAACAGATTTTTATTTTGACCAACAAATTTATCAAGAAGTGGAACAACCGGCCCTTACTAGTTTAATTTTTAACTTACTATAGATATCTTAGATTTCTTATTACGAGTCCTGCTATTCTTATTGTTGTTGTAGCTAATTCCATTATTCTTATTATTATTGTTGCTGTTAATATTATTATTATTATTATTGTTGTTGCTGTTTTTGTTGTTACTATTATTATTTCCAGAATTCTTATCTTTTCTTTGAGAAAACTTCTTAAGATTGGAAGGTTGCAAGGCAGGGAAGGCTGCGTAGTATCTAAGAGCTCTGTCACGCGGCGTTAAGGCTTCTGCGTTCATCTTCTTTGTTTCTTTGTCTGACTTGCTTTCGTCTATTTCATCGTTCGAGCTAGTTCCTTCCAAGTCTTTTAATTTTGTACAGAGCTCGTCTACTAGTGTTTCTACGCCACACTTCTAAGCATATCAAAATTTTAAGAATTTAGCGCTCCACAAAAAACAAATTACACATTTATTATTAAAATTAATCAAGGTATGTTACATTATCGGCAGCACTTGTTAAGCACTGCACAACGACTCTTCTTTGTTCCCTGTCCCCTTGTGTTGGCAGCTTCGCTTTAAATCGAAAGCGACGTCCCACGTTTCTGCCAATAGCTACAGCCTCTTCAGAAGGGCTGAGGGCCGAGTCGGGGCGGCGCAACAGGCTCAATATGAATCGCGAGTATGCAATTGGGTCAATTCCCAATGCATCCAAGCGTGCTTCGAGCCACAGACGCAACTCCTCCTCGGCCCTGGTACCAAAGATACCTCCTGCACCAGGGGACGTCGCTATCCCGACCAAATGCAACGCTGGGTTCCTCATTCCCTCTTGATAAGTTTTCTCCTGTACCCAAAAACTCCCACAATATCGTCAAGCACCGGGGTGATCATCCTCTCTTCTGCTCAATAATATTATTTAAAATTTATTAAAACATAAACCACATGCACACTATACAAAAAAGTAAAAATACTTATACATTATTGTCATATGGTACGATTAATTATTGATTTATTTTCATTTTAATAACAGGTCATAAAAAAATAATACATTAACTAAATTTAATTAAGATTCTTACCTATTTACAGTATAATATTATAATTTAATATTATTGTCCTTTTAAGTTTCAATTTTATACTGAATCCACCAACTTGCCACTTTCGTACGATGCAATGTTTGCTTCTGATATTTTACAGCTAAATTCATGAATTATTTTATCATTGACCACAATTTCCTGCTATTTTATTTCATTCAATTTTGTTAATCTGATTATTAAATATCTGTGGTTACTGTACACAGGTGGTGGATATTATATAGAAGTGAGGCTGGCAGGTCTTAGCGAAGGATAACAAGTAGAGTCTCCTTCCCATTTTGACTCTAAAATTAAAGAAATACAATCATTCTAAATTATTAATTAATTCAACAATAATTTGAATCTAGGTTTATTACACACATTTATCAATCTCTACAAATTACGTTGTCAAGCTATGAGAAAAATTAATTTTGAAGTGTTTAACCTTGTAAAAGTTGTTAAATTAAATCATCTTGAAGATTGTTGTCAAATGGATCGAAACAGGAGATATAGAACTATGTGTCATCGTAAGAAATAGCTTATAGGCGTTTTATCATTTTCTTCAGTTTAATAGTGAATACGCTAGTTTTTATCAGAAATTAACCGAAGAAGAGACAAAGATTTCTTTGTCTGGATAAACACAAAACACGAAATTTCTGTAAATAGTGTATTGGTAGGTTGTACATGTGTATTCTTGGCAAAGACATTGGTCGAGTAATGCAAATAACCTTGCCGATTGCGCTATGCGTTTCCCCTGAGTCATAGGTCCACTAACGAAGATTCTCAAAGCTTGACGTTACGAAACAAAAGTGAGTTTTAGAAAGACACTTGCAAATTATTGTTGCTAGGAACTAATGATAAATAATGAAAGGACATACATATGCGTACATATATCCATTAAAACTATTCCATTTCGATTTACCTGCATGCCCCGAGAGACGATTTTCACCCCGGCCTCGTCTACACACCCCACTTGGTGAAAAACATGGCGGGCCACTACGTTTTCTTGCCCAATCTTCCCCTCCCTTTCTGCTAAACTTACCAACTGTCGATTAATCATACTCCATTAACACTGTGACTCAATTAGCCAATAAAATTGTGGTTACAGAAGAAAGTCTGTTACTAATGAGTTATACCCATTTTTAACAAAAAGCAATCAAATTATTACATGTATAAAATTTAAACAATAATTTCTTGATTCTGTGTATACTTCTTGTTTTACAGCTTAATTAGTGTTAATTAGAAGGAAAGCTATTAAGGAAAAGCAAAGAAATATACTTAAATTGCAACATCACAATGATACAAGTTTCTACATAAGTTTAATTTACTAATGATATATTTATTGATCAAAAATTGTCATTTGTTTGAAAAAGTGGTGATTTGTATATGGAAATACTTCAGTTTTTAAATATTATATTACATAAATATTCATTTACTTTAAACAGTTACTTTCAGTTTGTTAGTCTTAGAGCAGTACTATATCAAATAAAATTTATATAGTACGCTTAAGATTTCTCAATAGAATTTTATTCTTTGTATTTCAATAAAGAGGTATTACGCTATCCAGTTATATACTTTTGTACAAAGTTTTATAATGACTATTTGGTAGCTTTTTTAAGTATAAAAAGCCTCTCTTATATACGATAGAATTACAATTATAATATTTTGTATCATTTACAATATAGATAATAACATTTAACTATACAATACACTTTGTATTCTGTAAACCTTTTTACACAGAGTGAAAAGTATCATGTATTTTTGTTATTTTTACCATCAAACGTTACAGAGTAGATTGTAAGCTCAAGACAAAAAATACAATCTGTTTACATAGGTGGAATGATTATTTCTGAACGTATGTTATAAACATAAATCTGAGATAATCGAAATTGCACATTTCACTTCCAATAAGAAAATATTCAAATCATCGATTTCAAAAGGATTTAATTGTTTTCAAAGTACTATTATATCTGGGCGACCAGCACTAGGATATTAACACTTAACTTAGATATCATCATATATCTGATATTGCCAAAGGCACCAGTCTTCAATAAAAAAATCTGGATTTTATCTGTATTAAATCAAAGTAAAAACACTATTTCTTTACCACTTAATAAAATATCACATTGTACAATTAAATATACAATGAACCATATTAGAAATATAAATTTCTTCTTATTCGCAATATTAAAGTAGTATTCACATTTTTATAAATGAAACATAAGAACGATACTTGCTTCACCAAAGCTGTTCCAAAAACCTATATTCCTGCTTACTCAATCCTTTGTATCTATGTCAAATAAAAATATTATCTTATTTTTTAATTAAATACATTAGTTTTCATTGTGCAATGATCATAGTTGTTTAGAACCTTCTGTTTTCTTCGTTGTTGGTGGTACTCCTGGAGTCAATGTTGTGTTTGTTACTGGGTCAGTAGCACACTTAGGTTTTAAGGTAGTTGTTAATTTTTCTTTTTCTTCCTCCTGTTTATTGTAACAATTCAAACTAGACTTATCTTTTGACTCCTTGGAATCGATTTTCTTTTCACTTACTGGTGGCTTAAGATCTGCCTTTATCTCAAGTTTTGGCTCGCTTGCATCTTTTGTTTGCTCTTTTTGTTTTTTCTGAAGTTGTTCTTCAACTTCTAATATCTCTTCTTTACCCATTAATTCAATCAATTCGTCGACTTGCTTTTTACTTAATTTAACGTCTTCTTTGCCAATTAATTCTACAACCTGTAAAAATATTATTTATCATTTAATACTCGTACATACACACTCAGTATTATTATATATTGTATAAAATTGTATATCTGGTACCTTTAGAACATCTTCTATTTTTATCGATCCATCTCTATCAGCATCAATTTTTCCTAAAATTTCTGATATCCGTGCTAACCGTGATTCATCAGAAACAGTTTGAATTTTCTTAATAGCTGCTATTAATTCATCTATCTTTACCAATTCTTCTATAACTTTATTATCTTTACTCTTTTCACTTCCAAGAGCTTCGATCTTTTCTTTCACTTTTTTCTCAGATTGTTCAAGCTCTAATAAGACTGCATCCATCTTATTGATCATCTTATTAACCTTAGTGAATAATCTTTTAGCACCTGTGGATACTTTAATTTTCTCTATATCCTCTTGACCTTTGGCTTCTGCTTTAATTTGATAAAGTTCTTGGATATCCTCTTGATATTCTGCCATTTCTTCTTTAAGCTCCTTTAGCTCTTCTTTTTCAACAGCCATCTGTTTCTTTTCCTAAAAATCAAACTTGTTACTTTCAATACCATGATTAACATTCTTTAAATTTACCTTTCCGATTGATGTTAAGGCCTCTTCTATAGCCTTCACATCGGTAGTTGTTATCTCATCTTTTTTAGTAGAAGGCTCTGCTGCCAAAATAGTTTTAGGTGGCGTGATCTTCTTCTCTTCTTCTCTTTCTTCTTCGATTCTCTTTTCTTCAAGCTTAATAAGTTCAATTTCAGTTTTATGATCCATTTTGCCTTCCTTCTCACCAATTGCAGCCTTTGTACGTGCTGCTACAGCATCTGGTAAAGCTGAGATGGTAGCTTTCAATTTGTCCGACATTGGAATTGTTTCTGGTACCATTAATGCTCGAGAAAGAAGCAATAACGATGGTGGCACTTTTTGATTTAAACTAAGATCGAGCCATTGTGACAGTTGTTCCTTTAATTTACTTTCGGGCATTCCATAAGCTCTCATACCTCTGGCTCTACAAGCTTGTTGCAGCTCACTTCTAGTTAAGGAATCTATTCCTTCTTTTTCTATTAACTAAAGAAATATTTTAAGTATTACATATATACATTTTTAATAATGAATTAACAAATATTTTAAGCGTACTTTATCATCCGCCGCAAGACTCCTAAGTTTCATTCTAAGAAGAAATCGTAAGAAATTAGTTGTTCCAAGTGTTTGAACATCCAATACACGACAAAGTGCAACAAGTTGTGGTCTGGATAGCGAATCTAATGTTATTTCATCTTCGAAAAGCTTACTGAATTTCATGATTTCTTCATTGGAAGCCACAGTACCTGTTGTTCTAATTTTATAAAAAAAGTCTGCAAATTCTTTAGCTTTTTCAGATCTATGATCCGAAGATTGAACAGCCATATCATCTAATGTTTTTTGTAAAAATTTAGCCATTTCTATCTTTACCTGAAATTTACATTCATAATGATAAACATTTTGTCCACCATAATTAGAAACAAAAAAATGTTGAAGTTAATACTTTTAAAGCTTGCTTTAATTTATCCTCCTTCTCAGTTGCAGTTTGAAAAGTTGATGGTAACATGCCAGGAAAAAGTTTAATTGCTACTGGGAGTAAAAATTCCATAAATGGTACAATTATAAAAACGGAAAAGGGTATTAATCTAAAAACATCTCCTGTTGTTTTAACCAACTAAAAAAAAAGTTTATATTAGTATCACATAAAGTAATTAATTTGTTACATTATATAAAATAATATACCAATCTGTGTTCTCTTCTAGTTAATTCTTTACCCTGAAGAATTCTCCAAATTAATTTTGCTGAAACTTTCATATCTAAACCTAGTAATCTAAATCCATGATAATAATGTATTATTTCTCCTTTGACTTTTTCCCATATTGTACGTTTTTTAACAACAGCTTTTTCTGGAGCTGCTGCTAAAGAACTAACTGAACTTTTTTCAGTTTTCTCTTTTGATTCTTTCTCTTCTTTAATACATTTGACTGTTTCTTCAACTTTGGATGATGGTTCTTGACCTTTCCAAGCTGGTGTTGCATAAAATGTACGAACTTGTAAATATGTATTAACAGGATAGATTTCTGGTACTAGACAAGTGTTCAGCGATTTATTAATATTATTTTTATGTATGAGTTTAATTTTTGAGTCTCTAGAATTCATTGAAACACAACTAGTTCCTTCATACATATGTCTCTTGTTATACCATGATGAAAAACTGTACCCTAAAATAAATAAGAGATGATGCATTTATTTGTATTAAAATGATTGAATAATGATATTATAAACAAAGTTTATGTAAATTACAATTCAGAACAGAAAGATAAAAAAACAATAAAAGACATTAAAGTATATATTTTAATTGAAATTATATAAAATATATGACAGACTATATAGAAAACCATAGGACTGGCTGAAAGAATAGAACGATCGAGAAAATAGCTTTAAAAGAACAAAATTTTTTAAATATAACATAACCTTTAAAATCAAAATAATATAAAGACAGGATAAGTGTAAATTATACACACAGAATTAAATTTATAATAGTTATCAAAAATTCTAGTTTCAAATATTTTTAGAAATGATTGAATGCAGTCATGATAGATCAATGTTACATAAACACAAATGGAATATCTATAATAGCCTACAAAAAATCTTTCATAATATATTATAATAAAAATGGTACCTGGAATAAATATTAAAATAAATAAAAGACAGTACGTACTCCTTAGAATTCTGCCATTGCAGGTTACCATCATTTTCGTGTAAATCAAAGTGTTCATCTTGAATTATTTATATCGTAAGTTTCGAACGTTTTGGAAGCCGTGTTTCGTTGCAATGCACGCTGTATCACGGCCATCACCAACCATCAGACATTTTATGTCTTGAATATAGCAACTGTAGTAAAGGAAGCAGAATCCTAAGCCTGGTGTGACGAAATTACATTTGTTGGTACATTTCCACCAGAAGGTAAAGTAGTTGATGAAAAAATATAACGTTTCAGTACCATAGAATAAAAGATACACATAGAACGTTCACTATGATTTTGAGTTCTAGAGACTCTAGAACATCATAGAAAATGGCTACCAGGCTTCCTCTTGGACAGCCACTGACTGTAGGGTCGTAGGGTCTCTAAAGTTAATTGTTTAAGAAGATATGAACTCGACAAAAAATCGTACTTAAAAGTGTGTTATTTATTTCACATAACAAAATTTATTATATATATGTGGTTTTTCTTTTTTAATCATTTGGATATCAAATCTAATATTATAGAATCACGGGTCATGTTTTTATGACGCTTTCTAGTCTCTTTGGAGATCAGGAAGTACAGCATAGAGGCAGAACCATCGGGTGAAGTAAGCCTTGCGGAGATATCATCCGGTGGATCATAAAATGCCTAGGTGAGGAGTTTAGTGGGTCGAACCCCACACTACTCTCAGCCAGTTATCCTCAGGGATGAGAGACCGAGAGTGTCTGGTAATCAGATTCTCCTCACCTGTAAAAAAAAAAAAAAAAAAAAAAAATACCCTTAACCATTTTGTCCAAAATTTTTCGACATTTGAGGTGTCGCCATTTCCAAAAAGTGAATATTTTTGGATGGGACCTTCTGCGCTGCATTCTATCTATCGAATACTAAGTCCCTACTGAATTACACGCGATTCGGAGAGATTTCGATTTTTACGAAAAATCCAATTTATATAAAAATATATTTGTAAAGAAAAAATTCAAAATGTAAAAAAAATTAGAAGTAAATGTAATAAATTAATATTATTTAATAATCAATAATTACAAAAAAATATCTTCATATTTATTTATATAACCCTTCACTAATTTCTTTATTATAAAGACAATTTTTAAATTAATGTTATTTTACAAATTATTACATTTTCAATATTATTTAATTCTTAAGGGGGAACAGTAATATTTTCTCCTATTTCAATATAAAAACATTGCTGTAGAAATAATAATTTTTTTGAAGTGATAAATATCTATAGTTCCTAGGTTAATACAAATTTCATATTTGCCGGCATTGCATAATGTTGCCATCTAGTGATCATTTCTTAAAGTTTTTCACTAAATAGTTTGTAGGATAGAAAGGGACAAATATGAGATTGAATATTTTTTCAGCTCTTCAGTTTCCGGATACACCCCCCTCGACAAAAAACTTTGAGAATGATTGGTCTAGTTATACATGTCATTGGGTGGATGATAGGCGTCGAACGAATTCGACCCTAGCAATTTTGTAAAAATAGGGGCACCACGTGAAGGTATTGCTAGGATCTAGGCAAAAATGTCAGAGGCTCCTAATTGCAATTCCATTGCAATCGCATGACAGCCTTAGGGGACCAGCTCCCCCTTGCGCGCCCCGCGAAACGAACCCCAACGACAAAATAATGCAGAAAATCAAATGAAAAAACAAGACCAGAAAAAAACCAGAGAAAAACAAGGCAAGAAATAAAAGGGAAAAGTGGACAAAAAAAGAAATACCTTGTAAAACTTACTAAAAATTCTTTGATATAATCCCACGATGGAAGTTCTTGCAGATATTCTGAAACAGAAAAGTTAAATATTAAGTAGTATAAATAAATTACATGCGTTGCTCAGACGTATCCTTCGTCGGAAGTTCTTGCAGAAAACCAGAAAGAGAGAAAATAATGATTTTCCCTGAAAAGCTAGGGAATAAACCAGAAGGATTAAGGAAAGAACAGAAAGCCAAAGAAAAAGCAGCAAACCAAAAAGCCAATGCAGCAAAACAGACAAGAAAAGGAAAAAGTAGAAAAGTAAAAGTAAAAGCTTGTAAAACTTAATAAGAACTGTTTGAATTAATCCCACGTTGGAAGATCTTGAAGTTCTTGTAAAAAAGCTGTAATTAATACTTAATAACTAAGTCATTCGCATGATTTATTTACAAAATAAAAATACATTTACATTTATTAGCAGGATATATTTTTTCGCATTATTCCAACTCTATGTTCACACGCATTACTCGATCGCAATGATGAAGATTTCTAACTATCTTTCGTTAGTTTTTTCCCAGATGCTGCGGATCCAAAATGGTCAATGTCGCATCTAGGGCATGTATGTTTCGGACATACTAAAACTAAAAATTGACAATTACGCGGTTCCTATTTTGTCAATTGCATTATTCTTCATCGGTTTTTTGCCAGATACTGCGGACCAAAATGGTCAATGTCGTATCTAGGCCAGCTATTACATAAATTTTACAATTCTTAAGGCTAAATCGCTCGCAGTATTCGCTCGCATTGTTCGCACGCTTTTTTTCGCTCGCATTGTTCGCACGCTTTTTTTCGCTCGCATAGTTCGCACGCTTTATTTCGCTCGCATCCCACGTCGGAAGGTCTTGAAGTTCTTTGCAGAAAACCGACGTCGACCCTAGCAATTTCGTTAAAACGGGGCCACCTCTTGAAGGTATTGCTAGGATCTAGGCAAAAATGTCAGAGGCGCCTTATTGCATCTCCGATGCAATCGCATGACAACCTTAGGGGACCGGCTCCCCCTTGCGCACCCCGCGAAACGAGCCCAAAAACGAAGATTAAACAGAAAACCAAAAGAAGAAGCAGCAAAAGAGAAGAAAAAAGAAAAGCAGAAAATAGAAGAAAAAGGAAAAGCAGAATAGAAGAAGAAAAACCTTGTAATCTTCTTGAGAATTTGTTGATTTAATCCCACGATGGAAGTTCTTGAAGTTCTTGTAGATATCCTGAAAAAGAAAACTTAAAAAATAAGTCGCTCGCACAATCCGCACGCATAATTCGCTGGCTATATTCGCAGGCATAATTCGCTCGCTTTATTCGCACGCATAATTCGCTCGCATTATTCGCACGCATTATTCGATCGCAATGATGAAGATTTCTAAGTATAATTCGTTAGTTTTTTCCCAGATGCTGCGGATCCAAAATGGTCAAAGTCGCATCTGGGCATGTACTTTTCGGAAGTACTTAAAACTAAAAATTGACAATTACGCGGTTCCTATTTTGTCAATTGCATTAATCTTCATCGGGTTTTTGCCAGATACTGCGGACCAAAATGGTCAATGTCGTATCTAGGCCAGCTATTACAAAAATTTAACAATCTCGCAATTAAGTCGCTCGCATTCCTGAGATTTAGGGACCACTTTCGAGTTGAAGAAAGTGAGGGTCGCGGCCGTGACGGAACTGCAAGAAGCCGGGTTGTGCAAGCCACCCTCGGAGGGACTGAACACAACCAAGCACCCCGGATCACGTAGTTGATAAATCAACTAAACGCGTGATTGGCTGCAATTCAGGACGCCCCACGTTGATGTGTCAAAACGAAAACCCCTTGTTGGACCGCCCCCGACCGAACGCCCTCGCAAATACTAAGATGGCTTCTAGGAAAGCTGAAGCCAAAAGGGGAAAAAAGATTCGGAAGTGGTCCCATTACATTCTCTGGGTTACAATTATTTTCGCTCGCTTTATTCGCACGCTATTTTCGCTCGCAATGATGAAGAATATAAAGTATTTTACGTTAGTTTTTTCCCAGATGCTGCGGATCCAAAATGGTCAAAGTCGCATCTGGGCATGTACATTTTCGATGTACTTAAAACTAAAAATTGACAATTACGCGGTTCCTATTTTGTCAATTGCATTATTCTTCATCGGTTTTTTGCCAGATACTGCGGACCAAAATGGTCAATGTCGTATCTAGGCCAGCTAATACAAAATTTTACAATTCTTAAGGCTAAATCGCTCGCAGTATTCGCTCGCATTGTTCGCATGCTTTTTTTCGCTCGCATTGTTCGCACGCTTTTTTTCGCTTGCATTGTTCGCACGCTTTATTTCGCTCGCATCCCACGTCGGAAGGTCTTGAAGTTCTTTGCAGAAAACCGACTTCGACCCTAGCAATTTCGTTGAAACGGGGCCACCTCTTGAAGGTATTGCTAGGATCTAGGCAAAAATGTCAGAGGCGCCTTATTGCATCTCCGATGCAATCGCATGACAACCTTAGGGGACCGGCTCCCCCTTGCGCGCCCCGCGAAACGAGCCCAAAACACGAAAATAAAAAAAGAAAACCAAATAAAAAAGCAGCAAAAGAGAAGAAAAAAGAAAAGCAGAAAATAAGAAGAAGAACCTTGTAATACCTATTGAGATTTTAATGAATTAATCCCACGATGGAAGTTCTTGAAGTTCTTGAAGTTCTTGTAGATAACCTGAAAAAAAAACTTAAAAAATAGATCGCTCGCATAATTCGCACGCATAATTCGCTCGCATAATTCGCTCGCAATGATGAAGATTTCTATGTATAATTCGTTAGTTTTTTCCCAGATGCTGCAGATCCAAAATGGTCAAAGTCGCATCTGGGCATGTACATTTCGGATGTACTTAAAACTAAAAATTGACAATTACGCGGTTCCTATTTTGTCAATTGCATTAATCTTCATCGGGTTTTTGCCAGATACTGCGGACCAAAATGGTCAATGTCGTATCTAGGCCAGCTATTACAAAAATTTAACAATTTCGCAATTAAGTCGCTCGCATTCCTGAGATTTAGGGACCACTTTCGAGATGAAGAAAGTGAGGGTCGTGGTCGTGACGGAACTGCAAGAAGCCGGGGTGTGCAAGCCACCCCTGGCGGGACTGAACACAACCAAGCACCCCGGATCACGTAGTTGATAAATCAACTAAACGCGTGATTGGCTGCAATTCAGGAGGCCCCCCGTTGATGTGTCAAACCCAGAACCCCTTGTTGGACCGCCCCCGACCGAACGCCCTCGCAAATACTAAGATGGCTTCTAGGAAAGCTGAAGCCAAAAGGGGAAAAAAGATTCGGAAGTGGTCCCATTACATTCTCTGGGTTACAATTATTTTCGCTCGCTTTATTCGCACGCTATTTTCGCTCGCAATGATGAAGATTTCTAAGTATAATTCGTTAGTTTTTTCCCAGATGCTGCGGATCCAAAATGGTCAAAGTCGCATCTGGGCACGTACATTTCGGATGTACTTAAAACTAAAAATTGACAATTACGCGGTTCCTATTTTGTCAATTGCATTAATCTTCATCGGGTTTTTGCCAGATACTGCGGACCAAAAAGGTCAATGTCGTATCTAGGCCAGCTAATACAAAATTTTACAATTCTTAAAGATAAAACGCTCGCAGTATTTTAGTCGCATTGTTCGCACGCTTTTTGTCGCTCGCATTGTTCGCACGCTTTTTTTCGCTCGCATAATTCGCTGGTTTTTCTCGCACGCTTTATTTCGCTCGCATCCCACGTCGGAAGGTCTTGAAGTTCTTTGCAGAAAACCGACTTCGACCCTAGCAATTTCGTTGAAACGGGGCCACCTCTTGAAGGTATTGCTAGGATCTAGGCAAAAATGTCAGAGGCGCCTTATTGCATCTCCGATGCAATCGCATGACAACCTTAGGGGACCGGCTCCCCCTTGCGCGCCCCGCGAAACGAGCCCAAAAACGAAGATTAAACAGAAAACCAAAAGAAGAAGCAGCAAAAGAGAAGAAAATAGAAGAAAAAGGAAAAGCAGAATAGAAGAAGAAAAACCTTGTAATCTTCTTGAGAATTTGTTGATTTAATCCCACGATGGAAGTTCTTGAAGTTCTTGTAGATATCCTGAAAAAGAAAACTTAAAAAATAAGTCGCTCGCTCAATCCGCACGCATAATTCGCACGCATTATTCGCTCGCTATATTCTCTCGCTATATTCGCACGCATTATTCACACGCAATATTCGTTCGCAATATTCGCTCGCAATATTCGCTCGCAATATTCGCACGCATTATTCGATCGCAATGATGAAGATTTCTAAGTATAATTCGTTAGTTTTTTCCCAGATGCTGCGGATCCAAAATGGTCAAAGTCGCATCTGGGCATGTACTTTTCGGAAGTACTTAAAACTAAAAATTGACAATTACGCGGTTCCTATTTTGTCAATTGCATTAATCTTCATCGGGTTTTTGCCAGATACTGCGGACCAAAATGGTCAATGTCGTATCTAGGCCAGCTATTACAAAAATTTAACAATCTCGCAATTAAGTCGCTCGCATTCCTGAGATTTAGGGACCACTTTCGAGTTGAAGAAAGTGAGGGTCGCGGCCGTGACGGAACTGCAAGAAGCCGGGTTGTGCAAGCCACCCCCGGAGGGACTGAACACAACCAAGCACCCCGGATCACGTAGTTGATAAATCAACTAAACGCGTGATTGGCTGCAATTCAGGACGCCCCACGTTGATGTGTCAAAACGAAAACCCCTTGTTGGACCGCCCCCGACCGAACGCCCTCGCAAATACTAAGATGGCTTCTAGGAAAGCTGAAACCAAAAGGGGAAAAGAGATTCGGAAGTGGTCCCATTACATTCTCTGGGTTACAATTATTTTCGCTCGCTTTATTCGCACGCTATTTTCGCTCGCAATGATGAAGATTTCTAAGTATAATTCGTTAGTTTTTTCCCAGATGCTGCGGATCCAAAATGGTCAAAGTCGCATCTGGGCACGTACATTTCGGATGTACTTAAAACTAAAAATTGACAATTACGCGGTTCCTATTTTGTCAATTGCATTAATCTTCATCGGGTTTTTGCCAGATACTGCGGACCAAAAAGGTCAATGTCGTATCTAGGCCAGCTAATACAAAATTTTACAATTCTTAAGGCTAAATCGCTCGCAGTATTCGCTCGCATTGTTCGCATGCTTTTTTTCGCTCGCATTGTTCGCACGCTTTTTTTCGCTCGCATTGTTCGCACGCTTTATTTCGCTCGCATCCCACGTCGGAAGGTCTTGAAGTTCTTTGCAGAAAACCGACTTCGACCCTAGCAATTTCGTTGAAACGGGGCCACCTCTTGAAGGTATTGCTAGGATCTAGGCAAAAATGTCAGAGGCGCCTTATTGCATCTCCGATGCAATCGCATGACAACCTTAGGGGACCGGCTCCCCCTTGCGCGCCCCACGAAACGAACCTAAATACTAATATGATTCAGAAAACCAAACGAAAAAGAAGATATGAAAAAAACCAGAGAGAAAGAAGGATAGCAAAAGGAAACACGGAAAAGTAGAAGAAAAATTTGTAATATCTGATAATGACTTACTTGAATTAATCCCACGATGGAAGTTGTTCAGTTTCTTGTAGAAAGGCTGAAAGGAAAACTTAAAAACTAATTCGCTCGCATAATTCGCTGATATTATTCGCTCGCACATTAAAGGAAAGGAAAAGGAAAAGAAATAATTGCGTATATTTTATATTTTTTTTAAAACTAAGATCTCGCTGTTTTCGCTGGCTGCCTTTTGCACGTACAAAAATAAAAACAGGTTAAAATTTGGAATAATAGAAAATAGATTTATAATGCCCGGTAATAGAAAATGATGGAATAATAGAGCAATAAAATTACAAGAGAATAATGTATATAGTATAAAATAATGTAATTAATTTTATATGTAATTGAATATAATATGAATTTATCTCTTTTTTTATTGTTATATTATTATGCGTTTACTTATATTCTATATTTATTCTACCTAGTTGTATTTATTGTAATAGCTTAAACTGGTATTCCGACTTATGTATCAAGTTTGTAAGTTTAAGGGCTTATACACCGTGAAATAAATATACTAAATACTAAATAATATAATAGAATAGAATAATAAAATATTTGAGCGCACAGCACTCCACTCACCACTTTGATGCCCTTTGTCGTTGCGCTTGGAGAGCCCGAGTCTTCCTTCAGATGTATTAATATTAGTCAGCCAGTCATCCTTATCTGCTTTCTGTCCAGTCTTTAGCTGTTCAATTCACCAGAAGATTCTTTGTTTCTGTTTCCCTCCTCATTCTTGTTCCTCTCGTATATGGGTGGTTGGGTAATACTGTATTAATTAAAAATCCTGTATTAATTAAATATACTGAACAATGAGTAGTTGGTGGTGGGTGGCTAGTAATGTTATTTAAATTCTAAACTACTAAAAATGTTGAGTTGATTGTAGGAATAGTGAATGAAAAATTGGAAGCGAATTCAAATTGAAAATGGGAAATTGGGAGGAGTGGGGGTGGTCGTGGGGATAGAGCGAAAAAATCTTAAAAATTTTTTTAATTGTTAAGAAAATTCAAAATCTTTACCTCTCATTCTAACCGAGTTTCTCCCACTTCAAAGTGACGTAGGTGGTTGATAGTGGGGATGTATGAAGCTGAAATGACGTAGAGAAGAGATTCGTTCAAGTCAGAGTGCAAAATCGTAATGAAAATTCAAAATCTTTACCTCTCTTTCTAACCGAGTTTCTCCCACTCCAAAGTGACGTAGAGGTTGGTGGTGGGGATGTATGAAGCTGAAATGACGTAGAGAAGAGATTCGTTCAAGGCAGAGTGCAAAATCGTAATGAAAATTCAAAATCTTTACCTCTCTTTCTAACCGAGTTTCTCCCACTCCAAAGTGACGTAGAGGTTGGTGGTGGGGATGTATGAAGCTGAAATGACGTAGAGAAGAGATTCGTTCAAGGCAGAGTGCAAAATCGTAATGAAAATTCAAAATCTTTACCTCTCTTTCTAACCGAGTTTCTCCCACTCCAAAGTGACGTAGAGGTTGGTGGTGGGGATGTATGAAGCTGAAATGACGTAGAGAAGAGATTCGTTCAAGGCAGAGTGCAAAATCGTAATGAAAATTCAAAATCTTACCTCTCTTTCTAACCGAGTTTCTCCCACTCCAAAGTGACGTAGAGGTCGGTGGTGGGGATGTATGAAGCTGAAATGACGTAGAGAAGAGATTCGTTCAAGGCAGAGTGCAAAGTCGTAAGGAAAATTCAAATTCTTTACCTCTCTTTCTAACCGAGTTTTTCCCACTCCAAAATGACGTAGGTGATTGATGGTGGGGATGTATGAAGATGAAGTGACGTAGAGAGGAGGTCCATCCAAGTCAGAGCGCAAAATCATAATGAAAATTCAAAATCCTTACTTCTCTTTCTAACCGTGTTTCTCCCACTCCAATGTGACGTAGGGGGTTGCTGGTGGGGATGTATGAAGCTGAAATGACGTAGAGAAGAGATCCATTCAAGTCAAAATGCAAAATCGTAATGAAAATTCAAAATCTTTACCTCTCCTTCTAACCGAGTTTCTCCCACTCCAAAGTGACGTAGGTGGTTGATGGTGGGGATGTATGAAGCTGAAATGACGTAGAGAAGAAATTCGTTCAAGTTGGAGTAATTTTGTAATAAAAATTCAAAATCCTTACCTCTCTTTCTAACCGAGTTTCTCCCACTCCAAAGTGACGTAGAGGTTGTAGGTGGGGATGTTTGAAGCCGAAGTGATGTAGAGAGGAGGTCCATCCAAGTCAGAGCGCAAAATCATAATGAAAATTCAAAATGTTTACTTCTCCTTCTAACCAAGTTTCTTCCACTCTTTACCCCCTCTCCGTATCTCCACTCCCTTTTCCACTCCAAAAACTAAATTTTTAACAATTTGAGAATGCTTGGTCTAGCTATATATGTCATTGGTTAACTCATATACATACGTTTATTATTTAATTTATGATTCAGCCATTGAATGCGATGGCGTTAGGTACTAGACATAGCGAAGACACGAACCCCGAAGCGGACATTATCTGTTGGGTATATATCCTCTTAAAAGGTTATTTTGCTTTGTCACGTGTTGAGCTGTTTTACAAAGATTTAAAAATTTAATAAAATATCATGTCTGTTGGATTTGTGCACTCTGTAAAAGTGCCACAAATTTATAAGATATCTGCTAAAATTATCAAGGAAGTTCGGGAAGGAGGGGCCAGTCTCAAGACATTAATTTTTGAAAAAAGACATCCTGTAAGTGTGTACTGTAACCTTAAAATGATTTTGTATATTTTTATGCTTTATAGGACGTATTTTTATTTAACTTTTCATAAATAGAATGTAAATGGTATTTATGCACTGACATACAATGCATTGCAATATGAGGAAAAATTAAATTATCTATTGAGAAAAACTGGTTTATTAATTAAAGAGCCTCGTTTAGATCCATGGTTAGCAAGAATACTTATAACAGAATTATTATGGGGGAAACAGAAATTAACAGCAAAAAGTAAACCATTAGAAACTGTTAGAAATTATGAGAACTCTCTGCGAGATGTGTTGAAAAATATTCCTCAACAAAGTTTTTTTCTTGATTATCAGAAAACAGGTAAATAATAACATATCTCTTTACCAACAAATGTATGTTATTTTTACAGAAATGGGATTTCCTTCAAAGGAATTAAACCTGGATCATTAGTTTCCTAAATTGAATTATATCTTTTCCAACGGAATTGTACATGAAGATTGATGGTTTTGATAATTAGAAACAACAGAATACTCACAAGAAGACATTCTAGAATAAACAAATTATTATCTTATGTGCGTAAAGACCAGCATAAAGTAAATAATCAAGAGGGCATTATTAAGTCTCATACAAATTCAGCAATCATGACTTTCTCTTCAGTATTTTCAGTGTTGTTTATTTGTAGTATAGCTATGTTTACTTTACCTTTTGTTTCATTTTACGGAGTACAACATATTATGGAAAATGAAGTTCATTCTGATAAGTTTACTAGTAATTGTGTAGCAGTGTTAGCAGCTGTTGTTACAGTTCATTTGGTCATAGCTTTTTATGTATATTGTGCGTTTCATGAAAAAGATGATCCACCAACTTCAGGTGTTAAATGTACTAAATTTGCTACAAAAGCATGTCTCAACAAAAAGTATGAATGAGATATTTAATTTACACAATTCTTTTATACTTTCTCTTTATTAATATACTTACTAGTTAATCCTTATTGCATTTATAAAATGTGTTACCCTATCGATGTAAAAATAACATACATGTTGATATATATAATTTATTAATTTAATAAGATGTATTTATAAGAATAAACAATTTTAATAGTAAACTAACTGTTTCTTTCCTTTTTTATAAACAATAAAATTATCATAAATTTTTAGTGGAAAAGCCAAGATATGTGCGTATCAATACTTTACTGATATCATTAGATGAAGCTATTTCTTATTTTGAATATGATGGTTGGGAATTATTATCTAAGCCACCAGATTATTCATCATATTTGAAAACTTTATCAAGATTGACAGATTCATTTTTTCTTCAAGATTTTCATATTCCTGAATTATTTGTATTTCCATCCAAGACAAAATTCTTTTATAATGAATATTATAAAAGTGGGAAAATTATTTTACAGGATAAGGTATGACATTAGTATTTTATAAGAATTGATTATGTAAATTTAATTACAAGCAATTAAAATTTGAAATAGGCTAGTTGTTTGCCATCATTTTTGTTAAATCCATCTCCAGAATCTATGGTCTTAGATATGTGTGCAGCTCCTGGCATGAAAACAAGTCATTTAGCAGCTATAATGAAAAATAAAGGGTATACATGATGTTAATATGTATATAGAAAAAGATATATAATCACTAATAAGTTTTTTTAGATTAACATGATAATTGTTTTAGGATAATTTATGCCTGTGAAATTGATAGAAGAAGATATGAAACTTTATGTAAACAAGTAGATTTAACAAATGCAACTTGTGTGAAACCTCTTAATCAAGATGCATTAACTTTAGATGAAAAACAGTGTCCTAAAATTGAATTTATTTTGGTTGATCCAAGTTGTTCAGGCTCAGGTATATACAATACAGCTATTTTATAGCATATGCTGATAAATTAATTTCATTATCATTCATTGTATTAATAATATTTTCAGGAATGATAGATCGCCCTAAATTGGATACAGATAATCATAACGATCCTCAACGCCTTAAAAATCTTCAGTCGTTTCAAGTATTTTTATTAAAGCATGCCCTCCTCAATTTTCCACTGGTCAAAAAAGTAGTTTACAGCACATGTTCTGTCAATCCAGAAGAAAATGAAGAAGTATTAGACGAAATTTTGTTTCATATAAAAGGATCTTATAAACTTATATCTGCAAAGAAAATGTTGAAGAATGAATGGGAAAACTTTAGTTCTAAGAATTATAATTGTGGCGATACTTGTATCTATGCACGACCTGAATACGATTTCTGTAATGGATTTTTTGTTGCTATTTTCGAAAGAGATTTTAACATCCCATTGCCAGAATATAAAAAGAGATCAGATTGGGAGAAAAATGTATCTTATAATAGTAGTAATAATATAGCAGAAAAACTTATTGATACAAATATAAAAGAAGGGGAAGAAGAAAATCTATATAAAAAGAAAAAGAAACGTAAAAAGAAGAAACACACAATGGAAAACATAGATGAGTCAAAAGAAACATTGGAAAAATTAACGATAGTTCCGGAAAAAAAAATTAAAATTGAAAAAAATTTACCAGATTCCTTTAATGAATACAAAAAAATCAATGAAGAAAATGAATTTTTAAAAATTAATGATAATTCAAATAATTTGAATAAAAAATTAGAAAAAGAAAAACATAAGTCTACTAAAGAAGTAGATAATAATTCTGAAGAATTAATAAAAGTATCCAAAAAAAAAATCAAATCCACTGATGAAGTGGAAGAGACAGAACCAGCTAAAGCACTAAAGAATAAAAAATCTAAATCTACCGAAGAAACTCAAGAAATTCCCAAAGATTTGACTAAAGTATCAAAACAGAAGAAATCTAAATCCACCGGGGAGCCAAAAGAAAATCTCAAAGAATCGACTAAAGCATTAAAAAAAAAGAAATCTAAATCCATCGAGGAAACGCAAGAAAATCTCGAAGATGCGACAAAAGCATTAAAAAAGAAAAAATCTAAATCCATCGAGGAATCAGAGGAAAATCTCGAAGAATCGGCTAAGGTATCAAAAAAGAGAAAATCTAAGTCCATCGAGGAAACTGAAAACAATCTCGAAGATTTTGCTAGAGTATCAAAGAAGAAAAAAACCAAATCCACCGAAAAGCCAGAGGAAAATTTTGAGGAATTGGATAAATCGCGAAAGAAGAAAAAGTCTAAGAAGCAAAGGGTTGAAGATAATTAATAAAATTTATAAATAATGTTAAAATTTAATTATATGCACCAATAGTAAATTAAACTTACTAAAAAAAATTCTCTTGTTTATGTACAAAAATAATATCTCTGAAATAAAAAGTCTGTACTGTTAAATTCACAGGCTCCAGGTTCATGATTGGTTTTTATAAAAATGAGTTTAAAAAACATTACTGGTTCTTAATCAATTTTTCTGGGTCCACTGAAATCGATCATGTTATTTCATGCAGCATACTGCTACAAATAACGAACAGAGTTCAAAAGTAGACCCCCAGATAAGAGTTTTGGCACGAGAACGACAGCACGCACGTAGATCTCGGGAAAACAGGTTCTTAAACACGAGAAGCTAGTTCGATAAGAGTTTGCTGAATCTATGGGTACGCCAAGGAAGTCTGGGCTTTCATAAAAGTTGATCTCGCCCTTCACTTTTTTTGCAAGTGGGTCGCTGCTGTTACGTCCACTTAATAACGGGTTATCTCGCACTGATTCGCTTGAAATTCTCTAAGCCTCGTTATTTACGAGTCGTGAGCATGCACGCATATCTATTGAATAATGCACAATTATTTGTGTTCGCAATAAACGCAGTTAAATAATTAACACGTTCGGCTAGGTCGACGCTTTATGTAAACACGATTGGTACCGATAAAGAATGAGCTTCTCAATTATTAATTCATTCATTATACAACCATTTAGTAGAATCAACAAGATTATAAATTGTTCGACTTATAAATAATTCATGTAAAAACACTTGAGAGGGTTTCACATGTGACATATCTTTCAAAAGTATACTTAATCCTACATAAAATGGATAAAATACTCTACTTCTCTACTCAAAGAACTTGACGTACTTCAGTGAGAGGATTCATTTATTTCCCTATGACATATAATCTAGAATAAGGAGTTTCTGTATAAAAACGATTTAAATTATAAATTCCCACTTCATGAAAACTAACGCCATTAAACGCGTCTTTAAGTGTAGATTGATTCATGTCCTCTTAGTATACGTAGGTACTAAAATGCTTAGTTTCCGCGTAAAATCAGTTTTAAGTGAAAAAATCGATTTTACAGTAAAAACATGCATTTTTCAGCATAGAGTACCAAGTAGGCATAAATTAAAGTACAAATTAAATCTATGTTTAAGATACATCAATTCATAGAAGTTTCTGAGTCAATATAATATTCTCATCGTTATCACGTGGCAATTCTTGATTTAAAAAGTTTTCGACATTTTCATAATTTCGATTAAATGCACGTGTTATTTTGAACACAAAAATTTACGTTCTTATACTCGTATCTTTATAAATATGCATGAATATACATATAAAACAGGAGTTATTTCATGCAATTTCTGAAGTTTCCGACAATTTAGATTTCTGGAATTTTTCCTTAATCATAAATTGGATGTGAGAAATCGATTCTAGCAAATAATGCGGTCAAGCGTAATTTATTATGCGGTTGTGATGATTCTTACAATATTTTCCTGGAGTATTTCGAGTAGTCAATACTTGGAGGTTTGCGTGTTAGCTGTGGTGGACGGCTGACCAGATTCGTTTCTTAACCACTTAAGTAATCGAGCGGCACTGTTGGGTGTTATACTACATCTAGCAAACGTGAATCAGCAGCTTTCTCGATGAAGTTTAACGGAAATTTGGTTTTACTCCGTAAAATGAAGCATACTCCCATTAAATCACGTAATATACTATAGAAGATACAAGAAATTACTATGCTACTGCTACCAATAGATGTAATATTCACCTGCTTAATAACAATATATATAAGAATCAAAAGTAGATCAATTTTCATAGACGTAGGGTTGCACAATTCAACTAAATAAATTAAAATTCAATTAAGCATAGTGTACACATAAATTCTAGTAAATCAGCAACTAAAAGGAATCGGTATCGTACTGTAATTTAGCTCTAAAGATACCATTTATGCCACTTGATAATATCAAGCGAATCACAGCTAGGAATTCTTACTATTCGTATTGCTTTTTATTACTACAAAACAATGTTGTTCTCTCTCGTGCTAGATGAGAGATAACTGTGTAGTGGTATTTGGCGATTTCTAGCAAATGTCAAGTCGTTGTTGCATGTTGAAGTGTAGTGGGGAATAAATAATAATGCATCATAAAAAATCTAAATTTAATACCACAAATAAATTCTGTGTGTTTAACGTTAAAACAAAAAAAAACGTAAAATAAATTAAAAAAGAAAATAAGGAAAGAGAAAGTAAGTAATGCTCCACGTGTAAGGAAAAAATGAAGAAAATTTTGAGGAGAGACCAGAAAGTAATAGAGAGGCAAACATAGAATGCATGCTGAAAGTCACTGTATTTAATATTCCTGCAAATATTAGCAGCTATTTACACGGTACTTAAATGTGGAGATACTTCAGATAAAGCTCATAAACAGTACGCAATGCAGGGTTATCAGATTAATGAATCATAATAAGCAGCATCTGATTAAGAGTCGACAGGTAAAACGGAAGAAAAGCTGCTGCTTTTCACCCGCTGGTTGACCGTTTCAACCCCAGTCGCTTAGCATACTTCAAGTAGTCTGGCACCATCACTACTTGTCCACGTAGCAGTTCACTATATTACAACTACTTATCCCTCGCTCCATTTTATTACTACAGCCGCCACGCTACGTAGACACGACAAGCTGAGGATTTTTCAAGTCCTCCAGAAGAATTTCATTCGAAATTATGCAGAATTTTTCCAAGAACTCTTGTATCTATCGATAATCAGTGGTTCGTTTGAATGGTCGAAACTCGTGTAAGAATGTTTTATTAACATTCAGGTTGAGTTCCAAAGTAAGTCGAGAATTATAATCCTAATTTATTGTCACAAGCTGAGTAGATATACATATATATACGCTGACTCGTTAAATATAAAATCTAATATAGTAATTTGTAAGTGATAATCTCAACCATATCGGTTATCGTTAATGATTCAGAAGTCCAGCTTGGACTATTTAGAGTAGCATTAATGCAGAATAGTCGCTTATTATATTAAGGGAAAATAAATCCTTTCGTGTAAGCCTTCGCATTACGGCAGCACGTTAATTAGAATGGCCCCAGGCTAGCGAGCACGATACCAGTAATGGTCATCGGTCACTAAGAAACCCTCTCCTGCTATCCCCATTGCCCTACTTAATTTATAACATAACAATTTTATCTCTCAAACACTTGTTGACTAAGATGAAGCTATTCGAATTTTTCGCTGTTATAAAAGCTTTTAGTCGTTGTAGTTTTTTACCTGAAATCTGGGTCGTCGATCAGCATCAGCAGCAGCAGCAGCAGCATTTTCCATGAGAAATTTTGCCACATTCTTCTTGACTTGCATGAAAGCGCAATTATCAGTGAAACGAGGCCATTTGCTTATCGGGAAATACAAGAAAAGCCAGGAAGGGGTAAGTAGGGGTAGTAGGGACTACCACACTAACGGAGCCTATCCACATCCACTTGGTCGTGGATCTCTGATTTTCTGCTTGGAAAATACATTTGGGGTAGAATCCGCATTCGTTGCTGACACCCCTAAGAATTATTTTCGCATTAAACCAGGGCCGAGGCAGTAATAGTCATGAAATAATCAAAGGCCCGTAACAACCAGAGAGGAAGTTGGTTCATTTGACTAGAGCTTCTACTTCTCTTTCCATGTTTCCCCCCTTCCCGGTCGAGCGTTCTACTCCATCTTGAACTGCCTGTACATCGACGACGGGCATCGTCATTAGGAGAAGGAATCGATTGGTCGTGCATAATCAGTACAGCGAGCAGGCGTTGTAAATGAGATTCTAATTGGACCCCGTTGTATATTTATGAAGCCTTTCGAATTACTCCCCTAAATGTAAGAAAAATTAGTGGAGTGGAACTTTTCCCTCGACCTTTAGACCACCTTGCTCCCCCCTCGAGATATTATAGCGTAGCCCTCTGAAAAAAGGATGATGCATCGAAAAGCTGTCGTTGTCAGTGGAGATATAGGCACGTTGAAAAACTCGCATAAATCAGAGCAAATTGCTTTATCTCATCGATGCAAAATCTCCCAAGGAAAAAGGTCGCCCGCTAAAGGTCAACCGGAGGTCAAACCACGAGACACGTCCCGGGTGCCGCAGCCCAAGGGACAATGTTCTCCCGTGGTAGTTCCTTCACGGTTTTCCGTCGGATCGGGGGTGGGGGTGAAAAAATGATCCAAGGGAGGAAGCGGAGGTTTCTCAGCGGAGGAGGGAAGGAAGATCGATCGTGAGAGAGGGTGCAGGATAACCCGAAGCGATGTGCTTTCTCCGGCCATTGCGGTACCGGAAGTCGATGGGGTGGGTAACGATAAAGGGGAGGGGAAGGGAGGTAGGAAGGAGCACAGAGAAGCCAATGGTCTATGGGAATCAACGGGGCTCGGCCAATGAGCCCCGGGGCTTGCGCCGTGGAGCTTGCGAATAAGCAACAAGTTCGGGGTTGCCCGGTTCACTGACACTTGGACGCCATCGGCTCGAGGTCCGCGCGCGAGAATCGTCGGCGACGTCGACGACGGAGGCGCCGTCGAGCGCCGCACTCATCGCCTGGACGCCACCGTTGAAGGACGCATGAATATGTAAAACACCGAATCAGCCGGCTACTCTCGTACTCTCCACCCGGTTCGCCCTGGACGTCCAACCCCTTTGTCCAGTCTAGGCGTCTCTCGCCTCCTGAGTGACTCCGACTTGGTCCTCGCCCTTCGTCACCCGTCAGGAACATCCGCCTACGGTGAAAAGGACCCGGAGGAATTCGCGTCGAGTGTGCGGGAAATTCTACCCCCGAGTGTCTCAAGGATTTTCCGGAATTGTGCTCACCCTCCGTTGCAACCCCCTACGAAGGTGAACCGGTGAACGCGGTCTCTTTCGAGTAGTGCGGTTTATCCTGTGATTTTTATGCTCTCCATTGGTTTGCTCTTCATCGAGCTGACTACTTCCATATTGATCGACCGCGCGTTAATCGGTTGGACTTCCGGTCCCGGACTCGCCTCCCTCCTGGAAAACCTGGGGAGACGTTAATCTCAGGATCGAGCGTGGAGTGGACTGAATGATTAATTGGACGGGTATGCCCGCTGCGCTATAAATCCATGGCGAGGAAGTCCCGATTAGAACTACTTGTGCAATCAACTCTGTAAGAGTGAAAGAAACCAAGGGTGGAAATCCCTTTGTGAGTGAATCATTGACGTCTTGATTGTTCCACTCGTCGCTTCAACCCCCGAATGAAATGGAGCTAACTCGTTGTTTCGATTTAATCACTCGTTTTTTCCAGCAGAACTTGTAAATGTAAACTGTTCCATCTCTCTCTCTCTCTCTCTCTCTCTCTCTTAAAATCCAGGAGTTTGCTGAGAAAGTGCTAAAAATTGCAATTGACATTTCTGGTGATCGTGTCTCAATGGGGATTATGCAGTGAGATCAAGTTACCACGCGAGAGACGATTGAAAATAGAATCAGAAGAGAGAGGGAGGGTGCAAGTCGAGAAAGGAAGAAAGAAAGCGGAAGAGGACGATCGACGCGTTTTTTCCCTGTGGGAAAATAAAGAGAATCTGGCTAGAATTTCGAGAACATCTTGTACGTATGAGTCGACATCGAGCGATTGAAAAAAATGATCGAAAAGTATAAAATAAGTCGATCGGTAGGAAGGAAAAACTGTTTATCTTTTATCGGAGTTTCGTTAAAAGTTTCGGAAAACTTCCTTGGTCGAGTTTGAAAAAAAGTGTCGAGGCTTAAAGCCTCTTTGTACTCGATCCTGCGGATAAGTAAACCAAATTATAAACCGATAGCAATCGTGATAATCATAATGGGGGTGGGGAGCGAGCTTTCATATCTCGGTGCTTTATAAATCTGGCGAACAGTTTTTAAAGTAGTCTCTCGTAAAACAGCATAATTAGACGATAGAAATCTGGCTAGAAAAATGCTTCGCGGAAGTTCGCAAAGCTCCTTCGTGCTCAAAGGCACATTGTGAAAAACAGTTTATATACCTACTTACTCAAATCACCAATAAAACTGTCCCTGCTGACTTCCCAGCTTTCCAAAGCTTATGCAAATAACAAATTGAACGCGTAAATCAGTATAGAAGAAAATTAGTAGTCGAGTTATTAGTATAATTGACTCTCGCGTTTTTCAAATGATCAGTCCGACCTTTTTTCCAGGGAGACTCTCGTGAAACTCTCCTCATGGTGTCGATAGGTTCGTTTATCTCATTAACGAGAAACCCCCTCCACCCCTCATTTGATTGAACTTAATGAAAGAGACAACGATATTAAATAAAGTCGCGTCTGACCAAAATAAGGTTACATCACTGCGAGAATAGTTTTGAGGAATTTTTCTTAACGCGGGGGATAACAACGCAAAAAGGAGTCATAAATCACAGAGTGTGTGGACGGCAAATTGTTTATCGCGCCGGAATCTAAATAGTTTCGATCGATGGATCTGCGGTTCGCTGCAGTTGTAAAATGAAAGTGCATCGTAAGCGTCGAGAGGTCGATCGGGAATCCCCGGTGATCACGCGACACGTGACCCGCCATTTTTGACAAAACCCCGTATCTCCCCATAGGTTCGGAGGGCAATCTCCCGTCGTGCAAAATATTGAAACTGATTTCTCGAACGCGGCGCTTTTTCACTTCCCAGGAAGTAGCGGTGTGATTTTTTTGCGAGATTCTGTGACAAAATAGCGCGTAATTATTACAATAATTTGTTACCAACCCCCGTAGCTATTGTGGGATGTTTGCTTTTGTTCGGTAGATGTTTGAGAGTGGTGGGACCGAGTGAGGGGTGAAAGGGGTCGGCCTTGCTTGGATGATCGCAGCTCACAATCAGCCAAGTTCGCGTGCCAGCTCCAGGCTGGGGCAGTTCGAGGAGGTAACGGGCGGCGGAAGTGTGGGTGGCGGCAACGGAGCAGGTGAAACCGCGGCAATCACGCCGACGTTGGCCGCAGGTGAGAATACCGACCGAACTTACCCTGAAAAACCCTCGTTTGCACAAAACTTCCCCTAGACACCGCCAAAAACCCCGTTCTCAAGAAACCAAAAACAATAAAAAAAAAAAAGAAAAGAAAGGCAACTGCCATGGAACGAAGGTCAGAGAAAAGTGTGAGAGTATCACGGAGTCATGCGATTCAAATTTCTGACGTTCCTGAGGAAAAAAGGAGAGAGAAAGAATGCCGGGGATTCGTGAAACACCCTTATTAAAATCCCACCCCCAAAAGCGAAGTTAGGAAAAGTAGGAAAGAAACTCGTGGATGAAACTAAGAGGAGTTTTCTCAGAATTACTAACGCAAATTTTCTCTCGGGGGTTGCTGTTGGGGTAGGTGTGATGAAGAGAGAGGATCAGGAGGCGCCACAGAACGGAGTTGGCGCAAAAGCAGGTTCGAATTCAGTAGCGGCACCTGGGAAGAGCGTGGTGAACAATAGCAGCGGCAACTGTGAAATATCGTCAGGAGGGATGATGGCGCTGGGGGGTGCTAGGGGTAGCGAGGAGGAGGAGGAGGAAGAGGAGGAGGAAGAGGAAGAGGAGCAGCAGCGTGTTAAGCAGGAGCACGTTCGTGGGCACGGACAGGCGAATCAGGGAGAGGAAGAAGAGGATGAGGAGGAGGAGGAGGAGGAGGAGGACGATGAGGAAGTGGAGGGTGGTCGGAGGGTGGGGGTGGGTGTAGGGGTTGGTGGGCAAGGAGGGATGAGCTTGCCGGCTACGGCGGCGGCGTCTACGACGATAGGGGTCGAAGGTGGGGGTGGAGGCGGCATGGGCGGCTTCTGGAGGCAGAGCAGACCCTCCAGTCCCCGCATGCCGCCTCCGGAGCAGCCGGAGCTCAGGCCGAAGAGCCGACACGAGCCGGCGCCCCCGAGATACAACAACCTCGGCTACTGGAGGGCCCGCAGGGTCACTTTCTACAAGAATGGAGACCCTTACTTCCCCGGAGTCGAATACAGGTGGGTTGAATTCAATGGCTCGCGCAATTGCCTTGAACCCCCGAAAGGGGTAGTTTCATTGACCAATCGAATCCCGCGTTCTCTGGCTGCCTGACTCACCGCTGGTCTGCGCTATTTCTCGTTTATACTACTGAAACGTGGCCGCCAGGGAACTCGGAGAACTCCCTCCGCGCGACCTTGAAGCCCTTGTTTATTCGGCAAGTTCCAGTTGGGCGTTATCGACCGTGAATTCCTCCCAGTGGACAGAGTTCCGGAAGATCCGGTCATCTGGATAATTCGGTCACGTTTATGCAGACAGAGTGTCCGCGAAGACCGATCGTCTCCTTTTGCTTTCTCTCCCCCCGTCCGTCTATTCGTTCCTCGCCGAAAGTGAAGCGAGCGTCAGTTCAGCGGGACTTTCCTACCCCGTTCCCGTGGCCTTCGCGACCTATGAATGAGTCGAGGTCGCCGGAGGGGTGTTTCTCTCGGTGTTGATGAAAGCACGATTTTCTGGTTTCTAACTATGTCTCCTATTCCACCGACAGATTTAAACCTGGACGAGACATCAGCTCGTTGGAGGCTCTCCTGGACAGGCTGTCCCTCAGGCTGGACCTTCCCAGAGGAGCCCGCCACATCTTCTCCATGGATGGCGATCGCAAGATCAGTCTGGACGAACTGGAGGACGGGGCTTCTTACGTGGTTTCCAGCTACAAAACTTTCAAGGTAAACCTTACCCCTTACTTCAGACGACTCTGTTGTCTTTTGACTCCCCTAGCTTTCGTTTCTTACAACATTCGTTTGTGTGCGCGCGTGTGTGTGTGTGTGTATGTCGCGTTGGTAAAAGATGCGGAGGACTCTTAGTGTGCGTGCGTGTGTTTTTAGATCGAATCTATGTCGAAAGAAGCGGAGACGAAGAAAGAGAGAACGATCTCATTAGCAGGACGATAATTTAAAACGTGCCGTGGCAGAACCCGAAGCGAATATCCACATTATACTAAAGTACACTCTACCGTCAGAATACGACTGTACTGTGCTGAGAGCTCAATATTCATGAGCCGCCAGCTTTTTACACAATATACATTCCTGTGTTAAATGTAAATTTTATCCCTACACCGATAGGGGTTGCTTGCCAGACAGATGATATATTTCCGCAAACTTTTCATGCCCCACATCCTCTTTCAGCTCGAAGCTATTTTTTATGAGGCAGGAGAGGAGTCGCAGCGAATTACCAGAATAAAAACCACCCCCCGCCCCCCTCCAATTGGATGGAAACCGAAACTGAAACCTGCCTCAGGATTGTCGATGACGTTTTTCTGATTTGCCTGCGCGATAATTCTCGAGAGAAAGATTGAATTTCTTATCGGAATGGGGGATCGGCGGTAAGAAGCGAGGTTTATAATTATTAATAATTTTTTCGGGGTTGGAGGAGGGGGTGGTGATGGAAGTGGATTTTTTTCGTTCCTTTTTCTTATTTTTTCCCCCCGTGCTTTTCCTTGAGATTGGCGAGTGAGCGTCCAGTGGGTAAGCCCCGAAATCTCGCGATGTAATTTCGATTGCACCCTCCACCGGGCGGCCAGGGGTGATTAATCTACCTGGGCGGGATCTATTTTTAGCCAATGACTCATTAATTTCTGTATTTCGTCCGGCGGCCCTCGTCTTCTGTTCTTTTATTACCACGAAGGAGCCGGTACGGTCATTTGTGGACACACGGCACCCCCGTGTCCGTGTGTTGTTGGATTTATAAGAAAACTGCGTAGTGGACGAGGTTTCTGTGTATCTGGCCCAGATCAGCTTTTAAGCAGGCCGCACGCAACTTCAGTCTGTTTGATCGGCTAAAAGGGAACGTCTGGCCGATCTACGATCGATACTCAACCTTGCCAGGAGTAATTACGCGAAAAATGACCCTACAAGTGCATCCCCGTCACACTTCGCCTCACCCCTCGTCCATCCATTTCGCCAAAGTCCATTCTCACACCCTCTTCTCACTTTCCGAGCAAATTCTGGTGATTTGCGATTTTGTACTTTCTCTCTCTCTCTCTCTCTCTCTCTACTTCGCAATTGCGAATTCAACTCAAAAATAATTATTCGAGCGACTTTAGTTTTATCAGAGCTTTTTCCCTATTAGTAGAATCTCTAGCACGAAGTTTCGTGTTCGTCAATCGACTATTTACCCCTAGAAAATATGGAAAATTACCCAAGGAGAGCATAGTTCCTCTGATTTTTCTCATTTTTCCTCTCCCTTTCTTTTTTCCTCAAGGATGGAAGGCAATTTGATGGGGTGATTGTGAGAATAGCAATTTCTCTCCGGCAATTTCCCGGGAAAGAGAATCAGGAAATTAACACATTTATGAGAAACGGGGCTGGTCCGTGTTCTTATTCGCAAACGTTAATTTACCTAAGGTACTCCGAAGAGAATTTAATCGATATTTTCTTGCTTATAGACAGTCGTCGGCCATGGGTGAAATTTTCCTCCGAGAAAAGGATGGTTTTCTCGCGAAAATTTCCCTCCCTCCTCACCGATCGTCAATCTTTGATATACGTTAAAATCCAACTTGCAGGAGGTTCACGTGACCCAGCTCTTATATCCAGCACCTTCCGATGTTTTGCAGTTTCTTTCGTCTCGTTATCTCTCGGAAAGCCAATTGCTCGATCATTAATGAGAAATGGGTTATAACTCACAGGATAATGGACAGGATTGAAAGGAATTGGTATCTTGACCGCGTTAAATGGCAATTCGAGGACGTTCCTGAGTTTCCTCGGGCACCAGGTGAGCCTTCGTCGAGCCAAGCCCCATCGGGACGACGCCCAACCTGATTTACACTCTTAGAGGTGCGACCAGACCTCCGGCAATCGCCTATTCGTCCTTATGCAAATCACGCACGCTTAACAGATACGTATCATTGCACCTTTTTCTCGGAATCCCGTCCATTTCCGCCAATCTGCTTCAGAGATTACCTCAGCCACCCCTAAAACCTCCACTAGCCGCAGTTCTCGAAAAAGAATAGAACTCGCAGCCCGATGGGTAAGGGTGAAAATCGGTCCAATTATGGGAGCCTCCACCACCTCCACCCCCGGCTAGCGATGGTCAAGGTGACCAGTGTGCTGGGCGAAAGTTTTAGACGGGGGTTGGTGGAAATCAAATTTTAAGGCGCGACCCGATCCTTGTTAAGGCCACCTAATTTCTGATTCTCTTTGCGCGGAAGTGGAAGGGGTCGAGTTTTAATCCGACAAAGTGGCTAGCGCCGCGGAGCTTTCGATTTTATCGTGGCGCGAGCTTTGCATGCCGATTGCACCCCCATTAGACCGAGATCGGCAGCAAACGATCCATGACCCATTTTCCTCGCCTCGTACTTGAAAGTCGTTAGCGAATTCTTCGCGACCCGCCTTTCAACCCTCGATATGTATCGGCACTCCAGTCCAGGGCCATCCGGAACTCAGATCTACGGGATTTCTTGAAAATTTATTCCGGCGTTTCGCCCGAGAGACTCGCTCGATTCTTCGCCGCTGCCTCGTTCATCCCCTGTGTCCGACAAATTTTCTGGAGTTCCACTTTTTCTTTTCTCACCGTTCATTTTCCTCTCCGCCACGAAATATTCGCTAAAATCACGAGATAAGTTTGTAAAGTCACTCGCGAGTGCATCGGGGCTACGTGGTAAAAACTGTTGTTTTACAGGTGTACGACACACTTGTACGTGTATCGCTGCAAAAATTATTCCTGGGCCATGAAATTTTTAATAATGATATTACAAGGAATGGCCACTAGGTTTTTATATCTTTCTTCATAACCGACTTATAGTCGTTTTGCATAATAATCTTTATCTTATCAGTAGCAGCGACCCTACTGGCAGTGCTTTTGTTGGTTGCAGCGTATATTTAGCCCGGAGATATCCAGTAGAAGCAAGGTAAAGTTTTATAAATAGGTCCTTCGAACGTAGCTGAAAAAAACTCTTCTCCTCCCGGGCCTTTGGGGAAGTCGGTGCAATTATTAAATTTGCTGATTTATCGGGCCCCTCTCCCCTTATTCCTGCAGCCCGTAAATATGATAGATTGACAAACTTGCTTAGTTTATAGGCTGGAAAAATTTATGAATTCATTAAGTCGCCAGTCCCGTAAATTTCCTGAATCGCGAGAAAAAATCTCAGTAGTAAAATCAGTGAAGTCAATTATCCTTTGTTTACCAGAAGCACGTGGCTAGTGTTGCACGACCCAGAGAGAGTGGGCTGGTAGGGGTAGAAACGATTTACCCCCGGTAGGAGGTAACTGTGGCAGGAGGCTAGCGGTGGGGATATTTAAGTGGGGGTGGAAAGGTTTGGTTGGGTTCTTCGGAGCTTGCGCAGGAGAAAAGTCAATGTTTCATCTCTTTCTGGCAAACTACCCTTCGATAAGTCACGCGACATCCACCTTCCTCCCTTCTCCCGTCATTTTTCTTTTTTCTCCTTCATCGCCACTTTTTATCATGCCATTCCCCCCTTTTGCAAACTTTCCCCTCTTTGCCGGAATTTTTTCCCTTTCACCCTTCCGATTGCTACATTCTTGCACGATGCGTCACTTTCACCCGGGACTCTAAGGAGTTCGGCTGCTATTTACTCCCTTGCTACCTCGATAACCCTTTCCGAGAATCTTAACGATCTCTCTACCCCAGTCCTTGCGTTTTTTTCCCTCTCGCGATAAAACTCGTGTCTAATTACTCTCCAAAGAATTCACAAAACCAGAAATCACCATTTTTCTAATAGAAAAATAGCGTCTCACGGTTTTCCTGTTATCCACTGGAACTATAATAATAACGAGAAGTATCACCCCTGTCGCTAAACAAGTCATTTAACAAGTTCAGCAGAAATGAATGAGCGATACGAATCCAATTTCCACGCAAGCTAATTTGAATAGTGAATGAGGCGAGGGACTTTAGCAGAATGGGAGCAACTGGTAAGTAGAGGCTTGATGGAAATTTCAAGCTGCTGGCTTTTCAAGTACCGCGTAACACTCCGATGATGGATTGGAGAGTTGGCCGGAAGTGAAGGAGTTTAAAGAATCATTATTATTATCATTATTATTATTATTACTAGCACTTGCGGTAATGTCTAAAAGTATAATGCGGCCATAATGATATCCACCTAATTCTTGGATTCTATCGCGGCACGAATACGCCACGAGATTTAAACGATGCGGAATATGCAGGTGCGAGGCTCGAAATAAAAAACGACCCTCGTCATCCCCATTTCCTCCAAAAGTATCTCAGTATCCTCCAGTATAATCCAATATCCAGTATAATCGATGCGAAATATAGTCAAAATGGTAGACCAGTGAGAAAATTAAGTGAAAAAGCCCCGAAATAATACGACCAATCCAGGGAATCGACCCCCCCACCGACAATTGATTATCCGCATAGGGTAGCAACAATCTTATAATAATCGGTAGGAAGGTAGAGCAAGAGCAAACTAGCGTGGAAGTTGAGTGAATGAAGGAGCGCGATGAATGAAACGATCGATGAGCGGAGAAAATGATTTTTCCCGGAAATTTTTTCTGGGATAAACCAGGAATATTCCAAGTGGGAAAATAGGAGTAGGCGATTTCATTGGACAAGAAGGAAGGATTGTCGGTCGGACCATAGAAAGGATGCATGAATCACGCAGTGATTTCTTGCGCGAGGGGTTAAGCTGGCCGGAAGTGGCTGGGCGGGGGTGATTTCTACATCCGCTCGGGAGGCCGTTGCAGGGCTCGGCGCGGCTCGTAGGGAAAGGGAAAGACCGTATCTCATTGACCGTTGGTCAGCAGCGCGCAGGGATCAATACCCACCACCCCGACGATCCTCCGTCGACTTACTTTCCACCACCGCCTGCCACTGTCGCCCAAGACTTCGCAAGATCCGCTCGCTCACCCTCCCCGACGGTGGTAACTTCACCCGGTAAAACCCACCCCGCGCACCCGATAGTCCAGTCGCCTTTTACGAATCCACCGGCTGAACTCCTCGAGCTACCAGAAACTACGCGTCGGATAGATCGAAGAGCAACTTGGTCCTGCTGGAAGTACTCGACTCTACCGGAAGTACGAGGGGAAATTTCGCGAGTCATCCACCCCTGGTTATTGTCAAGTCGAAGTTTTCTCGAGTCGAGAAACGCTAGGGAGAAGGGATGGTAGTCGGAGAACCTAGCAGGTCTCTTTCGGACGTTTCGAGTTTCGGGAGAGAGGGTGGGGGTGGGGGTTTTCCCGAAGATTTTTAAGGGTGGTTCGCGCGGAGAGAACATCTGAAGAAAGATGGACGACGGCTCCCGGAGGCAGGTGTGCAGGCAAAGCGATTGCAAGCAATTTATTAGGTTCTGTCTGACTCTCGCTACGGCGTTACTACTGCGGAGTCGGAAGCTAAGTGTTTATTACTACTGCAACCCCCGAGCGCAGGCGTAGACTAGGGCGACTCTGCCAATCGGTCGTTCATGTCTCCGTGTCTCTGATCAGCCCTCGTCCCTTACCACTGATACTAAATCCCATAAATAAAGCTCGCTCATTGTCTGCTCCAATCGTACCTAATCCTTCCTTCCACGATCGAATGGTAGCCTGGACGACAGAAATTTTCTTCGTCACCCGCTACGAGAGAGAATTATTCCTGCAGTCCACAGAGGAAAATGCCAATGGAGATTTTTAATGTCATAACCAAATACACTCTCCACCCTCCTCATTTATCGTGCTCCCTAATCGAGGACTTTCATGAAATTCATTTCAATGTACATTAAAAAGGAAAATGTTTTCATTTAGCGTTTCCTCTTAAAATTCGAGTCCACTCCCTTGAGTCCAGTCCTTGTTTCTTACAGCCGCCCCTTCCATTTGCATACACGCCATTAAGAAATGGTCAGAAACGAAGCTGACATTCCGGAATAGTTGGCGCGATAAGAGAACAACGAAATCCAGGGTGGAACCGTGGTTGCACGCTTCATTTTCATACAAGGGCTGCTTTATTTACTTTTTTGGCCCGTAGATGCGTGTATCTTATCGCAAATATATTGCACGAGGCGAATAAATAAGAAGGATAATTTATATAAAATAGCAGAAGTTGACTTTTAAATAGAAATGGCTATAACGACAAATATTATAAATAAACGATATCGTCGCGTAATCGTGAGACTCGTGACTCTTCCGAATTCTGAGAAAGAGAGAACAAATTTTCATGATATTGATTTATATCAATTTGGTTATGCAATTGATAAGAATGAGAGGGGAGAAAGAACGTAGATCGGAATCCCCGCGAGAAAGATGAAATCTCTGTGTTCGCAAGTGAAAAGTACAGAGCGGCGCGAGGTGGCTATTTTAATTGGCGTAATTATGTCGATGTGGGCCATGATACACCCCCGGTGCCATTATTGATAATTATACGCCCGTGTATTTTACCCGATTCTTTCGCAGGCGTTAATTCTCGATTCCAACTTCTCCGGCTGAGCGGCCAATAATTTCCAGCAATTTCCCGGGCACGAGAAACCCTAAATGAGAAACAGTTGAATAAATGCAGCCAGAAAGTGACACGTGACCTTTTTTTACAAGCCATACCTCTCGGATTCTCGTTGCATATCTTATACAATTCCCTGTTCCACCGCGAAGCAATGAATAAATAGTGACGTGCCGTTTTTAAAACAATAAAAATGTCAGGGCGCAATTAACAATCGCGTGTTTATCGACATGAGAGAGCTCGATTAATTTGAATATTGCATTTTAAATGGTAGAAAGCTGATAATTAAAGAAATATACAGAGTAATTGGCTTTTTAACAATGAGGAAAGAGAATTTTCTCGCCCGTTCGAACAAGGTTGAATTTTACCTTTTCCGATGGAAAAACCCTCGAGATTTCTTATACGCGGATGGATATTGGGGAGGGTGATGGACAATCTCGCGCATAAAGTATCGACCGGTCGAAAAATCTGTTTCCAAGCTGATGGTAGATGTTGTAAGAACGATGCTCGATAAGAAAAGAAGGGGGAAAAAACATGTCGCAATCACGACAGCCAAATTACACGAGTGCTCCTTATCGGTGTGTTATTACGGTAAAATTAGGGGTGCACCCGCCAATACGAAGGGAAAATGAGTGTTCCGAGGAAAAAGTGAATTCCCAGTGTCCTTCCACTGCCCCCTCCATTGTGGCGAGGGTAGAATTCTCCGAGACACGTGGATTTGAAATCACTCCCCGAGTCTGGTAAAATCCTTTTCTCGCGGAGGGGTTAAATCATCTTGTCGTTAGGGGTGTGGAATCGTGCGGTCATCGTACAATGTTAACCTTTGGCGCATCAATGCCGAGTGCATGCATCGAGCGTTCACCCTGATGATAAGGGGACCCCGAGTCTGCCGAGGTCATCCTCGGCACTCCAACCCTTAACCTTTAGGCCCTGAACCTAACCCCTCTAATTAACGAGACTACTAGAAATTCCCCCCGATTTCCCCTTATTGGAACTTCGCTTCAACGCCAATGAGCCGCGCGTTAATCTCCGAGGAAAAAGCGAAAAATCCTGAGGAACGATCAAATTCGTTGAATCTCCCAACGAGAGTAAGTAAGTAAGCAAAGCAAAAGCGAGCAAAGGAAAGAAAAACAAACTAAAATAAAAGTTAATGATATAATGAGATGGAAATGATGCGAGAGCGAGGGTGTACGACCTGGAAGGTGTGCGTTAAATGTTAAGGGTTGGAAACCCATGGTGAACTCGGGAGAAGGAAGAACGTGGTGGTAGCAGTCGCGTAAAATTCCATTCGTTCGATCCAGCTGCAATTACAAGACGACCTTGGCCTTGCCGGGAGCATATATCTTCGCTCAGGTTCGGACTCCGCGCCGGAATCCTCGACATAATTTAGGCGGACGAGTCAAATAAATTATTCCCTCAAGCACCGTGAATGGACTGCATTTTTCCAGCACCCCCGACCTCCCCCCGATACTATGACATCTTATTCAACTGCGTCATTCAATGGCCTCGTACACAAACCACCCCGCGGGGGATGGGGTGGAGAGCACAATGAATTCTGGCGATCGCCAAGAGCCCCGTTCAGTTTCTCCCCTCGTCGCGTCATCGCGGTGACCTTGAAATCGCAGAGAAGATCACGAAACGCTAATTGCATCGTGGCAGAACTCCTCATCGTTCCGTGCGAATGAATTTTAATAATAATTACAGTCGTTTGTCTTATTAATTAAGCCCTTCAAGGCCATCTATGGCCGACGCAGAATATTCCTCATTAAATAAATCCTGATATCACCGGCAAGTCTTCTCGCCCGCATAACTATTAATCTAGAACCATGCACGTTACTTTGACTTGCCTTCAGGATTTATTCGCGTAATTAGCATTTATTATAAGTATGCGAGTGTGCGAACGCGCACGTGTCCTCTCAGGATGGATTTGAAGCGACTCGCGATGACGGTCCTTTCAGCGGAAAAGGAAACGAAAAAGAAAAGAAAAGGGAATTATCGGTGACTCGAGATTTTCACCGGAAATTCTTTTTACTCTCTTTCCACGCCGTGTCGTTCTACCATCCGTCGATGACGGACGATCGAATCCGGTGCCTCGGGTTTAACCGAGACACGCGAAACACCTTTCTTCGTCCTCGATGATTTTCAATCGTCGCAGGCTTTCCAAGCTCATTGAAATTTTTCATTCATTTTCAAGCATCCATATGTATGAGGAGCGAGAGGCATAATAATTTATCCATAACGCGATAATAACATATTCATTACCAGTAAATTTCCATTTGGTTCGTTATCGAAGAACATCACGCATGCGAGGAAATTTCAAGACTAATTCCATTAGGAACATAAAGACACGGTATAATGGATGAAAGGATATCTCGGAGGATCGGGCAGTCCTGTTCTGTTTGGTGGTTTAGAAGCAACGAGAGACGGGAGGGGCGGGAGGGGGCCGAAAGTCCTCCAGACGAGCATAAAGTAAGAGGCCGCTGGCCTTGAGGGGAATTCACGGGGTCGCTCGAAAGTCCAGGCCGCGCGAGATTTCGCCACGCTCTGGAATCCACTTCGAAATTTACGCCATATTTATTGCTTTGACCCTGAGTCACTGAAGAATCGAAGGCACCTCGGACACCCGCTGTTTTCCAAGGAGAAGTATCGACTCGTTTGCATTTACCGCTAAACTTCTCCAAACTGGAGATTACGATTTACGGCCCCTCCCCGCACCCCGGGCCCCATAATCCTCGCCATTTAAATAGTTTGGCGCAATAAAACGTGTAGCCCCGTTTAACGGCCGAATCCTTCCTTGAATTTCTCTCGAGGACTCGAGTCGCCGTGGCTTTTATCGATTTACGCCCCTTCCGGAAGTGATCGCTGATGGCGCGCGATAACCACCCCCCGCAAATTACCATCTTCTGCGTTCGCCGATACCCGCTACCACCTTCCCCAAGAATTCGTCAGTTGTTTTCTTTCTTCCTTTTTTCTTTTCTCTTTTTTTTTTTCAGGGTGCAATTGTTCGCCTCGCTATCAGCAGTCCGGTTTTCGCGATATTCGTAGGATTTTCCGATACCTCTGCGAAAGTGCAATATTAATTGCACTCGAGTTGACAGGGGAGAGTGCGGCGATCGTTTCCGTTCGATCAGAGACTCCCCATTGGGAAAACTTGCCAGACTACGACCTCTGGAGGTTATGATCACTCCGATTATGCGATATCGCCCCGTGACCCGAATTGCCCGTTCCCCTTTCGCGGTCGGCACGTGAACTCCGCGATTTTTCATCGTCTTGGACCTCGTAACACACCGGCACACTCCCAGCGACTCGTGCCCAAGGTCCATTAGAGTTTCACTTCACGCATGGGAATATGGGGAATTTTCATAAGTGGCTCCTGCGACTTGCAATTCTAATTTTCCCCATTTCACCCCCAATTGAATTGTAACTGCCGAGGATTCCGGAAGTCGGAGATATAAATTAGCAAAATTCCTTGGCTGCCTTAAGGATTAAATTGTGAAGTCAATCGATGGAAGCGGAAAGAGAGAAAGGGTAAGAACGCGTGGCTCCACCAGGTATGGGGTAGAAAGGTCGATGGTGATGAATGGTGGAAGATAAGCTTTTCGGGAGAAGTTACAAAATACTAATGACCTTAAATAGGGGTTAAGCTGACGCTTGGTGAGGGTCGGCTACCGGAAGGGTTGTTCGAGTGCGCGAGAGTGAAGAAAAGGGGTAGGAAGAAGGGGCGACCTTCACCCCGCGATAATCCATACTGCTATTATCATATCAAATCCACGGGCTCTCTCTCTCTCTCTCTCTCTCTCTTTCTCTCTCTCTTTATCACATCGCAATCTACCGCCTCAATGATCAGTCAATCAACATTTGTACTTTTCAATCGTTTTTAAAACTATTGAAGAAAATTCTTTGGTAAACCCCTGTCGATCGTTCACTCACCCCTCTGTAAAACTCATTGAATTTATACGCTTGTAGAACTTCGGTTACGCGTTCCTCTTCAAGTTCGTCGAGAGTTTTCATAGTCAACTCTCTCTTTCTGCAATTTAAATACTCACTCACCGTCAGAATCCAATAGCCTCGATTTCATATTCGAAATCTCGCGCCCGATAAGAAATCTCGTTAAGCGTAACAAATTACGCCGGGATTTTTTTTTATATCTGATCCAGAGTCGCAATAGCCATCTATGATCTTCTCGGGGGTAGTAACTCGAAGTGCCAGATATCATCGCGATTAATATTTGCTCTACTTATCGTTGTTTAGCCCCGCGCTGAAAAAAATTTAACGAGAACTTGATGCGAGTATAATGGTTTTCCGAGAAGGGCGGTAAAATTCGAGACAATTTCTTTCTTTGCAAAATATTCGAAAATTTGATAGACATCCGGTAAGTAGCACTGGTTACCGGTACCGGGTAAAAGCTAAAAGCATTCTTTGAATTAAGGACGTTCCGCACCCTCTTGGCATACGCCTTAACGAAACAACCCGTTCTTAGCAGAAATGGTCATCGTGAGCTGAGCCAATTAAAGTGATTGACCAAATAAGGCCAATATCCGTGAGAAGCTGGAAAAAATATTGCCGGTCTAATATCCTGATTTATGCATCGTTAACACACACGCCCCGATGTACTTTCAGATTGCTCGGGAATTGCTTCGGCCTTCCTCGAATGATAGAAAATTACTATTAAAAGCACCCTTTGCCTGTTGGATTTGACGATTTCATCGGTCGACCACGCTTCGAAGGATGAGTGCAAAACTCGAAATTGACATTAATCGGTCCGTGAATGGTGTGCCCGGGAGTGGTGGACCGCCATTTTGGAGAAACCGGCGAGAAAGAGTTTGACGCAGTCTCGGGTTATAATGAGCATACGGCGTCATTGATATTAATTGCAAATGCGGCATATGCGGTAATTGAACGATCTACTCCACTTACGGGGTCTACTCGAAGTAGGTTTACGTGCCAACGGCCAACGGACTTCGATTTAAATTTTCCACCACCGCCGAGATTCGTGTCGTTATTTTCCAAGTAGTAATTTCTCCCTAATGAGAAACAGTCGAACGTTCAAGTGGGAGTTTAGGGAGATCCTTATCGTCGGCGCACTGACAGAGAAAAAGATGTATTTAGCACTCAACTTTCCGCACTCGATCTTGGCGTTATTAATATGGAATACATTTTTTTAACAAAATGGAAATATCGCCATGCGTGCCTCGATAAAACCTCGAGAAATAGTGGCGGGAGAGAAATTCCGTACGATGCATGTTTGTGATACCCCGTTAACTTTTACTTTCTCGCCGGTGTTCTCTTGAATTTCTCCGTTACATCGTGTTCTTCATAAATCTCACGCATGAATTTGTACGGGAGGAATAGTCGGGACATGGAGGGGGTGGTGAAGAAACTCGTAAAATAAGATTGATGAAATTCGTCGCGAGATTGGTAGACGAGGGTGAGGTGGTCGTAGAGGGGTGTTTACGGGTGTGAGCAGGCTCTTGTTTAAATACATTCAGAAGCAGCTTAGGGGGTAGGTGGCCTTGAGCTCCAACGTGCCACGGGGGGTTGGTAGGGACTGGTGCAACTCGCGAGAGTTGTTTCCCCACCCCGTAGAGTGGCTTCCACCCTCTTAGCTTCCAGTTGACCATCGGGCACAGTCGGGCTTGCACCTGCCAGCACAACCCCTCCGTGACTTCTTGCAAGCGCACGTTGCAACATTGTTCGCGATCAAGACGTCGAGATCCTACCTCGGAAAAACCCTCGGAAAAATCTGCAAATCTCCCCGAAGGGAACTCTAACCCGTTAACCAATCGATTCCGATAAACATCGCGAATAAAAACTTGGAGACTCTCTCTTCTGGTGGGGTAACAAGTCCGCTGGATCATCATCGTGGAAAATTCCCCATGACTGGGGCTGGGAGTTTCCCCGATGACGCGTGAGTTTTTCTAAGCCTCGAGAGTCGCGGGGGTTGGGGTTGATATCGGACCATCGAGAGTCGAGTCGCTGGGGGTAAATGAACAGTGAGGTGATACCGTGCGAGATCGACCAGTGGAGCATCGCGAGAAACTCGAGTCGTTTCGCGGGTTACCCGGGTTTTCTCGGGGAGAATCGGCGCGGGGGTGGAGATCGAGGTCGGCGCCGAAGAATGTGATCGCCCCGGGGAATCGGCTTGGAGGCTTCAGGAGAAGATCTTGAGGAGGCTGCCAGAGAAACGGGAGAGATTCACGATTGAGTCGGCAAGCTCGTCGTCCCGGTCGGACCTGGGGCCGGAGTTCGCCGGCGGAGCTGGAGCTGGAGGCGAGGGGCCCGACTCCTGCAGCGACTCCGAGCGCGGATCGCGCGATTTCCTTCACGACTGGGACGCCAACGACAGTTTCGTCGTGTTGATGAGTGACTCCTTCGAGGTCATTTCGCTGCCGGCCGACATGCTCCAGGTGGATCCCCTGACACCCCTGACACCCCCTGCCAAATCCTGACACCTCTCGCCTCTCTTCTCTGTTCTATTAAAAATCTATTCAAGTCCCGCGTTGAGAGTGAAGAAACCACCCCCGGTGGTCTGCAGGGGTTGTTTGCGAAAAGGTCTGACGTCAGGGGGTTGACCAGAGGTTCACGTTTGTATTTTTTCAGCCGGCGAGCTACGGTAAGAAGAGCAATACGTGGTACACGGCTCCGGCTGGTGGTAGCATGCGGGTTGCGGGAGGGGGTGGAGCAGGAGGCTGGCAGAGTAGGCCGCCAGCGGTGGCGAGCCTCAGCAGGAAGGCGTCGATCACCGATGAGGCGCCTCCACCCGGGGGCGGCAAACCCTCTTCGGGCCGAGTCATTCGCATCGTTAACAACAACGACCACACTGTCCAGGTAAACCTCCTGAATGATAGCGGGAAATCACTGGCGGCCCGACAAAACGAAACTCTGCTCCGAGGGGTGAATTTCCTTGAAACTTGCAGTGCCGGGTGCTGCTGAATCTCCGGACGGCACAACCCTTCGAGGAAGTCCTGGAGGACCTCGGCCAGGTTCTGAAGATGAACGGTGCCAAAAGGATGTTTACGGTCTCCGGACAGGAAGTGAGTACTTTTCCTGAGAATTTCTTGAGAAGGTCCTTACGCTCTTCCGCGTTTCTTCGAGAATCTCTCTAAAATTTCTACGGGAATTCCACCGTTACTTTTGGAAAAGGTCCAAAAACTGGACCCTCCCGATTTTCCGAGAGTTTTCCAGGGAGTCGAATGGAGAGTGAGCGATGGATCAAATTTTTTTAGGAGTTTCTGGAAGGGGGTGATACTCTTTCGCAAGGATGATCCATTTTGCATATTAATCCCTGGCGATCCAATGAAATGAGATATTTATGATCGATACGTGGGCGACTCGAGAGTTTATCAGCGATTTATGCAAATCGAAGACATTGGCGCGGCATCGTACTTATAAAATCGACTTGAATAATGTTTGTCCATAAATATGCATGCCAGGAGGGGGCGTCGAAACGAAGCGTGACGATATCGGGGTCGAGACTTCTCGTCCACACGACGGAATAAGGTCGCGGCTAGTGCGAAACCCCCTTCTAGGACTATCTTCTTTCGCTCGTGTGTAAAATACAGTCAGAGTTCTTATCCTCGCTCTTGATTTCGAGAACACCCCTGGACCACCCCACTAAGGATTTCTTGAAAAAACAAGAAAAATCTCTCGAAAGGAATCTCGATCAGCGGTATGCCGTGATGAGGGAAGGGGGTTGATTTTCAAGAATTTTCTTCGAACAGGAGACGAGTATCTTTTTCGTGGGATTAGCGTGCAGCGCGAGATTTAGTAGAGAGGGGTCGGCTGAAATTTCACTCCGGCAACTGTGGAAGGAAACGCAAAGGGCAAGAGAAATTCCTTTTGCGCCATAATAATTGGCTTTCGGGGGCTCGCCAGTCGAATCTGAATTTTGCATAGATTAAAAGGGCGCAATTTCAGACGGAACCGCTACACGTGTCCGATGCAAAGCATCGGCCTACTCACGAACTAATATTACTCGCAGTGCAATTCCACTGCCAGATATGCCTGACGAAAGTTTCATGCAAAAATGGGCATTCGTCCCGGCCGGGCATGGACGAGGGCAAAAAATGGCACGACCCCTCCCCCGCAGATCCGTTCACCAGATGAATTTTAATGGCAATCCCACGCCGTTGCGTCCCCCCCCCCCTATTATTTCAGTGACGTATTTATTTTATTTTCGATAATCACATGCTAATCCATACAAAGCTATCATTTATCAAAAAGGAGGGGCTGGTACGAGTGCAGGGGAAAAAGGGGGGTTGCTGTAGAGAGACCTTAGAAAAAGGTCAGAGATCCATCTTTCCAGGTCACGACCGTATATGAATTTCAAATTGGCCAATTTTCTGCACCGAGCATTCGTCGGCTCGGTACATCAACGCGTAGTGCCATTCTTTGATCACGTCACTGGAAGTGACGCGGTGGCAGGGCCCGATGCAACATCCACACCTACGCTCTTCTCACCCTTCCCATTTTACACTCTCGGCAAAATATCCTAGGAGAATAGTCAAAGAATGATCGGACAGCATTGATTTTTCCCCTTCCACCTCTCCTCTCTCTTTTTCTTCTTCTCGTCCTTCATCTTTCAGGTCAGGAGTTTTTCACAGCTGAGAAACGAGTTCGCCGACGTCGACACGTTTTATTTAGGCACCGCGGCAGGAATAGGCATGGCGGGCGGGGGGGTTACCGCTTCTCCGGCCAGAAGGTCTAGGTCCCGAGGACCCCCAACCGTCGTGGAGGACATCGGCAGACAGAGAAGGGCGCGCAGCAAAAGCAGACCCAGAGCTCTGTACGCCGCAGATTCCGAAGTAGTTCGAGTCAATGGTTGGTGATACTCGACTTTTCCTATTTATCGAACGTTTCTTAACAACTTGCGCATCGCGTTCATAGATTACAGCGTGGTGGAAGTTCTGAGGGAGGAGCCCGCGAAAGTAACAATCAGGGGTCTTAGGAGATCCTTCTACCCCCCCTCTCATTTACCCCCGGTAGACAATACACCCCCGGATAAGAAACTGCAGCTCGAGTGGGTCTACGGGTACGTAACCATTTTCGCTCGTTCTTCTATCCCTTCTTCATTTATCTCGCTAACGCATAAATACTCGTACACGCACACACACAGTTATCGGGGAACCGATACGCGCAAGAACCTTTGGGTCCTGCCGAGTGGAGAACTCTTGTACTACGTGGCTGCCGTCGCAGTTTTGTTCGACAGGGAGGAAAACACTCAACGTCACTACGTTGGACACACGGAGGATATCACGTGCATGGAGGTATTTCTAGTAATTGGAGAAATCGACGCGAACAAAGTTACTCCTTTGAGAACTGGAGGACTCAAACGATTGAATTTAGGTCCATCCCAGCAGAGAGCTGGTGGCTTCCGGTCAGAGAGCCGGGAGGCACAGGAAGGCCCAGTCTCACGTTCGAATTTGGTCGACGGAGACTCTGCTCACCCTCTATGTCTTCGGGATGACGGAATTCGAAATGGGAGTCTCGGCACTGGCATTTTCTCACCTGGTTAGTTCAAGCGACCTAATTACACGACCGCCTAATCTCTCTCGGTCTCTCTCGCTCTCTCGCTCGGCTTATCCGAACGATCGGCCCTGCGCCGGGGGACTTCTCCCTACGTGCACAAAATTGTTTAACCCATTTCTCTCGCGTAATTACTTCGACTGAATAAATTATTCGCGCTCGTGACCGGCCAGTCAGTCGTTCGTAATCACAATTAGTCAGTTTTTTTTTCATCTCACGGAAACCCCTGACTTTTATTCGGCCCGGATACTTATTTTCTCTCGCGTGGGCGGGCTGCTGCCACCGACGCTGCTAATTTGCGCACGATAAACAGGGCAAACTCGTCGTTTGCATCGAATCGTCCCAATTCTCACCCCCTTCACCTTCTAATCGCTCGTAATTTCATTCGCAGAACGGAGGAATCTACGTGCTGGCCGTCGATTCCGGAAGGGAGGCCATATTGTCGGTGTGGCAGTGGCAATGGGGTCATTTGCTGGGAAAAGTGGCTGTAAGTTTTTCTCGAACAACCCCCCCCCCCCCTCCCTTCGTGATTTAATCTCGATCCATATAATCCTATCAAATCGTGCATTTCCTCCCTTTATTGTTGGCACGATGGTCCAACCCCTCCGAGGGTTCGTAGAATCACTCATTTTTAAAACACATTCGCGTACACAGACTATGCAGGAGGATCTAACGGGCGCGGCTTTTCATCCCTTGGACGACAATTTGTTGATAACGCACGGCCGCGGCCATTTAACTTTCTGGAACCGTCGCAAAGATGGATTTTTCGAGAGGACGGACATAATTAAGCCTGTGAGTGGAGATCACGATCGATAATTTTACCGAATTTGCTAATTTTGCTGAGAATACCAGTCTCGCGTGTGAGAGACACTGGAATGATCGATGTTCTCGATTGATGAATTCGACAGCCCTCCCGCACCCACGTAACCAGCATCCAGTTCGAGCAAGATGGCGACGTGGTGACAGCGGACAACGACGGTTTCATCACGGTCTACTCGGTGGACGCGGACGGCGCCTACTTCGTCAGGATGGAGTTCGAGGCTCACAACAAGGGCATCAGTTCCCTGGTGATGCTGTCGGAGGGCACTTTGCTCTCGGGGGGTGAGAAAGATCGCAAGATCGCCGCGTGGGATTCGTTGCAGAATTACAAACGCATCACCGATACCAAGGTAACAATTTCCCCGTGAAACCAGCAGAAAACTCTTCGTCGAGAGAATCGCACGCTCATCCTCTGGGGTTGGCGTGTCATTTTCAGTTGCCGGAAGTGTTTGGGGGCGTCCGCAGCATTTACCCCCAGCGACCAGGAAGGAACGACGGCAACATTTACGTTGGAACCACTAGGAATAATATTCTGGAGGGTTCTCTGCAGAGGAGGTTCAACCAAGTGGTCTTCGGTCACGGGAGGCAACTCTGGGGGTTGGCGGTTCACCCCGATGACGAAGTTTTTGCCACTGCTGGCCACGACAAGAATATCGCGCTATGGCGCAGACACAAATTGGTCTGGACCACTCAGGTAAACGAATCGAAACGATTCGAGTTCTGGTTTCCTCAAGATTGAACGAACCTATCGAATTTCAGGTTGGTTTCGAGTGTATCTGCATAGCCTTCCACCCCTTTGGAGTGGCTTTGGCCGCAGGCTCCTCGGAAGGCCATCTTCTTGTGCTGGCCGCCGAAACTGGTGCTGCTCTGGCTACACACAGAGTTTGTGGCTCTCCCCTGACGTGCATCGGGTACAATTCCAGTGAGTTCACCCTCGCCATTGAGATCCACCCCTAAATCGTCACCTTTCGAGCACTACCCTTTCACTGACTCGCAAAACGAATTTTCCAGCTGGAGAAGTCGTGGCAATGGGTTCCCAAAACGGAAGCGTGTACCTCTTCAGAGTGTCCAGAGATGGATACTCCTATAAAAAGATTAATAAGATAAGAGGGACGCAACCCCTGATGCAACTCGACTGGAGTTCCGACGGGCGGTTCTTGCAGACCGTGACGTCGGATTACGATTTACTTTTCTGTGAGTCCACCGCACGTGATGAATCCTCGATAGTCGATAAACTCTCGCGTTTGTCGTTTGCTCATGCCGAGTGCGTATGTTTCAGGGGATGTAAAGTCTTTGTCCTCGGAGAAAAGTCCATTGGTGATGAAAGACGTCAAGTGGTACACTCATAATTGTACCGTAGGCTACATGGTTTCCGGTGAGTTTCTTTTTCTATTAAGTTTTACGCGGACCGGTGACAGGGGTATGGTGAAGGGATGATTTTCTCCTTTCAGGAATGTGGAACAATCGCTATTATCCACTTACGACGGTGCTGACAACGTCCAGTAGGTCAGCGGCCCACGACATGTTAGTCAGCGGCGACACGGAAGGTTACCTGAGACTCTTCCGGTATCCTTGCACGAGTACCAAAGCGGAATATGTCGAGGAAAAGGTTTACAGTTCTTTGGTTGCTTGTGCAAGATTTTTCTATAACGATCAGAACATTGTCACTGTAGGTGGTACCGATGCTGCCTTGATGCTATGGGAATTAGTCGATGAATAAGTGAGATAGCATTTTTTTAAGTATCGCGTCACTTGAATCTAGTGTTCAGAACGAGTCCATATCCCACACACGATTAATGGAAGGGAGGGAAAATTACTGATAAGCATTCGATACTTTCCTCTAGGGAAACTCTTAGAGATTTCTTGATAATTTTTCGTTAAAATTTACTGTCCTACCATTTAGAACGGACAGATGCCTTTTCCATGAATTTTCATTAGAGAGATTAGGGCAGATCTTAATACTTTAGTAAACTTTTTCAGTATAATTGCGAATTCTGAAAAACGACGCAATTATTTTAGACTCCCCATTTGAAATATTACTTTCCCTTCCTTGCTTCTCAATTTCTCTGCCATAATCATTTCATAATAATAATTATAATAATAATAATTAAAATTAAGAAAATAATAATATTGAAAGATTAATAGTAATAATGATTTTATCATTAAGAGATACATATACATATAATAATAATATAATAAAACAAATGTATCTGTTGTGTGTATGCGCGTATGTATGCGTGTGTGTAATGAAGTTGCAAAACATTTTATATATTTTATTTCAAAGTATTATATGGATTATTTATATTTAGAAACTTATAATGATCTTTTTCTCTTGGCTTACTATTGAAAGAAAACGTATTGTTAGATTAGAATAAGGTCTATAAAATTTTTGCAATCTCGTTAATAATAATTAATGTGTATCCTTATTTATATAATGCGATTCGCAAAATAACAATTTGGCGCAGGCGCCTCTTGCTAAATAAACTGGAAATTTAGCTTTAACTGCATACATAATATAAGTCGCACTATAAACTAATATACTATAATTTAATTAATGTGAAACTGGTTAATCAAATTATATTAATTTTAATTTAATTTAATTAATCAATTTAATTTATTTAATTACTAATTTCTGATAATCGCGTAAAATATAAGCGTTGTTGCTGGTCAACTTGCTGTTCATTAAACACTGTTCACACGTTTATAGAAAAAGAATTTTTAGAGAATCTAATGTTATTATATAAAAAAATATATATGAATACATAGTGCAAAAATTCGCACTTCGTGAATAAAGATTATTTGGACAGTTGGATATTAATAAAGTTATTAATGAAAGGCTGGAATCGTCACTGCCAAGGCATCGAATTCGAAATTTTATCAACAAAATCATGATTTGTAAATAATGGAAAGAGTTTAATTTTACTTACCTGGAGATTTTAGTCCATTCCTATGAATTTCAATCAGTAATGAGAAATATTGATTCATTGACAACTTGAATGACTAAAATTTAACACAATTGAAAATTTCTGTTTGAATGAGATACTTGTAAATTTCGATCTTCGATGCAATATTTACATGGAAACGATTCCCCTATTATAGACTAGACTAATAGTGTAGAGAAGCCATCTTTATGATTATAATAATAAATTCTGCACAATACAGATAAAAAGCCTGTATTTTTTAATATGATAAAATTAATTTTAAAATATCCTTGCCTTGAAATATATATTGCATTTACTAATTTGTTATATGACTTTAATATACAGGCTCATATCAATTTAATAAATTTATTTATACCCATAATATGTTAAATATATGAAATATATAGAATAAAAAGCTTAATGCCTTTTTTAAGGAAGAAATAGGGAAAAGGTACAACAAATTTATGATTTTGAAGCAATGTTTTCCTATTGTTTTTATTTCTTACAGTTTGTAGTTGAAGGGTAAGTATTCATAATACATTTCTTTTAGTCTCCAATGACTTGTAAAAGCTTTTAGCATCAATAATCAATTTGTGCTATTTTATAATTTATTATTGTTTATTTGTCGTATTTTTACACGATTATGTTCATATTCCGAATACACAGGGCTAAAATAACGTTGAGATTTCGCGAATGGCACTGGAAATTAATTCATCGAAATATGATGAATTATTTAAATCTTTTGCTCGAGAACTTCATGCAATTTTAAATAAGTTAGTTAATTATTTTTTTATTTAATAATTAACAAAATAAAAATCATATTATATAACTTTGTATAATACAAAATTTTAATTTAAAAAATGTATACAACCTAAAACTTATATAAAAATCACAATTTATTACTGAGATATTATGATCATATACATTTACTTCGTATTGTACAAATTGATATTCTTTAATGGAGTATTTCATGATTATGAACTTTTCTAATCTTAATATTTAAAAAGGGGAATTTCTTGAAATATTGAAATAATCTGATTCAAACAATTTTTTATCTCAAATTTTAATTACTCACATGATGACTAATTAGTTAATTTAATTAACAAATACAAATATTCTCGAGCAAAACGAACAAACCTAATATGATATTGAAGAATGAGTCTTAAAAACAACAAACTTTAATATAATTTCATTGTCTTTCCATAATGATCAGACTAGATAATATAAAAAAAACCACCTATACGTGTTTAGATGGCTTTTACGCTATTTTTGCCATTTTCTGATCCTCCGAAGGAACTTTTGAACATTTTGGGGCAAATTTATAAAATGAATGGGCATGTTGAATGTTATAATACTATCGGTCTCTCGTGATTGACCGAGTCCTACCAACGAATGCGAATATCATGAGTTTTACAAATAAATAACAACTATATAAAACAATACGCGAGGCGATCCTAAAATTACATAAATTTACAAACCTACACAGTCTACCAATTTTCCTCTTCCATTTATTTGATTTCCTTTCACTGTACAAGATATACCTTCGATTAAAATGGTTTCCAGGCACCAGCGAGAAACTCACCAATCCAAAAAAATTATGTCAATAAATATATGTATATATTTTTGTTTGTATGTGTATGTGTATGACTGCGTATGAAATATGTAAATGTAAGTTATGTATGACTGTGTGGACATATATACACGTCTTTTTTATTCTTGAAATGACTGCTTTCCGAGATTTTTAAAACGAGGAATTCTCGCAAAGCAGTCTCAATAATAAAGAATAATTCAAGTGTGGCCAATCTCTATCGTTTCTAATAACCGTTTATCAATTGCCACTTTAAAAACGAAAGCTTTTGCAGACATCTCAGTAATTGGGAAATGCAATAACAAGGAATGTGCAGAAGGACAGAAGAAGAAAGCAATTAAAAGAATTAAAATATATGAAAAAAAGCGTGTAAAATTAAAACGGAGATTTTAGGTGTAGGATAAGAGATTCTCAAAAATAAAACTACTTATCATTGAAATTATTGAAATATGAGGAAGGAAGACAATTTTACAGTGAAGATGTCTAAGAACTTATATAATTTTTAGAAGATTTGATATCTTCTATGTATCTAATAATATTATTGCATATTACTCATATTTTTAAATATCTACATTCAAACTAATTGCTCAATATTAGGGAAGAACTGCGTAAATTTTATGAAAGGCATACTATTCACTCATTGTTCCCTGCAAGAAGTAATTAATTACGATTTCTTGATGCAAGCAACAAAGTAAACAAAATAGAAATTTCAAGTATATAAGTATTCACTATAATAAAAATCTTTCGGATATTAGACTTTTAATTTTCGTGTTAAAAAAAGCTACTTCCATGTAGCATATTAATCGAATCTAATTCAAAATCTTGTAGTTTCTGTGGGCTAGGATATAAGAGCTTAAAACATTGAAACAAATGTTAATTTTCAACTAAATTATGAGCATTTGTATGAATATGAATATTTCTACTTAAATAATATTTTCTATATGTATCTATATATAAATATATATACATTTATATATATATACACACACACACACATACTAGTTAAACATATCAGTGAATAATAAATGGCTCTTAATGCAAATGTAAACTTTTGTATATAAAAATTAATATTTAATACAAATTTGAACTTTGACCAGTCTTTTGTCGCAATTGGTCTTTTAGACTGGTCAAGGTTATATATCCTGTCCACATAACTAAATTCTAAGTGTCCAGCTGCTGTCTACTCGCTTTTGAATACATGAAAAGGTATTTTTAAATGCTTTCGTTTTTAAAAGGCAAACATTTTATTTATCTTGCTATTTTGGTGGCACACCGGCTTTTGTGAATAACTGAATTGGTCGCTGAAAACCTTTCGATGGATGCGGCGGTATCGATAACACTTCGCATTTTGCAAAACCAACCTCAGATGATAATAAATATTGAGTAAATTTGCACGGTCGAAATTCAATACTTTGATAATTGTTGTAGATTTTTTCCTAAAATCAGAAAAATATTATTTATTATAAATATATACGTTAACCATGATCATAATTTGTTTTAGTTCAATCTGGATTATTCCGTAAATTACTTACAGTTAATTTTTTCTTACGAGAATAACTACTCCAGCCTTGTGCCTCCAATAGCAAAACACCTCCCGGACGCAATTGTGCATGCATTCTTTTAAAAGATTGCTTTAGACCAGAATCCCCAAAATTTAAATGTATCCATTTTGTAATTGATAGGCATAATATTGTATCAAATTGTGGTTGTTCTGAACACAAAAGCGCATCATCTTCCAGGACATAATTTCCCTAAAAATAGAAAAAAAATTTAAGTGAATAATCATAATTGATTAAATTAAGAGTATGTATACATGTATACTAAATTAAACTGTAATACCTGAACGAAAGTGATGTTATAGGGAAAACCCTTATACTTTTTATTTTTGGTAAAACCAGGAACATCCACAGGGCCATAATTTATCGGCATAGACATCGGAAAGAAATTTGGATCCGAAGCCAGATCTTCAACGTTATCATCGTTACTTGCAGGAGATTGTACACAATTTACATAATGTTTTACATTTTGTCTAGCAATATTAATAAGTGATCGATCAATGTCAATACCAGTAACTGTACGAGCGGCAAAGTCTCTTGCAACGGATAATGTGATGTGACCAATATTACAGCCTATGTCTAGTACGTCTTTACCAAAAAATAATTCTTTCCTTTGTGCAAATACCCTGAGTCTTGTATCCTCTTCATTATTTGGATTTCTATACCCATAATACCTATTATAGTTCCCATATTGGTACCGTGCATTTTTTTCTTTAAAGTTTGGCAATTGTTGTGGTTTTTTTTTCTTATCCTGACTTGGACGATGTTGTGGTCTAGGTTTCCAAGCACCAGGTTGAGGAATGACCGGGCTTACAATTTTATCCTTTACATCAATTTTACGTAACCTTTTGTCTTTAGGCTCATCTAAGCCTTTTAAACGTAACTTATTTTTATCCTTCTGAGGACTTTCTGGTTTTACTTCCTTAGGCTGATTATGTGGAACAGAACTTGATGGTTGCTCTTCTGGCTCTGTTTCAATTCTATTTACTGCACTTTCCTCGGTTGGTTCCATAGCTTCAACCACTTCATTCTCTTTTGTTTTACTGTCATTACATTCACTCCAATCATCTTTACCAGACCCTGAAGATACTCGTTTTCTTTTTTTATTTCTTCTTTTGGAACCTTTCTTGGTAGGAGAGATGAGTTGTTTCTCATATTCCTCATTATTATCATTGCAGTTATTTAAATTAAGTGGATCACAGATATTAGGTGGTATGATAACTTCAATGGCTTCCTTTTTGTGCTTAGGCGTTGGTAAAGGACTGGATTTTGGAGTCACAGCATTCATAGCTCTATTGACTTCCTCATCCTGCATACTATTGAGATTTAGTGGATCACATATATTACCACCCAACAAAAATTTTGTGGGTAGAATAATCATACCTTCTTTCTTTCTGCGCTTGTATGGTGGAACAAACTTTCCTGTGCCTGTAAAGCTTTGCAAGCGCTTGCGACCGAACTTAAAATGCCTATTATCTTCATACTTGTGCTTCTTATGTGATGTATTAAATAATTTTCGATACTTTTCTGCTTCCTTTTTACTAGTTGTCCCCACTTTTGTAGGTTTATCAACTTGGGTAGACATCCTTTGACTCCTGTAAAATAAATATAAGAGTAATTTAATAATTAAAATTAGTTAACTCAATTAATTTATTATGGAAAAGTATTCAAAAAAAACTCTGTATAATACTTAATTCCAGCAAAAGAAATAAATTTAACAAACTATTTCATGAATGAATGAAATTATCTATCACAGCACTAATAAAATAGAGATAATGTAAAAATTGCTGAGCATTGCATGCTATAGAAATTTATTATTCCCGCCATTGCACATGCGCATAAATTCGTTTATGCTCCCTGTAGATGGATGGCTGTAAATGCTGAAAATTTTTCTCTCGTATTTCGAAGCTTTGTATGCACACTATGAAGCCAAATGTACCTTCTAATCCTCCACGATGAAATTTCCTCTCGTTCTGGTTAATCTTAACAGTATATTATGCTCAAAAACAGACCAAAATCGTTAAAAATTTAATACACCCAATTCAGGACCCTCGTCGTGTGCCTACCTACGATGGCGAATAGCTGCTTTACTTGCTTTCCTCAAACTCCATTTTCTATGTGGTCTGCCGAACTACCCGAACTTGTCTTCGGCTATTTCCGTCGAAAGCCGAGTTCGATAGAGAAAAAAAAACCGCTCCACCCAGAGCTACAGATGCACACACTTGGAAAGAGCATGCGCAAAACACAATTTTCCTGATTAGAAACAATATAGGCGATACCAAATATGGCACCCGGTTTATAATTCAAAATTTGAAAATTCTCGTCAAATGATAAGCTATGCCAAAGAGGAAACAAACACATATCAAAAGAGATAAAATATTTATATATAAAACTTTGCTGAAGAAGCACAGTCCTTGGTTTTCATAAAAAATATATTTTCTTCGAAAAAATTTCAACTGATGAACAGGGTTCTCTTTTCAAAATTCAGATATCGCTAGTGCGATGACAAAACTGCAGTGCGCATGCGCTAAAACAAAACGCGTTTAATATAACTATCCGGATATCATCACACTATTTTCTTCAAAAGTTATAAACAATAGTTTATATTTTAACACGTAAGTTTATTGTTTGACGATATAATGAAATAAATAAAATCTACGAATCAATTTAGGAGATATTTTTTTGCAACAATTATTTTTTTATAACAATCATAAACGTAGATATAGATAGGTGAGTAGCTAAAAAAAAATTGCGAATTGCATATATATACTTTTTTATTTTTTTTATTACTTCAGGCGTAACATTTATTTATTTAATACCTAACTTCTGATGATAGTCATTTATTTGTAAAATTTCATCCAATTGGTAGTGATTTACGCATGCGTCGTGCAGTAAATTCAATTCATTTTGCAAACTAATTTTCTTAGATGTAATTTTTCAAATAGATTAAAAACAAAAATGGCAGAGAATCATCATTTAAGTGAAAAAAATGGCTCTAATATTTTTATTAAGGATAACAAACCTACAATCACTTACCTATCGCAGGTAGGAAAACAGAAATCTATTATAAGAAATATTTTTTTTTGCACTCTGTGAGGCAAATGTAATATAATATGGTTGAATTGCTGTGTTGATAGAGAAAATGACGAACAGCATTTCCGATAAGTCTCTTATGTAATTAAATAAGTAAAATTGAAAAATATTATGTCCCTTTGAATTTTTCATAGATTAACCAAGTCTACGAAACTCCAAAGAACCCGATGAATAAAAATGCCCTATTACAAGCCCCAGTAAAGCAAAAAAAATATAGAAATATTTTAAAAAGAAACTTGAAACCTAAAAAGTTAATTTATTCCGATGAAGATATTAAATTAAGTAATATAGATAGTAGAGTAGATGTAGATTCTATTAATCAACAAATGGAAAGCTTATCTACAAATAGTGAAACTATGAAAAAGAAATATCATCGACGAAGTCCAAATATCGAAAGTCAGCAAGTAAACAATGTGAAAAAAATCTTCATGCGGGATGCTAACAAAGAAAATGATAAGAAACTTTTAGCCAAGATTCAAAACAAAACTAAGGCAATGAATAACACCTTATTTACAAATTCAAATTTTAATGAAAATTCGTCAAAAAATAATATTAAAGGTGATTTTACATATTTCCGTGTATAGTACCTGCTAAAACTAATTTAGTTTATATAAGATAAATTAATTTAAGGATTAAATATTATAAGATTCATTAATTATTACTTTGTTAATAATTATGTAAATATACAATAGTCAAATATATTATTGTAATCATTACAGTTTAAGTGCTTTACTTTTGAAGTAATTAGAGTTGGTTTTATATTAACCCTTTGCACTCCAAGAAATTTGGCTATATGCAGGTAGTTAAAAACTGCTGATTAAAAGTACATATTCTCAGAATCAGAATAACAGGATAAACATCCGATAAGGCCGATAGGCGATCGCTTATCAAAACTTAATAATAAATTGAAGTCAGTACACTTAGCCTTAGGAAGGCAAAGGGCTAATTAATTGATTTAAAACTTTTTTATCACAATGGTCATTGGTATGCTTTATCTGTCATTAACTGTAGATTGTGCTAATATATCACAATGTAAAAGTTTAGATTGGACAGTGTTCTATGATACTAGTAGCATAGTGGAGTACGCATGACTGGTTTTCCTTAATCGCCAACTATAGTAGACATTTGTTCAAAAACTGCAAGAAAATTATATGTTAAATAAATTTGGAAACAAAGTTGTGAGAAGAATATGTTTAATTTAAGAAATGTTGCTTTCGTTTTGTCAGAAAAATTTTTTTTTACAGATGGAACATCATGAGACAGTTTATGATGATTTAAACTTAAATATTACACATCAATGACTTCAGTTAGAGATGAATTGACTTGCTAAAACCAAGAATATAGTATAAGCCAATAGACCAAAGTATAGGCTATATTAGTGTACTATGACTTATAGAAGTGCTATAAAAAAAAAACTTGAAAACTACCTATCATATATTATTTATACATGCAATGTAAAACATTTTGATAAATACAAGTAAAGTGAAATTGTTTAAGGGATAAGAAAATCAATTAGTCTCTCTTTCTCTAAAGTATAAAATTATTTGATTAGTATATATAATTATCATGATATTTGCAAAATAGAATACAGATACAGCTGATGAAACAGTATAAAATGTTTTGAAACTTACACTGTTCGAATGACTACAAAAATATAGTTTCTTAACACGTTATGAAGGAGACGAAGTACAGTTAAGACATTAAAAGCGATATTAACCATTCATCATCCCCAGCTTTATTTGAATAATAAATCAACGATTTCTTGAAATAAAGATGTTTTCTGAAATAAAATTTGATAAATTTTCTTATACATGATAAACAATAAAAATTTTGTGATGTATATCTCTTTTAAACATCATTTAACACTTGTTTCAACATGACCCTAATTAGACTCAAAGATATAATGTGAAATTCTTGAGATCCTGAAGAACCTCTCAAGTACAGATAGACATGAAGAATGAGAAATTTTTAAAATAAAAGTCTAATTAGAAGAAACAGACTAAGTGAGAAAAGTTCTAACGAGTCAGTCCCGCTAGTACCGACGTTGGTTCTGTCGGTATCGACAGACTGATTATTCGATGGCAGTCAGCTGTTCAGTGCTAGGGTCCTTGACCGTGCGTAATCAAGTGTATGAGTAAACGGGCTTATGCGCTAAGTTAGGATAATCACGGAATTTTATATATTATATACATGTATTATAATTTTCTTGAGTGCTTATAAAATTACGAGAACACTCATTACCAAGCTACAAAAATTCATGAACATTGTTAACTATTTAGAATTATGGGAAAATATCAATATAATACTATAATGTAATAATAAGAAGAAGAATGGAACAGGTATTAAATTCGACTTTTCAACTCGATTAAAATTGCGATGCAATATTTGTATAGATCATTTTGACCCACGGTACCCTTTAAGAATTAACATCCTAATCGATAGTAAATTCTTTGAAATTATAGAGCTGCGCTTTTGAATATTTACATTATTATTAATGAACCGGTCATCTTTTCAGTTCCTCTAAGAATTTCCTGGAGAATTTCACCCTTCCTTCGTATAATTATTTGTGTGCCATCGACCGTCGTAGTTTCACCCCACGATATTTTGTAAAAATCTCCGTTATAAGTCGAAACTTGTGAGACGACGGAAGATTTGACTTTCTCTATTTCGCTAAATCTTCTTGTTTATTTGAAATGTCAGTTCGCCGTAATTATATTCTTATTATACGAAGCTTGAGCCGGCCAAACTGCTCGTTTGTTTTCTCCCGTCAGTCACACAAGCGCCATTCTATTTCCAGTACAGTCTAGACACAAATATAACTCTAATTGCGGACATCGCAAAGAAATTAAAACGCAATTTCGAATTTCAGCCTTGGTAAAAATAGGGTTTGATTACCATTAATAGCTGTTTCATCCAATTCCATTGAGACTAGAGTTCGACTAGAAGCTATTAAATGAATTCTATGATTACTACCAGCATCGATATTAATTCTATTTAATTAAGAGGTAAGCCCCAAAATGTTCAATAATATCATGGAGTTCTGTCGTTATCGAAGAACCTTGCTTTCGTAAAGTAAACTCTTTACGAGCAGAGGAAACGAAGCATAAAGTATCGAATAAGCCTAATGTATTTATTTCAGTAGTGCGCACGGCCAAGAATTAGCAGGCACCAGGTGGAATCAGGTTTCACCAAACGAACAAGTATATTACTGCGTATTGTCAAAAGTAAATTTTCCATTAACAAATTTCATTTGAATTTAAAAGCGAGAATTGGCCCGCTTTAGTGACAAATGCGTAAAATAGACAAAAATTCGGTGGTTCTACAATGATTTTCTTATTGTAGCATAGCATAGATACCACAGTTCAGAAACAGTAAGACATCACGTATTGAATAAAGCTGTAAGAGTATATTTAATAAAAAACAAAAAAATTGTTTTTCTTGTTACATTAAGAAATTTGTTATATTATAGATTGAATACTTCGTACCATTTTTTGATCGATCTCCGCTGATTTTGTTACCATGTGAGTAAAAACCAAATGTAAGATACATTATTTTGCCGTACGATGGCAGCAAACTATATTTAACTTAATTATCAATAAATCAATTTTAGGCGCGCGCGCGTATTATAACACACATCATTGTTTTAGATAAACGATTGCTTGAAGAAAAGGTCTCCTTTCCATCTCTGCACAACGACGCTATTGATTAATAAGGTAAAGAAATTCAACATCAAAATTACCTCATGATCTCTTAATCTTCGCTTCATCTGTTTGATAAGAAGTTCAAACAAAGATGATGATTTGGATCGTTGTGAGTGAGTTTAGTAAATTGAAATCTATTTTAATGACAATTAACAATTTATTTAGATTTATAAGTTATTATGATCGACGCTATAAGATAAGAGAGTAGTTAGCGGAAAAAGCAATTGATTGGGCTGGTGAGTCGAGGTCCTCCCAGTGATCCGTGGTTTTCTCCGCTCCTTCGGACACCATTGGCCCTTGGCCCTCCCCCCTTGTTCTCAAGAGGCCAGATAACCCGAGATACCGTGTCGCCGCGCATATAAGCGCTTCTTATCAACCTCGTAATAGTCCGACGGTCGTGTTGCTAGCTGACTCCTACCCGGGTTATCTCGCCTGCTTGTCCTTCGCTCAATTTTATAATGTATCTCCACCATTTTTCAACTTTTATGATTTACATGCGCCATTCGCCTTCTCCTAATCTCCGCTACCCGATTTCTCGGGATGAATTATCGCCTTCTGTGTAATTCTGTTCCTCCCGGGCAACTGGCTGCATTTTCAATATAGAAATACAAAAAGAACAAGGGGGAGAAGCTAAAGAAGAAAGAGCGAACGAAAGAGAAAGGAAGAACAAAGAAACAAACGAGTCTCTTGACGGACACAATCGAATATTCCATGGAATTTCATCAGCTGAAAACACACCGAGAACCGATTATCTCCGTGCTCACCGTACACGTTCGATAATCTCGAGCTTTTTTCTAATATAAGTTCTATACTCTGATTAAATTGTAAGTCGTATTATTTAGAGTATAGCCAATCGCTGTGTTCCATCCTCTATCTGTGTTCTTTCTGCTTTTCCAATTCATTTTACGTTTAGTTGATAATTGTCTTCGTTCCGTGATTGTGATACGGGATACAAACCCATCGTGTGTGTGACTTTTGGTCGGGCTACCTCGAGGAATCGGCCGATAACGAGGGGGGTGAAGTAGGGAGGGGAGGTGGTTTCGGTCGATTCTAATGTGGACGCTGCAAATAGATGGTCGAACGGAAACCAAAGGAATAAAGCTTGTTAATCGATATGTTAATAACAAGTCGAATGGCAGAAAGAGTTCGGCAGGGTCGTAAGGTCAACGTGTGACGTTAGCGGATGCGGTGACCCTAACAGCACGCACTTCGCAATCCGCTACCTCTTGGACTATTTTTTTTTTCTTTCCTCTTGCTTTTTCGCCGAAGCCGCGCGCCTATAAATATTGAAAGAAAAGTCAAGTCTACATTTGTAAGCTCGGCGATTACGGTAAAAACAAGGTTAGTGGAGTACATGATATATAGATGTGTCGTTAGAGAATCGGACGTCATATTTTTAGGGGCCCAAGAACGCGACACGACAGTCCCACCGAGTATTTGGATCAAGGAAACTCGGTGGCCGGACTACCAGCGCTAACAGCACCACGTCCCGTGGAAGCTTTTTCGGCTGGAGGAACTTTTTTCAGATGGCCGAGAGGTGCCGGGGGCAAATAAATGGAAGAGCAAAATTCAAGGAGAGACGCGAGAAAAGCTACGGCCCATAGTAAAATAGAACCGTGAATTGAACTTATGAAATGAGTTCTATTTTTCCCGGGCCATAACTTCCCCCTGACTTTATGGGCACGCGTGTTCCGCGAGTTCCTCCCTCCAGCGATGCGTGACCATTTTCCTCTCGGCCATTTTTCTCCGCCGGTTGCTTCTCGAGAATAACTTGACGGGTGGGCGAGGTGGCCGGGGGTGCGCGCCTTATTTTTAATTCGTCGCTGTTTCACCCGTCCGACGAATACCTCGGGAAACGTTGAACCCGCGCCACGTGGAAACCATTCTTTTCGATCTTAATTAAGGGGGAGGGGAACTTTGAGGCCGCTTTTCCTTTCCGCGGAAGTTTCCCGCAGTTTTCCTCAATTCCAACAACGAGGTCCAGCGCTAAGAATAGCACGACAATCGCCGACGATTAACGCGCGTCGCCATCCCGGGGGTTCGGGAAGTCCCCGACGACTCCTCTTCCTCCTTTTCGGGAGTCCGTTCGATCCAGTGAAATCCTCGGGTTTTCCGGCAAAGCCAACGTGCTCCGGGGATAAAGATGGAAAAGAGAAACTAAAATATGAGAAAAGGGGAGAGAAACTTGTGAACGCGACGTTTATTGCTCGTAAAGGAAAATGACGCATCCGCAAGACAGAAACTTGGTCGAGATCGTTTCTAGGCGTTAGGGTTGGTGGCGTGCGACAAGGGGGTGGATAGGGAGAGGGGTGTCGTCGACAAACATGGGAGCGCCATTTCGGTCGATGGAAAAAAAGAATTAGAATTAGGGATGGTGAATGGCCGTACTCGAGCTTTCTCGCGCGCGTTAAACGCGAATTGCTCTATTTTCTCGGCGCGCCCAGACTCTCCTTTGTCGAACTTCCGGTCTGCACGGGCACGGAGTTACTTTCATATTCCTCCGTCGATCACACAGTGCGTACTTGGCTCCGACTGTGCCGCGTGAATATAAAACCTCGGGCACGGGGGTAGTGGCCGCTACGTGGAAGCGAATCGCGCGTTTCGTCGGTAATGCAGAACGGAAGTTACGCCATTCCAGGGTATTTCGTTTGAAATTTCGTCCTTGCGTTAGTAGGTCTCTTATGTTTAGTCAAGTGGCCTGACAAGCGATGACGGATTAGGAATTTGAAGTACCCTAACTCAATAAATAGATAAAAACGAACATAACACATAACCCGGTTAGATAAGATAGCGACGTTCGTAGCTCCTAGGCAAATTTTCTTCTCGAAATTGCGCGGATGAGCGTACGAAATATGTTCGGTGCCATTGGACGAGCTATTCGCTCCTCGATGGTGTTCCTCGGGTGCGCTCACCTTCCCCAGCTGACGCGAGAGGAGCGACACTTTTTACCTCTCCCGGTTACCTGTGCCCAGAAATGACTCAGCCCTTTCACCCGGCAAATGTTCTATTCACTTACCTGGCGTGACTAACTTGGCAAACGTGTTTATAATATGTCAGTCGTTAGGTAGGACGCATTAAAACCTTTAACATACAATAATGGACCATTCTCTTTCCATTCACTTTCCCTAAACGCGTGGGCCGTTTCCAAAGAAATGTCTAAACTCGACTTCGTCGGCTGAATCCTCCTCGGTGCTGGAGATGAAAAATCCTTATTTTGGTGAGCCGTGAATACGTAGAGGAGGCTCAGGGGAGGGGAAACCGCTAGAGAGAGAGAGAGAGAGAGAGAGAGAGAGGAGCGATGCCCTTATCTAATTATTCCACGCGTCCAATCTCGATCGGCTTCCTTATCCAAAACTTCGCCTCCCGTTTCACAACTCAATTCACCCTGATCCGCGTTATTCAGCACACGATGATAAGGGTTTTTAAATTTAGGATAGCCGAGAGAAAACACGAGGTCGCCGGGTCGTCGATAAAATTATTGACGTTACAAATGCATCGATTACGTAAGCCTAAAGAAGCCAAGGGTGAGAGGCTCCGATAACGAGATCTCGTGGAATCGTAGGAAAGATTTCGAGGAAAATCGTTTGGAAGCGAGGGTTTCTCGAGTTCTGGCAACACCCCCCGGGGAATCTTCCTGGCCTGGAGAAGAGCTCCCCGGGTGTATTCCGGTTCGCTCTCCCTCTCGGTGGTTCCGCGGAGAACTCGGGGTGCGATTGCCGGTGCAAGGTTTTTCCCCGAAGCCGGTTCTCGCTTTTCCAGGTGGTTGGACCCTGGTGATTCGAGTCCGGTCAATGGCCGTCCACGAGGTGGATCGTTGCCGCTGGTGGCCGGTGATCGTTAATTGGAGCACGATGGTAGCTGAAAACCCAGTCATTGTCCAGCGGCACCTGCACACCGGGGACGGGGTGTCCTTACCCCACCCCAGACAGTCCCATCTTCCCCACCAGCGGTTCCGAAGGGATCGGCCGAGAGGGAATGCATTCTCACGCGTCCCCACTATTCCCGGCGCAGAAGGTTTGCGCATCCTGGACTCCCGAGACGACGGCAGCCTCCGCCACACGACTCAGTCCGCGTCGTTCATTTCACTCAGGCGGTTCTTTTGATCCACCGGACGATCCGGACTCGTCCGCCACGAATCGGTTGTGATCTCCTGCCGTTTCGTTCCATGTCGTGTCGTGTCGTGCCGTGCCGTGCCGTGCCGTGCCCTTTGCGCCTCTTTTCACTCTCGCCGCGTTTTCGCGCCCGACGATGCTCTTGAATTTTTTTCTTCTTCTTCTTCGTCCTCTTCGACCTCATCGACCTCTTTGACCTCTTCGCCCACTTCGTCCTCTTCGTCCTCTTCGTCCTTTTCGATCTCTTCGTTTTCTTTTTCTTCACCGTCATCACTACGGTGGCCGCAGCCACCATCGCGATCGGTTCCACTCCCTAGAACCAGTTCCGAAAGAGAACATGGCAATTTTCTAAGGTGCAACGAACGGAAGTGCAGAATTCTCGAGCATCGTCCACGTCGCCGTTGCCGTCGTCGTCGTCGTCGTCGTCGTCGTCGTTATCGTCGTTGTTGCCGCCGCCGCCACCGCCACCGCTACCGCTACCGCTACCGCCGCCGCCGCCGCCGCCGCCGCTGACGCAATTACGTTACGTAGATACAAATCGCGAGGAAATCGAATGCTTCGAGGTTAAACGAGAACCTTGGGCCACGGAAATGAATTGCTCGGGAGTACATGGGCGGAAGGTCTCCCCCGAGAGGAATTCACTCGCGCGATTCGCCCGCAGCGGTTACTCCGGCTAGAAATTAGTCGGGAGTCGCGAAAAAGCCGGTGGCTCTGGTGGAATCGGTGGAGCGATCGCTACCACCAAAAGTACCAAAAGAAAGTTAGAAATAAAGGAGAAAGATAGAGAGAAAGAGAGAGAGAGAGAGAGAGAGAGAGAGAGAATAAAAGAACCCGCAACGAGATTCAGCGGAACCCATTAAATCCGAATGGATCGGTAGCGGGAGTTGGTCGAAACGATTTGCTCGAGTGGATCGCCAGAAAAAAGCTACTCGAAACAATTGATCAAGGTAATACAGTTGAACGACTGGCCGGAAAGAAATGAGCGCCATAATTGGTTCAAGCGGATTAACTGGATCTCCGTACGCTCTCCCTCCCCCTCGAGGCTCGTTGGAGTTCGAGTTCGAGTTCGAGATCCTCCTAATAAGCGGCGGCTCCGGCGAATTCATCGGAGGTATCGGCCGAGACGAATTAACGGGATGGTCCCAAACCGGGAAGAGGCTCCAGCCAACGTTCTCCATTGGCTCCTTCGAGACTCGCGTCGGGAATATTTGAATTTTCCCGTAAGGTCTGCGCTAAAGCGTGTGTAGGAGAAGATAAGGTGAAAATTGGAGCCGGTTCAGAGGCGTCGCGTTGGCGAGAGAGGAAGGAAGTCGACACGAGGCACGAGGGCATGTCTCTCCTCCTCTCTCCTTCTCCTCTCTTCTCTCTCCTCCTCTCTCTTCTCTCCTCCTCCTCTCTCCACTTCTCCTGCTCTCTCCCCCTCTTCGAGTTCTCATCCTCGTCTCTCCCCCTATGTCGTTTTCAGCCGTGCACGTACGCGCTTTTGCTGTTCTCCTCCCACTTCTTGCTCATCCTCGGTCTGTATGCCACGTTTCCGGCTGACAGTGCGTTTTTTTTCAAGCCTGCGCCTCTCTCGGATTCAGTGAATTCGACTCTTGCTTCTTCTCTCCAAGGACGTCCTCGGATCAGGATTCCCTGCAACCCCAGAGCCCATCCCGGGGCTCCCGCTCGGATACCCCGAGCTTCGACCTCCCGGGGAACCGCTACGTCGATGGACTCAGGCAAGTACTCGAAACGTGCTCCAATCCGCTTTCGGAGCAGCTGCTTTGAGGTTAGGTTCATCAGCGATTTTTCCTCGACTTTTCTCCCCTTTTCACTTCCTCCTCCTCCTCCAGTTCTCTCTCTCTCTCTCTCTCTCTCTCTCTCCACCCCCGAGCGAAACCACCCCGGGCTTCGCCTTCCGCTCAAGAAATAGATTTTCAAATTTCAATTCAATGGCGATTACGTAACCCGCGTGATTCCAGTATGGACGCCACGTGTTTCCTCTTTTACATTCGAGTGGGCCTTCCCCCTCGACGCCCCCGCGATTTATTTCCACCGTGAGGATTTACGCGCAGCTCCAGAGATTTTCAAATTTAGCTGAGATTTTCTACGGGAATCTCAACGCGGTGTCTTTAAATAAATGCAGCGGTCGCGAAAGGATGAGAGAGAGAGAGAGGATTTTCTTTTTCGGAGGAGAGAATCGACTTGGATTCCCCGTCCATTCGACGAATGGACTTTGAGAATGGCAGGCATGTGGTCGTCGCCGTCGACTGCTGCCGCTGCCGGGGACACGCCCATTGCTCGTTTCTTCGTCATTGCACATTTCGTCAGGCCTAATTAAATGAAATGCTCCGCGGTACTCGTTCCTACGGTGGCGCGGTTTTATTCGTCACGCCATATTTGGTGGTCCGGGATCCACCGGCGGGCTTTTCCCTCGCCATTTTTTCTTGGCGCTCTCGAGGTCGCGGGAACCCCCGCGACTTTCCCCACATATACTCGCGCGCTCTTTTTCTTCCAAGCCATTTTTTTTAACAAAATTAATTAAAGAAAATTAGAAAATTCCCCACCGCGTCGTTTGCGCGCGAGCAACGATATTTTCGTATTTACCTCGACGACGACGACGACGGCGACGGCGACGGCGATGGCGACGGCGGATCAACGTGAAGTTGGCCGTGCTCGCTCATGCGGACAGTCTGGCGCCAGCAGGTGCGGCTAAATTTAGAACGCGCCTCGATATCTTTCTTCCCGAAAAAATCCGCAACCGGATCTCCCAGAGAAAGAATAATAATCCCGCAATGAGAGCTATTATGTCAACTTGCCCCCCGCTGCGCAACGATAGCTCCCGCTGGAACATTAACGCAAGCGCGTCGCTTGCACCTATCGACGGAGATATCGTTTCGCATTTCATAATGAGCGGAGCCGCGTGGCCAGCTTGTTTTTCTCATCGATTCCGCAGGAGCGGAGTGGAGCGAAGCGAGTGCTTCTCTTGAAAAACAAGCGAATTTGCAATCTCACGGGCGGCCATCTTTCTTTCACGGTGCGAGTACGTGCGCTGCCCGTTCAAATCGCTTTTTTCTTTCCCTGCCTGGAAGGGCGGGGGTGCCAGACGGTTTTATCCCCGCAAGTGGAGCCGTTGGAACAACAATTGTCCGATAAGAGTCTGTAAAAATGCCCGTTCCTGTTATCCTGTCTTCCCTCTCGTATTCCGTTTCCCGTCTGAGCCGATAAAAGCGGAATTTCACTTGATTCCGTTTTCTCGTTTGGTTTATCGGACACTCCGACGAATAATGTGATAAATAACTACCGTCTCTCTCTCTCTCTCTCCCTCCCCCACTTGCGTATATTTACCGGTACTTTGGGTTAATTGCAGTGCTAATACATCTTCGATAAGAATCAACCGAGTAATTTTCTACCGTCGGTAACGGATTCCGATGAAACGATACCGTTAATTGAAAGGCCACTCGTATATCGATTCGCTTCGGGGACATCTGAAAAAATTTCTACCTAAACTGGAAGTAGCGGTTCGCTCCGTAAAACCGGTTGATGCTTTATGTACAACGGCAGCATGTAAATTCCACGGCGGTGTTCGAGGAACACGAAAAAGGAACGCCGTCTGCTGAATGCAATAATAGTGGGAACCAAAATAACGTTTTACGCTCGCGCTCGGAAACCACCGCTCATCACCCCATGGAGTTCTCGAAAATCCGCCTCCCTTTTTCTCTCTCTCTTTCCCTTTTGAGGCCCTTTTCTCGCGCAGTGCACGCGGATTTTAGGCAAACGGTTAAAAAAAGGAAAGGACGAAAATTTTTAAACCCCGCGATAAAATCGTCTAAAACTGGAGGATCCAATGGCGGGGAAACGCGCGCGCACCCCTTGAGATTAGGCAGGGGAAGGGAGAGACCCTTTAGAATTCTCGGGAATTCTCATTTAAAAAGCGTAAAAGTCTTATAAAGTTTTGAAAAGGGGAGGGGGGGGGGGGAGGACTCGGAGAGTCTCTCCGAGGATCTCCGAGGATCTCCGCCGTCGATTTCTCTATAGGAAGCTAGAAACTACCTATACCCATTCGGCCTCGAGGAACTCGTAGGCAGCTATGACGACACCTGCATGTAAATGCAGGAATTATTCGGACGATTCAATATTTAAAAGCTGCTCGCAAGAGATGGAAGGACGCTGAAGGAAATAAAATTCCTTAGAAGAGGAGTAGGAGAGGCAGAAGGAGGAGAAGAAGCAGTAAAATAAAAGAGGGTGGGGGATGTGGAAGGAAGGACGGTAGAAAGAGGAAGAGAGAGAGAGAGAGAGAGAGAGAGAGAGACTTCGACGATGCCTAAGTGTGTTTCTTCGTGTCTTTTATTTATTATTAGTATTAATGGCCAAGTCCCAGAGAATCTTTCGGTGATTACATAAAACTCGCGTGCCCACCGAAAGTTTCGGGCCTCCGGCTCCTCCTCGCCTCCAGATTAAAATTCCCCTCCACGGAAAGGCATCAAGTCTTTAGGCTTCGCTTTTAATGGTGTACAACGCGAGTGCTGGTCATCGTTTTATCGAGAACGGGTTCGCAAAATCGCGCAGTTGACAATTTTCGTAAAAAAGCGTCGAGTTTTGCAAAAATCCAAGCGGTCGATTGAAAACCGCGGAATAATTGCGCAAGTTCGTTAAAGGCGCGATAAACGGTGTCGCGTATCCACCTGATGAATTGTGTCATCGGAGTTTGGCGAGGGTAGTCGGGGGTTGGGCGAGAAGTGGGTAAGTATCGTTAAAAAAAAAAAATAAGCCACTTTGGCGGGTGTAAATTATTTTCTTTGGACTTGACGTATTTATTTCGAGTGACACGTGGGGTGGAGTGTGGCAGGGCATTTGGCACGCATCAATGGGAGGGGAAGGGGCTTTGGAATTCTTGGGGCCTGACATTCCCAATGCACAACTTGCTCTGGCCCGTATATATGTGACGAAACTTTCCGATTTAACAAACGGTCAAACGAGACTTTTCAAAAGATAAAGAGATAGGGGGAAACAGAAACGCGCGGTAAGGTGAAAAAGAGGGAGAGAAAGATAAAGAGAGAGGGAGAAAGTGAGAGAGCCGCTCGGACAAATTGCCAACTTAATGCCCGGCGTAATTGATCGACCCACCGAATGAATTCGACTTAATTTAATGGATTTCCAAAGTCGAGGAGGCCCCCGAGTTTTAATTCACCGGGCGAGAATGTCGGAGGGTGGGGGGAGGGGCGAAGCTCCGCTTCGTGAGAACGAGTTTTCGTGGAAGATGCTTCCCCACTGGAATATATCGGGCTATGAAGGAAGAAGACGAGGAGGCGGAGGAACAGGAAAAGGAACGAAGAAGAAGAACCAGAAGAAGGAGAAGAAGCGGAGGAAAAAAACAAGAAGAAGGACTCTCGCTGGTTCGCCGGGGCTAATGACCTCGCATGCCGGTGAAACTTCAGCCGAAGAAAGCAAGGACAAACGTCGGGCAACCTGAAGAAGAAGAAGAAGAAGAAGAAGAAGCTACGGCAGTGGAAGAAGAAGAAAAAAAAGAAGAAATCGCGTGATTCTCGTGTGGTAGTGAGTGCACGTGTACCTGGGGTTCATCGGACGGAGTATCTGTTCACATCTTACATGGCAGTATTAGATTGCTTAGAATTTCTAATACTGTCAGGTAAAGATGTCGTCAGGATTCCGATATCAACGTTGTCTCATCCCAGTGTGCTGATACTGACCTCAAGATAAGTGACCTTGATAATTAGAGTCTCGAGAGCAAAGAGAAGTAACTTGCGTATCGAGTCTATTGGGTAGTCGGAGGAATGGGGAAGGGTTGCGTAATTGTGTAGAAAAGCGAAGGCCAGCAATTTCATCGGTAAACACCGTTCAGAAATATTCTCTGTGAATACCGGGCGGAATAGGGATGGGAGTGGCAGTGGGGGTTGGAAGGAGGCCGTCTCCCTAATTGATAGGGTGATTAAGATGAAGAAAAAATGGAGTATTTATGAATGCACGTGCGCACTCGTCCAAAAGAATTCCTATGACCCCTGGAATCAGTGGGAGGTGGATCTGTGGAGGAATGGTCCGGGGAAGGGGGTGGAATGTAATAGCTTGAAAAACGTGGCAGGATCGTAAAGCATTGCGTGGGTCTTCGAAGAATCTATGGCTACGTAGGTCTCCTACGAAAGATAGAAAGGAAAAAAAAATAAAAAATGGAAAAGGAGAGTGAAAAGAGGAGAGGGGGGCGAGTCAAGGAAGAAAGTGGCATTTTTTTATGTTTGACTTTCCCAAGGTGATGATTTCACGTATAAGTGTATGACTTCCCTCTGATCTTCCCAGTCATTTTCATAGCACTTCGCTGCTGGAAATTGGTAAGGTTGTCTTCTTTGGCTTCCCCATCGAGCATGGTGGAATTATTCGAATTTTTTTTTTTTTGTGTGCTAGAGAGCGGAAGGGATTTAGCTGGAAAGGGATTAGTTGGAAAATTTGAGATCCCGTTATAGTTGGTCCTTTCATTCGTTGGGGCCGCAGGTCGTTGACCTGTGCTTGCTCCAAAGTTTTTCTGGCCTCCCCTTGGGTACACCCTTGCCTAGCGGGTTGCCGTAACCCTTTCCCTGCTTCTCCCTTCCCTTCGCACGGTCTTATCGGTCTGGCGTCCGTCTGATTTACGAACGTACTAACCGCTTGCTGCCTCTACTTCTCGCGGACATGGAATTAAGACCAGAATATACCTTGCTCTTATCTCCGGGTAATCTACTTCCTCCCTTTCCCCTACGTAATTGCTAGAGAATGACGCGAATTAATAAGCTCTCTCAAATTGTCCCGAGAAATCCAAGGAGCAACTTGATCCGCTTGCTCGCGTTGTCTTACTTCAATTTTTCTTTACGAAGAAGAAGAGAGAAAGAGAGAGAGAGAGAGAGAACCACCAGAGTACGCATCGCGATTGAACCGCAAGAAGAAGAATCCGCGAAACTTCGAAAAGACAAAGCAGAAGGAGAGGAAGAAGTGGAAGAGAAAGAAGACGAAAGAATGCTTTTTCTAAACGAATTTATAAACGAGCATATCGGATCGTTTGTAGGTTTTTGTCCAAGTGCCAGAGCCAAACTCTGGGTTAACTCTTAGGTGGAACGTTTTCCTTGAGCGTATGCCGGGGCCCACTCCGGGCCCTTGAGTGGGGGAGGGGATGAGGGGGGAGATGGAAGAGATACGATGGTATTAAGATTCGTGGGCTGAAGCCTAATGTGTAGAGGCAAGATGCTGTCGAGGGATGGAATGCTTGAAGATCGGACGAAAGCCAGGTCCAGTTCCAGTCCCTGCGTGCCCCCTCTAACGTTTTATAGCCAATAAAAAACTTCGCCTTAAATCTTCCGTTCCACCGTAACTGACGTGCGTGATAATATACTTTGACCCACCGACTATGTTTGACTTATTGAAATTTGCCCCGATCCCTTTCTTCCTCTCGCCCGGATAACCTCCCCCCCTCCTCCCCGATGTCACCGAGCCCCCTCTCCTCCACTCGTCTTCTTTTCGTACACTTGACTTCATTCCCCGAAGGAGTCTGGAGAACCTACCGGAGAATAGGGAGCCAATACCGGTAAATGCTTTGCCGAATTTCCGCAGGTCCTGCTATGTCAATAATAAGTCAGACATTGCGACTTCACGGAGAACTGTGAAAATTTGCTCCCCCTCGTTCAGGTAATCTCTCCCCCAAAGTTTCCGAATCTCTTTTCCTCCACCTGTGTCGTCTTCCCTCTATCCATCTGGTTCCATTTCCCGCAGATCCCGGGGGATCCAGTCGAAAATGGGGAACCACCATCCGTAGATACTTTGGCGAGTTCCAGCGGAAGGTTTTCCTGTATCGGTAAATAACTGGCAGCTACCAACGTCACGGAGAACTATGAAGGTTTTTTTCGAATTAGTAGCGCGCCATTTATCACAACCGGTTTCTAAGCATTGACACCCATATGGATAATTGAGTATAATTCTTTGCAGTGGGAAAAATGGCGCCACTTAAAAGTCCACTCACTCAAGGTTACCTCGAGCGATAAGTTTTTCCCGTAGTTTTTTCCTTCGACGTCATTGGTTATTGAATGAGTTTCAATGAGTCTACACCAGGGGTCCTGTTGGATACTCCGGAGACATTGCCAGGTTTCCTAGGAGCCGAGGGTCTCCTCTCCCTGTATTCGCGCGAGGTTTCTTCCCCGGGTCTCTCTTTCTCTTTCCCTTTCTCTCCCAGTATTTCCGGTCTGATCTGTCAGATAAGTCTGGAAACGCCAGGAAAAACGACGCGATTCGAGGAGATTCCAAAAATCCAAAATGGCGGAACCGGAGGGAAAGGAGGAAATGGACGAGAACAATAACAATCGACTGATAGCGCTCAATTAATTAACGCCGAGATTGCGAGAGTTGGCGAGAGAAGGAGGGAAAAAGGCTGAAAAATAGCTGATAAGGGAGGAATCATCGCGTTTATCGTGAGCTCGTGGATCCGAAGAAATCAAGTGGCGAGAGATAACACCGCTCCCGATTTCAGCGGTGAAAGATATTTTTCCGGTTTAACTGGAAAATGTCACCCAACTGTGAGATTATTGGTATTCTTCAGATTCCCCTGATAACCACACCCTTCAGGTCTGGCGAAACTTTCTCTTTCTCTTGTTCTTCTGTTTCTTATTTTTTCCAGGCAATACCAGAGCCCCGTCACTCTTACCGGTTGATCCCATCAGTTTTCCATTCCCAGCTATAAATTCACGTGAAATCACGCGTCATCCTCCTTATCTTATCATTTGCGACGAATATGTTTGGACCTAAGACCCGCGCGCGTGATGCTCGCTATCTTTCGGGCACGAGGAAAAATTTCAGCGCGATTCCTCTCTCTCCCCTTTTCAAGAAATTTTCTCGCGGACTCCCCCGAAGACGGGGAGAAGCATCACGAGACCCCGTGACGTCAAGGGGGCCAAACCGCGTGTGCGATTCGATTTTACTCCGAGTTTGGAAATTTTCGCTTTGGACGATCCTGACGGTTGTGGCTGGCGCAAGGTCCTGAAAATAACGAGGCAGCTGCTCTTGTCCTGTCGGTCTACGTCCTGAAGGTTAACCTCCCGCTCCCTCACCCTCTACCTTCCCCCTTCCCACGCCCTACGCTCCGCAGGGTGAGATTCTCCTTCTCGGACCTGCGGGAGCTTCGTTTTTCTCTTTTTTCACAAAATTTCTTTTCGCCATCTTCGTCTGGCCCGAAGTCTCTTCGTCCACATCTGGTTCTTCCGCTGTCCTTCTCTTCTCTCGTGCGTCCTCTCCGTCGCTCTGGACCCCTTCCTTCTCTCGGAAAATGCCCGAATGCTGTTCTTGAAATACACGGGAGAAAAACTCCGCGCTTCGTTGTAAAATTCTGTCAAATTTCACTGCAAGAGCAATTTCCTCTTGGTTCTCGCGTCTTGTCCTTTCGTTCCTCGGAGGAATCATTCGTTGATTAATCGTTTCTCGCGCGATACACCAACCTCGTTGTTTTGTCTTTTTTTCCTATTCTCCTCGAGCTACTTCATCCCTCGAGTATCGAGCCGTTCCCTCACAGGCAGAACTTTCAGTGGCTTCACCGGACAAACATGGCCGCCTCGTCAGGTCGTACGTAGCGAGTAATTATGCCAACGAGTTTATTAATATTGCATTACTAGTGAAAGAGGGTGGGGGTGGGGGTGGGAGGGTAATTTCTCGGGTGTACTCGAATGATCTCTTCGTCCTTTTTTTTAGAAAGAGAACGAAGGTGAAGAGAAGAGAAGCAAACTCGTTTCCGCTGAAATTCCACAACCCCTAGATTTATGTATCCAGTAGAAAAACGCGAAATTCTCCGTCCATCGGGGGAACGCGAGTCCGCGCTATCTTCAGAGACGAGGCGCTTTATGGGAAAAGCTTGTTATTTGAATCTCAATAAATTTCGAGCGTCGAGGAACGATGCGCGCTAACAGCGGATACTCCAGTGATTTCATAAAAGTAAGAGCCATGTCGTGGCGAGAGTCGTCGAGTGCTTTACAGGTCTGGAGAACTGGTGAACTTGTGAGAGAGAAGGAGAGGGAAAACACTTCCAGGCTTATTATCAGCTGATTTAACTCCCTGCGCGTGAGAGGTGCGAAAGCCAACTGGAAATTTCTGCGCACTGCCACCTCGAGAGATTCCAGTCTCGTACATCTATCGATAACTCTCGCAATACACCGCCGGTTCTGCAAAACCCTGCGAAATTCCATTGTTCCCCCTCGTTCCCCTTTCTTTCCCTCCCTCAGTTTTTCATCGAGCTTTATTTATGCGATAAGCGTTATTACAGGAAGATCGGAGGCTAAATTATTGCTAATTAAAAACGGCATAATGATCCCGGCTCGATTTGCACCGGCCACACGTGCAAAGAGCGGCTGTTTAATTAGCACCTGCCTCCTCTTACTGGCGCGAATAAACATAAAGAGAGAAATGTCTGGAAGAAGAAGCTGCCGAGGAGGAGGGGAAAACGGAGAAAGGAGAAGAAGAAACTCGCGGAGATAAGCAAACGTGAGGGAACACTTCTATCCTGTCACCGCTACCGGTTATTAAGCTCGGCCAACAAATGGATCTACTCATCCCACAAGAGCCTACGCGTACGAGAGAGAGAGAGAGAGAGAGTAGAGATAGACTCTACCATCTTTAGCTTCTTCTATGCAGGTACATCGACGTCAGGCAGAAGAGAAAGAGAAACAAGAACAAACCGGGAGCAACCGGTGAATTTCATCCTCGACAAACTTGTTCCCTGTCTCTCCCTCTTCCTCCTCCTCCTCCTCCTCCTCCTCCTCCTCTTCCCCTATCTTTTATCTCTTGTTTTTTACCAGTAGTTCGAACGGCAAATGCGATCTACCAAAACCACTGGCGCACCACGACCGCGGTCTGCACTGTCTGTATGATTTCCGGAAAAGCCGTGGTACGTCATTTCCGGAATGAGGGTCGTTTGGCAAATTGAACATTTGATACTGGAAAATCGCGCGGACACGTGCAAAGGAACGCTTGGACATTTCAACTGTGGGTTCCAGAGATTTTTTGAAAAATTTGTCGGTGAGGGAAGGTGGAGGTTCGGGTGGTGCGTCGTCATTTGTCAGAATTGCATCCCCGCCGGGGGTGAGGTGACCGCGAGGTTGATGGGGATCGAAGAGAAGGACGAGTAGGGGGAGGGGAGGGGGAGGAGAAAGAGGAAGAGGAAGGCATTCTCGATGCTCGAGAACTCGCACGAACATCGGCCGACTCGTATCGGGCGAATCGCGCGCGACGTTGCAATTTATATACACGCACACCAACGGCGTGCCAACCTCCTGCGGGTAAAGGTACTTTCACAATGGCTAAACACGTTCCCCTACATAAAAAGAAAGCATTAAATTATATGCAATTATAAGCCCTCCCTTCTTTCCTCCGCCGTGTTCCACCCCCTCCTCCGCGCGCACAGGCTCCTCGCGAGGAGTGAGACAGCGGTAAGCTTTCCCCGTCCCTCCCGCCTCTTCTTTCTTTTGCTTCATCTATCGAATGAGAGAAAAAAGGAGCTGGAGGGGAAGAGAAAAAAGATGAGAAAAAGAAGCGCATTCCCGTACAAGTGTGCCTCGTGCCGTGGGCTCGGCTCGTTGAAATTATTGAAACGATTGGAATGATTGAAACGATTGAAATCATTGAAATCATTCGGAGGACGCGATTACTTGCAATGTCACACATTTTGCAACGCGATCCTTCCACTCGTGAATTGATTATCTGGATAATAGAGTCATTCGAATAACGATGCGTATGACTAATTAATCTTCCCTCCGCTTCTTCTCCACCCCTCGCATTTCCCGTCTCGTTCGTGTCTTTACATTTTGCTTTTCTTCGCTGCTACTATTGCTATAGCTACTCGTACTGTCTCTATTAACGTTGCTGCTACCACCACCACCACTACTACCATTACTACTCTTACTATTTTCTCTAGCCAAGAACTCATAATTTTTCGCTTCCATCATCGCTGGAATTTCGCTTGCTCGTCGCTCCTCTTTTTAACGAACTCTAGAAAGTGAGGTTATCTTTTGTAGAATCTCCAGCTCTCCTCTCGAACGAGGATCGCGTTGTAAGTGTGCGTAATTGGCGCGCGCGTCTGTAAAGTCAAATTTTGGTAGTATGGGAGGGTGGTAGTGGAGTTCGTACTTGAGCAACCCACGGTGCAACTTGTCAGCCGACATCATTATCGATGTCGTGGCTTCGCATGGCCGGCTCGGATGCAGCCCATGTGTTTATTGCGACTTCGTTATTTATATCTCGCTCGGCTTGGCAATAACTAATAGAGACCCTTTCCTCCACCGGCGCACCGGTCCCCTCCCCTTTCCCCGTCCCTCTACCCCTCGTACCGAGGAAATCGCTCGAACAACGGATGCCTTACGGCCTCGGCCGCCATTTTGGATAACGCGCAATACTTTGAAAAGCTTCCCGCGCGAATTCGATGATTCGGAGATCCCTCCCCTGGGAATTCTCTTTTCCTCCGGAAGTTCCTACCTACGGAAGTGAGCAAAAGCGGAAGATGGAAAGGCGGAGACGAGTGTTTTTTGCGGGTAAGACGCGGACGAGGGCTTTTCACGTCGGATGAAGAGGCGAGCAGCGGGGCGAGGTCGAAGATTGTAAAAGAATAGCGACTGAAAAGAGTGACGCGTTCGTTATCTCGACCCGACGAGAGCGAGCGTCTCTCATTGAAGTACAACAAAGCGATTTGATTCGATTAAACACGGGGGCCCTCCGCGGTTGAAATTTTCAGCGAGCCACCAGTTTACGATCCTTTGATATTTTTCACTCGAGGCTCGGCATAGAACACGACGGACGCATCATAAATATTCAATTGAGCCTTCTCGGCTGCACAAAACTCGCAGCGGGAATAATTTGTGTTTTGTTCGTGTCTGCCGAAGGGGGCTCCTCGAAGGCGTGTCTCTTCTTGCGGTCAGGGCGAGGGGGAGGGGTAGAGGAGTCCGGAAAGGAAGAGGAAGTGGCCAAAACGGCTGGGACGTCGTTCACCTTCAGCTCGGCAGGCCCAAACGCCCGTCGATAACCTCCACACTGCCACTTTTGCGCAACCCAAGCTACCCCTCCCCTCCCCCAAATACCAATTCCAACATAAATGCTGCTCTAACGAATGATTCGGCCTTCTTAGGAGACGCCCGTTGTCGCGGTTCCTCTCAATTCCTCGAGAGCTCGAATTTTTTTAAAAGCCCCATCGCGACAAGAAGGTGGTACGCTATTTGAATTTTAGGGGTAGTTTTTCACGAGTATCGTGGAACGAGAGTGGTTGGAGGCGTGTCGAGGGAGAGAGTGCGGAATTTTAAAAGACATTTGCGTTGGAATCGTAATCCCCTTGGAGAGGAGGATTTGCGTGAGGTGAAAAGCCACGTGATCTATTTTCGGCTGTTTACCCTCATGAATATTAAACGGGATAAATTTGTCTAAGAGAGAATAATCTTTTCCGCATAATTCCCCGCGGGCTCTCCGTCCGCAACAAGTCAATATGGCCAATGAGAAACGTACAATTAGAGAACATTGTCCGACGGTTGCAGAGGGCAAGAGGGTGAGGGGGAGTGGGGTCATATTCGAGTTTTTGCCGAGGGCCCAAAGAGCCTCGGAACACGTGTGAAGCACATGCGTTTTCGCTCCGGGGGTCCCTGGGCCCCTTCTGCATTTTTCTCCCTCCTCCGAGTTTTCTCTTCCCTTGCTTCCAAATGTCTTGCCCTTCGACCACCGGTCGAACTCCTTTTGACCTCCGTCCCCTGCCCCGGTCCCCTACCTCAACGATTTTACACTTTTTCCTTCTCATTTTTCAGATGATCTTTATCCTTCGGCCGCCATCTTGTTTTCATTATCGCTCCAACGGTGAGCGCTTTCTGCCACTTTCACTCGATATCCTATTGCCTTGCAATAATTTAATAAGCAGTGAATGTTTATGAATGATTCTGATCTTTTGTTCCAGCGATTTAGCAATCGGCTGAGGCCAAACATGCGGGTGGATATCCAATGCAGGCAACCAGGCAAATGTTCGTGTGAAAGCAGCTATCGTGAGACCTGATGATTCATCGAAGCTTCCACCAGACAAGTCGCCCTCGTTCTTGCTTAGAGACAGACAAGTTTTTAAACTGAAAGAATATCTTACGAATTTTCCATCAAATAAACTCCCTCCCTTCGTACCAGCTACTATTTTCCTCCAAAACCTTACAGGCAAATCAATAATTGTTGCAATTGTCGAGAGAAGATCAACCGATTTCTGCGGAGCTGTCATAATTCGTGTTTGTTTTATAAATCAGGAACTTGATGAGATCTATCAGCTTGATGCGAGGTTTTTTCACGAAAATTACGTAATTAAACAAAGTAAATAAAAAAATGTGAAGTTTTGCAATGGCACATCTGCTGCTCGACGCAATTCCCTATGCAATTACTTGCGGTTCTAGTATGTAATACAAGAGATAATACTGCAATACTCATAAATAAAAGGTTGTCAGGTAACTAGTTACCGCTACGAATAGATCTGGCATAAGTAAAGCACGTGGATAACATGGAAAAGCCATATATCACTAACCAGGGTTCTCTTTGCTTGAAAGTCAAGGACCACGATTAGTTTAACTTTTGAGGTATTCCCAGCGTGTCGAATTACGACTCCTCAAGGACAGACGATTTTCCCCCAACTACCAGGGATCACCAGGCAAAGAAAGGCATCCCATCACGATTTATTGGCATTGAAGTCGCTAAACTTTCAGACTACCTAAGCAAAACTAGAAAGTTCGATAAGATCGTCCCAGCTAAAATCTTGCTTATCGCGATCTGCTTATTAAGCTTCTTGTCGTTGGATTTTATTACAATTTTTGAGGCACGCCATTATGAAACATTCTTATAAGGCACAAATGACTCTGATAAGTTAATCTAATATTACCGACTCTCTCTAATAAATTGAAATAAAATTGATAAAGGAAAAATTGCCCTAAAAGGTTGAAAGCCAAGGGAAATGAGAAAAGGATGGCAATTTGATAGCGATTTTTCTCCCTTCTTCTCCTTTCAAATAAATTTATGAAATTGCAAAGTGTGTGTGTGTGTGTGTGAGAGGGAGAGGAACAGGAAGCATAAAAAATATTAATTAAACATAACTCGTTTGTGCAAATCAGTATTTATTTTCTCTCGCTTAAGTATTTAATTAAATATAAGTTATTTTCTTCATTGTTACATTTTGTTAATTGACCATTATTTTCCGGCAAACTCCGCGATTCATAAAACAATTCTAATCCGATTTTCTTTTTCCACGCACCATATTGTGCCGCGGTCTGCTAGTTTTAACGCTTTGTTAACTCGTATCACAGCATATCATCCAATATAAAGGATGCACACATTTACTAACAAGCTAAAAAGGAAATGCCTGTTTGTTCGTAATAAACAATGGTAGTGTACCGAAGAATTTCAATTAGTTTTTATCAAAAGCCTAGAACTTTCACTGTACTGTGCTTTCAGGAGAATTTCTTCGCGAAGGCTGGGATTTTTTTCAAAAATCTCCTATCCTCGGAGAATTTTTAGAAACCGAGCGAGAAATACTGTTACAACAACAGTCCGTTCGAGCAACCTGATGAGAGAATCATCGTCGAGCACCTCGCGATAGGGCCGTATCAAAAATGCGAGGAACCCCCCACCCTCCATTTTCGATTCTTATCTACCGGGTGTCCCTCGCGGCTATCACGCGCTGGTGTTTGTCGCACTATCATCCTCGGCTATCGTTGTATCGTCGAATCTGTTGCTTCTTACACAATTCAATGGCCATCTTGAAGAAGAGCCGCCTAACCGCATCCGAAAACTTGCGTCTAACAAAACGGAATATAATCTCGCGCGAAACGAGCGAGCCAATGAACCGGGATCGTTTTACGAAACAGTGGAGCCAGTGTGTGCGATGGTCCCGTTCAGAATTTGTCTCGCGAGTCTCGTTCGATTCGACGAATCGCTCGAGTAATATTCAGGGATAAAACCTCTCGAGCAACCTCTTCATTGGTCACCAAAGTCCCCGCGCGTCCGTCCCGGACTTGAACGGAACCATCGAAGAGTCTGAAAAAAAGCTCTGAATTTTCTGGGAAGGTCGTGGCTTATCCGAATAACTGAATTTCTCGCGAGATTTGCCAAAAACGAGGCTAGGAAACTTGAAATTGGGAAAGCGTTGCCAAGGAGGAGAGGATGCTAGGCATGAGAGGGGAATGGTGGAGAAAGGAGGCAAAGCAGCTGGTCAAACAACTCCCAAGCCTGTTCGGCATTCGGCTCCGGATCTCACGTACATGGACGAACACACATGCAGCGATACGTGTTGCTTGCACGCGGTCATCCTCGTCCTCAGGGACGATCCCCGGAGGTTTTAATTACTCGGCGGGGTGTCGTGCCTCGCCCTGCTGCCTTCTCCCCTCCGTCCTCTCCGCGTCAGGTCTCGAGTCATTGCACTTGGAAGCGATACCAAAGATTATTCATCGATAAAAATTAATTAGCTAATTAAGCGAATAAAGAAAAAGTAAGAGCGAAATAGGAAAACGCTGAAGCGAGAGGGTAGTGGTGGAGGGAATTATCTCGTCCAGAAATTGTTTTGAATGAGCGAACCTCTCTACCAACGAGGTCTCTCCCCACTCGCTCGTACAATAGAATGGAGGAGAATTCGTACAAGTGGATCGTAATGAGTGTGACGTCATCGGTGGAAGTAAAAATAAAAAGTTCATCCAAGTAGCAAATAAGTAACATACAGATCGACAAACAGACAGATAGATAGATAGATCGTTGTATGGATGTATGGATGGATCGGTTTTCTCTTACCACACAAATAAGTTCCGTTCTGCCGTGCGTTCTCTATTCATCCGTGTGTACGGACTTATGCATATTTATCCGAGTATTCATGAAGGTATCTTTATACAATTAATACGAACCAATGGGGAATCTAGCAAATAAGAAGAGAGGCCACTTTAAATACTCGTTACTAAGGATCTTCGTCGAGACACGTATTAGCTACGTGCTTTGTGCTAATCAAATACAAGTGTTTCCCAGTTGCCTTATTACACGACACGCCTAACCAGGGCTATCGGTCTCCTGACACTTTTAATGCACTTAGCACCGGGATCAACACTGGATAAAAGTCCCCCTCTGGATTAGCCCTCCACTCTGGATTATATATACGCGTATCATCCTCTCCCGATACACATACTTCTCCTAAAGATATACAAGTACATATCATTATTTTTATCATCTCCTATAATAAGGCACGAAAACAAACTGGACCATAAATCATTCTCAGATATCTCCAACGATTAGGCTTTTCAACGTATTTCTCATTTTCTCATAATCCCCCGGTTATCGATTGCCCTATCGAGACCTCGCGCCATTCCTCGGAGTCCTGGGGACCGCGAGAACTTCCAAGTTGGGTCCCCACTAGTCGGAGGGCTTCGGAGCGTTTAATCATCGTCGACATCCGCGTGCAACAGTCGACGCATTCATCTGCTCGGATTCCCCAGATTTTTTAGCCTCCATGAAAAGTTGCTCTTGTCGCGGTTTTATTGGGAAGGGTGGAAGGGTGCCGGGCAGGTTGGACCCGGGTGCTAGGCAGGGGTAGTTCCTTTAATGCGCCACTATCACACCATGTAGCGTGACCCGTTACCAATACCTCTGCAAATTACCACCACCGGCAAGCGTAGGTTTGTCATCGCCACGCGCGATACCTGCTGCTGCGTGTGAGCATACACAGAGATGGACGGCTTTTGCCTATTATTGGTCGCCCACTCGCCGCTATGACGAGTCTCTAGTGGTGGCTACGAACCAAATATCGTATTCCGTTATTTGATCGTCGTTTGACCGCTGTCGCGGTTCGCCACATCCTGTTTTTCTCCAGCAATCCGCTGAAAACGCTTCGTTTGCGAATTTGGCGCGTCCCGGACAAACGCGCCGCCTGCGTTCCACCCCGTTGGCTGCCTACCCCCGACCTACCGGTGGGAGAGGAAAGAGTCGTCCGGGGTTCCCCGCGAAGGTCGACGATCGATTTTCCGTGAACATCTCGCGGCGCGACTCGTTTGTTTAATGGATTAGATGTGATTGAGCCTCTTCGGGGAGCGGGGCAAACAGAGTTAGTTTTTCATGCTAATGTCGCAAGGCTCCGTCTCGTTCGTGTTTGAGCACCGTTCCAATATTTCCCTAGCCTGTGCTAACACCCTCGCGTAGGGCGCGGCTCAATCAATTACTACTATGGACAGGGTGCGGTCGCCCTGGCAGGTTCCACCCCTGGCATAGCAACAAATCCAGCGAGACCTCCTCGAAGCCACCGTCGTTCCTCTCTCTCTCTCTCTCTCTCTCTCTCTCTCTCTCTCTCTCTACCTTTTCATCCCGTTTTCAGAAACATTCCCGGAGAGTCCACGGGGCCCCTAGCCGCACCTAGCAGGGACCAAAAACTCGAGAGTCTTCGAGTCTCTCCGAGACTTCCAATAAAATGGGAATATCGTTTTGAAAAAAGCCAAGCGTGAGTGGGGGCTTAAGGGGATTCGAGAAGCTCTTGGCTTCTGTCCGAGAGATTTGGTAAGATCGATGATCGAGATTGACCGAGATTATTATCGTCCGTTATCGTTGGATTAGAAGCAAATGCCATTGTTCAAGGAGATTATGTCCCGATTTGACGATTTCCACTTGATTGCCTCATCGTCGATAAGAGTTGCTTCACGATTGTCGCAATTCCCGGTAGAAAAGTCGGCCGGGAATCGGGCACGCTCGATTCAATGTTCGCACAATTGTTCGACTAAGCTCAGCGTGGATAAGTATTCCTTAACCTCGCTCGCCGCTTAATGTTATTCAAATAATTCTCAAGTGCAAATGCCGCGTTCTCATTATTCAGTTACGCTAATGCAAGACTCGTTTATTGGGAACACGCGAGCGATATGCTCTCCGCGGATACAATGTATAGCTATAGCGACAATTATTATGAAAGTATAAAAAGTACGCGTGCATTAAGCGATTAGTCACGAGAGGGCACTGATAACGATGAATGAAAGAAAGATGGAGGCGCGCGCGCGCTGTTAATTCCCACTTCGCTTCGTAATTTTTCTTCGAGAGAAATAGCATCGACAACTGAATCATTACGAACGTGCGAATCGACGGTTTTCGATGGAATTGATCGATTTCATGGGTACCATCGCACTTTACCATCGAACTTCTTGAATTCGAAGAGGGGTTAGGGTAACTCTCGTTAGGCTTCCACGAGAATTTCTACGAGAAAGCAAGGAAAAAGATTTTCCGTTCACGTGTTTGCAGTATATTTCAAGATGGCGGTAGCTACATATTTTTCACGCCCGCCTCGACATGTGGCGCATCAAGAAAAAGAAAAAAAACGGAAAAGAGGGAGAGAAGCCTCTCATAATAATTTCAAAAGTCACACTGGAATATTGCCCCACCGATGACAAGAGTTGCCTCAGCACTGTCGCAATTATCGCTGAGCAAGAAGAAGGCTCCTCGGAAGAGCAGGGGTGGCACAGGAAGGGGGCAGGCGTCAATTTATTTATACATCGTCGAGTCTGCCATTACATTGGATTTCCACCGTTAAAAAAATCCGGCGCGAGTTACGAGAGATACGAAAAATATATAGCGCAAGGTTATCGCACGGAATCGTTCGATCTCTCTTATGCCTTTGGAATTCGACGATTGGTATCGGGCGTTCTTGTTAAATTCCCCTAACTTATCGGGGAGATTCAACGAAACATGCAAATGCATATCCCCCCGTGAACTCGCCATAGGTATCTCACGGAGTGCGCGGTTTAATTCGCTGGAAATAAAACGGTAATAGGCGCGCGTTGCGCGCTAACTTCCACGGATTTATCAATCAGAGTAGATCGATTATTTATTCTCGCCGCGGAAAAAACAAGGTCGCCCGCTCCGGACACCGAGCATATTAATTCAGGAATTACATCGTTCCCCGAGATGTATTCATGAAATTATCGGGATTCCGCTGAGGCGTGTTCGCGGATGCCTCTCGGGTTTCTAGCAAATACGATAAAGCGGAGAAAAACTCACTACCTAAAAGGAACGCCCGGATAAGATAGTGGGGGGTAATTAAGATAAAGGAAAAGCGCTTCTTTGTTCGTCGTTGACTTTGCTCGTTTCTATTAGCAGTAACGGAGGAGCCCCCGGCCAATTCCAGCAGGAATTAATGAAAATGGTCAATTAGCCGCGGAGAGCCGCCGGAGGAGCCGCCGATAGGAAGTGATTCTCACGGACCAATCGGACATTCCCCGATGAAATTTGTCGAAAAACTGGATCGCACACTGGACGAACTCGCAACTCGCGAGAACGCTCTTTCTCTTCGCTCGAAGAATTTTTCATCTCGCCTTAAGCTTCGAGCGGCCATTTTAAAAGCGTTTAGGAAAAAGCAGGGGGAGGGCAGAGCGGCGCAGGATGTTGGAAAGTGTGCGAAATATCGATTAGAAAAAAGAAGCGAAAGAAGAGCGTGAATATCGATTAGCGTTGGAGAAATTCCCGCGGTTCGATTGTCAACTTGATCGTCGTTCTCTCTCTTCTCCTCGCTCGCGTGTTATTTCTCCTTTCCGCCTCTTCTTCTTCTTCTTCTTCTTCTTGGTTCTTCGCGCGATGCACCGCGGCGGCGACGCCTCGCCGACTTCTAAATATACCCGGGGCTCTCGTGACACTTGTTTCATGTAAATCAAGCCGGGACAACGCAAGAGCGGCCCCATCACGGCCGCCTCGAACACATAACTCGAGAAAGAGGAGAAAGAGGTTTCGTTGTAGTTGTCGGACTCCGATTTTCTTTCGTGCTCTTTCCTCCTTCCCCAACAGCCCACGGCCTCTGCGCGTAAGATCAGCGTCTTACGCAATCCGAAAATTGTACACGGTGCCCCGAATGCGGGTCCGTTTCGAAGCGCGCCTTTTTCCAAAAATCCACTCGGGTTTCTTTCTTTTTTCCACCCGGAACCCCGCGAGTTCTCGCGGAAGCGGCGAAAGATGGAGGGTTGACCCGGACGAGAGGAAGGCAAAAAGTTCGAAAGGCGCGGAACTCGCCGATAAATTATATTTGTCGCGTGAATCACTGCGGGGGCACTCACCTATATCTTGTCTTTGGGTCGTGCGTGTGCGTGTACACGTACACGCGCACACGTGCACTCGCGATATAACGCTCGTCGACGTTTACCAGAAACAATAGAGTCGATTCTTCGTTATGTCGTGTATACGTTGGACGAGACTCGAGCGACCCGTAGATTTTGCAAAAATTCGCGAAAGAATTTCTTGGGAAATCGCGTGATTTCTCCCCGAGAGTCGTCGCGTGGATTCTCATTGAAAGATTGCCTGGATGAGGAGAGACGACGTTTGTTTAATTAGTTCGGGATGAGGGTGTGGAACGGAGTGATACGGTGGATGGATCGATAGGGTAGAAGGTTAGAGGAGTTGGGTGAGGGCGCGTAATAGAAACGTTGGCGTTTGATCGGGGCCATTTTGAAAGCTCGCGAGGGGATGGTGCGATTGGAACGGGGCATGCCAGTCGAGTGCAACAGGCAGATAATTAGGGTGGCATCTATATTTATTGAAAATCAATGGCGCTCGATACGATCTGAAGAATTCCGGGCACTCGGAGAGATTCGTGATAACGTCGTCGTCGTCGCTGTCGTCGTTGTCGCCGCCGCCGTCGCCGTCGGCGCCATATTTCCTGTAGAACTCACGTTTGTTCGATTCACATCCGAAGCTTCTCTCTAAGTTCCTTCTTTTCTTTTCGTTTCATTTCATTCGAACATTTCTCTTTCCAGGATACATCGCGGCGTTGCAGCCCAGACGATCGACGCGAAAGAACCATCGTACTCTCATCACCGCACCTCGAAAGAAAGTCACTCGAGAGCCGCTGAGGTTAATGTTTCGTCGTGAAGGAAAATCTCTGAAGATTTAATAGTCTCGAGGTAATCTTTCTCTCGGAAGGAAGTCGGTAGAGACACGATGATCACGGAGGGGCTTGCATCTTATGAGAAAATTCTGCCAAAGCAGAGAATTTTCGAGGCAACTGCCATAATCGAGAGTCGTCGGGATTCTTCAGTAAAAGCGGCTAGAATTTCACGTGGGAATAGCTTCCTCGCTGATATCGGACTCCCGACTTCCTTGTACTGATTACGAGAAGGCCCTACGTGCCAAAGGAACGTCAGTAAGCGTTCTTCGACCAGCGATAAGAAAAAGGAAAAACACGAGGCTACCGAGATATATCGGGATCCCCTTATCTGCTCTCCTCTCCCAACACGATATGCCCTGACAGTTTTACAGATTCTCGCGGATTACCCGAAACCTCCGTTCACCGAAGAAACCCTGCGTTCCCTTCGAAAGAAGTGGAAAGTTTTCCAAGGGAAACTAGCGGATAGCGGGAACGGAGGAGGGTGAGAAGCAATCGAGAGACACCAATGGGCATAGTGTGGCGTGGAATCCTGAAAATCGGTAAATGCCAACGGGGAGTTACGTCGATGATTCAAGGCTCTTTGGAAAAGTATCTTTTATCCAGAGATCGGTACTGTCGAACGACGAGGATACCACTAATTGGCCCTGGAAGCCCCGGCCGAATAACAGACGGCCACATTATTACCGTCTGCGGATAACGGTAACGAGGTCACCGCGATCAAGAAACGCATTCCGAGATGATCGCACCACTTTTAATCGATCAGTCCATTATCGATTCCATCGAGAGTTCTCGAAGACAACGTTTTCCCGTACTCGATAATCGGTAACGGTAAACAATCGGACTGATCTCCCTAAGTATTTACGATCGTGTCTCGAATGGGCAGTCGCGATCGATCGAAATCCACGACGATCTGTCCGATCGGCAAGGCTTTCGGCCCGTTACCAATGCAGCCTGATGCAAGTTTATTCATGAGCGCTCCTGGAAGTTACATAATACATCAGGGTCGAGGAAACCGTTTATGCATCGAGGCCTCGACGGTCGTCTGGATTTCGATAGGTTTCGGATCACAAGCGTCGCGTTGCACTGGGAATTTTAATGGGCGATCCCTAGACCTCGATAGCAACACGCGCTTGTCCTTCCTTGCGAAACTATGCTTGTTTCCTTAGAAGGAAGAAAGTTACTATTGACTCGTCGCTGGGACATTTCGATCCTCGAGCCCAGCGTGGCCAACCGGTCGCCCAAGGTCCGCGCACAGTGCCGTAAAATAATTCCCTGGATCAACCGGTGGGCTCATGCTGCAGATCTCTCGGGGTTCTTCGTTGGAAATTGCTCGAGCGCACTGTACCTCGTCTAAACGACTATCTCGGGTCGCGGCGGTATTTGCGAAACGGCCGAGGACAGGAAGGAGGCTAAACGAGACGTTTTCCACCATCGCCTGGAGTACGGACTCCCGTTAAAATATTCTAGAATGTTAATACGTTTCCATGGTTCTCCTCCATCCGTCCTCGAGTCCTTGGACATTTGCATATTTAAAATTCGCAGCTCCACTCGCTTATGGCGCGCATTCCAGAAATTAACTCCGGGGACCTCATGAACCGTACACCAGTTTCGCCTTAATAATGAACTTTCTTTTATGAAAGACGAAAGGCGAGCGAGGAATCTTTGAGCGATTTGAAGATTCCATCGGACCGGAAGAACGTGGGATCGGTTACTGCGATCGGGGAGGAGGTCGGGGGTCGATGGGTGCAGGTCTGTCCACGCGGAGATACAACTTTTAAAAGGACTGCTCCGAACGGCTGTTGGTTAACATTTTTCGGGGATCTTGACATCGGAACCGATAAGCGGCTAGTTCGATAATTCTACAGGCTAGAAGAGTCAAAGGGGTCGGGGGTTCTTGGGGTCAGGTGAGGATAGGCCAGAAGATGGAATCGCGAAAGGTCCGAGGGCTAAATTAGAACGAACACACGCACGCACGCAACCTCATTCAAACCAGTTCCAGGGTGAAGTTGTTCAATATATCGGAACTTTGAAACTCCGTGTTCCAGCTGATCCAAAAAAGGAAATATTTCTCGATAAAAGTTATCGGGGAACCTCGCCTATGAGTAATCGCTATCGAGTTCTCGAACTCCCGGTCGAGCAGGACAACTGCTGCCGAGGAAACAAGATGGATTAAGCGTGAAAACCCTTCTCTTTCCGGCTCTGTCCCTCGTTAGGGAACATAAAGATCAGTAAGAAAGACCAGCGTCGTTTCATCGATGGATTTAATAGGTTTCGCGCGATTGGCGAAAGAGCACTCAGGAGTACCAGAGGCTTGGGGTTGCTTGGGTGATTTCGCGAGAGTCCTCTGGCTATTCCGGATGAAGACACGCTACGTGGACATCGTCGCCGAAGGCGCTGCTTTATCGATCCTCGAGAAGGCTGTGCGGTGAAACATAACCTCAAAAGGTCGCTTTCATTTGCATAGCCCGCATTCAACGGCGCCAGACGCCATCCGCTAGGTTTCATGACCTGAAAATCCATGTGCGTAGACTCCTAGTGTTTATTTGCATACTCGTAGATTTATTTATGTCTCCGTTATGTTTTTATTTCCTCGTAAAATCCTTTAAGGGCTCTCCAGCGGCCACTCGTCCTCCCCCCTACCCATCTACTCTCCACCACTTAGCTTTCTCTTCATCATCATCATCATCATTTGCTTCCTCTTGTTCCTCTCGCTCCTGCTTTTCTCGTGCCCCGTGTTCTTCCACTTCTCGGGCCCCACCCCCACCTTCACCTTCTCTTATTTATCTTCCCCCCGGGGTTCCTTTTAACATCTTCTTCTGTTGATTCAGCAACGTCTTTATACTTTTTTGCCCTCCCCCGCATCTCATCCAAATGGACCCGCGCCCCCCGAAGCCTCCACTGGGTGCGAGCTTCCTGGTCCCTCTACGATCGATATTTCACCATGGATCTTGGCCGAAAGAACTTCCTTCCGTAACCCTGGGAGAAAGCGCGGGTAGAAGATGTTTGATGATAACGCAGCTTTCGTCTTTGGGGTGGAAGGAGAGGGAGCACGCCTAGTTTGATGCCATCTAATTATAGAAGAGACACGCTGAAGCAAAAGCAATGGCGGCTCTTCGACGATGACGGAGAAATAGAAAGACTCGAGGAGGTGGAGGGGGCACGACGCCCGACGTCGTCGTTTACTTGGCAGTGACGAAAGAGATCCTCTCCCGCACGGGGGCCGGCAGGAACGTAGAGCTCAGAAAATACGTGAATCGTCTCCTCCCGAGCAGCTCGCGTAATTACGCTAATGGACCCCGAGGGACGCCAATGTTACGTTGGATTGTTGATTTTGCCCGGTTGCTTGGTTGCTCGCTGTCTTACCGAAACCTCCCCGGCTCCTTCATTAATTAATACGGGTTCCACGGTCCCACCGCAATTGGAGCGATAACGTTAATAATAGGGATGAATGACGCATCCCTGATAAGTCTAAACATCGATATGATCCAGTTATCAAAATTTCTCGACCCTGCATGGTTTCTCTTCCCGGAAGTACTTATCTGACCGAGCAAATTAAGCGGAATCAAAGAGACGAGGCCATTCAAGGATCGGAAGCGGAAGTCGGTGGAAAGGTGCCACGAGATGTTCTGACACACGCGATTACGCGAATTTCGTCAGGGACCGATTCCGAATAGGCTCAGGTCTGGTCCAGCGGAAGTTCCTAACGCCACCTAGCATCGACCAGCGAGAGACCTCTCTCTCTCTCTCTCTCTCTCTCTCTCAGACCCTCCTGGAGAATCTCCGGTATCCAACGACGTTAATTGGCGAACCAGCGCGGACGGTCTTTCAAAGCTTTCAAGGTCAAGTGTAAAAATCCTCATTGAGGAACCCATCAGCCTGCAGGCGCGGCCATCCGACTGATCTCCGAGCTGGTTGAGGTTCCTCGACAAATGAGATAATGGAAATTAATCGGGAGGATCTCGAGGGGGAGGGGTCAGGTCTAGAGCAGTAGACGCATCGGCAAGAGCTCGTCTTCCGCGAAGAGTCCACACCAGGTTCCCAGCGATATTGATGGATGGACTTGGGGGAAGCTCTTCTTGGGATGCCTGCAGGAGAATAGGGGGGGAGAGAACGGAAGATTTCTGCGATGCTCGTTAGAGGCAGGCATTTTCCTGGCTATTTATAGAGCGACGTGGCAATGGCAAGTATGCGCGCGAGAGGTAACAGCAAGTGGTAGCAGCCGGCCAGCATGTGTCGCTTTCTCCGCCAATGAAGATAAGTCCTCCCCCCGGACTCGGAGTCTCGGCGGAAATGGTCGAGATATTTGCAGCGCGAGGTCGCAGCTAGTTCCACTTGACTTGGACTTGGACTGGGACTGGACAGTTTTTTATTCGCCTCGCGATTAGGGGGAATTTAAAAATGTGCCCCGGACATTCCATGGGTGCCCCGCGGGATAAATCAAGAAGATCCTGCGGTTACCACCCCATTTTTCCCTCCTTTTCCTCCGAAGTTTACCTCGTCGTAGTCGAGAGGACTTTCTTTACTCGGCTACTCGTTCGACGAGGAAAGTGCGTGGGTGGAATTTTTCCCGACGATCCACCGCCATGGGAATACCGAAGTCGTGACGAGGTCTGAAACCGCGTGGATTAAGACTAGTTTTTATTGCTGGGGGAATTAATGAAATGTTTAAGTAAGAATAAGTTACGGAAGAGAATGGACCTTCTTGCGCATATGCCTACTTACATAGTTACACCTCGGCTGGTTGTAAATTACGCTTCGATGGCACTCGCTTTAAAGGGGGAGAGGAGAAAGAGAGAGAAGGAGAGTGAGAAGAAAGTGGACGAAACGAGAAACGTCGCCGAGGACGCAGGACCTGAGACGCCTGTTGCAGGGCCGTACAAACAAGAAAAATTCTTCCACTGGAAAATTCAACGTTGAACCCTTTCCCCCGTCCAGCCGAACCCGCCACATTCTCGAGTTAGCGAACAAACAGCAATTCGCGTCAACTTGTTCTTTACAAAATTCTCCATAAGCTCTAACCTTACAAATACCTGCTATCTAATTCTACGAAGCAGCTGACGGCAGGATGTGACAGAAACGTCCCCGTAATCCTCAAGGACACGGGGAACCCTTAAAAAAATGAAAAGAAGGTTTATCGGAATTTTTCGAGAAGGGGAAGTAAGGGGGAGGGGTATGCGAGAACTGGTCGTATAGCCTTGAAGAAAATCCTAGAGGGTTGCGTAGCCGGTGGTGGGGACCCAGGGGTACGGAGGGAAATTCGAGAATGAAATTCCTGATGATCAGGGTAACAAGGATGTGAGAACCGATCCTGCGAGGAAGTAGGGTGGGACGAAGGGTGGATCAACCGGTCCTTGGTCCGAGGTTGGCTTGGCTTATCCAGTCAACGAACTCGACGAGCCTACGGCGTGACACTGACCCCTCCAGGGTAAATGGCCCTGGCCTCGCGCATGCTTTATCAATGTAAACGCGAAGATTGACGGGTGCAAAATGTCGCAGGAGACCCGGAACCCTCCCCTTGCCTATCCTCGCTTCGCTGCAACCTGGGAACACCAAGAGATCACCTTAAGGCTCCAGTTCCTCGCGAATCTCGTCGACCTTACCGACGAAGTTCGGATCGACGAGACCTGGAGAAAATCACTGAAATCGTATCCGCGACGAATATGAAAAAACCGGTTAACGGATCGTCGGACGAGCCATCGGAGATTTCGGTGACGGTAAGCGACGAAGGCTACCGGTTGCCATGTCAGGGTAACGCGAACGGGGGTTGGCCGGGCCGGCATCGAGGAATGTCACGCTTAATGAATAAAACAATTTGCGGCAGATTGCGGGGGCGGTATATTGTGGATAAATCGATCATCAATCATAGTGGTCGCTGGACAATTACGTGGGGCTCATTAGCATCCCGGAATAGTCGGGATGGAAGCTCGAGAGAACCACGTGACGATGAGCGATCGTCACCGATCCAGACCCGAGGACGTCGCTGCCCCAGGAAGTCCGAGAACAAACCTCGCCGACCATTAATTCCCTTCTGTCAAGCGGCGTTTCCTGAAAATTTCGCCGAATCCACCAGTGGTACCGCGGTACCGTTCTCTCATATCGGTTGCATCACCGCTCCCCAAGATCCTCCTCCGTTCAGGATGAGTCAGCTCAGGACGATCCTGAGGTTCGATCGACAGAAGTTTCGTCGGAGTTTCCCAAGGACTTCCAAAAATTTAGGTCCTCGAGCGATCGACGAGAGATCCTCGAACGTGGTTGCGCGTTAGTTAGGTCGCGCCTTGACGAGGTCGTTAGGTTCGACGGTGCGCTTTCGTTTTTTCATCGCGCCAGGGATTAGCGCGAGAGTTTCCACGCAAGATTTAGCCGATGGACGCAAGAAAGGAGTCGCTGTGGAAGAGAATGAGCTCTTCCCGGCTACGGGGGTTTATAATTATATCCTTTCCACCTCGGGTTTGCGCGTCTACTCTCTCGTCCGCTCTCTCCCTCTCTCTTCGTTGCTCGCGGCGCTAACTTTACACTCCTTCGCAGCTAAAATAGGCGGCTCTAAAATAGGCTAAACTAATCCTCCTCGCTGCAATTCCATGATGGGGGCGTCACCGCCACCTCCGGCTGCGATACTACCGATTCATCGATTTCCACCCATTTCCTTCTCACCTTGTCTCGCCTCCCCTCCCCCGCGCTCGCGACCCCGCTAATGATCGCGGAGTATCAGCGGTCGCGATTACGCGAAGACTTGGAATTCGCTCGACCACCTCTCAGGGACTTCCCCTCGGCGACCGGACGAGTCGAGCCTTCGCTTAGGCTTCCCGATCGAGGCCCAACCTTTTCCATACGCGACACGCATCACGCGTGGATGACGTGGACCCCGAAGCAAAGTACGAGCCAACGCTGACCTTCGACCCGCCACTTCCAGATACGCGGAAGCCTACGCAGGGATTGCGCAATCCTCCGTATCCTCACGGCGGTCCTACCCGGCCGCCATTTTTCTCTGCCCCGAGTATTCCCGTCGGTTCCCCGTTCGATCATCCGAGTAACGGGGTCCGCTAGCTCCGTCGATACGAGCGATCGGCGGGAATTCCCCGACCTCCCGGGCCCCTTGGATTTATCTCATTAATCAATGATAATGATAATCGCATCGTCGTCAATAATAACAATAATTAATTCGCGTTAGCTTCTCGAGCCGATTCTCACGTGGCTACGCGCCACTTAGCGGACCCATCGGGTCCGATCGATCCGGTCCGGTTCGGTTCGGTTCGGTTCGGTTCGGCTCGACTCGATTCGGTCCGATCGACCTGTTTCATTCGCGGCATCTCCAGGACAAGATCGATGGGCCTCGGCGAGAGCGATTAAAGGGATTAATGGCTTTTATTAAATCGAAGCGCTAACTCGGGGCCCAGTGCCCGATGCTACGTGCCGATCCGAGGCCGCGCGATGTTCGCAAGAACTTGCGCGAGTATGGGTACGACCGTGGAACGCGGCAACGCGTAGATGTCGTCGGGGCGAGCCTGTACGGCGCGATGAAAACGAGATCGGCCGGATTGTGTCTCGGTCTTTATCCAATCGGCTCAATCCAATCGGCCTCCACCGAGCGGCAATTTAATGCAAGGTGCGATTGCCAGCAACGACTCTCCGAAAATAAACGCTCGTCGCGCTGCCACTTGCACCTCCGTTACCACAGGAACATCGGTTGTTCCTGCAACCGATCTCGTCGCCATCTTTCCCCAATGGTTCCGTTTTCTCGATGCCTGGCATCGGTCCCCGACGGGGAAAACCTTCCCACCCCTCTTGACACCTCCGTCGACAGCTTCCACTTCTACGGACGGCCGCGGGGACATTTAACGCACTTCCGGTCTCTCGCTCGTGTTACCGGCCGTCGGTAATTAATCCGTTTGCGCGCCGCACTATAATTTACGCGCGATCGCCGGCGGGAAAAACGTGCCAGCAGATGCCATTAATCTTAACGGCCGGAACGAAATGGAACGGGACGAGACGGGGAAAAGAGCGGCTTTTTCCTCACGGGAAAAACGCGCGCGCGGAAAAATATGGCGGGCGGACGCTGTTCCTCGTTGCTTCGTTAGGCTGCGGCATTGTCACCCGAGGTCTTCTTACCTCTTATTACGCGTATCAAGGTTAACACCGGAATTAACGCGAATAAGTCCGGATTAACATGATTTTTAAGCCGAGCTTGGCAGTCGAGGTTGATGCGCGTGTGCGTCACAAGGATCGACGAATGTGTCCGCGTGTGGGTGTGCACGTATATATAAGCATATTTTTTTTTTGCAAAGGAGAATATGGGAATAAATTAAGGTCGAGTATGTTTTATTCAGGAGAGAAACTCGAGCTAAAATATGCGCTCCTTTCAGGGGAGATCCTCGAGTTCCGACTCCTTTATTGCACCATCCATAATTCGCTGGGCACCGGATGACCCATGTGAAACCATGCTAATTCCGACTGCAACGCCGGCGATAAATATTCTCCGGAAAGTATGTATTCTTCGTGGATCGTGTGCTCCGGTACGTTAAAGTTCTCTCGGATCGAAGAGGAACGCGAGAATTTTGAGTACTTTCGTTCATAGGCGGCCTTAAGGCGATCCTGGATACGAGGCGCTGCGGTCGCTTGAAGAAAGCACGTGGACTTTGGACGGTTTTACTCTGATCGAAGAGGGCGATTGTGTTTCCAATGAAATCCAGCCCGATTAGCCTATTTATAGGGATCGAACGGCGCGGAAGTGGTCGAATGGCCATCATCCTTGCAAGTCAGTGTTTGTGTCCGGGCACACGCGTGAATATGTATATATGCATGCACCAGGTCAGGGGTCAGCTTACATATTCATTGACAACGTGGCACTTGCTTCCGCCCCGGTCAAGCTGACCATACACGCTCGTTACTTTCAAATCGTCGTTAATGCCCTCCGTATCCGAGTCTAAATACTCTTTTGAATTTTTAAGCTTGCTCATTATTCAGTTTTCCAATTCGTCATCATGATTAGCATCGTCCTCTCCTTTCACCGACTTCTCCCGATGTGAATTTACTGAAATAATTTCACTACTCCCTCCATTAGAGGCAATTTATGCAATTCCACCTATTTCACCTATTTAATTCCATTCGCGCCACTTGCGCCATCGCGCTCGCTTTAATTGGTTATTTTTAGGTTATGTAACGGATTTCGTCGCGTTCGACGCTCGTAATTCGCCGTTATTTTATTTTCCCCGTGGAATTTTTCAGGTTAGCTTCCTGGAGCGTAAACATCTCGCTGAATAGATTCGTTAGGTTTGCTTTATTTATTTTAAGACGGGGAGCAACGGCGGCAGCAAGATGGCGGAGAGGACTCGGTCTCCTCGCCGCCATAACTCATCTCCGGTCGAGTATTTTTTTCGAATCGAGACTTGCGTAAAGCTTTCCACGTGTTATCTGGCTTGTTAACGTCAGTGAGTCGGAAGATAGGGTGTTTACGTGGTGTTTCTCCGCGAACCATGACACCCTCGCTCCCTCCAGTCTGCACGGACGCAAATGATAACCCCGAGATCGCTCTAGAATTCCTCGTCATGTATTTATACGCCAGAATTTAACGTTGGCCACCAACTCACGCCTAGCTCGATTATTAATGCGAGTCTTCGACTCGTTAATCGTCGTTTATCGGTGGAGGGAAATGCCCGCGGGCAAACCACCCCTCGCCGCTCGCTTTTCACCCTTGGGTGGCCAGCTTTTCAACGGGATCATTTCCCCCTAATTTCATTTTCCCATTTTTACACGAGCATCCAGCTTTGGCAATCTACCAACGCGCGCACACATACCCACACGCATATTTATTATTCTTCTCTGATTTCATTATTTCGTTAGGGTCCATCTTTTCACTCGGCGCTTGAATAATTTATTTGTAAATTTTCAACGCCATGATGCTTGTTACCCTTGGTGCCTGCGAGTAAATTGATCATAACTCGTCGCACATCTGAAACCTGTTGGACTATTGCTTCCGTTGCATCGATTAGCATAATCCCGGCTCCATTTATCATTGCACGTGAACTCGTCCAACGTATCGGTGGGTCCTCCTCTTCACCGGCCATTTTCTCCTCTTTCTCTCTCTCTCTCTCTCGCTCTCCCTCCCTCTCTTTCTACCTGAAACATTTTTCTCCGAAACCCTTCCTCTTCCCGAGCACTTTATTCTCCAACCCTCTATTCTTGGTAAAATTTATGAAATTCCACTAATTCCTTTTTTCCCCGAGGCAAGCCCGGTCATTAAGTTTTTGTGCCGCAGCATTTTCGGGAATTTTTATCGAACGCCGTCTCCGGGGCCCCCAGGTCCTGCGGCGGGGAACCGAGTCGATTACCCGAGGATTCGCGAGAGTGATGGCCCCATCTCACGTGGGGTCCGGGGAGTTCGGTCGTGAAATTAGGCAAGTCGCGAGAGCTTCCGGTTTTTCCGCTATTTTCCACGAAAAAATACGCTGACCCGGGGGAAACGAGGACGCGGGGCATCGCCTTCGGGCCGCCGTGGTTCTGTCCAGAGTGTCTACTACGGTCTGACCATATTAGTCCACGAAAACCTCGCGCGAATGACGTCACCAAAGAAACTCCCAGCATCCTGGATAGTGGGGTTTCTATCCAGCCAGGACTCCCGCGATTTTTCGCTTCCGGCGGCAGCCGCCACGTGCCCCTGCCCGACTCGCGCCAATGGCGACCAATAGCCACGCAGCTGCAGCTGCACAAATTCACGCGTCACCTTCCCAAAAGCACGCGCGCTCCAAATTTAACCGATCCGCTCGCGGAAAACAAACAAACAAGCAGCGCGCAGTCAGGCACTTCGATATTTTGCCCATTTTTCCATTTCCACCAGTTACACCTGGTACCCGCCATTTTCGGCATTACGATCCTCCTCTTGGACCGGGACCAGGAGAATTTTGTATTTTTGGACTCGGAGGGAGGGCCACGGTTTTTCGAAGACATTTTCTCTCAAACGTGGGAAGACACTCGTTGCGGAGTAGCGTGCACTCTGCCGGAGCATCGCGGTTCGATGGAACTCTCCTTTTGCAGAACCTCCTCCGACCCGATTACGTCGACCCGTTCGACGAGTATCGCCAAGTCGATCGTTCGATGACGGTGTCGCTTCTGCTCCTCTTGTACCAGAGCTCGAGCTTACGCCAGATACCAGAATTCTAACGAATTATCCTTTTGGAGTCGGCTCTTCTCTTCTTGTTTTCGTAATCCTTGATCCCGTTAGCATAAATTTCTGCCGGTCCCATCCACTTTCCACACGGGGACTGTACGCGTGCACCGCGGAAACTCGCGTCAGCGACGCAACTCGAGTTCGACAGTAGCCTAATGGTCGAGGAGGATCGGTGACTTTCGTTGAAGGGACATCCGCCATCTTGAAAAGCGTAAACGAGCGGTACAATTGGATTTCCGTTTCTCCCGTCTCCAGGAATTTCTGCTATTCAATTCCGGTTGATCGGGGAGGCTGATAACGTTCCGTCACGATCGCGAGCGACGAAATCCGCTACGTGTCCGGCAAATCGTCAGGCGCGACGAATCGATAGTCAGCCACTAAACGACCGCGGAGTCACGCGATTGATTACGCAGTCACCCCCGCGATTTCGCGCTCGTCACGCAATTGCGTTAATCGTTTCCCAATTACTGCTCTCGCTTAATATTCCAGCTGTGAATCGTCCAACCCCTTGGCTCGAGCATTTGTGTCAAGATCACACCCGCTCTCGCACAACTCTTGAACCCACCTTTCCGGGGAATTCTGAAATTTTGCTCCTCCCGAATTGTTTTTCTTTTCGAAGTTTTATCGAAGTTTCGGAAGTCCCCGGGAAGCCTCTACGACCTTGGGAAATCCGCCATTTTGCAGAAAAGAGGGTTGGTCCAGAAGGGATGCTGCGCGAACGCTTGGTCGCAGGGGAGCTCCAATTCCATTGGACCAATGACATCCCTTTGGAGGAAACCCTCGTCTGCCAAATAGAAATCACCCCTCTAAAGCATCCCCCGGAAAATGGAGGGAAATTAAAGTAGATCATTTCTGTGTTAGTACAGGAATGGGGGAATTGCATTAGTAAGAATTGCATGGAAATCCATTATCTCTGCGTTAAGGACTATGGTTCGTACGTCAACTGGATGGTAAACGTCGATAGTTGGTCAGCTAATTAATTGGGGCTTTAACCCCACAATACAGTTAGTTAAAAAAAACTCTAGGGATTTGTCCGGGGTGAGTGAGTGGCGAGTTAAAAATAGAACATGTTCCTCCGAAAGTGATGAGGTACGAAATGAACTGCGCAGGATTTCTGGACAATGAAAAACGAGGCTTGTGTGAGTAGGTCTTAGCGTAGCCACCCCCTGGAAAAGGGGTGGCAGAGGGTGCGGCTTTCCTTCGTAATCAATACTTCTCTGCGGTCTCCCAGTTCTTGTTAAGTTTCACCGCCTCTCCGTTTTTCCCCTCTCAAATGCCAAATATCTCACTGGTCTTTTCTCTCCCTCTTTTTTCTCCCTCTTTGCCAGCACCCTCCACTCTGATAAGCCACTGATAAACCAAGATCCCCTTTCCATAGCCTTATTGAATTTGTGCCATGTTAATGGGATTGTTCATGAAAATTCATGGGAAATGAATGGAGTGTTCATTTTTACATATCCATCCGTCGTCTGTCATTGGTTTGTTTACTATTTTCAAGATGAATGAATTCTTGCACCTAATGCTAATCACTGCCTACTGGAGACTCCTGATGGCACACTATATGCAAATCCCCGGCCTCGTAGACATTCTCGAGGCTTCGTCGCCAACTTTTTGCCAAGTTAAACGCGTATTCCATTTATTCCTTAGGAGTAGGAGTTAATTTTATTGTAAACAGCCTGACAGTGAAATATGTGGCTACCCAGCGTTGCCAAATATATGCTTTTCGCGTGTTGTACTACGACTATTCGGAATATATTCATTTTTCCCAGATCAGTCGTCGAGGAATTGGTTTTCAAATTTGTCTGCTAGAAAATTCTCTTCTTCAATTTCACGATAGAGTTCTTTCGTAGGTATTACTCCGAAATTGGTCAATTTCTTTAGTTTGCTCATGGTCGAATTTTGTTGTTTTTGATTTTTGAAGAGAATCTTTCATACCAGTTTAGTAGGAATTATGAAGAGCATTTGAAATTTTGTATTTTCTCTCAAATACTCCTTCTACGAGAGAAGAATTGCCTCGGTGTTGAAATAGCATAGTTCTGTAGCAAAAATGGCTACGCGCAAATACATGATCTACGCATTTTCACTATACCGAGGAGAATAATTGCACAATGTGCATTGGCGCCTCCCGTCAACAAAATACCAGAACGATGACGGTGTCGAAGTAGAAGGATGACAATGTTGACAATGGTGACGATGGCGACGATCATGACGATGGTAACGATGATGATGATAATGATAATAATGACTATGACGGTAATTGACTATGTCGTTGGGCTACTGACCGACAATATAAATGGAAAATAATTATTTACTTTATCGTTAATTGTTTCAACCTCCACATGAGACTTGCTATCAAGTACAATTGAATATTTAATAGAGGAATGATAACAGCATTTTATTCGCGAGTAAATTGATGTAATTATTTCACAAATCAAATGAAAACATTTTCGATGAAATTTGTTAAGTAAATGATTAAAATACACTTATATAACAATTATTTGATGGTAAGTTTGAATACAGTAAATTTTCAATAGTTTTGAAGAATAGAATTCATATTTTCAACTATGTTTCAAGCTGGTAAGGCAAGATTTAGCCGATAATGCAGAAATACATAATCGGTAAAAAAAATTGGTTAGAAAGTACATAAAATAGTTGATAGATGTCAATAATGTTGGTTGAAAATTAGTCATAAAAGTCGAGGTTAAAGATTGCCTGAAAAATGCAAGGAAGGCCCCTTATAATATAAAAGTTACTGTAATTCATTTTTGTTATTCTTGCTAAGAACTTAAGGTTCGCGTATAGGTTTCGACACTCTTATTAAAAATTCACGGCTCGCGTATAGGTTTCGACGCATTTGTTAAAAAAATTTAGTTCGCGTATAGATTTCGACGGTCCTATTACGGATTTGAAGCTCGCGTATAGGTTTCGACACTCTTATAAAAAAATTAACGGCTCGCGTATAGGTTTCGACGCATTTGTTAAAAAATTTACAGCTCGCATATAGGTTTCGACGGTCATATTACGGTTTTGAGGCTCGCGTATAGGTTTCGATGGTCCTATTACAGTTTTGAGGCTCACGTATAAGTTTCGAAGCATTTGTTAAAAAAATTTAGTTCGCGTATAGATTTCGACGGTCCTATTACCGATTTGAAGCTCGCGTATAGGTTTCGACACTCTTATTAAAAATTCAGAGCTCGCGTATAGGTTTCGACGCATTTGTTAAAAAAATTTATAGTTCGCATATAGATTTCGATGGTCCTATTACGTTTTTGAGGCTCGCGTATAGGTTTCGACACTCTTATAAAACAATTCACGGTTCGCGTATAAGTTTCGACGCATTTGTTAAAAAATTTACAGCTCGCGTATAGGTTTCGACACTTTTATTAAAAATTCACGGCTCGCGTATAAGTTTCGACGCATTTGTTAAAAAATTTACAGCTCGCGTATAGGTTTCGACGGTCCTATTACGGTTTTGAGGCTCGCGTATAGGTTTCGACGGTCCTATTACGGTTTTGAGGCTCGCATATAGATTTCGACGGTCCTATTACGGTTTTGAGCCTCGCGTATAGGTTTCGACACTCTTATAAAAAAATTCGCGGCTCGCGTATAGGTTTCGACGCATTTATTAAAAAATTTACAGCTCGCGTTTAGGTTTCGACGGTCCTATTACGGTTTTGAGGCTCGCGTATAGGTTTCGACACTTTTATTAAAAATTCACGTCACGCGTATAGGTTTCGACGCATTTGTTAAAAAAAATTTAGTTCGCGTATAGATTTCGACGGTCCTATTACGGTTTTGAGGCTCGCGTATAGGTTCCGACGTCCTATTACGGTTTTGAGGCTCGCGTATTGGTTCCGACGGTCCTATAACGGTTTTGGGGCTCGCGTATAGGTTTCGACACTCTTATTAAAAATTCACGGCTCGCGTATAGGTTTCGACACATTTGTTAAAAAATTTACAGCTCGCGTATAAGTTTCGACGGTCCTATTACGGTTTTGAGGCTCGCGTATAGATTTCGATGGTCCTATTACGGTTTTGCGGTTCGCGTATAGGTTTCGACACTCTTATTAAAAATTCACGGCTCGCGTATAGATTTCGATATTCTTATTAAGGATCTGAAGCTCTTTCGGTGCTTTTGTTAAAAATTGATTGATTAATTTTAAATGACTTGCATATTAATTGTTTGAGTTACTTGTACTTTTTACACTTTTTGTATTTTCGTAATATTTAACATTTCAATATATATGAAAAGTATGAAAAGTGTAGAAAGTAAAGGTAAGAAGAACAGACCTTTTGTTACTAGAAATATTTAATTCTCAAAATAGACACGAGAGGCGTCTCATAATTCCATAAAATCTTGAGTATGTTGGATCTGGTTATTTTCTTATCCTGTCTATTTTAAATTCCTAGGTTCTTAAGTAATATAGATTCTTTATTTAACAGTTTCTATTACAATTAGTATTATTTTGTAGTAATAAATAATAGCAAGCAAAATGTCTGATTCTGTTAGTCCTTTTAAATATTTTTTAAGTGGTGGATTTGGTGGTATATGTACTGTTCTTGCTGGTCATCCTTTAGATACTATAAAAGTAAGAAGTTATTTATTATTTATTAGCATTATATATATATATATATTAATGTGTATTTATTAAATTGTATTATCACTTACTTTTATAAAAGGTCAGACTCCAAACTATGCCTACTCCTCGTCTAAATGAGTTGCCTTTATATAGCGGAACGTGGGATTGTACTAAAAAAACAATTGCTAAGGAGGGTGTATCCGGTTTATATAAAGGTGATATAATTTTTTCATAGTCTAATGAATTAATTTATATACCACATTACACAATATAAACTAAGATTTATATTTCTATTTAGGCATGGGAGCACCATTAGTTGGAGTAGCACCAATTTTTGCTATAAGCTTTTTAGGATTTGGAGTTGGAAAAAAGTTACAACAAAAAACGCCAGATGAAAAATTGACACCTTTACAATTATTTTATGCAGGTGCATTTAGTGGTATATTTACTACAATTGTAATGGCACCTGGAGAAAGAGTAAAATGCCTTTTACAAATACAGCATGCTGATGTAAAACCTAAATATGATGGACCAATTGATTGCTTTAAGAAACTTTATAAAGAAGGTGGTTTAAGAAGCATTTATAAGGGCACTTGTGCTACATTATTAAGGGGTAAATAGCTATATAAATTTATTAATTATTTAAGATTTTAGTTGTTAAAAAGAAACATGATTTTATTATAGATATGAGCATTTCTTTTTCCTTAAAAAAATATAATCAATCAATGTTATTATGTTCATAATTAATTACTTTCAACGATTTACGGATATATCTCTTCCTTAAAGATTTGCATTGCAATCCACCTTTGCGTAAAGCATGAAAAATTCCCCAGTTTTGTAGTCTTAAAGGTGTAAAACATTTAGGTGCTGTTTCTTTAACTTTGCTTACCTATTTTGTATCATATTTTAGTAAACATATTTAAATTTTATGAATACAATAATATAAATTATATAAAATGTACTATATATATATATATATATATTTACCAAATGAGGATTCCAATTAGCCATTGAACATGTACAATCCCATGGATTATTATCTAGTCTTACATTAAGAATTTTTATTTGTTTGTTAGGCATTCTTAAATTTTTAAAGAAATCCCATGGTAATGCCATTAATTTATTATTAGTAAGAATAATTTCAGTTAATTCCTTTTGCTGCTGTAGAGCAAACAAACCAGGTGGTATAAATTCAAGCTCGTTATGAGATAAATCGATTCGTTTTACATTTTCTAAGCCATAGAATGCATCCATAGATATTTTCTTAATATGACAATTGCTCAGATCTAAATCCAATAATTTATTGAGATCAATAAATGCATCAAAATCTATATTGGAGATGTTTCCTTGCATTTTTAAATGTGTGAGTGCTGGCATTCCCTGTAAGATAAAACGTTCTAATACAAAAATTTCCAAATTATAGAATTGTAATTTTTGCAACTTTTGTAAACCAAGAAGGGAATTTTTTTGTAATTTGAGTTTTGCTTCTGAACCTCCAAGGTACAATTCTGTTGTTGTATTCATAATTTCAAATGTACTGCAATAGATAAACTAAATTAAATGATTTAATTTATTAATATTAACTCACCCACAAGGAAAATTTTGACTTACCTTGGAAAAATAGAATCTAATGGATTTTCATGAATATCAGCAATTTTTAATACTGGGAATGGAGGAAATGATAACTCAGATAAAAACGTTAAATTGTTTCCTCTTAAGTTTAACTTTTCTAGCATCAACAAACCAGCTAAATCTACGCTATTTAATGTTAGCAATTGATTGCTTGCTAAAGATAGAGTTCTTAAATTTGGAGTACCATAAAAACAAAATTCGGGTATAAATTTCAAATTGTTATTCTCAAGTGAAAGGTGTAAAAGATTATTTAAACCATCAAACATGTGCCAAGATATATCATTCAGCGCACAATCATATACCCTTAAATGTGTAAGAACACTTAGCCCCGTAAAGAGTCCAACATTTTCTTTATAACCTTCCATTTCCTGCTTATAAATATCATATGGAAGTATTTCTTTATCCTCATTTTGACCATTATTCTGCTGGCTCAAAAAAATCAATCTGTGTCCTTTTTGTTGACTGTTATTGGTTATGGATCGAAATTCTACTTGAATATCTTCATTTGGTGAATTCATTGGTTTTATCACCAAATTTGCTCTATTTTTATTAATTGGACTTAAATTTGATAGTTTTAAGCGTTCTAAATTTAAATATAACAATGTCTCTCCCAAAGGAATTAACGCATCTGCAGATAGAATTATTCCCCCTGCCTTTTCAGTTTCCTGTTTATTAGGATTATTGTAATCTGTGCCTTGAATATCCAAAGATATTAAGTCTGTAAATCTATCAAAAGCTGTTGAAGGCAGAAGAATATTAATACTGCCATTTCCTGCTTCAAGGATATTGAAGATCTATAAATGATTATAGCCAATATTTTAATGTGCAAAATATTTGTTTAAATACTAGTCAAATTATCTGATTACAAACTTGTAAATCTGAAGGAAGTTTTATTAAAAGCTCTTCGGGATTTTCTGTAATTACACATGTTGCTACTTTTAAGAGATCATTGGCAAAAGGATTATCACTAATATCAGAAGCGGATGGTATATCTTCCGCGGATTCCTAAAAAACTTATGATTGTAATAATATATTTATCAGTGTAAATGTATATTATATTCTATACCAATGAAATTTTAAAAGATTCTGTCCATCGGTGTAACGGGAGATCCGAAAATTTCTGTATCTCACATGAGCATTCACGCGGACAGTTACTCTCCCATATTCCACCAATGTCTATGATATGACCCGCGCACTGTTCCTAATTAGAAAATATCAAAATTATTACTTTAATTAAAATTAGTTTATTTGTACACCAATTAAAAGAAAACATTACCAATAGAATCAAAATTATGGCAAGTAGAATTGCAAACATTCTGTACTAATAAAATTGTTTATAGATAGTAGAATAAACAAACTACAATTCTGTGGACCAGGACCACTATGCTGGTCCAAAGGAAACTGAATTTTATTAACTGTTATCTAAATAAATGCCTTGTTGGAACTACTATCAAACAGGATGCCTCCTATCTAACAACCTACGCGTACTATACTCGCTATTATTAATATTGTATATAATAATTGTATACAATATATATAATTCGTCAAAACATGCCAGTTTTTTCTTTGCAGATGTTCCAGCGAGCGGAACGTATTTTATGACTTATGATTGTCTTCAAAGATGGTTAACTCCAGAAGAAGGTGGTAAACTTGGTTTATTCGCCATTATTTTAGCCGGAGGTAGCGCAGGAATGGCTAATTGGATTGTTGGCATGCCTCCTGATGTTTTAAAGAGTCGCTTGCAAACTGGTATGTTTGTTATATATCGATTAATTAGTTATATACATTAATTGGAATATAACTTGATATTTAAGCATTTTAACGAATCAAATGTTTTCAACATAATTCTCATTCAACAGCTCCTGAAGGAACTTACACGAAAGGAATACGGGAAGTGTTCTATCAATTAATGAAAAACGAGGGACCTCGGGCTCTGTATAAAGGAATCGCACCTGTTATGTTGCGAGCTTTTCCTGCTAATGCAGCGTGTTTCTTAGGATTTGAAGTTGCGATGAACTTCTTAAATTGGATCGCACCTAATCTCTAATCTATTGCACGATTTTATCCATTATAGTTTTATTTTTATACATATTTTTGTACAAAAGGAACAATGCAATTCTATTCGAAGTATAAAAATGTAATTTTTAAAAGTATTAGGATTTAGGTGTAATGATTGAAAGTAATACAAAGTTTACCACATTGGCATTATAATTCCTCTTTTATATTATACATTAATGCTCAAATGTAGATGGTAAATATAATGTAAAATTTAATGGATTTGTTACTTGAGCCAATGCAATATATATCTATATATATACATATATATATATTTATATTTATATACATATGAATGTGTAATATATCAATAATTATACATGCAGACTTGAATGTACATAAAGTGATCTATGCTAAGCATATAACGTTAAATATTTTTTTATAGTTTATAACAATGATACATGTTTGATAATGTATAATTATATTTACAGATCAAACGTTGTTAATAACTTTTTCAATCATTTTTATATTAAAAAAATACATACTATATTTCTGTATACTTTTTTTTAACAGTTTTCACATATATGATATAGTACACAATGTATACATTTATTACAATTATTATTATTAAAAATATTTGTTTTTATTTATTAATATTAAGACAGTCTGTTTTATAATAATTTAAAAATGAAGATTTAAAAAATTGATACTATTCATCCCAATCATCTGTATCAGGCTGAGAATCGCATTCACTAGTAGCAGAATTTCTGTCGGAAATTGCAGACTCATTTGCTTGTGGTGGAGGAATTAAACTGGACATTCGTGCTAAGGTAGTATCACCTGCAATACCTCTTCTTCTTAAGGCTAATTTTGCGTGCAAATCATCCATTAAATCATCACCAACAGTAGCGGAAGAGAAACGATCACGTTCCTTATCCATTAAAGCTGTACTTTTTAATTTAGCTCTTCCAATACCACCAGCATCCCGAATTGCTGCCATTAAACTTGATCGAGTATCTTCCACATTTGCATTCTTATTAGAAGTTTTATTAATTTTCTCTGATTTTATTGGCTCCGTTAATGCTGGTGGTGGAGGAGGTGGAGGAGGCTGATTTATTTCTGTCTCTTTTGTAACATTAATTTTTTCGTCAATTTTTTGATGGTTCTCATGATCTATTGATGGAACAGGTGGAGGTGGAGGTGGAGGTGGAGGTGGTACAGAACATTTATCCATAGGATTATCAAGAGTTTCTATCACTGCTGGCAAATTTAAAGACTTAGTGTCTACAATATCTATAATTTTATCTGATACTGGTGTAGGTAAATTTAAATGAACAGTTGGTGTTGTAACAGTAGAAGATGGTGCAATTGGACTCTGAGAGTTTAAATCAAGTTTAAATTTTTCATCGTCCACAATGCCAGGTAAATCTGGTAATGTTAATGGTACATCTATTTGAGGCACCTGGAAATTAATTTTTATGAAAATAATAATTATTATAATTGTATTTCTATAATTCTTAAAAACTTAAATATTTTAAAAATGTATTTACTTCTCCAAGGATCGGTGTATATAAATAACTAGGCGATCGTTCTACTTCTGAAGAATTCCATGGCTGAATTATTGAATCAGGTGCATCTTCTATTTGTTTCTTATTATTAGTTTGATAAAGAGATTTATTTAATGTATTTTCATATGGATTATCCATGCTATCAAATAATAGCAAGGAACTAACTGATGACAATTGTGGAAATAAATCCTCGCCCTTTTTATCAATAACTAGATTCTTATTTGACTTAGATCTTACATGATAAAATTGGAGTTTCTCTTGAAGATTAGTATTTGCTATATATTGCCCATCTTCTGTTTTAGTATTAGATGATAAATAAACATCAGGCATACTTTCTATAGGCACAGAACACTTATATGTGTTTGGCAAAGTATTTAAACTTTTTAATCGAGATGGAATTGTTATCTGATATTCTTTATACATTTGGGTAGCAGGATATTTAGCAGCTGAGTACATTTTAACAGCTTTTAAATTTAAATTAGTTTGTAAAAAACTTAATTGTTTTTCAAGCTTAACAGATCTTTTTTTAACAATAGATAACCTGCATATAAATAACAACAATTAACAGTACTCTGAATTATACAAATCTATTAAATTATACCTTTGAGAATTTTCTGAAAGCCTTTTATTAATACAATCAAATATATATGTAACAGCAGAATCCAAACTGTCTAATGTGTCAGCTATACGCACGATAGTCTCCTCATGTCTCAAATCATGAGGAATAATATCTGAAAAAGATTTTATAGAATAAAATTTAAATAAACAATATATTTAAATGCAACAGTACACTTACTAATTTCTATCTTTTCTAACATGATATGTGAATATACACATAAAATAAAATAGTAATCTTCTATTAACAAATTTGTAGTTTGTTCTATCAATGTAACTAAGAAGTATTATCTGAAATAATGACAAAATCAAATTTTCTTAATTAAAACCAACACTTCTGACATTTCTAATATTACTAAGGTGCCGCATTAACCAATACGTTACTCGCAAAGGATCAAAGAGCCACTACTGTATCCTTTAAGAATTAACTGTTACTAGTAACATAAAGTCGGTAATCCTATTTTAATGTATTCTCCAATGACATATATAACCAGACCAAGCATTCTCAAAGTTTGTTGCGGGGAATGAAGTCAGAAACGGAAAGAATGAGAAAGTAGATCGGGCTCAGTGCTATCTCACTCTCTCTTATAGAATTTATAGGAAAAAAATTCACTAAAGCAACACCAGATGGCTAACAAATATAATGTCTATAATTACGAGACTTTACATACTAAGAAAATAAATTTTTGTATATAATTTTATTATATTTATTTAACAATAAATAAAAAAATAATACGTATCCTTATTATAACTCAGAATCTTATTAAAATTGTTATAGTTATTTGTACTGTTTTAATTGTGCATTCCTTAAAATAAGCAATTTGTTTAAATGATAATATAAATAAAAATACAGACATTTAATTATGTAAATTATTTATTGATTTTTAAACGTTACAATTTTGTTACATTTATTTCGTATTCTTTTAAGACTTATCGCCTATGGATTAGAGTGAGATAGCACTGAGCCCGATTTGCTTTCTCACTTTTTCCGTTTCCGGCTTCATTTCCCCTCAAGAATCCTTAATCTAGTTATATGTCATTGGTTTTATCCCTTTTCTTTTATGTTTTAAACGTATATTGTATATTCACGGATCATGTTTCATGGCGTTTCCTAGTCTCTTCGGAGATCAGGAAGTACAGCTTAGAGGCAGAACCATCAGATGAAATAACTCTTGCGGAGATATCATCCGGTGGTTCATAAAATGCCTAGGTGAGGAGTTTAGTGGGTCGAACCCCACACTAATCTCAGCCAGTTATCCTCAGGGATGAGAGACCGAGAGTGTCTGGTAATCAGATTCTCCTCACCTGTAAAAAAAAAAGAAAATACCCTTAACCATTTTGTCAAAAATTTTTCGACATTTGAGGTGTCGCCATTTCCAAAAAGTGAATATTTTTGGATAGGACCTTCTGCGCTGCATTCTATCTATCAAATACTAAGTCCCTACAGAATTACAAGCGATTAGGAGAGATTTCGATTTTTAAGAAAAATCCAAGTGGTACCCCTTGGAATTTTTTCAAAAATTTTTACCTCTCCTTCTAACCGAGTTTCTCCCACTCCAAAGTAACGTAAAGGTTGGTGGTGGGGATGTATGAAGCTGAAATGACGTAGAGAAGAGATTCGTTCAAGTCAGAGTGCAAAATCGTAATGAAAATTCAAAATCTTTACCTCTCCTTCTAACAGAGTTTCTCCCGCTTGAATGTGACGTAGAGATTGGTGGTGGAGATGCATGAAGCTTAAATGACGTAGAGAAGAGGTTCGTCGTTGGCCTTACTATATTAATATCTATAATTCTGAGCTGTGATAATGATAGATGCACTGTTTTATTGATTCAGCTGATAGACTTGTTACTTAATAAGTCAGGGATTGCAAAGATGGCGCTACGGTGGCTGATGGAAGCCTGTGACATTTCTTCACTATTTATTTTAATGGTCAGAGGTATACCGCATCTTAAGAAGGTTATGTTTTTAATGTAACTTTTGAATGGGTAGGCGTATTTGATTGTCTACATTCTTCAAACTTTTGTTAGTTGTACCAATTTTTATTGATATTGATATTGTTTATATTAAGGCGCATCTAAAATTGTGTAGTGTGACTTATTTATATATAAATTTAACATATGAGTTTATGTTATTTGTCATTTCTAAATTAAAACAAATTAAATCATTCAAGTATTATTTAGTTCATTATTTTATACTTCTTCGTTTTCATAAGATATAAAATGATGTCATCAAGTCGAATATTTGCAGTGATCAGTTCTATTCCTCATAGGTAAAGAATATAACTTATTATTACATATCGTAATCATGTGACGTTAGAATAAAGTATTATAATAATTAAATGTTAAATAGGATGTGTACTTTAATTATATTTTGTTATGTGTTTATTTCATAGTTCTTTAAGAACACATACTACTCAAGTGTTGCTTCATCCACAATTACGTACATATAGTTTGCTACGTTGTTCATTATTTAATAAAAATAAATATTGGAAGGATAAATTTGTGAATGGAGGAAGTGATGTAAGTAGACCAAAATTACTTGAAATTATTATAGTTGATTTTAAATCATTCTAATATTTCTATAGGTAATTATAAGTAATTCAAAGAAGCTTTGCCAATCTCAAAACAGAAATATAGTTTCCATAAATGGAATTGCAAGTCAGCATGGTAAAATTATTATTAACATTATAGATGGTTTATGATTAATGTGAATCATATATGTTCAACAAATAAATATTCTATTAATGTAAATTAAAAATTTCTATTATTTTTATATATTTATAATACTGTATATAATTTAATGTAAATATAATATGTGTATATCTAAATTTTATTGAAATTGATTATAATTTTTGTACAACTGTATATAAATAAAATATACCAATTGAATTATTAAAAACTCAAAGAAATTTATTGTTAATTTAATCATTTTTATTATTTAATTTTTTGTTTATTATAATGATAAACGATATACAATTAGCAACAAATTATGATTTTTTATAATGTGGTTAGTGATTATAATCATTAAGTCTCTGAGTTTATTAAGAGAATAGAATTAATCACACTAATCAAAACCAGATTATGATTATTTTATAATTAATGAGATGAAAGTTTAAAGTGTTAAAACGCTGTTTATTGAAATTTTAGGACAACAGGAACAAAATCCTACAGAAGTTATTCATAAGTTTTATAAGCTTATTAACCAACAGCTTAATCAGGATGACTCATATCAATTCAAAATTCTTGAAATAAAAAAAAAAAAGCAACAATTAAAATTTAAATGTACTTTAACTGTTAATTGGCCTGAAACAAAACAATTTTCGGCAATCTCTGAAAGTAAAAAAAAAGTGTCTAAACAAGTAGCTCAGCAATGCTTACAATGGTTGGAATCGCAAAATAAAATACAGGATGGTAGACCTAATATTCATACTAAAGATGAGATTAGAAAGAAATTACACGAGTCATATGAAATAAGTATAAAATCTAAAAGTTTAGATAGAATACAAGATTTATTAATTGATTACAATAATGTTAGTTTTAATTGTAATTTACTTAGAAATTTATATTTGTTAAATATATATACATATATAATACAAAATTAATTTTATAGAGAATAGCAGGTTTACTAACATATTCTAAAATAGCTAGCCGTTTGAAAGAAAGAATGAATTTTAATTCACAATCAGAATTGGATGATTCATTGGATAGTTTAGATGATTCTATTGTCAGAAATGAATCTTTAAAAGAACGGTTAAAGATAAGGGATAATAGGAAAAATTTTCCTATTTTGAATTATAGGTACTTAATATTATTTAATATATTTATTTCATACTATTTATTCTTATACATGAAATGATATTTTTAGGAATGAAATACTTAAAATGATTCAAGAAAATCAAATAATATTAATTAGAGGTGATACGGGTTGTGGAAAGAGTACACAAGTACCACAATATATAATGGAATTATTTACTGAAGAAGGAAAAGCTAGTGATTGTAATATATTAGTATCGCAACCTCGTCGAATATCAGCAATATCATTAGCTGAATATATTGCTGAAGAAAGGGATGAACAATTAGGAGATGTAGTTGGATACCAAGTTCGACATAAAAATGTTTTACCAAGTGAAAGGGGTAGTATTGTGTTTTGTACAACTGGCATTTTATTGCGAAAATTACAAAATGATTCTGCTGCTACGAAATATTCACATATTATTCTTGATGAAGCTCATCAACGTACTGTAGAAAATGATATGGCAATGACAATCATTAAAAGAGCTCTTCAACGCAATCCTAATTTAAAACTTATAATTATGTCTGCAACTATAGAAACCAAATTATTTAAAGACTACTACAATTGTCCAGTTATAGATGTTCCTGGTTTAATATATCCTGTAGAAATGCATTTTCTTGAGGACATAAATAAATTTATTACATGCACAGAAAGGAGCAAAAGTACTGAAGACTCGAGCATTTCTCAAATTGATTGTCATAATATTGCTAAACTTATATTATGGTTAGATAATAATGAAGAACCAGGAGCTATTTTATGCTTTTTACCTGGATGGCAGGAAATAATTAATGTACAATCATTATTGGAAAATTATTATAAAAATCATAAAAACTTGATGATAGTTCCTATACATTCAAAAATTGATCGTTTACATCAAAAGAAAATTTTTGCTATTCCTCCGAATAATACAAGAAAAGTTATTTTAGCAACTGACATTGCTGAAACGGGTATTACAATTACCGATGTTGTATATGTAGTAGACTCTTGTATAAGAAGAAATTTGGATTGGAGCGAAAATAATGGAGCTTGTTTGAAAAGTGAATTAATATCTCGAGCAAATCTTCATCAAAGGTAATGAAATCGTTGTTACAGCTTTTACTCGATTAATTAAAATAATTTAATTAAATATCTTTTGTGTTTTACTTTTAATAGGAAAGGAAGAGCAGGTCGTGTTATGCCAGGAAAAAGTTATCATTTTATCACAAAACACCAATATAACAATTTAGATGCTTATCCAAAATCAGACGTATTAAGAACTACAGTAGAGAAATTAATTTTAGATATGAAAAAGTTCACAGATGAAAAAGCTGAAATATTTTTTGCAAGTATGCCTGAACCTCCAAGTAGAGCAGCAGTGATTCACTCTATACAATATTTACAAAATTTAGATATTTTGGATGCAAATGAAAATCTTACAGCTTTAGGTCAAAGGATAATTAATTTCACACTTCACCCTAAACTTAGTAAAGCTGTAATATATTCTTCCATATTCAAGTAATTAAAGATTTTGTACTAATACTATTTTACTTCAGTTTGCTTCATATTCAATACAGTGATTATTCATTATAATCAAATAAATACAAATATTTTCAGGTGTGTTAAACCTATGGTGACTATAACTTCCTTATGTGATACCGAAAAGTCAATGTTTAATAAATTAATGGAAAATAAGGAAATTCTTAGAAATATGAAGCAAGAGTATCATCCATACAGTGATCATTTAGCTTTAACCAACATATTTTTAGAATGGAAATCATTTCCCTTTAAAGTCGAAAGAAAATTTTCTGAAATTTGTCAAATTAATAAATATTCCCTAAGTTTATTCTCAAGTATGTTTCATAAATTTATAATATTAATTAAATGTACACAATTTATTTACTAAAAAATACAATTTCTAGAGGAATTTTATGCACATATGCAAGATTTATGCCAAAGTAAAATATGTGATAAATCTGCAATAACTGACTTGGATAAATTAAACGAATTGAATGAGTACATGGACGTAGATCAATTAGTTTTGGGAGTTTATTTAGCTGCAGTGAATGAACTCGCATACAAACCAAAAATCTTAATGTCACGTGGTATTTTTAAAGAAAATAAAGACATATTATTCACTATGTAAGTAATATTATAACTCGATATATAGTAATACAAATTCATTCTTAAACATTTATTTTTTATTTTTATAGGAATCGAAGTAGGGCCATGCTTTCATCAAATAGTGTAAATTACAAAAAGAAAATTTGGCCTAGTCCATATTTAACTTACTTTAAATGTCTGCGTCTTGAAGAAACACGACGTAATGTAATTATTGATAGTAGTTTAATTAATCCCTTAACATTGTTCTTGTTTTGTCAAGGGAAATTGTATATGCGATCAGAACAGGTACATTTCTAAATAGTGATCACATTTTTCTTCATATAAAATGTATTATTATATTAAAATAATGGTTGATATATTGTAAGAGTATTATATATTTATTATTTATTTTTAGACTGAACAAATTTCTGACATAAACAATAGTAAGATTATATTTACATTTAAGGAAATGCCTTATGTAAAATTATCTTGTGAAGAACAGTAAGTATTAAAAAGTAAAGGATATACTTCTGTGTGTGTGTATTACATATAAAATAACATTAACTTGCATGTATATGTATTCATCGCAATATTTTATTTTTAGTACTGCAAATTTACTATTTACTTTACGTAATACTATATGGTCTATTGTGCAATATTTAATTGAAGTTGAAGGCTATGCGCATTTTGAAGAAGAAATACAAGAGTATAATGAAGTTAAAGACTATACCAACAATCTGTTATCAATATTATCAACAATATTAAAAGACAAAGTAGAATAATTCGTATTCACATTATAATGCTAGCATGTCAAAGATGTATCAAGAAAGCTATGTATATAAAAACTTAAAACTGTACATAATAAAATTATATTAAATTTAAAATGTTTATATATGTTTATTGCAGTACATTATAGAAAATATATTAAATCCTCAAAATTAATTCGATAGCACTCAAAACAAAAATTGTCCACTAGGTAACACAAATTTTCAGGCAACAATATTTAAAAATCTTTAACTTTATTGCAAAAAAAACATAATACAATCGTTTTGTTCTATATTATTAATGTAAATATATATATTTACACATTATTTAATACTACATAAATGCTAATAGTATAATATTTTAATTACACATTTATATTTATTTAATACAATATATTAATATCAATATTTTATTATGTCTTTAAAAACATACTGTTAATAAATAATATCATATTTTCAATAAAAAGAACTTATTTATTATTAAATAATCTTATTTCTTTAAATCTCGAAACCCTATACCCACCCACCAACACCTTTCAATGATTTAGATGAGAAAAATAAGCTAAATTTGTTAAAAAATAACAAATACTTCTAAATAAGAATTGATTATATTTGTATTCGTTTAACTTAAATAATAAAATAAAACTTTCAATATATATATATATATATCTGTATTTATGATAATACAATAATTCAACTAAATATTTATCTTTCTATAAAGTTAGTATATAATAATAGAAAATGAATTTTTACTTTAAAAATGTTAATACCCCAAAAATACATAAAAAACTTATGTTAAAGTATTCATATTACATCTATGTGGCAGGTACATGAAAGTTTGCGCTTCAGGCATTATATAATTATTTTTTAAATAAATTGTTTAATTTTCAAAAATTAAATATGTATTAACTTTTTATAAATAAAATATATGTTTGTAATAAAATTGTTATTAATTCTAATTATTCAAATAAATATATTTTCATTACAAAGTCAATATTAGTCTTATATAAATAATATATGCATATAATATGCGTAAGAAGTTGCATTATGAAACTACAAGGGCTTTGCTTTTTTTTTATTTAATAAGTATATTTAAAGAATATCCAGGAAAGCCGCAAAAATTGGAACTATAACATTATGCCATGACTAATAGCATAAATATTGTCATGGCTTGATCAGACTTAATTAAGACAATCTTAATTTGTTAAAACTGAAGGCACAGATGAGAAAATAGAAATTTTATTGTCTATTTCATTTGATCTTAAAAGTAAACATTTTTAGAAAATTATAACATCTTAAAGATGTTTTGTTGTAAACTATATTGATATGACATATAGATGATATATTAATTTATAATGCATCAAGGAGTGAGGGGGGTGTTATAAGGCGGATTATAGTTTGCAGTTCTGTCATTGCATAAAAAGTGACAGTTGAAAACTTTAATAATACCTTTTTGGTAAGACATCATATTATCTACAATATTTACATAGTATATACTTGTATCAATAAAATATAAATTAACGCAATTAATTTACTAAGTAAGAAAATAGTCTAATACGTCGTGCTACAAACAGAAACACAACTATGTATTTCATATTTTTCTATAATATTAAAGCCAATATTGCACTTCCGGCCTTTTTATAATAATATATGTGTATAATTGATTAATAAAATAACTTCTCTAAGCGCGCGCGCATTAGACAATTTAATGATAATCTACTTTTACATTTTAATTGGAAATCATTTTTTTGAAAAACTTACAATGCGAATAAAAATAATAAAATTTATAGAGATTATATATACACCCGATTTTCGAACTTGCACAAATGACATATCCTGTTTTATATATAATTACAGAATATTTTGCATAATGCTATAAATACTGGCCTTTATTTAACCCATAATAGAAAAATTAAAAGATAACATTATACTCCGAGTACTACAGAGAAAATATTTATGAGCTAATTGAGTGGTGGAGGAACGATTGTTGAGTATTAATTTTTGTTAAGATATTAAGCTGTTTCTTTGACTTCCGGTTGGTGGAAGAATCGTAACAAAACTCTCCGTTTCGCTATCGCTCGTACTAAAATTAGTTTTCTCCGTGCTGCAAATTTCATTTTTTACACCAAAAGATTGCAAATAAAGACCCTTTGAGTTCGAGCTAAGCGCAGAATTGGTACTTTTCGATAATCCGGAAATATTGGACAGTCTCCGGAAGTTTCCGAAGAAAACGCTATCGGTGCCGATACTTTCCGCTCCGCTTTCGCTGGCACCATCGCAAACGGATTCTGTTTCATCCGTTTCGGAAACACTACTTACTTCGTGCCTCAAAAGTTGCTTGTGAGATCCATTGCTATCTGTACTACTGAGATACCCGCTATCTTCGATTTTATGTAATATTCTGTTATCAGCCGCAGTCGAGATGCAACTTCTTACCTCGAGATTCCTCGCAGATTCCTTCGTCGACTGGCTCGCGTTAGGTGGACGTACAAATTCCCTGAGCAGCTTCCCGTTCCCTTGATAATGCTGCCTTCTATCCTTCTCACTAAAATAGGAGCTTACACGACCGTGTTGCTCATGATCCGTCAAATTTTTCTCGTTCATAATTTCGTTGTTCCAGTTCAACTTTTCCTTCCAATTTACGTTGCTCTCCTCGTAAGGCTTTAAAACGCTAAAAGTTTCACAGGTACAATCTGGCCTCTTATCGCGCGGGGGGTTGGATGGATTTGAAAGTTTGTCATTGTGGTTCCTGGCAATTTTGTCGTTTCTGCGAACACTTCTCAACTTCCTGTCAGGAGTTTCAAGTTTGCAGGGACAAGTTCGAGGTCCCGGTGTATTCCCTACGTCGAAGCTAAAGTTCTGGACAGGAGAGGCGCCGCTGGCCGTAGGGTCACCCGCTTCGACAGAGCTCCTGTCCAAATCGTTTTTTGCCGAAGGATCCAAGTTCTCGACTCGCCTAGGTGGTTTCGGCCGCTGATAGATTTCCTCCGCCGGTGGCATGGGCACAACATCCGGTCTGTTGTTCGGATGTCTCTGCCTCTTCGCCTGTCTACTGTCCGGCGTCAGGTATTTTGTCTTCTCCCACGACAAACTGTCTTCGGACTCGCTGTTCAAGGACTTGGTGCTTTCCACGCTTCCCAGTTGACTAGAATCGTTGAAATTCGTTTTGAGTTTTGCCTCGTATATCTCTCTGAGACTGCCGTAACCACGCTGCAAAGATTCACGACTGTCCAGCAGATGCTCGTCCTTGAAGCTCCCCTTGCTCTTCAGGAGGATTTGAGCCGGCCTCTCCAACGAGTCCACGTATACCTCGTTGACGAACTCCCTCTCGTAGTGGACATCGCCGTTGATCTTCAGTTTCATCGGTTTTCTATCCAGCGTGTCCGGTTCGTACTCGGACTCGTCTTGTTTTATATAATTCTCCGGTGAGTCCTGCACCTTGATCGTGAGGTGACCGGGGTTCTCAGGCTCGTACTGGATTTCCGGGCCTGAATCGTCGCTGTTCGCTGGACTTGCATAGCCGTCGTTCACGTAGACCTCGCTGACCAACGAGTAGCTCTCCGATCTCTGAGCAGAGAGCAGCTCGGGCAGATTGTTGAAGTAGTTCTTCTGCAGCACTTGCTTGTTTAATTTGGACATTGTCATTTGACCTGTTTTCGCGTTGATGATGGCATTCTGCATCGTCAGCTCCTCGTCCATAGGCAGAGCGGTTGACAGCGATGGACTGGACTGGTCAGTGGATTCCGGAGAAGTCGAAGATTTCCTGATGAATTTCGATCGCTCTAGACTATCGACTTCGTAGTCGCCGATCTTCGAGTGATGCTCAACAGCCTTGACATCCACCATCTCCCGAATAACTGCGTCCATTATGCGTTTGGCCGGATTCTTCGCAATGGGAAGTTCATTGATCATATCGGGAAGATCCTTCTTAGGGGGAGCCGCAGGAGCCTTTTTCTTCAGCCTCTTCTTCGTCGAGTTTTCATTTCGCGCTTTCAACTTGCTCTCCAAATTCCTCTCGGGAATTCCAACCATCTCGGTGGGCACTTTCTTCTTGAGATCGCCCGAGATTTCCAGCTCCGCGTTTTCCTCCATTTGCTTGATAAATGAGTTTTCGATAGCTTTCCTGACCTTGGCATTGACGGTTTCGTCTCCGCCATGGAAATGTTGCGAACGGTCTCTCCTATTCAGATAGTAACGATCATAATTGGACTCCTCGAACATGGACTTGGTGGACCTTCCGGACACGCTGTACCTGTCGTCGTTTTCGAAGATTTCACTCCTGGCAAAATTTCCGAAGGTTCTCAAAGTGGGCGCAGTGGGTTTCCACGAGGATAATGGTTTGCTCGTGGGGCTCTGCGTTTCTAGTTCGTTAAAGTCGCGCCTGGCAATCTCCTTCAGGTACTCCAGAGTCCTCACGAAGCTGGCAGTGTTCGTTTGGAAACCCTTTTGGTTGTCCTCGGGTTCCTTCCAACGCCTTTGCGATGGTTTCACGTCCTCCAGCCAGGCCCGCACTTTGCTCTCTCCAGGATTGACCTGCTCGCTGTCCGAAGGCAGAACCGGAAGACTGCGCAGAGCATCGCTACACCCTGGGCATCCCGTGCAACGCTGAGACCTTCTCGATCTGCTCACACCGGAAGTTTCTACGAAATTCCCCATGCGCTGCTGCCTCTTCGCAGATCCGCAACGTTCTGACCCACTCTCTTCTTCCGGGATGCCTGTTGAACGAAAACAAATTGTCCCGGCTAACATAAGGCCAATTCTATGCTCTTCCTCTTCTCAATTGCAGAAGAAACTCACCAGTAAGGGTAGGAACAAATTTTTTTGCCGCCATTTTGTGTTTCGCGATAGAAATAACTTCCCGAATCTTGAGCAAGAATTCGATGGCTGCTGGAGGCGGAGCCTAGAAAAATACCGGGCTGTTTTCAGATTATCACGTTTCGAATATCAACTCAGTTCTCTCTTCTCTTTTTGTGTCTTTAACTTCCGCTCGAGAAATTTTGAAGCAATTTACCAGTAAGAGTTGTCTGTCAAAGTAAGCTGGATTGAAGTATAGTTTTCTTCTTTGGGTACCCGGAAGAACTGGTACGTCCTGTTGATGATGGCTGTCGGCAGTTTCCACGACTCGGACATCCTCTTCCGGTAATCGTTCGCCTAATATCGATCCTGATCCGAAGACGCCTTCGGAATGTTCCAGGTAAATACAGTGGGGGTGAATTATGGCTGACGTTACCTTCGGTCAAATTAATTTTGCATCTTACAGCACGTGAACAAAAATGGATGAACCTAATTCCTTAATGTTTATATAGGTAAGCAAGTTCTACCGCAAAAGAACTACTACATTTTACACGAGAAAGCTCGAAAGATGACGCAAAAGTGGAATAAACGAATTTACCAATGCGGACTGTTACCAGGATAACGACCCTGCGAGTGTAATGCGCTAATTGGATAGATTGTGAAGTGTATCACGGTTCAAAGACATAAACGAGGTGTTGCGCGTTGCTCATACGGACAATTAAGTTCATTAGAGGTAGAACTGTCATGAATCATTAAATCCGGTAGAAAATATTGCGCTTGTCGGGCTGCAGTTTTCAGCTTAAAAATTCCGTGAATATTTGTCAGGTTTATTGACTACTCGCAGTTAGTTCGTTATTTTTAATTAGAATTTTTACGTGAAAAGATAAATGTGAAAAATACTTGTCACCGAGCGAGATTTGCGAAACAAAATCCAATTATTTTAATTAACTCACATTTTCGAATCCTTGTTCTCCATCACTCTGAGGTAGTTCGTCTCCGATGTCACTTTCAGTTAGGCCACTATTGGTGTCGCTCTCGAAGTGTCTCGAAGCTGTCAGCAAAGGATTGTTTTTCACGAATCCACCGCCGTCTCTCCCTCCGGTTATCGTAATTTCCGCATCTTCCAGTGGTTTTCTCTTGGACCTCCGGCTTTGCAGGTACAAAGACACGCTCGCCACGTAAATCACAGCTAGCAAAATCGATGATAAGCCAATCACGGTATATTCGGTGTTTGAAAGACCCTGAGTTACTTGCGGAGTGGAGGCAAACATCACTTCTCGGCCATCTACGTGGGAAAATTTTCCATATAAAAACAGTAGCACGCTTTACGTCGATACGAGTCTCATGATTTGAATTTATTTAAAAAAATAGAGAGCGACGATCGACGAATGTTCGGTGAAAAATAAATGAACGAATGAACGAGTAATTACTGCTTTTAGAGGGAGAGCCAGCTACTCTAAATGCAACACATGGGGTGAACACTGCAGGATTGATGGAGTCCGGCGATGCATCTCTGCAAACCAATTTTGCAATGACCACTCGACCTTCGGTTGCATCTCTCAGCCCTGATTCTCCGATCCACTGCAAATATGTTAGCATTAACGATGCGCGATTGATATAAATATCGAATTACCTCATTGCACTCCGTATTTTATATTTCATTTACCTGGAGAAATGTTCTACCTTCATCGCGAAAGAGTCTGAATGGGGGTTCCGCATCCGAAAGATTTCTCAATTCGAGCCATCCTGATTTGCTTAATTGCTGGGCACCGGCAATACCGCAAACAGGCGTGGAAACTCCTGTACGCGTTAAGAAAGGCGATGAGAACAAGAAAAACGTAGACTTCTCCTAAATTATTTATCAGAGAAAATTTAATTTACCTTCGAAACGAATTTCCGCGTGAGGATAAATGATTTGACCACGTTGAGGTAGAAAAACGTAAGGTACCCTCTCGATCTGGCCGGAACTGCTGGCGAATCCAGCTACGCTGCATTCTAAACAATTGGAAGTTTCTTGTCAATCCATAAAGCCATAATGATACTTTCGCGTATAGTTCGTCATACCAGAGACAAATATGTGAGACAAGCGGTAAAATATTATTAGTTTTAATCGTTGCATGTTTCGCGATCGTAAAATATATTCATCGGTGTATCACTGACAAATTGATTTTCCCGTAATTGCGAATAAATGCAAATTGGTCGAAATTTCACTAATTTCAGAAGCAGTGAAATTTCAGGAAAAATAAATTGAGGCATTTCTCGGGATATTTAAGTTGCCATCCTCTGTGCAATCACATATCCGTCTGCTCCATGAATTCGATGTATGAGACAGCTTGTAATTTGGAGCAAAGTATAGCCGCGGGCAACCGGTCCTTTTTGCTCATTTGAATAAATTACGAGCATCTCTAAATTGCTCATTCAAAACCTCGCGAGAAAATTTTTGGACAGTGCACGAACATGAGACCGAACAAGTGCCGTCTGGTGACTTTAATGAAAGTCGAGTGGGGATAATGTAAAACCTCCTGGCAAAGTTGCTTCTTCCACTTTTTACTTTTGATGATTTCATTGCACGGCAAGCTTCATTGGCTTCCGTGAAGAAATTATTTTCTTTTAAAGAACTACCGAGATACATCGAACGTGGAGCTGCCCGATTTAGTATCAATTGAATTGTGACTTCCTAGGCAAAAGCGAAATGAATGACAAAAAAATTCGATTAAACAAATCAGCAGAATTTTAGCGAGCAAAATCAAAAATTTTCGCCAATGAGTTTGAAGATGGAAAGAAAGAGGGAAGAAGATAAAAAAGGTTTATCTTAAAAACTGTTTATCTTCGTGTTTATGTCTAACACGTGCTGCGTTATTGCAGAGGGATCAAGTGAATATAAGGGATAAATGGCCGCGGAGGATTTTGCTCGCCGACTACGTGGAGGTATACTATCTCGGAATTGTGCTGTGATGTAGGTAGAAGATTACCGCAAGAGAGCAAAAACATTTTCTTATTAAGCCTCTAATCAACACCATTACCTCTGGCGGAATTTCCTCGACAAGCCACCCTGATGACGAATTTCAGCCGGGTAGTTGCAGATGCTGGAAGGATAATGAAATTTGCTACCTGGTAATCTCCAAATGAAAAACTTTCTATAATGGCCCGTCGTTGCGTTTACCATGAATTTATCACTCTCCTCGAGAATCAAGAAATCCAGTACAATTTCATCTGGAATACGCGTCGAGAGACACGCGTGAATTTTTCCAGCGTGAAAATCGATCGTTGACAACTGAAACGCCGAAAAAATCTTCCACGGTTCCAAGGTAAATTTTCGCCGGTTTCCTACACCCGCCGCGCATTTCCACAATGGCGCGGGATACAACAGAGTTTCATTCTCCGTTACGTAACGAGATATTTTCTAAGGCGGAACGAAACTTTCTCAGTTGCTCCAAATAAAATTTTCATAAAAGGAAATTAGCGAGGAAATTATAGCGTAATCATACACGCTTCCATGGATCTTATTTTTCATGAAACTTCCCGCTCGTACATAATCCAGCGTTTATTACGCGATAAAATAGCAATTAATGTTGGACAGTTTCCATCTTGAGGCTAGTGATTGGTTGTATGGGCGAATTGGCTACTTACTTTCGCGTTGTACGGAGAGAGGATCTAGGATGAATAGGGAAGAGATCTAGGATTCATGATCAAGGCTTGGATAACCATTGAATGATTAACGAGTAGCGATCCTGCACTAGGGAAAAAGTCACGTGCCGATCCGGCGCGTGAACTCTGACCTCCCTTCGGTGACGACGAGTACTCCAACCCAGACACACCGTCCGGTTCTGCAGAGATAGCCGATAGAACCTGCTGTTTACCGCGGCTATTGATAATTAATTACTACCAGTTATCAGTCACGAAGAAAAGTACCTATTCGATGCCGAGGAATGGCTTTCCGCGTATAATTTCGCGTGTTCTCCCGACTATGGATCCCATAAGATCAGCGTTTCTCTCTCTCTCCCGTCTCGCCAATTTCCTTCTTTCTTGAGACTCACCTCGCTCTGTGCTCCCTTGTTAATTTCGAGGATAAATATTACAAGACGAGGGTTTCCAATCAATACGCTAGTTGCGTTTTCTGTTGATTAGGAGAGTGCGTTGCACTAGCCCACACACCCCAACGATAAGATTCGTGTGTACGCGGAGAGATCGAGAACCATTAGAACTTCAATTTAGAAAATCTTATTCTTACGTCGGCAAGCTCGACTCTGTAATGAAGGGTTGAAAATTCTGTTGCAAGTACGTGACTGCGAGGAATTACAATCGCTTCGAATCTAACATGGCCGTCTCGTATCCTTGAAAATTGTTCGCCGGAAGAGCCAAGAACGAGATAATGGAACACGTCGATTAATTCTCACGACGAAAGTAAATTTTATCGAAAATTCCTCTCTCTCTCTCTCTCTCTCTCTCTCTCTCATCTCCGTCTGTTCGTTGATCTGAAAAGAATCAGAGGGAGCACACGACTACGGCAATAACGAGGGTTTAGCGAAACGAGGGAATCATGTAAATCTTATCTTATCGCGTATCTCGAGCTTCATCTGGAAGTTTTGTCACGCGTACGAACATTCGCACGTTCATCGCGCGTCTTCGCTCCAGCGTCTCGGTGTCGTTCGCTCTTCATTCCGCGAATGCGAGACACGCGCGTATATAGAAACTGTAGGGAGAGATCGCGCATCCATGGCCCCGACCATTTAATTAATAGGGGAGGAGAGCGAGAAAACAAATCATTTCACATCCACGAGAGCCCGATGAATTAATTTGACTTTCCGTAAATACTGTGAAATAACGACGTGCGAGTTCCACTTCGAGATCCCGAAGAAAACTCGTAAGAAGCGCGCTTAATTATTAGGGTGAATAGAATTATGACGCAGCCATTATAATTATCCTGAGAAAAACTCTTTTGCGAGCTGAGGGAACTTGGGAGACGCGCGCGGCTACGATAAATCTGAGACGATCACAAATAATTCCTACTAGATTTTCTAGTTCTTTTGCGCGATAACAAGCGTGAACACATTACTTACGCCAACGGCTCCCGTACACTTAAGTGCCACGAAGAGCAGATGTGACTTTGCGTTTTATTTTTCGTTATCACCCGACGCGCTTCCTTCGCAACGTGTGCGTAAAACCCACTGGTCGGTTTTCACCTGAACGAACCCCCGGAGATTTCTTCTCGCCTCTTCCAGTTTGCCCGCGTTCAAACTTCCTACGGGAATTTCGAAGTTTCGTCTCTGCAGGTGTGACCACGCGTGTGTCGGACGATCAGTTTCGTGGCGAAGAGCCTTCCGTGGATACGCAAACACTTTCGCGGACACATTAGACACACTCGAGCGTGTGCTCGTGCAAGGACGCTAATTACAATACTCGCGCGACAGACTCTGTCACGATATTAATGCTTGATGTTCGCCATTTAGATACCTCCATCGCGTGATATACCTGACGGCCATCTGCCAGGACCTTCTTGTAGCAGGAACCGAAGCAAGGAATATTTACGAGCTGTCGCACGTTCAATTTTACTCCTCTCTTTAGTCCCTGATTCTGCAGTTTGTACCCGCCGCTATAAATACGTATAGCATTACGCCAGGAAAGAAGCCACCGCTTCCGGCGCACGGTGACAATCTTGTTATGGCGGGAATAAATTACGAGGATGCCTTCCGAGTGGTTGGGCGATATCTCGAGATTCGGTAGATTCATTATGGATTTTTCCCGATCGATCGCTATCGTTCGATCGGACGCGCGGGCTCGCGACAGTTTTCCCCCGGTGATTCGTGAGCGAAACCGCGTTTATCGCAGAGTCTGGGATTTGTTTGGAGAGACGATCGCGGCGTCGGTGATAAAAATAAAATCGACAAGATCGGGTACGGGTCACTCGTGTCTCCAGTTCCAGTCCCGTTCCACTTTCTACGGATTTCACCTTGTCCTACCGGGAGAGTTTACTCCTCGCTTAACCTTTCGCCGTGTCCGCGTGGGGTATGCGCGCGCGAGATTTCCTCGAGTTTATCTTTCAAGGCCAACGTGTACCTCCACTGACTGGAAGACTATCCCGTGGCCGCTGAGATGCTCGAGCACCCGCGAACCGCTCCAGTAATGATGCAATCACGACTCCCAGATGTTAAACAAACGTGCCAGTGCCAGGTTTCATTTTCCTGTTCGCGGAAATCTCTATGGGCCAACCGCAAAATGCTCACACCACTAACGACACCACCACTTAATATTCGTATTCCTATGGGCGCGCACCTGCATCGATTCCTCGAGTACCGCGGAAATGTGCGATTAGCGCGATTTGTTGGCTCGGCTGGCTGGAGATGAGTAAGAGATTGGCGGAATGGAACTTGGGGATGTGAAAACCCGGATGCGCTTTTCCAGCAACCTTGATGATACCCCAATTTAGCTTGAGGAGTCCATTAAGTCCCACGAGGTTGCTCGTGTCCGGTGTACGTACGAGACCTTCGCTTCTAACTCACGCATCGATGTTTCTCAGCCTGCACCGTGGTTAGCGCGAACGCGTGCGAATTACTTAGCACCCCTGAAAAAATCCCAGAATGATGACTGGTACTCTGCACACCGGCCAGTGTTAAAAGGTCAACGCTACTCGCAAACAAAGATCTGCTGAACTCTTGATGAACTTCCTATCTCTTTCTCTCTCTCTCTCTCTCTATCTTTGAGTTCGTATGCAAATCGACCGTTGCTCGCAGAGATTTCAGACTCTCCGATGATAAAAATATCGACGAGTTCGAAATATTCGGAAATCCCCTTATTTTGGAACGCGTTCGGTCTTTCGCTGACTTTTTCCCTCCTAATGGATAGATCATGGATGATTTCTCGCTCTAACCGTGATTGACTGAATGGTAAATCTCATTTTCATTCAACACGCGTTCTTCGCCTTCGCCTTCGCCTTCGACCCATTCCTGACCTTCCGCATAACCTTCGGATCTCGGAAATCATCCGGAGTCATTAGCTCTCGTGATCCACGAGCAAGGCTAAGGCTTCTTGGCCTTTTCGAGTAGTTTGGTCAATTTTCAACACTCAATTGTCATCTCTGGCAATTTACGCGCGGTTAACGCTCTTGCCATCTTTACAATCGGTAGACTCGAGTCTGGAACCGAATATCCATAAAAAGATACTTATTACCTCGTAAAGTCTTTCTCCGCCCCTTCTGGAAACAGTCCGATTAAGGAACATCGTAGTGGTATCGGTTGCCTCGACATTCTTATGGTGCCACGTAAAGCCATTAAACGCTGAGACGAATTAATTCCAAGAATCAGCCGAAAATCATTACTTCCTTCGCTTCATTCTATCTGTATGATTCTAGAATCGATTCTTGCGTAGAATGAAGTTTGCTTAAAATATAACTTCATACTTTGCACGGGAACCGTACGAGCTAAGTCCCGATGCCAGTGATGCGATCAATGCGATCGGAGAAGTTTCATCCTATTTTTCATGAATTTTCTTAACGAGGTTTTAAGTGTGTCGCATTAAATCGTCATTTGCGATATAAATGTAGCCAGAAACAGTAGGTAGACGTCGTTGGATCTCGATGCAAGACCCCTCGTTAACTGGCAAACGAAGATATTTGAAGATCGACACAATTAGGGGGGCACCTGCGCTCTTTCTTGGTACATTCCGAAGTTTTTCATGATTTTCGCCAAACCTCGCGAAGATACTTCAATGACTGTGCAGCGTACCCTGCGTGCAACGTTTCGCAGTGCCGATAGTTGCTCATTTACCGATGAGAATTAACGAGAGTTTCTCGAGTCAAGGTACTCTTCTCTCGTCGGGGGTCATTTTGAGGAATTGTCTTTCCCGGAAGGACTTTTAATTTGGATGGCTCGTAAATTCCAGCAGTGTGTTCGATCACGGTGCCAGGTGAGAAATTAATATTAATAGCCGTGACAAAGCGATGAACCGAACGGGATTCAGCTAGCCTGGCGTATCGTACCATTTTATTTTGGTCCCCCCTTACGTTACGTGTACTTACCCAGGTGATTTATTAATAGCCCCGTAAATAATGAATTATTATGATGCGCGTGTAAGAGACGACAGCTCGTTAGCGCGAGGCAATTCGCGTTTCCCAAATGTTTCATTACTCAACTTCGGGGATTTGCATAAAGAGAGAGAGAGAGAGAGAGAGAGAGAGAGAGAGAGAGGGGGAGATGGAGAGATTTACGAGAGGGAGTGAGTGCGATGCTCGCAAAGAATCATTATACTATTAAGTGGCAAATAATCAGGGGGCACTTTTCACAGAGGCGTTAGAACAGTCTTCCTTAAAATAACAAACAATTAAACGCCAGAGAATAGGAGGAAGTCTATTGAAGTCTGAAAAGACATTGCTGGCTCATGGGGAGCATTGCACCTGGAAGTGAAGGAAGAAAATTGCATTGTGCACGAGCGATTTACGATCATGCGCCGGCACCGGGAGACCGCTCGAACAGCTGGAGCAATCATTTGCAATGACGCGGTTCGATTGAAAATGACCTAGACAAGCTCGGTCACCCATCCACGAACTACGAAACACTCGACGGACCTAAGAAGATGATTTCTCCAACCGGAGCCGGGAATAAAATAGCGGAGAACCTCGAGTACGGATCCTCCCTCTATTCTGCATTGAATTCTTCTCTCTCTCTCTCTTTCTCGCGCGCGCGCGCGTCGGACAAACACGAGAAAAGAATCGAAGAGCAAATGAAACTCTGAAGAAATTCGCACGAATATTCTTCGGGGTTGTTTGTTTTTTTCTCGTTAACGCCCCAGAAGTGACACCTGAGAGCTGTCAACGAAGTCCACGGGGGTGAAACGCCGACGTTGCAGTTTCTAATTCGAAGGCTCGCGAAATGCAACGGCTTACCGAGCGAAAAAAGAGGAATTACGAAATTGCACGTTAGAAGGATGTTATCCACGCGCAGCGCAAGTGCGGGGTATGTTATTTGACTACCTGCAGCAGCCGCTTCTGCCGCCGCCGCTGCTGCTACAATCGTTTCGACACTCTTGACGTCTTTCTTATACGAGGCCTTCGCTGAATTGTTGCAACGCCGGGCTTTTTCGTCGAGGCTCACGGGGCTGTGTGGCATCTAGATCCAATAACGGCATTTTATACGCGAAAATATTACTCTGTACACAAACTGCTGCTCCGGCTGTATAATTAAGGAGTGGAAGACCGTCTTTAGACGCACTAAATAATCTTGATCCATGCGCTCTTAATTTCAAGCTTTTTATCGAATCAAGTTTATGATCTAGTATTTCCCTCCGAAATTGGTAATTACGCGAGAGCCCGGGTAGTTTAGCATACGAGGGTCGACGGGGGGAGTCGAAGATTTGAGATCTCACGGCCCGGTGGTGGAGGAGGGACGTTAACGGCCGCCCACAGTCTCCGTCCGGGCCGTTTTCAGGAATATCGCGATGCTAAGTGAGAAAATCGCGCTGATATTCGATACTACCGTTAGCAACCAATGGATTCGTATTAACGCTACACTTATTTTCACGCTTAAAGTTCTCTCTCGCATGCGGGAACTTTCGCGTACAAGAGAATTCTCCCCTTCTTGTCCCCCTTCCCCCCCTGATGGACGATGTGAATTTTTTCTGGGTAACTAAAACGGCCGGTGCCAATGACGTTTCTTTTTGATCGGTAGTTTGTATGCGAAGATACGATCGCGCGTACAACTAGATAGCCAGTGGATCTTCCCATAATTACAGCGTTGGAGGAGAGAGGAGGGAGGAGGGCGCTGGATATGGCCCTTCCGAATGAACGCATACGAATATTCACTTAGCCATTCTGAAAAATGATGATCGGTGCTAAGTGCGAAAATCGGGCAATTCCACCGTGAAAAGGGGGAGGCCTGGAATTATCCACATTCCGGGCTCTTTTAATCGGTTCTGCTCCGGCGTTTCTGAGCAAATATCAATTCCGGCTGATTGGATTGGCTCGGCCATTTTTCGGGCCCATGGTTTTCGAGCATTCCGGCGCCGGGGCGCGGAGGCCGAGGAAAAACGTTAAATTTTACAGGAGTGCCGCTGCTACCTTTCATCACGGGCGATTCCTGAAATACAAAATGGTAGCGGTGCACCGGGAAGCCTGCGGGCGTCACTGTAATTATCAGATATTCTGTGACTACCCGCAAAGTATTCCGTAACTACCCGTGAAAGGAATAAATCAACGGAGAGGGAGAAAAGAAGAGAGAAACGCTCACCCTACGTGCACACGCACGCGCGCACACACGCGCGTACAGAATGCCTCTGTGCGTGCACGTCAAGATCGATTTCGTTTATTGCCGAAAACTGCGTAATTGTTAATTAAAGCGCTATTTCAAATCAATCTTGGACTGGCCAATTTGCATTCGCGTTTCTCCTCGGGTAACTGCTGACCGAATTGCGGCAAAAATCAAATGAGGAAAATCTGGCACTTTCCTGGATGCACGGAAAGAGTTAAATGTGTCGCGGTACGGCGTCGACCGGAAGTGTCGAGATTGTTGAGATTTCGAAGGTTACTTCCGTGGTGTCTCGTTAACGAACGATACTTTTACCGGGGTGTATCGAACGGAAAAGATACTGCGTGATATCGAAAGATTCTTTCACTTACCGTGCAAATCGTTGACGCAAATATGCAAATCCTCTCGAAACACGGGTAATCCAGGATTACATTGACAGGTGCAGGAATTATTTGACGCCACGAGTCCTGCTGTCGAAGGACTCCGAGAATAAGGACTTGCGGTTCCACTGCTGAGTACCATACAGGCATTCGTACAAGGACCTATGCAAATTTGTCATTGATATGTAAAAAAGATTTCTCATCCTCCGAGCTGACTGAAAGAAATCATGATTTCTAATTTGCCAATACAAAAATTCTTATTCGCCTATTCTTAAATCTATGCGTGTACGTAAGCTCTGTCTGTATGAAGACGCAAGCGCGTATGTGTGTGCGTGCAGTACGTATACAGTTTCTCCCTTACAAGTGTAATGCACGGATGAAGCGATAGACATTTTTATTCAGCTAATTCAATTTTAATAGCGTAATTTTATCTCGACACGTATTTCTCGCGCAACCCCGTTATTACACGTGTGTGTGCATACAGATATACGCTATTACGAAACATAAAATAAATGTGCTCAAAGCAGAAATTTCACGAGGGATCCGCGAGAATATTAAGAATTTTTCCTTAATTTACCTTTCAGAACTTATTTAATGAACTTACTGGACACGATCACTCGCCAAGCGTTATTTTCTATTTGACTTTAAGAAAAAAAAAAAAAAAAAAAAAGATGGAAAAAATCGATTTTCTCTAGACAACTTCGTTCCAAGCCAATTTCCCGCGTTGTTTATCGAGATTCCAGTAGAATCTTCGATGTAGGAGGAAATTTGAAAGTTGCGGGGAAGTGCGGTGGAGGAGACGCGTTTTCGTGTTAATAAAAAAGAGGATCGCTCGCAGATCGTAGTTAATGAATTCGGATAATGAGTTTTATCTCCGGGGCCGATCTGAGACATCATTCCTGGCGGATTACACGTCGATTCCTTTGAGAGCAGGCCGGTACATTCTGAACGGATCGAAACTCGAAAATGGCGAACCTACGGTAGGTAGGACGTTGTCGCGTGAATCTCCTGGACAAGGACAGGTCTGACAGCTGTCAAACCGTTACATCGTAATTTCACGGTAAATCCGTTACGAGCCTCCTTTTTCGCACAATTTCGTCACGGACTCGCACGAAATCTGCGCGAAACACGCACGACACGCGCGGTTCGCGCGCTTCTTTGCATAAAACCTCCGAGGAGCCGTCCATCTTCTTTTCTCGGGGGAAATTTATTAACGCTGCAAGTGCAAATCACTTTTGGTCAAAATCTCGTGAGCAAACGATCAACCGCTACGCCACTATCGCTACTATTATTGCGACGACTGCTCGAACGACAAGGACGACCGACCTGACGAATTTTTCCATGGTGGAGAAAAAATTGTGAATTTTTCATGGAAAAGAGTGGAACTTACCTTCGATGATGAATATGTCACCATCGGAGTATCTGCTGACGGAAATCTCCTGACAGTGGACAATGCGTAAAATTTGCAAGCAGCCCACGAGGACAAAAGCTAGCAGACGCATTTTCTCCTCAGCATTCTGCAACAGGCAAAAGAAAACTACTGAAAAACAGAGAAATTGCGAAACTGACGCATAAATGCACGCTGGAATCAAAATTGATTCTGTTTTTTCAGAGGAAAGAGCGAGAGAGAAAGCGGGTCTCGCGAAAATGGTATTTTATCGCGCATTAACGTTTTCACGCAAAAGTGACTCGTGGAATACAGATGTCTTTATTTTCTTCGTCGAGGAAAATACGCGGCGGAATCTAATAAATGAGGACAAATCGATTCGTCGCCGATTAAAAGACGCGCGATCGGTTCATACTTTTTTCAACTCAGTGGGAGAATTCTGCTGAATTGAATCCATCAGTTTTCTGAAAAATTTGCATATCATCGGATGGATGGATCAGATACGGGGAGAATTTATGGTATGCGTTGTCGACGTCGAAACTTTAATCGACCAACTTGGAAATATTTTCATATATCAAACTGGAGTTCGCTGACGTAGGTGCGAAGAAACGTTAATGGCACACGACACAGCTGTTGTTTTTCTTTTCGCGCAGTAGAATCCAAGGAGATGCCACACGAGCCTAAAGATTTCGTTCGATCTTCCTCGGGTCGAAGTTTCTCTCGACGTTTCAGAATTCGGCGATTCCTGACTGAGTGTTGCCGGCGAATGTGTATCGTGGGAACTCGCGAGGAATTTTACATAAAGAATGGCACGTGTAACGCGACTCGCTGTGTGGTAGCTGTGGTTTGCGCGATTTTCACGGGTGGCCATGTTGAACATTTTTTCCACGCAAAAACCCCAGCAGGAAATGCCGCGCGCATACAACGCGCGTGGTCATTTCGCGATCGACACACGTGACCATGAACGTCGCGTTGCGTTCGCGCTCCAGCTAGCATAATCGCACAGCTATGTGTTCCGATATGTTGCGACGTGTCCCGAAGTGTCGGGATTGAAGGCATCGATGAGCCTCCGAACGGTTTCGGTCGTTACGAGACGCGAACGCTTTATCGGCTGGCCAACCTACCAATTTTCCTGCCAGAAGAAATTATGGAACGTGATGGGAGGGGGTGGGAGGGTAGATTCTTTCTCAAACGGGACCGACCGGAGAGCACCGAAGTATCATCTCGCCAATGAAATTCTCACCGTTCCACGCTTCTTTCGGAAACTCGAGCTGAACATCGCACCCCTTCCACCCTCGCCTCGTTCCGCAAATCCAATTAAAATTGAATTAAAGTCGACGATCGCTGATGCACTGGCAAAACATCCGGATTAGAGAGGAGACTCGAAAAACAGGAACCGAAGCAACTTTATAGGACTTTAAAGAACTTATCGTACGATAAGATGACATTGTGGAATCTCTCGGTATAGCGATAATAAATATTCGCTCGCGGGGAGATTTCAATGATGCTTGGCGCTCCTTAAGCATCATCAGATTATTGTGCCAAACGAGCCAGTGGTAATTATTTCCTGGACTAGTAATTACCGCGAGATTCATGGAACGAGTGAATATTTCCTAGCAGCGCGCTCGTTACGCCATTTATAGAGCTTTTGATTTTTGAGCTACGCGTGAATAGGAAACGGCGAATGACGAGGTGCTCTAAAGTCTTGAGCGTTCAAGTGATGGTGGTGATGGTGGAGGAAGAGGCAGCAGATGGTCCGGGAAAATCATATCGACCGACCGACCAACCGAACGAACGGAACCGAGATGAAATTTACACGTCACTCCACGAGGTACCCGGAGAATGAGAAAAGAATAGGCGATGTTTGTTCATTTGAAAAATCCTCTCCGATATATTTAGGGCTCGATTTACAGGGATCTTTCGTGTAAGAAGAAACTTGTTGCGAGATTGAGGAACTATTTAGGATCGTGCGCTACGATGACGAGTGGCCCGAAGAAACCCGAAGAGTTCTGCATTGCTTGCGAGATGATGGAGAGACGATGCGTGTAGGCCTCGCAGGTGCAGAAGAACAGTTCAGCTTCTACGTGCTTGATTGCACGTGATATTCTCGCAATTTTGCCATTCAGCAACAGTTTAGTCCCACTTAGCGTGCGCACGTATGCACGTGATCGCATGACATGTGCAATAAAAGCAAAAACGAGAGATTTTTTTGTTTCAAATGAAATTCCTATAAATAGGCCCATTGAAAAAGGAAAGCCCTGATTATCGATAAAGCCCCAATTCTGGTAGAATTCACGTGAGCGTAATTGATTATCTTATGGATTGCGATGGAATAAACCTGCTAAATGCCTTTATAAAGTAATTATTATAATTTTAATGGAACGTCCAAACGTGACTGGGATATCGAATATTTTTGTAACTTAACAGGTTTCATGGACCTCTAATTGTAAATGTAATTTGCATACTTACGACACACTTAAAAAATACCCCGAAGCGTCGATTGGCGAATTTCGCTCGGCAAGTTATTGTCGCCTATTGACATTTTTATTTCATGTTTTTTTTTCCTCTTTACTGGAAACCTTCGTCTAATGAGCCCACACGAGGAAGGCTCAACTTTCATAAATTATAATTGGTATCTTATAATGAAATTGCAGCCTGGCCGAGTTTCTTTTATGAAATACGCAAAACTTGGTGATTTTTATACCGTTATTGATGACAGAAGGTTTCTTTAAGACCGACACCGTTAGTTTCCCAAAATCATTTGGAAGTCACTGGGGCTTAATCTAATATGGCCATAGAAATTCAAATTGGATAATTGTGTAATTTATTGTGTTTAGCACCAGTATTTATATCAATTTATGATGTTTTACCGCTGATTTAATTGGTACGTTTGTAATCATGTGTGGATACATGTTAGGAGATAGCAAAGACGTAATTTGAAAGATTCCAAGAAGCATCGGGAGAATCAATCAAACAGTTGCCGAGGTCGAACTGCGTGTAAGATTAGCCAGCTGTCGTTTTGAAGAAAAAAGAGGAGGATAGAAAACACACGGGAACACATAGGGATAATTAAGAATTACACGAACGATCGTGTGTGAACGATCGAAGGACAAAATCTCCAGTTAGAAATGATTAGAGAGAAAAAAGTCATGCGGAGAAAGCTGTTTGAACGGTAGGTGGTACACCGCCGCATTACGAGTTTCAAATTACCCTCGAGATCTCTGGAGGAACAAGGCTCTCTCGAATATGTTCGAGGCAATGAAAAAAGCTTGCCGGCACAGTACTACTTTAATAGTAAATCCAATGAAACTGAATCAAGATCGCTCTCGGTTTTACAAGAGCGTCGTAAAATTAGAATGAGCTAGAGAGCGGGCAATCTCACTGAAAGTAACTTTCCGCCTGGTATTTATAGTATTTATGGTGTTTACGACAGATGGGGTTCCGCGAGACGTGGAATCAATTACACGTTTATTGAGATAAGTGGAGGATCGCGAGATCCCGCAAGATCGAGCAACTTCGGCGAATTCCCCGAATTATAATATTTTTATTTTTTTTTTTTGTACTTTTCGCAAAATTCGTGCCACCATGCCGATCGTCTCCTCCATTCATCCCCTCTACCCCTTTTCCATTGGTTTTTATCACCGTGGAAGGAAGGAGGCGTTAGATTTATCTCCGCGGGCACGCCGTAGCGAGAAGCAAACGCAGGATTAATGGTTTTACGCTAAATTATACATTTTCCGTGCGAGAAGACTTAATCAGAGCCAGGCTGTGTGTGCAAGTGCATGGAAATAACTGCAGCACGCTTAAAGGAAAGAGCAAAAAGTCGAGGGGCACGGTAAAGTATCGTTGGTTGGTAATAAAGTGCTCTCGTATATTAAGTCGTAGTCACTTTATTTCCTATAAAAAGTTGAATGCTGCTAATTATTAGTGTAACATCTGCGCGCGAATGGTCGACGAGCGCTTACGGCTACCGCCGCATCATCGGGGATGAAAACCCGAGGAGAGGAAAATCAAAAGTTTACCGAAGAATTTTGTCAAACGACTGAGAAAATGAGAAGACGAGACGAGACGCGACCTCGAGTCTCTTAACTCGAGAGTCAAGAAACTTTTCTGTCTTTCCTCTGAAATCGAGGATTTCGCGAAAAAAAAAAACTTTCAACAGCGCCGCTTAATCTTCGCCGAGTCCCATTTTCAGTGGTCTTCGATGTTTACATCGATCGAGATCGAGTATCGGCTGCCAGGTGAAAATTAATTTGTCGGGAACGTGTGTTTGCCTGAATTACCAGCGGCTAATTATGCACTCTTAACGTATCCCGGCTTATTGGCTGCTCACTTGATCAGCAACGTTCTTACCATTAACTTTTACCTTTCTTTTTTCTGAAGTTTCGCCTTACTTCGCTCTCGACAAGAACGACGAAAGCGTGTACCTACATACTTATAGCGCCTTTAGCACCTAAAGAGCCTTTTTACTCGATCACCCATGGACCCCATCGATCGAGCAAACGGCTGATTGCCGTGCGCGAATTTCTCGGAAGTCATCGACAACTTTGCATCTGCCCCCATAAGTATCACCTTCGCGCTAGCTGAAAATTGACTGACGCGCGAAAGAGCAATTATAAAGCGTAATAATTGATAATGCGTATAATTTCGATCGCGCTAACAGAATGGAATTGCCTGTATAATCTGAGGAGAATTAATTTTTTTTCAGCTATAAAGAGTGCCGAGCACGGGGGGGAGGGCAGGCTTTTAAACTTTAAGAGACTGGCCACGATGAGACTCTGTCAATATTACGACATAGGAAAATCTCCGGACTAATAAGTAGATTCGTTTGAAAGTGACTTTTTCTTGAACGGAGGGATTCCTTGAAAATCTCGGAAATGTGTCAGGTGTATCGTTAGGGAGAATACATGGTAAGATAAGAATAAGTTTGAATTAGCGTTAAGATTAAAATCGGATGACGAGGAGGAGGCAGAAGGACAAGAGGAAGATGCCACGTGGATGATTAGCCTTAAAGATGATGCGGCGTGACGAAGAAACGACATCGACACCTTTCCCGGGGCAAAACTCGAAAATTATAGTATACGATTGCATCTCAGGGCGTGTCGAGTGATTCGATAGGTCTTTTGCTAAATTTTCGCAATCAATCTCATCTTTCTTCCAGTTTAACATGACAAACAGCTGAAATCTCCTCCATCCCCTTCCTTCATACTCTCAAGCTCGAAGAATCATTAAGATTATAAATAATTTTCGAGGCACTTTATTTAGTTGGCGTAACTCGTGACGAATTTCCATAATACGTTGATTTTGATGAAATCTATTGGATTATCCACTCGTGCGTCGGGAATTCCCAAACTTTTTGATATATAGAATGGTATTTCAGGTACCATTAGCCATAAGTTGTTTTCTTTTAGTGTAGAAGATAGAGGGGTTTTTAATATTTCGAATAGAAGATTGGTACACGATTCTCCACGTTCATTAATTGAAAAGTTCCATCCCGAGCTTCTGGGTATATTTTATTTTATGGTGTTGTCTATTTAAGGTAACCTGTAGTTTTCCGTGTAGAGGATTTCAGAGCGTAGGACCGTTTCGACAGAGACATAATTCGAGTGTGCGAGTACGATCGAGTGAAAATTGTATCTTTCGTAGGTTGAAAATTCCATGGTGATAATAGCGGTCTAATGGCGAGTTTAACTCGATCAAATTGCCTACTGTATCACTCAGTTATCGGATTTATGACGCAATTAAAGAAATTATCTCGTCCCAAAAAAATCCACGTAGAAGGCATCGAGTTCGTCTTAAAATTCAGAGAATTGCCACTGTCTCCAGAAGAGCAGCTTCAAAAGTGATTAGGATGTCTGAAAAATTCAGTGAAACGGATCAACGATTTGTGACCACCATGAAGAAATCATCGCTAATTGTTTAATTGATCCAAAAACTGATTTATCGGCGATCGTGATATTCGCGTGGTAACATCATGAGAGGATATTATCACACTGTTTTATATCGAGTTTCATTAATGAAGACAGGGCGAATAGAGCTATTATCAAATCGTAAAAAAGTTATAAACGTCCACTCGTTTCCAAAATATCATGAAAATCTCGATGCTTCTAATGGGAGAAGGGTCGAGGGAGGGGAAGTAGTTATTAAAAGTTCTATAAATGTCAGTTATTGATTCCCTTAAGTGGGCAGCGTGTCATAAAAAAGAAACTAACTGTCAAATCCAGTAATAGTGTGAATAAAGTTGTGAACGAATTGGTAAGTGTAGGGTCATTAAATCAAACCATAAAATACACATAAATTAGATACGAGCGTTGCTTCTCGACAACTCAAGAAAATTGCACCATCAGACACTGTCAGACTTTGAATATGCATGATCTATCAAGGATTCATGCGATTTGCCACTTACAGTAGTAAAATTACATTTATATGCACACAATGGTAGCTCTAAAATAAGCGCGCTCTCTTTATTCGTAGAAACAATCCAAACCGGTTTAATTATTCATCGAGGCAAACTTCGACGATGATAAGAGAAATTCGGTCGTTATAACCGGCAGTTCATTAATTCGGATTTATTGAAATTTCACGTTCTTTGCGGTACGTGGCCTGGTAATTGAATATTATGAGATTAGCGCTGGATTTCTTAGAATATTTCAAAATCCCATAATGCCCGGCCATAAATGTCTCATTATTCGTCCTCCATTGCAGAGAACGCGGATTATCAATTAAGAGACGGGAGCCCCAGAGCTAGAGCTGAATGGCCGATCCGTGCCAGGTCCGATCGATGGGTGGTTCCCTTCACGGAATTACGAATTACGACCATCTTAAGCACGCCAAGGAATACAAGTTAAAATTTCGGCTCGAGGCACATCGGGAGCTAGTGTGCGTGAACGTGTGCGTGTGCGTGTTTCAGTAGTACCGCGCGCGCGGTACATCATAAACATCAGGTGGGATAGCCATTTTGAGAATCCACGGAGTCACCGTTAGAGAATACCAGAATTTACTACAGTTATCGCGCCTCGTAGCTAAGCTATTTTCAATTAAACAAGCGGGCCATGGGATCCCATAGATTTGGATCAAGGGCCTCGCTCGAACGCCCCGTTCGAATGTTTTCCCAGCTATCAATGGCAATCGACTCACGGAAGAACCTCGGGAGAACACGCGCAACCCGGAAATTTTTTCAACGACGTCTCTCCCCCTCCTGCCCACGATACTCGATAAATCTCGAGAAATCAAATATTTCGGCTGTCCTCGTTGATCCTCTTGGAAAACATTGGGAAGTTTATTCAACGCCGTAGTTCCATCCTCCAAACTAATTCTGGTCAGCGTCGAGAGCAAAGCAGGAGAGTCAAGGTTCAGATTTTTCTGGAATTTGGGCGGGAGGAGGAAGAGGTGGGGGAGGAAATGCAAGCAAACCCTCAGGTGGTCTCCCGTTCAATGAATCTTAGCTACCCACTTGGATGCCACGAAATCAACTCGAGCATCTTCAGGGATCTCTCCTAGATATATGCGTAGACCATTCACGGCATTCCTCTCCAAGTACACCTGGTCTCGAGTGTCCCTAGGACACTCTTGGTCTCGAGGGCGAAGGAAAATATTTATTAGCTTCTTCAAGCCACCTCCTCGCTCGCCACGATTTATATGGTTCAGAGCTTTGTCTAAACCCCCCTTCCCCTCTCTCCTCCCATCTCGAGAAATATCTTCATCTTCGAAATAGACTCCTCCATTCGAGGCTCCTATCCATTTTAATATAGGAGCCGAACAGCCTCGACTCTTTCCAGTAATTTTCAGTACTCTGGACTTGGAGCTGGAGATGCAACGCGCTATTGATTTTCTCACGCATGATTGCGTTGCTTTCTCGCGAAAACCTCGGCGAAAGATTTGCAAGCGAGGGAGGGAAGCTTTTCCGGAATGCTCCGCCGCCACCGGTTGCAGTCCCGACCTTTTCTTCAATCCTGTCGGATTGATGTTGTGGACCGAGCGTGCAAAGATCGAATGCTGCTGCGTGCAACCTGTGTACTTAGGTACGTCGATAAAAATCCTGGAGAAATCACAGAGGGAGCACGGAGTAGGAGGAGGAGGAAGCAGAGTCGTTGGATTTCTGTTTGTCCTCAAACACGCCATGTTGACCAAGCCACGTTTCATTTTCCAGCTTGCGAGCAGCGTTACCTCCCGCGTCATAAAATCCACCCGCTATTTCCTCGTTCTGATTTTTCCACGTTTTAACGAGCCTCTCTCCAAACCCCGTGGGTTCCGGCATATCGAACTTGCCGCGGCCGGGCCGCGAGCGGAAGTTTCACGGAACCAGAGCGTTCGACATTGACGAATCTGCTAATCATTGCTTCGGGTCAGTCGATCCGAGGATGATGGTGAAAGCTGGGGATGACTGCGGGGAAGGAGGTTCGCAATCCCGTATTAATTTTCCAGAGTTTCACGCCGGAACTCCTTTCCACGGAGGTTTCGAGAGTTCAAGGAAGAGAATTTGGATGGATAGGCGAGAGTCGAGGGGGTAGGGTGGGCGAGAACCAGGGGACCGGACATGATCGTTAGCCGCGGTGATGGGGTTCAACGGCACCGATTTGCCCGGGAACTGATTGGGTGTTGCATACAACCGTTAAATATCACGCTCCGCCTCATTTGCATAGGCCCACGTTGCACATCACGCGTGCACACGCACGTGCGTGTGGGGAACGAGAGTAATGCCGGTAATTTAGTGGCCCGTTAAAGTCTCCGATGCCGCCCGATAAAGATGCGACTCCGCAAAACCTCCGGATCCGACTCGCGCCCATTTGTCAATCACGAAAAGAAACTCGCGAGTTTCTCGAGAACCCCTCCCCCCCCCCCTTCGCCTTATACCCCGAGCACACAGCATCAGAATCATCATCATCATCGTCGTCGTCGTCGCCAGCAGCAATCAGAGTTACTCCGCTTATTCCGAAATTGATTTTCCACTTTCTACGCGCAATTTGTCAACCGTGAACTTCTGTCGTGAATTATTAGCTCGTACTCCGAGACGATAAAAACTGATTTGAATGAACGTATGAATCATGGAAGAATCGTCGAAACGAGACGTTCGGAGGTGGCGCAGTCCCCTACACCGTTCAGAACTCGCGTCGATACATCAACGTCTTGATAATCTACTGTTGCGGATCTACCACAAGCAAGTTCCGCAGAATTCAGCAGAAAAACATGTCTACCTGTTTTCCGTCTTATAAATAATTCCCTAGACGCGTTTAGAGCCGCGGACGAACTTGACCGCGCTGGAAACGCGTTACGAGGGAATCCAGGCAAGAAATTAGCGGAGGACGAGAGCCAGATATTCAACTTCTGCGGTCAGTATTGCGATTTGTCGCGGAAAAGCGCGAATAGTTTTTCATTGAAAGACGCGCGCGTTCTGAAAGAGTCCTCGCTTCATCCGGCGAGAGTTCGCGTATAATTGAGCGATCGACGCGTGTCAGCACGGGCCAGAGCGTTCGGGACTGTCTCTCGAATGCCGAGAGAAGAGAACTGGATGCTGATAAATTGCGCGGCAGCAGCTTCCGATGACCCGGTGACCCCAGTCTGAGCATCATCAATTATTTATGAGACCCTGGATGAAATCCAGGCCCGTCAACGACACGACCGAACCTACTTGAATCGTTCCAGGATATTTCAGTCCACTCTGCCTGGACGTGTTCGGCGTTCAGCCCCCCATGCTCTCTTCCCCCATGACACGCGGTGGAATTATCGCTGGGATGATGCTGCTGCAGTGTTTACTCGCGGAATCTTGCGCAAATTCATGGCTCGCGGGAATTATGAAAATTTCTCCCTTTCCTCGGGTCGACGGGGGGAGGGCACGATCGCTTTATAGAAATAAACTCGAGGAATCTCGATGGTGGGGTTTTACCTTTTGCAGAGGATCCCCGCGCATTCTCTCCAAGTTTATGCTAACTTATTGCTCGATTGTACACGGAAGTATGGTTCTCGGTGGATCCAGAGACTTGGCCAGTCGCGAGTCAACTTATCCAGTTTTTCAGGCTCGGTGAGTGTACAATGACGTAGGGAGAGAGAGAGAGAGAGAGATAGAAAAGGGGAGGGAGAGAGGGAGAATAAAATCCCGCGGATTATGCGACACAGGATCTTCGATTCGTTTCTTGCCAACAGGCGCCAGACAAGGGGCTTATGACGGAACGTCAACGCAACAACGGGGCTGCAAACTCTGTTTGCATTTCTCGAACTTCAGCTAACTGTACCGAAGAGCCCATTGAATCGGCGTCATTCCCTTTCAAAGACTTTCCGACATTCCGCGAACTTGTCAGTTGCGTTAATTTTTAATTACAGCCGAGAGCGTGTGGGTGAACGTCCTACGGTTCCTCGTTCCTCTCCAGCGAGATGTCCGTCACCTTGTCGAAATTCACCTAAGCAACGCGCGTCTGTCATTTTCCACTTCCTCTACCCAACCGGTTCCAGTCCCCGACGACTAAAACGAGTGGTCCGCGGGAGGACCAGAGCACAGCCCCTTTAATTTCCGCGGATGAATTGCGAGTTTGCTAAAGTGACATAATTGTGGCACGAAATCTGCGGCGAAGAGTCCTCGAGAGGATCTGACGGGACCCGAGAGGATCCAGAAGCGCCGGACGGTTCGACCCCGAGGACTGCCGCTTCTTGTCATTAATTATTCGAATCATTAACGCGGGGAACCGTCGCAGCACCATCGTCTCGACAAACGCGTTCGCGGTTGCGATTCGGTCGCCAATGGAATTGCAACCCTCGAAGGCTTTTGCTTTTCTCAGGTTTTTTCCAAATCGAAAGAAACCGACTACGGAGGAGGGGAGGGTTGGGTAGGGGGAGTTGGTCCTTTGTGGGATGGAATGATTGATCAACCGGAGGTTTTATCAATGGCCCAGCCGAGTGGTAAATACGATGGTTATTCCACAATCATCGCTTCTTAGATGCTTACAAGCATCAAGTTAAAGGTCCATTTGCACGGGGAACGTGTCATGCATGTACGTTGCCCATGGGCTATTTATGTGACAGAGCGCCGATTTGAAATGGAGATGAAAGTCGCAGCCTATCACTACCGGCAGCCATTGACATCGGCAGCCACTATCGATGATAAACTGACCCCAGAGGTACCTCTGCGTGCCAATGATAAATGGGATTCCGGCACCTTCGGGGAATGTCAAGGGATTACGCCTGTAATAAATGAACCTACCAATGAGAAGGTCTTTTCGAGATCTCTGGAAAACCGCCTCTTTCGTACCTGGCTCACCCCCTCCCCCTCTCCACTCCCTTTCCATAGAACCAGAGTGGGAAACGATTTGAGGGACGATGGTAGAGAAAAAAGTGGATCTGGCAGGGACGAATCGGTCGAAATTTCGAAATTCGAAATGAGCGCAACTCGGAGAGGCTCATGCTTTATGGATGTGCTTTAAATTAATTTTCCACGTCCCTTTCGGAGGAGAGAGAGCTCGCTGGACCACCATCGACATCGCCAATCGAGATGCTTTATGGCGGTTGTAAGTGGTGGTGCAGCTGCAATTTTTATGCAGATGCGAGCAGATTGAAAATTAAGTCCGATTCCCGGGGAGTGCGATCGGCGATAATTACAAGACCCGGCGCCGGGGCCAAGTGCGATTTAATTATGAGAAACCGGGCTATCCCGGAGGAGCATCGCGAATTCTCGAAACCGCTGCTGGTCCAGGAAACTGCGCTCGGACGAATTCCTCTCCGATTACGCTTGACCCGCGGGACGCCGCCGTGAAAGCGAAGGTCGCCGAGCACCAAAACGCGACTGGCAAAACCGGAAACGACACCACGAGGTACGAACTCTTATCTGGCGGTCGCTTTCAAGTTTCGAGAATGTACGAAAATTATCTCGATACCCCCGCGCCACTCACCCCGACGATATCACCGTACACTTCTGTAATTGCATGCGCGAAGGGATTATCTCCCCGCGAGGAGTCACGGACCCTCGACGGAAATTGCAAAGAAGCGAAAAAGCAAATCGGCAGACCTTAATCGGTAGAAAAGGAGAAGCGCCGTAAGATCTGATAACAATATTAATTAAACTATTTGTGGTTTGATTAATGCGGTCTGAGGATTACAAGTGGCAGTGAGACTATTCTATTGCCGGACAGACGCGCGCGTAACTTTCCCTACAAACTACACGATCGTTCATCCTTGAACCTTTTGCGGTATCATCCTGACACGCTCCCCGTGGGAAGAATTGGGAATCGGACAATGCAACGGTATCCCAGACACCCTCGTCTCTCCCTAAGAAAATCCCATGCAATTTCAATGGCGAATTCCATGGATCCCGCAAAACTACGGATTTTCTCGATCGTAGATCACTGCGTGGTGGATCACGGGCGATCCGAACCGGTGGTGCGAGAGATACCGTGTCACCGTCGATGATCCCTCTCCTCCGCCAACCAAGCCGCGTTCCACGTCGCGTGGTCCAACGATGGCAAAAGCCGCAATGGTCCCGCGTCGTACGTGGCGGCCCATGCGCGTCTCCGTTCTCTCCGCGAAGATGATACCGCAAAATGTGCTGGGAGAAATACGAAGGTACGACGGATGGACGGATGGACGGACACACGCACGTGGATAATGGCTACCATCAGCCTAATCCTTCGGGCAGCGTGTTCCTGGGGATTACGGAAGACGCGCCGGTGATATTTTAGCGTTTGCCTAATAGGATAATCCGCCATTATGCCCACCGCGCACGCGGCAGATGGACGAGTTCGAAGCAGATTAGAAAACGAATTGCTGCTAACGAACTTTGGATTCCAAACCACTTCCTAGAGTAGCGCTGCAACATTCTATTAGTCCCTTCGCTACTTTGTGGATCTCCGTGGATCCTCGGGGGAAGTCCGTTAGGAGCCTCCCCGTCTCCGGTTTGCCATCCTGGGCAAACGTTAAGCTGGTTAACGTTACGAGTGTGCTTTCGGAGAGTGGACAAAGCACCGCGCGCGGATCGCGTTTTCGTCTCTCCGTCTCTCTCTTTCCCGTTAAGTATGAAATCGGAGGAAAATCGAGAGTTTAACCGGGGAAATTAGCGGGAAATTAGAATGGCCGGACATGACCACCGTATAATTGATAGCTTTTTAATAACATATTTTTGTCCCGAGAGAGAAAGAGGGAGAGAGATGGGGAACGTCATTAGGTGCTTCGGCCGAGTAATTACCGACGCACTAGGCAGAATTCGCTTCTGGGAGTGGACGTTAACAGGAATCGGAATAAAAGTGAGTAGCGGTATGAAATTTATTCACCGGTAGTCCATTCCCAGTTTCCGGAGCTTCAATGCCGAGGACAAGCTAATAAAATCCTTTATATGCTCTCCTAGTACACATTTTTATGCAAATCACTCCTGGTAAGCGATGTCCTTCCGAAACAGTTAGGTGTAACAACCCGCGGAAGATCTCGCCGCCATTTTGTCCACGCGTTTCCCCCGTCTACCTTTGGTCGTGCAATTTTCCCCTGATTTCACCGGGTGTGACTCTCTCGCTCGATTCGCCGCTGTTGCGCGATCGCGCAATTTTCACGAGGCTCCGGAAAAATTCTCCTTTCCACTCGGCTACGCGAATTCGCGCGAGTAACAACCCCCCTCCTACCCCGCTGTCCGGAAGACGAAGGCCATCGGGAGAACGCATTAAAACGGCGAACTTTGAGAATTTCCAGGCGAGGTTTCGCGCAATTTGTTCGATGGCGATTGGAAGCGTTAGCCGAACACGCTTCTAGAGAGTGTCTCTCGGACTTCCGAGTTTCGCGAATGGCTGGCTGTGGTCGCGCGAATAAATATTTATAAGTCCTCTAGGCTCTGGGTAAACGCAGTCACGTAAACTATTTACCTTGTGCACCAGCGAGAAGACACGCGGCTGCCGTCGCTGCTGCAGTTGCTGTTGCTCGATCTCAGCAGCCAGGGGGCTATTGTATTTAAATAACAATCATGGGAGTCACGTCTATGGGGATGCGTTTAATAAATTTGCCGCCATTATCGTCCTCCGTTTACTGCTTTTACCGAGGGTCCGGCTCGGGCTCGGGCTCCGGCTCCGGCTCCGACTTCGACTTCGACTTCGGCTCCCTCGGCAGGTCGACGAGAACTCTTGCGGTTTCACCGCGAAGACAGGTAATTTAGGCTGATTCTCGGTGTGACGGCTGTTTGCTACTCCAATCCGAGGAGCTCGCCACGATAAAGATCCCTCGCTCGTTTTCCTCCTAAGCAAACGAGTGCGGTAACTCGTCGTCGGCGTAACTCGAGCGAATCCCGAGGAATCGCGAACCTCCGCGAGTCCTTTGAGCGAATTGGCCGTAAGAGAAATCAGGGGGAAATTTCTACGTTCGAACGATGTTCTTCAGAATTGCTTCGGGGGATAGAGAGAGAGAGAGAGAGAGAAAAGTCCCGATTCCCCATACCGAAGTACCGATTACCAATTTTTGTGAGAAATCGAAATATCCACCAAGCTTCAAAGACCGATCTCTCAGTTTTCGGCGAGGAGCGAGTGTCTACGAATGGGAGAATCATTCAAATGCTCTCGTAATCATCGTAGTCATCGGCTGATGCAGTTGTCTCGTTCCGTCTGATGCGTGGAGAACTTTCTCGAGCGTGGTCGTTGTATAGAATTTCTCGATTTGTCTGGATCCAGCGATTAATGGCGATACGGTGAGAAAGGGAGAAAGAGAGGGAGAGAGGGGACTTTTCAAGAATGACGTTTTACACGTTCACCGCATAAATATCAATACGAAATCACTCGGCGAGAATGAGGAACGCGTGTACCGTAAAAAGGTGAGCGGTGGCCCCTAAATCTTTTCGCTCGTAAAAGTCAGACGGATCACGTCTTAATCGAAGCTTCCACCATTGAAAATGTTATTACGACTTTTCGCTAATTAATATTCAGGTCCATTCTCCGAGTGGCGTCGCGTCTGGAGAAGAACAGTAATTTTCTTTCTTAGAGCCAGACGGAGCGCACCGCTCCCCCCTCGACGTTTTACCCGGCGAACGCCCTTAGAAATCCAAAATTCGGCAAGGATCGCTCGAGCGGCCGAAGAATGGTGGTCGAAGGTCGAGGGAAGAGGAACATGGCGTCCGCGCTACTCTTCCTAACCCAAAAAGGATCGCGACTGGATATAATCCGGAGCGAAATGATTCTCCGACGTACGTAGTCTGAATATTTGATTTTTTTCCTGTCGGACCAGTGCGCGGTGTAACGGTCGTAAGAATCCTCTGGAGAACGCTCGGTCGAATGCTGAAGCGGCATTTGCCGATTCACAGGTACCGATTCAGAATCGGGCGACGGCCATTAGCAATGGCGGGCGCATAATGACAATTCCGCGAAAGTATTATTTACGAAATGTGGCGAGAGAGTGTGTCGAGCAACCCGGTTTGTTATCATGACGCTCCGAAATCCTTTATTCCACCTTCCGTCATCGGAATAACGATCCACTTGCATCTTTATGAGTCCCGCAGCGTCTTTTTTCTGCAGCCCGGCAAATTTAAGGCCTTAATACTCCGCTTACGAGGAACCACCATTAAACTGCTCCCCGAAATGATATCGGGTAATTGTCCCGCGGTGTTTCCTATAGGTTTTGACACTTCCACGAGTATCGAGGGGATTAAAAAGAAAAAACGGATAAGTGCTCCTAATTGGGCTTTTGCCGTGGTTAGAGCGGATCCGACTTGACTGTTCGACGCGCCCCGGCCATCTTATCCCGAGAAACATTAATTGTATATTCCATAATGTATCGCAAATGGACCTATACGTCAATGACCCCCGTACACACTTATCGTGTCTCCCACGGGCAGAAATGCGCGCTTATGACGCAACAATCGCGCGAATTACTTTGCCCGCGCGATAACAAATGAAATTTGGACATTGACGCATGACCGTGACGATCGGATAAATTCGAGAGCTTTTTAAAAATGATTCACGAGCCTGCCGGAGAGACATATCTCTGAATTTGAAAGCGACGTCGCACACACGCGTTATCGTCTCGCGTAATGAATAACCACGTGTTTCTATCCGCGTTGCGTTGACAATCGTTAAAACTCGCTGTCAAGGGAGGGGGTGGTGGTAGGCGAAATCGAAGTTCAAGGCCCGAAGATCGAAGAAAGCTGCCTTCGGAAATTTCGAAAAGAATTTTCGAGTTATCTGAGAGGAGTAATCTGGTAGGGTAGCGGAAGAGCATTTTTCTCGAACGACTCGAGAGCGTGGGATTTATGACTCGGCCACCGTGTTGGGTCGTAAACTAAACTTAATAGAGTCCTCCGAGACTGAAGATGGCCGCGCCTCGAGTGGCGTCGAATCCGTCGAAAATTTCCTTGATCTCGATGAAGATAAGGACTCTCACTGTTTTTCGGTCGATCCTGACCAATTAAACGTGACGTCACGCGTGACCAGGGACCGTAGCCGTATTAAACGTTTTATGTTCCTCGCGCCCACAGCAAGTTCGTCCAGGAGGAAAACGTAGATGAGGTTAATGAGCTCAAATCTGACACCATCCGTTGCTTCGAGTACTCGCCGATGGAGAATATCGCTGACGAGCAACGCGCTCGCGATCGTGCGCTCCAAACGTCACGTATCACACAGGTCCCGATGGAACGACGCGAGAAATACCGAAGGAAACCGAGTTCTCTCCAAATGACGAAACTTCGTACGGCAATGGAATCGTTCATTCGTCATAAAACGAGAGTGGCCTCGACGGAAAAAGTGCCTGGAACTTTTCTCAAACTCGTTCCGGCTAGATTTTCCCCGCAACGCGTTTTCTAGCTCTGCGTACCGAACGTTCGATTGGAGCTACATGTGTTTTACTTAACACCGGAGTATATAGCGCGGTATCGATGTTTAAGCAAACACGTAATATGGTATTTTGCATATTTTCCGCAAGTCGGTGGAAATACTAATCTATATGGTATGCCGGATGGCACGTACGTAATGGCTTACGTGGAAGTCCATTTAAATTGCATTCAGCTTCGCGAGCTGAATGGACCATAAGTAGGGTCCTGCAGCTTGTATTGCCAGAAGGTGATCCGTCGATCATCGATGGCTCTCCCCTTCCTGCTTCCCCCACCTTGGAATGTACATTCATGAAATCCTTGGAGTTCAAAGTCAGACCCCGAAGACAATCGCGCAGGCAAATGAAGTTCGGTGGAGAGAAAGACGTTGAAATCGATGGGAGTCGTTCAAAGATCCGACAAGGTGCGTTAACAAGGATATTAATGGTCACTCCGCTCTCGCACACTCCATTAATTTATCTAATGGCACGGCTCGATGCAAAAAACGGATAATTCGATACATTACACAATTAGCAGGCTTGTCTCGGTATTTGTTAAGTAAGCTGATCGGAGATATGTGAAAACAGTTATATGTCATCCGTGTCATTAGATCCTTGACTACCTGTTATAACTTCACTTCGCTGGCACCGATAAGGTAAAGAAATATTTGCGTTAGGCGAGCTACTATTATTAAATCACTTTTAATCCAGCGGATCCTCCTCGCATGCTCAAGAAAATCAATATGTCATGTTGAGAAATGCCTGCTATAAATTTTCGGCATAACGAACTCGTATTTATTCCTAGACACGAGCTACTCGTTAGAATCGTTCAAGTATTTTTTTCCGGTGGTGTGATGTTTCAACGAATTGCTCAGAAAGTCGAGGCGCTGTAATTATCCAGCTTTCGAGTGACATTCTTCGCGATCTCTTGAAAGAAAGTCATCGATCAGTACTGGTCCCCGTCGTGTGACATCGACATCATCGAGTAAAACGGAATTCGGAAACTGTGAACTTCGCTTTGGCGCACAGCCATTTGGAATGTAAAGATTAGTTTGACTTTTTCAGGCGGAGGAATACGATGTGTCATCGAATAATTAAAGTTTTCGCGTACGAAAGGGAAACAGTCGCGAGTCAAACTCTTCTCTTTGCTCGCTACCACCTTATTCGTTCGTCGTATCGCGAGAGGAGTCGACAGCTGCAATAAACTAGCGTTATTTTTGCGCTAAGAATCTCGTTAAGAATTGCAGGTGTCGCGGCTGAATTCTATAGAGAATCCAGGGGGGATAAATTTCTACGAAAGAATCCATCGCGAGGATGGCGGTGAACCCAAGTTCCACCGAAATATATCGAACGCGGGAACCATGAAGTTAATGAACCTTCTGACGTCACTCAGGAATCACATTGTTAGCTCGATACGATTGATATACGCGCGCTGGTAATAAATTTGCGGAGTCTCGTGCTTTCCTGAATTCTTCACTGGAAATCCACGCACGGAACAAAGCAATTAATTCCGCGCCAACGATTTATTCCCCATTCGATCATGGGGAAAGCAGGTGAATTCAGGACAAACTAGAGAAACTGGCAACAACATTGAATGTACGCGCGAAGCAGCAAAAGTCGGACGTTTTTACCGTGGTTCGAAGATTTCGCGAGTGTACTTGACCAGAGTTCGAGAAGAGAAAAAAAACTTATCGAAATTTTGCGAATGGTCGGAAGATTTATCGAAGCGTCGCGTAAGTAACTCAAAGATTTTGGCGAGGCGAGGGTTAATTAAAGCTTATTAAAGCAGATCTCTCGCCAGATTTAGTTCCATCGAGCATTAGCCATGACTAAAGGTCACGTTCGCGCAGCAAAGATCAAGCAGATAGGTCGTGGCTTGCTAGTCCGGCTGATTTACGCTGGCTCCCGTACTTTTTTGCGGTCCGCAGCTGGAACCGTTTTCCCTGATCACGAGCTGAAAGAAATCAGCCGATTGGTTCCCCCGATCTCCGACGAGCGGCCAATGGCAGCGTCCAGCTCGAGGTTAACGCATTCACGGTCCTTCCAAGTCATTACGTAAGGTGCATCGACTGGATTACATGCAGAAAGATTGCATTGGCAGGATTTAACGTCCCGAACGGGCACAAGTGCAGCAGATGCACTGGCTCGCCACCAATTCCATTATCAGCAGCCAACTGTTCGCGAATCATTCGTCATTTTTGAATTTCATTTCTCGCTTATTCTCTTTCCGGAATATAATCACTCTCGTTTCCTCTCGATTCCCTGAAATTCCTCTCGAGGATTAGCCTGCCTTGCATTCCCGTAGCGTTTCCACGCGAGCATCCCCCTTCCACCCCTCGACGACAAGTTCTCTCAATGGATCCGAAGGCAAGGGTTGAGAGGCATCACGGGGAATCTTTGGGAAAAAATGCACGGATGCTTTGCATCTGCTTGCAATTTATTGGTAAGGTATTGTGCGCGAGGCTGTAAACACCATAAGAGACTTCAGCAACTCGCTGACTCCAATTTGTACGGCATGTACCGAGTACCGCCTGACGGATCGAAGCATTAAGGGCATTTTTCCCCCGAACCCCCTTATTGGATTGGACTGATATAACCGAGCAAGACTTTAATACCCGTTTCGATGACTAGAGTCATTCCGCCAACCATAAATTATCCCATATCCTTTGTGAGCTCGACGGAAAAATGCTTCCCGGCAAATTGACTATAAATATGACAGAAGCATTCGAACAATGTCCAAACAATAATCCAGCGAAGACCGCCCTAAGTGCCTTCGCTACGAGATCGAGCGATTTCAAGTAAAAAGTAACCGTAGTAACGGGAGAGCGATCGTCTCCGCGGGAGTGAATGACGGAATTAAGGTTTCTTCGAAAAATTAATTGCGCGCGCTACTCCGACGCGCGGAGGGGGCTTTTCAATTACGTTTCTTCCTCGCCGAGCAATTTATTTATTGTGTTGAGAATCGTTGAGACAAGTGGCACTGATGGAACTTCATCGGGAGACACGGCGCTTATTTTGCATAAGGTCTTCATCAGCGTCGTGACAAATATCCCTCGGGTCCTTGGGAATCACCGCGGGAGTACTGTAACGGTTCCGACTATATACCCAACCGGGTGCATAATTATCGAACGCACCTGCGGGAAATTATATTTGTACGATTGTACGTTGCGCGTACACGGTATGGGACGCGAATTTCCATCAACGCTGTGCGCGAAAATGCTTTGCCGCGCTAAAACTGTACTGTACCGTACAGTGAGGTAGAATAATTACTGGGGGGGGGGGGGGGGGAATCTTCAGGCGCGATTCCAAAAGTACTCGGCTCTCCCGATTCCGAGGGCTTTCCCGGAGATCCCGGGCCATCTCGAGATGTCGTTGCCGAGCGAAAGCATGAAATTGCGCGAATCCGATGATATTGCGCGCGGCGCAAAGCCTACGGGGAACAGGGACGGAGATGGGAGCAATGGTTTTAACGAATGAGAAACACGAAAGATCCAGATAGGAGGTGACAGAAGTGACGGGGTATCCGAGGAAGATTTATCTCCTCCGTGATCTTCTGTCCAGATATCATTTTCTCCTACCGTAGATCCTAATGGGAGTTTAATTCGTCGGCTGGTAGAAACGTGCACGCTAGATTGCATCCGTATGTTACCATACCTGTTTCAGGAACGCGTTATTGATAATCTGACAAGTGCAAGAAGGGGGGAGTCAGGGATACAGTTTGTTTCGAGGAGAGGAATTCGCGGACGCGCTTCACCCTGGGTCTGTTTCCGCGCGTTGACAAATACCCCGAAAGTCGGTGACACGGGGGCTTCCAGAACGAGTAACGGGACTCGCCTAGATGCATGCAAATGCACTCGCTTACTGGAAGCGACGAAACGATCGCATCTCCCGGCGGCCATCTCTCATTTTTTCCCAAGCGAGGCACTTTTTCCCAAGCGTTTGTTTACCGGTTTCCGCAGGATCTTCGAGAGGAACCACGCGCAAGCACCGATGATCTATGATTCCGGTTTGACATTGGGAACGCTAATGCCACTGTCGCTTAATCGCCGCGACGCTCGCTGCGTCTATTAACAGCGAGGTTTTTTACGCGCGGACGCGCCTCCCTCGGATTTCGATTTCATCTCGCTTTTCCCGCTAACGGTCGATTCGCCGTTTTCCGCGTTTGTCCGAAAGACCCTCCGAGCGCGAGATGACGTCGCGGAGTTAATCGGAGGAAAATTTATGGGTGTTCGCGGTCGCGGATATAAATCGTATTTTTCGAAAGTCTTTGGCGGACTATCAATTCCCGATTTCTCAGAGAACTGGTCCCCGGTCCACCACCGGTCGTGCAGTTTTACCGCTATGCGATTGGCTGGTCACTCCGGATTTTTGATCGAGACTCGGCAAAACCGCCGCTCTTTTCCTCCTTCGTCAGGAAACTCGCGTTTCTATACGCAGTAAGAGAAACGGCGACCTTTTAATTGGAGTTTTTGTTCGAATTATGGCGGGGCCACGGAACTAGCGGTTTTTATTAAGCAGTAATCGTCGAGTGGATCCTTTAACAAGCTCCGACGGGGTCGAAGAAACAGCCGCCCGGTCATTAAACGCCCAACGACATTCGAAAAGCTGTCCAGAAATGAAATTTCTTCGGCTGGCTCGATTATGCATTTCTTGCTTCGTTTTTCAAAAAATGAGAAGCACGCGTTCTTTCTCATCCAATTACGCTCTTTTTTCTCCTGCGAACTAAACGAAGACACCCTTATTAACCTGGCTGCTCAAACCTCCCCTCTTTTTTCCCCCGATATCTCTTTATCCATCTGCTCGTGGCATCGGACGTTTTCGACTTTCCCACCTTGGCCCTTCCCCAAGGAGCGCGCCTCCTCCCCCTCCCGCTACCTCGTCTCATTATTCGCCCTTTTAAAGTATCTCACGTACGAACCAACCGATTGCGATTCGGCAAAAAGTTTCCCCGGGCCCGTGCCCCGATCGCCGGAGAATTCGATCGATTCTGCCAGTGGCATTCGCCGGCCAATCATTTCTCACTCAATTAAGGAGAACTTAGTACAGGATAATTTCCACGTTCTTCGGGTCGCGCAAAATGTTCGTCCGCCTCTGCCGAGAGCTCCCGCCAATTAATAAAATTAGCGCTGGGAGCAGGTGGTGATGGTCGAGCCTCGAACATTGCGCGAGCAACGTCAACTTCGGGACGGGCGAATCGTCGATGACTTTCGCAGATCTGCGAGAAAATGACGCGAACTTCGAGCGAAGATCGCGACTGGATCGATCGATCGGTTTGTATTGACAGATACGACTTGATCGATGCAATCGAATGGAAATCATCGCCGGTTCTCCGGAGATAATGATTTTTTCTAAAGGGACCATTGCAATTTGTAGAATACGATCGATCATCGTTCGGCCAATAAAGTGTCGATGACCCGGGGATTATTAGGTGTATCATCAGAGACCTACGGTGGCTGGCCAGCGAGCAATCGCTCACTCCATTAACCTCTTTATGTGCTCGGAACAAACGCGATCGATCATTACGACGTCGATCGAGCTTGAAAACGTTTGTAGCTGCCGCCAGCGCCATTTTGTCCAATTAACATTTTTGTCACAACGGCCCGCCGAGGAAATCGTATCGGAGGAGGGACGATCGAAATTCCGCGGGTCCTCCTGCATCGCCGTTGGGTCACTCGGTTACGCAAGGGGGGAGGGGGCTGGGAGAGATGCTTATTTTTTCATCGATCAAGGATTCCTCGAGGCCTACCTTTGCCGTTCCCCAAAAGGAGCTAACGTCTCGTCCTGGGTACGCAGGATTTTAAGCGTGTGCACGTGTGCGCGACGGAAAGATAAAAGGAAGGCATAAAAAAATCCCCGGGGATCAAACTTAGAGTCGCTTGCGTAAGGCGCTCGTCGGTTGACCGTAGCAAAGTCCGGAAGATCCGTGTTTGAACCGAGTGGATCTCCTAGCGTTCCGCTTTGGGAGTTTCCTCGTGGATTTTTCGAGGATTCGTCATCGACCTGACCCGGCAGGTGCAAGAAATTTCAGCGAATCGGAGCAGGGGCAAAATTCATCGAACGACGCGAAGCGAACTCGGACGACTTTGAGGTCCCAAGCTCTGGAAGGAGTGCGAAGGGGAGGTGGAGGTTCGGGGTCGTGGGCTAACGATCCTCCCGGTGTCGTCACCGCGGGTTATCTAATTAATCCGGCAAGCGGTTTCCAGGAGAACCGGCCGTGCGCCATTAGAAGGCCACGGCTCGGTGCATATTTTCGAAGTTTCGCGAAGGCTGAGCGAGTCTTCCCCCGGCATCGCTGGCATTCTAATGGGTCCTGGACAACGATGGTGCGCGTGACATTCCAGGAAACTGAGAAAACGGCCCCTTGAATTATGTATCTCAAAAGCTCGGCCAACTATTGTATCGACCGGTTGGCTTCGCGTGCACTTTCCTGGACTATCTTGTACGATTCCACGAAAGAATGTCACGGGCTTGAGAGGTCCAAGAGGATCTTGAGTTTTCAATCAGTATTTATCGTCCCCCCTAATTTATTGGACATCGGTATTGTTGCCGGAAACCGGTACCCGATGCTAATCCGAGCTGCCATCTCGCATAGAGACGTTCACCGTATTCCTTTTCTCGTGGATGGCCTCGAGAAAATGGCACCCTGTTTTCAACCTTGGGATCCTCTACGATCGAATTATTCCGCAGAGACGTTCGCCTCGACCGTGAAAGGTCCTCGAGATCGGAGACCAGCCGTTTTTCGAGGTTTCCTCGAGATTTCCCGCGTCTAACGACCGACTCCTGGAGATGCCGAGTTACTTCGGGGATGTTCCCGATGGATCTTCGAGGGATTCTCGGCGCGAGCGAGAAGAACGAGGAGGAAAAAGTTGGGTCTTGGCTGCTCGCGAGGAGCGAACTTCTTCAGGTTCTCGCGCGGCTCTAGCTCCTGAAGGGGGGAAGGGGAAGGAGGTTTCGTTCGAGAGAGCAGTGGAGCAGCGCTCGGGGCCCTGGCCCTGCCGTGAAACTCATCGAGGCGTAGTAAAACTCACCTCGCCACGGTAATAATGGTCTATTAATTAATATTTATAGTCTGCCCACGTGGCCATGACGCTTCCTCCGTGTATATATTAATTCTAATACGACTGCATCCGCATTGGCTACCAACCGTGCGCTTCGATGTGTCCCGCATAGACAGACGTCAGGTCGGAAAATTTCGGAAAATTCCCTCCAGATCCGATTCCCACGCCGTCGAGTCGACGGATCGAGTCAAACCAGTAGCGAAGCAACGAAATAACCGAACGACGACGCCATTTTTCATCAAAGTTCGGTGAAACCTCCTGGAAGAGATTCTTCCAGTTTATTAATCCGGGTAAACCTGCTGCTGCTGCCGCTGCTGCTGCCACTGCTGCTGCCACTGCTGTACATCCGTGGATTTGTTTGAGCGACCGGGTATTTCTGGTGCTCGTCCCGCAGGTTTGATAGCCGTGTTTTCGTCGTCGCCGAGAAAACGGGCGACACGAGCGGGCGCGTAAACTCGAGCATAAAATGAAGTAGTGCATCTCTTTGATTTTCCTCGAGGAATTTGCCCGGCGGCAGATATTTTGCGCGCGGGCTAATTAAACGAGGATTCATTCGGAGTCGCCGATCAGGATAATGAGTCCCCTCCTGAGCTATTGCGTAATAAATAACAGCGAACGGTGCATATGGTTATGTGGCAATTATGCAGCAGCACCTTACTGCAAGATATGCGTATTTATGCTCTTATAGAGCCGCGGAATCTGAGCTGCGTCCGTATCGATCGTTCACCGTAACCGAAGAATGCGCGCCGTAAAAAGAAGCGGCGAGTCTGAAAGAAGCTCGCGTCTTTCGAGAAAAAATTTTCGGTAAAACTTTGGCAAAAACTCGATATAGTCATCGAGCGGGGAACAGCGAGCAGCGGAGACTCGAGTCTGGTTTCCCCTCGAGTCTCTTCGTCGGGGTTTCATTTCGATGAGTTCATTAGAGTGGACTTTTCGCTCGTGACTGTGACCTGTGTCAGCTCGGCACGGGGTCTCTTCCTTTTATTTCTCGGCGATTTCGGCGCGTGTTCCGGAGCCTCGTAGTCATTTGGCCGGTGCATTCGCTAATCGAAGCTTGCAATCATCGCGCATCGTGCATTAGCGGAAGGTGCAATATTATTATGGGCACACGTATGTGCGTGTACACGAACACGAGTTCAAGTAGCGCGCGCGCAGGTACACGGCGATAGTCTCTTCCGCGTTATGATCGCCACTCGTCACGATGTCTGCTCTCCTAGCAACGTTTTGCCATTTTTTTTTAGCGCTCGAATCTTGCGATTTCTGGCCAACGAGTTCGTTCTATGAAAAAAAAGAAGAAAAAGAAAAAACCTGATGAAAGGCCTGTAAGCTTTGCGTCGAGCAACTTTCCACCGAGGTCACCGAAATAGAAAATTATGGAAAAAGGTTTGGAGGAAAACACCCAGGGATAAGGAGCGAGATAGTTTTCCAGCTCGGATAACGAGAAATTTCCCTTACGCGCGAGGATACGCGTAACCCTACGGGATCCTCGCATAATTACACGCTTTTTCCTGGAACTCGATAAACGCCACGATTGTAAAGTTCGCCGGTTTCGTACACGAGTTTCACGTGCCGCGAGTGAGTTCCTCTCGGTAATTATATCGGATAATAATATGCGGTCACCCCTCGGGACGTTTCATCTGCTAAATCGCGAATATCGCTGCCGTAGTAGCACGCGATTACGGAAACGAACGCTGATACGTCGAGTGGCATTAGCTGCTGTTCGAATTAACCGCGAAAGAAAGAAAGTGCCGTTTAATCTCCCGGCGGGCTCAAGTGGAGCGAAGATCCCACCAGGAAAAATAACACGGTCAACGCAATTGTGCAATCAGCCTAATTCTACCGCGTAATTCGCAGAGTGAAATTCAACGTGCGGAGAATTCGGTTGAAAGTGGAAAGAGACGAGATGCGCGCGCGGCCCTTCTTGGCTCGAGCCAAGCGCGAACTCGCGAATTATCGACGAAAATTCAGCGAATTGGTCAAAAGTGACTCTATGAAATTCTAATCTTCACGCTAGAAATCTTCTCTGGTTAATTCAATTGCGCCGCCGTCTGGATTTTCGTGACTAGAAGTGATACGTCTGATCGTGAGTGATAGTAAAATGAACACGCATCGAGTTTACGATGGCCGAGCGCCATAGTTCTATCGTTACACTTGGTTATTTGGAAAGTATGACTTTTTAACGAGCGCGCGATAGGTAAAACGTTTCGAGGTATCACGCCGGTGTTTGGAAAGATGGTTTTTCCTACCGATGAATTTCCCTCGATGCTGCAGGTCGATTTTTTTTTTTTTTTTTTTTTTTGTTGAGAAAATCGCGCGCGAGGAAGATGCGGCCGTGATAATAAACAGTCAATTTTCAGCTAAGATCGCCCGAGATGCTCTTCGAGAAGGGCTAATTCCTATGGGATGCGTGTCGTTTAACCGGCAAAATGAAGAAAACCATGCATGTAATCGCGTTCGTAATTAATCCATTACAGTCGCAAGGTCCTTTGTAATTATAGAGACCGTTAACCACAATTTCATAATTGCAGACCAACAAAATCGACCACCGTGTCCGAGAATAAATCAAACTTTCATCCTGCTGTCCCCTTCCTCCCCCTTCTCTTCAATCTTTTCAGCATATTTTACACCGAGCGAGATCTTCGTGGGGGTATTAACGATTGAATATTGCAATAATAGGGATGACATAATAGAGTCACTATTGTCTCTTGGGTGTCTCTTCGTATAAATTTGAATGGGAAATTAATTTTTTTCGAAAAACGTCTGGGACATTAAATCAAGTTTTTTTTTTGTCCATAAGGCAAGCACATTTGCAGGACGCAACATTTTTCTAGATTCTTCTTAGGCATACATCGTCCATGACATTTCATTGGTCGATTATTGATGTATCGCGAAACGCAATTAACATACTTGTTAGGTGGTCCATAATCAGTTTCCCCGAGCTTTCTTCTTCACGCGTTAAACTTCCCACAGTAAAGGAGAAAAGTTCATTGCCGTGAGAGATTTTGCCATTCTTACTGTTAGAACTTCATCTCGTTTGATGCACGCCACAATAGAAACGAGAATCTGTGATTATATCTCAATTAGACCTCATCTTCAGTGAAATTTTGTGAATCCTTTAACGTTAATGATTAAGCGAAGTTTTGTCGAACAAAGCTCATTTCTTCCGAGCTCCGATCTAAAATGTATCACTTTTTCGTCTATTGTTATTAATTAGTACATTATTCTACAGTTTTGCGATTATTGCTGAGAGGAGAAGAGAGGGAGAGAAAGCTAGATGAAAAAAGGCAATTTATTTTTAGAAAGATAACATCTCAATTTAATAGATGAGCGGATGATAGTTTTAAAAAATAGGTCACTGAGGAGTAGCACATCTTTTACCAATGGATCACTTTCTTTTTCCACGACTTAAGAGATCATTATTTTCAGGTCATTATTATATCGATAATAACGTGCATGTAGTAGCTAATTAAATAAAATAAGAAAGACAGAGACAGACATAAAGTAAGAGAGAGAGAGAGAGAGAGAAAAGAAAAAAAAGAGAGAAAGACAACCAATTCAGCAAAGTGAAAGTTTTTCCACTCCATCATCGAGTTCTAAAATATTAGCCTTATCGACGGTCTCCCAGTTAGTTTTCAAATACAATGAAAACTTTCGATTTCTTAATGCTTTGCAGTAATTGCTATATCCTCTAGAAGGAATTCATGCAAAATGTCACTGACCGAAAGTTTCCTCAAAGTTCCTGCTTTTTTTTATTAGTCGTTTATGACACACACTATAAAAGTCTTTTTTAAAGCTTGACGCTGTAAAAAGAGTCGCGAAAGGACCCGAATGCGCCATTATGTCAGCGAATAAGAGGCACGCATGGATTTATAGTGTTTGCATGAAGTAACAGGTGTCTCTGAATTTTCGATGGCCATTGATAGCTTATTCAGCCTCTTGATACATCTACGAATCTCAAAAACTGTAATCAACCGTGGACCGTTAAGTTTTTTCTTGCGCAAACGAAAGATGTTCAATTACCGTCGCCTCGGTATGGAGAAAAATGCGGAGAAGCGAGTTTTCGCGCAGTTTGCTCGATGAAACTGTATGAAAATACGTAGAACCAAAAGTCGTGTGTGAAAGTGGCTTGAACGAATAACGTTTCCTAAGATTGGCTCATATTTCATATTGGATGTGTAATGTTGATTTTCTAGTTGATGCAATGACTTAAACAATTTCTTGCCGATCCGGGAAACTAGTTCACAGAGTTCTGGTAGTCTGGCAATCTGTATCATCAATGAAAACGAGGAACATTAAATAAGTGCGAGTTGGCGAGCGTGAAGCAAGTAAATCGAAGAGGCGGAATGCTTTATGGACTTACTTCCAGCTTCGGTGAATCAACTAACGAGAATTTAAGTCGGCTGCTGCTTTAATCATATCATCCTGCCGGTTCCCACGGGAATACTCGCAAATTTTAGAATAAATTGTAAGTTCGATTCAAAAACTCTCGCGGAATAATGCCGACGGATGTGGGAGGCAAGGAAATTCGAACAGAGAATCATGCATGAAATAGTAGGCTGAAATTCTTGAAGGCAGAAAAAGTCAAAAAGGGAGAGAGAGAAGCTGTGCAGATATTTTGTGTTTGTAAAACTAAAAAAGGACCATAAGAATCCACATTTCACCCTAACGATCGGTATTTGCGTGCAGGACTTTGCGATGCAGTAAAGGATCCGAGAAAGTATTTTAACGAGATTTTAGAAGAGTCGGCACCTCTAAATTTTCTAATTTACGTACACGAGGATAGAATTTAATGGAGACGCAACGAGGAAATACTGGTTTATCGCTTTGGCATCTGTTCCCGCGCACAGATGACAGAAACTTTTCTTACGAGTCTCTGTCGACGCCAATTTTTTGCAAGAAGCATCGTGAAAACTGCCTAATAAAATTATTTTGGATCCAGTGTGATCCATTTGCTAAAAATATCAGCAGTTTTCCCCAAAAAAAGAGTTAAATTCTTCTAAAAGAGAAGAGAAAAGAAATGTGATAAATTGAGACGAAGGGAACTAGAACAGCCGGGGTGTGGCATATTAGTAGACACTGCACATATATAGAACTTGTTAGACAGAGAGAAGTGAGGCTGCTCGTTAAGTGAGATCGGCATCGGCGTAGTCTGGTAAATCGAGTCTCGCTCACCTTATTTCACGCGCGTACTAGTGTGCGTTCCTCGCCATTCGTGTGTGCACGTATGCGTTGGGTCGAGTTCTATGCGGCCTTGCAAGGTCGTCCCCAAGAATTCTCGATCGCATCCGATGCAGAATTATTGAACTTTTTCCTTATTGAACGAACGACCGGCGATGTCCGCCAATTAATTGGAGCGGCCCCTCTAGCGAGCGATTCACCGGACTGGCGACTGGCCGAACGCGCGAATCACGCGCAAAAAATCGGCTCGCCTAAGATTCGCCGATTGCAATTAATCGGCGGAGCGATTCCGATCTTCTCTCGAGTCTAATTGTCCAAAGTGTCTGTGGAAGCTCATTTTTTCTCGCGCCAATCATCCACCGATCACTCTCCTCGTGTCTCGGTACCGATTTTTTTAACCGATAATTCACGTAATTGCGATCGCCGACGATCTTCGGCTTATTACGCTTTTTTCCTCGTTAAAAAAAGCCAATGAAAGAGCTAAATTTTTCGAGGGAGATTCCCCTGCGATTCGTTTCATTCGATAGGCAGCGATTGGCGAGCCTAAAGTTCGTTGCACGATTCTGCCGTGCCGGTACCTCGAGCTTGGCCTCTAAGACACGCTTCTGGAATTTATCCGCAAGATCGTGAAATCTTCGCGGGAATCGCCAATAGGAATACCATACTGTCACCAGGATTCAGGGTTAAAGGAGTATCTAGCTTCGTATCGAGGAAACGTTTAAGGAGAATTTGTTCGTCCATCGATTCAACGATCTTCGCCGGTGTAACCGGTGAAAATTGTTCATCGATGCTCGATAAAAAATCATACGCAAAATCTCTGACAAATGGTCACGGAACTGACACGAGGTCGGACGAACGATCGAGCGTAATTGCGTCAATGTGCAACAGCTTAATATATGCATCTCTCTTACCTGCTATGTATCAGCTGGAGGCGGTGAACTTGTCGGATAGTCTTTGCACCGATAATCGATCACTCACGAAGTTCATGTTGACTGCAGGCAACTGATATGGAATTAGAGTAGTTCCAACTCCACTTTCCCCGAGCAAAAGTTCCTTACTCCACTCGAGAGTCCATTGTCGCTTCTTCGACACGTGAGATATTTAGAAGTTTCGTCCAGTCCCACGACGGCGATACCTCAGGCTCTTCCTCGGGTTCTCTCCTTCGAATCTTGAGTCTCGAGAGACGATCGTCTCTCATCACGTGTCATGACTTAAAAATCAGGTGTCTATTGGCGGAGCCACTTCCATTCCACGAAACGACCAAAGTTGATAATGAGATTGGGCAGCGGCAGCAAATAGAGCGACATAATTGGCACAGGTTCATTCGGAAGGTGCCGTAAAACTGTGCTCGGTGTATCGCAGCCTACCGAAGTCTGCCGTCTCGGACTGTCGAGCCGCCGCAATTTCATCAATGAAAATTAGCCGATCGTTGACTGAAAGTCGCATGATCGATTAGCGACTTCCTTCTAGCAGGGGTCCTCGCGCTCCCTCTTCCCCATCCACGTCCTGCCGCAGTTTTTCTCCTACGATCGGCAAACAATCCGGAGTTTCTCACTTTCCAGCGCCTACTTTGCCGCGTTCAAGGACCGCGTTAATAGCGCGTAAAATATCATTTTCAATTCCTCTCCGCTCGTCGCTCCCAAAGTCTCCGAGCGATCTCTCACCGTGAGGTACTCCTTCGATCGGAGGATGAAAAAAGGAGAACATTCACTGATTTCCCGATTGCGGTTGTGCAGTTTGATCGCGAGCGTCGCGTTCTGTTGCGTCGTGCTGTTAATTAAGGGCTGGGCGAGTGGCCTGGCAAGTGGAATCGCCGGGAAACGACAAGTGGGAGAGCGCGGTGTCCTGGCAGCGTGTGACAGAATCGAGTTACAGTGACGAGGAGCAGGTAAGAAGGCAGCAAGGACAGTGCAAGGTGGGTTCTACACTGCGTGGTGGTTGGGTAGTTTGTGGCTGCGAGCACAAGTCGAGCCGCGGCACGCTTTCTGTTTCCTTCTCTCTCCTTGCCCTCCTCTCTCTCTCCTTCCTCCCGAGCTGGTGCGCTCCTCTCTTTCCATCCTGGCGACCGTATCGTCCTGTCGCACCTGCTCTTCCTCCTCTCTCTTCTTCCAACCTCGACTCTCGTGCCGGTATATCGCGAGAACTCGCTCTTCCTCTTTTCCCATCGACTTTCCTTGTCCAACCAACGAGAACGGAACGGATTGGATTTTCTCTCGTTCCCTTTGCATTTCCCCGGTTCCTCTCTCCCTCCTTCCCTCCCATAAGGTCACCGCATCTCCTCGCGGCACTGGAAAAAATATCCCCTCGCTGGTCCAGCAACCCTCTTCCTCGTAGACGGGGATGGCAGGTGCAGTCGGCAGGTCCACGGGAAGATCTCGATGGTGTCTCGTGGGATTTTCAACGGAGAATGAGAAAAGGGCACGGGGGAGGGGCGGAGATGTTCTCCAGGAAAGTTCGATGCGCGTGTTGCGTTGGTGGTTAAACGCGCGGGGGGCTAAAATAAACTCGGTGGATAGCGTGCGAGCAAGAGAAGGGGAGAGGAGAGAGAGAGAGAGAGAGAAGATGACGGATCGTCCCACGATCGGAACGAAATGGAAGAGGACGAGAGGTGTCCGGGGTGAGTCGAGGGTGGTGGGACGATCGAGCGGAGGGACCGGACTCGCGGTGCACCGATCCCCATAAGACTATGGAGCATAGACCGAAGACCATAAGCGTCTTCGAGGGGAACCGCGCGAGTCCGCAAAACGCGCAGAGATTTCAACAGATACTGGAGGAAGAACCGACAAGAACCCCGGGAAAAAGGCCATTTTACAGGAGGCCGGCTCGACTGCCGGGAAAACTGATAGGCAACTTCTCTGAGCTCTCCGCGAATAATAGAAACAGGAAGGAAGCGTCTAATGGTGTAAAAACTATCTCTTCCCGCGCGGGAGAGAAGGGAAGGGAAGGGAAAAGAAGGGAAGGAAAGGGAAGGCACGGGAAGGGAAAGGGAGACCTTGGGAATATTAATAAGCTGGAAAGATGGACACGCGCAAGTATCTACACACGTACGATAGAGTACAGTGGCGTACCTCCGGGGCGTACGGTGGACTGACGGACGTGTGTGCGTGCGTGTGACACTGCACGAGTGTATATAAACTCTGAAATATTAAAGCCACTCGGGATTCGCTGCTGGAATCGTAAGGTTCGTTCTGCGCTCTTTGTCTCCTTTTACTTGTTCTCACCCATTTTCTTACTTTCCTCCCGATAACAATGCTCTACCAGCTATTTCTCACACTGCTCTCTTTCCACAGTTACGCTGCTGCATTTTCCCAACCTTCCGTTCGAATTATCGTTTTCTGATTTAGCCTTCTCCGCTGTATATATTTCGCTTTTCGAATATTTTAACGGGGAAGACATGCAATCCCATGCCGTTTTACGGTATTATTGACCCGCGCGATACGATAAAGGCACGCCGCAGTTATTAGAGATTTTTCTGCCTCTTGTGCGATCACGCACGCACACAAAACTCAGCTTGTTCCCCGGAGATAGCGCGTTCGCGCAACAGAGAGCTAAACGCTTCCACAAAACGTGCCGTGTTATCAACTACTGGGGTAGACCCCCACTCCCGGCGCTTGCTTATCGCGAGATCCGTCATGGGGTTTGGCGAAAAGAAAATTTTGCGAAGAAAAGCAAGAGGAACTGGATCGATCCTCTCGATAGGAAACAAGGTGCGAATTAACGTGGGTGACGGGCAATGGTGGGGGTGGAGGTTGCTCCGATGTATGGAGGAAGATACGAGAGATGCACGGCAAAAGAAAGGGGGCACCTTCGCGAGTGGGAAACTCGAGGATGTGACGCTTTTCACGATCATCGCGTTGTTCAAGCTGTTCACCGAGCGACGCGTGCCTACTCGTGCACGTAGCCCCAGTTTCCACCAGGAATCATTATCAAGGATCATAATATTCAGCTTCTGGCCTGAATATGCAGATTGCTTCTTCGTTTCCGCCAGAATATATCGATCTGTAACGGGGTCGCGCCGATTTGCCTATGGACTTCGTCGTTTCGCTTCCGTCCGAGGGGGTTGGGGGTTGCTGGGAGGGGATCGCCCTCAGCGGTTGCCGGTCATCGACGATGCGCTCCCAGACGAAGGCGTTCCTCGATGGTCGCTGGAGGATGTCTTCACCGTGGGGAACAATACCGATCGTCAAGAACTCGCGGCAGTTGCAGATTTTACCACATTCCAGTTAACACGGTTGTGTGGCGATCGATCCTGGAACCTACGGCTACATCTCGATTATGTGCAAATAGAGCTGTGGGCTACGAAATATTTTCACGTCGGAGAAGCTACACGCCTCTTTTTCAGATTTTGCGGAAAACTAATGGCCGACGTTGGCGGAAGCTGCGCGGCATACCGATCGTGACTCCAGATTGGAGCACGGGGGGAATCGGGAAACGAGAGGGGAAACCGGCGAGAGTTTTTCAGGAATCCGGCAGGTTCCTCGAGGAAGGTTTGCGCGTGTACCGGGTGAAATCACGCGGGAAAAAGTAGACCGCGCGGAAGTAGTCTCGGCGATGACAGGGTCTGCTTGAAATTTGATTTGTCCGAAACATCGACATTTCCGAGACGTCTCGTCGATTATTCTGGCGAGGGTGATAAATATCGATAAAAATCGCGAGGCGAAGCGAGACAGGGGATGGTACGAGTGTATCGGGCCGGTTGTCTCGGGGGCCACCCGGGGTGCAATTAAAGATACCATTTTTATTAGCAGCGGGACATTTTTCATCGATAAATAACAATTTTGTCCACTTAAGCGGCCGCGCAGATGACGAGGCACGAATCCCGAAAATCCTCGCGAAACGTTCTGGCCACCCGGAAACTAATTAATGCTTAAGCGTTGGACTTTTTTATCGAAAGCACCCTCAGCGCTCCGGATAATCGCGATACTAAACGTCGAGGCTATACTCTGAAAATTATTCAAATTCCCTGTCGAAACTCCGCGTGTTTTCATCTTATTTTGCAAATCGAGAACCGATACATCCGGCGCTCTCTCCTGGCCCTCTCGCTAATTGCGCTTCCGGTCCTCCTCGGGAGACCCTTAAATGTATCGGAGGGCGGGGAGGGAAGCGGGACGGGTAAAGGGTAAACGAGAGTGAAGAGCTGTTCGATGATGCTGATTCTGAATGAAGTTGATCCTGATTCGTGATATTAGCTGGTGCGATAAACGTTCGAAATTCCTTCGAGATTTCCTCATTTCACAAATAAGGAACGTCCTCTTTCGCTTAATCCTTGCTGATCACAGCGGGCTATCTGAAATGCTATAAATTTTACGCAGAAGCGCAACTGGCTTATGCGCGATACAAGCGTTTTTTCCGTCTTAAAGAGAAAAGGGCACCGGAAGTAGGTTAAGTGCAAGAGGGATAATTTTTACGATGAGAAAAATTATGTTTTGCGTTAAATATTGGGTAATGGAACATTAAACATAAACTGGTCCACCATTCAATTACGAGGATCAATTACAAGGGGCTAAAATGCGCGTGCGCGTATGTATGTGTAATAAATATCTTTTCAATTACTTATTAAACGCACGTACGCGTTATTGGGAAATTAGCGGTTTTGTTCGATTTGTTGGATTGATAGTTTGCTTCTCTTTAAAAACGAATAAATATGGGTTGTTAATTTGACTAAAAATCGAATTCATCATTATGCGGAGAACGAAATATCCGGGGGCATAGGAGGTGATTCGCGGTGAGTTAGCTCAATGTTAAGTGATCAATTAATCTGGAGATAAGATTTTGAAAGATGAAACACCGGAACGCAGTTATCGGCACGAAAATTCATTATTCTCGACCAGTTAATCTCGACCACTCTTGTCCGCCTTCTTTGTATCTCCATTAAATCTCCCTGGAGTTGCTTACGATGCTATCACCAGGTACCCAAGCCCACCGTGTACTTATATATTACGTGCCAACTCTTGTAGCGGCACTCCAGTTTTGAGAAAATAATCGTCCATACTTGCATATTCGCAGATCATTAATTTCGCAACTTCCCTCGGCGGAAATTGATCCTTACTGACAGAAGTGTAATTTGGGTTAACGCGTGCGTCGAGCCCTTCATAACGATTCTATCAAAAGTGATTTCGACAGACCGATCGAGATTATCCGGCAAAATTAAGAAAAGCACGAAACAACCAATAAAATCAAACGGGTGGGAATCGATTGAACGTGGAAATTATATAATGGCGCATTGTCACGGACATCGCCCGTCCCTCGAGTTCTGGAAATGATGACGTAATTTGCTAAAAAAATCGCTAGTAATTTATTTCAATTAAAGCGCGCATAAATTTGCATGCATAGCGGGAATACTACTACCGATGCCATTAATTTGCAGCTCGTTACCGTAAAAGTAGTCGTGGGTCGAATTAAAACCATAGACCCTAAAAAGTTTCAATAAGCAATTATTCCCAGGCTTTATGGTCTGTTATCGACGAGGTTCGCATAAACTCGCAAAAAAATGTCGCGGACGTACTCCCAGCGCCTTTCTTTTTCGCGAAACTTTCAGAAACTCAGCGAACGAAACGAAAGATTTATGGATTTCGCCACACGAGATTCCAATAAATTACCCCGTTCTCGTTCGTCCAGTGTTAATCGACGTCCGACGCGTTGTTCCTGCGCGTTCGATCCTTGCAATCAAGCTTGAACGGAAGCATCGCGCGATCTATCACACTGACCCGTTCCTTCTATCACCTTTCCAAAATTTCTCGCGACTGATTCCATTTCACACGACACTCGAGGTACAAGAATAGCCTAGAGTGGAGGAATACGCTTGGCATGAGTGGAATACGAGTGGAGGAGCTGTGGCAATGATAGTGGTTACCTGCTGCTAGGCGACTTTGCGATCAATGGAAAGTTAAGTAATGACAGAAACAACGTCAATATTAACTTTCTTAACACAGCGCGAGAAGGAAGAGGAAAGAGAGCTGTTGGTAAAAATGGTACAATACTGGAATTGGTGGTTGGAGTTGCAAGATGATTTAGCAGAGCCCGAAGAGAAGGGGGGCGGACAGGTAAAGAAAAGAAAGGAAGAGAAGAGAAGAGAAGAGAAGAGAAGAGAAGAGAAGAGAAGAGAAGAGAAGGCAAGAGAAACAATGGCAGTGTCATAGGCGAGTATTTGCGTAAGCAACGTTACTCCAAGGTTGTTATTCGCTGATCTTGAGGAAGAGGTGAACGATACCATCAGAAGGAAAGATACTTAAAGACAGCCTACAGTTAGGTAACATGTGGCAAAGCGACCATCTGTCTAGGAAGCGAGGCTCTTCGGGACAGGCTCGAGCCCCAGGAACAGCAACGACATCTAACTTCTTTCCTCCTCCTTCTTACCATGGTCCTTCTCCATAGTCGTGGATTCTCCTTGGACCCCCACCGTGTAAGACGATAAGCAATTACCCATGGCTGGTCCAACTCCAGTATTCATTTGCACACACACGTACAAATGCCCATCCGAAAGCAAAACGTTTTTACTGTTCGCGTGTTTCTGATACACAGCAGCCACTGGTGTTACTTTCTCAAAGCAAGTTGGACCCCTGCTGGACCTCTAATACCTGAGAAGGAGGCCAATTACCTGCTGCTGCTGAACCTACTGTAGATGATGCACGGCAACTTTGTTACACGCGTGTATTTTTTCTTCCAGGTGTTTCTTCCTCTGGTACACCACACGCGCCTCCGCGGAGGCAACGTGCAAGAAGAAAAGTCATTTTCCGCGAATGGTCCAGCAGCGGCATTAGATGACGCACGGCACATCTGCCATGCGTGTATCGCCGCTGCGTAACTCGGAGTGTTGGCTACGTTCAACATTATCGTTAAATCATTCTCTTTTGGGGGAGCCCCATTGCCGAGAGCATCGGGTTATTAGCCATGAATGGACCTCGGGTTAGTCTCGCTTGCAATAGCTCGAAACACTTTTACCATTTTCTTGGCGAGTTTCCTAGGTGCTACGCGCGCGCGCGCGCGCAAACGCTTTGTATTATTCTGCCACGAGTGGAGAATATCCGGCATTCGTCGAACTTGAATTTTAACGCGTAATTGTGAAAGCGGAAGAAATCATGGAATTTGCAAAGTTTCACTTTTGCGACAGGCCGCGAAGTATCCCGTACTATCGGCGTAACTGCCTAATGATATTTTCATCCGTTCCGCCATATTAAATTTGTATTTTATTGACTATCGTACTCCGCGCGGAGGTAATACGAAGAAAATTGTCTTCCGTTCAGCTACCGCGGCGGCCATTGAATCGTGTGGAATTGCCCGGCGGGACCGGAAACCCATTGAAGCCTACGAAGGAGCTCGGAAGTGTGGAAGGTGGGTCGGAAAATATGCGAATGGGGTAAACGAGGTCGATTTGGAGTTGGCCATGCGAGGCCACTGGAATCTAAATTTTGATCTCAAATGAAAATCGCCGGAGGTTTCGAGGGTAGAGCGTTCTCTTCGAGTTCTTCATCCTTGCAGCGCGCTCTTTTCTCGAAGAGCTATAAAGTGCAGCAAAGATCATTAAGTGGCTGACATTTGAAATGAAGTTGTAGCAGACGCAGGCAACCGCGTAAGAAGAACCGGCGGCTTCTTCTTCTTCCTCCTGAGATACCGGTTTCGTGTTACCTGACAAAGCTTCTTCTTATTTCCGATAAGTTTTTAAAACGCTTTAACGATCTGCTGGAAATCGATTCTTCCTGGTCCCACTAGTTTCCCGAGTGCAAACGTCGATGCTATTTGTTTAGAACTCCATCGGGGCTATCGTCGCTTTGTTAAATTCTCAGTCGGTGAAAACTTATTGCTACAAGCTTTCGACAAAGCTGGTCCCAGCGATGCGTACACTTTATTTGCACGTTAACTAGGAACCGACTATGCATTATTCATCGTGTCGATTGAGGGACGGGCCTCTCGATTCAATTCAGCCATGATGAAAATTTCATTAAAACCAGGAGTCACGATCGTATTTTTCCTCGACAACCCTTAACGCCAATATTTTTACGCTGTTTAGTAGATTTTCAGTGAAAATATTTCGTAGACTATGCTATTAGCTGTTTACTTGAGTGATGGCCGGATACGATGATCTTTGAAAGGTGTTAATCATACGAAGTGCCAAGAGATAAATGAACTAACGGAACCCAAGATTATTTTGGGATTAAGAGTACCGAAAGTTTTACGGAATTAAGCGACGGGTATTTTTTGATAAAATTTTATCAGTTCTCTCGTTTCGTTTCTTTGGCTACACAGAAGGACCGCAATTTGCCGTTTGATGTTCTTAGTTTGGCAGCACGTGGTACGCGGTGCCAAAATAGAAATCCTGTTTTTTAAAAGGCCCCATAATCGTAAAAACCATACCGCGCCAACCAGTTTCTTCATGCGTTGATCCCCTCGGGACCAGGAAAAAACTCACAAACTGGGAAACCGGCAAAAATGATATTTGTAATCTCGTAACATTATTTAACTCATTTTAATGATCTTCCTTCCCCTTGCAATTAAAAAAAAAAAAAGAAAATCCAAAAAATACTAACAAACAAAGAAAATAATATTTCTAATTTAATCGTTTATTGAAAAACATTTCTAACTTTCTACTACTCTGCTTATTCTCTTATTTCGATGAAATTGAAAATTCCTTGGAAAAATGAGCATGAACTTTTCAGGAAAATACGGACATACCTTGAAAAATGTAAACTGCCATATCTCTTTAAAGTGTCTTTAAACCATCCAGCTCGAATATCCTGTTTTAATAGAATCTTGAAAATTGATGTACGATCGGAGGTTAAGCGATTCTCTCGTTCACAGTTAATTACCGATTTTCAACGATTTTCCCCGATAGGACTTACAAGTTTAAATCGAGAGATAGATTATCCTGATGGAGCATTAGTGGTTGGTAAAAAATATCAGTAATTATTCACAACTCCTGATATTTCCTATTATTAGACGTAACGGGATGGCATTGCGGAGTAATAATCTTCAAGTTTGGGCGTAGCAGTGGATTAGATTGTATAATTTGGGAGAGAAATGACTATTACAGGTTGAAGTTTCAGGAATTCGGGCATACACACACACACACATGCACATATATAGCGCGGCAAGCTAATTTAGAAAAAGATCAATCAAGACTTAAGAATCGTGTACGGCGCCTTCTAACGTCGCACGTGTCGTCCAGAAAAAAGCCACCGAATCTGAGAAACTCCCTAGATCATTTATCACCTTCCTGGATATTATTAAGCAACGTAAAGAAGGAATATGAACCGCGCAAGATCTGAAAGAGGAAATTCAATTGCACGTGTCGCCTCGCGTGAGATTTACCTTAAAGAAGTATCCGAATCTGACGAGAGCGAGCAAAAAACTTTCTCTAGCTTGTAACATGCAAGTGGCGTACCGCGACGAAAGTTTCCATGGACAAAGTGAAAAAGGCGCCAGCCTTTAATCTTTGCGGCCTCTTGGAGCATACGAAGGAGATCGCTAGGAGCTTGCCGATCGTTGGGTAGGACTCCCCGTGCCAATTCGAGAGCCACTGACTCGTTGACATGGCGGAGCTCTGGAAGAAAAGCTGGAGAAACTCGGGCAGCAGGAAAAGCACACGGATGAGCATGAAACACTTACGGCGTATATGATCTCATTGCCGATCCAACAAATGTAGAAAAGCTGCGACACGGAGGCTCCCAGGTAGATGGAAGATTTCCAGACGTTCGAGTTTTGGCCCCCGACCTGTCATGCAAATCGATGACAACCCGCCGAATGCCAAATTGTCAATGCGTATCGCGGAACTCACCGCGATCGCTTGGAATCCGGTCAAGCAAATCATCGAAGTACTCGAGATCATCTGGGCGAAGGCGCACATGCTGAATAAGTCGTTGATATCCGCTATGATTTTTATCAGTCGCCGCTGATGCCAAATACATTCCTTGAATCGTTCGGTGAAGTCCGCGTTATTCGTTCGAAATTTCTCCCCGGGTGAACGGGACGCGCGCTCCTTCGCTCCTTCCGCTCGTACCTTCGTCCTTCTCCAAGCAACGTCCTTGAAGCCCCAACCACGCGGACTAGGAGGTTTCCATTGAAATGAAAATAAATAATGCCCTCTCGCCCTGCACTGACCTTTTCAACTTTGACCGGAATCCGTAAACATCCTCGTCGATGGAACGCGTTTCGTTTGGGTGACGCTCGCGGGGTGAGTCCTCGCGGTCCTTTTGCCGCATCAAGTTGCCGGTGCACTTCTCAAAATTCATGCCAAGAATCTCGTACTGGAACAGGACGAGTTCACCGAGACTCACGAGCGTTTTGTCCATTGAGACGATGGCTGTCATGCCTCCGAAAACGGCACAAGACTCTATCGTGAAAGCGATCTCGTGCCAGGGAGATGTCCTTGTGTCAAAAGGGTACCTTGCCCTTATCGGTAATTCGCCGTCCTTGGTTGGTACGAAAAATATCAGAGCTACCGACAGCAAGTAGCCCATGATGCCAAACACGTAGAGCAATACTTTCTCACGAAAAATATGACTCTTCAAGATATCCTCTACTTTAACGACTGAAAAAAAAAAAAAAAAAAATAGAAAAGTATCGAAACGATAAGTACCAGTGAGAGCGGCAGCGATGCTCTCTCTCTCTCTCTCTCTCCCTATTGGATTTAACGGACGTCGTTTACTCACCAGACGTTTTGCAGAGCATTTCGGCACTTTGAAAAGCCTGATCGATCACCTTATCGATCCTCTTGCGATTCAATTGGAACATGATTATTTTGAAAAAAACTACAAAGATCCCCGCAAAGACGCAGCCGTCGTCCGTCGCCACTGAAATATCGTTTAGATTCAGGCAGATATCGACGAATAACGTGACGGAGAAGATGAGGATTATCGTTATCATCGTTCCGTTGTACAATTCGTACAATCTTTTAAGCACGGGAGAAGAATAGGAGTCTTGCTTCCAGAAACCGGCGCATCTGTAATTCGTAAACTCGTTACTCGAGCCTCCTTTCCATACATTTTGTTCGATACTTCTCAGTACGCGAGTCAGGCGTGGGCTTACTTCAGCCAGTTGATCTGCAATGCAAAATGATCGCGAAAGACTTTGAGGGAATTGTTTTTGAATTTTCGCGACATGGAAAGTCTCTGTCATTGACAGCCCCAGCTACCGCGATAAGCTACTGCCAATTCGCTGAGCTGTCCGTACTGTCAAGGTGCAGAAGCGATGTACGTATGTACGTATGTACGTATATTCTCTCGAGAAGCCGTTCAACTTCATGAAGGGTCATTTCATTCAGTTATCCCTGCCGTGTTTAAGGAAAGTACAGCCAGATAAATGGCTGAGATTATACGCGCGTTCCCAGAATTACAGTTTTGCGATTGAGCACATGTCACGTCTTTTTGATAGGTCCATCAATATTTTACACGAGGTATGAAAGTGACGGCGAGGTGGAACAGGTAATTGCGAGCCGATACACCACGATGGAACGTTTAATTTAATACTTAGCCGAAGAGTAAGAATAACGTAATGCTAGGGACGAAGATGCAATAGCTAATTTTCCTAAGAAAAATGCTAGAGAGCCTCCTACGAACTTCCTAGGAAAACTTCCTTCCGGAAATTAGTAAATAATCAAGCATGGAAAATCCACATATACGAAGGCTCTTATCGAAACTTGTAGCAAAATCTTGTTATTCGGTCGTTTTCATTAGTGGCAAAAAATTACTGTTCAATCCATTATTATTTAATATGCATTACGAGTGTGATTATACGTATATACATGACATTTTTTGTTGTTGTTTAAAAAAAATGAAAAAAAAAATATATATATATCTTTTCAATATTACAGAAATCGAATCCGGGTCTTCTGCGTGAGAGTCGAGTATTCTAACCACTAGACCATGTGGGAAATTGCGTCATTGGTTTTTCCACAGTAAATTTATACATTGAATTCGATTATTTTGTTTTATATGTATATAAATATGTATTAATTTACATTTTTCTAATATATTTAATTATGTATAAGTATTTTGGATTAAAAAATATAAATCGAAATATAAAAATTAGAAAAAAAAAATTTTAACCAAACATAGACGCGAACTCGTGTCAGTTTTACGCCATGGCAAAGTATCGTCTTTGAGAATTTTATAACAATAAAAAGAATTTTGCAGCTTTTAAAAAAAAAATTGAATAATCATTTTGAATTGAAATTGCCAAAAAGTCTGTCAGAAGTGGGATTCGAACCCACGCCCTCAGAGAGGACCAGAAATCCCATTCTAACTCAGCTTTGAACTGAGAAGGTATTAACCTTGAGTCTGGCGCCTTAGACCGCTCGGCCATCCTGACAGTTGTGAGAGAAGTGAAAAATAATAAATATAAATTACTATCGAATACATTTAATGTAATAAATATTTTAATTATTATCTATTTTATTAATATATTTATGTTTTCACATGAAAAATTATTTACATTATAAACTATTACATAGAAATGCATAATATTTCTTATCAAGAGATATGAAAAAAATTATGAATTTATAATCCAATATAAAAATTAAGAAAATAAACCAATTTATTTTACAAAATAAAATAATAAATTTTAAATAGTTTATTTATTTAATGTTGAAAATAGTAAAAAAAAATGTTTCCGCCCGGGATCGAACCGGGGACCTTGTGCGTGTGAAGCACACGTGATAACCACTACACTACGGAAACTAGTTGTGAATACTTGCTTCAATATTAAATTTTTTCAATCAGAATTCAATTTTCTTTAAAATATTCAGAATTTATTTAAAAAATCTTATTACCATTTATAATTAAACGACATTACAAAAACAAAAACTATAAAAGAAACTAATAGAAACATCGATGATATTATAGAAAATTGATTAATTGTATTTTCTCTCTTCTTTCTTTTTCATTAATTTCTCTTCTTAATCTGGTGGGTGGACATTGAATATAACTTGTGACAATTATGGGAATATAATTTAATTAAAGGAAGTTTTATTGTACGGCCATTAAATTAAAAATTTATTGAGCAATTAAGGATTTATACAAAACAGAAGCAAACCGTCCATAAAGTTCTTGAGTTTATAAAAATGTGTACAGACCTTGACACAATAATGGGTGTTTGGATTCCTGTATTTTGTTGCTTCAAGTGGAATTTAATATCTTTGTCATATCAAAGTACTTATTAGTGTCTATAGCGTAAAAGAAACATTTAACTTTGAAGAAGTATGGATACAAATAAATAATGTTAAAGCTGCATAACATAATATCAATTTATTTATAAAAAATACAATAAATTATATGATATAGAGAGATCGATAAATGCAGTTAAATCTTACTAATACCAATTATAATCTCGCAAATATTTACTAAATTAATGAATGTATAATTAAAACTCATGCTATATTTTATAAACACATAATCACAGATAAAATTATAAATACGATTGCCATAATATTTAAGTTTCAAGTCTATTGATATTTTCCTATCAATATCGTCTACTTTTAATAGATTATTGAACAGGACTATATACAATAATTAAGCTATATTTTGTCAATATCAATGACTTGGATAATTATTAATTTTCTACTTTTCGAATTTTAGATTTTAATTCACGATTATATTATTAATCTATACAATTGATGAACTAATTTTGAATATAGTAAGGATAAATAGAGATATAGATAGTGCGTTTTTGATTTAAATTTAATCTACTAGTTTTAATGACCTATTATCAGTATGATAAAAATAAATTTAAATAGTATTAAGTAGTATTTACTTAAGACTTAGAAGTAAAAAATCGATTATAAAAGTTTGTACATCACAAAAGTTATTTTATGCAATAATCAAATTTTAAATAATAAAAATACGACTGTGGACAAATGTATAATAATATACACGATTATAAGTATCAGTAGAATTACATACTCAATTGTATGTAGAATAAAAATTGAGTATTAACGACAGAAGTTATTTTTGGTTAAGAAAAATGTTTATTTTTTTCTTTTATCGTAATCAGTAGTTTTTTGTATGATAAGTTTATTTCTTTGTCTAGTTACTTTAGTGGTTGGTCCAGTAATTGGAACTATTTGTTTCAATCCCTGTTGAGGGATTCTGGCTGGACTAGCTGCACGAAGTGAAGATTGGCCTTTCAGCAAAGCCTCAACGTCGGCTAAGCGTTTCTTCAAAGTTCGATTCTCTCGTTTGTACTTGGCCAATTCGGAATCTTTATCCAATCTTTCATGACCAGAACTAGATGTTTCTTCGGCAAAGTGCCTGAACATCAAATGTAACTTTTCCTCGTGCTCTCTTTGCATTATAACAATTCTTCTTTCTGCTTCAAGTTTGGTTTGCTTCAAAGCATTTGTCAAAGTTTGTATACGCCATTCTTGAGCTTCCGCATGGGCCTCTAATTCAGCTGTTTGAACTTCCAAATTCTTTGAGCTTTCTTTCAGATCGATTACTTTTAAGAAGTATTTATAAAACAATGTTCTCATCTCTACGTCCGACAATTTCGCCAAACGTTCCATTAATATCGGATCACCTTTCTCCCGTTGCAATTGATTTTCATCGAATATTTTTCTTCCACAAATCATTTCATTCTTATGTTCGATCATTGCATCTATCGCTTCAATTGTCTCTCCGCATTCTAACAATTTTCTTTCTTCTACGGTTGTTAAAGTCCTTTCCTTTTGGAATTTTTCATCCAAGTCGCATTTCTCATCAACCAAGCAATCTCTCGTACGCCTCAAATTCCTAATTTCGTGCCTCAATGCTTCCTTTTCATCGGTATCTGCAGCTCTTTCCAGATCCATTGATTTTTCTTTCAAAACATGATCCAGATGAGAAATCCTTGCGCTAACATCTTGCAAATTCTTTTTCTTATCACAATCGACTCTTGATCTCGTGTTACGTTCATCTTCACTCTCAGATTGCATTTCTTTCAGTTTTGATGCGGTTAAATTATACTTCTCTTCGAGCTCTCGAATCTTCTTTTGATCTTCCGCGAGTTCTTCCTCCAATTGTTTTTTATGTTCTTCTTCCTTCTTTAATTGTTTTTTCAATTTTTCCATTTGTTTTTTTGACGTATTCAGAGAACCTTCAAGTTCTATAACTTTTTTCGCCGAATCCCCAGCAATCTGTTTGATCATATCTATATCCATCAAACGTTTCTCATAATGAATTGCCATATTTTTGTAGAGCTCTATTTCTTTCTTTTGCGCTGATTTTTCTTCCGCATCCTTATACAATGATGCATTTTCTGCTTGTGTTAATTGCGTTCTTGTGTTATAATATTCTTCCTCTAATTTACTCCACTTTCGTTGGAACTTTTGTTTGGCACTTGCTCGATAGTCAGAATTTTTTATCATATCAGCAATAAACTTTTCTTTAATTTTTATTGTTGTTTGCAATTCTTCTATACGTTTGTTTGCTCCATCCAAATCAGATTGAATTTTTTTTACTTGAGTATGTTTGGCTTCATTATTCATGGTTAATGTTTTCAATTCTTTAATTGGTTCTGGAATTTCTGTTGTTTTGATAGCATCGATCAATAAGTCTGGAGAATTATCATTTTTTATTGGTATATTGTCATTGCTAATGGTTTCAAATTTTAAATTATCCAGTAAATTTGTATTAATAATTTCTTTAGTTGTATTATCTACAATTATATTTTGAGTGGGTCTAAAGCTACCGTTAAATGCTAACACTTCATTACACATTTCAGATCCAGGAAGCATAGAATTTCTTCTAGAATTGTTATTTCTTATAGGAATTGGTCTAACTATAGGTACATAATTATTATTAGGATTAGTAGCTTTTGGTGAGATAATTTCTATATTAGCTGCTCTGAAATGGTCTTTTTTAGATTCAATTATTCTATCTGTGTCTATTTTCAATTTATTCATATATTCATCAAGTTTTTCTAAGAAATCAGGATTTTCAGAGCTATCATCACTTTGTTCTTCTTCGTCATCATCATCGGCTTCTGACAATTCACTACCAGAATTAGAATCACTGTTTAAATCATTCTTTAGCTCCATTTGATTAGCAGATTCATCAGTCTTCTCATCAGTTTCAGTAACTTCTTCTATTCTCTCTAAAGATCTTCTTGTATTTTCAGCGAAACCAGGGATACTCGCAGTATCATCACTAGCAATACATTCTTCATATTCTTGTTTCATGCACAGCCATTGTTCAATTTGATCTTGTTCATTGTGAGGTAAAATATTACTTGTCATGAGCTTGGTAAAAAGACCCTCTGCATTAGAAACTAATTTAGACCATTGCGTTGCTGCAAATTCTAGCCTGAATAAATCAGCACTAGAACTGCGTTCCCCTGAAGTTGCAGAAGTCATTGTATCATGCGTTTCATCTCCTGTCTGTTCATCTTCTTCTTCCATTAAATTTGATTGATCATGATTATTATTTTGATAAGTCGATGTCTGTGTGTTATATGGTATATAGCACTGGTGATTCTCCAATAATTGTTGAGAATGAAAGAAAGAAGGCCCATAGTGCATCATTTTAAGTATTATTTAATTTATAACATTTATTCCTTTATTTAAAAACTGAAGCAAATCTGAAATAAAAATATATCCACAAAAACTTCTCAAGTAAAAGTTATTCAAAATAAAAAAATATTACAGAAGCATTTTAAACAAGTATCTTGACATTTACCTTTCTTATCTCTAACCTATCAGAGATTCTTTATTAATCTAAAGGTACTTATTATTTACTTCACAATACAATTATTTTTTAACATTCTATGCAAAACATTTAAACATTCGAAATATTTATTTCACAAATTATATTTGTGAAGCAAATAATTTTCAGGAATTTGATTTTTATAGAGCAAAATACTACGAAGTTGCATGCAGTTATATATATATATATATATATGTGTGTAACAGAGCTTGAGTGCCCTGATGTATGAGTTTGTTACATACACAAGTATAATGCTTGACTATATACCATGAATCGATAGTGCATAATAATCTCTTTAAAAGAGGGAATCCAAAATAGCCACCTCTGGATAAAAATTCATTCAAGGCAAAATAAAGAAAATAGATTTGTTTGATTGATAAATGAAAATCATTATTTGTCATTAATATATACTACCAGTTATAAGTATATATTATTTCAATATGGTAAAAAACATTCTATAGAAATCATACTATGCATTTACAAAATGATGCAATATGCTTTCACAATGAGTTTTAGAATAGTTTTATTATTAATTAAGTTAAACAGGTTTTACGTACTTAAAAGCTTCAAAAGGTAATTATACTAAAGCTTTATTTAAGTTTTATCGAATGTTAAATAATCGCAAGTTCATTTTTTAGAATTGAAATATTTCTTGTGAGTTAGCATATGCTGAGCAGAGCTTCTTCAATGGCAATAACAAATATGCAATTGATAATTTTGAAAATTTAATGAGAAAAGTATGCAGAATATCTTGTAAATGAATAGTTTGGTGCATTAATATTCAAGTAATGATTGATATGACGTAGGAATATGCGAGGAAGGTTTATGACGAGAAGCAGTACGTAATATGATTTTTACGTGTGCCGCGCTTTCAGCTGGTCTCACTTCCGGGATAGTAGAAAGTGTGAATTGACGAGCATTGTCACAACCAAGTATATAGAGTTATCAGAGACTCTTGTTAGTTTAAAGTGACAAAGTGAGCTTTTTCTTTTTCTTCATATATTTATTATTTTCGAACGTTCTAATCATGCATGGAATATTCTCGATGACAGAACATTTATGAAAAGTCAGTTTCATGTAAAATCTGTCAGACGTTGGTGATACTGTTATCTGTAAAGTGAAGCTTAACCTTACCACTAAAGTGAGACTTGTTCTTGGTTCATTAATAATATATCATTGTAAGTCATACTTTTTAATCATTAAATTGATGTTCCTTAATATATATTATCTGTACTAAGAAAAAGTCAATTAACCTTTTTTTATGGAAGTATTTCATGTTAGGTTAATTTATTGATAGTTAAATTACATCATGTACACTATTACCTTTGTTCGTATGCATTATAAAAGAATTATTATGTAACAAAAGGATTATACATTAAATAAATTCTATATTTCATTATTTTAGTTAGAAGTTTTGTTGAAGGTACCGTTATTAGTAATATTTCTTTCTTTGAGAAATGCTATGTTTTATTCATCATTTATAAAGGAAGTTTTTATATTCGTGTCAATTTGAATTTATATGTATGTTCTCTTATTTCTTTTAATAAATCTTTGTTTCATAAAAGAAGATATTTTAGAAGTCATTTTAAATTGATTTATTCAATTTATAGTTAATCTGGAAATTCTAATGCCATTAGTTATAAAGGAAGAATTAATCTCTGTATAACAAGTCTAAAGAAGATGACCTATCGAGTCATTATAATCATGATTTGAGTTGATAGTATATATGTAATTACGTAGTTTACACATTTCAAATTTAGTAAACGATAAAGATTGCTTATAATTTTATAGATTAGGGTTGTGACATTACTTGATAAGGATAGTTTTATAACTATATGAATATGTAATTTGCTTAGTTACTTGTCTTTAATTAAATAAAGATTAAAAGTAAAATAATCCATGGCGAAGGTAATTGTCAATTATCATTATTAAGTTTAATTTGCTTTTTATTAAACTGCTTTATTATTGAGGTTTCATTAAAAAAGAAGGAAAAAAACAGAAATATGCTAATTAAAGAATTTAATAAAAAGAAATCGAAATTCGCTTTAGGCGCTAAACTTCGCAAATCACAATTCTCGAACAAAATGTATGATTTTCGTTACTTAACATCCGTCCGACTTTCCCAATTCGAACGCGAAAGTATACCTAAACAATTTTATGCTATGCTTATATTTGAGAATTGACACAAAACTAACAAAACCTTATTTCACATTTAATTTATTTATTAAATATCATTGTTTTCGGAAAAATTATTTTTTGCTTATTAAAAAAGACTTGACCTACTTAAAAATTCTTATAAAAATAGAATTACCATTAAAATATTTTTACATTATATTTCTATTTTATTTATATTTATAGAATTACGAATTTTAAAAATTATTTTTTGACCTATTAAAGATAACTACTTTGCAACGTCAATTCTACTTTTTCTTTGAATTTCATTTAAAACGGGTTTATCAGCATCACTTGTGTTACTCATTCTTGTGCAAAAACTTTACTAACTTTTTTATTTCAACATACTCTTATTCGAGTTGTACTGTAAACATCATATTAATGCATATGAAGTTTTTAATCATTGATTTGTAGTAAAATTTATTCATAAATCGTCTTGTTTATAATCACAAAGAAAAATTTGTTGACCTTCCAGATAATGATGCTAATAATATTATAATATAGCTTTAATTGCAGCATCACATAGTGCAATATAAGTATTATTTAAACGAAACATATGAAACAAATGAAATGTACTTCAAATAAAATGAATCAACCCTTAATAAATTAATTAAAAATATTTATTTTATAATTTTTACTTGAATGAAAAATTAGGCTCGTCATCCGTAACTTAAGTGTTGATTAATTGATTTTATCAGAAATGGAAAAAGCAGGCATGTCGAGCGGGAGTATTCAACCTTCGGCGCCTCCACCATCGGCGCCGCCGTCTTATGAAGAAGCTATTGCTAATGCTAATCCTCCTAATGCAGCTGCTGTGCCACCATATCCTGTAGGATCAACAGCCATGCCAATGCCTGGAGTCCGTAAGTAGAACTTATTTTTTCATAAAATTGAGAAATTTGTACATTAATCGACGCATTGCTTGAGAATTGCTTGAGTAATCTTATAATTGATTTTTCAATTTTCAGATCAAGTACCAAATCCAACAGGATCAACAATGCCTATGCCAATGCCAATGCCAATGCCAACACCACCCAACTATGCCCCAGCATCTGTTCCACCCACGCAATACAACGCAGAACAAACTTTTTCCCCGCCACGTGAAATACGATACGTTCATCAACACTTAACGTACAGTTTGGGACCGAATTCTGTAAAAATGTCCTGCCCTTCCTGTCACGCGGAGATAAAGACTAGCACAATTTCAGACCATCAAGCCAGTGCGCACATTTGCTGCATTATTCTTTGTCTATTAGGGTTAGTTTCTATAACGTCTATTTTTTAATAAAAGTCAATTTTAATAATAAATATATGTTTATTGTGTTTGATTTGTTTCAGGTGCTGTCTTTGCTCGTGCTTGCCATATTGCATGAGTGCCTTTATGAGCGTTCATCATTTCTGCCCATACTGTAAATGTTACATAGGAACATGGAAAGGTTGATTTTTCTTTACAATACTTCAAAAACTTCCATGTAAACAGATATCGCGTAATTCTATAAAGGCTATATCATTGCCGTGCTTGAAGTACATAATGTTTTTTTTTTATTTTATTTTATTTTTTTAAGTGGAAGATAATCGATACGGGTGAGCATCCCAGTCCAAAATTCGCCCACTAAAACCTACTACTGAGAGTTTTTACTGGCCTCTTGTTGGGATCTCCGTATAGAATTTGTCAGCATAGTACATAATGGTAATATAAGAGAATCGCGATTTGAAGTACAAAAATGGTACTTTTCAGAATATTATGCATACATATATATATACAAATATGTATGGCACTGTACGCTTATTTTCTATAAAGTTTATTCGGAAATTTTTGAAAACAAATTATAACCATTTCAACAAGATTGGATTTTATGATTTAATGGTTATATTAGACGAGAAAATTGTATAAATATGCAATGAAAGGTTATCAACTTTGGATTATACCAGTAGAATTATTATAAAATAAAATCTTGTTCAATTATTGCCAGTATAATTATTGTACTGGTAATTATAATGGTTTATCGGATTATTTTAGCCATTGAAAATACTCTCGATACGCGAATTGTGTTTATTTAGTATTCTTTTTTTTACATTCCCCCTCCAAAAAGTTCAAAGCTTTGTTATAATTTTTTTTTTACAAAAGTTCACTTTTACATATATATATATATATAAAATGAAATGCTAGATATACATATGTGTATATATATACATATATATCTAATATGTCATTTTTAGAATAAATATAAAAAGACACACATAAAAAATAGTATTTTTTTCTCTTTATAAGTAATTTTAAAAAATAATTATAGTTTATAATATCGATATTTATCACGTATAAATTTATTAATCCTTTGATTTATTGTTTATAAAAAGTTGAATTTTTTGATAGATTTATTTCTTTATATATTGTTCATTTCTTAAAGATTTATTAAAGATTTTGTTTATTAAACCAATTGTCTGGAACAATTAGTATATATTTTCGACAGTGGTATAAAAAGAGAGCTTACAGATAACTGACGACTGATTCTGACGACACTAGTCGTGTTTAAATACTATGTAGCGCAGGTGCTTAATTAGTATTTATAGATGTTAATTAATATATATGCTGCACAACCGAGGTGCATCTTGCGAGTTACCTAATTACAAACCTCATTATGAGGAGTTACTGCGCACATAGTAGTACATAACAACTTACAATTAAATGCATTATAAGAAATTTTCAGAGTTCAATAGATGTTCTTAAAAAGTATTTAACATACACATATGCAGTGTGATTTGTGCCACTCAGCTTTTAAGGCTAAATTATTGTATAAATAATGCATATGTGCCATGCCGTATGAGCTACTCAATTATGTTGCTAATCAAAGGATTAAGAAACATTTTTATATATTCTAATGAATATAATGGAGCGAGACAAAAGGGTAAAAGAAACGTATTAGTGAGAAAAAAATGTGCGTTGGCAACAGAAGTCGTCATTCATTGTGTCTGCGTATTCTTATTTTTCTACCATAAAATAAAGGACAGTTTTATATATACTGTACCGTATATCGGCATATTAATATTTGCTTAAATTTTATGTAAACATACATTTAGAAGTTATGGATTATATATAAAATATTTTTTACCTATATCACATCAAAGGTCTTGGGCAATTAAATAAATTTATATAATTAAGTCCCATAAAATAAGTTTATTTTATAATAATGACCTGAATCGTATGAAGGATACATAAGTGTGTTAAACATTTATTTTAATTATATTGTTCAAAAGATCAAAAAATTTTATTTATCTTTCGAGGGAGTGTATTCTCATGATGAATAAAAAGGTACCACCGTATAATGTGCAGTTTGCATTTATATAATCTCATTTCATATAGGTTGTTTGAATAGACTTATTCATGTATGTAATTATATAGAAATTTAATTTTTCTTTTTTGTGTTTTAGATTATACAATTACAGATTCATTTCTTTCTTTTGCAACTTTATAATTAATTTTGTATACATATTGCATTTGATTTTTAAAAAAGTTGATCTATCACTTAAATATATAATTAATATAATTTTCTCGTTAAAATTAAAGAAATATATTTCGTATGAATGTGTAAATGTTTATTGAACTAGTCTTTAGTGCGTTTATTGCATGATTGGTTTTTTAAATTCATATCCTATATTTATACAATACTTTAAAAATAAATATGTAATAAATTGGAGGAACGTTTTAATAAAAAAAAATTATTTTACTGAATACTCTCTTGTTTGTTTTTCATTAAATGTTATTCCATATCATTAATCTTATTTAAAAATTAAGAGGAACATTTTATATCATTTTCGTTTTTGAATAAAATAATTCATTTTGTTTGAAGTATTTTCTTGATAATAAATATGAAAACTCATTGTTAATAATGATTTTCTTTATTGATGTGCGCATACAAGTCATCGAACAAATTCGGTTGATCATATGCTTCATTTGCAATGAAAAAGACACTTAAACTTTATTAAAAATTTCATATACTACAGACGAGTTTTTTGGTTACTCTATGAAAAGTTATGGCTATTTGTCGAAAGTAAGAATTATTTACAACACCGTTAATTGCTTGTTAATTAATGTTATACATTATTGTACTAGTTTTGAAACGCGTGCCATATCAAGGACTTTTGAATTCCTACTGTAACGAAAGATTCTATTCGAGATATTTAAGTGTGTTTTTTTTTCATTTTTTGTATTGTTCTTGATTACCAGAGAATAAAAAAACTTTAAAAGTATTATAGTAGGTAATAATAATTGTCATACGTATAAGGCAAAGTGGTCAACTGTTTTTTCTAAAACATTTTTGACCTTTTGATTGCAAAACAATATTAGTTATAGTTCCTAAAGTCACTTCATTACTTACGTTATTTTTCATCATCTTAATCTAATTATATACCTAATTTTAATATGTTATTTATTATTTCTGTCTTTGTCTGTCCGTTTGTCTGTCTCTCCCTCCCTCTGTCCCTCTCTCCTTGTATATATCCATTACATTGTAGTTACAGTATAAGAAAATTCTACTTATGTAAAGATGAATTTTAGATTGGGGAAGGAGGAGATTGAATTTAATTCTTAGTTCGCTTTCTCTTTCTCTCATTTTCTCACATTCTCTTTCTCTCGTTCTTTCACGCATACACATACAGTATATTGTAGACATAATCACATTGTTTTCCTGCATAAGTATGTTTTTAAATCTTTGCGATTAGTTCCTATCGTATATTAGTTATTTGATTCAGTATATTCTAGACAGGGCAGAGTATGTCAATGAGTTTGCAAATTTTTAAAATGCAAGAATCACGGTTTCTTTCGCAGAGAAATAGCTTGATTTTCCTATAAATTGATAGTAATTGATTAGGTTAGCGTTTTAGTTGAACTACCGTAGGAAAGGGATGGTTTTAATTAGAAGAATTGAAAAATTTATTAATCACATTTTGTTTCTACGCGAGAGTCTCGAGTAGGTCTTGCCCTGGGGGCAAGAATTGCTGTTGAGCAACAGAAGAATATTCTGTATCAATTGGTTTGGTGTCATCGTACAATGCTGGAGCTTCGCAGAGAATTGTAAAAGTTCCTACGATCGATGCTATTGTGAAGATCCACAGGAATAGACGGTCGAGAACCATTGCTACGAAGCCCCAATCTTGATCTTCCTGTTAAAGAAGGAAGATTTAGTCGAATTATAACAGCGGATCTCAGTGACTCGTCTCTTTAATTTCTTTTTACCGCGTTAAATTCATCCTGACGCTGAATGTGATGTTGGATGAACATGACATTGTGAAGAGCTTTCTCTAACTCGAAGGGATATTTTTTTCGTGGAGTTACATCGCTCAAAGATTCATCCAAGCCGGACATAACTGTCGGAAGGCCGTTGTATCCACTAAAACTACCCATGAGAAATCTGTTGTGAGCCGTTGTTGTATGCAATCCGTTACAGCCTGAAAGTGAAAACTGCGTCTGCACAATTGTCTTTTGACGGTCTCATTTGTACACGCGCGCGCATATCTTACCTCCAATTCTCTGATGACGCGCAGAGTCGGGCGAAGAAACGAGAGAGGAAGACTGTTGTGCGGCTGCAGCAACAGCGGCACTAAATTTGCTTTTTTTCGTCGATCTACCTCTGCCATGAATCTTGTGTGCTGCTAAATCGCTGAGGAGATCATCCGGCACTCTCATGAGCAATAGTTTCGGTAATCTCCTAATAAAGATTTTTCTGACCCAAGGGGCCATTTTATGAGTGCTCGGTTTGCGATAATGAACGTTGAGGATTATAATCGTAATTACGACCGATAGCCCAACCAGAATCATAGTAAAGAGGAGATATTTTCCCAATAACGGCAGTGCCAGCGATGTGGATGGTATAATTTCAGAAATTAGCAAGAAAAACATGGTTTGAGATAATAAAATGTTAATGCACAAGGCGATTTTCTCGCCAGAGTCAGCTGGCAGGTAAAATGCCAGGACTGAGAGATAAGAAATGCTGACACATGGTACGATTAGGTTTACCGTGTAGAACAGAGTTTTTCTTCGTAAGGTAATATTGAAGAAAATGTCTGGATAGGGCTCGTGGCAGCAGGGGTAATATTTTTTATGACGCTCTGCAGGAACTCCCAGAATATCCCATTCCACACTTGGGTAATATTCACGGAGATCGATACCTACTTCTACTTTATTCTCCCCCATATTTTGATTAATGTGCTTTAGATCAATCTGTAAAAAACAAAACGCGAGAAGGAGCGTTTATTTTTGTTTGCTATAAATGAATTCCTGTTGCGATTCAAGGATGCATTTACTTGAAAGCCGTCGTACGTCCAAGAGCCAAACTTCATAAAACACGTTTGCTGATCAAATGGGAAGTATCTGACGTCAATTTCGCACGATGATTTGAAAATGGCTGGCGGAGTCCAAAGAACTTTACCAGTGTAGTGTAAAATGGCTTTTGTCATTGTGGTCACGCCATACTCTCCGTCAGCGCTAAAGTCGATTATAATTAGTCAAATTAGATAAGTTAATTACTTAATTAAAGTTGCGCTTCAGCATATTAAAATCAATGGAAATAATGGTATATGTGTTGCATACTTATTATAAAGTACTATGTCAGGTAGCCATATGTGCTCGCTGGGCACATAAAGCTCTGTCACGCCTCCGTACTCCGAAGGGTCCCACTGAAATTTGTGATCCTGCCATTCCTAAAATTAATTTCGCTATAGACACACAGATCATTGATTATTTATAATAGCTTAAAATTTTATCATAAGACTCACGTGCTCCAACCAAACATTAGTCGTCAGAATTTGATCTTTTAAATTCTAAAGAAAGTACAATGATTTTAGTGAGTTTAAGTAAGTCTTAATTGAAATAATAGATTATTATTGATTTGTGATGTGTTTATCCGTTGATACGCACAAGATCAATGAGCTGCGATAGACGAAGTCCCAATTTTACAATGACTGTATCTGTATTATTGGAAACAGGTCGAATAAGTCGATTGTAATTAGAGAGCAGATCGTCATAAAGTCTCTTTGCATCCGGATTGCCATAACAGGCCCATGCTGAGAGCAGCAAAATAATTATTCGAGGTAGCATTTTACCCCAGTTTTGTGGAATCAGTGAAACTCCATGAGTAACATCCTAGTTTCAACATAAAAATTCAAACGATTGTAAAAACTATTCGATTGATAAATTTTCTCTTAGCATGCATCATTCTTCCATTATGTCAATGCTGTAGAATTATATTTTGCTTCGGAATTGAATCATGGCAATTAACAGTTACATTTATTTAAAGCTTTAATTCGTAGATCCAATAATACAAGGAAAGCCTATTAGACACTTTGCACACCATTATCAGTAGAATTATGAGCCTGTTGCGCTAATAGCTTACATTTTAATTTGTTAACCGCCCGTAACCCTTGATAATTGATTAAAGATATGAAAAAGGACCCGAGAGTCTTTTCATTTTCTTGCGAAACGGGTCAGCGAATTTCGAAATGATTTTCCTTTAGATTTTCTGCTCGAGTTTATCTTTCGAAAGAAATTAAAGTTCCCCCGAAGCTTGTGTATCGAGTCGCACAAGGTAAACACAAAAACTTCGTTCAAAGAGCAACAATTACCGAAGTGTATCATAAATTCAACAGCGTGGTACTTGGCTACAATCGAGAGTAAACCCAGAATCAACACGAGATTCCATGAAAAATTCAAATATCAACTAGTGTAGCCAGGTGCTCTAAGTTTTCTCTACTGTCACTGGTTTTCAATCAGCGCACCCGTGTTTTAATCAGAGTGAGCCGTCTCGCAAAAATGAGTGTCTCGAAAAACCGTGAGAAGGAAACGGCGAAAGGACGATGTTTCGTGAGAAGAGCACATTCGGCGAGTGTAAAGCACCATTAAGAGGTGAAAGAGTGAAGTATAATTTTCACGAGGAGAGAAACGAACGAAGGAAGTGGAACGGAGGGAAATGTCCACCAATGAAGAGTTAATCAAGTTGATCAAGAGTGTGATCGAGGACTTCTCCTCGGGAGGGAAGATCCAGGGGTGAATGGGAGTAGCAGAGATGGAGGGGGTAGGGGGGAGGGTGGTGCCGAGAGAAAGAAGAAAAGGAGATTGAACTTTTAATAATAATAATAAAAGCAGAGTGTACAGAGGTTGAAAGTTGTACTGATTGACTGAAGCTCTACGTACATGCGTTCCTAGCGGCTCAGACAAGCCGTAAGAGCTCGACGAAAGTGATGGGTCCGTCAAAAGGTTTCATGATTCAACGGGATCCGTAGGTGATCCGGGATTTCTGTAGGTGCTATCGATCGCGAAGTTAAGAAAAGCCCGGCGTGGCTAGCATTACTGTGTATCTGTCGGAATTAAACAGATGCCGGAAGAGCGTGGAGCAGAAATGACATTGTGTAGAGCCGATGGACCACTGGATGTTGGTACGTGCATCTCGCATTTGCAGGATCAATATCTCATTGCGCGTGCGCCAGCTTGCTCACTGTATGGTGTTGGTGTTCTTCGGGGATTCCCCACCACCTTCCACCCCTTAGACCCTGCGCGCGAGCGCTATCCGCGCAAGCTCACCTTTTGTGCTTGACGGCAAGAGAAAGAATATCTCCCTCCTCCACCACCTCCCCGGAGAGCGAAGCCCTTACACCCATCTCACCCATCTCGGTCCTGAACCCTTCGCACTCTGATCCCGGTTCCCCAAGTCCATACACCTTCACCTTCACCTGGAATGATTAATGCTATGGAACACCATAATGCCAGATCGCTTAACTTCATGAGACCCATACGGACCTGATAAAAACTGTCAGAAGCACGATGTTAACGTTTCTATCGGACGTTCATTCTTCTTTATCGAGGAGGAATATTTCCTTTATCCTTGAAAAATAATTAGGGCGATTAGAGAAAATAGCGATAACGACGATAGATTAGATGCGCGTGACGAATGGTCGAAGGCAAAATTCCATAAGAAAATTAAAGATTTTATCTCGTGTATTAAAGTCTATAGGATAATGGAGGGTTGCGTGGGAGAAAAAAGAGGGCGTCCATTATACTGATTCCGAGAATGATGAATCATTATTAAACGGGTGCACTTTTTCGAAATTTCGAGCGGCGCGTCCATTTAGCGGTATTATGGTTTGATTTTGCGGATACACAGGCCTCTGGGTGGATACGTGATCTGCATTTTTTACAGTGACCTTATTGTTCTCGCTTCTATGGGCTGGATGGGCGTATTTATTTTCCTTTCCGTTCGCTAGCCGAAGCTCCACGAGCGATGTGATACGTTTGAGGGTGAATATCAGGGATGGCACACCCTCTTGTAGGACATCGTTCACATGGGAATGAGTCATGGGGACTCTTGCATTAAAGAGACTCTTTATCTTTCTTCCCCTCTTCGCGCCATCGACATTTTTTAATATCGAATCATCGCCCTATCCCCGTACTCTCGAATATCTTGCGGAGACAAAGATAAGCGCCGTCGATTGCAATTTCCCATTGAAACCCATTGAAAAAGATCGCGAGAACACGCAATTAGTTCTTTGCCCGAGGAATCGTCATTCCGCCTCTTTCTTTTCGCATCTTGGAGTTTCTTGCCCAATCTTTGCGTCGGTGCCTTTGTTTGCTTAATTACATAATTTCATTTTTGCCCCGCTTCTTTGGCCGACGCGCAATTCCCTTAGGATTGAGTTTTTTAAATTCAATCCCTTAGTTGGTGTCAACCTGGCAATTTTTCACTAGGTCTCTCAGTTCTTGCGACGGACAGCAAGCAGATATCTTCCGTCGTATCGACGTTTAAGCAAGATTAATGCAGAGTTTTGCCAGCGGGCAGGATGGCCCATTGTAAACTCGCACATTACGACGTTTTATTCCTACGAACGGACTATTCTTCGCCGTCTGTATATTTTCAGTGGAGCGTCCTTAGTTTCTCCCCGAGCTCGATGATAAACGCGACTGTTTTTCCGGCTCTCCCTCGAGTTGTACTCCGAAACGCTGTGAGAAGAAAACTGCAGCGCCGCTTTCGAGCGCAATCAGCCCCGGGGTAGTCACTCTGTGTATCGTTTGTTCAGGTCTACACATAGCTGTTTGTTTTTTCCCTATTTCTTCATTCAATTTTGCCCCCGAAACTTTGCTCTATTTCTCCATTCCTCCAATATTCCCTTTATAACTTTTCTCCTCTCTTCCGCTCCTCCTCCGTTCTCTTGACCCTCCTCCTTTTCAGGTCCATCAAGACCACCGGGAACTCCGAGAACTCCAGGAAAAGGACTACCAATTCTAGTTTTGTTCCTTTCAGTTCGAGGGTTTTTTGCTTCCGGGCAACTTAATTTAAGCTACTTTAGGCTACTTTATTTATTTATTTATTTTTTTTTGAATAATTTTCACACTAAAATTTTCAGTACCTCTCCTCCTTTGATATTCTCTTTACTTTCTTTCGTATTTTTATTAAAGGCTCCTCTCTTAAGTGTTTCAACCCCTTCCTTTATTCGATGCATTCTCGCTATTCTTTTCTTCGAACGAATCGTTTGATACATTTCTCTCGAATACTCCCTTTTATCTTTTTACATTTTATTACGATAGGGATAATTTTATTATGTTATTTCATCATTTAGCTCGTAACACGACTATTTTCCTGACCCTTCTACGAGTTTCACTGTGAAACACTACCTCAGAAGAAGACTGCAGTACCACTTTTAAGTGCAGCATGCCTTGGGGGTAGGCGCCCTACCGTTTGTTCAGGTGTACATATAGGGTGATTCTTCTAACCTGATTAAAAACATTTTTGTCATAAAACACTCGAGTGTGCGCATCAAGGGGCAAGAATGAAAATATGTCTTGTCCGTATGAAATAAAATAAAATAAAGCAAACGTCTAATCTTTCTTTTTTTCGAAGAATATATTAAAGAGGGAGACAGGGAGAAAGAGAGAGAGAGAGAGAAAGAGAATATTCTACTTTAATTAAAGTTCTTCATTTTAATTAATCAGATAAACAATGCTGTTTAAGCATAAGATTTACCACTCTGACTAACTGGATTTGTTGTTAATCTGAAATGGATGAATGTCTAGAAAAAGGTAATGGGGAAAATAGAAGATTTCGCGTTAAATATGTATGGGAAAATAGTGCGATTTAATTAGAATCACCCAGTAGATGAGAGTGTTTCATTTGAATCATGCGAACTCATACGCACTCTGGTTGGCACCGAGGCGTGTATATGCATACGATGGTACGAGGAATATGGAACGTACTTCTCTCCATCTACATGAGACGTACAAACATACCTGTGCACAAACAGACACGTCTACACGTACATGCTCTGCATCGAAATATATCCTCTCTCTCTCTGTCTTTCTATCTTCACTCATCTCCTCGTACCCTCCACCAGCTCTGCTCTCTTTCTACACTCTTTCAATTTCTCTCTCCCTTTTTACCTCTTTTTCTTTATCTTTTTCTAAAGTGCTAATACCACGACTCGTCTAGTAAACCAGGCGAAATTTACGGCATCATATTTCCGTATCGCGGCGACTTACTCCCAGAAAGAGCACCGGCACAATTTAAAATGCCGAGGAAAATTCGGCGGCAGGGGGATTTCCATGCAATAAATATGCATGCCACTGACCACGGCAAGAAGCGTGCAAGCAGTGCGCTGCAACTTATTATTGCAGTACCCAATGCCCAGCTAAAAATTTTCTCTGTTTAATGCTAATTCTAGGACATTCAATGGCTAAAATTCGTGACTGAATTTTCTCAGCCGCACGAGATAATTCTAGAAGAGTTAAATCTCTGGATGTAAAGTATGAGGAAAAAAAGCGACGAATAAAAAACCATGCAAGCAAATTATTTCTCAAGGATGAGCAGGATTTAGAGCTTTACGAGTTTCGTTATAAAAATAATAACAATTTCCTTTTTGAAACAATAAATTTGCAAGAAGAATGCATTTCAATTTCACGATTCGTGAAAATCTCAAAGTAGGTAAACAGCGACGATTTTTCGTCGATGCATTTGCATTCGCGTGATGATGACGATGACGATGATGATGATGATGATGATGATGATGATGCAAGTGTGGTTACGGTTGTTCCACGGCGTTTTCGAAAACTGCTTTGATGAGATTACGAAACTATTTCAGCGGTAAAAAACGGAGAATCCTTGGTCGTGGTGCGTATAGCCGGGCGAATTATTAATCGGCTACGTAGCCAGGAACCTTGTTTCAGACAGAAGCAATCTTCCTTAATCACTCGGAAAGTTGCCCTCGTGTGGTCGCGTGCTCGACATTCTAGCACGGCGCTCCGAAAAAGAAAATCTTGAGCGAATTACCGAAGAAAGCCGCAAGAAATAAATTCGAGTGTCGCTTCAACATCGTATCATCTCGTTTCGTATGACTTTGAGATATTTTTATGGCGCGTCACTCGCCCAGGGACGGGGTGCGAATATCTTGACACGACGTTCGTCGCATCATATCGCGGACATTTCCTCATTGCTTAATTAGCCTCCCTTTGATCCGCACTCTTTATCCACGTTTTTTCTCCTTCTTTCTTCTCGTTACCCATGTTCCTCCTTCGTTAACCCGATTTTTCAACCGGGGGCGACTCGGGTAATTTCTGGAATTTTCGCCAAAGCCGAGGATCTTATTAAGTTTTTTAATATTCGTCTTTTACACGCGCGCACCGTTGTTATATCAATAGCGCGAGATTTTTGAGTTTCCTCTAGTTCTTTCTCGCGAGATCTGCCGCGCGGAGTTCGAATTTCAGGCACGAGGGAAGAAAATATCGAGAGCGCGAATTACCGGAGGAAGCTGCGAGAAATAAATTCGAGTGTCGCTCGAGGAATATTCGCCCTAACCCGTATCGCGAAAGATTCATTGTGGAGAATAATAGTTCTAGCCCGAGTCACGTAAAATCGCGATAAATTCAGACGTGTCAACGACCCAATAATACGACGGGAAGAAATCCGCGAATTATCAGGAAGCGTGTCCATTTTTCAGCGAATCTTTCCACGTGCGATATGGACACCATCGAATTAACTCGCTCTCTTCCCCTCTTCGCGCGTATACACGCGTCACTTTGCAATTTCAATATTTTTTCCGAATTCCCCCCTCGATCCATTCATTTACAAAAATGGAGCAGATTACTGCGCGAAACTCCGCTTTATTGAAATTTAAGCACTTTTTGAATTACGCAACTTTCCTGTTTAATTACCGGATTAAAAAGGGCTGAAAAAGTTTTGCGGGGTCAGGGGGAGGGGAGTGGGGCGGGCTATGAATATCCAAAGCGAATCTCCAAAGGATTGAATTAACTGATGAGATAAATTCTCAAGTTTGATAGCTTATGTCCGCGGAGATATGACGAAAACATCGTAAGGCCCTCACGGTTTGCGCGCGACCTGGGGATTAATTTACAAAATGGCGGCTTGAAATTATGAAGATCTGGAGCCCCGTCATTCTCGGCCGGGTTAATTGTCACGTTAATAACAATGGGCGCGAACAGGAATTGAGAGCACTGGCAGAAGGAGTGACGGAATAAGGATAAAGAGCAGGAAAGGGAAGGGGTGGAAAGCGTGGAGGGAAGGAGCGGGTGGTGGGGTGAACGGGGTTGGGTGTTGAGAAGACAAGATGGACGAAGGGAGTTTCTCGAGGGTCTCCCAGAACGGAGAACGGCCTTCGGAGTGGTGAACTGGTAATTAATGTAGCGTCACGCATCGCGCAAGCAGGTTTTCACGCGGAAAACTCGGCAGATAAGCCGAAATCCCATTATAGTTTGTTGTTGAATATTCCTGAACGGTTTTCGGGAGCTTCCCTCTCCCACTTTACCGTTGGCGGGCCGAATAATGGGCAGGGGGGTGGTGCCAGAGTTTAAATGAGTGTTTGCGCGCGCTCTGTAAATTATTGCGACCCTTCCCAGACAGCCGGTACACGCACACAAACCCTCAACCTCGCTACATTTACCTCCAGGAAGCCACTGCCGCGCATTGTCCTACACTTTCGTACCTCGCGAATATTCCTTAACCACTTTCACCGGGAATATCTTTATCGTTCTGCAATATTCTCAAGAATGCGGGGGCGGACCGTTTAAGATTCATAGAATATTATATTCCAAAGTCTTTAGCTTTTTCCCAAAGAAACTTGCGAAATTGTATGCCGGCCGATCGATAGACCGACGGAAGATACGCGTGGATCCTCGTAGGGGGTGGTGGTGTCTCCGCTGCGAATAAATTGAAATGGATTAAAGGAAATTTCTTGGAATCGCTGAAACGGTGGGCTTCGTCAGGAATTTATCAATCGGTACAAGTGATCCGATCCGATGGAACTGCAGCAAATATTTCCCCGACCCAACCGAAGAAAGAAAATTCCTCCTTCTCCTTCTCCTCCTCCTCCTCCTCCTCCTCTTGTTTGTATCGAGCAACGAGCGAGTTAGCGAGTTAGCGAGCGAGTGATACCGGTAAAGTGCATCGCCACTAGATAATACATATCGGATTTATTGTACGGCACGATACGCACCACGCGCATGCGCGCGCGTGTGTGTGTAAATAGTCGATATATTCCATGTGGAGCAGGAAATACAAGAAAAATTCGAGGTTCCCCGATGCACGAATAACGACGGGTGCTATTCTCTATAATACTCCGTTAATATACAGCACGATCGAAGATTCCGAGCGGAGCGTACAAAGGAAACCATCAATTTATATGGCAATATCTTCGAAATAGTTTACGAGGCATTGCACGGTGCTCCGTATCCGGCAGGAGCATGCCAATGAAGATAAATTTAAATGCATGCAAGTCCCTTTTTTCCATTCCCAAGCTTCCCACGGAGGACCAGACTTCCCGCATGGCAACCACTCGCTCCAAACTGGCACTCCGGCTTAATTCCCATTAAAAGAAGCCGAACGCCAGAGCGGCGAGCCTCCTTTATTATCAATTTTCCCATAATCGTACTTGCCCATTCGTATTCTTAGCACGCGTCACTGCCATCCACCCCGGTTCTCATAAAATGGCGAGAATAGCGAGCGAAAGTTTCTTTGAAAAATACGACCGTTAAATGGTACTAGGGCCTCGGTGATCTTGAGAGGTGTCCTCCGTGGACTGTTAAAGCTTTTATCTTACTCTGTCGCAGTTTGATGACTGCAGAGACTCGCCAACTATAGAACTACAATTACTTTTCGCTGCGGCATCTAAGCTAGCTAAGAAAAATCCTTGCGTTCGTAGCAACCGTTTAGTTGGGGTTGCAAGGGTGTCGATGGCGTTGGTGTTGGTGTTGGTGTTGATGATGGTGGTGGTGGTGGTGGTAGTGGTGGTGAATCATAATCCATTGATACACGAACGCTACAGACAGCAATTTCCCGAACAGTAGGTCGAGCAGTTAGCCCCATGGAAAATTGTTACATCCCCTTTCGAATGGGGGATCTTCGTGAAGCGAGTGGCTCGTGCGAAGACAGAAATGACTCTTCGGCAAACACATCAGCCATTCCCTTCGTGCTCCGATTCTACCGAGCTGGAACTCCTCCCAACCCCGTTCCTGCTTTACCACTCGATCCCTGGAGTGTCATTCCGGTCCGTCTGTCAGTGACATCATCCGCTCGAATTCTGATCTTTCAGAGACGTTAAAGCAAGAAGCTCGGTCTCCCGGGATAGAAAGACCCGGGCAGAGGGGAGGAGGGGTCGGACCAGAAGGAATTAAAGGTCGAAGACAAGGATGACGACGCCACACTGAAATCGTCGAGCCAACGTTAGAGGATGGCAAGTTCCAGCACCTTGCGATGCCTCGTCGGGTTCCTCTCCCATTCGTCTCGGGACGTAAACCAATTTCCCGCTTCGCGATGTACTTGCGTACATCCGCGATTCTTCCCTCGAATACCGCAATTACCATGCACGGTCAAATAAATTTCTTTCACCGTCCAACCAGACTCTCGACCCCTCTCTCCCCTCGAAAGACATCCGCGGTTCCTCGGGATATGGAACTGTCAACTTTTCTCCTACCTCAAATGCCAGCTCCAAATCTCACGGAGCTTTCAGCTCACGAATATCCTTTTCCACTGTAAGCGTTTTTTTTTTATTTTTTTATTTTTTATACATACACGTTTCGTTCGCGTCATTTCGAAGTCATTCGATGCAAAATTAAGGACAGACCGATTTACCCGCGTGCTATCGACTTGTTCGCTAAAACGCTAAAGTGGCATCGAGTTTTGCAAGCTGAAATCCAACCAACCATTCGTAGGTTCGACGTTCGTTTTACAGCCAATGTTAATTTTACGAGTGAATTAACGGTTGAGCGATATTTTATCGCATCAGTCCTGAGTTGAAATTTAGCGAATAATCTCCCTGAGAAGAGCTCCTCACCCTTCTCTCCTTTTTTCCCCGGTCGCTTTATCTTAATTTTAATTACCGTTTCATCTTCACTTCTCAATAAGGTCGCTGGGCCTTTTATGCATTTCTGATGTCCCGGAAGTCTTATCGCGATGAAAAGATCAGAATGCCTTTCCTTAACTGCTGCGCGGCACCAGCACCAGCAGCAGCAGCAGCAGCGGGAAAATGCGCGTTCAGTATCACACGGCAGCAGAGGATGATGTCCCCGTGGAGGGAGATGTAGTTGCCAGCGTAGCTATTGCAAACGTTCTACCTCGGTGGTTTTCAGAAGCACCCGTTTGTGTCCACGAAGTCACTGAATTCTTCTCGCTGCAAGATAAACTCCGCTACCTTCTCCCCAAACGATCTCTCAAATTTCAACACCCTCCCCCAGCCATTCCATTCCCTCTCCCCCAACCTCTTTTCTTCAATCTCAACTTTTTCCCTCGCGCCAAGATTTTCGCTTTTCGCCCCTGCAGAAATTACAGCATTAGCTTTATCAATCCGCTCGCTCTGTCCTCCTCCTACGCGTCTCTTCTCTCAACCCTGACCTATCCAACCCCGTGACCGCTATCGTCTCGCGCAGCCAAATGAACGATCCGAGTCTCGCTTGGAATCGACGAGGTTTTTTCGTCCACTCGATTCGGCGCGAAGAATCGTCGGTGAAAAACGTGCGGCGGCCGTGATCGCTTACCACGGTCCGATGTAATTTCGCGTGCGTTTACGCGCGTGCACGCGGACGCGAGGAAAACACGAAGGAGTCTCTCCGCGGAGCCCTTCCGGACGGCAAGGATCCGTAGGGGCTGGAAACAGCGGGGGATGCCTCGGATTATTCTTGGATCAGGGTTTTATTCTTGAGCAACGCTTGAATACTCGTTGGATGCTTCCATCTGGAGTGTCGATACTCGAAGGCAGCTTATATGTCTTCCGGATTGAAAACACCTTGGGGAAATACGAGCTGTTCTCGGTGCGTGCCATGCTTCCTTTCGATTTTCACACTCGAGTCACCCGCGGAGTCTGGAAGCTTAAATAATTGATTCCCCAGCTACGTGGTGCGAGAGGGCCCTGTAGTGCCTATTGTATCACGGCATCGCGAAAACCGAAGTTTCCTCGGTTTTTATTTTCGTCAAAAGGCGAGTCGCGTACGAGAACAGCCGAAGTTTTCCGATGAAAACTTTTATCGGGTTCTCTGCCGCCGTCTCCACCGCCGTCGCCGCCGCCGCCGCTGCCACTCGTCGTTCGCATTAGGCTGAGAAAACTGTCCTTTTACTACTTAATGAAAACTCCTGGGAAGACGGGGACGCGGGGCGTCGCGATATCTCCTGACTTTTTTTATCGCGTTCCTCCCCATCATTTGGTCCTGGATTTTATACGAAACCTGTGACGTCATACCGATAGCGCTGGGAATCAGTGTCACGAGTTAGTCAGTTTCTCGGTGTGGCTACGCGCGCTGGCATATCTGCGCACGGACTCGCGTCCGGAGGTCCTTCGTCCTGCCATGAATTATTAATAGCGGCGATTCCACCTGAATGATGTTCGCCAATTGGCGGGGGCGTTTGGGATTCCGCGGTGTATTGGCGGAGACGGGGGTGGAGTTGGGGTGGCGCGCGGGCGATTTCTGTGCGGACCACGTTAAAATCGCGGCCTCCAGGTCCCGGGGAAACGCAACGGGACCCATCCGGAGACTTTCCAGGAATGCCATTTGCCGTGGGCGTCGCAAAACAAGAACTCCACGCACATCCCTCTACTTTGGGGAATCCGAACGTGGCACCGCCACTGGAAATACCGCACACATACTCTCCGGAACCCGCACACCCTCTAGTGCCGCATACTTGGGGTGGCAACCTTCGCGTACCTACCCGCCTTCTCTTCGCTCGACCTTTTCCAAAATTTCAACCCCACCCCCCGCCCCACGCTCTCGAGATCGATCGAGGAACTCGATTGTAAAGCGAGAGCCGACCATTCCTCTCCAATACGATCGATCTCGACCCTCGAGCCACCGCGCGCGTTTCTTCTTTTCCCTTTTGACTCGACACCGACGAATCTCCCGGCGTTGGATTCGACTATTGATTCCCCGCGCTGAAACACGCGTGTTTGGAAATTTCCACGCTGTTTCCATTATTATTAAAGCAAGCGTGCGATTCTAGAAGAAAAGAGGGAGGGGGGGATGATCGACGTTAAATGGATGGCTCGCGCGAGCTGGCTTCCCTTTAAGCTGTCGCGCGGGGTGGTTGCGTCGGGGGTTGCATGTTCCAGGATCCTGAAAGAATCCTTTGGTAGGGACGATCAAGTTGTTTGACTCGCGCGAGAGTTTAAAGTCCTGCCGCCTCATTAAACGTAAGAATGTTCGAACGGCTCCAGAAAGAGCGTCATGGAAACGCTCGGAGGTGGAAGGTGAGCGAGCGGGACTGAAGAAAGGGTCAAAAGGGGGTTGAGGCGCGTTCAGTTGTGTCCGATAAGTTCCTAGCAGCGGATAAGGTCTCGTTTCCCATTGTAGGATCGCGTTGAAAGAAACCGAGAGAAGAATCTCGTTAGAAAGGGGGCGGAAACGAATAAGAGCGAAAGGGCGAAAGAGAGAAAGAGAGAGATAGAGTATGAGAGCTTTTTTCACCCTCGCCCTTCGTCCCTTCTCCGTTCAGCACCCTCTGACGAGTCGACCTCGCACCGTCAGTGTCAGTATCGACTAGGGCACCTCGTGGAGCGAGAACCGCGGGTGGACAGGGTGAGATAGTGGTGGTGGTGGTGATGGTGGTGGTGGTGGTGGTAGTGTTGGGGGAGCTAGCGCAGACGGCGTTGTAGCTAGGTGGGGATGGCAGACAGAGAGAAGCCGAGAAGGGACCGGCCGGCCGGCAAAAGCGAGATGCTAGCACAGGGGTGGTTCGTCGATGCTGCAGCAGACTCTCCAGCACTAACGCCATTGTTTCGCGATATGCACGTCCAGAAACTCTCCGAACTTGGGACATTAGACCAGTAACAACAACAAAAACAACAACAACTGCAGCGGCGACGACGGCGACGGCGACGGCGACGGCGACGGCGACGGCAGCGGCAGCGGCAGTAACCGTGACAACGAATCTCCCGCAGCTTTGTCGCTTCTTCCTGTCCGAGACACCCACCCCTACCGGATTCTCTCTTTATCCCGATGTAATAGCTTCCAACCCCTAGGAAAACCAAAACCGGCTGACCCCCGACAAGCGCGCGAAGCCTACCGTAAGATTTCCTCGGCGAGCGATCGGTTTACAGTAGTATTGTCAGAAATTGTGGAGCCGCCGACAACCCCCGCATTGTCTCCGGTTAAAGTGGAGGATCTCGGGAATGGTCGGACGGGTTCGGTAGGGTTCGCACGAGAGTCCTGTCGGTGCTGCCACATGGCGCGCGCCGTGTTTTGCGGGTTCGCATGAGCTTTCAGGGGCGGCACCTGTGTGGGGGTGGCAAGGGGGTGTAGGAGGAGGAGGGTGGAGGGATAGGCGTCGGGGACGTTCGGGCGACTTCGCAAGTCATCGCCGAGGCGACGCGTCGGGGCTTCCACATGGGTTGGTATTGGCTCCCGGGGCGCAGGGTGGCTTGTGCGGTGGTGCTCTAACCCAAGGGGTGCGGAAGGGTGGGTCGAGGGGAGATTCTAGCAGTAGAGCGCGCGCGAGAGAAGCGGACGCCGCAGGTGGGGGGTGCGAGAGGATTCGAAGCTTCGGGATGGAGAGAGACGAGCTCTCCTCGGAGCAGGAGCAAACGGCGAGACTAACGCCGGACAGAGAGGGAGGAACGGCTCGCCACAACACCCCCCGAAACGGGCAGCGTCAGTGCTAAGGTGGGTTGCTCGGTCGGAACATTGCAAGAGAGAGACACGTCCTGGGAGTGCCTGCTGTGCACAGACACGATTCCCTGGTTAAGGGCTGCGACCGGCGCGCGCGAGAGAGAGAGAGCGAACGAGCGAGAGAGAGAGCGAGAGAAAGAGATAGAGATACAGACAGATAAAGAGAGGGCGAGCAATCGAGTGGGAGTAAGAGAGGAAGAGACAACGAGAGGCACCGGAGGGACGGAAGCAGGGAAACGGAGACGAAGACGAAGACGGGCAAGACAGAGGCTAAGGATGTCAGTAGAGAAGACCGGGAAGCGGGTAGGAGCGAGAAGAGAGTGACAGCTTGGCAAATTGGGAGATCGAGGAGTCCGGAGCGTATGCCGTCGTTCAGACGGGGGGGATCATCGGGAGGCGCGGCACGTCTATGGTAGTTTAGCAGGAATTGCAGGATAAGGAGGAAAAGCAGCTCCAACGAGCTATAGTGCGCAGCAGCCGGTGGAGTGCGGACATCATGAGGGAGTCCGAGTGTTCGCGGTGCCTGCCAGGAACGCAGTGCGCGCCCATGGCGTTCCGGCTGGTCGGCTAGGTAGGGTGGACGCGTTCAGGGCGAGGCAGTAACCCAGCAAGGGATGGAACGAAGGAACGAACGTCCGCGATAAACAAAATTGAGAAAAGTAAGAAAGAGAGAGTGAGAGAGAGTGAGAGGGAGAGAGAGATTCGAGCGAATCGTTAATCGGTCAAGTCCACGAGAAAGAGAGAGAGAGAGAGAGAGAGAGAGAGAGAGAGAGAGATCATCCAGGATATTAAAGTATCGTTGGTCGGTGCGAGTCAGGGTGGCGCAGGTTGTGGGTGTAAAGTGTTGAGGTGCTAACAGTGCGACTCGGGGAAGGTGTCTGCTCTCGTTTAGGTGAATGATCGTCACAGAAGAGGTAGCCGCCCCTAAGCGGCTGGCCAAACGTGCGGGGGCTGATTAGTTGGATGTGTGGGTGCAGATTCTCGGCGAATTCGGCAATTTTGCGCAGAGACCCCAAATGGCAGAGGGGGGTAGAAGGGTGAGCGAGGCTACGGAGTTCCTCGGAGGGTTCGGGGTGTCGCCGAGGGGTTCCCACGGATACCAATAGTAGAGAAGAAGAGGATCGTCTCCGAGAGTCACTGGGCGTTGCGTCCTCGCTGGTAACGTCAAGGTCAAGCCTGTTGGGGGTGTCGGGGTCAAGCGGGTCGACCGGGCTGACTCGGTGAAGTCGCGGCACGCGGATCGGCTCTCGTCGAGCTGCCGGTAGGCGGCAGGAGTCCGCCGGATATGCCCAGTGTCAAGGACCTCCTCCGAACCCGCTTTGGCAAGGGCATGACGAGCTCGCTTCTTCGAGGATCGACCGGGAACCTCGGGAGCAGCTTGTTCGCTGGGAGGACGAGCGTGTCCGTCGCAAGGTCATCGCCCACGTTCCATTCGAGTATCACCACCGAGAGAAGTTGCCTGTTCAGGTTGCCGACGACGACAACGACAACGACGACGAGGAGAGTCTCCGCAAAGACGACGAGGAGAGCGATCGCAAAGCCGACGAGGATGACGAAGACGACGAAGACGACGACGGCTATCGTTTCGCTAGCCGCGGTGCCAATGGGCAGCAAAGGTGCTCCTAGCCAAGGACCCGCGAGACCCTGGTAGCGCAGGCGACCCTAAACCGGAAGTAGCTCTACGAAAAGGCACCACGCGACCACGACGAAGCTGCAGAGAGCGTTCAAGGTCGGTGCCAGTTGTGCCGGTGCCTTCAGTCTTGGTTGTTCCGCTGGTCCTGGCAGCTTCCGGCTGAGCGGACCGCCGGTCCCTGGCCGGCTCTCGCGAAACCATCGAAGCCGTCGACGACGGCGACGGCGACAACGGCTCTCGCGGCGACGACGAGGGGGATATGTGCGGGCGCGCCACCTCGACGCGCCGAGGACTCGGGACTGCTGCGGGGAAATCGGCTCGGTGCACGAAGTCCTCGTGCTCGATCCATAGGACGCCCGGAGTACGGTAGCTCGTCCTTCAGTTCCGCCACTCCGAATCGACGCCCGCGGGCAATGTGCCCACCCGCCGAGATAGCAACGTGAGTTATCCTCCACTAATAATTCCGACTAATGCTCAGACCCTCTCCTCCTCCTCCTCCTCCTCCTCCTCCTCCTCCTCCTATCCTCGAAACACCATCGACTTACCTTTTTACCTCCACCCTCCACACCCCCTCCTTACATCCTGTTGATCGATTAAAATCCTCCTCTGTCGTTTCAAACAACAGTGTCTCTGGCAGTGAGCTTTTTGCAATTGTGTGTGTGTGTGTGTGGGTGTAAGAGTGATACGTAGATCTCGGAGATAGCTAGGAATGGTCTTGGTCGCGCCATATGACCTCGGGCTCCGTACGTGGCCGTTAACACGAACGCCCCAGGATGCTCCAGGACTGCATCGACTCTCCCCTATTTATGCAAAGCGTCTCATTCTTGGTTCCTGTTTTGCTTAGAACTATCGATTCACCCTCGTACTCCCTCGATTCGGAGTCTTCTTAACGTTTCAACCCTCACCCACCCCCCTACCCCCGTTCTTGGTTGGTGTCCTGGCGATTTCCGCGAGTTTAATGGTTTTCCAATTTCTCGAAATGGTGAGCGATGAGCTCGTTCGTCCCCCTCTCCCGCCCTGCTCCTCGGGGGTGCGGCAGCTTTTAGCATCGCTGAAAACAAGGGGGTGGAAACGTTGCGGTCGACTCCAGCATTTTTCCCTCGGTAACTAGAATTTCTTTGCAGCGCGGAAATTAGCGGTGGGTGGCGCCGGGCACTTTAAGTTTGACCTGGTTTATTTAGCGGTTTTTAAGGTAGACAAGCCAGGAGGCCACACAGGCCAGGTTAGGCCAGGTCAGACCCAGCGGAGGGCGTGTAGCGTCGGAGGGCCAGCTGTTCCGAGTTTTCAGCATCCGGGCCGTCTAGACTTCCGCCTGGGTCGCGTGTGACCTAACCCTGTCCTCCTCGTGTTGCCTCACTGACCTAACCAAACGTACGTCGGCCTTGACGCCGTACGTCGCCGCGGATGTCTCGCCGCGGGCTTCGCCTCTCTGATTTTCGATCAAAGTTAATCGCCGCCCTGTCCTGTCCCGATCTAACCGGGTGCATACCCGCCTTGATAGCTTCCAACTTCAAAGCCACTGATCGGTGCAACCTCCTCGAAAATTGGGCAGAACTCTCTGAAAAGCTCTCTCCCTCCACTCCCCCCCCCCTTCCACCCTCCCACTTTTCCTCTTTCCTGCCTTCCCTATTAAGATGCTAATGAAATTGAAAACAATTTCCTCGGAACCCTTTGACGAGACTGAAGTAGCACGCGAGGCTCATGGAAAACTGTCGTGCGTTTTTATCGCGTTAGGCCCACCCTGGAAATTCCCCGGGTCTCTCTTATGGGGTTTTCGCTGCAGAAAGCAGCTTACGCGTTTTCTCGACGAGAGGGGACGTGGCGGGATCGGCGATGGGATTCGGAGAATCCGCGCGAATTACCACCGGCGCGATACACTCGAGGAAATTTCACGTGAAGCAGCAGGGAACCACCCAGCGGCAGCTTCCCCTGGAATTCCTGCGGTCTCCGTGCTTCCTGCCCAAGGAGAAAGGATCCTCGAAGGGATGAATCGAACCGTCGCTTGGACTTCCCATGGAAAATCCATCCATGTGTGCGCGCGCGTCTCTTTCACTCGCGAGTTCATGGGTTTGCTCTTAAATGTCGAGGAGGGGGGTAGTGCGGGGGTAGGAGAGACTGATTGGAGCACCGGAAACAAATTGTTCGGCATTAGAGCTGTATCGGATAAGATCGAATGTTTGGCGAGCGCTGATCGCCGAACAAAAAGCATTTCGAAGTTCAATAGTGCAGCGTCGAATCGCGAAGCGGACCAGAAGCGAAACCTCAGCAGTTTTTGAGAGCGGTCAGCTGCATCTCCATGGAAACCCGAATCGGCTGCTCGCTTTGGCAGCGTCACTTTTAACCGGAAACGCCGTGACACGCGTTTGTATTATCGTCGTGAAACTCATTTCCCCTCTTCGGCGCTGAAAAACACAATCGATTGAAAAATTTCACCCGCGACTCTCGCAGGGGGTTGAGAGGGGGGAGGGGGAGATCCTGCCGCGAAGATACGATTCTTCCACTTCCGGTTCTCGCGCGTACTCGCGGCAACGCTAATTTTCCATTATGGGGCTAATGTTCGATGTCGCGCGGATTTTTCTACGCTGACAAATTTCATTGCACGGAATTCGCGACGATTAACGCGAGGGAGCGAAGCTCCCCTTTAAGTTTCAAGCAGATTTTCAAGCAAAGCGACATAAGCACGCGCGTTTAACGCGAGACCGGCTATGTGGAATTGGAAATAAAAATTCGCGACAAAGTCAGAGGCACGGGGGGCGTGGTTTGACTCGTGTCGGGAATCTTGTTCTGGCGATTAAAATCAATGGAGACTCTTCTCCATTAAACGGAAAACGAGGCTTTAATCTTTGTTTTATAAATGATTTTTTTATACACAATGTTTTAAGCGCTGCCCGTTCTAAATCGACGTATTCATATAACCTTTGTAAATGCGTACACTGCAGCGCGACCTACTTCCATTAAAAATCGCATACAATTGTTGTATTCTGGCATGTTGGTTAACGCCGCTTTCCCCATTTTACAGGGAAATTTTTGCAAACACACAAGGGTTCATCCGTATCATTATAATTTTTAATGTATTTCTATGAAGCACCCCCGGGCTGAAATGACTTTCAATATTCACGTTTTAATCACTTAGGAGAGCTTTTTCTCCTGTCTTTTATTCCTTCCTCCTCCTCTTTTTCCCTTTCGTTTTTTTATTAGCGTCTTTTACTTTTCATTAGCGCTGAAGCTTTCTGAAATTTATTTACGCAAGGATTCTCCTTTATACGCGGCTCTAACGCACACAACTTCCATACGGGCAAGTGGAAACAACTGGAGCTAATGTAAATGAGATAATTATACGAGGAACCCTTTTTACGCGATACTCCTTTTTCAGCCTATTACGTAAATATTCATGTGAAAAATATCTAGCATCTCTATCGTTATAAATTAAAGACCACGCGCTCTCCATTCTTTCACGTCTTGTTAACGCGTATGTACCAATTCATCCGACTGTTCTTTTATAAAGCGTGTGCACGTATCACGCTGCTGCCGCTGCTTTGTCCATCCAGACGAATAAAACGAAATTGGAGGACCACCCTCCGAAGGAAAACAAATCAACAGGGTGAAAGATAAGTCGCCTATCGACGTTTCCAATGAAATTATGGGAATGTAAAATTGATTATGAGATTTTTTCCCAAGAAAATGGATTCGGATTGATTCGGCTCCATTGAGGACCAAGAGAGAAAGGGATGGAGGGTGGGAAGAAAGAGGGAGGGGCGGGGAGGGGGAGCAGAAGAAAAAGAAGAAAACCAAGAGGGAGGGCTCCGCCCTTTGAAAGCTCTCTAGCGTTTCGCGCGCCTCCGGAGGAGCTTTTGGGTGGCTTTTCTCCGAGAAAAGTTCGGGGAAGGAACCAATTTATCCTTCGCAGCGAGTAAAGACAGTCGAGAAATAACCCACGGGCGTATTTAGCTTGGCGAATCGCCCGAGAGATCCTTTTCACTCGCGATAGCAGGCCAATTCAGTGGCATTACTCATATTTTTTATTAGCAAACATCGGGGCGGACTACTAAAGAGAATCAAATACACTCTCGTTCGGTTCAAGTTCAATTCTCTTGCCGAACGCGAATCTCCTTCGCTGACAAAGATGAATCTTATCGCATCTCCCCGGGCTGATTCCTATTCAAAGGATTGCCTTCAGAATTCTGCTCGTTTATTCGTACTCCCGTCGTTTTTATAATTAAACACAAATAGCCCTGGTTAAGTTTTTAGTCGATTCATCCAGCCGGGCAGGCTGCGAGGCATTACAATCTGCAGTAATAAATCTAGGCTTGCACTCGCTTCTTTCCGCGGTACGAGCAGGCTTTGAAGCAAATATTTAGCCAAAGAATAATTTCACAGTAGTAGTAGTAGTAGTAGTAGTAGTACAGGGCGTAAAATCTGCATGAATAAATATATAGCATGATGTTTTCCTCGTTGAGCAGTAGGGGAAAGAGAAACGAGGGTGAGATGGGGAGGGGGTGGGTGGTAGCGGAGAGAGGATACACTCGATGGCTCGAAAGTAGAAATTTCTGGTTTTGATAATCACGGGACATTTTGTCGATTGCAAGAAGTCCCATTAGGAGGAGGAGGAGGAGGAAGAGGAGCAGCGTCACCCCAGTCAGTTTTCTCGCCTAGAACTAACGCCGTAGTGATTTAGTGACCGCGGGAATATATTGATATTATTCAAATTTATGATCCACCTGACGGGATCGGCTCCGGATGAAATTTACATTGGAATTAACGTCTGTGCCGACACTATCCAGGATTCCAAATTCGCTTGTCGATCATTCCACCCGAAGTCTATCGCGAGGAACCCCGTGTGTCTTTCGCCCTCGCGACTCGAGCTTTTGCTCGCACCCTCTTTTCTCTCCTTTCGAGTAGGCGCCAAAGACAATCGACAAGGAGAACCGGCAAGATCGCCGGATAATTTCAGCGGGGAATCTCACGCTCGCTCGGGAGTTTATGAATCAGCTGACCGAATTTAGGGGGGTGCTTTTTGCTGCTATTCAATTTGACAGTATAAGATTACTTCCTCTCTCTCTCTCTCTCCCTCTCTATATCTATCTATCTCCTCCCTTGGGAATTACGCAAGACGACGACACCGCGTACTGGGTGCATTAAGCGTGTCAACCGTCAGAGTGTCTGCGATTAATTTTCGACGAGTGCCTCCTCGTAAAATCCATAATGCCAAAACACAAGAGAGCTGTCGCTTGATAATGGGAAATTAGCACTAAAATTTAATTCGCCGGACGTTTACGACGTCGACAGATTTCTGGGAGCACTTCATCTCTCGCTGTAAATAGAATCGAATCGCTGGCGATGCTGCTGGACCGTGTGCAAGGGGTGTGGGGTGAGGGCGGGGGCGGGGGTGTCAAGTTAAAAATCGAGTCGTAAACGAGGAGTCACCGCGTGTTTGCCAGCTTCAGACTCGAATCGATCTGTCTCTCCCTGCCCCTCCCCCTCTCCCACTTCTCTGTAACATGCACACATACCAACGCACTCTTCCCTGAGCTCTCTTCATCCCTCTTTATCTTTCCCTCCCTTCTTCCATCCCCCACTTGACTCTCCAATTGTATTTTCATCGGCTGTTGCCAGACACTAACCTGATTAACCGCTCCATATAATTTTACGGTAGTTACAAGTTGAAGAAATAACTCTTCCCTTCGCTAGTGGCTGTTAAAATACAGGCTGTCTGGCGTTATGCTTTGTCGCCTTTATGTCATTTCATTTATGTCCATCTCTGTGTTAGGTTAGCAATACATTAATGCTTTATTTCTTAATCCGTGGCCTTTGGCGCGCTCGTTCCGCACAGTTCTGCTTGAAAATATTTATCATCCGGCTACGAGCGATTCTTTCCCAAGCCTTCCATCAGAGTTTACAAGCACCATTAAAGGGTATTATCCGGCAGGCGGCGGGGGTGCTACGACGGGGTGGTTGCGGAACTCGACGAAACGAGACCACGTCCATTTCGAGTCTCAAGCATAGCGTCCATCCACCATATTTACAAAGTTTCTCTCCCCCCCCCCCCCCGCCCCGCCGTAGCCAACGATATATTTACCGCTTTTATTTGCTTCTGTCCGGCGTCCATTGCTGGTAGGCGTCCGTCCTTTCATAAATCAATGCTTCATCCTTTAATCCAGGATCTTCGATGTTACATTGGCGCACTCCGGATCACACAAGCTGGAAATATTTGGTCGTTGTTCTCAATGGACTAGGCTGTACTTGTTGTTTGCGGGGGTGGGGGATGAACGGGCGGAAAGTTTGCGTGTGGCAGCGTTTAAGGGGCGTAGGATAGCGGAGAGGGTTGGGCTTTTGACGAAACGGGACCAGCGCGTTCATTTCCATGGGCCCGGGTTTGATACCGCAAGATACCCCGACCCGACCCAACCCTACCCCCCTGCCCTCGCCAGGTATATTTGCTGGGTGCGTCGTTGATCGTTTCTCGTTTGGCCGCGCGCTATCGGGCCGCCATCGGACTCTTATCTGAAATGCGAATCTGCCGGTGTCAGCTCCGCCGAAAGCGGAATAAAAGCGAGGTCCTCCTGCTCGGAAAACGGGGGTTAATTACGGATATTATATCGGGGGAATTTATGAATATTCAAAGAGCTCGCTTTTTCCTTGTTTGTTCAGTAGCCGTGCGTCAGCGTGGAATCTGTCATAAAAAGAAATTAGCGGCGGCCGCGCGCGGGACGCGTTTCGTTATATTTTCGCGTCGCTTTCACGCAAGAGAAAATATGTAAAACTCGATGTGCCGGCCGGCAAACGTCCATTATCCAAACGCCACATTTCCACGGACACCCAGTCCGCCGCCATTGGAACGCCGTTGGCTTACGAACGATCCACTGCTGCTGCTGCAAACACTGAAATAATAATAATATCGTCCATATCGAACCGGCGGCGATTATTTCGCGACCAACCCCCCGTTCGTCGAGTACCCCTTCGCACTTCCCTCGGCTGTCTCCGGAAAAACTTGCTGATTTTCGACCTGGGATTGCCAGTAACTTTTCGAGAAGAAGGTGCGCAGGGGGGAGAGAGCGGTGGATTCCGAGCTCGGGAAGGGAGGTTTGGATTTTCCTTTGATTCGAGCACGGTTATCCCGACTCCACGGTAAAGAGGGATGCTAATTCTCGCAAACGCACACACACACACATACCACGGAACTGCACGCCGTACATTTTTCATTTTGAGGTCAATGCGGGCGAGGGAGGAAGCTGCTTTGCCCCCGGAGTGTCAAGTGGCCACGTTGCACTCGAATCCAGCCCGGCTTCACTTTCCCTTCTTCGCGGCCTGTGGGATAAAGCACTTTGTAATGCAAATGTTACGAAATAATCCTACGGCCCTCGGAGTCCGGCGGTTATTAAACGGTGGCTGTCACTCGTGTCAAGAGGGATGAAAGCTCCGGAAAGAAGCTCGAGGATCTTCCCTGGACCGAACGCTCGCTTCTTCTTCTCGATTAAAGTTAATAAAGCCATCGTTATTACGCGCCAGGCTTATTGCGCAATGCTCCCTGTAATAATAAGTGCTTTAACGGCATTGTCCGACCTTATACTTTGCGGCACAATGGTCAGCAGTGTCTTGCTTTCCCTCAAAGGAACATCCTTATTTGTGTCCGCTCGCTATTAATCTTTCAGTTAGCCTCGGGCTGCCCTAATTATCATATTCCGTTGTACAAAATATCGGTTCTCTGCATAATAACGTGTCATTAAAGAATTATTACCGTTAGTAATTACACTGTGAATAATTGCTGTGCCAAAATAGCTAACTCGATACATTCATGCATAACGCGCGCGCGCGCGCGCGCACACACACACACCTGTCCACGTGTGTCGCATGAAAACGTTCGCCAAACGACGATGTTCCGTTTGTTTTGCAAATATCGTCAACGATTTATCCCGCGAGTTTCGCGAAAATCTCCAACAGTCGAGTCGCGTGGTAGATTCTCGCGATTCTTAGGTGGTAGTGGGGGTGGCGGTTCTCTCGTCTGTCTCTCATCGCACTATGCTTTATCAGGAGATTTTGTTTCTTTCTTCTTTCCTCACGTTTTCACGATGAGCCACAGCCGATTGTTTACCGAGAGATGAATTTGATTCGAATCGCGCGATAAAGCTGGCTGGCTGGTATCGTGACGCTTACGTATACCACGAGCTTTCGAGAAATTCGATTTACCGTGATAACGGATTTTAGGGAAAATTAGAGTGTTCTCGCTTAAAGCCCGGGACGGAACGCTCGTCGGAACTTTACAGACTGGGGGGTGGGTGGGTTATTTGGGGCGTTAATGTTTCAAAAACACGACTCGCCTACGTAGACTGGAAGCACGTGCATTTGTTGGATCGGGGGGAGGGGCCGGCAGACAAGGTAGAGAACTGGCAGGTAGAACAGACAAGATCCGCATATCTGTGCTAAATCCTAATTACTTGTAAGACGCTTCCGTTTCCATGGCTGGAAAGTTCGAGTCGTTGGATTCAGTTGCCGCGTGGCTTTAATGGCGACTCAGACTGCGGGGGATGTCCCTTTATAGTTCCAGCCTGCCGATAGTATTCCCCCGGATCGTTAAACGATTCCAGACTTTACGTATCATCCATAATCGGACATCCGGAATTTCAGAAATTCCCCCGGGAGTAGGTGGACAAACATTTTCCTACGTCCATTACGAGGGGAACTTTCGTTAAACGCGAAAAAAAAAGAAACTCGACGGATCGTCCCGGTTTCCCGGTAAAACCAATTTAAATCGTCGAAACTCGAGCACCGGAGCGTTTCCTCCTCCTCCTCCTCCAACGCGTACGAGTATCACGAGCTACCACGGTACTTCTGATTCGCGGGGAGATTCCAAAACTTTGGATTTTTTCCAAGAATTCCAGGGGTGGAATCCCGGCGAGATTGAGATTTTCGCAAAATCTCTAATCGCGCCGGCAGTACGAAAAGTTTCCTATCCCTCACCCCCGACGTCCCTATTGTCGGAGCGAGTGGATTAAAAAGTAATTTGATCGTTTTCTCAGTTCTGGGATTAGGTGTAATTTAATCGGCGGTACACGGACTCCTGGTGTGTCCGGGTTGCGGAGTCCGCAGAAGCGCCGGTGCTAATGGGCCAGCTTTAAACCTCGTTAAGTACATTCGAAACACAGGATAAGTAGCGGAATATTAATATCGTTCTTAGTGCCTTTTAACCCAGGCGCACCATCACCCCCACTGTTGTGCGATACACTTTGATAGCCGATATCACTCTCGCTAACTTCGGTTAATGTTTAAAGAGACGGGAGCGCAGCATCAAGCGCCGATCTCCTGATAAGGGAGAGGATAGTAAACAGCAGCAGCAGCAGCAGCGGCGGCGATATATAGCATAGTTTGCATTACATAGATTGCTAGTCTAGGAAACATCGGAATTGATTGAAGTCTAGGAACTGGGTCATCAATTCTATTTATTATTAGAGGGCTCTGCAGGTGGAGCGATGAAAAATTCTCGTTAGGGTAGACTCGTAGCTGCAGCTACGTATTTGCAATTAGCGCGAAAATGCAGGGGGATGAGGGATGTAACGAAGGCGCAAGTTCGATCGCTGGTTCGCTCTAATACCGATGGTGACCTAGCGCGCGTGAGAGAAACGGCGAAAAATATTCGTCTCGAAGCTGACTGCGAGAGCTATTGGCAAACTTCTTCCTCGGGGCTTGTCGTGTTTGCTCGAGACTCGAACGCTCGAACGTTTGATCACGGAACCCAAAAGATAGCTGCAAGTTTTCAGCGGAGCTTTTGCATGGGTCCGATAAACTTGTAAGAACTACTTGTGTAACGACACCGTTGCACCCTCCAACTTCCTCTCTTCTCTCCCATTGAAATATGATGTCAAATATTTTTTGCCCCTTCAATCCGACGTCCCGACAATTCCGAGCTCTCCGGCCCTTTCCGATGGGTTCAAGTTCGCCGGAGGGTGGAGGGTGAAGGGGGTGGGGGAGGAAGGGACGATAGTCGTCGAAGGTTCCCGCGATTTCCTCCAAATTTAAAAGTGCACTCATCGATATCAGAGATTCCCCTTTTCCGGTTATCGACATCGAGAGTTTAAGGGAGGGAATTATATCTCGAGCGGCAGTTCGGGGGAGGGGGGTGGAGAGTTTTGCGCGAGACTGGAAAAACTCGAAGGGCTCGAAACCCTCCGCCTTTTCCCCTCGGTCCCGCATAATGAGCTTAAATAATGGAACTGCGATGTTAAATGCAGCTGGCAAATGTAGCGATACACTACCCCTGTAGCTGGATGGTTCGATTAAAAAACGTGATACTGGGGCTTTCACGAGCGAGCAATGTCGATATGAATGAGGCAAAAACACTCTGCCAAATTAAAAAAAGTGGCAGCGTTCCAGCGCCCCGTACTCTGGCACGAGCAGCTACACTTTTGATTTCTTTTCTTCCGCTCGACTCCCGGGCTATGCACCACCACCACCACCACCATCGGCTGAATTATTCTCGGAAAATTCGGACCATTTTTCCTGCCTGCATACCCGTGGAATCTCCAATTGCATTTGTCTTCCACTCTCTCGTTCCCTCTCGCCACTGCGCGTCGAAATATTTAAGGGCGAACGTTGCACCACCCCCCCGGGAAGATCCTCGGCGCCCCCGAATCCTCCCCGGAGTTCGCCGAATTTCGTCGGCTCGCGAATAAGTTAGTCGACCAAAATCAATAAGATTAACCGGAGACGCTGGACCGCGACGGGGGATTTTTCCGGAATTCCACCAGGTCGAACGTGGAACATCTTCTCGGAGGTTTTCGCAACAGCGACCACCCTATTTATTCAAGGAGAAAACTGTTATTCTTATCAAGTACCACGGGGACACGATATGTTCTCTCTCCTATATTAGATTCTTCGTCGGGAATTCCCTCAGCCTGTTTTCGCAGGGTTGTGACGACGGCGGCGGCGGCGACTCCCCCGAATATATTCGGCGCCGACCAACGATTTCATTTGAATGCGTGTACACCGTGTACAACTGAGAATCCGAACAAGAGAATTTTCTTCGCGACCACAATTTTTTCTTCGCTACTTGCAAATGGATCGGTCGATTCTCATCCACCCTTAATTGTCATCGGACTTTGCGTATTCACCACCCCATTCCGCGCGAACCGCGAGGGTTGGCGCTAGGAAGGGGGTGATGGTTCTCGCGCAAGAAGAGGACTCCTCGCCAGGGTGCCGTCTAAGATAGGATTCTCCGGGTTGCAAAAAATGCGGCGGCGGAGAGATTTATCAATAGAAACTAAGTCCTGCCACGGGGGGGTCGTAAATAGCTCGACAGAGCTGTCGCTTGACTTAAACTCCCGATAGACCCGTTACCCACCGGGATCGTTCATAATTCACATCCGATTTCAACAAAGTTCCCGAACTAGCGCGATTTGCTTAATACAGCTCGTGTCCTCTTTTCCCAGGTCCCTTCGCGACTCCGCACCCCCTCCCCGCACCAACCCATCCACCGATGCGCGGCATCTTCTCACCCTAATTTCAGCGGGCGAACTTTTTAATTTCATCACTTCGCGGAATCGCAACTTCCGGATATGGACCATCCAAGGTCTCCTTTTAATTTCAACCCCCTTTCTCCAACCCCCTACCCGGGCTTTGCTAGAGTTTGTTCTCTCTCTCTCTCTCTCGCTCGTTCGGTACCACCGATTCTCATCGTGTCGGTTCTTCTCACCGTCGTCTCTCCTGGAACTCGATCGTTCGATTTTCGCACTTTTTACCAACATTCGTCACGCTCGAAAAACGGACGTTGCGAGAATCAAGAGAGATAGAGAGAGAGAGAGAGAGAGAGAGAGACAGAGCAAAAAAAAATCTACGCTTTTCCCAAAAGAGTCGATCCTTGGTCGTCGGGGGAGTTTTCTCAAGTTTTTAATTCCGTCGTTGATTTCGGTCGCGCGGAGTCCGGAAATCGTGGGCGTCAACTTCTAGATAAGGACGTTACGGCTGTCCGATTCCGTGAGCTTGCCGAAATAGATTTTAGACGGGGTAGAAAGGGAGGGAAGGTTCCGCGCGACAATCATAACGAACGCCGTCACCGCCTGCCGAGTTTTCATAAAAAAACCGCTCGACGCTATATGCACAGTCGAAAGTATTCGCTTAAATGATTTTAGCGTAACTTCGCGCTCATTGTCCCCAATTGTCTTAATCAAGGAGCGCCGCCAGTCAAGCGCTAACGCGATTTCGCGATAAATGGCGTTAAACCTATTTTCGCCACCCCCGGCTCGAATTATTCATACGCGCGTTATTGTCGCTAATCCCAAAACTACTCGGCTTGCTTATTTTCCGCGAATTCTTGGAATAATCCCGCGGGATAGAGGGGCCGCTATCGGCAAATCGCATTTTCCGCGATTTTTCCGCGGCTCTCCTCGGAGCTGCTCCGTGGCCTCGAGCGGTGACCCTTCGGGGGTTGGTCGGGGGTGGGCCGGAGCGATTTGCCTGGGAGAGCAACGCGGCTTATGCATTTATCGGCGAGTGTCCTACTTATTCATGGGGAGTTGCGCGGACTTTGCCCAACTATTTCCCGTGGCGTTCGCTGTTCCGGCTTGTACAATCAATTTTCTAACGCGTGTATTGGTACTCCACCGGTACGGGGAGACTCCACGGCTTGACACGGCTCGCACCCCGAAACTTTTACTTACTTAAGCGCACTATGGCGCGCACACCCACCTCCGTCCCGTCCCGTCCCGTCCCATCCCGAGGTAATTTTAATTCACGAGCTAACGTCGGGTCGCTTCTCTTCTCTACCCTCGCTGGAATATTAACGACTCGACGAGTGAACGGGGTTGAAATATTTGTAAAACTATGCGCGGCGCATGGAACTCTCGTCCCGTGCTCGACCCCCCCCCCCCCCAACTCCGTCCATCGGCAAACTCGTGACAAACCAGCCGCGGTGGTCTCGATCGACCCGCGCGATTTCCATGCGGAAAAATCGACGAGGAATCGGCTAAAATCGGCGACCAATCGACGCTCGGCGCCAATTCGAAAGAAACGCCGAGAGAATCGATCGGCCGCGATGCGTCGAGATTACTCGGTTAACGGCTGGTAATCTAACGCTATCCCTAGATAACTCGACGGATCGAGATAACGCCGTTATTGACATAATTTCCTGGCGAGGAGTCCGGTGTAACGTGATTAAGTTGAGCCCCGGCACGTCGCAGCGGCCTTTTTTCTCTCCCTCGTAATGCGATAATAGGATTTGGAAAGTATCTTCCAATCGGTAACCGGCGTACAAAAGCGGCCTTTTCAAACTGACATTTTTCATCCCTTTGAATATAGAATGATCCCGGGCGGAGTCATGCAGACTGGTCTTTTTCACTCGGCGTTTTTCCGTCCTTCGATCAATATCGGGGCCATCAACGAACGCGAATGCTTTTGTTTTGTCATTATGACTATAACTCGTCGCTGCAGCCTGTAATGTTGCGTCAAACGCGGTTTTAAGGGTTGCCTTTGTACCCCTCGCGCGACGGCCGATTATTCGGCGCTAATTATTTGACGAATCGCCCGAATCGGCTAATCAGCTCTGCGCCAATTCCATGAAAAATCCGCTGATTCTTCCGCGACTCGCCGTTCGATTTTTGCCGTTCGTTGTTAATGCACCGCGCGCCATTTTCCTTTGTCCATCGATCAAACGGTCCGCTACGCGCCTAGTGATCGGCGGTAACTTTCGAGGAAACCCACCTCGGGCACCGGTGTAACGAGAGCGTTTTCAATTAGCAGTGACGGATAAACTACAAAAAGTTTTATTAGCGTGTCACGCCGCTTGATAAATTGGAAAAACATCGGTGTCATAAAGGGGGTGCGAGCTGTCGGGAAGTAAATTGTGTCAGGTGAGAAAACGGCGGCGGCGGCGTCGTCGTCGTCGTCGTCGGTTTCCGGCGGACCCCGAGGAGCCGATACCCCCGGGAGATTCCAGCATCCATAATTTAGTCCCGATCTCAAGTTTCCTTGTGCGGAACTCGCACGATTTCTCGACGACCGCCGCGTCCCTCTCTCTCTCTCTCTCTCTCTCTGTCTCTGTCTCTCCTGAAGCTCCCCCAATGACGGCGCGATCCTCCTTCGACTCCATCGCGAAACAAGTTCAGGATTCTCTCTGTAAATATTCCAATAAATCGGAGAAAATCTCTTAGAGTCCAATCTCCACTGGAGCGGTGGGTGCAGCAGCACGTTCGACGAAGCTTCTCCTTCGTCCTGCAGGAGTTTCGTTCCTGCAGAAATTCACCGCCTCCGCCTCTTTCGTTCGCTCTTCCTCCCTCTCTCTCCGCTTCTCTCTTTCCGATTCTCCAGCAGTCTTCCCCAGCTCCTTTTTCCTGTTTGCCCCATCGATCGCGTTATTCCACTCTGCTCTAGAGCCAATTAGTCCCATTTAGCCCCGGCAACTTGGGCGAGTCGATGATGGGTTCCGGCGAGTAACAATTCCGTGAGGAAAGTCAAAGCGAAGCAACATATCGGCTAGCGTTAAATTGCCGCCGAGTCGTCGAGCGCTCGATTTTCAGGCTACTCGACTTCCGATTGCAATCGTATCGTGTAAGCAGTGGTAATTACGTCTGCCGCGAAGTACTAGCTGGCTGAGGGCTTCCTTCGCACAAAGCGACTGCCCGTTTTCGGAGCTAATAGCTGGCTAATGTCGCCTAATTAGCGAATAATCGCGCGACGAGCTCCTTCTTGCCGCTGCCGACGGAGGGGTGGATACTTTTGAACGATCAACCGAGTAATCCAGTTTGCTCCTCCTCTTCTTTCGCGCTTCCGTCATTATTGGCGAGTACATGGGGGAGAATGCGTGGTGGCGGCGGCGGCGGCATCCCCAAAGACACCTTGGCGGAAGTGGAGGACATTCTTCAGCGAGGTCTACCAGCGAGACAGTTTCGCGCCTTGTGCCATAACCCTCGGATGGAAAGTTCCTTTTAATTAAGCCAGTTTTCGCAATATTTCCTCCAGACTGTTTAAGCTCTAATTATAAGCTTCCTGTTGCACGACTTGCGCGACTTTCGAAGCACATTCCTCCCCCCGTGAGAGCGGCCTGACCCGGCATAGTGGAACCCTCCTCCAGCTGCCGCCTCCGCCGTCACCCCATTCCGTTTAGCTACCGCTTTCAAGTCCCAGTTAACATTTCGGATTAACCCAGTTGTTCATTTCGACAGAGAGGAACGTGTCCCGTGGTTTTCTCGCGAGTCACCGAAACTCTCTCGTCGCTACTACCTTCGCACCCGGGGAGAGCTTCTCGTTCTTTCTTCTCTTGTTTTTGCCCCAACGCAAACTCAGCCCTTCGTCCTACCGGGAATCTTGGAGAGAATCACGCGTGAGGGAACGACGTAATTTAATTGTTGGAACGACTTGCTTTCGGTTGCCCTCACCGATTCCGATTCCGATTCCGATTCCGACTCTGATTCTGATTCTGATTTTGAGGTTTCTTTACCGTAGTAAAGAACGTTTCCCGAAGTTTCTTCCCGTGCGTTGGATCGAGGAAAGTCGGTCAAATTCCATTCTATTTGTCGAGAGATTATTTTTTGGGCGAGCAGCTTCCTCTGTTGATTCTGCGTGAAATTTTCTCACGTTTTTGTTGGAAATCCGAACCAATCGGCCCACCCGAGGCTTATCTGCCAGGCCAGGAATACCACGTTCCGGGTATAACCCAGTTTTCTGGATCTGCCCACTTTTGAGATGTCAGCGTTTCGCCGTATGCCGCCGCTGGTATTACGCCACTGTATCCGTAGCGTTGCGTTTTTGCTTTTTCAACGAGTTCCCATTTCAGGGACTTCCTGAGATCTTCGTAGTACCAGAGGGTCCCTCCCCTCTACTCGTCCTCGGTTTTTCCGGATGATTTCAGCCGGGAGAAGGCGATTGGCCACCAGGGTGGTCGTCGGAGGGTCCAGGAGGCGCGATTTATTCCTCGGTTGAGAACCCCTGAACTTCTGATTTTCCTCGTTTCCGATTCCCCCGCTACGTATTGCTCTTTTTTCCTCGAAGCCTTTCCAGCATACATCAATCCCAGCGAGTATAGCGTGCACCGGAAGTCACGTTCATACCTGGCGAGCGATTTATTTTTCTGATGAGATCTCCGCCGGTCCCTCCCCTTCTCCGTTGCTTCTCATCCGTTTCGCCATTTTCAGGCCGGATCAACCCTCGTAGGTCTTCCACGCGCGTGCATTGTACACTTGATCCTGTTTCAAAGTCCAGCATTCGTTTATTTTGCTGAATTTCTCGCTCGCCCAGTTTGTTTTTCCAGTTTCATCGCTACCACCGACTCCTCCGACGAGGACCCCTGTCACGACTCTTTGCAAAGCGTGAATAGTCGAAAATCCAGTTGGAAATTTACCGCCCTATCTCCGGTAGTGGCGAATATATTCGGAAAACTGATTCCGAAACATCTGGAAGCCAACTCCGATGAATTAGCAAGATTCGAGCCGCGCGTTATTTGGAAAATCATTTTCCAACCCAACGATTTTCATCGAGTCGAGCGAGTCTCGTTCTCGCGTTCTTTCATCATCCATTTCCATGCGTGTGTGAAACGTTTTTAGCATAAACGACCTTGAAAATCTCTGGGAAAATCCGAGGAGAATCGAGTCTCTCTATCTCTCTCTTTCGTTCGTGGGGTGCCATTCTCGTTATTCGGCCATTAATCCCTGGCGCGAGAGTCTCGCGGAGAGTCTCGGAGAAACACGTGATTTTCTTGGACGGAGCGTGAAAAGTCTCGGGGGAAAAGCATCCCGTTTCCTCGAATTTACGGATTTGCCAAACTTCATTGTTCCTGCAAGTAGGCGTAATCGAGTTAACGCCCGGACGTCTTCGTGCGCACGTACGTGTGAATTGCTCGAAAGCTAACTGAAAAAGTTTGCTCGCAACGGAGACGAGGAGCAACGCCCTTAAAAAGAGGGAAACAACCCTCGATGGTTTGACAGGGGGAGGGTAAGGGGTGGAAGCGCGGCGTTGCGCAGCGCAGCGGCCGCCGCCACCGCCGCTAGCTCATTGTTTCGTCAATTCCCCGATATAACTTTGCCGGAATGATCCAATGAAATCGCAAAGTGTGCCGCATTCGAGCAAAATGCGCGAGGGGTCGTTTTTATTATTCGCCTGTCGCGAAAACTCCGCCGATTCATTCTCCGGCGCTCCATACTCGGCGGCACTTTCCCTCGGAAATTTCCCTAAATGTCCCTTCTCTCCCCGTGCTGGATTTACCGCTGCCGCCGCCGCCGCTAATCACCGATTAGTCCACTCGGTCGAGTGAAATTCACCCCCGAAATTCCATTCCTCCATGTTACTTTCGACGATCTCCTTGAACCGACGCCATTTCCGTAAAAATGATTTTTCCGCAAAAATCCTTCCAGGACTTTTCTCGGCCTGCCGAATGGCAAATTTTGAAAGGATCGGAGATTCATCGATTTTTTTCAAAAACGACGAGGACTCTCTGTTATTTTCCCTACGAGAAAATCGACGAGGTCGCTTCTTCGAGTTACGAGCTGCGGTGAATCTGCAGTTTTTCGTGTTTTTCACCGACGCCGGTCCTCGCGTATCCTCTAGTTTTGCGCTATAGCGTAGTCGCGTATTAGATTTCTCGACTGTTACGAGGCTCCTCTCTCTCTCTCTCTCTCTCTCTCTCTATAAGCTTACCAGCAGCAGTAATAGCAACAGCACCTCTAATTCTCCGACACGAGGCTTGATCGAATTTCCAGCGTCTCACGCCACTGGGCTCTCGGCTATCAATGAAAGCGGACACTGGATTAAACGCTGCAAGAAACACCTGCCGCGTTATACCAATCAAAATATTAGCCTACTTCCGGTGTCGCCCTCCCTTGCGGCTTCAGTCGTATCGCGTGTTCCCGTGTGTTCAACCGGAGAAGTCAGTGGCCTCTCAAGGACCGCCGAGGATATTATAATTTTCCAAATGGCTCCTGCGGCTCCTAAAACTTTCCGAAGTAGCATTTTCGAGAAAAGCAGTGGAAAAGCGCGGCTCGCTCGCGCATGGCCGATGTAAGAGTGGAATTTAGGCGGAAGCAGTTTGTTTCACGGCGGTTTCTTTTTAACCTCCGGCATCCACCCTTGATGGGTGTGCATTCTTCCGAAAAGGGTTACTGATAAGCTTACGACGGTAACGCGACTGTAGAAACGCTCCCATGTTTATTCTAATTGTATTCCTCGTCTCTTCATCCTTTCATCCCTTCATCCTGTCTGGACCAGGGTGGAAGCCTGGAGAACCGAGCAAGGAGTGCCGAGGAGCTCCGCTCCTTCCCCCACCCCCCTTCACCTCTCACTAGCCATCATCGTCATCCTGGAAAATCGTACTGGTTTTTCATTCTTTTCAACGCGCGCGTTTCTTTGTTTTTTCCTCGCGAGGAGAAGTTTCTTCTCGTCACTCGGCGGCGCTAGTTTTGCCCTTCCTCTTTTCTCGTCCTTCTCGCTGCGCGGAGTTTCCATCTCTCCCTCCTCTTTCCGCTCTCGTTCCAATTCTCCTTTCGAGTTCTTTCCCCTGAAATCCGTGTTTTTCCTCGGTGAGTTTTTCCCTCCTGGCACGGCTCGCGTACCGTTGCTCTTTTTTTTTCCTTCTTTTCTCTCCGCCGGCTCGAACGAAATCTCGAGGATTTCAGGATCCCTAACGTTTGCTCCCCCTTCCGACCGTCTCTCCTGCTACGATTCCTCTTTATCTTTATTTCACAGCCCTACGCACGGTCCAAAGTCGAGATTACGGACTCCCTAATTACGGCAAGTACATTCCGGTAGGGTTGCAAGGGGTGGAGGGCTCTGGGACAGGGAGGAACGGAGGAGGTGGGGGAAGAAGATCAAGAGAGCCAAGTTCCTCGGACGAGCATCTCGATGAGCTTGCTCGACCTCGCACGAGAGGCCTTGGAGCGAAACGTTAACGACGCCGACCGAAACGGATCGATGGCGTCGAGAAATCTCCCCTCTCCATTCCCCGCTGCTCTCTCCCGTCCCTCTCTTTCTCCACCAATCACTCTTTTTTCACTGACGAAACAATAAAGCCCCATGGAACCGGCATGTCCGCGGCAGTTTCCCGCAGTCACCCCCCTCCCCTCTGTGATCGTTCGGTTTCCCATCACACTCCGCGTTATTTTCCATGATAATTTCAGAATGCATTTCGCACCTTGAAACCTTTGCGCCAGGAAACGCGTGACGCGGCTATTAATTTGCGCCAAGAATATCGGATTTGTCGAAATTTCATTTCCTGCGAAAAGCAGCTTTAATTATTTTCAGTGCCGTTTAAACAAATAAACAACCTACGTATGAATTCGTGACAGTCGCAAAGTCCGCGTATCATTTGCAAACGATTTTGCACTTTGTAGCGGCAATAAATAGATTATGGCCCGTGGAATGGAACTCGGTACAGTTGAGTTACATAAATTCCGACTTCGATCCCGCAGTAAAATTCCCGGCGAACTTTTTGGCCCGCTGCCGCGGCTGCGCGAACATTAACGGAACGAATAATTTCCCACGTACACTCGGGCGAATTTACTTTGACGCCGCTTTTTCAGCCACGAGCTCTTCGTTTCTGCACGAAATCCAATGGGTTTACGTTAATTATTTTTTATTCACCGGCTGAAACTGCCTAATTTTCGCAGCGGCAGCGGCAGCAGCTGCTTCTCTTTAACCGGTGATTCGCCTTTTGTGAATAATTAAAGACTCAAGGTTATCGCGTGCATTTCCTTCCTCTTTAAAGAGATTACTTTAGCGAGGCGTAGGGCAGTTGGAGGGGAGAGAGGGTTGCCAGGTCTCTCCAAAGAGGAAACACATGCGTGGGGGATCCTCTTTGGAGAAAATTTTCTCGCGCCTGCAAAATCGAATTTTCCTAACGTATTTCAATCCCATCATAGGAGTTAGTGTAGTGCGGGGTGGTAAGCCCCCGGGGGGGAGGGGGAGGAGGAGGTGGACACAAAAAGACCACGAGGCAAACATGGAGAGTGGCGGGCAGTAAAGCGACTATGGTTATATCCCTATACCCTGGCCAAGCTGCTCTCGCGTATTTGCGGCAATTGTGGCCATCGCCGGGCAAAGGGATGGAAAGGGATGAAGGTTCGCAGGATGGAAAATATCCTTTAGCGGTTCATCGACGGCGGGGGTTTTGATAAAACGTCTAGAGTTCGTCTGAAAATGTTCCAGGTCCACTCGTTATTTTTCCACTGAAGCTTCCGTTTCGACGATTGCACCCTGTCCCTTCAACCAGGAACAACCCCCCCCTCCCCCCCTTTTTGCTCTTCCTCCTGGAACGTTCCAATTCAGGAACGACTCTGCGGAACCCGACTAGCCTTATCGTGGATTCCAGGCCATTGTCCAGATCGTGGCTGTCCGTGCATAAAATACACACGCTCGCGCACACACGCGCGCGCGCGCGCACACACACACGGACATATCCTCAGTTTTGGGAGGAGCCGTGGAACGGGTCACCGGCGTTTCGTAAAACTTGGCGAAAAGCTTGAGAAAAATGGAGGCTGGGCGATTGACCCAATGACACGCATCGATTGTCAGTGCGCAGGATAGGAGGAAGCTATCGACGCATATTTAGGGGTGGAGGGGGAGGGGTTATCGAACGATACGTCGCCCTTCTGAAAACGCACAACGGCTCGCTACCCTCTTTTCTCCGCACGTACACGGGGCGCATTTCCCAGAGCCACTGTCCTTCGCAGATAGCGCTTAATCGTTTCTCTAATATCGAACACGTGCTTGCGAACAGAGGGGAAATCACCGGAGGGTGAAATCGTAAAAAATTCTCATATACGATTGTTATTGGTTTGTCGCTTTTATGAATCTCTCTCTCTTTCTCTCCCCTTTTATTCTTTCATCGGTGCGTAATGAACCACAAATAAGATAAAGAGTGAAATCTACGAGAGATGCGCTTGTCTACATTTTTCCAACCCCCGTCCTCCTCTTTTCTTTGATTTTTACGCAAAGTGGCGAGCTCTGGATACGCGGAGCCTGCGCTCCCGCAATCTTCTGTCGCTTTTTGTACTTGCAATTTCTCTAACGCTTTAAAAATGACGGAGAGGGAAAAGTTAGAGAAGGAAGTCGTTTTTTCTCCGAGACCATAAATTTTATTTACAATGCTCCCCAGTTTATGAGACGGACCATGGAAATTTACGGCGTTTATGCAGATCTCGCATAAAATTTCATGGAAAAGAAAGTGGCGGAGGCATTCGCACAGTGGTACAGCTAACGGTTTTCGCTTTGCGCGCGCGATGCAGGGTGAGAAAATGAAAATGAATTTATTATATTTGCCTCGAAAGAGCCGTGGGGCAATATTGACATTAACGCGATACACCTGTTTTCGACCGTGCTGGTATTTGAACGAATAACCGCGCTCGTACTTATTGTATTTTTGAGTCCTATTAAAATTTTATGGACTAGAAAGTGGCGGAAGTTTCCACGTAGATGGCGCCGACGTTCCGATGATGGAAAGGCGAGAAGACGAGGAGGGTTTGTAACCGGAAAGCAGATATTAGCGAGCGGGTAATGCGAGGATGCTGAAATGGACGCAGCGGACGAAGAAAGCAAGGGGTGATAAGGGGGATGCGCGAGAGAATTTTAAAATGTTATTAGCCGGCCGAATATTTCTGAGAGCCACCACTGCAGCCCGGCGCAAACGTCTGGAAAAAACTCGACAGTTTTGCGTGGTGCTCGCGCGAACCATTTAAATTAGCCATTTTCAACCTGCAACACGCGAGCCGCATGCGTAATTCCGATTAATGCGATGAATAAAGCGCGTACAGCGTGAACTGGCAAAATCGATTGTTCGTCGAAACTCCCTTGTCTTATTCGCATTCCCCTCCCTCCCCCCCGTCCTCGTCGCCCTATTGCTCTCTCGGTCACTTCGCGAGTAAATTGGGATGCGCGATTCTTAAGAATCGCGTGATTCTCGAAAATTGAGCGATTCTCTCGAAGAATCCGTGAAATATTTGGTTGCGGGGAGAGGGAGGAAATCTATGAAATAAAGTTTTGGCGGTACAGGATGGGAACGTTAAAGATTCAAAGTCGCCATTGAATCAATGCATGAAATTTCTAGGGAGTGATGAAAAATGTATCTGCGAAAAAGGAGGGTTGTTAGGGGGCTCGCGAGATCGTTGGACCTTCACCAGGCTCTCTCACAGTAATTAAGCATAAATTTTACTACTCTTCTCTCTCCGGCAGGGAGATGATATTGCCTTTTTATTCATAAAATTGCCGGCGGACCAGCTGACAAAATTCGATATGCAAAACTTTGCCGCGAAAAAAAGCTATCCGCTCGGAATATTGAATTCTTCGGCGAAAATGCTACGCTCATTTGCACTCGCCGTGCAGGGAAAATCGATTAGCAGTAAAATTAGGACGAAAAGTCAAGACCCGGAAAAGCGGGCCGAGGGCTCGCTCGACGGTGCGACCATTTTACATTTTCTTTTTTTCCGCCTGCTTACCTTCCTTTCCCCCTTGATTTTCCTCCGCGAGCGAGCGAAAGATCGAGGCAAAACACAAAAACCTTTTGTAAGGGCCACCTCGTCGCTCCTCTGCTCTTTTCCCTTCCCTCGTTAAATTTCTGGGGAATCTCTGAAAAATGTAGGATTTCACAGATTTATCGTTAGATATTTATTACTGAAACGAGATTTCACATGAAATGCTTCATGCATACACATGGATGAGCGACACAGATGCTCCTATTCGATTCTGCCGCTCTCATCTTTTTATTCCTCTTTTTTTTTTCGCGAATCCCTACGAATCAAATCGTACCGCAGCTGTGACCCACGATTGAGTTCCGAGTTCCACCCCTCCCCCGATTCCCTTTCCGGCGATAACGAAATATACACGATATGTGCTCGAATCTAGTAACATAAGCAGTATGCAAAAAACATTCAATAACCAGAGACCGAAACTTCGCTTCCCCGCCAACATTCGTTATCGTTTACCGAAAGATTATCAGAGAAACATTGGCAAAATGACTGGCTCAAGACTGTGCGTTCCTACCTTTTCCCTCTGTTTATCAGCGATTCTACTTTATGCCGCACAAACTCTATTATAGGCTATTGTTGGATTCCTGCGACGTCAGCGACTTATCGATGGAAATCCAGTTTTCCTCGCCAAATTCATCCGTACCCTTGTGTGCGAACGTGACTGGGCCTTCGTTCGGGGACTAAATAGTTCTTGGTTAAAAATTGCTTGTTTGCTTCAATGACGAGATGCGTTCCTACACATTTCCATATTTGCTCGCGAGTATTTGCAAGGTTAGATCGCTAAACGCTGGAATATAAAAATTCCAATAGCGCGCTTGCCGGGCTTGTTTATTTGTTTATGGGGGTATACTCGTTTGTTTGGAAAAACTTTGAGAAAAACTCTCTGACAGCGAGGCCACGAGATCCACCTGGAAGTATCTAAAAAAAAACTGAATATATCGAGTGGGGAACGTTTTCCATCATGCTTCGCTCGCAAGTTATGGGCGGAGAGCGCAAACTGCCGAATTTCCCAAGGTTTGTTTTTTCCCCCGTAAACTTGCGCGTTTCCAGGCAAAATGATACGGGTCTCTTATTTTTTAGCTGCCCCGCTCGAGTACCAATTTTCATTAAAACGCGATAAGCACGCCAGAGAGGGTTTTCATGTAGGTATAACAATACCTAAAATATACCGTTGTCAAGTATCACGACCGTGTTCCTTAAATTAAGACGGAAACTTTTCATTCCATTTTAGTCCTCTCGCATAAACTACGCGCCACCCCGTTCTTGCGCAAACATCTCTTTTAGTATTCGTAGACACCGAGGTTTGTACCGTACTCCACTTGATTAATTCGTAATTAAGAAACCAGGAAGAAGACTTCTCCCTGAGAAAATTCTCAGTCGATGAGCGAACAGTCTCCCTGAAATCAAGCTCCTTTTACTTTGGAAGCGGCGACCATGTCCTGTTTTCCTGAATTTTTTAGACGATCAGGAGTCGCACCTCTAAGCACACTTTGGTCAGTCGTGCGTCTTTCGATACTTAATTCCTAACTAAGGGAAACATTGAAAGAGTAATGATACGAGGAAACTTGTTTCCAACTGTACCCCAATGTGCCTCGACTGAAAAAATGTTGATTTTTCGAGGAAAAAACCCCAGGGATTTTTGCGGAAAAATCCCCCCCCCCCCACACACTTTACCCCTTCAGGATTCCCACGTTTCTTCTTACGGGATGAAACTTACCAAGGGACGCATATTCATGGCGGAAGCAGGAATTCGCGTTGCTACGCTTTATTGGCCAAGTTCTTCGCAAGTTTTCCGCTACAAATAAATGATAGCGCTTGCCGAACTTTCCGCGCGTTGCCATTAAAAGTAATTCAACGAAAGTGCGCGCGAATTAGTCATCGACCGAAGAATCAGCGGAGAGCTCGGCCAATGAAATTTGCCCGCCCGAAGTAGTTTGTACACGCATGTTGCAGCTACCTAATTTAGCGCTAAGAATTATTGATAGGAATCAGGAAAATTGATACCTGTCACAGGAACGATGGAGTGGAATTGGCTTGGATGCACTCACGATCCGTGTCCCTTCGCGAGATGTAGGGAAGCTCGGCGTAGGTCCACGGGGTATTGGAAGGGGTCGGGGATGCAAGCGAAATGCATATTGCAGCTTGACAGCTTCCATATCCGATTCTCTCTCTCTCTCTCTCTCTCTCTCTCTCTCTCTCTCTCTCGTGCTCGGGTCACTGATTAATAACCTCGACACGAGCCACCTCCTTTTAACCACCCGCCTAAATCTCCAACGAAGTGAGCTCCAGCCAATGAAACTGCTCTTGCTACTCGCAAAACCGAACTCGCGCGACTTGCCTCGCAAGTATCGCGTTTGCGAGTGTTTCGCGTTTTATCGTGGCGTAATAGATCGGTAACGATGAGCCGATTCTACGCCGCTGCTTCGCTGCTGCGTTCCAGGCATGTCGAGTTTCCGGCTTCTCCTAAGGGTGGAGGGTGGGTGGGGGTGGGGGTGAGAGGCATTGCGGGATCCGAGCAGTATTGTCGAAACGAGCTGCCACCGCCAATCCTCGTGCGAATATACCGTATATCTGAATACCGGATTTAAAGCCACCCCTGGAGCAACAACCCGGTCTCACCCGCCTACCACTCCCCCTTCATCGCCGACCATCGGGAGCCTCGCACCCCCTAGACCCCACATGATCAAACACGGGAACATTACGGGGTCTAATCCGACAATTATGTTATTGCTCCGTGACAAAGCAGCTCGACACTGGCGCGCCAATGGTTTACTTAGCGATTCCTACCCTAATTCAGTGATTCCACTCAATAATTCCTCCGACAAGCCCATCATTTCCAATCGAAAGATTCGACACTATGGAAGGATCCGGCGAGGGGGCACCGATCGAACTTTGCTAACCCGTTTGCCTTTGTGTGGTCCATTGCTGTCTCTCCGAGTCTCCGAGTGGCCACGCTCGTTTCCCATTGGTCCATTTTAGCATGGATGTGCCGGATCCTCCGGTGGGCGCGCAGCCTCGATCCGTCGATGAAATTAGATGGAATTTGATTGTTTTCTCATTCCCCGTTGTCGCTGTCCGCTAGCTCGATTAGCCCGCAAATCGACTCGCCGGACTTGTCGCTGGAGCCAGTTTCACACTCGCGTTTTGGGCACGGGGGCTGCGGGGTGGGGGACGCGCAAGTTCCTGCTGAAAAGTGGAAACTTGAGCTATTGTGTCTGAAAGTGGATTGATCGAAATCGCCCAGGCTTCCCCGAGGTACAATGGGAGGCGGCGTTCTCGTCGTATCCGATTAAACATGGCGGCAGATGCGAAACTGGAAGGCAACGTTGCGTGGATTATGCGGATTGAAATATAAGAAAACGGGTCAGAGCCCCTGAGATTACGGGAGGAAGCTGTCGGAACGAAATTCTGGCGGAGCAGCAAGCCCGCTCAGATTATTTCGAGCAGATTTGCCGACGATTCGAATAATAATGACGAGCCCTCGTTGAAATATCCCTCGACGGACGCGTGTTCGAGGCCGTGGACGAGGGAAATCGCCAAAACTCGACGCACGGGTCCCAGCTGTCTGCCCAAAGTCCCGAGTGGGGTGGGAGGAGGATCTTCGCGGGTGTCTCGCTTCTCTCAGCCATACGAGGAACCACTCGCGAAAAGGTTGGGAGCCAAAATTTCCTTTGAACTTCGAGAGTGGCCTTTTGGTAACGCGAGGGGTGGAGCCTCCTCGTCGATATAAACCCGCTTGAACATCGATACAAATCCCCGAATCCCGTATTTTTCGGGCTGGAGCGAGACGCGAATCAGTTCGTCATTTCGCGGATTAGATCGAGCAGATTTACCCGTAGTGATTCCGACTCTTAATGATGGATCATCGTCGAAATATCGAAGGACTGGAGTTGGATGCCTGGAGGGAGAGGGTGAAGTGTGGGAATTACTGTACGAGAAAGATGTGAGAGCAACGAGAGAGAGAGAGAGAGAGAGACTGAAATGGTTGGAAGTCAAGTATTCGGCTAATCTCGAACATCAATATTAGTACTAAGCTTTAGACACTGAGCTTGATTAGCGTGGTTCTCACCGGTTTTCTCTCTTTCCCCCTTCTCTCTCTCTCTCTCTCTCTCTCTCTCTCTATTTATCCCCCTTTCTCCCTGTTTCTCGGGGCTCGATAGAACGCATTGTGGATGCTGCAGCAGTATTCTTGACAACGAGCCACCCACGATTTCCCCGCGATGCCTACAAATGGCGAATTTCGTGCCAGGCTTTACTCGTCGGGCCCGTTTGTCGTCGTATCACTAGCTATGCGCGCTAAGATGAACATGCATATTCACACACGTACGTTGGTCGAGCTATTAAAAGCAGCCGGTATGCTAATCTCGCATCGAAAGACATCGGTTGCGAGTTATTAGTTTAACCCGCGTTTATTTATAGACCTTCCTCGCGCCCCTCCCCCCTCTCTCTCAAAATCACTGGAGCAACTTTAGTCGAACCAGCTAAATTGGCACGAAATTATCTCGCGGAAACTCTTCGTCCGGTTATTAGATCCAGTCTTCGAGCGTTCGCTCCTTCGGCGGATGAAAAGTATTTCGGAAATTCGCGGTGTGATACGATAGGACGTGAAAACGTTTGTTGCGTAACTACGAGAGGATCGTGTAACAGGAAAGTTAACTAGCCCGAATAGCGAATGGTAGTGGTGTTTTAACACCGGTCGACCACGTTTAGCGAGGGGTGGGAACACGCGAAATCCGACTATCCGACATTTCGCTCCCCTCTAAGGCTTCGCTGATCAGATTTAGGCGAATTACAATCTGAGCCGCAAATTTCCTGAAGGCTTAATTAATATTTACGTGAAACGGACCTTCTCATGAAACCTGCTGGGACGGAAACTGCAGCCGGAAGTGGTTGCGCATATATTATTCTCTCTTCTTCGTCGGGTATTACGAAATATTCCTGGACTTGACCGATTACCAAAACGCGTCGTTGTATTATAAATAAGAGCGACCGCGCACCGGAAGTCGGACCATCAGGATTCCATCGAAGTCTAAAGTTTTGCCATCAAATCGAAACTGCGCGAAACGCGCGAGAGATTCGGCATTTCCCTTCCGCTTCTCGATTCTTTTACTATTTCAATAGTTCCTACAACCCCTCCCCTCCCCCTCAATATTCTTTTTTCATCAACGAATTCGAAATTCTGTTTCACGCCTGAATCGTTCGCTCACCCTTGATATTCTTCGACCCTATTGGATTATTTGGTTGTTTTTAATATCTCCGAGTCGGGAATTGCGAAATTGACGTGAACTAATGTTGGCTTCTCGGCAAAAAGAGCGAGAGCAAGAGGGAGAGAGAGAGAGAGAGAAGCGGAGGGACCGTTCGTGGGTTCCAGATGACGCAGGAAGTATTGCATAGCTGGTGAAAATTAAATCTCGCGTCTCGGTGCGTGCAACAACTGGCAACAGCCCGCGGTCCTCGTCTTGCGAGCAGGATATTTAAATTCTCCCCATCTAACCGCTTAATCCTCGCGCACGGCGAATTCAAGTAGCCGTGAAAAATATTTGCGCTCCACCTGCGGGGAAGGTGGAGGGAGAGAGGAGGGAGAACGATGCGAAGAAAGGAGAGAAAGCAGTGGTGAGGAGTACTTCCCGGATAAAATTGGAGGATCGTGAAAAATGTATGCTGACTCTTGCAAATTTCCTCCAGTGCGAAGGGAGGGGGAGGGGGTAATCTAGTTTTTCAGCAGAAGGCATTGTTGGCTAAAATTTAATCGGGTCTCAGCTTCGTGATCCTCGCAATAAGAGTCTACGTCGAATCCAATTCCGTTCGACGTCTTTCCTCGTGGAATAAATTTGGCGTTCCAACGAGTGGAAATGTTAATCGAAGAGCGTTACTTAATTATTATCCTTCGTCCACCATATTCGGTTTTACTTATCCGGACTCGTTAAACGTATCGGAACTGCCGGAGAACACGCCGTTCGCACCGAACAATCAAATTACTCATTAGACTCTCGCGACGTCTCCGCCGTCCACTCTCTTTCCCGTCCGTCTGCTTTATGCTACGGGTCCTCCACTTTTTCCGAGTTTCCCCTGTGTCGCGTTTGACGTCTCGCTCGGAACGTCTCTCCCGATTCTTTTCACGTATGCGTGCGTGTGTGGAATTGCGCGCGGCACGCTCAATCGACCGATCGAAAAAGTAAAATGGCGGCGTGCTAATTACGAGGTGAGGCCGACGAAATTAGAGTGAAACAAGCTGGAAGGGGGTAACGCGATGTATCGGATGACGATGGTATCCAACTGTAGTAGTAGCCGGTGGACAAATAAGGACGCGAAATTGGAAGCCGTTCCGTCATTATTGAATCTCGGGGTGAGCTGGCGATGTTGCAGTGGCCAAGTACAAGGTCGTTCCACGTTATCGCTTGCCGTTAATTGCCGGCCGAAGTCTCCGGACCGAATTCTCTTCGTGGTTAGCGTTCGATGGACGTCGGAAAAAGCAGCAAGCATCGTGATTGCCCTCCGACAGGTACGTGCGAATTGTTCGAGATTAGTTAGCGTCCTTGACGTCTTGTATGGCCGTCCGAAACTTGGGGCGCGATTCGACTCGACACGGCGCTTTTTTCTCAAATCAAAACGCTCGTTTCGCCGATGAGACGGAAAACTCTGCGCAAGCTGCGTAAGAAGCGAAACTCGCAAGTAATTCCACAGCGAGTAGTAGTAGTAGAGTCAACAGAAGGCCCGGCAATTTAGCTTTGGCCGGACCCTCCTTAGTCGGAGAATTAATCCCCTAATCTGGCAGAAAGGACCTTGAGCAAAATCCCACGTGGATGATTCAGCTGTGAATCATGGAAGGCGGCAAAGGTCCGAAAGGAATTCCAGCGCTTGTTAAGGAAGACCGGATGAGTCGCTGGGGGGAAGGAATCGATTCCTCGGCAAGAAAGGATGCCGGAAAAGAGCGCGGGGAAGGTAGGGAGGGAGGGGTCGGGGACTGAAAAATATTGGAGAACATCCATGTTGGTCGGGGGTATGTGTGGCTAACCGTTCCAGGGCAATAACTGTGTTTCCCTCTTACCAGCGTCGGTAGTTACGGGTCTTCCATCGATTAACTGGCCGATAGTTCTCTCGTTCCACCCTCATCCTTTTGTGTTATAATCGGACACACTGGTTTGCCATATCAACAGAGCCATTCTACTTGATTCCCTGACCAACTCCTGTCCGTCTGTTTAACCATTGTGTTTGCCAAATCGTTCTTCTTCCGCTGCCGAAGATCAATGGCTGCTCACTGGATCCTTCGCCTCCTTAATTCGATTTATCCCCAGAGGTAACGAAATTGGCCGCGAGAAGGGACCTCGCTGGGCGATTAGAGCCCTTTCACGAACCGGAAGTAGCGCTCGGAATATTTTCCCTCTTCGCGGGAGAGTTTCTCGGTTTCCCCGGTGCGCGGGGGTGGATTTTCGCTCTCCGTGGAACAAGGGTGGTTTTGCATAATTCCCATCGGTACAGGTAGACCAGAAGCGTGCATGGTCGGCCAGCCGTACAGACGCTCGCTTCATCGTGTACCTATTATGCACAGCCCCTGCTGGTACTCCGCCTCCCCCCACCCACCCCCTTACCGCGTCTGCTACACCCCTCGCGTCCACTTACGGGCATCCCAGGAAGGAAATTCGAAGGCGATGGCAGCGAAAGTGCAAAGTGAACAAGCGAAGAAAATGAGGGGAAGGATGATGGAAATATGCGAAACTGGAGAAACGGGGCGGAAGGACGGATGAACCGGAAGAAGTGCCACTCGCTTTATATTCCAGTTTCACGTGACAGGGGAGAATTTTCCGCGCGCACCGTGTACATCCTGCTTTCCGCGATGGAACGGAGCGCGGTGCGGTGCGGTGCGGTGCGGGGAGGGATGACTAAATAACCTATTGAAAGCGAATTGTTTCCCGACGATAGCCGGGAGGGAAAAAGTAGCGGGTTGCACGTTGGCCAGCCTTATCGCAGGGAAATTCCCTTGATTAATAGAAACGTTTCGGGACGGGGATCAAGGGGTAGGGTCGGCGGGAGCTGTTCCTTCGGATGAAAGTACCTTTCTTGCGTGGACTCTCCTTGATGAATTGCAGTTAGCTCCCTTATTGCAGCTACTCTCTAGAATTCGGTCATGCATTATTCGAAATGCTCTCGGCATCGCTCTGAAACCTTGAGATCCAGTCCGCTCTATACTTGGCGTACGACTTGACAGGAGCGTTTCAGGACTATCGTGGAAACACGAAGACGAGCCGGGAGGGTGAATTTATTATCCGACGATGAATTTGAGCGTTGCCTCTCCCGCTGCTTCCATCCTGTAGTTTTCCTCGGGATCACACGGGCGACGCGGAGTCACGAGTGTTTGCTCGAGGCTCCGCGAGAGGCTCGGGGGGATGGAGACAAATTTCTAGGATCCGGCCTGAGGTTGAGAAGGGGCGCGAGAGGATTCCCGAGGAGAAATCGAGCGATTTTGACGCGGGAGCTAAGCGAGCGCGACCTTGAGACCTTCGTAAAATAAAGGGGAATTCTGGCGGCGATCGTTTACCCTGGTCCACGGATTTCTACTCTCTTTCGGGGATTTCATGCTTGGGAATAGCGTTCTTGTCACGCGTGGCACATCCCGAAGGAAGCGGCTGGTTGTACCGGAAAGGGGTTCGGCACGGGGAGAGGAGAGATTTTCAAGTTTCCAACGAATCCACTATCCTCCCTCGCTGGAAGCTGGAATACGTCTTCCTTGCTACGAGGACGATTTTCTCGAGGAACACGTCAGTCCTCGGTATTCAAGCTCTAAATAATGTCGGGACGTGAGTAACCTACTAAAAAAGCTGGATTTACCGTGGAGCTTTTGCGCGCGAGCCTCGTCCCAATCTTCGGGTCCTCCTCGCCGTCCCGACGTCCCCCCCCCTCGTCCCACCGTTGTTTCGCCCTGCGACCCCTTCCAGCCCTTCCAGCCCTTCCAAACCCTCGTCGGCTCTTGGCAATGCTCGCGCACGTTCGCCGATCGTGCAGCCTACAAATTGGTCGCAATCCCATATCTGTCAGGACCGCCGCCATATTGGCTCACTTTCGGCGGTGTCAAGCGCCACTAATTTCGCCGTAGATATATGGTGCGCGGGTCTCCGAGAAAGTACGTATTGTGAGAGCTAATAAATCCTCGGCGCTCGAACTGGCCACTAATAACGAGTGAGCCGTAATAATTCGACGGCCTTACACCGGCCAATCGATAACATCCTATATTGCCATGTACGCCTGTCACGGGTTAAGCAACTTTACTGCCTATAACTCACCGACGCGCACCAATTATCGCTGTCATCCATTTGCCAGGAACGTGCGAGCGTCGACGGGCGTTCTCAAAAATCCCGAGGAAGCGGTGCAACCTGCACGTCGCTACCCTCCTCCGTCGGACCACCGCGAATCGTCCCGGTTTCGAGAACAATCGATAGGTGACACGGCACTGTGGATTAATGGACTTTAAAGTCTGCTGCACGCTTTGTTTGCTTTGGGTTACCTCCGCTCGAGCTACTAGCCGTGTGTTGTTCGTTGCTCGTTGCTCGTTGCTCGTTCTTCATACTCTTCCAAGCGAAAACCACCGATGCCCACAGCGCGGGGGCTCCGGCCTAACTTATTTGACATTGCTTTATTTCTTTCATTTGCTATAGCCACACGGCCCTTTTTGTCCTTCGCTCGCCGCAACGCTTACCCTGAAAGCGACGTCGATTCTTCGCTAACGAGGACGGATCAATCGTCAAAATTCTGCCGGAGACTCTCGCGCGCGCTGGACATTGACCGATTTTTCGATTACTCTCGGCTGCTGCCAATTGCGGCAAAGAAGTCCCTTCGACGATTTGGATTTTGTCGTTCGTTCGCTCGGAGAAAAACACTCGGGGGCTTTTTTAACCGCGGGCTCGTTATTGCAACGAGTTAATTTTTCTCCGTAACGAATCTCTCGTCCCTCGTGAAAAGAGCAGAAAATTCTTACCTGGTGACGTCACGCAACTCTTTCCGAGTCCCCTGCCCTCCTCGCGGCTCATTTGTCCGATAAAAAAACCGCGGCGTGTCGTTAAGTCCCGTTCCGGCTTAATTGGGTTAATGAGCTGTAACGCCGTGAAACGTCAAGAAAATTCATTAGGAACATCAAAGATACTTTGGGAGACTGAGAGATTTTTCAATAGTCCCCGAAAATTTGATGCTCGCTCGAGGGGAGGGGGTCGAGGAGAGTGGTAAAAAACAGAGAGACAAAATCTCGATCTTTGGCATTTCCAGTCTTAGTTAATTTCGAAGATGGGGTACAGCGGGTAGCGAACGTTAGAAATGCTTTTTGCAAGTTTTATGGTGGCCGTGATCCCTGCGTGACAAGTACAAGGTCGACAATGACCGGGGAGCTTAAAGCGAGCTTTATGAGAATGCATTTTAAAACATATCTAGCCGTCCGATCCGATGTACCTGCGGGCATAATGAAGTTTATTAAGATCGCCATTACTGGGCTGCCGATGAAAGCCCCTTAACGCTCACCGTCTGCAAACATCCGGCTGGATAGGATCATCCTCTATGCATATAAATCGAGTACCTGTGACCTGACTTGGAGTTAATTATAAAAGCTTTGACATCCAACGGCTTTGCTTACACTGGCAAGCAGTTTTCTCTCGAGTGGCATCGTTGCTCCGTCTTAATGGAAATTTACATTTACAAGAATCGTCGTTTCGCCCGAGGGCTGAAAATCAGGAGGAACCTCCTCCACCGATCAAACGTGGTATCATCTCGCACGATTTTTCTCCTTCCACTGGTAGCGAAAGCTCTCTTCTCTCTCTCGCACGCGCGCGCGTGAAAGAACCTTAGACTTTGGAATTTATAAGGTCGGTCTCTGAAAAAAGTGATTAATGGCAGTTTGCGCAATAAATTTAACAAGTCCCCGAAATATCTTGCGCGCTACACTTTTCTCATCCCGCGGTCGCGCGCCCATGAATAACAGACTAATTTAACAACTGACGTCTAGCGCGCGCATAAAGATTGGACTGGACCATAAAAATTTTATTGAGCAATAAGAAAGTTGTATGAAATAAAGCCCTGTTTAAAATGACAAACTAATAGATGGATTACCGTATAATTTTTGCAATTAATATTGCAATTTTACGACACTCTCAGAGTGCCTCGGTAATAACTTGATTGCTCGATAAAAAGTCTTGTTGCCATTCGAGCAAATAACGTTGAAAGGAAGTCCGTTCGCTAATCGTGTCATTTTCGCCCTTTAATTATTTTTGCCACCTTTTTTTTTTTAACGGGGTTTCTCCATTAGACTCCTTGGTGGGTCGCTTCTCGAATTTCATCCCTCGGTTGACTCATTTCAAGTGTTGATTTCACCAATGGAAAATTAAAATCCCATCAGAGTGGGGAATATCGAGTAACGCGACGCCTCCTTCTTTGGAACAATCGATAGAACAACAACAACAGCAGCAACTTTGGACTCTTTTATGTCGGCAATTCGCCAAGTTTGTTAGGTTGATCGCTTCAAGATTGGCGAGATTAGTCGGTCGAGTAAATCGAGCCGCAAAGATATCTTGGGATAACGCGCTTGATGGAAATCAACTCTCTCCGGCGGAGGTTCACGGGGCTGGGGAGGGGAGGGGAGGGTATCTTGAAGCATCCAGAAGGCTAATCCTAACTGGCCGAAACCTCGTTTAGTCCGCAAACTATTTGCACTGGAGTCAACCTGGTTTCCGAGAATTCTGGATTAAAAGATTACGTTACCACGATCTCCATTTTCGGAAACACTAACCTCCTCCCCCCCTCCCCACCCTTGTAAATCACGAAGCCTTGGATATTTTATCGATGAAACGAAACAGGGTTTCTCATTTCCCTGGTATCCGTTGCGCGAGTACGTTAACGCAAACACTCAGACTGGTCGGTCTGACCAATTTCGTGATTAACCACTACTACTGCTAGAATGCAGCGAGCGACGTTTAAAGTACGTCGATTAATAAGTTTCTTCGTTTACCGTGCCTCAACCCCTTTCGGTGTTGGGGTGTTTCGCGAAATAGCAATTGCGAGGAAGTGACCGAGCGAAATCGCTATTTCACGAGATACGATTAGTTTTCGAGTATTAGCATCGAATAGCTCACACGCGGAGTTATCTTCTATCACGCTTACTACTAGTATATTCCATTATAATACATCCCCGCATATTGCGCGATCCCACGAATCGCCTCTAATGCATTAGGCTGCTTATCCCAGTTACGATATCGATACAATATCAGCTGTAAAATAGTTCAGTTTACTCCGCGGCCGAAAGTCCATGGAAAATACTAATATTAACGATGCATTCCGTTCGGTATCCCGGAAAAAATTCCTTATACCTGAAATACTTTAATTACGTTCCACTGTGATCTCCTGCAAATTATTAAATACCGCGCAACAATGTTTTTAATAAACAATTTTCGCGTGCAAATAAGAATTTTTTTTCTCAAAGATCAAAAGGAATTTCAGTATGAAAAATAGAAATTCTTCGAAAAATCTCTCTCTCTCTCTCTCTTTTCGCGAAAAATTCCTCCGAAGAAATTTTTCAGCGCCTCCGCTCAGCCACACCACCGATGATGATATTCCGAGAGTTAATGGCTGAGTTTATTTCAACATGATTATGTAACCCGAGATGAGGTCGGATGCGAAACTTTTTTAATAGAATCGATTAAGCGTCGTTGTATAATACTGTGATATTGATTATAAAAGGTTGCGGTACGGAAGACACGCGTGACCGGGTTAAAAAGTCTCGAGCCGAAGCCCTTCCGAGTACTTTAATGTTGGCGCGAGTGCGCGCGTAATGGTTCATAAGCCTTTGGAGAAATAATTACACTGTGAGAAAGACGGACGTAGTATTTTCAGAACATGCAAATAAAATGCATCGGCCAATTTAAATATATCCCGGGGTGCACACTCACGGCATACTTTTTCACGAGCGTTCCGTTTAATTGCTGGAAAACTCCGACGACGAGGAGCCAGACAGAGAGAGAGAGAGAGAGAGAGAGCGAGCGAGCAAGAGAGACCAATTTTTCTCGCTCGTGGAGAATTAGAAAGAACCATTCGCATTTACTCGATGCCTAATTAGTACGAGTACGTATGAAAATACTTGTAACTCGTATCTCGTTGTTATTTGTATGGCGGCGAGGGCTCGAAACTTTCAGACTCGCAATTGAAAAATTTCACAAATAATTAACGGCTCTCCCAACGATTGCTCCTTCTCTTTAGCGATCGCTTTACCTTCTCGCCAGCTGCGAACAGCAGAGTCCTTTGTATCGCGAGTGGCGCGAGTGTACGCGCGACCTTGGACGATATCCGGTCCATACGGATCGCCTCTGCTTCCGATCGACTTTCGCGGATTTCCCTCGTGCTCGTCCTCCTATTGTGCTCTCCCGGTCCGGTTCCGCAGGACTCCTTCCATTTTGCATCTCAATGATCCAGTCAGTTTTGCCGCTTGCACGCTGCAAGCCCTTCCTCTCCCAACTCCTCCATCTTGGAACCCCACTGTTTCGCGCATTATTCACTGTTTTCCTTTCACTCGGCTATTTCTCGCCCCTCCCCCCACCATCTACTGGAAAACTGAAGCATATTGGCTCTCCCGGATGTTCCCGAGGAAACTCGATTTTCGGAAGGAAACTCGCGCCAAGATCCATTTTCGCGATATTTGGACGGCGACACTACGTCGAGCGAAGCTTTTTCAAAGTAAACGTCAGCTGTTGGTCGTCGCTCGTGAATTCACTGATGTCGCGCTTACGATACTCTCTCTCTCTCTCTCTCTCTCTCTCTTTCTGTTTCTCTTATAAGGATCTCTTTCGGTTTCTTCGCGCAAGCTCCGCGCAAGCTCGACTTAGTTGGGATTTCGAAAAAAAGTGGCCTCCCACGGGTCTCCGCAGGGAGCGCGCGGATTAAAAGTGATCTCGCCAACGGATTACCCTTTCCCACCCCCCTTATCTCTCTCTCTCTCTCTCTCTCTCTCTCTCTCTATCTTTGCGAAAAATTCAGAGCGCGATGGCGTAATGGGGTTTCCGCGCGGTGATTCACTGCGAGGGAAAATTCGTAAAGCCGACACGATCGATTTCTGACGCTCTTAGTACATCCACGGCGGCTTTCATCGCGTGTAATCGACGCGTCAGGAGTGTCGCCACCCCCGCCCACCCCCGGACGGATTCCCATCTCGGGGCAATCCATTTTTGGGGATTTGGCCGGTGGGAACGCGAGGAGGCGAAGATTTGCACGCGTCCTGCGTGCGCGGGACAATTGATATTTTTTGCGTTTTGCCGCTCGGCGAAAGCGTTACGCGATCCATAACTTGATACGGGGCGGTGCGAAGGGGGTGGAGGGTGGAGGCCGCGCTAGTAAATCTAGCGAGTGCGCCAAATTAAGCCGTGTCTCGTCGTCGCGAGGAGAGGAGAGATAGAGAGCGCGCGCGCAGTGATATAAACGTTGAAAAGCTCGGGCCCGCCGTTGATTTTATTGTCTCTCGTCACTTTCCGGGGGTTGATTCGCGCAAGGAAATACGCGCCGGCTCGTGCACTTCCGTCATTGGGCGCATAATAGCCTCGTTAGTGCGCGCCGGCCACGCCAAATTCGATTATCCCCGGCCGGACCAAGGGAATATGATAAACGATACGTCCGTGCGAATTTTACTCGATCCCCTTTTTTGATAAATTTAACTCCGTTTGAATTATCCCTCCCCACCTCTCCCCTCCCCCGAACCGTCGCGGTCCGCCTCTCGTAAATCGGATATCCGTATCGTGTTTCGGATATATTTTACGTGAAAAGTTCCTACTCCTGGTCCGCTGAAAAAGTGATTAATTAGCCCTTTACCGGGGTAAACTCCGATGCCAGGTTTTTCTCCTGGCCGCGCTGAACTTTGCGTCTAATCCATCAGACTCCGGACTGGATCGCCTTTAACTCGTGATTTTTAATTAGCCGCTCTTCCCTTTTTCATTCCCGCGCGTTCGTCCTCCACGCGCGCGCGGATACACCGTCGTTCTCCCGCTCGACCATTTTTAATTCTCGCCGGTGGGTTCACGGGGGTCATCGCGCGATCTTCGCGTCTCGTCTCATTCGCGCGTCGCCCGGATCGTCGAGGATCCCGGATGATTCCCGGAAGTTTCTCACCCTCCGCGCGCGTAATATCCGCGGCTGCGTTTGGTTTCTAAAAATCTTGGCTCTCCCAAAGATTTATGTTACTCACAACTGGTGGATGGGGGTGGTGGGTCTCCAGCGCTTTAATGGTTCCTGCCTGTAAATAAAAAATCTGTCTGTAGTAAGGCACTCTCTGGACGGTCGATAAAAGTTTCACGCGAAACTTTACGGAGCGCGATAAATTATAGCGTAGCTGGATGCCATTACGACCTGTAATCGACGTTTTAACAACATTGCATTTTTTTCCCCTATCGATCCTCTGTCGGTTGCTACATAATTTCACCGCTCGCCAATTGTATCGGCTTCCACTTTCCATTCACCGTAAACTCGTCGAGCGAGAAAGACCACCCCCACGGTGGTCGTGTAAATCAATCAGAATCAGAGTTTTAGGTGGAAAAGGCGGCGGGGTCGAGGAACAACGCAAGATTATTTTCGCGAGGGAACTGTGCGACTCGCGTGTTGTCTATCGCGGTACAACACACCGTTCCTCGAGAGAATGTAGTCCCGTCCCGGAGGACGAGCTCCCCTCTCCGTTCGCAAACTCTGAAGAAACCTCGTGAGTATCGACGAACAGGTTGGCCGATCCAAGATGATGGATGTCGGTGGCCACGGTTCGTCATCATCGCACCCCCATTGCGGCCACTTTCTCATGGTGTATCTAATCGCTGCCGTTGCGCAACCGCTCGAACCCACCGGCGGCACCCTGCTCGTTCGGCCAGATTATCTAGCTATCGGAAGCCTCATCTTCGGATTGATACGCGTCACAGGGGGGCGCGGGTTGGAAGGGGCTGTGACCAGCCAAGTTTCATCAACGCCATTCATTTTACGATTAGCCGTATAATGGCTGAAAATGGCGCGCGTTCTTTCGGAAGGAGGCAGTCCAGCGCGAAATCACTTTGGGAACGATGACGCGAACTTTGAAATATGATTTAACGGCCTTGAGGCCCGTCGGAAGTCGGTTATCTGAGCGGCGGAGTAAAACTGCTCATAAATGGCAGCAGAATGACGTTGCTGTGTGTCGGCTGGCCGTCTGCAAATATCCGAAGGGAGCTGGATACTCTTGAGGAACTTTTATCGCTCGCCCCGACGACCCTGCCGCCGCTTTTATCGGCCCGGACGACCTGATGGACTACTTTTCTCTATTAGCAAATGAAAAATGACGCGTGACCAAGATGACCCCGACCTACCCCACGCCACGTCCACCACCAAATACTCCCTTATCGGTGCTTCATGGGGCACTTTGATTCCTGATAAGGTCGCCCGCGCTCTTCTCACGGAATTTTATTTCCCCTCGTTCCGCGCGTTTCCTCCCACCGATTTCTCACCCCTTCTTCGCGAGGTGGAATTCCTCGCGCTGGACGAGCGCGAGATTTATCTCGATGAACGACGCTCGTCGAATAACCGGTTCGATGAACACTCGTCCTGTGCTATTATACGATTCGAATCCTCTGCGATAGCTACCCTGTTATTGTTTCAATTTAATCGACTTCTCGATTCTGCGGTAGAATCATTAAAATTAGTAGCGGTGGTGATAGCGACGAGCCTATAGAATTCCTGCTCGATACGGGCCAGTGATTTTTGTAGACTCCAGTGAATCTAGGGGCAGAACTTGGGAGCACAGCCCACGCAAACTTACATCCACGTACTCGACAACTGTCGCTTCTATCTTTACTCTTCGTTTTTTCTTCTTCCTCCTCTCTTTCTTCTTTTCGCATTTTACCCAGTAGTCTACCCTATAATTACGTCAAAACGAAGGACTCCGCCAGTATCTTTTCCACGGTCCATTTATCCCTTCTACTTCTATTCTCGAAGGGGGTGAAAATAGGGGTCCGCGTGACTCGGAAGAGGGTTCGGTTGCACAGGTGAAAATCCTAATGGATCTCGCGGAGAAAGTAGGGAGGACGTGTTTTTCCAGCATCTTTCGAAAGTCGAGCTAATGCAAGGGAATACTTTGGTACGGCGTAACCTTATTGGTGGAAGAAGCACTAGGTCAGCAGCAAAGCGATAAAAGTTCCTCGAGAGATGGTCCCATATATTGGTTCGACGATACACAATGCTACTGAAGCTGTTCTTTATGAGTGGCTGGTTATACTCATCCATACGCTCCTCCTCCACGTGGATGCTAAATGTCTTCGGCCGGTACTCCGCCGACTGAATCTCCGATGCAGTTGGCTCGAATGAAAAACAGAATGGCGCTGCTGCGCATTATGCGAATTCGATAAACATTACGTTCATGGCCAGTCGAGATTGCAGCGCGTGTGCTTCGACGGAATTACTCCGGAGAACTCGTTTCTTCGGCGCTACCCTTAGGTCGAGTTAACATCTCGTAAATAGCCCGGTGCAAGAGCTGCCGGAATGTAAAATCTCTGATTAGGCGCGGCCAGTGCGCAGACTTTTAGCGAAAAATGGGCGGACGGAGTCATCGATGAAACACATTTCTTCCTCGAAGAGAGAGAAAGAGAGAGAGAGTGAGAGAAAGAGATACTTGGTCGATTCGGAATTCCGGCGGACTACCCCGTAGTCTTCGCGAGTCCCTTGATTTACGATGTTCCGGCGAAACTTGTTTTATAAGCGTCACTCCGGAAATTCGAGAAATATTCCAACTCTGCCTGGGTACTGCGAGTCGGAAATTTCTCGAGGGCCGCAATCTCGGGGGAATTTTAAGGAAATATTCTAAAAGCCATGGAGCTATGAAGACGATTCGCGCGAATAGAAAATCGAGCATTCCCTCAAGGTACCGCCGCGCACCCTCCGCCACCCTCCGATAACACGGTCCCATCGTAGAATCTTTTCCAACTTTCTCCCAGATTCGATTAATTCCTCGAAGATGTGATTCGAGCGTTCTTTTTATATTTTTTATATTTTTTTTTTCGAGTCAAAAAGGCCAAGTGCGAGTAAACAGTTTTGCACTGAGCGGCAGCGCCACGTAGGGGTGGATCGCGTTAGACTCGAATCAAAGTTCGCTCCCTTCTCGGTTGGAGTTCGTTCCGCATAATCGGACGATTTGTTTGCTCGTTAGGTATTTCGAACCCCGATACATCGCAGCGAGGCAATCCGCGAGGTTTGCTTCACGGTTCAGTTGACGCGTCGTTGGATACGAAGAGCCTAGGGGGTGAGAGAGCAAGAGAAAGAGAGAGGGAGGGGGAAGAGGTGTTTGCCAAAGTAACCATAAAATGCGATTACTCAGAAATTGCATCGATCCCTCCAGAGACACCGCATTTTGTACCGGCGGCCCTTCACGAATAACACCGACGATACGATTCTACTCCTCCAGCGAAATTTGCCATTCCGGATTTATTTACTCCCCCATCCCCTACTCTCGCTCAACATTACACGAAACGCATCCGCGATTAAACTCCAATGTTTTTCATCCACGCATCGCGTATTATTTATTATTCCTCCTCCACACTCCTCCTTCCTCCCCTCCTCCTCCTCCTCCTCCTCCACGTTCCCTCTTCACACATTCCATCGCGATGATATAAATTTGATACATACATTGCACGCACCGCTCATTCATTAATCAACCCCTGTTATTAAAAACCAATCAACTTATCTACTCCTTAATAAATGCAACATTTGATAAATCGCATCGCTTTTAAACATTTCTACGCAAAGCACGGGGGTGAGTGAGCGAGGGAGGGTGGGTGGGAGGGAGGGGGGGAAGGAGGTATTAGACTTGGGCGGTACCCAAGAACACAGAGCGATTTCGTGGGATTTTGTCGAATTGCAATTGTCGTTGGTTTGCAGGGGTGGACAAGGCGTACGATGCTTAGGGATGCTTGGACGAACGACGGTGGGAAAGGCTGGTGGCGATGGTGGACCAGGTTGGGCGGATTGCTGGCGATGGCGACGGCCATTTCCTGTCTCGTTGGCCCGTTTCCGGGCGCCTCGGCCAATCAGGAAGCGAAGCGTCTCTACGATGACCTGCTGTCGAACTACAACCGCCTCATCCGCCCAGTTGGTAATAACAGCGATCGCCTCACTGTCAAAATGGGACTACGCCTCTCCCAGCTCATCGACGTGGTGAGTAGACCCCACTTAACCCATTATCAGCCACGTGAATAGCCTCGGACTATACACAATAACCTGCCTGCGTACCCTCGCCCCCTCCGTTAACCCCTACCTCCGCTTCCACCTCTTGTTTTCGAGCAGAGAATCTCGAGTACTGCTGCTATGAGCTTCCGTTATCAAATTTCTCCGGGTAATCCACCACTTTGATTATACGAACAATTTCCCACCCATAAAATTAATATCGCCAACCCCACAACTTCCGAGCACACTCGCGGACCTCCTCTCTCCCTCGTGCTGCCAATCGTCGACCGATCTTGAGAGTCCAGTCGACTTTTGCAATTAGCAGTCATTTCGCACGGATCCTGCTGGACGATGAAATGATTGATCGTAGCGGAGTCGATGATTTTTCGCGAAACGTCGATCAGTCAGGCGCGTCGAGTGATTTATTTCACGATTAAGCCGTGACTTTATCGTAAACGATGCAAATGGATCTACGCGGATGATTATCAGGCTTGTAGTGTAATGATGGTGTAATAGTTGTAGTCGCTCCGTGCCGGGCGAAAGCTGTAACACAGCATAGATGCAATAAGTAAGATGGAGAGCCGGAAAGCGCAAGGTGGCACAGAAGGGGCGAGGGCGAGGGCGAGGGCGAGGGCGGGGGTGGGGATGAGCACAGGGGTGGATGCTCCAGGATCCGTGGGACAATTGCGTAATTATAATAATCGATTCTGTCAAGGAACGAACGGTGCAGAACCGTGGGCAGACACGATTGATTTGCTCGCGATCAGATTATGCCAATTAATGGCTCGAGTGTCATGGATCACTTAGCCTGCAAATTAGCTCCGTTTCCGGGGAGAAACTCCCGGAATCCGAATTGTCGCCGCAAGTACGTGGACCTTCCACCGAATATGTACAAGTCGACGTTATCATTAGTCCCGACGTTCCTGGTATGTCGGCCATTAAGGAGGGATAACTATTTCATTGACAATTACACCGTCCTCCGGCTCTCCCCTCTCCCCTTCCCCATTCGTCGGATCGAATCTTATTGGTTAATCCCATTGGACAATTATCCAACTAGGAAATCCTTTTTTTGCCATTTTCAGCCCATCGCGTCGTCGTTTCGACCTTTCGGATGATATTCGTTGCAAACGGATCCCTCGCCCCCCTCGGGGGGGCCCTTCTCACGTAATGGATGCGCGAAACGCGATCGATGGAAAGTTGTCGGCGGCTCTCTCCCACGTGTTAGCCGAAACTTGAATTAATGTGGAAATGCTCCATGGACTTATTTGCGACATACACGCGGAATTGGCGAAACAATTTCACCGTCGACGAACGGAACAAGCCGGGCCCAAAGCTATTGGTCGAACATTCGAAGTACCCGGAGTCTCCTGTTGTTACATCGATGGGATCGCTGCCTAAATGCGGTCCATCGATCTATCGGTCCGATCCTGAAAATAACTTTGCTAATGAGACGACCCCAGAAACTACCTGTTAATTTAATCAGCGGCGCAACCTCGACGAATTTCTTTCGAAAATCCAATTCGACATTATCAATTATGACGAATCGTGCTCGTTCTCAGCCTCGGCCACTCGGATCGCGTCCGACAGATCGAGCGATTTTATTTTCTCCCCCGCACACCTCGTTCTGCCGATCGGGAATGGCGTCCGTCGATAATTTGCCGCGAGACGCGGTCGGTTCGCGGCTAAACGACGAATTTCATGGACGAGTCCCGTGATCTGCGCGAGCGGATATAAATAATGGCGCGGCTAAAGTTTTGGCCCGAGGAATCCGCGCGAATAAATATTGTCGTGGGTGGAGAGGCGAATGTTTCGCGCACCCGGATGCTTTTCCTCTCGCCGTGCACGCGGCTGGAAAACTCTCGGGAAAAGTCTCGGCGCGAATAATTGCGGCCACGACCCGCTGTAATTTCCTGCCAATTAATAAACCGGATGAAGTCATGACTGCGAGTCTTTCAATACCGGATCAATAGCACCGAGCGCCACGTAAAATCAAGCGCAAAGTTCCTTTCACCCCCCCCCCCCCCTCCACCTCTGTTTGCCGACCGATGCCACAATTGTCTGGTGTCTATCGCGCGCGCGAATTTGTCCGCGACGTTCGCGCCGATAAGCGGAAATTTCATCGATCGCCGATAACGCGACGCGTGCCACGAACCTGACTCGAGTCGTATCAAAGGAGTCCTGGGGAGACGAATTCACCCCACTGGAATCGGCCAGAACTTATTCCTGGAGCCTGACCGATCGACCAGTTCGCGTTCCAGTCCGGAGCTTCGAATATCACGGACGGCGGGGCCTTGCCGAGGCAGCGGACTCGAAACTAAAATGAAACTATCGATCGAGTTACTTTTAATGTTGGGAGCCCCTCGACCCCTCGACCCCTCGACCCCTCGGGGGTAGCTCGTGAAAATCCCCAAGGAAACCTCGGTCCTTTTTCGTGCCCGGTGACCCCGCGACGCAGGATCGATGATGAAAATATTCGATCGAACACCAGCACCACCACCACCACCACCGTGTGTATACGTAAGAATTTACTCGCACACGATGAAGAGTGTAAAATTGATGAGGTTCGTTATAAAATTCCATCGGAATAGAATTCGGCGGGACAGCGGACGCGCATAAAAAACCCTTTATGTTTACGCGTGACTCAACGAGGATCTCGATGGAGGGTGAGATGAACAATGTGTCCATTATCCATCGGTCGTGACGAGTGCAACAAAATAGTTCGAATTTCTTCTTGCGCAAGTTCTAAATGTACCAAGCGACACGGTTCGACGACCTGTCCACGTTATGCATCACCGCAGTCGCAGTAGCCACCACCACCACCACCGTCACCGCCATGAGCGGTAGCAGCATCGCCAGTACCATCACCGGTACCAGCAGCATCTTCCCCGAGAGCTTTGCCAAGCAACCGCCTCCGATGGTCGTGATATCGTCCCGGTCTCGGTTGAAATCCAAGCAGCCGCGTGTCACCGTTCCACTTGGCCGAGCACCGATCGATTTTCCTTTTCGCGGATTGCCGATTTTCGAATCCCCGTGGCCAACGCCCAGTTTTCCTCCCAAAAGCTCGAGAGCCGATCAATATTCAAGGAGCAGCCAGGAAGCTCCTTACATTATTCAAGCGGGAACATTCTCCGGATCCACTTAACTTCATTTATTTAAATCCATATGGGTACTCCGGCTAATATGATTGTGGGGAAGAGGCACCGGGAGTCCATGACCCTTAAGTTCATCAAGTCACTGATTAAGCTCCTCCTCACCCCCACCCCTCCCCATCTCGAAATCAAGCTGTCGGATCAAAGATTAAAGGGACTTTGCGTTTTCGCCGTAATTTTCGGCGCGCTCCAAATTCCCACGCGAATGTATGTTTTTGCGAGTTTTTGATATGGCGAGAGTATATTGATATGGTGGATCGAGGTAACGGTAGCAGTAGCAGTAGCAGTAACAGCAGCAGCAGCGTATTGAGGTACGCGTCTACGCAAGGCAAACGTTTGCCAGCGAAACCGACGCATTACCCAGCGGATCCTACGGGATAAACTCGGCGAACGGCTGCGAGAGAAGGAGGAGGAAAAAGCGGGAAAGCCAGGAACCTCGACGGTACCTCGAGCGACAATCGAGGAGGAATCGCATTTTTTTCAACGAGCTTCCGCCTCGCGGGTTGGACGCGTTTATTACCGGAAGTTGGCGTTAATTATCAAGTTGCCAGGGAGTTCCCCGGTTTATTCGAGGAAAAATTGATTTTAACGAGCCAATAACGTCTTCAGCATCGCGCGTGAGGGTGGGGCGCTGCGAGACACGCATACAAACACACAGGTGCAACCCGGAGACACACATACACGTATCCCGAGCCAGCAGTAAACGTCGTGTATCACGTGCAGTGTATGCACAGGCGGTACTTGAGGCGTTTGGCAAGCGGCCGGATGAACCGTTTAACTTTCGCGAAACTTCCATTGGAGCGAGTTTGCATATTCAACGACTACACCCTCCTCCCTCCCTCGTTCCACCTTCTTTCTCTTCTTCCTCCGCCGCCTCATGTCGCGACAACCCCTCTCGAAAATCTTAGCGGATCTCCATCGATTATTTTATGTCCCTACGAGACCGACCCTCCTCCCACCCTCGCCCCGCTTCGGCCATTAATTTAGTCTTTGCCTCATCGCGAAGTCATGAGGCTCCGTCTTGCGACTTAATTGTATTCGCGAGAATTTTTCCCGAGGATTTTCGCCGCGGGACGAATTTCCGGGAACACCCCCGTCGGAATAAATCTCCGCGACGAGTCTTCTGATCTCCGGTTTATTGAACCGAATGCCTTGTTTGCTTTTCTCGAGAAAATCATTGGATCGCGATATATGCATACAATAGCGGCAGTTTTTACGGCGAAAGACTTGAAATTCCAAAGGAATCCGCATCCGATAAAACTGTTGGCTTTGCGCGCGCGCGCGTGTGTGTGTAGCGTTACGCGCGTTTCGCCGACGCGCGTGTGTGTGCCGTATGGATGCTGTTTATCGATAGGGGTGGTGGGGTAGGGTGGAGAACGAAGCGATGAAGACGGAAGGGGTGGGAAGGGGGTTCGTGACTGTTGAAAGTAAGAGTCAATCTTCTGGCAGCAAAATCCCATGGTGGCTCGCAGAGTCCCGTGGGACTCCCGTGGAGAATGGCTTCGAATCGAAGAAGCTGTTTCCTTGAAAAGGAGGTCGTGTAAATAATGGACCAACCTCGTCGACAGGAATCAGCCCTTTTTATGACTCTTCTGGGAGCAACCAGATCACATTGTCTCGTCCATTAACCGATCTTCCACCCCTTCCGCCGAAATTCCTGATCGGCTTTGATTCGCCGACTCTCCGTCCAATAAATTCATTAGGGGAGTCTCCTGCGCAACGCGACTCCTTTTTATCGCTCTTATTACGAAATCCAGTTAAACCAATATTAATTCCCGAAATGGATTCTCCCGTGAAAACATCAAGTCGGGAAATTAAGTGTTCCGCTTTGAAAGTTCTTCTGGGAGCTGAATCATTGATCGACGGAGCTTCTCATTGGGAAATTCAATAATGAAATTTAATTGCGGAAGATTTCCGCGTGGTCTTCGCCGAGGGGGTGCGTCGAGACGAGCATCGATTATTTTATGGGTATCGAGAGGAGGGTACCACCACCACCACCACCACCGTGGCTTCCGGTTTAATCCTCGCTCATGGCGCGGAAGCCACCTGCTCAACCACGAGCCCCGACGCGAATTTATTTCCCATAGACTCCTCGATCCGCTATACTTTCGGCTTATTGTTCCGCGCTCGCGCGCACACATTATCAAATCCGATTCGCACATTTATATTCGCGTTTGCGCACACTGGGGATCTTCCATGAGAAACGCAATTTCCAGATGTTTTCGGGAAGAACCCACGAACGCGCGAGCGAGGGTTGTACGAGGGGTGGTGCGGAGGAGATCGACGGCTCGTGAGATTTTTCAGCGTTTGACTCTGCTTAGCGACATCGTTTTGCCAGCGCGGGAGCAGCGAGCTTCTCCAATTACCAACTTCAATTACCGAGTACCCGAGGCTCGATTTAAGTGGGCACCCAGCGACAGGTGTAATTGAAGAGTGCGGAGATGATTAGGTTGCGAATACTGAGGAAGAGAGAGAGAGAAAGAGAGAGAGAGCGGGAAGAGGGTTAGGGTTGCCGACAGAGAAAGAAAGAGGCGAAGGAAAATGAAGTGGTGGTTGAAGTGGATGAGAATGATTTACCACATTGTGCCATCCTCCAACCTATCACCCACGCTTCTCTTAATTAACTCGCGCCATTTGTCTGGAAACGCGAATTTCCCGATCCTCGCTTTTCTTCCGGCCTCACAATCGTGATTCGCCCTCTCTCTTTCTTTCTCGTCCCATCTTAATTCCTGATGCATATCAAAGGAGTTCCTTAAAAATCCAGATAAATGCATATTTTAAACCCATTTCCGGGGATCTCTATTGTCATTTAGTTTCTAGCGCTCAAGTTTGTCTTATCCCTCTTCTCTATAATTTCCTTTTCGCTCTGCTCTTTCGGGAGACGAATGAAATTCATAGGAAAAAAGGAGACTGGAGAGATTTCCCTGTAAAGTTTGACTAGCGTTTTGTACATGTTGCCACTTATTCGAATTCAATGTCAATTATGATGATTTACCGAGAGAGTTTGAAGAATTCATCTTCTTCTCGGCTTCTTTCGCTGAAGGTGAAAATAAATCCAACTAGAGTAGAAGGATATCGATAAGGTTTCTCCTTGAGGTTGTGTTACAGGAGTCTCGTTGCATCGTCGTTACAGTTATGACGCGATAACGAAGATAGCTTTTTGCTCGTTAAAACGGAACTGACGCAAAAGAGAAACTTTCTTATTAATGGCGAACTTTCGCAGTTCCGCTCGATCCCTAAATCAAAAAATATTTTCTTTCAATTAGTATTCGGCGGGCGGACGGGGGGAGCGATGAACGGCGAACGGTTAATCGTCCAAGTTCGTCCATTCGCCAAATAGATTAGAAATAGAATGGAATCCGATGAGATTCCGGAAAATTTGGACCCGTGGACGAAAGTTCTACGATGTCGTCTAAATTCTATGATGAAACCCCATTAAATTTTTATTAAGCGAGCTCGTTGTTCGTCCGGGAGAATTTTTAGGAATGAGCTTCGCTCTCCCAAATAAGGCTATTTTTGAACGAGGCTGAGACTCGCTGGTAAATTATCGGAGTGGAACCGGTAAGCGGAACGGAGTAAAGCGAAGAGGGATTTACCGTAGGAAATAACCTGTGCGGTCGTTAGCCTGAACGAAGTCGTGTGTAGCCACAAGGCCAGAGACTGGCTTTCGTTTGGGAAAATTAGAAACAAGCTTGCCGGAGGAGTCTCGGTAATGGGAGATCAGGTTTCCGTCGAAATCCCGCTGTTTCGCGAAATAAGCCTACGAGCTAAACGAGATTTCTGCTAGAAACAGAAACCGAAAGCAGTCGAGTGACTAATCAAAGGGGGTGGTTGACTGTTGATACTGTTAGGGGTCAATTGAAATTCGAGTATCCTGCTCCGTTGACCTGTGAAAATTCCGGGGAGCTCGATGGCTCGTCTCTCCTCTCTCTCTCGTCAAGGCAGGAAAATTATGGATTTCGCACAAATATCAGAAAAGTCAAATATTTGCCATTGTCAAAGGATCTTGTGCCAAAGGAAATCTCGTCTAGTGATTTTTTCCGCAACGTCGAGTCAAATGCGTCTGATCACTGGCTCATGAAAACTATGGGAAACGTAATTACTGGCTTCACTGACACGCGGGAGGGTGAGAAGGGGTGGCGATTATTCGCTAGCGTTATCATCAATTTCAGACCACGCATTACTATCTCCCGTGGTGGAACTTTCGACAAGCCCCGATCGACACCAGCAAGTTAAAGCCAAGGCTATTAACCGCCTTGATCAACTTCGCTTCACCGACTCTCGCTTTATAATTAATTACGCACGAGATTCAACTGTTTTTTTTTTTTGCAGCTATGAATATCCTAACCCAATTTCTCACGAATCGATCGAACGTAAACTTATTTCGATTCTAACCATCGGCTGCGAGAGCCTCCGCGCAACTTTCATCGAAATTCATTATAGCAAACTATTTTTCTTTCAGTTGTGTGCACCGCGATAGATGGAAATTTGCGATGAATCGGTAAATCGCGAAGGAGGATGATGACGATCGTGATGACGATGACGATGGCGCGCGTCGACTTATCCGTTGGCAGAGAGTTTCCGTGGAAATTACGAATGAGAACCTCTTTCGCATTTACGGGAGATTCTATAAAATTGAGATTTAATTTATTTCTACATTTCGCTAGAATATTCTCTTCCCGTTTTTTTATTTCGTGTCCGATGGAGTGCATATTTAATTATGCGCGATATTTAACTGTTTTATAACGCTGAATGACCCAATTTCCGGGCAATCGGTGATGAATAATTCAGTAAATATTGAGTTAGTGGCATAGAACGCAATCTCTATAATGAACGTTTTACAGAATTGAATAATATCGGATGGGAGTTGAATAAAGAAACGAATCTCTCATGATTTTAGCAGCTGCTTAGTCTTTGTCATAGGATAATACCTGATTATGCTTATTCTCGCCTAATTGCCGAGCCCCAAATTTAAATGTCCACGGAATTTGTAGTTAATTTAAGGTTCCAATTACGAACACATAAATCCGAACAAGCAGCAATAACGAGGTTTGCAGCAACAATGTTCGGAAATATTCATAATTCCAGTACGATTGGCCGTTCCAGCATGGAAAGTTATGTAAAATAGATGACAGGTTGTTTCACGTGTTGCGTGGTGCTTGAAAATTAATTCAAAGCTTTTTCGAATACTTGCCAAGTCAGCGAATCCCCTTTAATTGAATTGATTAATTCACGTTCGTGATTGTATTTTCTGGTTAAATTGCATGTTATATGATAATTAAATATTTTCGGTCCCGGTTATACGTAGCTTCGGCGATAAACCAGTTATCATCGAGCCGTGTGAAATTTCGTAATTTTTCCCTCCGTCCATGGGAAGAGCTCCGGCTACTTTTGGAGAATCACCAGAATCAATTGATTCAGGATTTTTCACCGTTTAAAATACCCGAGAGCGAGAGATCAGCGAAGTATTTTGCGTCATCCGCGAAAGGCGACGGCGACGGCGGCGGCGACGGTGTTGGTATCGCCGCCGATAAACAAAGTTATCATCGAAACACGCGCGTATAATTTCACAAATCTAGACTGCCGCAGGGTAAAAACTTCATTGATTTTTCCAGTAATGAAAATGAACGATGAAATCGGTGAGATGGAAAATTGGAAAATTGTTGCGACCGTATCAGCGTCTATTCAGATGGACGACAAGGGCTTTAATTTTCTTCGAGGATTGCGTGTGACTTTTCGGCCGAGCTTCCCACTATTTGCGTTCGAGCGTTTACCTTTCACGCGCGTGCCTTTCACTGAATTTTCCGAGTTTCCTTATATATATGAGCTGCTGTTAGAATTATGGAAAATTATGTCAGTCGCGATCATGTCGTACTTAGAGGCTACGGCAGCTCTCAGGATTTACTAAAACTTTCCTCCAAGTCACTTAAAGTGACAGGCCACCAGAAGTTTTCTTCTCCTTCCTCTTCCTCTCGTTGCTTCTCTTTCTCCTCCCCCTCCCCTCCCCCTATATTCTTCAGTTATGAGAGAAAACGCGCGATGAGATGTCCTATTTTACAATGCAGCCACTCTCTAGTAGATTAATATGCCATTTCCTTCGATGTTACTGGTATAACTTTTCACGTTCCAGAGGATACCACCAGGCTCTTCCAATTTTCCGTTACTCCTCGTCACCACTCGCGATATATTCCTGAAGCATCCAGTTATACGGGACGACATAAGCTGTCATAAAAGCTAGATATGCTTGTAATGTTATTACTCTCCTCCCAAGCATCATCGTCATGCCAGGCTGGACCCGGCGCTCCTCCCTCTATTTCGACTCTCGTTTCTCATTTGTAATCCCCCGGCCATGAAAATCAGTGACCTTTCGAAACCTCGCCAAATCCTGGCCGCGTTTCAACGGAAGAAACGCGAACGGGGCGCGCCACTTTGAAAAATTAATCCGCGAGATTGAGCGATGGAATTTCGCGAGGTATCGCAACCTGAGGGGATGACGCAACGAATGATCGTGCATTAATAATGAAGGGTAAACGAGGAATATAAGTAATGCGAAATTTATTGATGAAATTTAACCGCGAGATTCGGCGAGAACGGTGGTAACGAGGGAGGGAGGGGTGGGTCGGGGGTGGAGTACGCGCAGCCAGTGACGGTTAAACATTAATAATGAAATGTAAACGCGAGGTTTAATGATAAAAGGGCGCATTTCCGCGGAAGGGAGGCGCGCAGATACGCCTTTGCACCTTTTACGCAAAAATCGATACTGCAGCTGAACGCCTGAGCGGCCGCAGATATGCAGGTGTCGTTGCCTGATGCATTAGCGGAGTCATTGCCCAGATACACCCTCCTCGCCTTTTCTTATCTCCGCCACTTTTCCTCTGCCATCTTCCATTTTCCCCAAGCGTTTCGTCTGATTCCACTGCAAATCGCGCACTCCCCCCCTACTTTGATCGCTGATCGACTCGGGAGAACGAGGGAAAACGCGAAAAAAATTTCTTCCCTACTTAGCTATCGAGGATCCACACCCACCCCCGAGTACGCATCGTACACGCTCAAACTCACACTCGCGCGCTACTCGTTTTCCTTTTCGTTTTGTCTCTCCCTCTCTCTCCGGGTTTTCAACGACTCTTCCTGGGTTTCTCGCAAGGGTTTGCGCAGGAAGGATGAACAATGATTTTCAATGATTTCTCGGTGTAATTTTCGGCGTATCGATCGCCAGTCCTCCGGAGGGAGGGGGGGGGGGGGGAGGTGTAAGCCAGGAGCGACGTAGGAGCGTCTGTGGAAGGAAACACGCGAGATGTGTTTTCGCGATTTGGTCGAGGCCGGAGGAAGGGGTGTGGCGCGAGTTTCTCCTTTCTTCTTCTTGGCGGACTCTTGAAAGCACTGTAGCGTGACTACTAACTCGATTAAGGTCGTTACTGTCGTAGCTACCAGCTTTTCTTCGAGCTACGACTTTGTTAAGTGTTACTGCAACGTCGTGCTGCATTTTCCCCGCGCTAATTGGGGACGATCTCGTGTAGAGAAAAGAAACTTTCCTTTCTCACCAGGCCTCTTCTCCCTTCCTCTCCGCTCTCCTTCTCATCCTCTTCCGTCATACGTGAAATTTCCCCGATGGAAAATCGCCCTTCCCACGCGCGAGCGAAATCGTCAATTACAAAAGTTCGCCCTTAAATAAATGACGATCTCCCTCGCTCCGTAAAAATCGCTATCGAGCAACCACAGATTTTTTCCGTCGCGATCGTGGATCTCGATCGATCGGGGAGAGGAGAGTCGCGTTACGCGCGCGATGAGGGACGCGTCGATCGATCGATCGTGTAATTCATGCTCGCAATTAGTAAAAGTTGGAGCGTGGATTGTTATCAGACACCAGTTGAACGTGCTTTCCTATGAAATAGTGATTTTCAGGGAGGAAAAAGTCTTGTGGAAAATCCGTGGGGTGGCGGGCAATCGACGGTGCAGCTGTTGCATTGCTGGATATCGATTTTAACAATTGCATTATGAAAAATGTATTCTGACAGAGGACCGCAAAATAGATTACAATCAGTGAAGCGTCAGAGCAAGTTCAGGCAATTTTCAGGTCTCGACGCATCTGCCACCATCAGATTCGCAGCGTAGGGTTAATGGCTTTCAAAGTAATACCCTTCTAGTAACTTTCAGTAACGCGAAATCGATACGGCGTCGGTGCAATTTGACATTCGCGGGGAGAGGGAGGGGGGGCGCCGTTGGCGGGTTAAGTACCGATGGAGCTTCCAGAAGCCAATCACCGTTGCCGGAGCTCGTCGATTGGAAGATTAAAATTCTACATTATGAGCCGTGGCTGCTTATACCCGCCTACCCAGCCGGCCTGATCTTCTCGAACTTCTCATTTTCCTCAGACTTTCATTTTTCCGGCGCTAAATTTATCCGAGTCGTACTCGGCTTTTCCGTCCAGTCCAATCGCGAGCACTCGATCGTAGAACCTGAAAAGAGCGAGAGAGAGAGAGAGAGAGAGAGAGAGAGAGAGAGAGAGAGAGAGAGACGGGTGCAGGGTGGAATTAAAAGGGGTGCGACTCCCTACAAAATTTTTTTGTAAATTTCTTGACTCGCCGAGGGGAAGGAACGGTGGGAAGGGTGACACTGGAAATCACAGAGATAGAGAGAGAGAGGGAGAGGAAAGTTGCTGGATCTGAAAGAAACTTCACAATGGGCAGTTAGAAACGTCCCGTCAGAAACGGAAGGACCAACGTTCCCGGCATTGTTCGCGTGTATGGATAAGAATGAGAATTCTCGAAGAAAATGACATTCGCGTTGACGGCGTGGGAGTGACCGCTTGCGTGTAACCTGAATTTAAATCTTGCGGCCCTTAACTCGCTCGCAGCAGCCCCCAATGTCGGCCGGCTGGCTCTTTTCTTCGGCACCCCCGCCAACTCCACGCTAATCAGTTTTCCAAAGTTCTTAAAGCGCTAACGCCTCGTGTTCGCGGGGACTGGTCTCATTCATTTTCATACACCACTTCCATTACAATTAACAGCTTTCTCATTTAAATTTCTCACTTTTGGTGCAACGTCCCCTCCCCCCGCGTCTGCGCCCTGGGAACGATCGGCCCTGCTTCATCCCTTAACCGCGAGACTTCCGCTTACCCATAAAGCCCTACGAATGCGACTACTGGGAAACCTGGCAGGGCTGTCGAGAGAAATTTTTCAATTCCTCCCGAACGTGCCAATAATTCCTGCAGGATTCTCAAATCTACTGGGATCCACTCGGGTGCAACGTGAAATTAGCAGCACGTGCTACCGGGAGTTTCGGGCGCGCCGAATTCAAGATTAATCGCGGACGGACTTCGGGATCCTCGTGTACATAGACACAATTCAATTAAATCAGAACGAATTGGATCAAGTTAAATTAGAATTCGCTGCATGAAATATCAGTTAGGAAACTTCGTGTTTGGTCGGTACGATAGGGTAGGATAGGGCGAGGGTTAGGCTAGTTGAATTGTAGATGCACTTGAAAAACCAAACAAATTCTAGTTATAGAGTGTGTGAGAGAGAGAGAGAAGGGGAGAAAATTATAGTAAATCACCCCATGATCGACCATTCAACGATGAGATCCTCGACGACCACAACCTTTACCTGAAAAGTCAATTAACAATATTAACCCCGGTGGACATTGCGCGTTGCTTGAGAAAGCGCAAAGCTCGAAATGATGAGCCAGTGATACTGGTAATCCCTGTAATGACCGGATGCGAAGAGTGTCAGCTGGGGGGTGGCGGGGAGGGTTTGGTAAGGCTTGTGTGCTAGTGCGTAGATGAGGCGCAACAGGAACGCTTATTCAATTTACCTGAACGTCTATCGGACATGACAGGCCTGTTACAGCCAGTAATGACACTGTTCCACACACGTGATAGCGCTTCAGAAATGGCAGCCTTGCCCTGGCAAATTTGGATTTACATCTCCAACAATTGGACAAAGCGGATAAACGAAATTGGTACACGAGTGATAGATCGGCAGAAAACAGCAGTCTCGAAATGACAGAAACCCCGCGAAACTTAGCGGTCGGACTCGATAAGGCGATGCTCGAGCTACTACGCGTCACCGCCCATTTATCGATGAAGCTTCAGACTCGTCAGCTTCCCAATAAAATCCTAAATAATTGAACAGGATTGACAAACGTGTAGCTTATAAAATTATCCAAGAATTTCCTGCCGCGAATAATCTTTCCCGACACCAGCCGGTGAGTCGTGACAAACGACCCGGACTTTTTCCGACTGGAGGCCGAAGTTTTTCAACCTGGCGCCTGGCACTTCGAAAACCGGAAATGCACATTCGCACGGGAGTCCATTATTAATTAGGGCAGTTCTAACGGATGGTTTAGAGCTTTCTTCAATCGATTGACGAAGAGACACGACGGAAGCCTTTTGTTCGCGTCGACGAAGGTAAAGGAACAATCGGACCTCGATGTTTCCCCTCTCTTTAATTCATTAATGCGCCAAGATAAATCGAGCTTATTTGAGTTTGCTACATGAAAATATTTCAGCGACTGGTGCTTTCGCCACGGCCGATCCTTTATTGTTCCCTTTGTACCGAAACTGCGCGTACTTCCGGCTTGAAGTGTGCGTGTATGGAGGGATTGGCGCGCGCGCGCTCGCGCTCGCGCACCTACACAGAGACGCGCGCGCGCACACAGATTGATACACGGTAGACAGATATCGAGATAGATGCACTTTGATCGTGGTAAAAATCCGGAAGACTGACGAAATACTATCGAACCGAAGGTACATTTGATGCAGCTACCATTCAACCTGTGCTTTTTGTCCTCGTTCTCCCTTGCACGTTCTTCCATCGATTTTTTATTTGTCGAAAAATTGTATCTTCCCTACAGAAACAGTGATGACAGTGTCCTACAGAAGCAGCGACACCGCTGTTACGCCGCAGCGCGGCTAAAGCAAAATTATACAAAAGCACTGACAAAGAAATTGAAATTCGACACGAGTCGGATTACCATCGATTATGGGGAATAATGAGGTAAACGAGTCTTTTCAGTTTCCGTTAAATATTCCTATCGTCGGATACGATTCGATAAAAATCTCTTAAAATGGAAAAGAGGAAAAAGAGAAATTTTCCAACACCCCGTGCACACGCGTGTACAATGCGCGAACGTTCAAGGCAATTTAGTCAAAAGTTTCATCATTAATCAGAGAATTTTTCAGGGACTTCGAGGACACATTAATAACAGGTCACTCGCGTCTAATCTCCGTATTCACATGACTTGTCAAGTATCCAAATGCCGCTAATAAGGGTAATAATTAATTACAAAGTTATTCGCGGTGTTCCGAGGATATTGAATAGTGTAACATCAGCCAGTGGTGCGCAATCTCCGAGTCTCCGCGATCCGTAAAGGGGTGGTGGGCAAACGCGACAAATTAATTATGCGCATCCCCGCACTTGCTTGAATGGAATATGTAAGGTCAAAGGTTACGACGTCCCATGGAAAATATCAAGTTGGAGCATGGGCGATTATAGCGCGGCGATAGGTTAGGGGTAGTTTTCCCTGGTTTCTGGGACATATCCGCCGTAACGGTGGACAGTGGCGTGTACCGTGTTGCGTAGGGGGTGCTCGAGGGCTACAAACGGTACGAGAGGGCTAATCAAGAGCATTGGACGGTACTGATTGTTGATTCGCAGTGTGGTCGAGTGGAATAATGCACCGGAGGTGGTCGTGCAGCCACTGCAACCCCTGCGACTCCCGCGCCCTTCGCAATCCTCGCCAACCCCCTCCGGCGTTATTATTGCGCTGCAAGCGCTCGTAAAAGCGACGTGCTGCTGTAATAGCACCGGTCGGATTGCTGCGCAGCACTTGCAAACCGACGACGACGACGACGCCGCCGCCGCCACCGCCGCCGCCGATGACGACGACGACGACGACGACGCCGACGACGCCACGCTGGGTCAACGAACCGACGCCGCGCGACGCCGACAAAGGTGCGCGCCGATACAACTCCCCTCAAAACTCACCCCCCGCAATGCGGATAATTCGATAACCACTCCTTCCACGATTGTCAGCCAAATTATCCCACGCCCTTTACATTTTAATTGTGACACGCTGACTCTTTGTTTATCTTGATCCCACCCCCTCGCCGCTCCTCGCGCAACTCTCTCGCTGGGGGACTTTGTTTCGCTTAATTAATCTTGCGAGAATAATGCTCTTCTGCCGGATCGATTGTTCACTGCATCATCATCACCACCACCACCACCACCAGCACCACCGAGTACATTCGCTGGAAATCATTTGTAGCGTTAAAAACATGACACTGTCTAGCTGGCGGGGGTGGATTTCTCTTATGTGATGTAACTCGGTATTTTTGAGGTAGGTGCTGCTGCCGATGGTTGTGGTAGTGGTGGTATCGCGATAGTTGCAGCTATGGTTGTAGGCTTTTCCTATTATTTTATTCATCATGGGGGTTCGTCGTGTTTCATTTGATTTAAATTTGAGATATGTTTTCCCCGCGATATTTTAGCCCGACTGCCATTGTTCCGCGCTCCTACAATAAATTGCCGTTGATTGACCGATGTATTCGGCAATACTGGATACATCTGGTAGCGTGCATAATCAGTGTCAGCAGAGTGCGCTCGGCTGTCCCCTCCCCCCTTTTCCTGCCCTCCGCCACCCCCGCACAGCTTCAGACGCAATATTGTTACAACGCACACGCGCCATTTCAAAATGGCACTGCATTCTCGCAATTACGAACGGGCTGGAAAATTTATGCAGGAATTTTCCGACTGCTTTTCCGCGCGACCTGCCACCAGGAATTTCCGATTCGGTCCGAGTCAGCAATCAGGAAATGTCCGGCGAAGCGTCTGATTGGCGTCTTTGCCTTCTCCGCTCCCCGTGACATCCGGTACAACTGCGGATTATGGCCTCTCCGCAAGGACCCTCCTGCGCCGCCTCGCCTCGCCATGCGCAAGATCCCTTAATCGTGGATTTCATGAAATATCGGCAACCATATCGGTTTAATAACGCCATAATATGCCGTGTCTCGTAAACGCTACCAGTTTCCATTTTTATATCGCCATCTTCGATACGGTACTTGGAATTCATCGTTACTGCGGTCACCATTTTGTTAGCAATTCTATTTACACCTTCTTTCGTTATTCGCGTCCTCCGGTTCGCCGGGGTCGAAAGGTCAAAATTAAGATTCTCGAAATCGACACCGCTCACCGTTCACCCGGGTTGGCCAGAGGGGGAGGGGGTGCGCGATCCGGTTTGCCGGAGGTCTACGACCGAGGAGAGTCGCGTCTCGTTTTAATGGACAAGTGATATGGCCGTATAATGTATCCGACGAGTACGCGGGGTAGACGACGCCTCGCTCTCATCCTCGGCATCTTGCGATTTCGCGAAATCGTATGGCCATTCACGAGCGAGGTTACGCGAGATAATCGAGTACACGTACTTTCGAGCCACTATAGCCTTTGAAATTTCCACTGTCAACGCCTTTCAACCGGGGTATGTTGCGGACGCTGATCCGGGCGTATTATCATAACGCATCGTTGACCTACATCGCCGATTATATTATTCCCACTGTAGCTTACGGGCGAGCCGACAATCGGCAGATGGAATACTTCTGATTAGCAACGCCAGTTCATTATTGGCATTACCAGTGACACCATTGCGGTGCGCTTAGGGGATTTTCTACTTGCGTTCGCGCGTAACGAGCCTGACAACGTAATCACATCGATGGAGAGAGACAGAAACTTCGCGTGGTATCGCTGCGCAAAGTTACGTGACCCAACGTACCTCGATAAAGGCTTTCGCACCTGTTTGCGAGCACTCGTGTCGCAATTTTATCGCGACTCGTTCGCAGGGTGGACCTCGCGGCTTCGTTCATCGCACGGATTTCAATGGAAGTTACGGGGTTTTAAGGGGGTGGAAAAGGAACGGCGGGGAAGGTCGTTAACGAGCGCGCAATTTCTGGCGGACAAATTCCTGCGGGGTCGCAAACTTGCGATTTCCGGTTCTTTAGCGCGAAGTTCTGCGGTTCCGGCACGTAATTCCGCGATTTATCCCGGGAGATCGACGACAGGTGGAAACGATACCGGGAATTGCGAATAAAAGTAGATCCCGAAGCGAGCGGGCCACGACCGATTGAACGGTGCCCGTCGAGAAAGTGGTTTTCCAATATTTAAATACCGCTCGCTCCTTGAATTTGCAGCAGTTTAACGTTTATGTCCTTTACATCACGGTTCTCTTTCGGTCACTCTTTCAAAAGGGACCGTCAAATCCACGGCTCGTAATCGGCTTAACACACACACACACACACATACACACAGGGAAGTTTCCATTATAATTTTTCCTAATTACCGGCTCGTGTGAGAATAATGAAATGAACATTCAACGAGTTCTTTCGGTCTCGAAAAAATCACGGGAAGTCTCTAGCCAAAACTGCTTCCCATCCCGTGCGAACGATCGCGAAGTATCGCTCGTACGACCCTGGAAAATCAACCGTTTGCTTTACCCCATGGGGTTTTGCCCTCGATACTTCCAACAGCCAATTTCAATCGACACCAGCTTACGCGAGCGTTGCGTCCGCTGCAATTGCATAGCGTAGACTCTGCGCAAGGGATTGTCCGTGCGAGGGGAAAGTGGAGAAGGATATTTTCCAGGGTCTAGCGTGGTTTCGCCGAGCTTCGAGTAAATTCAGTCGATACGCGGTTCCACGCGCTACGACGGCGCTCGAAGGGACGAAGGAACCGCGTCGAACCCCCCGAGTTTCCAGCGCCCGTGGAACTCTCGGTCTCTATGCTAAATAGCTTATAGAACGTTAAAGTTACAAACGTAAGTGAAGTCCGACGGTTAAACGCTTAGCTAAGCGGCTGTTTGATCGCTGGTCCCAGAGTAAAGACGGAGTTCCCGTAAAAGCAAACATCATCGATGGGGGGATCCGAGGAAAATTGATCTTGAAACAATTTTATGGATGGTGTACTTTTCGACCCTTTGCTCGCTGCATTTTTCCCCCGTAATTTCGTCGAGCCCAGCTTTCTCTCGAGTGCTCCCACCAAATTTCAAAGTGTCAAATAGCTTCTAGTCACTGGAGAACTGAATTTCAACCTGGGAAAACTGAGGTTGCGCTTACTTGCACATTCCACCCCCTCCTCCTCCACCACCGCATAGGGTGTGCAAGCATCCCTATGCCTTTCGAGACAAATGGCAGAATCCCGAGTGCGTGTCTCGTTCTTCATGAAGATTTCACATCGCGGAAGGAAGTCTTAGGAATAATCGGTCCTGCTACTTTCTTCCCACTTGGTATACCCGCAAGCCGCTTCGGAAAGCGTGGAAACTTTCTTGTAATGCTAAATGGCTTACGGATCCCTGGTGCAGCCTGAAACGGTTCTATAAGTACACCCATTTCAAAGTATCTGCATAGCGTAAGAATCTTTTAGTAGGTGGAGGCACGTTCTCGCTCGAAACTGAATCTAAAAAGTTGACTCTGGCATTAGGATTCCGTCGCTAGACGCGTGTACACCCTTGGAATCGAACTGTCGCCAGCATTTTTCTCAAGTTGACCGAGGCTAAAATTCCTTTATGGAGAATACAGGGCGAGGCCACGACGACGACGACGAGGTCTACGGTAAATGTAGCGCGTAATTGCGCGAATAATCAAGGGATGGACCATCCCCCGAACGAACCCTCCACAGGATCGGGCCGTCTCCCGATGATTGGAGCCACGTGCAGGTATCGAAGTTAAATTGCGGACGAGCGAGCACGCGTCGTGTCTGAATCCACTTTGTTCGGAGGTTTGCTCCAGAAGTTATTTTGCAAGAGAAGGAAAGTCTATTAGGAATCATGACATCATTTGAGGAGAACCGGCCAATATTGCCAAGGGCGTTTAGAAAGTTGGTGGTAGACGTCGAAGGCAAGTTGGTAGGCGAGCGAGCGAGCGAGTGGGTGGGTTAGGTAGGGAACAAAGGGCGCATCAAGCTGACAACTCGCAAATTGCTTTCTGAGAGAAGCGATACGTTTGCCCGTTGTAATCGTCTATTTTTGCCGCGTGGCGCAACATTCGCAACTGTCGGGAGGAGCGATTGAAAGTAGAATGAATCCCCATCGCGACCCCCGTAGACTCGCCCGGAATCCACAATGAGAGAGATTCGCCCTGGGATAATGACCGGCCAGCGTGCGTTTGTCTCGCGACAAACCTCGCGAAGGATCGAGCGAGGAATTTGCCGCTATCCTGAAGGACTCGATTTCCGTCGCTTCGGCCGGTGGCTGCGTATTTACGCGAACGGACCCTCCCGGGGTCTCTCCCCTCTCTCTCTCCCTCTTATCGAGAATAATCGACTTAATTACCAGGGCCCGTCGATCTATTTGCATTTCAGGAGCGACCGAACGAGTCGAGAATGGAAAATGCTGGTAGGATTACGCGATAGGGGCAAAATTCCGGGGAACGCGCTGCATTTAACAAGGGCGTTTCCTGCGGAGAACTCTTTGGTACAAAGGGAGTACCTGGAGGGACAGGGAGAGGGGGGGGGGTCGTCCAGAAGAAAAAATATATTATCCCTCCCGGCATTACTATTCGTCGTTACTTCTTCCCCGTACTTTATGTTCTAGGAAGAATGTCAATTCTCGGCTAGGGAAAGTTTCGTGGCAGTGCGCCATCCTCTTCCTTCGTGCGATCGTCTTTTTATCGTTCCGCCGGATAGTTAAGCACTCGCCAGAGGAAATTCTGCTTCCCTTGTAAGATGGAGCGTGGCGAGTGCTGGCTGCACCGCATTTCCCCTCCCCGCCTCTACGCTCGGTTCCTGACGTAAAGTCGATGGAACAATGATGTAACTGGAATGTAGACAAAACTTCGATAATGCGCCGGGAAGCTTCTTCTTGATCGGCCGAAAGTACGGATTCTTTATTAGGTCGTTTGATCGATGTGGATTGAAGAAGGAGCGTGCCTCTCTCCCCTTCCTCCTTCACCTTTCCACAGCACACTCGAGAAACATTCTCGAGCTTTAGTTCATTCATCGTTCGATCGTTCGTTCGTTCGTTCGTTCGTTTGTCCGTTCGCTCCCCCGACTACCGCGAGGGATCTCGGTGATTTTAAAATCTCAAAGAAGCATAATCGGATCGCCCCTACATTCCTCGCCTCGCTCACCTTGATGCCGAGTTTTAATCCAGGGTGGAATTAAAAATTAGGGAGATCAAACGAGAAACGTGATATTAATTAAACGTCTGAACACTCTCGATCAAGTATCCAGGAAAGGAATTTCGAGGAACGTATATTAGGGATGGTAACGCTGCTTTCTCAAAAATCCAGTCTGGCGGATTTTGAAAAATTAGTCGAAACACCGCTGATGCGGCTGGAAAAAGCGCGAGAGTGAAAAGATGAAAGGGACTGGTGTTAAAAACAAGAAGCTCAAGGGGATGCATATATAAGAGGGGAGGGGTGAGGTTGCTTAGTGAAAAGGGGATAATCGGGAAGCAAAGGAGCCGACGAAGGAAAGAGGAGGGAGGAAGAAAGGGTAGGAGAGACGTCAAAAGGGCAGACCGATCCGTCCGGCGACGTAATTAAAACTTTTCTACTTCCGTCGGTTAATTTGTCTTTGTTCCTGGTCTGTCAGAGACACTCCATGTTTATGAAGCGCTTCTCTCTCTCTCTCTCTCTCTCTCTCTCTCCCTCTCTCCCTCTCCCCCTCTCCCTCTCCCTTCTACCTTTCCTTTTCCCTAGATTTTCTTTCTCAACTCTGATACCATTTCAGCCACTCGGCACACTCAACAATTAAATCAAACACGACTTTTTCTTCTTTTTCCTTCCTCCCTTCTTACCTTTCTTTGGATAATCGCGTAATATCTTAATTAATGATCGGGGTAACGCGCGAGCGTGGGACACCAGAAACGAATAAGTTTGCTCGACTGGAAGCTTTGGGGAAACAAGCGATTGTTGGGGTTTTTGGTTTCGCTACGTCCCGCTCTAGAGGAATCGCAAGAACCTATAGAAAGTCGCGATGAAAGAAACCAATGGACAAATTCGCAGAAGAAGAAAATGGAATATCAAGGAATATAAGAAACAAATGGTGGAAGGAAATCACGGAAGAAAATAGAAGAATGGGTCGGTTGGACGGAATAAAGGAAGTGGATGAAGAAGAAGGATCGAGAGAAAAAGGTTTAGCGCCAGCTGTCTTCCCTTTCTTCTTTACTTTTGGGGCTTCACCGTTTTTGTCGGGGAGATGTTCAAAAATCGCTTAGTTCCAGCAGATAAGTGGTCGATAAGGGACGCAGGACTGATATACGACGAAACTTCCGTTCTTATTCATCGAGAACCAGACCCTCTTCTCCCCTCTCCTCTACTTCCCTTCCCTTCCCTCTCCACCCCCTCTGATTCTCTCACAGCAGCTTCTTCCATCTCAGTGATAAACCCCACGATGAAACTTCCAGCGACCTCATTCAAAAAACTTCGGGCCAGATGGGCCACTGGGACCGCTAACGTAATTTTCCACCGCCCATTTTCTATTTTCCCAAAGAGGCAAATTACGAATAGCGGAATCTTCGATAAAAGTCGTACGAGAGAACTGAGAATGCTCGAGGGAATTAACAGCATTGGCTCACCGTTCTTATAATTTTTACGGTACTATGAAAATTATGGTGGTATTGTCACGACTGCGCTTTGTGTTAATATCGTGGAAAACGGTACTCTTCCACATATTCCCGAAGTTTTCTCACCACCTTTGTAAAATAAGTACTGGCCGAAACTTCGGGATCGTAACCCAGAAATTTCGGGGTCTCTACCCTCGAAATGGTCCACGACCGAGGAGTACACCCTCTTTATTATTATTTTTTAACCGCTGCTGCTCTCACCCCTGTTGTATTGGATCTAACTTTGCACGTTCTCTTCGAATTCGTACAGTCTACGTGCGATGCTGTTCAGCCAACGTTTTTTTAACGGGAATTTTCGGAATATCCACACTGCGAAGAGATGCGCCACGGCGTCTCTCCTTCATCGGGACTTTCTCGAGGATCGTCGAACTGTTGACATTAAGGGAGGAAATGAGATCACTTGTTGCTCAAAACGAAAATTAAAGATCTGTCGTATGCAAACTCTAATTAAACGTTTTTCCGTCAAAGGGATGGAGGGGGGGGGGGGAGGAATCCCGTGAAAAATTCAAGTACCTCGAAGGAGATCCGAGAGAATTTTTCGTTAAGGGAAAATAATTTATAAAGGGCTCGCGGCGTGATTAAATCAAGGATTGTGCGATTCGCGTTCTTTCAGGGCAAAGACCCTCCATTTATTCCCACGGCGGCATTTCCTCGTTTACCATTCAAATCACGTCTTCAGTTCTGGAGGTTCACGCTTATCGTACGTCAAGGGAATCTCTCGCTGTCCGTCTCAGAGATCCTGTGCGAAAGGTCGTCTTTCCTTCTCCCTCCCCCCCCCCCTCCCCCTGTCCCTTTGCTGCAGCCGCAGGAGAAACCCGGCGCTGCGGCCGATTTGTCAAAGATCCTGAATATCCGGCGTTGCCGTCGTAAATAAATCCGCGTTTCGCTGGCATCTCCAGCATCGTATCCAGTTTACAGCGCTCATTAAGCTGGATCAAGGTAAATGGCTGCCACTCAGTGTTTCCCCAAAACTGATGAAACCACCACCCACCGCTACCACCACCGCCACCTCCCTCCTCCCTTCGAGACCTCCGTGGAAAACATTAATTAAAAAAGTAAATTTGTCAAAGATCCCGAAAATCCACAGCGGCTCCCGTAAATAAATTCGCATTTGCTGGCACTTGCGTCACCGTTCCCGCTTTACGGCCCCTCATTAAACTGAATCGACTTAATTAAACTCGAGAATCGTAAGTCCTTAACTCCCGGGGAAGCTTGAAATCCAGAAAAATCATTGGACCGCCTGATACGAACAATTCCGCCGGCGGCTAAATGAGAAATTCTCAATATCTACCTTTGCCATGTTTACTGTCCCAACCCCCCACGCCCCCGCCGGCAGATAAGTGAAGGAACTGGAACGAACGACTAAACGTCAGTTACACTTTACGAGGTCGTCCGAGAAACGCATTTCAAGAAAATTTCCATTCGAACTATTTGATTGGCAAGTCGCATCGAGCCTGCTGAACAATTAACCGAATAATTCCGAGTTAACGAGTCGATTGGCAGTAGGAGAGAGGGGGTGGCACCGAATAGGATGCAGAGGCGCGTTATCTCAAGGAGGAGGAGGAATTATTTCTATTCGGCGCTGTATCCTCCAGACAAATCTGCTAGTGGAGATCCATGGAATGTCCTCGGAGTTCCGTATCAAAGGTCGACGAAGACGACGAGGCGACTAGGTCGACGAAGAGGAGGAAGACAATGGAGTCGATTATGGGCCATATCGAGCGAACCAATCGAACGAGAGGCTTTGGGCCGCTGTTATCCAGGAACGCCCGGTCGTAGGTCCCTCGGATTCTCCGGGAGAATTTCACCCTCCGACTGGAAGGGTCGGGAAGGGAGGAGGGGGGGGGGCAGGAGGAACAGCGTAGTCGCCTCCTGCGTGCGTCGCCAGTCTAATGCTATGGAAATTGAACGGCCGGAGATAACAGAAGGATCTCGGCCGAGAAACGCGCACAAGCACCTTCGACGAGTGTCTCGTAATAATAGAGAGCCACCACACTTTCATCCTCTCCAGCTGCTTTCACCTGGTGCTCCTCTGCCCTGGCTTCTCTTTCTCTTTCTCCCGCCCCCTCCCCCTTCGCCGTTGCTGACTGAATCGTTATTCCTTCCATTATTCCGCGAAACGTCCTTGACTATTCGCCGATACATATTTCCTGGTATCGCCCTTCCCTGGAATGAGCGAATTTATCTCTTTTACGATAATCGAAGGTACGCTCCCCGCGCTCGCTCGCGTTTCGCTCGAGCGAACGTTTCCGTAGACACGTATGCAAATGCTACTCGCGCGCCCTTCTCACGAGTCTCTCCCTCGCTCTCGCGTTTTGCCGGCTTCGTCGCAACGCGGCCGTTTTCTTTTTTAGACCGTGCGCGATAAAACATATTTGGCGTGATCCCGTGATTCCTGAAATTCGTCCGGCGGAGTTTTCGGCGAGAAGGAGCGAAGTAAGTTTTATCAGGCTGTAATAATTTGCAGGGCAATAAAACGCGATTCGGACCAGGCTGGGCTCCTCGTAAATTCTTGTCACGCGGGGAGTTTCGGACACGTGGCGAGTAACGCCGTTAAATGTCTCCGAAGCTTTCCGCTATCAATCGCGAACACTGCACTTTTACACGAGGTCTGATCAGGTAGAGACAACGCGGAAAATGGCGGACCTACGGACGCTCCGCTAAGGAGGAAACGGCGAATTTTACGAGGCTGATCAGAACGTTTCGAGCGTGCACGTGTTGAACGTGCGCTTTTCCTCCGGAAAAATTTTCTTCCGGGAAATGTCCCCCGGAAAAATCCGAAAATTTATCCAATGACAAACTATCGTGAAATTACACCTATTACATTCTAGAGAGTGACAGGGAGAGAGGAAGAGAGAGAGAGAGAGAGAGAGAAAGAAGATCAAAAATATGTATGTATTGCGTTATTTTGTTAAGATTTTTCAACATTGCCTCTCCACCGTGGAAAAGTAGCCATTATTTTTAATGGGTTCGCTGGGGGATGTTCCCCGTTAAACTTGAAACTCAATTGCGTATTATCTTCCAGCTGAGCTAATGCGGCGATTGCCTGATTTTATCTCATATGATCCGAGCGAGTCGAAATTTCTTAGCTTATCTTCGCGGTATACTTCGGCGGAAAGAGCGCATGAGCGGATAACGATGCTACTTTCCCACAAAAATAATTTCATCTTCAAATAAATACGCTGGAGTTTCTCCGAGCAGAGTCTTCGCTGCGAAATTGAGCTTTCTCTTCGCAGTCGAGAGATAACTTTGTCGAAAAATGTAATTAATAGTAATGACGGACGGCGGGGATGAATGATCGTAACTACGAAAGTTTCGCCCGTTTCTTAAGGAATTCGAGGATTTGTCGGAGATCTTCTGAAATCTCCCTTTTTCCGCGAGGGTTAAAAGAAACAAAAAAAAAGAAAAAAACAGGAATTTTGAGGAAATCCAGTAATACATATTTTATCGGTATGTTTACTTACCGAGGGTGCGCATATGCTCGGTCCTGAAATCTTATTAGTTTCTTAACCCATTTTCTCCAAACAATGCTTAGGTACGCCAAGTGTCTCGAACTCACCTGAATGACGCCCTTTAACAATGTCTCTCGGGCTTCACGGTTTCGTAAACAAAGCAGCTGGCATCAAGCCTCCCGTGTTTGTGTTTAAATTTTCTGAGATTATTAAGCTACGGCTGCCGAGACCGAAGGTGTATTCGATTTGCGGTGAATTTCACGTTGGCTTCGAGCGATCCTGCCAAATTGAGCATAATGCTGTTTGGGAGATTTCACCGAACTTGACGCGGAGAGAGAGAGAGAGAGAGAGAGAGAGAGAGAGAGAGAGAGAGAGGGTGAGAAAAGCTTTCCGATCATTTACCGGCATTTATTTAACATCGCGGAACATCTCTAATTAAACTATTTCGCAATGTTCTCCCTCGTTGAAGCGCTTGCTAGAAAAACAGGTGAGTTTTTTCCAGATTCGAGAAAGTCATTGTAAAAATGATTGCTAGTAAATTAATGTGAAAACATTAGACGAAGGAAAACGTGGTTTTCATCACAAACAAGATGACACCGTCTAAAAACAATATCGACCCGGGGAAAAAGGGAAAAGAAGTAAAATCGACTCGTCAACGTCAACACGCCTTAACTGTGTACATCACTTGGCCTTATATAATCCAACCTTTTGTTCTATTAAAACGTTCTTTTCTCTTTTTCCTTTTTATCCCTCGTCAGAAATTTATGTTAAGTAAACATGTTTAACAACGATTTTCTCCCAAGTCCCTTCTCTTCTCTTCTCTTCTCTTCTCTCCTCTTTTTCCTTCTTCTCTTTTCTATAGATATTTTATCGCTGCCTTATCCTCTTTATTTCTCTCGTTTTATCACTTTTCTCTCTTACCGAATATCCTAATTTATTAAACGGTCTGAGAAATGAACACCGAGTAACGTATACAAATAGTTTGGAGAAAAGATTATACGGGGAATAAGAAGTGGAAAGGAAAAATTGACGTCGGAGGGATTTTTCGATTTCTCCGGTAATTGATAGAAGCAGCGTTGAAGTAGGATTTTATTAGAAACATCACGAGGACTCGGTATCACCTTAAGAAATGTTCTGCGAATGATATATTTCTTTTGGAGCTTTTCTTATCGTGGATCTTACATTTATTCAGCACATTTGCTGCAGGCTGATACGTATGGTCCCTAGACAGTTTTTTTTCGCCAGCCCCGTTATTACCGAGGAGGATGGCTAGCAGTAAATAAATATGGCGCGTAAGTTGAGCCGAATTTTACGATACGTTCGTTATTCGACAGTTTACTTCTCGCTGAAGTGTCCGATAAAGAGGAAGCTCTTCGGTGAAACAATATCCTATGACAGGTCCATGGAGAAAGCACACGGACTGCTAGTAATTTTCGGTAAAAATACATATTTTCCCGAGGCGTAAGCAACGCTTACCCATTTTAACGAAAGTTTATTCAATATCATTTTCAGCGTGTCCCAGTGCCTCGTGAGAATCTTCGCTGAAATCTAACGGTAAAATTTTATTACGACCGCTCTAATTTCATGAAATATTCTATTAGCGCGTTTCCATGAATAAATGCCTCGATCACATTTCTCGCGCTCTCTCTCTCTCTCTCTCTCCCCCTCTCCTCCGTGGATTTCCTTATTAAATATTCCGATGAAATTCCATGAATTTACACGATAGTTTTCTCCACGGCAGGAGGCCGCGTCGCGATTTTTCCGGGCGATAAACGCAGCATTAAAAGAAGGGATGGATGGATGCGCAGGAAGGGGTGGAAGTAGCAGCTTCGAGGGTAGGAGGGGGTGGGGAAGAGTGGAAAGTTACGTCCGAGGGAGTTGATCCGATCCACGGGATGAAAATTTTACGCTCACGGGGTGAAAGGGTTCCACGGCCCTTCCGGTAAAAGCCAGTGGTAAAAGCGCTGACACTGTCCTGAGAATCAATCGTCCTTGGCAGGACGAGACGGCGAGACAATTCTGCGAACTTCGCTACTTAAGCGAGTCTACTCGTTTGCCTTGAGTACCGGAGACTACCAGTAGCCCTTCGTGGAACAAGATTCATAAAAGCATCCATCCCGTAGCGCGCACCCCGTTTACATATACTCCACAAGGCCAGTGATACCCACCGAAACTACCACTGTCGCTACTGGTTCCACCACACCGCCATTTGCTGCCGACGGCCAAGTTACGCAAATCTACAATCGTAAACTCGTGGATCTCCGCCATCAATTTCAATCTTCTCAACAGTTTCATACGGGAGCCAAGTGGAGGAGGGACCCCGAGCGGAACCTCGTTTCGGCCCGTTGTATCGGAAAATCTCCTCGTTCGAACGAAAGAAAACCCGCGGGTCGAAGGGTGCGTTTTTTTCGTTCTTCCTCTCTCCCTCTCTCCCTCTCCCTTCTCTCCCCTCTTTCGTCTCTTCGGGTTTGATTCGTAAAATCAGTGGATGAACTTTGCACCGCAAAACTCGCGCTGCCGTAAGAGATTGACTCGCGGAGCGTATCTCCGGAATGTCTAACCTGGATGACGTGGCAAGTTTGCATGCTAAATACGAGGAAAATTCGCTACGCGCCTGGCAAAATTCGAGCTGCTCGAAATTCCCCGATATAATCCCGTAAGAGTCACGGGAGTAGCGTCGATGCTTGAAATCTCCGAATCTCGAAAATTTACTCGAATCTTCTTCCAAGGTCACACTCTTCAGTCAGCGCCGGGTCGTTCGCTTGATTTTGCCAGGGTGTGGAAATTAGCGGAGCCGGCATCTCGATTCGCCACGTGTTTCTGACTTTGCCGCGGCATTTGATCGTGAAACCGTTCATTACAATTTCCGCGCATTCAGTCGGTAATTACAGCGGTGACGCATTAAAATCGTAATCCCGATGCGAAGCGAAGCGATCCAGAGCAACGCTCGCGGCTTTCCAAGTTCTCGGCAGCTACGCGAAATAACTCGGTATGTCCAGCTTGTGATGAACCACCAATTGCGACGTTCGCACGCGAGAGATCAGGGGGATGCTCTAAAAAAAAAAATAAAATAAAATAAAATAAAATAAAATAAAATAAAAAAAACACAAAAAGAGAAGAAAAAATCGTAACTCGCGCTATTCGGCAAGGGTTCGAGAGGGTCGTTTAAAAATTCAGAGTTCCACGGGGATAATGTTTTTCACGAAGATTCCAGTTTAATTCTTAAATAAAGTCTAGCCACCGCGTTTAAATAAAGCTCGGGGATTAACCGTAAATTTTTTGCAAAGCGGCGGCCAACCGCGGGTGATTACAGTTTAAAATTGACAAATTAAAGTGGCGTTTTACGCGGTGCCATGTCAACAGCGAGTCCAGAGATAGAGCCTGCCATGGCAGGCGAGATGATTTATTGGGATTTTCGAGAGCCCACGAAAAGCTGTTTTCTATCTTTCTCTTACGTCCCACTCTTTTTCTCCCGTCCGCTCACCTGTTTTTACCCGTAACATCGAATACCCGATAAATCCTCTGGCAACCAAAAGTACTCGCACGCTAAACGAACTTTTTCCAGAAACTTGATCCTCTTCTTGATCGGCCCTGCTTTTTTCTGTTGCAGAACTTGAAGAACCAGATCATGACGACAAACGTTTGGGTGGAGCAAGTAAGTATCTCACCATCTGTTTTTGTACATTTCTCGTACTAGGTGAATTAGATAGAAAGAGAGAGAGAGAGAGAGAGAAAGAGAGAGAGAGAAATAAAGTCAAAGTGTGCCATCACCGTGATGCTACGAATAACCAGGTATTTGAGAAGCGGATATTTCCGGTTATTCGGACTGCGGTAGCTCGGATGATTCACCCCTTTGATAAAAAGCGCATATCGTTAGCATTTCCCATTTAAATAGTCTCTCAGATTTGAAGGAAGAGGCGGTAGCGGGAGAGACAAGCTCCATTCTCAGATATCGCATTGTGGTGATAAAAAGGAAAATGATGGCAAAGTCAGCGGCGCTATAAACTATCGCCGGGGGGAGGGGGGAGGGGGAATTGTCCCATTTGGAAAGCAGGTCTCTCTCCGCCACATCCAACTTCGACATACCAAGAGTGCATCACTTTGACCGACAGGATCTCTCCTTCGTGACTAGCAATGTAGTTTAGAATTTCAAAGCAGACGAATTTCATTTCGAGCTCGTTGACGAAGAAATCCGAATCTCGGAATGGTAGTAAGACTTTATTGACATTCTCACCCCCCCCCTCTATAGTACCTGCCGATTTCTGCCATTTCACACCCTTACACCCTCTACTAGCCGGGTGTTTTCTTTGAAAAAAGGAAAGCGTGTTTCAGAATTGCCCGCTTTCGGTCTTTTCGTCCGAATTCTCTGTCAGAGGGTCTTTGCCTGCACAAAACTCGCAAGTTACTCGCGTCAAACTGTCTGTGACGTACTTAGTTGGTTAATCGGTCGTATAGTTTTTGGAACGCTAGCTGTCAAAGTACGAATACAGAGCAGTTTTGGAATACTGAATTTTCAGGTGTGTAGTTGGTTGGCGTCGCGCTTTTCTTCAGTATCGATTATTCGAAAGAATTTCATGGAACTATCTTGAAAAATGCTCTAGAGCCATAGAACTGTTTGAAATGCAACGGGAACTCGTGATTTTTTTGGAAATGCTGATAAAGGCAATGCCAACTTCACAGTAGCCCCGACAAGACACTCGCCCGAGTTTCCGCGGTGAACTTTAATTGGTTCCTAAGTTTCTGTAGATATTCCCGAAGGAGTCACTAGCTAGATAGGACAAAGATGAAATTCTGGAGGGTGGAGGAAAGGGGCTGCTGCCACCGCGAAGCGTCAAGGATTTATGAAAGTGGTTGATCGCTTCTCGCCTCTGGTATTGTTCGATCCCCGATCAGAGTTGGAACACCGATATGGATTTCACACTGAAACTGAACTATCAATTTCGCGAAAACTCTTTCGATTCGCGCATCGCTCGTGTGCGCGAATCACGTCGCTGGGTTCTCGAGCGTTTTTCCGCATTAAGCCCCGCGTTAAGAATCGACCCTGAAATTTTCCGGAGTCCTTTCTATCGTCGTCGATTCGATCCTCGAGGCCCACCGGGCCAATTCTGGCGCGACTCCAGAGACTCCGGAGACTCGGATGAGCCCGCGCGCGCCTCTGTATTTGTCTCCTCGTTCTTTGGCTCTCGCGGGGATAACGAGAAGAAAAAGTGTATCCATTGGTAAGAGAATCGCTGCCTCCGGTGTGCTTATACTCCTTGCTGGCCCTCCCCGCTCCACCTGCCTCTTCTGTTTTTCTCGACGTTGCTTCGTCGCAATCATTTGTCACCGTCAATGGATATCGCGTCGACCAATATTCTCTCCCGCGACCGAGAGAGGATCCTACGAATGGAGAGGGAGAAAAGATGGGAGATTTATGCTTTTAGCGAAATCTATCAAATTCTCGGCCCACTCATTTGTCGCTTTTAACGCAAGAATCTCCGCCGCGCTCGCGTATAGGTTTCGACGAATACACGGCAGAACGGTGTCGGGACATTAATCGTTAGTTTTCAATGGAATCTCCGCGCAAGTTGGCACCGGGGCGATGCAAATAATTCTAGCGAGAACGGTGTGTCCTTCTTAACCGAGCGGTTGTGCCATATCGTACCACTTTCTCAGTTGGCTTGCATAAATGTACTTTTCCGCTGGACGCTCGAGTAACCCTGAACAAACGACTATTTCGACGCTTGAAATAGCAAGGAAGCGGGTCCCTGCAAAACCAGTAGCATTTATTCTAGAGATCCAACGCCGCCTAGGAGTTGCCGTATCTCCAACTATACGAAAATGCAAGCGTCGATTGTCAGCTTTGCCAGCAAAGTCTACGTGCCAACTCTCCACGACCAACCGTTGCGCTAACTAATGCTGAATATTTGTTTCCTCGCTTTCGCGCGCGCGCGCGCGCACGCACGCACGCACATCCGCGAAACAACTCGTAGTTCCGAAACTCCATAATTTTATCGAAAGCGGTCGGGGAAAAGAAAAAAGCTTCGAGTGGTGCTGCCGTACGCAAAGTACTCGAGCGTCGTTCTCCCTTGTCGACTTTATTTCGTACTTTTCCACTGGAATTATTTGATTCGAACGTTGTCGCTTCTGGGACTGGCGAATGTTTGCCCGCTACCATCAAATCTCAATTCCAGCTCAAGATTTATGATTTCATCGTGAGAATAATGAAATGTGGAGTGCGGAAACAGCGCGCGATTACCAGCCGGCAGCATTTTTCTTCATCGAGTCGGGAAGTGAGTTTCGTGTACACGCGGAGCATTCGGCTGCTGGTTTTGGCCGGGCAATCAGTTTTCATTCCTCACCTGTTGACTCCATATTTTCAATGAAAATGCCAAGGAGGCCATTGGAATAAAAGCAGGAAAATCTATATAAAGCTGCTAACAAGTACACCGCGTGATTCTCCCTACCGATGTTCTTTCGCTTAAGTCCTCCCCTAAGTCGACAACTTGTTCGAAAGTTCGCTTTCTTTCATTGACTTGCAAAATTTAATTAGATGCAAGCTTCCCCTTCTTTCTCTCTCATTCAATGGTAATTTGAAGAATTAATCCATTTATTAAAATAAAAAAAGGCAATAGGATAGCGTTGAGCTTTATCAGGACAAACTTACTTTCTTACTTACTTACTTACTTACTTACTTACTTACTTACTTACTCGCTTACTCACTTGTACCGCTCAACGAGATATCTTCGTTACAACATTTATAATGAGTTTAAAGTTCGTTCGCGGCAGGAATTCGTACATTTAATACGTTGATTTATCTTCTCGCTGTTTTTACAACTGTTTCAAAGAAATCTCGAATACAAGAGGAGCATTCTTTGATATCTTTATTTATTCAAGAAGTTGGAGCTCATTCCGCCTACTTATTTTGCCTATCGCTACTCTGGGGAAAATAGTTTTAGGGGGAGAGAAGGAAGATATACGGCGGAGTTGAAAATACATAGACTCTTCCCCATTCGTTACGTAGTCCGCTGCGATTGCATCGACAAAGACTAACAAGCTACATTTCTCGAATATCCCTCGTTCCGATATTCAGGTTTACGCGGAAATGAGCTTCTTTCTCTTCGCTGGTTATTCGAATACGCGTGTCGCCATTTCACGGCGCTGGATCGACTCTTCAGCCATGGCCCGTCGGTAAAAAAAATTTCAATGCAAATGACGCGTGAAGTAATTTATCGAGGTATTGAAAAGTAGTAAATTTGATGGCGCAATCACGGAGAACGCCGGCGAAATGAGCGAAAAGGATAACGCGCGATGAGGAAATCGATGGATAAACACGAAGATGAAAATATCGACCGAGCAAATTTCCAGCGAAAGCTCCGCAGCAGTGAAATGGCTCTAGCAAACATTAAAAATGCAGTTGCTAAGTGATTTTTCAATTAAAATTTATGAACGAAACTTACAAATTAATTGCATAAATCCAATTTGCCAATTACATCCACGATTTCACTTATGCATCATGCACGAGATAAATGAATCATTTTATTATTTGAAAAATGGCTTTCGCCGAGCTTTCCCGGCATTAGGGATAATTGATTGTTTTGCAAAACCGTAAAGCCACGTTGTATTTGTATTCTCCGTGAGTTTTCCCGCCATTACAGAAGAGTGGTCCGAATGCCCGGCTGGTCCCGTGGACCCAGCTCTCTCTCTCTCTCTCTCTCTCTCTCTCTCTCTCTCTCTCTCTCTCTCTCTCTCTCTCTCTCTCTCTCTCTCTCTCTCTCTCTCTCTCTCTCTCTCTCTCTCTCTCTCTCTCTCTCTCCCCGGCTCACCCCGACTCGCCTCCCCATTCCATTTCCGATGTTTCACGATTTTGACGACGGCCATTCACGGCTTGTCCCCGCGAGCCCGAAAAATTTCAGTCGGCAATTTCGCGTATTCGTTTCGACAATTGATTCCGATCCCGCTTTCGAGATCGTGCATGGAATTTCAAACGCTCTTTCGTCCCCTCCCCCGGAAAGCGAAGCCCGCTAATTGCGAGCGGAATAATTAATCGCGGGAGAATTCACAGGCTGAGCGTGGTCGGGGAGGGAGGGAGGGATGGATGGATGGATAATTTCGAAAGAAGCGAAATTCTGTCAGAATAATTCGATCGCATTACGATACAGCGTCCGCAGCGAGATGGCGGCGTACATGCCCCACTATCGGAAGTAGCACTTAACCCAGCGATTTCCCGAATTACTCTTTCAGAGAGGAAATTCCTATTTGAAATACAGAAGGGGAAAGCGCCGGCGAGCCTTCTGATATTCTCAAGTGCAGTAGGTAAGATTTTCTTAATGCGCCGAGGAATTCGATATTTGTAGCCTGCGAGGTGGAATAAAATTTCAATGCTGAAAAGATTCGCGCGTAATTCTGCCTGAAGAAGTTCTTGCACGTAGAGAGGAGGGTGGAAGCGCTACATATGGATTCCTTTCGTGCACCTACGGAATTCCAGTCAAACCGTCGAGCCGGTAGGAATGCAATTTGCTACTAAAATGAAGTTTCCTCTTCGGAGATGCGTGGTAGAGATCGGTCCTCCGGAGGAACAGTCTTTTTCGTGTTGTCGGGAAATAAGGAGGGCGATACTCGCGGCAAGCGCGTTTACTCTCGAGGCCGATTTCTACTTCGTCACGAATATTCTCTCTTCTCCACTTCCTCCTCCTCCTCCTCCTCCTCATTCAATTTTCAATCACATCCGGAACATTAACTTGCGCTCCAAGGACTTTCCGCCCCTCTGCCCCCCGAAAGTCGGTTTTTCCTCGATCTTTCTTAGGATCTTAATAAAAATCATCAGCTGGGGGGGGGGGGGGGGAGAGATCGCTCGAAACTCGAGTTTTCGATTAACCGAGAGAATGAAACCTTACCCCGGCCGAACGAACGAACGAACGAACGAATGAACGAACGAACGAGGGAAGAATTAAGATTTTGCGAAAAGTACTACGGGAGGGCGCGGGGGGAAATCGCGCGCACGTCGGTGCGTTGTGATTTCCATGGTAATTCAATAACGATCTCTGCGTGCGATCGAGCCACCGTCAAAGGACGGGAAGCACTTAGCGTGTTTCCTGAATCGGTACTTAAAACAACCTCGATTAATCGCCGCTTAAAACAACTGGGATTAATCGATCCTGAACTCTCGATATTCCACGCAGACGACACCCCGCTCACGTTTCATCCCTTTTGCTTTCAGGAGTGGAACGACTACAAGCTCAAGTGGAATCCGGACGACTATGGCGGTGTCGACACGCTTCACGTGCCATCCGAACACATATGGCTGCCCGACATTGTTCTTTATAACAAGTAAGTGCGATATTTTCACGAGATTTCGTCCTTCGGCGAGCAACCCCCTCCTCCCCCCGTGGATAATCGCCGGACTCACGACGCCGCTCTCTCTCTCCGGACAGTTTTCACGCGTCATTCTCCCCCGTTCGGGAACATCCCTTTAAGCTGCAACAGCGCGCCTCGATTCTCCAGAGAATGACCTTGAAATCTTTGTTGGGAAAATGGTCAGCGAACGACGAGGGCTGCGGAGAGAGGCGAGGCGAGGAAGAATTTAACGGGGTCGGGGGTTGTTTAATGGGGGTTGTTCGTGGAGTTAATTCTCCGACAGCGAGCGAAGTTGGTCAGGGCAATTTGTCAAGCGAGTAGGCAGGTAAATCTCGAGTATATCTAACGGCGGCTTCGGCCCGGGGGGCGAGCGAGGGGGTGGGACCGTTTCCCTTTTGCCACACATTTATGATTCGACGACGTTGTCCGGCTGTGGTTTACAGCGTGTTGGTTATCTTTTGCGGGATTTCCAGTCTGGGGATGGCTCGTAAATTTCGCTAGAATATTCCCGGAGGAACATGACGTTCTCCGGGCGTTACGAGGACACATTTTCAAAATCCACGATACGGGGAAAACGTTCCGGAGCACGCTGGACGAGAAATAGAGCGTGCTCCGTTGCACGGGCGACACTTTTACGAGAAAACGGACTCCCCGGATCGGGTGTCATTCATTTCTTTGCCATCGATGCCTCTTGCCGATGCTGCCTTTACGCCGCATTTTACGCTCCCCCGCCGCCATCTCCCCTTTTTACCGCTACCCCCTGGTTACCCTCCTCTGCATTGGTCCCGCTCACCGCCACCCTCCTATCGTCGTTCACCTCTCTTTTTTAGTCTTGCTTTACCTTACCCTTCGTCGACGAGTTGTCGTCGTCGTCGTTGTCGTCGTCGTCTTAGTCGCCCTCGTCGTCATCGTCCTCTTTCCACACACACACACACACACACACTCTCTTTGCTATCTTCTATCTTACCTCTCCGTCCCTCATTTATCTCCTTTTCTATCTACTTGATGGTTAACCGCGTCTGCCTTACCGTAAAGCACTACTACTGCTGCTACTACTGCTACTACTACTAGTACTGCTAGTACGCATTTTGACACGCTGATAAGCCGCTTTCCAGGTCACCTAGAAATTTTTCCTAATTTTACGGTCGATCGTAAATATTGGAGGGGGTAGAGTGAACGGTTATAATGGAATAATCCGAGTATATCTCCCACACTGGAATCTGGTAGTAAGTGGAAATACAGAAATAATTTTTCGCTCTTATTCGCGAGGTGGGCGGGGGGGTGGAAGGGAGGAAGATTCTTGCGCGGAATAAGCGAGTCGTTAGAATTGCCGCGTTTGTTAAAGTAAATTACTGAAATAAAGCGATTTACTCACGGGAATGATTTGTGTTAATTACAGCGCAAAATCAATTTTCGTTTTACGTTAGGCGAACTTTTGAATCAGGACCTTCCATTACTCCGTCATAATGAAACGCAATCGCCTCGTTTTCATGGATAGACTTCAGAATTGAATTAGTTGTCAAAGGGCTTAGGAATAGTTCCGCGAAGAATTTAAAGTGACTGTAAATTTAGTTTTGGAGTCCTGCAATATAGCGCACTGCATAAATTTAACCTTTTAAAGCCGAAATTGAAGTCGCGAAATAACTCTTCGGGTACTTTATACCGGCAGGGTTGGAAACTTGGAGATTAACACTTTGGACAGTTAATTTTTCGAGTGCTTTGAGAATACGCGGGCGTGTTGGTCTAGTTTCGGAAACCGATGATGAACCACCACCACCACTAACGGAGGAGGCGACAGGTCCCGTTCGTGCGAAGGGGGCGCAGGGGAAATTAATTTTCGCCATGAAAGTAAAACGGTGTCCGCGAGCGGCAAATGTTCTCAAATATTTCTCCGTTCAATTCTCTCTTGACCATGCGATCAGACTCAAAAAAGATGGATCCCGTTCTTTCCATACCCCCCCCCCCCCCCCCATCTAACCACCCCCGCTCTTTGGGCCAGGAACTTGAAAGTGGCAGCGATACATCAAAAGGATCAGACTCAACCTGCTCTACTTAAGTTTTTAGCAGAACGTGCTCTAATCGATCCTCCACTGTGAATCGCGCCAAAGTCTTTGACGCCCCCGCAAAATCTTCTTAGTAAAGTGGGAAAGTTGATGAATTTCCAAGCGGAGAATACCGATGTACCACCTCCAGCTTCTTCGGCGGTTCACCAAGTGACAATGAAAAATGATCTCGGCTCGAGGCGCTTCCAGTGGTTTAGCTTGTGTATTATTTAATTTTTCTCATCATTTAACGAGAACCTCCCTCGAGTTTGTCACAGATACTTTAATGAAGAATTGAAGCATATTCCGGAAAATCAATTTGTCACTCCCCCTAATTTATCGAAATATTTTTTCTCACCTTACGGCTTGGACGCCGATGATTAATTACTCGGCGAGAACTTTTGAACCTTCTTAAACAAAAGGGCCTTCCACCAAGGGGAGGGATGGCGGTGGCCCTAGCCCTAGAAAAAGAGAGTAGACGCGCAATCGAGAAAATCGGATGAAATCCAGATTTTCCTCTCGTCCCGTTCGCTCGATATATTCCAAGGGATAAATATGCATGCTCCGAGAATATTTTATACTCCGCTTGCATAATTTCATTTTTCACGCTTGTTCCGTTCAACCAATGGAGGAGGAGTTGAGCGCGAGCCTCAAGGGCAACCATTAAGCGTTTAAACGTCAAAGTAAACAGGATTCAATATAGCATAATTCGAGCGAAGCTTTGCGCGTTAATTCCACTGCGCTATGAATTCTCCTCGGTGCAGCAAGATTTTCCTGCCGAGGTTTAGCTTGTTGAGGGAAGTAGTTTGGTAGAAGCGAGGTTAGTACTAAGAGTCATGGGAAGGTACTCGAGGGATAATTATGAGGTGGAATAGCGTTGTAAAAATAGAACGGTTGGGGGAGGAGGGGGAGGTTGAGGGTTCGACTAGCGGGAGTCGACTTGGAGATGGAAGGAAGGTGCTTCCACTGGAACGAGAATGGCGGATTGAACGCCACACGCTCGAATGGAGCTCAGCGAGGCCGGCAGCTTAACTTCGGTTTACTTGATACACTGCCGTGAAGGTTGGTCGCTTCAGGGCTGGCGATGAGTCACGCTAAGGGTCCGGGCGAAATAGGCCAGACTCCGGGGTCTGGCCACCTCGGTCCGAACCTCGTCAATGGTGCCCATTACCGCCGAGCGGCTATCTAAATTAATCTGCGCTTTTTCCTCCAAATTAAACCGACGGAAAAAAAGATACGTACATTCTCGCGCGAGTGAGAACGAGAGAGGATGACCGAGAGTAAGGAGTTTGTCGGATTGAAAAACAAAAGAAAATATTCTGAGATTTAATGGCAATTTTCTAGGAGAGCTTTCGTTGCTTTTCTGGCCGATGGAACTGTTTTCGGTGAGCAAGGTGTACGTAGTGGTGTTTCGTTGAATCCCTTAGTTTTATACGCGCAGTGCTCGTATCTTAGTTTATCTTTTTTCTCTGGTCGTAAAGAGACACTTTTATCTATTATTCAAGTCTGAGATCCGACATAGGCAGCGGCAGCGGCAGCAGCAGCGGCGGCAGCAGCAGCGGCGGCAGCAGTAACGGCGGAAGATGGACTGATGCGCGTCTTAATTTTTTCTTTGAAGAGGCAGGCAGAGTGCACTAGCACCGTAAAGCATCAGCCTCTGGCCTAGGAATAATCAAATTCAAGCCACATGACGGAGGAGCGGTGGCATAATCGGATGAACTCGGGCCAGAGATAGCTACTCGATAGTAATTTTACATTGAAATGCTTTTCGAAAACGCCCGGCACTTGGGCTTTCGCTCTTACTTTAAGATTCCACCTCGAGATTCCCCGAAAGGTCTACTGTGAAAATATCAGCCAAGTGCGTTCGGGAATTCAGGAGTTAGGGGATTGGGTTTCTTGGCACGAGAAATATCGGTTTCAACATTTTCGCCGCGCTCCTCCAACGAGACCCGGCCTATTTCATCGTCGAATGCAATTTTTCACTAACGTTTGACCTTGATGGGTGAGCAAGCGAGGAGTATCATCCCCCCGGCGCTTCTTCGTTCCAGAGGAATTTTCTCCGGCGGCGTTTCCTCTGTCTTGGCGACAGGTGGAACGGAGAAGAGTTCGGACGATCTTTCGTCGAGGAACTCAACAGATTCAACGAGTTCGCAAATAAGAGCGAGTGCGCGAAACTCGTCAGGGTCGAGACAATTCGCGCGTGATTAACGTATATATGTTATCGTTCACGACATACATATGTATGGAATTACGGACGCGCGCATGCGCGCGTGCAGGTGCGATATTTACATACTAGGATTACATTCGGAACATCTGTAATTAAAGCAGAATGGAATGTCGCTTCGTCTGCTGTTGGAGAAACTAGGGGTGGCCGACGCAATCAACGTTGGTCGCCAGATGAGGCAAATAAGCGACAGCTTCAGGAGCTTCCGCCGCACTCGAAGCTTCCTCGCGTAGATCCCGTACTCGACTGAAGCTCCGGCAAAATTCAAAGCTCAAGCACGCCAGGAATGCTAACTAAAGTTCACGCTGCAGAAAAGCCATAACGGCAATAATTTATAGTCGCAATAACATTCATTAACCTGCCGCCCGAGGAACAGCCCCCCTGGACAAGATCGCGCAGCTGAGGAAACTTTCAAAGGGGGAGGGAAAAAAAGGAAGGAACGAAGGGAGGAAGGAAAATTTACGAAAAATCCTGGAATAGAGAATCTTTGGTAATATCGTAAATAAAGATTTTCTCTCTCTCTCTCTCTCTCTCCAGGTTGCTTTCAGAATATTTAATCTATGAAGAGACTCTTGAAAAGGAACATGGAGCGCGGTTTCGAGAAAAGAGAAACTTGCCGCATGGTACCTGGAAGTGAGAGTCTCAGAGTCGATTTTCGTTGACCAGCAGGCAAATAAGCGTAAAATTACGTGGGAGGAGATGACGGTAAAAGGATGGCGAGCGCGAGGTTGGAGAAATTCTCTCTTGGTAGCGGCGAGGGAAAGGAAGGGGTGGGGAAGTGGGACAAAATACAAAGTTAAAATATGCAAGAGACATACGTGCGAGGGAATCTCGTTACTCCATTATCACCGGATTACTGCACCTACAGTTCATCCAGGGTACGGGTTGGTAATCCATTCCAGGTTGGCCTAGACTCAACAGCGGCCGCTGTTGTGCATATTCCTCCTGGCTCTGTCCACCTACCGACCAGCTAATTCCTACTGGTACACCCGAGTAATCAGCACGTCAGGGTGACTGGTAGCGATCGTCCGACCAAAACAAAACTACGCTACTCGTTTCCGCCCTCCGCTCGCTCTTTTCTTTCAATTCGCTCGCAATTTTCGTAAGAAAACTACCACGCAAAAAAGAAAAGAAAAAAATATATGTACAAGCGACGCAACTACCATCGGCGAGGTCGATGGTCGATGAAAAAAATGAAATTACGAGCGAACTGCAGAGCTGATCCGGAGTCGAGGCGATTCCTCGACTCGTCGGTGGTGGAATTTAGTTTTTCCTTGTAATTTTTATCCGCGCAAGACTCGAATGGGCGAAAATCCAGGAACAAAGTAATTTAGATCATTCGAGCTGATAAGCGAGGAAAGGAAAGACTGATATGGCGAGAATTATCGCATCACCGATAACTGGAAGCGATTCTTTCTTGTCTTCCATCCGCAGCAAAGGAGAGCATTGCGGTCGTCCTCCGGTCTCTGGAAACTTCCTGCTTCGCGTAGCTGCCTCCCGATGGGAATGTATGGCAGATTTCTTCGCGAGAAATCCAGTTTTATAGTAGATAAGTTCGCCGCAAATTACAGTGTGCTCGGGGTTGTTATGAGAGAAATATTAGAAACTGATATGGCTCCGAAACCCGGCCAGCCATAATGGCCGCACTATTTATAATCAACTCTTTTGAAACGTGGGAAACGTACTGGATTACCTCTAACGCGGAGGAGCCTGATCGATTCTCCTACATACGTAGATGGATTTATTGGAGCTACCGCTCTCTCTCTCCCCCAGGGTGATTCGTCCGTCGCTGCGCCCGCTTGTAAAACCCGATTACTTGCAATTCTGGTCACCGGGAGTAACGATAAATTGCAAAAGGCTAAATAATAAATAGCGGGGGGTTCGGAAGGGAGGGGGCAAGGAGCTCGGCGTTATCGATAGTGCCTGAAATTTCAAATCAATGCCGCGGGCTATTTCATGCTCTAGTCAGTTTGCGTTAAATGCATTTTCGATTGCCCGCAGCTGTTGTATAGCGGCGGAATAAAAGCTGGAAATTTGGGCGTTAACACGGTTAATGTCGTCGGCCAATTTAACAATCGAAAGAGCACCGTATTGTAATTGATTGGGAAATCGTTCCACTTGGCTGAATCGACAGGCGTGACGCTCCGCGTTCCGGATATCGCCATGAAAATTGGTCCTCTTCGGTGGGAAGCGAATCATAAGAGGAAACGGAGAGTTTCGTCGGGGAGTTTTTCCCCCAACGACGAAACTTTCTCCAAAGGGGGATGAAGGGGTTGCGTTACGTCCGCCACCTGATTAAGAGAGGTTCGCGACGTGCGATCACCGGAGAGATCGATCGCATCCCTTTTGGGCTCCGACGTTTTTTGGAAAGGGTGAAAAACTTGGAGAGAGGGGGTGGCAAGGCAAAGGTTGCGTAATTAAAGCGAGAGGGCTGTACGGTGAAAGTAACGGGACGAGGGGGAGAGGGAAGGAACACTGACGTAACAGGGATGAAAATTTGCGGTCGCTGTTCACTACGAACCGTTGTAGGGGTGAAGGACATTCGTACGAGTGTACTCGAGTGCATACACGATGCACCTGGTGCCCATCTGGCACTTTAGTGGCCCGGAACTCGCCAGTCGGTATTTCGCTTGTTTCTTCAATTTCCTGCCTAATCACTGCTCTCTATCTCTCTCCCAGCGACTCTCAAAGACAGAGGGAGGGATACCAAAGGGTAAAAATATTCAACCCCTCGGTGGTTTCCATCGCGCGACCATGTAACAATCGACGATTCGCGGAAGATTCGAAAATTTTTGAGCAAACACACACACTGAGATTTTAGCAGCATTCGCTCCTTTCCTCGTAATAACGAGGCAAGAATTCCGATTGGTCGCCCTTATCCCGGCGTGTTTACCGGTGAATCTTGTGATTATCGGCTCGCCGCAGGTTCTGCAGCGTGATGAGTGCACAGCTAGACGTTTTAGTGTGCATCGAGGTCTGGAAATTGTACGTGCGCCTCTGTCCCACATACGGGATCTACTTGAAAGTTTATGGGGAAACATATATTATCCATGTCCGTGTGTTTTCGGATAAACCCGTCGCTGGTGTTCGTGCGTTAGCATGAGTGTGGACCACGCGGAACAAGACTTTGGCCTGGATAATGTAATACTGAAAATTTCATCCCGCTTTACGGATAAATTTACAATGTTCTCAAGGAATTATGACATTCGCCTCGACGTGTTTAATATCCAACGAAACTTGCCAACGAGCAAAGTGCCGACTAAGGTATTACGGCTCCACTTTTTCCCGTCGAAATCCAATGATCGAATTCTTAGATCCTGAGGGAACTCCCTCCTCCCAAATAGAATCTTTCTTCTCTCTCCCGCAAACACCGTGCAGAGGGCCTCGTTTCAAACGTGAATCGTGTCATGGTTATGTTCCACGGGATCGGGAGAGCTCAGGATGAAATGATTATTGCGTATATAAACCCCAAAGTTTAATCGGATAAGCTATTTACAATGTATTGCGCGTAATCAGTGCGGATCAAGGCAATCTGTCTATCAAATTCGTCGAACTCTTTCTTCTTTTTCTTTTCTGAATTCTGTCATTGCTGTAGTATCCTTATCCTATCCTTTACTAGGATAAAAGAGCTTTTTATATTTAAAAACGAGGAAATTGCGGTGTTTCATTTAAGCCGCTTTATACGCATAAAGAAAATATAATTTCATAATTCAGCTTTATGTCGTTGGAACAAAGATATTATCTTTACTTGTGATGTAACGTGAAATTTTCTACGTTATCGTGTCAATTTTCTGCTTCCCGCTTTGAAAGCAAGCATTCTAAAAATTACACAACCGATTCTCAAAATTTCAAGCATGCTCTTCTTCTTTAGACCCCCAAAGAACAATTCTGAAAGAGTTCTGACGGATATATACCCCGTGGAAAAAATTTCCCCAACAGAAAGTTCAAATTTAGTCAAACTCGTCTACTCGTATTTCCAGTTTTTGTGTGCAAACGTTTTTTTCTATGCGTTACATCGATCAGAACTCTTCGGAATTATTCTCTCGGAGTCTAAAGGTGAGAAGCATACCTGAAATGAACTTTTTGGAATGAACAGAAATACAGAACTATTTGAAATGCAATGGAAACCCATGATTTTTTTGTGAAATTCTGATAAGGGCAATGCCAACTTCACAGTGGATTAGCGAATACTTCCAAGTGGGGGTTGATAGGGGAAAGGGAAGTGGAGGGGAGGAGGTAAAATGGCTAGTTTGGCCATTCCAGTCGCGGAGTGAAAAATACTTTCTTAAGTCCATGGTTAAGATGGGGGCAGGGGAAGGTTGCGGAGGATTGTAAATCGTTGGCCATTCCGAGGAAATTCACGATAATCTTTCTCGCGGCCAGCTAGAAAAGCAAAGGAGTTTAGTGGCGGAACTACAGGGACTCCTGTTACGCGGCAGTTTATCCCGTTGCAGCACGACACCCAGTATATCCTCGACCTGAATGGCCGGATCGTTGCAAAATGCGGTAAACCCATGAAGGCTACCTTTATGGACAATATTACTTACTTCTGTCTTTACCCACTTCGTCGGCATTCCATTTTCCCAGGGTTCCTTCCACTTTTTCTCTCGAAGCACCCGCCACCATCGCCTTCTCGGCCAATATCCAATTTGCCATGATACAAATTTCTCCTCCACCCCCTGGACTTAAAACACGAGACTTTTCCGCCATTTTCCTCTCGTCCAGCATTTCGCAAAGGGCCACGCCCGCTGTAAATTAGGAAGGTGATGGTGGTGGTGGTGGTGATGACGTTGGTGGCAGCTACGCTAGTCGGTCCCTCGGTCTAATTCCACCCCGCGCGCTGAAACTTCCAAGGACACATTTTCCAGAGGAGTTTGCCAAAGGCCGGTATCAGTGGTAGGAACGCTTCTATCTGTCATTAATAATTGATCGCCGAGAATAAATAAGTTTATCGTCGGAGAATTGGATCGGCGAAAATATGGGGTGGAGAAGAAGTAGAAGAAGAAGAAGAAGCTGAAGTAGAAGCGGAGGAAGGAGGAGGCTGACCGGTTGGTTAGCAACGGGGGTGGAAAGTGGGATATGTGGCGGTCGAGAACAATAAAGGCGGCGTAAATCACGATAAACATTAGCGTGTCTCGCGGGGGTCACCCTTCGAAGCCCTCTCATGCTTCTCAACGAGTCTCTTCCTCGCTGGCTGGCTGGCTGGCCACGCACACACGTGCACACGTGCACACAGCTACACGTGAATTATCTGCGGCCGGCCGTCCGCCGCACGACCTGGGCTTTCGTCGCTCGTAAAGCGTATTTTCGTCCAGCGTGCCTCGACAATGGCCAAGGTAGCATAAATCACAATAAGAAACAACGGCGATCCTCCGGACGAAGGAAAATCTCCGACCGATGGATGATTTCGCCGAACACAAGTTTTTTTTAATGATAAATCAGCGCTCGCGCTAATTACCATACCAGGAGAAACGCGACAAGAAAAATTCCGGCTCCGGGAAAATCTGGCGAGTACGCGAGTCTCCGCGAGGCGAGGGAAATTCTTGAGGAAAATTCTTGGAGAAGGTCGTCTCGCTGATTGCTCTTAATTAACGGGAAGGAATTAGCCGGGGGGTGTTACGAGGGGGCAACGGTGGGAATAAAGATCCCTTATTAACAATGGCGCAGCAGTTAGGTGGAACATCAGGCTGATTTTTCCGAGAAGCTTCCGGTCGATACTTTCCCGATATATTTACCGAAGAAATAAATATCTTCTTGTTGTTCCCGATAATTATTGGCTATTAGAGGCCAATCGAAAGGGCTTATTGACTCGTGAGTCGCCTCATAGCTCTGAAGAGGGAATCCCTCATTTCCTACTGTATCGAGTGGTCCAGGGTACGAAACGGTTATGTGTGCGTGCGTGCGTGCGTGTGTGTATGTGTAGGCGAACTCGCCGAAGAAATAGGTTGAAACGCTTCGAGGGCAAATAAGAGTGGCGGGGGAGGGAAAAACGAATTCGCGGGAATGGCTATTGGAATATTTTTGGGTACTTGCAGCTGAATACCGTAGGACACTGGGAATTTCGCAGGTAATTAGCATTCTCTAAATAGCTTTTCGTGCATGAAGAATTCAAACATTTGCGCGAATGGCAGGAAAGCTACGTATCGATTTGGCCAGAACGCATAGTCCGCTAAACTCTACATTACGTCCATATTTGCGGTGAAATTAACCATGTTTGACTATTCTGCCGTGTAATTTGTACGAAGAGATTAGTTTCGTTATTTCGCATAAGGATGCCCTGCCTCCCTCCCTCCCCCCGTAATTATGTAAAATACACACGTGGAAAATACAGGGACAACGCGCGGTACCTACCAAGCTGCAGTACCGAGCTTCGCACAATAGGTACACGTGTACGAGTACATTAATTTTCCATTGTCCCGCTAAAACCATTGTATATCATACTTAAATATACAATTAATAAGGAATTACCCATCGGACCCATCGGATCCATCGGACCCGTCAGATTTTCCCGTCGCCACCGTGTCGCCGCTGCTTTGCTCCACCGCGCGATTCCATCGTGAAATTTTTAAAGGGCGTAAAAGAAACGCACGCACGCACTCACGCACACTGTCGGAGAAATTTTTGTTTTAAAAGCGGATTAAAATTTTAGTGGCACGTCCCGCGGTTCTTTTTCCAGTTTACAGGACGCAATGATAGTTTCGGTCAGTAATGGAATTTTAAACGAATAGAACCTAACGTACGAGCGAGGTTGCATTTTTTCCCGGAAGTCTCGACGGTCAGCGGATAAAGAAGAGTTTTCCCAGCGCCACTGGGAGCATTTTACCTTTGGACTCGAAGCAGGAGTCGGGCACCACGACGGCGGGCTAAATCTTCGGGTTTAGGAGGACACCGCTCCCCCGAAGTCGAGTCACTAAATTTGCCAAGTTCGATGCCCGTTTTCGGTTTAGCTGACCGGGTGCGATGACCCGCACCCGTGGAAAAGCGGGGTAGGTCCGTTGTCCGAGGAGGAGTCGCCCCGCGATGTCGTAGATAAAACTGGCAGCGCGCAGTAAGCGCCTTATCCGATTAAGAGAGCGGATCGCGTCGATCTCGGGGAATTCAGCGAGTCGAAAAAAGTACAGCGACTCCACTCGCGCTCCGTTCGAACGAAGGTCGCGGCTCTACCAGCGCGTAAACCAATCCATTCAATGAAGGATTATGCCAATTAATATTTCACTCGGACTCAATCAACCCCATTATTTAATGAATAGGATTAAATTTATTAGAGATCGAATAATTCATCGGAACGGCCATTTAGCCGGAGTTAAGTAATTCATTACATTAATTGTCTCTGCTATACTTGTCTAAACACAATGCTGCAATATATTCTCCAGATACTAACTTTCGACTTCCGACATTTAGCATCTCTAATTTCTATGGTTAACCTCGCTCGAGGTCTGCCAGTAGTTAATATTTCACGCGCGTAACGCCAAGCCGCCTCGAATCGCCATATCTTTCTCGTTATCTCTCGAATTCCTTTACGTTCGAATGTCGCTCCCGCGATGTTCGCTCGCGGTCGGAGAGGGAGGGGGAGGGAAGGATCGTCCCGACCACTCGACATCGACGATCGATATTGGGAGCGCGTTATTTTTGCCGGGAATCCCGAAACAGGGAAATTCCACGCTGTACCTACTAATATCCCCATAATCGCGTCTTAGAGGGCGACGCAAACACGGAGGATCCAGCGGAGCGGCTGTCGCTGACGAAACGTAAGAACGTGGTGGCGTATGTTCGGCACGCGCACACGCAGCTTAGCGAACTCCGCGATAACACGACGAATATTCGAGAGAGCCCTTACGGAAGGGAAGGAAAGCTGCCGACCGGAAGCGTCGGTGGTCGCGGGAATTCCTCGAAAATGGAACGACCGAAGGACCGGGGCGAACGTGGCGTGGCGTGGGGGCGCGCTCGTTTAACTAATCGGATGATTTTTTAATGGGCACCTGCAGCTAGCATCCACGAGGCGATAAGCTAGAATTAATGACGCTTTATCGAGTCGGGCTTGATGCGAAGTAAACAAAAATATCGTTTTACGAGAAGATCGATAGGCGCCCCGTGTAAAACGAGGTGAGGTCAAGCCCTGTTAATAATGAAGGGCTTTTGGTGCAACAGTGTGGGGGGCTAATGACCAAGCGTGACCCGAGGCCACCGCGCGAGGTGCAACCGAAATCATCGAATCGAACTAACCCGAATCGAATCGAACCGAGTCGAGTCGAGTCGAGTGGAGTCGTTCGGTGAAGGGGTGGAGGGTGCGATAATAAGGAAAGGGGTACCGATCGCGACGAGTCTACGTCAAGAGTAGCAACCGAGCTATATTTTCTACGAGACGAAAATTTATCGTTTGCCTTGCACGGGGATGAAGTATCACGATCGATCGCGCGGGGCGAATGATGTCATCACGTGGCGGCGGTGGGTTGCGACGGGGGATGAAAAATTCAGGAGTCGGCGAACGGATGAAATGAATCTCGCTAGTGGCAAATTTAGCGATAACCGTTGTTGCTACGGGGACTAATAATAATGGGGTGGAGGAAAGCGCGGGGACTTCTCGGGGAAAATAGCGCAACAAGTGTAGTTGCCGCGACAGCTGCAGCTACAATGCCGCCGCCCTGCCACTATTATTATTATTATACGTATGTATTAGAAAGCCCGGCGCATTATCCCTTCAAGTTTATTCCCCGAGTTCTACTTCCTTAGCGTCGCCTGGAATATCGCACGGCCGCTTACCCACTTTATTTATTCGCGGGATTTTCTTATCGGGCGCCAGAGGCTTCCAAGTCACCCTGATAAAGGGGGGTTGGGGGTGGCGTAGGCGCCCTCGTTCCTCTCCTCCCTCCCCGTCGTCGGTTGCCCGAAGGTTCGGTCCATTAAAATCTTCGCTGGATGTCCTGGGTGGTTCGCCGCCCGAATCGAGGGGGTGTGTTGCGGGACCTGACGCGGCCTCAAGGGTTGACCTTGAGGCTACACCTCAAGGTCCACCCTCCGCGAATCTCTTGACTCTTTCGAGGCTCCTGAGATCGCTTGAAAAAATTAATCGGTGTTTTCGCTTTTTCTGCTTCCAGCGCCGACGGCAACTACGAGGTGACCATAATGACGAAGGCGATTCTGCATCACACCGGGAAAGTCGTCTGGAAGCCACCGGCGATCTATAAATCCTTCTGCGAGATCAACGTGGAGTATTTCCCCTTCGACGAGCAGACCTGCTTTATGAAGTTTGGTTCGTGGACCTACGATGGGTACACGGTAAGTGAACTGGTCGGGCAGCCCGCCAGGTTTTCCACGCGGCCCAGCTCCGACGGTCGATAATATCGCTGGGAAGCTAATCCGAGGACTTGATAAAAATCTTAAGAACGCTCGCAAACAGCGCTAATTGCAATCAAATGTCACGGCAACGTTCTTAATCCGTCCGCCGGCGTATCAAAGATTGAAAGTTCTCGGGCTATTCCTATTTTCGATGATTTAGGTTAGTCTACATCGATTTAGGGTGTTGCGGCGCTACGGTTTATTGGATTACTTCGCGACAAAAGTATCTGGCGCTACCCTAACACCCTAACTACCCCTATCGTCATTAAAGATATACAGCGGAGATCGATGGGGGGATATACAGCAGGCACGGCGGGGGGGGTGGAGACGCAGAATTGAGAAATTTATTAGGCCGAGGGTGGTTCTGGAGGAGTCGTGGCGGGGGGCAGGGGTGAGGGGGGAGGTAGGTGCAAGGAGGCACGTGCAGTTGGTCGAGTGCATCTGAGTGCACTCGGGGAATGGAACGGCAGACGTCAATGGAATGTCGTGATTCATCGGTTTCATTCCGGAACAGCCGTTCATGGCGGCGGCCATTTTCTTTGCGGGCCTCTCGCGGACCAGCGGATTCAGCAGGCACTGACAAATCCGCCTGTCAGTGAGTTTCAACACGCAACAGTCGCGAGTATAAATCCTCCCCCGCGACGTAAACCATTCCGGCGGTGAGCACCCATGTCCGCCCACGCCAGTTCGCCATGCTGTATTTCCCCGAGTACGTTTTATGCACCGACCCAACCTAAGCGGTTCGATTTCAATTTCGAAATTCCCACACACCTGGAAGCTTCAAGATTTATGCTTAAGATATCTGAGTTATTGCGGGAGCTAAGGAAAATGGGAAAAGTCATGGGCGATCATCTCGAATTTAACTTTTCTCTTATCATTTCGCCACTGGCGATTTATTGGATCCCTCGGTCCATTTATGAATTTCTCCTTATTGACATTTCCCTTTTGTCCGATCCTGGCCAGTCGTCGTCCCGCTGTGCCGCCTAGCCTCGCGTCGATATTTTGATTTTCATTTGTACGACGATTCCCCCTTTACGCGAGAATTTATATTGCGTCAAATGATTTACAAGCCCGCGTAGTTCCGCGGAGATGTTATTTGTTTTTAATAATATTTGGAAAACGAGGTTTCGCCAAATTACGTACGATATTAGTGAATTGCTGCAATCCCTGCGAACCGGTTGGCCGCGCCCCTCGGACGATATTTATGATTTCGTTCTTCCCCAATTTATTTTAGTCATGGATATCTTAATAGCTTCCGCTTTCAGCGGGACTAGCAGTATCATTAAGCTGTACGTGATCAAGGAATTCCAACCCTTTTGCGAGAACTTCGTTCCTGTTGCTATTAATATTCGTGGTTTGCTCGCCGAGTCTGCAGGATCAATATTCTCAAGGGGTTGAGGCGTTATTTTCTTAGCTCGCGGAGGACCCTTTCCGAAGAATTACCAAATCATCTCTGACGCATTCACCCTAGAGACGTTGGCGTAGTGACCGATATCAAAATAAATAAGCAAATGCGATATCCCAGCAATGACGATGAGAATTTTTAGGAGCTTCGCCCTCTCCACTCTCCCCCATCCGAAAATATTTGGAATGCCGATTCGCGACAAGGAGAAGAAAATTTTGCGAGCAAATCAGTTGGAAGGTAAAGAAAGGAAAAGTAGCGAAGGCAGCGCGTAAAATAAAGGGGAAAACAAAGTTCGGGAAAAGGAGGGCGATTAACGTGCGATCGGTTCGCGTAGTTATCGACAGATCTTAGAAGTGGTCTAGGAGGATCAAGGAGCATCCTACGACCGGTCGAGGTTCGCTGGAGCGAGATTTGGCAGCGCTTCCAGACTTTATCCCCATTCCCAGAACTGCAAACGGCTTCTAAAGGGAGAAAATAGCAAGAAAAAAGGGATGAAAGAGGATAGAGGGGATGGAGGAATGAGGAATGGAGCGAAAGTAGGAACCAGTCCCCTATCCCCGGCACCCATTAGAGGTATCCAATTTCTTCCGCTTGCTCCTTCCTCCTTCTCTTCCTTGCATTTGTGCTCCTCCCTCCCTCTCTCTTTCTCTCTTTTTTTTTAAACAATCGAAAACCTAGAGGATCGATTGCGGTAAGGAATGGCGAGGATTTGGGCGGGGTCTCTCTGCTTCGGGATCGAGCTAGAATTCTGCCAGTTAGGGACGGAATAATGTATATTCACCCCTTGGGGGAGTATACCTATACCTATACCTACACACCTATTTATATAGACAAACCTGTACGTGCACTCACATTTAAAAGTGTGAGCGAGCCACTCGATACATAATGGGTGTGTAGGACCGATAGATTTTTCGCGAGAAAGCGAGTCCCTTTCGGTCCAGCCTCCGAGCACACCCTGAGCCTTGATTAGGTGACCCGTCGAGACACAAGGGTTCTTCGTTCTCCTGGAAACAACGAGAATCGACCAACTGCTCCTCGGTTCACTTGAAACGTGCTTTTTCAAAACACATCGTGGAGGAAACCGATGAAATAATCAAGTTCCACCGAGGGCTCCAAGATTGTGGAGAGACCCAGCACCGGGACTCCGTCCGGGCTCCAACATTTTTATAATAAACTCTAAGAGTATAAGAGTAAGGGTATTCGATTCGGTAGCTTCGAGTGCTTTCTTTTGAAACAACCCCGTGTGTATCTCACCTTTCAGGAGGAAGGGGAGGGAAGGGAAGGAAGTGGGACGTTAAACGGAATTTACGTTGCTCGAGAGATAAAGATAAAGATAAAGATAAAGACAGAGGTAAAGTTAAGGATAAAAGAGAGGGTGTGCGCGGGAAAGGAGTACCAAGGAGGGAGGGAGGGGAAGAGCCAGGGGTAGTAAAGCCCCTCTCCCGAGAGACTCGCACGGTCGCTCAGCCGCGGTTCCTCGGACTTTTCCAGATGCAGGGGGAATCAATTTCATTCGCCGTGTCATTCAAGGTCATTGCGGTTAATCGTCGTAGATGCAGCAGAGCGACGTGGCAAGTGGCGCGCAGTGAGTGTAGAAACGATCTCGATTACCCGAAAGCTCGATTAGGGACGACTCGGTGAGAAAATGCCTCCTGCAGGAGCGAGGGGGGAGTGGAACGGAGCGGAGTAGAGGAGAGAAGAGCAGAGCAGAGTGAAGCAAAGTCGGATAGTTCCAGCTACTGCTGCTACTATCGTTAGGGAGTCTGCCATTATACCGGGCAGAGACTCCGTGCAGTTACAGTAAAGGTTAGGATAGGCGAGCGGTGCGATTGCCAAGAAAGGAGCTCCCGGTCCTTTTCACGATACAGCGCATTCATTTATTTTCCTCATAGACGAACATCTCTAATTTTAGCAGTGATAGAAGACGCATCCAACGGAAATTGGATTTTCCAGAAACGTCCAGCCTCTGTCGTCTTTCCCCCTCCCGAACAATTTCGATTAAGCGCATTGATTCGCAAGATGCGACATTGATTAAGCACCGCACTTGGATAGATACAATGCTCGTCGGCGGTGCTCCGACGGCGGAAAGCCTCCTCTGTTCTCCGTTCGAAGAAATCATTCGTTTCGTCACCATTCAGAGTTCCGTTTCGTTTCGATGTTCCTGCGAACGCATCCAGTTTTTTGGCGGCGATAACCCTTTTTCCATTTCGCAGGCCCGCAGTCCCGATAGGGAAATACGGGAATATCATTGGTCCCGCTAATCCAATGAGCTCTAAATCGTATTAAGTTCTTAGGAGCGGCGTTAATTCGACAAATTAATTCGAGCTTGAATCTAGCTTAGTTACGTTTTAGTGATCAATAACAAACTCCGCTTTAGCTCGTCTACCGTTTCGGAAGATGGACGGCTCTAATTTCAAGCGAAGTAGAAGACGAGTCCCCGGACAGTTTACCCCGGAGCGTGTCTGATTCGTCTGTTACGCCTTGGGTGAAAGTCGCTGATGCGCAAGGACCGTGGAATAATCGGAACTCGTATTGTCCTTTAATTTCTCCCCCTCCCCGAACGTTCTCCATGGTCTGTACCGTCGCGATCCTCCGTGGGGCGAGGGGCGCGGGGGTGAGTCGAGGGGTCGCCTCGCCTCGTCTCCACCCCGCCTTCGGGATAAAACTGCTTTCGGCCCGCCATTTGTCTTGGAAAAACGTCAATCGAAATGAGAAATGGGCGCGGAGGCGCTGCCAAATCCACGAAGGAAGAAATATCGATTTGCCCTTTGACCCCGTGCGTAACAGGAATATCGAGCATCATATTTTATGCCGCGGCCGGACCATCCCGTCCCGTCCGGTCGGTCCGCGGATTCGAGAGGTCCCGCGTCCTTGACTGAAGTTCGACTGTTTTGTTCCATTCGCAGGTCGATCTTCGGCATCTCGCCCAGACCGAGGACTCGAATCGCATCGAGGTCGGCATCGACCTGACCGACTACTACATCTCCGTGGAGTGGGACATTATAAAAGTGCCTGCCGTGAGAAACGAGGAGTTCTACATATGCTGCGAGGAGCCCTACCCCGACATCGTGTTCAACATCACCCTGCGCCGCAAGACCCTCTTCTACACGGTGAATCTGATAATACCGTGCGTGGGCATCTCCTTCTTGTCGGTGCTGGTGTTCTACCTTCCGAGCGACAGCGGCGAGAAGGTGTCCCTCTCGATCTCGATCCTGCTGTCGCTGACGGTGTTCTTCCTGCTGCTCGCGGAGATCATACCGCCCACGTCGCTGACGGTGCCGCTCCTGGGCAAGTACCTGCTGTTCACGATGGTGCTGGTCACCCTGTCGGTCGTGATCACGATCGCCGTGCTCAACGTCAACTTCCGGTCGCCCGTGACCCACCGGATGTCCAGGTGGGTGCGCGTGCTCTTCATCCACGTGCTGCCGCGGTTCCTCCTGATCCAGAGGCCGAAGAAGGACGACGAGGACGACCGGGACGAGGCGACCGCGTCCGAGGACATCGACATCGACGTCGACGTCGAGGACGACGAGGAGACGCCGGACGGCAAGGGGCCGCCCGACAGCATCATAACCGATGTGTTCCATGTACAAGAGACTGACAAGTACGACCCGTACTGCGGCAAGAGGTTCAGCGGGGAGTACGAGGTGCCGCCGGCAGCCCTCACTGGACTTCCTGGCCACGCCGCCTTGCCGAGGTTCGAGCTACCCGGTGCCGTCGCCACCGGGACCGTCGGGCCCTGTTTCGGGATTGACGAACCACTGCCCTCGCTGCCGCTGCCCGGAGCCGACGATGACCTCTTCGGCCCGGCCAGCCCTGGCTACGCGCACGAGGACGTCAGCCCCACCTTCGAGAAGCCCATGGTGCGCGAGATCGAAAAGACCATAGACGACGCCAGGTTCATTGCCCAGCACGCCAAGAACAAGGACAAGTTCGAGAGCGTAAGTACACGCGTTCTCTACTCGTTTCTACTTCTTCTCCTCTCCGCTTCTCTCCTCCTTGCCTCCTCCCTCTCCGTTTTGCCCCATCTTTCAAGTTTTGTGGCTCGCTCGCGCAACTGAAGAAGACGCTATCTCTTTAAGCGCGGGGACCCTGTCAAATATCCGTCGAGCTTTCTTCTCGCTCCAACTCGACCATGGCTGATCATTAATATCGAATCATGATTATTTCGATAAATCCATTAGTCACTGTCATGCCTCCGGTTAATTTCCACTGACAAGAGTTTCATTAAGATCCGAAGATGCCTCCGATGCAGTGTTTCGATGGTGCTCAGTGGAGACGCGTGGATCTCTCGTCGTTTCTCGCGATATTTTTCAAAGCGGTTCTAGAGAGAGGGGAGAAAAAATTCGTCACGGGTTGCCGCGTATATCGTTGGTGTTTGCCGGAGGGCAAAGCTCTCCTTGGCCTTGGCGACACACTTCTGGATCGCGCTATTCTATGAATAGTCGAGTTAGCCGGCTTTTTGCTAGGAGCTCACCGGGTTCGGATGATAGTCAGTCAACCTGCTGAAAAACACCGAGAAAAGAGAGTCGATAAGGTTCGGAAAAGCGGCTCACGATCGCTCGCATCAATCTCTTGGACAGCCTCGGCTTCTCACCTTACCCTTCGGCTACCTGTTAACTCTTTGACGTCCACGCTTGTCGCTAGAAAAACCCCAACACCTGTTAGATCGTTCAAACAACTTTTATCCACCGCATCAATCCCGCAACTTGACTTTTTTCCATTCGTCACGGTCACCGTGTTCTATATTTTCTCTCCCTTTCTCTCGCCCGAATTATCTCAATCGTCGCCCGCGCGCTCCCCGATCTTGAAATTGCGTTGCGTCTCGCAGAAATTGATCATCCCCCCCCCCCACACACACCCCACCGGAGCTTAAAGATAAGAAATTACTAAATCGAGGGAGTGATCTTAGTTTGATTGGACCCGGGCCTTCTTAATCTCCTCGGCTAGATGAAGCCAATCCTCAATTAGATCTCTGGAGTCTTCCCGCGTGGATACTATGGGTGGGGGGTGGTGGGGAAGGGGGTGTGGAGAAAAGCCCATTTCCAGAGATATATCTAATAAAGAAGGATGTCCCCCGTACGTCCTGTCTGTTCCGCTCGTCTCGTCCATCCCGAGGTGGGAAGCAAGCAGGAATTACGGTTTACACCTGGGACTGCGCGACCCTGGGAAAATTTCGTCGATCGGATAATCGACGCTTCAGCGTTTCGAGCGTTTCACGATATACTCGCGCGTCCTCGTAACGCTCGCTCGCAGGATAACGCACGAAACAATTCGGTAGTCCTGAGCGGGTTCTCAACGCGATCAGATAGCAGGACCGAGTTACCGTGAATGTTCCCGTTTACCCGGGCGGAACGCGCAGTCAAGGACGATCGCAAAGATCCGTGGGAGCTGAAAGCGGAGGAGAACGCGAGAGATCCTGGGGGCGAGGGCTGAATTTTATGTTCCATGGAAACGGCTTCTTGGCACCCGGTTACCAAGCGAGTAACATCCCCCGCTCCGGAGTTTATCCGTGGGAAGTGAGCACTTCGCAGTCGTTTCAACTGTACTCCCTTAAAACCGGGGCGCGCACAAAATATTTGACTTTTCAACGAATACGCGTTGCCCAACCGTGGATAAGGGTAGCAACCCTTGGGAGAGGTCATAGTGGAACACGGAGAACGGCGAATCACCGCTAATAAAAGGGAGAGCCCACGAAGAAGCGGCTCCTGCTCTCTTTCCGCAAAATTGCAAGTAGAAAACTCGACGACAAGTCCGGCGAGTGCAGTTCGCCGGGGGCGATTGGCATTTGTCTCGTCGCGTCGCGTTGCGTCATGCACCGGAAGACCCGACAACAACAATCAACTTACTTGCCGCCCTCTTCCATCGAGCAGACTCGAGGAAGATCCACGGGATCCGGGAAAGATGAAGGGAAGGAAGGTGGCGTGGTACGGCGTAGCGTGGCGAAGTCGAGCTGTGCTATCCCCGCTAGGTTTATCCCTGGAAATTACTTGTCGATTTTCCCTCGCCTTATTTTACTGGAGCGTGTGCTACATCGAGAAGCATGTGCGACCCGGGCGTTATTTACTCGTCCTCGGGTCCGCAGCCATAAAGGAACGCACCAGTGTATTGGTTCGGCCGTTCTTAGCTCGCCCTCTTCATTCCCCGGTAGAGGAAAATTTCTCCCCCGCGTTCCCTTCCCCGTGCGGGATTGATCGTATTTGCCGTAGACTCTGCTGGGATTGCACTGTTTTGCACTGTTTACGAGGAGACTTGTCTTCTCAGCGAAAAGTATTCGAGAGGACGTCCTCCTCCGGGTATCATAAAAGTATTGGGTGACTGTTTTATCGCGCAGTCCCTTCCCCCCGCCCCCCTCCTGCGACAAGATCCCGTTGAAACGATACAGCCCTGGACGAGGGATCGACTCTCTCTCTCTCTCTCTCTCTCTCTCTCTCTCTCTCTCGGGGTTAGCTTCCTGGACTAGGGTGAAAGTATACCTTGTAATGGAGCAAGCGATCTTATCAAATGCATCGCGTCGCGGCGCATGGCGCCGCGCTGCGCCGCGTCTTTCGAGTAGCTGCACGTGCGACCTCCGTATGTGCCTGAGCGGTTCCTGGCGTGGCGCGCACCAGCTCCTGCCGCTCGTCTGTCAGGAATAGCTGACGCCGAAACTTAATAAAATAGATAGAGCGAGGAAATACGGACTTCTCGCGTTGCGGATGTTACTGCTAGGGAGAGGGGAGCGGCGCGAATCCTCCCCAATAACCAACCCCTTCCACCGGCCCTGCCCTGTTTTCACGATCGATCTCGGGAGAGATCGGTCGAAACGCGGGGACTCATCCGTCAGTGCCCATTCCAGGTGTCACACAGGTAAATCGCCGAGCAATTCTTATATCGATCGTAGTCATTTCAGTCCTCCGCTTCCCCAGCCTCCGTTTTCAAGGCCTTACGGTCCTGCGGCGCAGTAGTAATGTCAGCGATAGATAAGACTGACAATAGCGAGAGCCGCCCGTTCAGTGGAACGACACTAAAACTGGCCCGACGCGTTGTCCGTTTCAGGTGGAGGAGGACTGGAAATACGTGGCGATGGTTCTCGACCGGATCTTCCTATGGATCTTTACGGTGGCTTGCGTGCTGGGGACGGCGCTGATCATCTTCGAGGCGCCGAGCCTCTACGACACGACCAAGCCGATCGACATCAAGTACAGCAAGATCGCCAAGAAGAAGATGTTGCTGATGAACATCATGGGTCCGGAGGATGATTAGTCGAAGGTCCCGCGCGGTTTCGCACCGCGTCCAGCGCAGCTGCCAAATTCTCCGTCGGGTCGACGCCCAGCGACGGGTAACAACCCCCCCTGCCCGGCCATCATCGAAACTGCCGATTTTCCCGTGAAACCCGGAGAGGATCCTCTCTCGAACGCCAGTGCCATTGAACGGCTATCGGGACCGGCGGGACAGGCGCGGCAAGACAAGTGCGGGGGATATAAATCTTCTATATACAACAAGTGTTTCATCCGGAGTGCTCGAACGAGCCTTTTCTCACCTTTCAGCGAGAGCGAATCCGCTCGTTGCTCGGATTCGTGCCTGAAAGCTCTGAGTGCTAGAGTGATTGTGCGCGCGCGTGTCTCTCTGGCTGTATGCGTGCCTGCGCCTGTGTGTGTGCGCGACGAGCGGGAGAGAAAGCGGAGTATGGAGCAGCCTGAAAGAATGCATATTTGTCTATGAGAGTGTATGCGTGCGTGTGCGAGAGGGTGAGAGCGAGCGAGCGTGCGTCTGTCTGTCTGTGTGTGCGTGCGTGAAAGGAAGAGAAAGAAAGAGAGAGAGAGAGAGAGAGAGCGAGAGAGAGAGAGGGGAGAAAAAGTGCCAAATACGCGAAAAACGCGCGTATCGTATTTTTGTAAATCTGGTTTCATACGTAAGGCTAGAGTCGTGCGGCGAGACGTCGAACTGCCCGAACTGCCGATTTTATATAAGCAGAACTTTATAACAGCGAGGAGGCGCGACACCGATACACTCTCTGTTAAAACACACCCCTGCACAAGCACACACACGCGTGAGCGCGCACGCGAACGTATCGCCTCGATCGGCCGAGCCGCGTGTCGGGACTGACCTTGAAATCGCTGACGAACGCGCCGAGTTCCCGGCGGCGAGGATCGCCGAGGACCGTCAGGACCACCCTCTCCCCCGAGGAGTCCGATCGCTTCCCCCGCGTGGAAATTCGCGAGATTCAACGCGGGGAAGAGCGACAAAGCGCGATCGTCGAGTACGCGCGACAGATTTGCGCGCGTTTCGCTAAAACGGAGCGCCGCCGGTGACGTGAAAAATGATTTTATCCACGGATTCGCTGCAACGAGAGTCGGCGGGAGTCACGAGTTTTTCAATGGACTTCCCCCTTTTGATCGAGCAGCTCCCCCCCTCCAGCCCCTCTCCCAACTCCAATCCCTTGGACCCTTGCATCGACGAAGATCTCGGGACACGGCTGAACGAGACCCGTGTGTCGCGCGGAGATCCTACAATTAGTAATAATTAAACTGCAAATAAGCGCACAATCCTAGTTTATCCACTGCGTGTGTGCGGTAGGGGCGAAACGATTTGGGGAGAAACCGGCGGCCCTTTTTGCCTGGCAATCGCTTCGCCCTACCGAGAACTGGAACGAGAAGGAACAACCTGGCACGGATCGCTTTATAAACAACTGCCAATTTTAGAAGCGGCCTCTAATCTAATCCGCCGCTCGTGCTGGGAGTGAAAGGGGCTTTGAGATTGTAGGAGCGGAGGGGGCAGGGAGGGCCAATAAATTCTAAGGGGATTTTTACGAGAGATCAAAATCGACTTCGCGTTGTGCCAAAAACTCTCTGGCCCGGAGCTGAGCTGAGCTTCTTCGTTGGAACGCTGGAACCTGGCTCGAGTTTCATTTTTATTTTTCATATCTTGCTTCTCTCCTCTCCCTGGAAAGAAGCCTGGAGAATCTTAATGGGAATTTTATCGTTTTATTAAATGTCGGGGATGAGGAATTTTACAGTTGATGCCATTATCGTTGTTGTTATCGTTATTAACATTATTACAATATTATTTCTTTATAATAATTATTATATTATTATTGCTATTATTATTAAAAATATTACGATCGATTAAAGGGATGGAGAGGAAGCGGAGCATCGATCTTCGGTGATCGGTGGTGGAGGGGTATCGAATCGATTGTGTTTTCTTGAATGAAATTCGACGAGCGGGACATTAATTAAGATTTCTCGGGTCCAGCGGGCTGTGAGCGTTCTTCCTTCTTGGATTGCGGGCCACCCTGTAGAGTGTGGCCCGATCGATACCGACACCATAGCGACAAGAGGAGAAAGGAAGAACGTTGGCTGCCGCCGTTGCGTTTCGACTCTGTTCTAACTCGTGCGATAGCTTCAGAAAATTTCGTCCCAGCCAGACGAAGAATCCAGCCAGCGAAAAATAAAGGAGCAATTAATCCCTTCGGAAGCACGTAGGGTTGTGATCTCCGTCTGTTCGTGAAGTCCCGCATTCCCCCGAAACCTCCTCGCTCAAATTTCCAGTTAGAGGTTAAAGGGAGAAGGGAGAAGGGAGAAGGGTGAAGGGAGAAGGGAGAAGGGAGCCACTGGGCTAACGTAAAAGGAGCGTTCGCGCGCGACGGCACACGCTCGCAAAACGCACTGACACACGGACACATTCTTACACTGTTTATATATGAACAAGCATAATACAAGCGTATATGAGTCTACGTACATACCAAAGAGATGCAGGAGAGAAGCGAAAGGGCGAGGCCACCGAAAGAACAAAGTTCTCGCCACAGAATGGTATAATAATCAATTTATTTGCTCACATAAAAGTAATGGTATATAATATATTTAATATGTGCATATAGGTGTAAAGAAGTTTATTATATTAATTGATTAAATGTATAATCGAAGAATGGACGATTTATTCGCCGATGTAAAGTCAACGGGCGTTGGGTTGATGGCGACCAGTAATGGTGGTATTGTAGTGGTAGAAGTGGGTAGTGGTAGTGGTAGCGATGCTGGTGTTGGTGGTGGGTGGTGGGTGAGATGGGTGGTGTTGGTGGTGGTGGTGGTCGTGGTCGTGGTATCGTTGTTGAGAGGGTGGACAAACCCAGCATGACGTAATTTTGTGGATGTATACATGTGTATGTGTACATACGCGCTTCTGAAAAAGTAAAAGAGCACAGTGAGCTAAAAAAGAAGGTGAGAATAAAGATATAATTTAAAGGGTTGAGAAAAATTAATCCGAGTCTCGTAGTAATGGAATAAAAATTAGATGGGGGGTGGGGGGAGAGAGAGAGAGAAGGAGTGGCGAAGAGTTAAATGATCGTAATTAAACGGAGGAAATAATTGTGATTGAGAGGAGGAAAAATTCAATCAGACCCATGACTTATTGCCAATAAAAGGGGATAATGCGAAGATGAAAGAGTGATAATTCAGGCGAGAGAGAATATTAACGAATCAAACGAGAGTGCATTTTTTTATCGAAACGTTTTATAGAAAATCCAAAAGACGGAAGGGGAAAAAAAACAGAAAAAAGGTTCAAAGTAGTGGAAAGTACTCGCGCAGACGTAAATTAGCGAATTCGAATATTGAATTGTGGCAAAACTTGTAATTTTCATTTTCTTAAGAGGATTTCACAGCCAAACTCTTGCCATTTAACACTTAACGTAACAATTGCGAGCCCTCCATGCTTCGGGATAACCACTGGAATACCGTGGAGCGTGTCCATTTAGAATTCTTAACAAGAAGATGCGGAACTCAAAACCAACGGCACGCATTTTTAAAAAGCGAGATGTTTTTCGTGCGGAAAAAGTGACATTCACTTTCATGGGGCTGAAAGAATAATATAAAGTCTCACACACATACACACATATAATATCCTCTTTTAAATGCAAGAAAATCTGATATGCATTTCTCCACAGAGGTCTAAAAAGCTTACCAACTATGAGGCATATTTAGACCTCAACGTGTAAAATGCATGACTGGAAAGGGAGGAGAACAAAGGAAATTTAGAAAATTCCATGCATAATAGGAAAGGAAGGTCTTAGCTCGAAAAAGGGCACGATAAGGTGAATAATAAGTTGAATAAGGCGCCGTATGTACACATATAAAAAAATTCTCTCTAGCTAGGAGGAAAGCTTCTCTTACCGACGACGAGGTCCAGAGCGATGGTGGAGAGTGATAATCGATACCCGACGATTCGCAAGGACTATGATAAGAAAATAGTACTTGCTAATCACTCGAGCGCGTAGATAAATAGATAAGCACAGGTCACACAAGGCATAGGTGGTAATCCAATCCAATCCAATCCAATCCGAAGGAACTCATTGGAATGTACATTATCGATATTATTTGTATGTAGGAGTGCGTTATCCCCTGTTGTTCGGACGAGACGAATCTGGAGTGTATGTCGGAGGGAGTATTTATAGAGCGAAACGTTAGTGTCTTGTTCGGCAAGATTTAAGCGGATGTAATGTACATTATATGGAATATTTATATCGGAAAGTGTTAATAATCCCCCTTGGTCGAGGGGGAGAGGAGAGACACGGCTCTCTCTTGTATATTAAGGGAATATTAATAACGTGGAATTTTAGTCTCTTATTTGGAAAGAGCGAGTCGCAGTTTATATTATTGGCATATTTGTAATAATAACAGCAGGAATGTTAGTCCCTTGTGTTAATTCGGGGGAGCGGTGGTGCATTTTTCTTGACCTTCCAGCGTCCGTTCGCCACGTGCAACGTAGCCGGAAAGCCCAATCACGCGTCTTCCTGTAATTCACTCCCCTCCCGTGTTTAACGAAAGCTAACCAACCAATCGTGAACGAGAGAGAAGAGGCTGCACCGAGATTTTTCGTTAATCGCGATAAAACGGGACACACGGTGGGAAACGTGGAAACACGTACGAAATGGCCGAACGTGCAAACACCCCATAAATCACTTGTACGGGGTTCGCAACGTTCGGTATTATCACGTTAATGGGAACCGTTCGATGTTTTTCACAATTTTCACCTTCCTTCGGGAAATTCCGTAGGTATGCGCAAATTCGCGAAACACGCACACGCACACGTGCACGCGTTAACGACGAGAGGCAGACTATCTTTGACGCTCGCCCGTCTCGCAATTAGTCGCTCCGAATTCGAAGAACTCCTTTTAATTAACGGCGCAAATAATATGGCCGAGGATCTGCATTTGTTGGATAAATTGATAATTGTTTGCTCGCTGAATTATCAGATTCGGTAAACGAGCTCGACTTATTTTCCCCTTTAGCGTTTTCTTTGACAAACAGAATTTTCCATGAAATTGTACGCGTATCGGTTCGCCGGCTGGATCAGAGGGGGAAAATTTTTCTCTGGAATATTTTGCGAACGCATTGTTTCGAGGTAATTGCAGCGCTATCGTCGTTCGGATAATAATGTTTATTTGCGTGAATTTTTCCTACCCATAAGAGCCGAGTCTTATGGTGTCCTAGGTAGCGATGGTTTCCTAGGACGTTCGCACCGGTGTCCCAAACCCTTGTTTCTACCAATTTGTAGATTAATACGCGTTCGTCGCGGCATGCGAGGTGAAAGTAACGAAAGAAGTGGGCTAAAGTGAGAGACAAATAATCGAGAGATACTCGGGTTGTTCTTCCCGTGGAGCAGACGAGGAAAGAGAGAACGAAGATACGGGGAGAGACACCCCGACGAGAAAAGCACAATCGTAGTTGAATACCGTCTTCCCGCCTTCGAAATCCCAGTTTCTTGCTACACTCGCGTATTCTCCCCAACCGCGCGCACGAACAAATCCAAATGTATATCGTATATGTGCATATGTATATATATACCTACTGTTTACTCGTACACACGCGTGCCAGGAATATACGAGTATATATGCATATATGAATTATACAAATTAGTGGTATATACACACACGTACATGGCGCGCGCGATAGTTCTTTAAGTAATTTGATAAAAGTAGTCGATAATTAAATTGCGTAAGTTCATCTAAGTAGGTTCGATTGCAACCCCCGAGCGCAAACGACGACGACGACGACGGCGACGACGACGACGACGACATACCGGAGACGAAATTTTAAGGGGTGACAATCGCAAACGCTCAAGTAAAATTCATTTATCGACAGGTGAAAAGGGAGTCGCGGAGATCCTGGAGGGTTGGCAGTCCTCGCAGGAGGTTTCGGGGGATGTGAAAGATCCGCGGGGGTGGTTCCGGGGGTGGCTAAGGTCTGGACGAAGTGACGGTATCGCCTCGTCTTGGCCAGGTGCACTTATTTTACGTGAAAACACTCTGCGTCGAATCGGGAAACTTTCGTGGAGTCGAGCATAGGCTAGGGCATCGAGAAACTCGTAACCAGACACCCAGGAGAACACAGAAACTCAAACCGTCCATAGAAAAATTGATGACGGTGCACTGGCCGAGAGTCTAGTGAAAACTCGCGCGCGATCCCCGGGACCTGGAGGCACCTTCTTCCCCGGGAGTCCGAGTCACCCCGATGGATTCGGTCGCTGCTGTTCCTCGAGCAGCGGCTGTCCACACGAATGCCGGACGACTTCCGGTCCAGATCCCCAAGTTTGAGCGCGATTCGACGTTGAGATCCTTTTCTACGAAATATTTCCGTGAATCGAAACGAAACGAAACGAAACGAAAGGAATCGAGTAGAGCATTTCTCAGACTCCACTGGAAAGCATCTCTCGGAAAAGCGAGGAAAACTTGCCATCGGCGAGACAAATCATCATTGGTGTCATCGGGCGGCAGCGAGTACACAACCGACTCGTTTTCGTAACTCTGCGCGTTAGGCGAAAAGTATCGAATTTTCACACGCTGAATCATCTGGGATACAATTAATTAATAGCCGTGAGACCTTTTGATGCTGGGTCCAGAAGCGAAGCACGGAAAAGCAGGGATCGCCCGAGATTATTTGCTGCTTTCCTCAAATCGAAATCTGCAATAAAGCTCGTTAGCTCCGCCGGAGATGCCGAGAGAAAAACTAAACCAACCCCTTTCACTTCCGGTTTCGCCGAGTCAATCGTACTAACTAACTAACTAACTAACTAACAAACTAACTAACTTAATCAACTAACTAACTACCTACCCACCTAAATAAGGATACTGTCTTTAATAAGGTCTCGAGGTTTAGGATTAATTAGCGAATCTCGTGGAGATTGCACTCTTGATGTCTTAGCGTCTCGACGTAGCCAAGAATGCGCCGAACGAGCGTCGTTTCACGATCGAGAAGCGATGTCGACGCACAGGAAACGAGATGCACCGGAAATGATGCAGGGAAGGAACGGAGGAAGCTCCCGATCGCTTCTCCTTTGGTGATTCGGAATCGTTCGTGAGGTTCCGCTCCCCCGGCGTCAAGGAACGAACTTGTTAAAGGGGATGGTACGGGGGCGCGGGGTATATCGGTTATGCCTGCACATTATACACGTATACCCACACCACGAGTAAACCACTATTTTAATACCACGGTGTACTCGAATGCTGGCAGTGTGCGCGAAGATCCTGGCAATAAAGTTTTCTCGAGTATTTGAGTTTGTATTGAGCGAAGAGCTGCTTCTAGTACCGCTCTGAAGAAGTTGACAAGGAAATTTTTCAACCCCCATTGTATACTCACCATGAAACAAGATCACCGACGTAAGAACGCGCACACGCGAGCCGGAATATTCCGTAGACTGGCCTCCTCGAGGACGGTTCGCGTGTATATGCACTCGTATTCGCTCAGGAGTAAGTGGTGAGATCGATGAATGCTCAGACGAGCACGAATTCAACCGTGAGGTCGCTCTCGCTCTCGTGTCTTCCCGGGGAAATCCCTTGACTTTGTCCATTCTTTGAAAATGGAAATGAGGGGGAGGGGGAGAGTTTTCGCGCGTACAGAGAGTACCGGCAGTTGCCTCCTCCCTCCCCCTTTGCTGGTACCATCCGGAATTTGTTAGTCCGATAGAAACTTTGAGCAAATAGAGAAAACTGCCGGTACACCCAGTGGCATCGATTCTTCATCGAGAGATTTCGCGATTCGGCCAAGTCGCTTTATTTTAGCCTGGGCGACGAGCGAGCAGATCGATGGCCAATTATTATTTTTCCTAAAAAAGAGACAAAAAACGAGAAAAAAACAATGGCTGCCACACGCGCGAATCGAGTGACTTTTGCCAAGACGCCGCACACGTGCCACGTTCTCCATCTTTTCCGGCGAGGAAGGAAGAGCCAGATTAGTTTTCCCACGCGGTCTTCCGAGTTTCTTTATCGTTGCTGCCGAATCTGAGAAGCCAGTGAAACAGCAATACCGGAATCACGTTTCTGCCTAGAAATATCGTGCTACTTAGAACTGCCAATCAGGGATATCATTGCCAATAGACGTAACGTCTCCTTTCAAACACTGTACGAGAATTCGAATTTGAAACCTGCCCCCGAATTTCGTTTTGTGCCTGATAATACTTTAAAGAGACAAGCGCGGAATCTCGTGCGATTCTTAAGAAAACTGTCAACAAAGTTACGAGGTGTATGATAAAGGGACGAGGAGGACCTCTCTACCTACTCCACTAGGGAGAGGAGAATCGTCGTCTGTCGCTTGAAAATAAAACACGTGGACCATGTAACGAGTATCGATCGAAGAAGCTCCTCACCGATGAAGAAAATAACGTATGCGCTTCGGGCTAGTGTAAGAATAGCAAGAGAGAGAGAGAGAGAGAGAGAGAGAGAGAGAGAGAAGGCAAACAAGTAAATAATTAAATAATAAGAGCAGCCCCAGAGCCAGGCGTACTCATGGAATTGAATTATGATCACGTGCGAGAATCCAGGGGGAAATAAAAGGGAAAAGGGTCGACAAAAAAGCGGGCCAGGCGCGTTTAGGACAAAGACCCTCTTTGAGTCTTCCTTTTTCCGAAGCGTAGAAATTTATATTAACGTCGCCAGCTCGCGCATTGTTTGCGGCTTCGAGAGAAAAACGAATGTCCCGTTTGCCCTTTCATTTTACGACGAGGAAGATTCCAGCGCAGGCCATGCGAAATTTTCAGCGACTTTGCTGTATAGCCGAGGGAAATAATTCACAGGTCAAAGGTCTCGATAAAAGACTAGGAAGGACCTGGCTCAAAGCCCTAGGAAATAGATTCAAATGAAAACAATCTTGAGAACTCGACCCGAATTCAAATCCAATAGATAAAGCCTAGGTTTAATTCTTCAAGACAATTCTCAATTCTTCTTTCAAGAAAGGAATCTCCAGTTCTAAAAGAAATTTATAGACGTGAGAAGCCTTAGGTAACACGGAAAGTTCTGCGAGAGACCTAGAAAAAAAAGGGTAGAGATTTAAACCGTAGGAATCAGACATAGATTAAGGTCTTGGAAAAAAAAAAAAAAAGAACCCAGCCTCTAGGTTTAATTCCCAGAGAAGCTGTAGGTGTTTATCCTATGAAAGCAGCCTAGACTTTCGTTCCGGTAAAAAGAACTCTAGGTTTAAGTCCTAGATAGAGTCTGGGCCTGGGCTTTAGATTCGTTTTTTCCACTTTCCACTGCATTTTTCATGAGCATTGTTAACATTGTTACTGTTATTGTTAATTCTGCACCAATTACATCTTGCGTTCGGAAAGTTTTATCAGGGAGGCTGGCCTCTGCATCTGAAATTGTAGGTTAGTTTCACTTGCTCTGTAAAATATGCAAGTATCTCTGTGAAAAAGCAAGAAGAGTACGAGCTTCTAGCAATGTAATCGCGGATGGAACGAAAAATATTGCTCAAACCTTAAGAAATTAGTTAAAGCGGATCAAATTCTCTGACTCCCACACACGCCTTTACGTCGTACCCAAAGGGAACCTCTTGACCGTTCAGCGTCGATATCATAAAACAGGAAAGCATTTTTAAGAAACCTCTCAGGGGCATTTGACCAATCCGGTGACGCATTCACTGGCGGCGAATGCCCTCTCTAAGACAGGAAACGGAGAACCTACGAAGAATTTAGAACGTCCTTGACTAAGGTTTGTAATAGTTGTACAATTGCTTAACGCAAAGTTTCGCGCAGTTCATGGACGAAGATTCGAAGGGGAGAGGGAGGGGGTGTAGAGTAACATTAATACTGTATAAGATTACCATTAAGAAATACCATTAACACAATAAGGCGTAAAGTAACGTTTAGCGACTAAGAGTACTAAGGGGATAGTGACCATAGTAATAATAGCGCTTTGCGATAAGAATTAAGCACGTAAGAACGAAGTAATCTAAGTGGTTGCGCTGAACAACAATACTAGTGTAACTAATACTTGAACGATTCTTGGATTCTGAATAAATGAACTGAGAGAGAGAGAGAGAGAGATCGAGTGCGTGTAAAATTATGAAAAAGAGAAAGAGAGAGAGAGAGACGAGCATTGTTAACACTATTAAATAAACTATTATTAACCTCGTATAAAGCTGATAGTATTGTTAAGACAATCAGACTCTTATTGCTCCGACCACTTTGGTGGGCCATTCATGAATATTTATCACTGGTTTCGCGGCTTCGCCACCGGAAGTGAGCATGGTCAGCCAATGCGGCAGAAAGAAATGCGAGGAAAAGGGGGGAGAAGCTCTCCAATGTGCAAGAAACACCACTACCACCATCATCGGCCTTCTCGAAAAATTCAACGCGAATAGGGAGGAAAAGTGGGAAACGGCACCCTCGAATGTCTCCCCTACCACGCGTCAACCACTCCGCAGCGTCATATTTTCCCGTGGCCCAAGAGATAGGGAAGCAAAGGGGGAGAAAGAAAGATACGGAGAGAGAGAGAGAACGAGATGGAAAATTGCGGCGCGATGTATAAGTGTGTCGAGTGTGCCGAAGGACATTTTTTGTACGCTTCACATTTTCTACCGTTAAAAGAAGTCATCGTCATCGCATTCGAGCAAATTTTACTCGACGCGAGCGTCGCGCTGAGAGTTCGTCGCGGTAAACACCGTCATTCTTTCTCCGCGGATTCTCACCGATGGGAAAATCTCTGAATGAGCGAGAGAGTGAGGAGAGGCGAGCGAAAGAGAGAGAGAGAGAGAGATAGAGGGTGAACGATAGAGAGAGGAAGAAGAGAGTACGGGGGGCGCGAGAAAAAGTAATTTTACAAACACATTGTCATGCACACATACACACATGCGCACGAGAAGCACACTCGGAAAAGGCACACGAAATTACGTTATTACGTAATAAGGTATCCCCTTACCTACTACGAAGAACGCTTTTCATTCACAATGAAGAGGGTAACGCGTTGGGGTTGTTTGGCCGGGCGAAGCGAAGAGAATTCGCCCCGAGTCTTGGGAAGGTCGATCTTTTCGATCGAGAGATCCGGATCTCGTTTTTGGGGGAGTCCCGCTCATATTTTTCGGATTCCACCCCAGCGAGACTTGACAGCGGAGTCGTTGAAGTCACTCGCACAAGACGCGTTCTCTCGATCGAAATCCCAATATCTTTTCGATTCTCGATAAGAAGCGAAGGGGCTCACGAGGGTCTCACGCAGACGCGTGCATATTCACGGGAGAAGCTCGCATCTATGTCAGCCTCCGCACGTACACGTACACCATAGCACACACATACACGCGCACGTACATGGTACACAGACGCCAGAGGAGAAAGGAAGAAGCCGGAAAAAGTATCGCTTTGTTATATCCGTAAACAGAAAGAACGTAGCCAGCGCGCGTCGAGGGTACAAGCGCGTATCGAATCTACAGGCAAATGTTGCCAAGCGCGCGCGCACGCGCACGCGCACGCGCGCGAAATAAAATTACGGGTAATTAAGAAATTCTAGATTTTTTCTAACTAATCGAAACGTACGGCGTACTCGTGCCAATTCTCTAGATTTACGACCTAAAACGAGATATACAAATAGAGATGGGAGGGCTGTTATCCTATATTATTAAATCGGCTTGGAATATATTTCATTATAAGTAGTAAGAGACGAACGAGCGTGCGTCTACAAGATTGTGTGTGTGTGTGTGTGTGTGAGTGCGAGAGTGAGAATTTCAAGCGAGAAAGCGTACGCGCGTGACAGGGTGAAAAAGTGAAAGAGACGAGAGGGTGGGTGATAGCCGAAACCAAGAAGAGACACAGTGAAATAATTGTTAAATTGTAAATCGCTAAGGTGCGGAGGAACGACAGTGCGCAGGGAAAAGCGAGAAAATTTGTCGGACGTGTTTCCTCGAGTCCCTCTCTCGTTTTCCTCTGTTTTATGCCAGCCAGCCAGCCAGTCGGAGACCGAGCGCTCTTCGTCGCTAAAGTCTCGTACTCCAGAACTAATACGAGACGGCCGTCGTCAGGTTTTTCACGCAACTAGAGTTTTTCTCCTCAAACGAAACAGCCAGCCAGCCAGCCGACCTTCCCGCATCGACGAGAACGATCGAGCGCGATTATAAGCAGTTGGAAAAAAATCCAGTTGCTCGAAAACTCGACTCGCGTTTCTCCGTGCGTGGCTTAAAATAGGCAAAAAAAAAAGAAAATGTTGGCTCGTCAACAGTGTTGGCAATCGTCGTCAGCCGATTGATCGCTCAAGGTGAGAATTCAGCAACGATCGACGAGAACGACGACGGCGACGAAGACTAACTGGCCAAAGTTCACTGTCATACTCGAGGATGTTTGGCCGGGCAGAACTCGTTCGGCGAAAAAGGGGAAAAGCGAACTTCAGCCAGGGTACGTTCATAATTAAACGCGAATACTTTTATACAATCCGAGAAACCATCAACGAGAATCGTTCACGGTAGTTTCCGTAAGTAGTAGGAGCACGCTTAGGTGGAGGTGCAGGGGAATTAGCAAGGTGGAGGCATGGGCGGGATCGGGGGTGGGGGTGCGAGAACGAGGGGGTGTATAATTTTTTAAATAGGCGAATCTGAGTTTCAAACGGAGTCAATGTCGGATCTTGTTGATTTGCGTAGAACCTAGTGAACTGTAATAAGCGCGAGAAGGAAGATCGAGGATTGGAATCGCAGCTGGCGCTGGTGGTCTGACTTTCCGTATTTTCCACTCCTTGTCGGGGATCGCCGGCGCGAGTCTTATCCGAGCGTCTTCCTTCCTGGCGTTCCAAGCGACGAAGATCGCTGCTTCAGTGATAAGCAGAGGTGATTCTAGTTCCTTGGGAACTTGTGGCATCGTGACTTGAGGAATCTTTCGCGATGGGTGAGGGAGGTGGGGGTGGCCCATTCGATTCTCATTCGACTGACCGCATATTTTCCACTGATGTTGATATCAGGAATGGGGGTGTGACAAAGTGGAGCCATTTTTACACGCTCTCAACGAGAGCTTCTCGTTCTATCCAGTGCCACGTCGTTGCTACACTGTCATCACTGGAACGGCGTTTATCATCGTCGATCACGCACGCGCGCGCGCGCACATAGACGCAGAATGCGACGTTGACTGCCGACTCGCTTGCGGAAAAGTGAGATAATCTTTAATATACATATGTACATAACACGAGCGGGGGTGGAATGCCGGAGAAAATTTCCTATTGCTATGGTTCGCTATGGTTCGCTATGATCATTACTGTACGACTACTATGATTATTATTATGATTATTATTGTAACTATTACTATCGCTATTATTACAACTCTTTCTGGCGTATAATGATCAGAGGCAGGAGGGAGAGGAGTAGATTTGTACGCCGCCCTCTTTCAGCCTGTGAAAGAGAGAATGAGAGAGGAAGAATGTGTGTGAGAGAAAGAAAGAAGGAAAGAGAGAGAGAGAGAGAGAGAGAAGGAGAAAGTAAAAAACGAAGGAATTTCTTTTAAATAAACAACGAATTATCGAGAAATCTTGAACATGCCGATCTCTCTATCTATCTGTTTATCTATCAGTCTGTCTGTCAGTTTGTTTGTTCGTCCGTTTGTCTGTCTGTCTGTCTGTTTGTCTGTCTGTCTGTCTGTCCATTCGTCCGTTTGTCCGTCTGCCTGTCTCTTGTGCGTATGTGTCTGTTTTATCAGAAAAACCACGAGTGCCACCTGCCCAGCACCTCCATATCGTTATCGTTATTAGAAAATGAAGAAATTCAAAGCAGCCATTAGATTTACCGACACACACACATCCCTATAATGGAGTAAATAGGATATTTTACAATTAACCATTTTATACCAAACACGTATTTCACATCGTTGTTCTTGGATTCTCATCGCTTTCTTTCTGTCGATACAGATAAGTCAGTAAGAAGAGACGTGAGATACGAATAAGTCAGGGAAGAAGATAACGCGTTTGTTTAAGGGACAATCACGAGTCTAAATAGATTTGATAAATCAAAAGAATTGCTCCCTTTGTGCGAGAAATCATTAAGGTGCAAGGGAACCCTTCGGTCTTCGGTAATATTTTTATCGCCTTTTTACCTCTTAATTCGAAACTCTGAGCGCTCCAGGTTCGCGATACAAATCGACAACTGTCTCGTTCAGTTGCTTCAAGGGGCAAATGGCACTTGATCAGTTTACAATTTCTCAAAAGATTCCGCTGTTGAGTAAGAGATGGGAAGAGGCAAAGTGTGGCAGGAAGCAGAGGAAATTGATAAAGGTATAAGGACGAAGCGTGGAAAGATTTAAAGGGTGAGAATGAAAGTGAGCGAGGATGAGAGAATGAGAGAGAAAGAGAGAAAGAGAGAAAGAGAGAGAGAGAGAGAGAGAGAGAAAGAGAAAAGCGGAAACAAAAGCGCTATGTGTAAATTAATAATTACCTAATTAAAAAGAAGCCATTACTCTAAAAAATATACATATTTACATCAATACTGACGTACACGCGTGCACAAGTGCATATGCATACAGAAACACGTAAACACACAGACACATACACACACATACACATTATGTATGAATAAACTAAATTAACCTATTTGTAAGCTACGTCTACACTCTACACAACTATCCACGTATGTAAAACGATTGAAATAAACGAGCGGTTAAAATTATTGTTTAAAAAACAATAAACGTATTAAAAAAAAAAAAAAAAGAAGAAAAAAACAAGGCGTATACCCAAAGCACATAATGTACCACCACGTGAAAGTCTCGCGTGTGCGCGATTCTTTTAGCCTTTCCCCCTTCTCATCTCTATCCTAAAAGAGTATAAAAGCAAAAAAATGGACCATGGGAGGGAGCGGTTGATTAATGTCCATTCTGACAGTGTTAATTTCATCCCCGAAGTAATTTCTTTCGGTTTGTCTTTGCTTCGATGCTTTCCCCGCTTTTTGCCGGGGTTTTTTTCTATTTCTATTTACCCTCTTCAATTCAGCTCTTCTCGATCGCGGCCCCACTCTCGGAGGGCAAATAGCAAGCAGCCAGAGAACAGCCAGCAACAACCATCGGGCAAATGGTGCGTTTGAGAAAACAAAAGTTTTCACTTAGTATCTTCTTGTCCCCGATGAAAGTGTTTGGGTGTGTGTGTGTATGTGGTGGCGAGGCCCTCATATTTCTGCAGGCTGGAAATTGGGGCGACCAGCCCGAATCGACAGGACGCGGTGACCGGAGGGGAAGGAGGCCGAGGGGAGGAAAGGAGCAACGGATACACCCTCGAGGCTTATCTCGAGATGTTTGGACTCGAACTTTCGAAGATGAGAGTATCGCGAGTGGATTAAGCTGCCGCTGTCTTATCGCGCAGGAAGAAAGTTTTCGGCCCCCGGTGGCTTCATATTTCATCGGAGCTCGAGCCCCGATACTTTCTCCCCCGCCAAATAACGGCGATCCGGAGGAGTCATCCCTTTTCCTTCGACCCTGCTCGTTAACGCTGTTAATCCGTCACCCGTCAGTCGCCTTCAGCCGGTCTCCGACATTTCGAATTGTTTCACTGGAACCTTCCTCGCTGCTTTCCCCTGAGCTCGATCCCCTCGGGGCCTTCGGGAGTATCGTTGGATCATTGCCGATATAACAGCGGCTCGAATCAATTTGAAAAATTTCTCAAGTACGAGGATTGCGCCTCCGCGAGGTCTCGCGGCTGTCACTGGATAAGATAAGAAAAGTTCCCAACGACGCACGCTGGGACGCTCGCGTTTCCGGATATTTATATCACCGGGTATATTTTCACGGAGGCGGCAGCGGCGGCGGAACTGGAGAGAGATTATGGTCGGTATAATTTTGTCGAGATAAGCGCGGATAAAAATGTGTAAACCGGTTAAATTGTCAGATTTGCCACGGCGCATAGATATTTCTCAAAGGAAGTTGCAGTATAAAATGCCGGCTTTGAAACTTGGGGCTGTCTTTGTTCCTTTCTATTTTTTCGCGCTAAAGTCCTTATACTCGAATGGCTCGACGGCTAAATACGACAGAAACAGCTGCAGCTTTTCACAGCTATAAATTCCTGGCATGAGCCGAAAAACAACGGAGTCTCTCCCGCGTGTAACAATATTTTAAAAGCGAATCATTTTTATTTCTCCGCCACGGCCGAGTTTATTCGAGCCATTGAAATTCTGTTAACTTTGACTGCGCGCGCGATTGACAAAGCGCTTTACACTCTTGCACCCCTGGCAAAAGTTACCAGGCCATCCGCAGTTTCACCCTGTTTCTGCGCGAATTTCAGCGCTGCTGCCTCATTGTTGGCTCTCCGCGTCCCTCGCGCAATGTTTCTTTTGTCCTCGCTCGCTCATGAAACTGCATCGAAGAACGAAGAAAAAGACGAGATTGCGATCCGACAGATTTAAAGCAGTCGAAACTCGGTGAAGAACGCTCCTCCACGCGTTCCTATCGACTCGTACGGTTGCTCGATCGAGACTTCCCACGATTTACACGAGCCGCGCGACAATTTTTGAGAAGAATTTTTCTCAAAAATATCTCCACCGTATCAATCCGCAAAAACTATTGAAATTTTCGTCTCTTCTCTCATCCCGTTTTCTCTTCATTCCTCTCTCAACCCCCGTGGAACTTCAACGAAGAACCTACAAGTCCACGAGACTGGCACAAATTTAGCGGAGCTGTTGTGAAACTTCAACGCGGTAAGTACACGGAGAAACAATTAAGAATCCTTCCGAAGAGAGGAACTTTCTTCTTTCACGAACTGCGTTTTAGTGGATTTTTTAATTCATTTTGCAGAACCCTTGTAAAATTCATGAAAAGAATCGTGATGAATGGTACGGATTTTGCCGACAGATATTTTTATTCAGCCGATTCGCGAAAAACTCGTGAAAATATTATGATTTGCACGATAGCCTCGTGTAGCAACTACGAAAAATTAATATTCGCATTAAAGATTCATTGATTTTCTTCAAAAAGTACCCCCCGAATATGGAATTTTTTATCAGCAAGCGAGATCACGAGTTACAATAACTTATAAAAACCTGATACGGTAGCATGGATCAAGTCTAAAAGCAGAGTACAATGAAAAATTTGTCTTTTGAATTGACGCGTACAATTCCATAGAGTTTCAATAGTATTATCAGAGAATTCGTATCGGTGGCTGTCAGTTAAAACTGTTTTAGAGAGACGCGAAAGAAAAAATGCTGTACGTGTAGGTTCAATAATATTTTTTCTCCTGTTCCAGTCAGTAAAAATAGAGTGCGAGAAAATGCATTTCGAATCATGCGATGTCACGTAACGCAACATCAAAAGATTCTTTTTAAATCGATATAAATATTTTATTGTATCGGACATCCTTTGCATTATTTTTGAAAAAAAAAAAAAAAAAATACGAGAGAAAATAATCGTTAAAATTTATTCTTTCAACATTCTTAGTTTCCCCATCTTGTATTACCAAGCATTTCGCTGGAATGCTCGAATAACGTTTAGAAAAATCTGGAGAAATTTCAATTTATAAATCTCACGAGTCAGCAATGTTGAATTTATTCTGACGTTTCTTCATATCTGCTTACCATATGGGTGAAGTTTTGTCGAACCACCGAGCAGACCAATGTCCGCACCAACTGCGTCATCTTGTCAGCAAGATATGCTACGGTGAGATAGAAATAGAAACAGCCAACTTCAATAGAAATTTCAATGGAACTATGTTTGCATGTACGCGACCCATTGTTTTACGCACGATACAGAGAATATGTAAAAATAATCACCCTTTTTTACGAATCAAATTTTGGTTTCAATTCCACCGTTTATTTGCATAAAACAAATTTCCACTTGTAAATATAAATAGAAAATCTCAAAAAATATTTGTTTAGTACAAAAAATTCATTCGATCCGGAATGCATATGAAATGCATGAAACATCAAGGATCATTCATCGTTAATGTTATTCTTTATCCGCCATTAATATTAAATTCATTCGATAATATTTCAAACAATTGTTTATTGAACGAGATTGCAAAATGATACATCGTGCATGAAATATCAAGTTTTTTTTTTACGCTTTACTTAAGTAGGGAATTTTCGGAATAATTCCGAGAAATCTCTTTTTTCTCCTCCGACGCTCGAGTGCTATATTTTCTCTCGCGTTCTCTGGAGCGTTTGACCGCTACTTGAACTGGCAGTGGCCCGTCCAGCATGTCCTGGATTTTCCAACTTCTCAAGAACTACTACAATCCTTATCCTCCTGTATATTCTTCGGTAACATCCATGACAAGCGTGTCCGTTCACTTCGAGTCCCCTTCTCTCTCTCTCTCTCTCTCTCTCTCTCTCTCTCTCTCTCTTATCGAGAACTGGTATCGCGCGATGAAGCAGAGAGGATAGTTAAAAGTTGGAGAAAAGAATCTAATTTCTGTGTGCGTCGCGTAAAACAAAGCTCTTGGAGTGTCATATTACGTTAGATTCTCATTCATTTATGTTCATTTGCCTCTGGGTTCGGAGGCTACTCCGTAAGTTTTCCTTTGGGAAATTGCTTCCGTGTGATAAATGCTCGGCCTTTTTCCCTTTCTTCTTCCTCGGCATACGCGCGCGCGAGTATTACTTTCTTCGCCGTTACATATGTTCCAGCTTCCGGTGGCTGGTCTGTTTTTCTCGCGCGACGCAACGCAATATCCTGTCGCGTGACATTCTCGCTTCACGAAAGATTGGCTGCCAAGGCTGAATCTGTCTTAGCTACCGATCGGTTTCCGCGAGTTTCACCGAATTCCTGGCTGCGACAACGACGTGCAACTTCCACTCGTTGCACGTCGACTCGTAACTCGATTCGCAAATACGGACAGATCTCAAACACGTTCCCCGTGCTATCCGCTTCCTTCCATTTGACTCTAACGACGAATATGGATCGGGTTTATTGCATTCCACTCTGGAGCCCCGTCGTCTCCTCTTTCACCTTAGCTACCGTAAAAAAAACACGTACACCCCCTCGCGCGCGCATCTCTGCGCTAAGCTCCATCCACTCGTAAGACTATTGGCTCGGTTTCGCAGATGGATTACGTTTCGGCCTCATTTGTCTATCAGACTCGTTTCTTCGCGATGCATCTCGCGGAATTACATTTCAATTAAATTACAGCGAGCAGCGCCGCGAATCCAATTGCTCCAGTTTCAACAGCGCGCCGTGTTTGTTGGCGTATTTTCAGCTGCCTATGCAAATTCGAGGGGTTGCGAGTTGAAAAGAACAAGAGGAACCGGTCTAATTATTGAAAGCGTGCGGGGGTGTGTGCGAGCGAGCGGGAGAATGCTCGAGCCTCTCGACGCGCGTGTGGCCTCCACGGTTGAATTTCACCAGAGTTGAAGAGAGACCGCGCGTCGCGTTGACAAGTTTCTTTCTCGTTTCGAAATTTGTGCGAGGGGATAGGACGGACGATGAGAATTTGAGCGAGGAATCTCTTTAAGGTGGGCGGGCTTGGTTCGAGAGATCGTCGACGCGCGGATTCCGCTTGTTAAGACTCGAGAGAAAAAAGAGGAGCTTTAAGGCGGTCTCACGGTGATATCGCGTTTGGCAGCCAAAATCGTCGGGGCAATCGGGCAGTTCCTTCCGGAGGCAATACGCGTCTCACGAAATTAAATTAATCGAAAGGAAGCAATTTCTCGAGCGAACTCCTGCAGCAGCGGAACTAGAGGGGAAGGGGGGAGGGGTGGTCCCCGGATCAATACTCGTAAAGAACAAAAGTGCCTGGCCGTTACATGGAAACAGGTGTCGTTTATTTTTCTCGGGAAATGTTTAATTCCTTATTAACCACTAATACTGTTCTCAAATATACTCGAGAAACGAAACGCGTAATACCCGCGAAGAAGCTGCTCCGCCATAATGAAATTTTCGATAAATATCGGGGGTAGAGAGAGCGGAGGCAGCGTTTCCCGATGATTTAATGAAAGTTTCCACTCGAGCGAGCGAGTCAAAGGCTCGAGTTGGAAAAGAAAAAGGATCGATGCATATTTTAGAAAACAGCTGCGGTTAGTCTCGCTATACTTCAGGCTGGTGGTTCTTCTTGATCTCTGATATCCCACCGAACTTTCCATCGTATTTTCAACCCTTCGCTAGTTTTTAAAAAGTTTCCTTTTAACTGGCTAACTTCAACATATGAACTTCCCTCATAAAACCGATTCAAATGGCCGGAAAATTTTACTATTCGCCCCCTTCCGTAATTCAGGCTGATACTACCAAGAAATTATTAATGCACCACTTATTGTTAGCGCGATGCTCCTTAGCCAAGACTTCCATTCACTTAGCGCAATTTCGCGTCTCGGAAATTTCGCGGTTTCCACGCGATTACCCTCGAGGACTTACGATCGCAAACTCGCCGATCGTGGTCAAATTCGAAAAAATCGGGAGAAACAGAATCTCCACTTTGTTGTCCCCCGTCACGGAGAGAAGAGAGAAGAAAAGAGTGGAGGGGGAGGGGGGAGGGCTGGCGTAAAGAATCCAGAGGGGGTAGCAACTCAGAGGGATGAAACGGAGTTAGGGACTCTTATGGAAGTTCGCGAAATACTCGACGATCGGTAAAACAATCGCTTTGACGTCGGGTATTTCGAAAAGCTCTGGTAAGGGATGGGTGACGGGGGGATGGAAAGGGGGTGTGATCCGATTGATTTAGAGCGTCGGTTAAGCGGGGGAGAGCTCGGACGCATTAGTCGCGAAGCCGGTCACCGCGATCCGGGCATTGCCGAAAACCTGTAAAAAAGGAGGGGGGCGGGGGCGAGAGCAGGGCGGGAACCCCTCCCTGCACCCTTCACCTGAGGGAATCGTGGTTAACCGTACGGAATCGGCAGTGTCGCGGAAAAGAGGGTTATAAGCGACGGCCTATACCACCACGCCCGGTCTGCCCTGCAAAGTGGGGCGGGGCGGTGCCACGCCGGCGTGGAATCGATATCTGTTCACTCTTACTGAATTTTATTCAGCGGAAAAAAGAAGCGGCGCGATAAAAGCGACCGGAGGATTTCTGCAAAGGGGACAGCCAAACTAATTGATATCACAGTGGCGACTCACCTACATACGTAACGCAATTAACGAGCATAAAGCAATGCCTGGAATTATATTAACAATTAACCGATTGTCCCACTCCATTGTACGCGTCGTGTCGCCACCCCACGTAAGAGGGCTTTCACGAACGAGTTTTATTCGGCAAATGAATGTTTGAACAACAACGGGAAATCGATATCCCTTGACTCTTGGTGAATTTTATTAATGAAAAAAACGAAAAAATTTCAGGATAAAGGCCGAGGGACCGCCTGTCGGGAAACAAAGTGATGTTCTCGTGTGTGCAAATTTCGCGCGACGCAACGGACTATCGGCTAATGAGCGAAATGGGAAGAATGAACGATTACGGTGTAGCCGCGTGGCTCTAGCGGAGATCCTGCAGGTTTGTTCCCCGGGACTATAATATCTCGCGGAGGTCCTTCTCTATTTATTTTTAACCCGAGCTCGATCCTCCAGCGGACTTTAATTATCTCGAGCTTATTAATAGTCTCTCCTTTTTTCGATGATGTCTAATTTCTCTATTCTCCGTCGACGGAAATGAATCGGTCGGCGAAATATTCAGAGAACGGAGCGAGGGCGGTACGTCGAAAATTTTTGCGTGTCGCGCTCTGCACTTTTAAGCGAGCGATTAGTCTCGAGATACCGCACGCGCGTTTGGCAGGGAGGAATCGCCTTGCCGATCGAGGGTGCAAGAGGGTGGAGAGAGGGGTGCGGAGGGCAGGAATCGACGGCAACGTCGGGCAATAGCCGATCGACGAGACGAAACGAGATGACGAACGACGACGGGAGAGAAACGCTCGTGGCAAATTCGATAATTTTTCGACTATAATTAAAACGATAGCTGTTTTCGGTGCTTCGCTCTTGTCGCTGAATTATCAGAATATTTTGAAATCGCTGCACGCTACTGTTACTCTCCGGCAAAATGGTGCGACGCGCTAGAGTTTTAACACTAATTGACACTGCGTGATAAATGCTCCGTTTCGCGAGCGGTCTCTTTAAATTACCGCGGGGCTGAATTTCTTGTACATCGGAGCTCCGCGAGTTTAATTCAGCCCACAGCAACCGGGAGGAGAGAGATTTTTCCGCGACGGTGATAGAAGTTTCCTATTAAAGATAAATAAGTAGCCTCGTTCCACAAAAAGCCGCAAACTAAATTTAAACTGCAATAAAGCTGCTTCATTAAGAAACCATTAGGTTTCTGTAATAATAATTGAGTGGCCAGTGCACGAAAGCGAGGACGAGAATACCGTCGGGTCGAAAAAAGGGAGGGTGGAGAGGAGGGGGTGGTTCGCGCAAAGTGCCTAAATGAACGAGTTACCCGTGCCACGAAGGACCTCGAAGATTCTTGGTGTGAAGATGAAAAGGAAACGGAGAAAAAGAGAGAGAGAGAGAGGGAGATGAAGGAAGGGAGAGATTTCGTTCCATCGGAGGATAGCGCGACAGGAAGAATTCTTATCACACCGGAAACAATTGTGCGGATAAGAGGATAATTAATGAATGCTCTTTGTGCGCGTGGTACCACCACCGGATGTGGGGGTGGGTGTAGGGTTGGAGAGGCGCTGACAAGTTTAATCGTTTAAAATTGATACGTAATTTGCAGGCGGGTGGAGAATAGGGGAAGCGGGGGAGACAGGTCCTTTTCGGAGAGGGATTTTTTATCAGCTACGACGTATCAATGACGTAGAATCAATTCGAAGCCAATTTTCTCGACACGAGTCGAGCCATCATCCATTGTCCTCGCCGTGGTTCGAGAACACAAGCAGTCGCAGCAATATCACAGTACCGAAACAGTTTCGTCATCCTTATATTCCACGTTGTCCTGCGAGCCACCCTCTCGAGTGGTTCGGGGGACCAGGGTGATTTTTCATCCCCTATCACGATCAGCGCCGTCGGTAGCCACTGCGAAAATAGAAATGTAGAGGAACGGGTCAACAAGCTGAGCGTGTATCCAGCAATAAAACTCGGGCAGATCGGGCGAATCGGAAATGGTGAAAATTCATTAAGTGGAATTTCGCTAATTCAACGGACATCCCGTTGGATGGAATGGCGCGACGACCCTCTTGAATAATTCATCCCCCGGTGTTGTATTTTTTAACGGTCTCTCTCTCTCTCTCTCTCTCTCTCTCTCTCTCTCTCTCTCTCTCTCTCTATCCCTTTCCTTCCTGATGTCCTCGAGATCCATTTATTAAAACCGATACTAATTGTCCGTTGACGAAGATTCGTTGCACGACAGTATCGTTATTTGCGTCAAACCAGCTGGCGGAGATGGGTGCAAAATCAATCGGGAATCAATTTGTATGGGAGTGTACCTTGTCGAAGACATCGCCTGCTGTTTTCAATCAAGAATAACGAGCATTACGGCAGCAATAAACATTACCAGGGTATACGCTCAGGTTCCATTCAAGCGGTTCCACGGTGTCCTCATTTCCGGCGTCTTATATTCGATATTGTGTAATCCCCCCTCCCCCTCGCGTTCACCCACGCAACACGCTTCCACCGATTTTTCATCCCTTATCGAAGACCATGGCGAGTTCGTCCATGTGAAAACGGAAACGGAGCGCAAAAATGGAGAGGACGAACCATGGAAGAAGCTTGGGGAAGGGGGGGGGGGGAGCCAGTAAGTGTCGAAATCGGTAATTTCTTTGCGTAATAAACATGTTAATCGCCGGAGCGGAACCCTAACACACTGACATCCCCTTTGAGCGTTAAAAATTATTTAACGTGGATATCGACGTTCCTACCCGTAACATTTCACCGCCTGAAATTCCTCAGCAGGAATTGCTGCATCTTGCACTGAGGTACGTGTGCCATTCGAGTAGAATTGAGTTGTGAAGAAGAATAATAATCATAATAAGAAGAGAGTAGAAGGGGAAAAAGGAGAAGAGCAGAGAAGGAGGTAGCAAGCACAGCATTCATTGGCGAGTTTATGATGGCACACGCACCGTATCTCTTCGTCTTGACGCGAAATGTCCTCCTCGGGAATGCCACTTAAACTCCTCAAGAGATTATAAAAAATAAGTTTTATTAGAGCTCCGTACATCCGCGAAAAGCCACTTTCGTGGTACATGGCTAATTTTATTAGCTTCCTTAACTTGTTGATTTTTTGGGAAAAAAGGAGACGGAGCAAGGGAAAATATCGCTCATAAATGCGGCCGCTGTTCCTCAAGGGGGAATGATTCCTGGAACGGTGGAGGGAGTGGAAGGAAACATCTCGATTCACGCAGGGAAGATTAAACAGACGGGTGAGAGTAGGATAAAATAACAAACGCGCAGTAATCGTGGTAGTGGTAATAGTACTGGTAATAGCGGTAGTAGTAGTGGTGTACTGGTAGTGGTAGCCGATGATAATTTAATCGCGTCGCTTTATTTCCCCGAATGCACCGGCAGCAATCGCACCTGGCTCGGAACTTTCCTGCTATAGAAATTCCGGACTGACCGTGTTCTACGCGAGAGTTATGTTTATTAGAGAGAATTAAGCTATAGAGCGTGCAATAGAGGGCGCCGCGCATAGACGCGCAACAGCACACTCAATTTTATCACTGGCGCAACGCATCAGTCTTTAACACAGCCACGCACTAGGGCGCATTTATCATTTACAGCTTCCACTGCCTAAAGAAATGAAGTGCGCGCGCGCTTTATTGAAATAATTAATTAATGGCCCTATTATCTCCACGCGCGGTTGTCATCTACTAATTATATTGCCTATTGATGAAGACCGCAAATTAACCCTTGTTTTATTAGATCCTTCGGGAACCAAGAGAGAGGAGGGGGGGGGGGCGGCTCATTATGATTTTTCGCGCGGAGACGATTTCACGGTGCGTCTCCGTTAATAAGCCTCGAGAATCCATTATTCTTGGCGAGCCGTGATATTGCACAGCCCTGGATATTAATTCCGGCTTGTTAAGGGCTGTTGTTTGCCGCGAGAGGTCCTTGCCGCGCGGAAGAAAGGACGTCGGATCGTTTCCCGTCCTATGAAAGCTGCCACTCCAGGAGGGACGTTCCTCGCGTGCGATACTCTCGCCGAGTTCCTCCTCACCCGTCGTGCGGGGCAGTCCACGGGGTTAATCCCGTGAGAGTAGCGTTTATGAAGCGATGCCGAGTACCGGTATCGGTATGTTTCCCTAAATGTTTCCATGAAAGGCGTTGGCTTAGTCGGGGATTACAGTTCTCGGGGCATAATACACTTGTAAGCCGTTGCCGTGATATTTGACAGACGCGGGGATTAATTTCGGTAATAGTAAAGTTAGCGAGCGATCCGGAAGAACGGGAGCTGGATTCGGAAGGGTTGGGGTGGCGTCGGGGATGGAGGAAGGTAGCAGTTGGGCTACTTCATGTGGTACTTGTTCCAATCCTCGTAGTAGGCGTCGTCATCGTTGTCGTCGGCAGTCATCCGGTGCTTGCCGGGATTCGAAGGCTGGTCATCCTGACCCGGTGCGTTATACGTCCCGAGGGCCATGTCTATGAGGGAGAAACTGCAGCTGGGGAACATGGCCACGCAGTCACGACCCTCGTGGCCAGCTTTATGAGCTTGGGTGTACGTGCGGTGATCCTCCGGCTCGAAGGAGAGCACCCTCTTCAGCGGCAGCCTGCCAGAAGGGAGAAATAGACTTTTTAATAGGCCACCGAAACCCTAGCTCATCCCCCACCCCCACCCCCACCGCGTCGTCCCTCGCAAAGGGTGCAAATTGATCGACGACCGGGGCTTTCTTTAATCTTCCACATATCGACTCCGGACGCCGCTGCTTTTTCTGAAATATCACTTGGTCGTCGATATCGGCTCGCTCGAGAGGAAAAAAGCGCGTAAATCGTCATAATATAACTCACCGAACGTCACCCTGTCATCCGCTACATCAGTGGGGGAGGGGTAGGTTCAGGTAAAAAATAGCCAAGGCTTTCCGAAGGGATTGATCGGGTTCCCGCCGCAAAAAACCCCTTGCTCCACCATCCGCAGATGGCGGTTGCACCCCCCCCCCTCCCGGCTCGAAATGGATTCTACATAAAGGAGCAGTGACCTCGCTTTCGTCAGACCGTTTGGCTTTTCCTTAGGAATCCCCCCTGCGGTTGATGGTACCTAAGGGGGTGGTTCATTTCGGATTTCTTTTTTTTTTTTTTTCAAGGGAGGAGTCGAAGGGAACTTTCGGTAATCCTGATCGTAACGTTCTCCAAACGCGGAGAGGGTAGCCGGAGGGGTTTTAAAATAGGACAGTAGGGCGGGGGTAGGGTGGGAATAGGGTGGAGAAAGTTGGCGACGTCTCGTGAAACGAAGGACTCGCGGAGATCCGTTTAACGGCTGGCCCCGAAGCGAAGCAGCGGTGTAGCTGTGATCTCCTTTGGAGACTCATCGATTCAATTACTCTTAACTCGAGGTTTACAGAGGGACGCGGACATACCGGGCGCATTAAACCCCCCCCCCCCCCCATGCAACCCCATTAAAACCCAACCGAGATCGGCCGACGGGATTTCCTCCGTGGAAGGAATCGCTTAAACAGTGTTTGCTTAGCAAATGCTGTCGGCAGCGGGTCACGGTTTTTCTTACGGGGCCGGATTAGTTTGAAATCCGATCGATCCTCCCCTGCCCACCCCCACCACCACCCCCAGCCCCGAACGTCGAGCACTTTGGAAAAGGGCCTGGGCGTTCTACTCGATCAGATCAACTCACGAGAAAGAGATCCTCATAATTTCTTCGACGAGAGTGTTTCCTTTCGGCATGAGACGCTGCGAGGCCTCGCAGAGGGCGCGAAGGACGCAGCTCCTCCCATCGAAGCCCATCCTGAAAAAGACAAGAAGGATTCCCTTGAAAAAAAGTACGGAGGACCGCTCTGTTAATGCGCGTGGCTCGAGGATCCATACACTCGCCCGAGAGAGGCCATACACGTTTTTTCCATCTTCCTCTCCCTCCATCCCTCCCCGAGATTCCTACTGGATCCCACTGTCGGAGATCGGGAGCACCGAACTGGACCTGGGGAGCTTTCATCCCCTTTCAACGCGATTCCTAATTTATTTCTCCCATACGTCATTGTCGACAATGAGTTCACACGTGCGATTCGGTGTCGTGTGCGTGTACTTGCGCGGGCGTCTATCAATTATTATATAAAACCCTGGTGCGGTGATTCATGAAAGCTCGACCGGTTAGTGCGGGGGTGAAAGGGTGGCAGGGTGGCGGTACCTATTCGCGTAAGGCCCTTTGCTCAAGGTTTATGCCCCTCATTCGTCACTGGATTTCGGGCCATTCGCGTTCGGAACTCGTATAATCTCCGGGGCGATAATGCGGTTCGCGCTGATTTCGATTATTAATCGAACTTCGAAACACGAAGGTGCGAAATAGATGGGAAATGACGAGAGGACGGGGGGATTTGGTGGTAGGAAAAATCAAGACCCGGTCCCCGTGTGTGATAATCGAGTCAGGTTCATACCCACTACCGGCAATCCGAGTAAATGCACGCTATTAATTCAGGGGATTCCTAATAGCGGTCTGAACTTCGATTTGGTAGAATTCTGCAAGAAACGGAGATAATTAATAACCCCCGTGGTTCGCTGGATTAACGGCAGACTGTCCAGCTGGAATATTTCTCCCTCTCTCGCTCCGACAAGAAAATCGGAGAACGCATTTTGCGGAAAATACCACTTATCGCCAAATATCCCGGAAACTTTTATCCAAAACCAAATCCACCCCTATCCGCGCGCAACCCGGCTCCATTTAAATAATGGTCACTCAAAACTGGGACAACGATTTTCAAACGCCATGAATCTTCCATCGGCAAAGTGCGAGTACACAAAGCCAACGGAATCCCTCGGGAAGTAGTAAAACTTTATTAGACGATACATTCGCGCGCGGACAATTCCGAGAATAACCGGAAGTAGTCGTGGCTTGTAAAAGATTAGCAGTCTCCAGCGAATTTTTCGGAGGATTCTCGGAATAATACGAGACGAAGTCGGGGAGAGGAGGAGAGGAGAGACGTTGGCACTCTATGGGAAAGAGCATTGTCAATAGCGAATTCGATTCTAAGAGGGTTCGTACGCAGCGTTTGAGGGACGGGGGTGCAGAAGGGGTCGGTGAACCAGGGAGAGGTTGGGCGAGGGATGGAGGGAGGGGGAAGGGCTCGTTTGAATTTTATTCAGCGCCTAGAGTTTCAATACCGCAAGAGAGCAACGCTCGAAAGGGAGGGATCCAGTTCCGCGACTAATATCGTTCAACTACCCTCTTCTCCGGCGGGAATGCTAACTGCGGCTGGTTTATGCTCGGCGATATATCTCGACGTCAGGGTACTCCGGCGTCCGATACTGTGACAATATTGGATACGACAGGCCATGCCATGCCAGACCAGTGCACGTAGGTCGCCTACCAGCCACGCGTTGCAAGACTTTAAGGACCACCCTCATCTAACCCAACATCAGCCTCCTGCTACTCCTCCACCTTATACCCCGATGCTGGTTCGTTACTAGGATTCGCTTTGGACGACGCATAACAATAAAGCGAAGGGCCATTAAGCCTTCTGTTAAACGCTTAAGCCTCCATTTCAGGCCAATTCCGACTCAAAGATGATTCAGTACCACTAGATTCGCGTCAAAGTTCAATTCCATCCGAATAAAATGGTCTTTTATCAACGTTTATCAATTTCCAACGCTGAATTATCCCGACCAATTCGCGGGGATGTCGAAAAGTCACTGAAATTTATCATTACGTTGAAACGGTAAAAACGTCCACTTCATTGCCACGCAAATTGAGTCGGGAGAGAAGAGTTTTGGTTAATTGTTGCACATTCGATTAGCGTGCGCTATTAATTATGCGACTCTCCTCTATTAAAATTGGTTGAATGAATTTCAGTTTGCTTTTGATATGACGGTTTCGCGTAACGGAGCGTAATCGTGAAAAAACGGACTTTTTGTACAGCATTATGCGATTCCTTATTTATCGATGATCCCCCTCCAATTCCCCGATCGGCAATAATCATTGTTTTACGAGCCGTTATTTGATAATGCGTATAAAGTAATCGATAATAAAATTATACAACTGAACGATTCGTTGAGTAGCCCTGCAAACGATGGATTAGCTGATGGATTTAATGTGAAAACTTGCAGTATTACTAATAAGCAATTATAAATGTGCCGATTTCAAGTATTATCAGTTAATGCCGAAACGATCGACGTGCGACGGTCGTTTGATGTGTCACGTTTTACGATAACCATTGTAGTCTCGTTATCGTTAAATGATCGAATCAGTGCTAGTACTTATTTTTGGCACACCTGAAAATCATTGTTACCGCCAATAAATCACGTTACAGTCACGTAACTAAATTAAATTTGCTAAAACAATGTCGACTCCATTGCGGTCCACCGAAACTCCAATGAAACTGGGGATGATCGTGAAAAAAGGGAGAAAAAAGAGGGACGTGACCAGACCACCGCCGAAGGAAAGAAACAATCACGGTTGATTATTTATAATAATTTTTTCGCGCTATCGATGGAGATGTTTTTCCTTGGGGATTCCGAACGAGGTCCTCCTCCTCCCTCCGGTGGAAGGAACTCGCGACGAGGGGTGAGTTAAATCGATGATCGAAATTATGTGAAATAAATGATGGATACGAGTAGATAAATCCGGGCTATACATATGTATCAGACATTAACGTTAAATTTCGCAATTTGTACAAAGTGATCTATTACCGTGTCGCATCGTTTCGGTCAGCCAACAGGCTGATAGGTTCACGGTAGGGGGTTGTGGTTTCCACAGAATAATTGTAGAACTCGTGACAACGATCCGGTTTCTAGCGCGTTAAAACGATATAAATCAGGTCTTCGATCTTACTCCCACACGTGCGCGGCTTACTGGAAAAATAGCAATTAAATTGCAACGTTACGTTTTACGTTCGTTCGATCGCGAGCTCGGATCAATGTTGAATCAACGCATTTAAAGGAGTTAGAGGCACGGTAAAAATTTCATCGACTAAAATGTATTATTCGTCATTTTTCTTCATTCCTCAGGGAAAAAAGCATAAGGGTTGATTCGCGAGTTATCTTGACGTGGCTGGGGTTATCCGGCAGACAGGCGATGTTGGCAAAGGAAACTGGTCGGTGGCAATGGTCTACGTGAGAAAGAGTAGTGGTGGTAGTGGAGCAGCTTAAGGGTGGCATGAATCAGAGGGTGGCGCCTCCACAGTGGTAGGGGTTGTTTCTGAACGAGCTTGGCAGACCATTTATCCGTTTCTCGAGCCAACGGCCATGGGGAAATAGTTTCTCTTTCTCTCCTCTTCTTCCCCCTTCGTCTCTTTCTCCATCTTCGCTCTCCCTCTCCTCCTTATCCTCCTCTCTCCGCCTCTCTTTCTCCCAGCTCTAACCATAACCAGATTTATACTCCACGCCGAGGGGTTTGATTATTTTTGCCGCGCGTTAGAAATAAGTCCAGCTCCGACCTTTTTATCTCCCACACTAATTCTTGTCTCCGCTAATCCACAGTGCTCTAAAGAATTCTCGATCTAATGCCAGGGGATTATTCATAGTTTTTCGAGGGTGTAAAATTCTTCGTAAACACCCGGAGAGCCTGGCTCTTTGGAAAAACGCTCTCGCAGTAATGCCGCTGGAGCAACATCCCCCCTCACCCCGGAATAAAGTGCTCTGCGAGCTAGACCTTGCAATGTTGTGGTGCTGTGGTAGCAGCAATGAAAACTTGCCAATAATTTCCCTAATGAGTCCCAAAGTTTTTCATCGCGTGTTTTTCACGCGACTCCTCGCCACCTCGTTATGGGGGAATTTGCGCTGAAAATCCCTTTAAACGACTGGTCGGTCATTGGGGCGATCCGAAAACAAATGGCACGTTCAGCGGCCTCTGTTAGCATAATAAGATTAATTTGTCGTCCATAATGCGGTACCGTCTATTACCATATCACAGAGCGATGGCTCTTCGCGAAGGTCTCTATGTAAATTGCGTTACGAGGCACGTCGGTCTATTTTAGTAGTATGCCGGGGGCGATCGGAGCAGTTCGCCATTTTGCCACCCTCTCTCGCGGGAGAGCCGACCGCGGATTTTAAACAGTGTTGCCAGATACGTAAGACTAATCTGTTTACGCATGGCTTGATCATGATTATTCGTAAATTACATCACATTGTTGAAAGGCTACCCACCACCACCACCACCACCACTACTACTACCCTCCACCAACGGCCACATTCTCCAGTTTATAATACAATGTATATTTGCCCGTACTCTCTCTCTCTTTCCCACCGACTCCTCCCCTTGGTCCACGGCTTGCTGATAATGTAAACCACCGGTATTTAAGCAACGTTACTTTACCCCCGGGCCCCCTAGCCCCCGTTTCACACGGAATTATTTTAGGCGCTTCTATCTTAAACTGATAAGTCAATTCCGTTTTCCACGTAGCTAAAATACTGGAGCTGACCTCCCTCTTGGCAGCGTCAATCTCTTCCTCGTGCTTCTTCCGCGTTTCCTGCCAAATCTCTCGTGGTCTTTTTTCTTCGTTTGCTTCCTTGGAAAAAATTAGTGTGTTCGCTCCCCCCAGGGGTTTCCATCTAGCTTCTTGGAAGAACGCGAGAGTGGGCGGGAGAGAGAGAGAGAGAGAGAGAGGAGAGATTCCATTTTCTTTCCTTAGTTCCGGAAGCTATGGTGGAAACGTTCAGGGGAGTTTACTTATTAAGAGTGCAAGTGCAGGAAGCGCCCGGTGGAGCTGCAGGGTGGAACGTCTAGGGTACTTGCAGGAGTCTCTATAAAGAGGCTCGACGATGGTTCGATAGCGCCCAGATCCACTAAAGCCACCGTTATATTTTATTATCGGGCGTGTCTCTTGGCTGAAAGCGCTTCAGAGAAATTCTTTCATCGTTAAAATCGGGGCTCTTCTAATAGGCTTCAAGTACACTAACAATATCAGCGCTCCGCTGAAGCGTTATCAAGGTTAATCAAGTACACCGAGTAAATCTACTTGAGGAATTAACAGACGCGGATCTTCGGCGAAAGAATCCGTGGAAGAGCTCCGTTCTGTTTCAGGCGGAGAGTAAAAATCTGTCCTTCGCGGGATAAGGGGAGAATAGCTTTCGCGAAGGAATAGGAAAGAGAGGGAGACGAAGGTGGGGAGTAGGGCGAAGAGGGAAACAGCTGATAATCCTCCCTGTACAAGAGAAAGAGAGAGAGAGAGAGAGAGAGAGAAGTTGAAAATAATAATAAAGTTTCACGAAGGGAAATTTCAATAAAGTGGAAATGGGGTGATGCCGGTACAGTGGGCGTGGCCAAGGGAAAATGATTTACTTGTAAATTCGCTCTCGCCTCGAATGAACTTACGCGTTCATGATGATTTCTAATTTATTGTACAAGTCCCGGCGATGCCTCCTTTGCAAGTAGTAATAATCGGATTTGTATCGTTTTTTCCCGGAATGCCAGCCATGATACTTTTCCTTGTTCCAGGCAGAATCCAGGTCCAAGGCGTTGCCGACTTTGTTCTTCCAGCCAGCGTACTCGATGAAATTGTTTTTGTTTGCCTTTAAAGGGTTCTGTTTGTATTTGTCCTTTAATCTGTCGTTTCTCAGCTGCAGGAAGGGCTCCAGCGCTGGTTTACTCTCGTTTGGCAGGTCGTACGAGATGCCCCAGTTCACTCCCTCTGTGAAAATGTTGTCCGGGGTTAATGTGTGGATTGTCATGCAAAGGGCGATCTGCAAAGCATACAGAAGATTCGTAGATTAAAACCATAAATTTCAAGCCCTAAGAGATTATTCGAGAAATGAAATTTATCAAGCCGACGGAGAAGACTCTCGACAAAGCAAAGTAACGAGTGAAATTCATTATAATTACGCTCAAATGTCTCGCGGTATCAGTTAATCGTGATCTTAATTATACATCGGAATATTCTAATGAGAAAGTGGCTTACCGAGAAACTGGAGCCTTCGGGAAACACAACGTAGCGTTTCCTTCTCGACAGGGACTTTTCCTCGCCGCTATTTACCTGCCGCACCCCCGAAGACACTACGCAGACAGCCAGAAGCAGGCAATAATTCCTGAAACTCATCTCGGGCCTGAAACAAGCGGTTGCTTCCCTGTAGGTTTCATCGCGTTCCTGAATTTATCGGAATTATCCCGAGTCTTCCTGCGCGGTCACAATTAACCCCCTCCCCCTCCCGCCCCTCCGATACCCACCGAATCTTGAAGTCCGAATCTCCCGATGACTCCGATACACGTGATGGCGTAGCTTTTCAACTCTAATGACTTTCCATATCGCGAAGGATCGAGAATCTTTCGTCGGGTGAAAATGATTTATCCGGTAAACTACCGGGGGTGGGGCAGGGGAGGGCTGGGAGGGTTGTTTGAGTAACGGAAGCCGATGAGCGTCGGGGATGCTGAGCGTGCTGAACGATACTACGTTAATTGGTGTTTGAGGACATACTCGTGCACACACACACACGCGCGCGCGCGCGCGCGCATACACAGATACAGTAACCGAGAGAAAAAGCTCAGTTAACTCGGCGGGTCAACAGAACGTTCTGCGTGAACTGCTCTGCAGCGGAGAAAATTATTTTATTGTTCCGCTAGCGGCGAACTTCGAGTGCGAAGTTGTAAAGGAATTATCCAAGTTCGCAGGAGCAAATCTCAGTATAATCCGTTGAGAAATTGTTGGAGGACTTTTCTCAAATAAAAGCAAGCAGCGGAGAGGTTGCTGGCTGGCTGGTAATGCCATCTTTTTGCGATCGCGACCAGCGATTTCCCGTAAACCCCTTTCGGCCAGGAACTGGCCCGATACTTTGCGCTCGCCCACGGAAAAGTCAAGCCGACGATAAAAACCCATTGGATTAATCGATAAGTGTTTGTCGCTCGCCCTCTTCTTCGAACCACTCGCGCCTTTTTTGTCGCCTCCGATTTACATTATTACTCTCGAACAATTATCAACGGCCCCGGTCGCGCTGCTCGACTGCTAATTAGAATTTGCCCGGGATCTTCTCTCTCTCTCTCTCTCTCTTTCCCTCCCACTTACCCTCGTCTCCCTGATCCCCGATGTTCTCACGGAATCTGTGGAAGGGGGGGGGGATGATGATGCTGCCTCAGCCTCGAGATTATGGCGATTTTTGTAAAATTTTTTCTCACGCTCGAATTACGGGGTATTCCGGCGAATCGACTACATATTTTTTTATGCTTCACTCAAGAAAATGGTACAAAATCTATTTGCCGGAAGTGCCGGCGCTTCCCCGGGCACCCGGACTATCATAAATTGGCCGTAGTAAATTAACGGAAAATGGCGGAACACAATTTCTTAAGTGAATTTTAACGACCGTACACGGAAACGATTTCTATGCGGCGTAGAAATGCGCTCTTACGATAAGTGAAACGTTGCCGTTTCTATCGTTCACATTCTCTCGGCGTTATGACCAGCAGCAGACTGTTCGATTTAGCCCTTTATTCGGAGTTAAGTAACTTTTTATCGTCCTCGAGATACACAATCGGTCGCTGTATAAGTGTATTTATCGAAAAATGCTGCTACGCTGATTCTCCGAGCATCGTGCTGATCCGCGAAAGCGATAATTACAATTTTCTCCGTTTTACGCGATTCGGTGTGTGTCTGCGTGTGCGCGCGCGCGCGCGAGGCGATTACCTCGAAGGTAAGAGAGAAAAACGTCACGAGTCGGAGGAAGGTTTTCTTGTTAGCAGAGAATTGCAGATCATTTTTTATTAGCGATTGCGTTGCTCGACGATCATCTTAAGTAAACGGGTTTTCGTCGTTGCGACGACGTTGGCGAGTGCTCTCGCGATAAGAATGGCCCAGCTGGCAAGGACCGGGCAAAGAGTTGCGCGGCTGAAGAGTGTTTTGTAGTATCGGCACCGCCAATCGATCATTTTCTCCCCACTTTTCCCGGGCGAACTAACAATTTCCTGTTTCCTAAAGAGCTTACCGAAGTGAGTTACGAGATATTTCCACCGCAGGAGGGATTGATCTTTGCAGAATATTCTTTTTTTTGCTGTGAAACTTCTCCACTGACTTCCGCTAGATAAATTCAAGTAGAAAAATCAATTTCACGCGAAACCATGCATTTTGCTGCATAAATCCATAGGACGTGGATCGTTCTATTTCTCGAGACGCGTCGATTGCCGAAAGCGTCGAGAGTCCTCGCGACTTCTTTCGGTTTCTCGGTTCGTCCGGATAATCTTCTTAAGATGGGGCAGATTGCGTTAATCTGCGCAAAAAGAAAGTCCCCCCGTCTACCTGGACGTGAATTTGACTGAACCAAACTGATCTTCTTGGGCGAAGGACAAATCGTCTCGCTAAACCCAATCCTTTCGCAGCCCTCTCCCAAAGTCTTTTAAGGGAATTTGCATACGAAAGCATATTAGAGCTTCCCCCATTTATCAAACTACGAAATCCCGTAGACAGGTTCGAATGCCTCTAAAGTAACGAAAGTCACGAAGATTGCGAAGCTCGTTAAGATCGTCGAGGTGTGGTACAGAGTCGGAACTTGAAAAATTTGCTCGGCTAATTATTCAGGGTATTAAAGAGCAACGGGGTTCGCCACGTTCTCCAAGATGGCGGACCGCGGTTCCGGCTCGCGCGAGAAGGAATGCGACAATATCCTTTTTGTCAAGGACGTTATTTTCCAAAGTGAACGAAAGGAGCCTGGGACGGAGCAGTTTCGCGCAGGGGTGGGGGCCGGGGAATAGAGAGAAAAATGCGAGGGGGTTCGCATTCTATGGGATTTCCTGCAGGAAACGCGAGGACGGTGATCGATGTATAATCACGTGGGAATGTACAATTCTCTCCTGCATGTTCACGCGCGAATGCTCACGTTCTACACGTAAATAGCGCGCTGCTCTTCTACCAGGATAGAAACTAATGCCGGCAATCGAGAAGTTCCTCGCGGAAGGCAAGTGGCTCTCGAAGGAGCTCGATTATTGCTCGAGCAACGCCCCGAGGAAAAAATTAGCGACGATTTTGTCAAATTGTTTCGCTCAGCCGGAAAACGATGCAACGTGCTACCTCCCTCCACCTCCTCCCTCCGTTGGAGGCACCGACATTTTTCCGCGGAATGACGTAACATCCACGACCTTGAACCGCGAGACCACGCTCGAAATTCGTCGATGAGACGCTCGATCGCGCGTTCCGGGTGATTTTCGGGTGACCGACGCATTTTCCGATTCGTTGATTTCCGTCGCGAGTTTCATTAGCTACGGTAAAAGGTCACTTACCGGACTAACCGGATTTCTTGCGATGATGAACGCAACTGAGGGATGCGCCCGGGTCAGCAGGGAAGCGAACGCTCGCTGTTAGACTCGGGGAACCGGTGCGTATTGTCAAAATCATTAGCGTCATCTCTCGACGCGCGTCTCTGCTTTATTTAACGAACAATTAACGACCCTCGAGTAGACCGGTCGAACGCGTTGCGCCACGGGAGTGTTAATTACCGTCTGGTACTATTAGGACGGTTAACGTTTATGACCGAGCGAATACCTGCGAGCACCTGGGTTTGCCTGTGCTTCCTGCCAAGGATCTACCTCCCCCTCCTCTCCTCTTCTCTCCTCTCCTCGCTTGTTCCGATTCAACAACGATGAAATCCAAGTGCCTGTGAAACTGTTACTTCGCAAATTGACGATCGTTGCATTAATAATCTAGCGAAACTCCTATTAACTCGATGCGCCACAATGGCCGGGCTATAAATTCGGGAATTGTTGGATTGTTATCTTCAACCGTGTCGTTATCGTTCTGAAATTAATTCTACTTGTCGACTGTTGAGCTAAAGACTCCTCGCGGATCTGCTTCCTCTCACGTAATTAGCAAAGTCTAGTTTAGTCGCGAAAACTTGCCGTGGTTTATCATCTTTAAGAAGCGCGAGGAGAGGGAGAGGGAGGGGAGGTCAACGAGCATGGGAGATTAATTGTCTCGAACGTGGCAAAATTAGCCACTGATTACCCGGTACTCCGGTACACTGTCGTCGTCGTAGTCGTCGTCTAGTTTTCGACCAACTCGTACTCCTAATTTTATTAGCCAGGACAAATCGAGGAGGTGAGAAATGGTCCTTGGAATAGAGATACGACGTCGAGCTGTCGATAGAAAAATCTGGCACGTAGTCTGCTTGGAAAAATTGAGGGTATTTAGCTGGCGTCGTGGGAATTCCTCCGCGGGGAGTCCTTTCTAACTAAAAAACAATGGACGAGTTTAATGGATCCGCCTGCTGGGCGTTGGATAAATTATTCCATCTATCATTCAGCGGAACAGACCCCATAGACCGTAAGAGATCGGTGAAAGGACTTTGGAAGAATATTAATATCCGCCAAAGCCCCATTGGAACCTCTAATTAGTCAACACGCAATTTTCAGCGACCTATGCGATAAGAAAAATCAATCGAATTCCCAATGGGGAATCTGAATGAAGCTCCAACTTCCCTCTCTCCCTCTCTGACAAATTAGCCGATAATGCTCGTCGAGAACCTCCGAGATTCTCCACGGCACTCCCTTCGAAACGCCACTTCCGCAAATAGTACTCCCCACGATATTTGCAAGAAGCAAATCTTCCCTTTGAAGTAACACAGACGCGTTTAGCGGACTTCGTCTCGCGGCGTGTTCGGATTGTGATTTTCCCGAACGTCCGTGCGGGGGATTACCGCGAGGAATCTTCGCAAGAAATCTTTGAATTCGTGGACTTCGTGATATCGGCGGTCTCCCTTGAATAAGTGAGCGTCCGGGCGAAGTTAACGTCGTCAATTACGTTAGCGAGAGGCAAATATTTGAGCAGTCTTGTATCTCGGTGGTCGGGGAAAAAGAAGCCCTCTCGAGGTACCGTTATGGAAATGCTAATGAAAATCGTGGCTATTGTGCGCTACGAAGTAATAATGGCACTGCGCATATACGGCAACAAGCAAAACGCCTTGACGAGATACTCCGTCGCAACCACCTGCAGAAGAGCTTGGCACGACGACGTTGCGCCGCGTCGTAAACGCTTAACTAGTTAATAGACCTTAGATAAGCTATGTATTTCAGGTGTGTATCACGCAAGCCGGAAGAGGAACAGGGACAGGAACGGGAACGGGAACGAGAACAGGAACAGGACTGGAGGTGGGGGTTGGTTATCCACCCACCACGAAGTGTGACTCTGGCGTTTCCACCTTCTTAGCGCGAAACTACCTACTTCCATTGAAAACTCGCATTGAAAACCGGATGGTTTTCTCCGGAAGAAACAACAGAGAGCAACGGAGCGAGAGAGAAACATTTTATTGTTAACTCGAGAATTCCTCGTATGTGTACATGAATAACAATTGCAAGAGGGAGAAGGGGCAGGGGTACGAGTGCTCGCAGTCTCCAGGTGTCCCGTAGGCCAGGTCGTACTCGTCCGGTTTCTCGCCACTGTCCTCGGAGTTGCTGAAAGAGAAGAAAATCTCTCGGTTACACGCGGCGGTGGGAAACTCGATTGGAGCTCGATTGAAATTTTCCGGCCAACCTTAATAAAATTCGTATTACATCCTCCAGAAAGGAGACTCCCGGTGGATGCAGCATCGATTTGGCCTCGCAAATGCTTCTGAGAATACACCGTTGACCTGGTAAATTTTGCCTGAAACGATATTTCGAGTATGCTTACCGGTGCATTGTACGTTTACTTTTAGAAAGCAAAAAACAGCAAATTGCGTATACCTGTCCAGCGCTGATTCCAGCACCGCGTACAAATCTCGTCGATGGCGTCGTTTGATTTTCCACGGTCTCTTAAAAATGGGTTTCCTCGTCGGATTTTCCTCGGTCGGTATTGGCCAAATTGCATCGAATTCGAAGGCAAGGTTCCAAGCGCTCGGCTCCTTGAGCTGCAGCGCCTTTAACGCTGACATTGTTATCTAAACGATTAAGGGAGGATCAAAAGCACCCGGCGAACTCGAAATAATTGTACGTGCTGTTAATTAATTCCACGAAACGAGAGAGGAGAAAGGAGGACGGGGAGAGACGAGAGGTGAGAAAATGAAAAATAAAAAAGCAGTAGTGCCGGGGAGAAGCTTCCTTTTTTAAATGGCAAGAAACGAGGTAACGAGGCAATGAGGCGGCGGATATAAAAGGGGAGAGACGGGTTGAGGAGGGGGGGGGGTGGGTTTTATTTAGAGAATGCAGCGATTTATGGCAGTGACAGGTGGAGAAAGTCGATCCTTTAGCTGTCGCTGACACAAAGAAAGTCTCAATGGACTCACCACGAGAGCTGTGCCCTTTGGAAAAGTCAGATGCCTTTTGCGCCTGGACAAAGTGCTGGAGCTTCTGGCACTTAAGTCACTGTCGTTACGGGGACAAACTGCATCCCCCAGGATCGTCGCGGGGACTCCGAGAATCAGGACGAGCCAGTGGGTCCTCATTTCGAGAAATGACCGCGCGAATTCGAATCTTTCGCCGCCGTCACTCCCGGGAATCGGGCGACGGGAAAGTTTTTCTGAAAACTCTGGCGGCCATCTTGTCGCTGTTCCCCTACCGAAAGTAACGGCGAGTCCTTGTTGCGGAAAGGAGCTTGAACCTGAAACGGTACCGGGCCGAACCGAACCGAACCGAATCGGGCGATTGGCCACCTCCGATGTCTATGGACGCACACACGTGTGTTTAAGGTACGAGTTATCGCACTCGACTGGTCCGCGATAACTCAACCGGCCGGTAGCCGGCACGAGACCGATGACGAATCGCCTGTTTTCGCCTGAAACTACCCCCTACCTATTGGAAACTGAAGCTTAAGTGATGAATCGTTAACCAAAATTGATTAATGATATCGCGCGGTAAAATGTTTAATGTCGAAGACGATTAGTGGTATAGTTGAATAAGATGCTACTGGCTATAATTGATAGTTGCGATCATTTATTAATATCACTCGCGCGAGTACCGATCGATAATCAAACGATGTTACTTTATTAATTCCGCTATTAAGAGGAGTCGCGCGGTAGCTGGGAAACAGGTGGAGCACCGGTGGAACGTGCAAGGAGGACAGTGGCGTTGTATTCCGCGACACGAGCCGGAGAGAATCTACTCGCGGAGGAAAATTGAAATTTCAATCCAAGGGTGGGAGAGGTGGTGCCGGGGAGAACGTCACGTTAAAAAATGGAATATCAAATGAAACAGGAATCGGAGAGGAATAAATTGGAACTTGGAAATTCTCGGAGTTGATCTCGGCCGACCCTATTGGATCACTTACACACTTTCGGTGTCCCTTTTTCTCTTGATAAATACCAGTGGCAAAAAGACGACGGGGGGCGCGAGAGGAAATCTCTGCGGTGGACCGGCTGATTTATTTGGGAGGAGGAAAAAAAATTGTTCCCTCCTTTTATACCCCATTGGCACGATCCTTTAATTATTCGGCTCGTTATATCTAATTGCTCGACGTTGCAGTAACGAGTTCGTTAGGCTTCCTTCGATTATGTAGGACGTTGAATTATAACGAAACTTAAGTAAGCGACGCAACTTATTGCAAACAACATGATTGGCAATTTAGCAAAGTAGTCGAATGAGAGAAGGTGGCGGCGCTATCAGGACCCTCGATCAATTTTTCTCCTGATCTACTGAAACATACCACCCCCTCCCCCTTTCTCGGGCTTCTCTTTTTTTTTATTGAGACATTGATTTAGTTCGTTAATAGACACGGTTCCAATTTTTTTCATTAACGAATTCTCGATGTATGTATATTGGATGGGCGACGATGAGGAAATATTTGTTGGGACATTAATTTTTATAGCGTCTCCTTCGTTCGAGAGAGGGCCACAGCGACTCCAATATGGCGGACACTCAAGAATCGAATTAAGTGGTTATTTAGGGAGCAACTTCATTTCCCGGCAAGTTTAAATCTTGCGAGCGACGAGTCGAATAATTAGAAGGGAAAAGGGTCCAGATTGAGGTGTTACGGTTCAAGTGGAAGCAGATAAATTAGTTGGTCAATACCGGGAGTCCTGATTAATATTTCGCTTAAGCCAACTTTAACTTTTAACCGAACTCGCCATTATGAAATTAAACTTACGCTTCGTGGATGGAATTTTGCGGAAAACTGGATAGGTATTTATAACGGAGCGTGTACACATAATTTTGGCGAGGAAAGTTCGTTTTAATCTAATCGCAAGATTTTAAGAGAAGCGAGAATTATCGTGTCGGGTTGCTCGCCGGGACTTTGCTCAATTTTGAGATATGCTAAAATTTCACGCGTGACGCGAGTTGTTTGATTAAAAAGAAGAGCGAAGGGGAAGGAGACTCGGAGTTTGGAGGATGGTCAGTGCGGCGATGACGCACGATGGTAGAGATAAATCAGGTGGTCTGTCGCGGAGATTCCGGTTTACCCTCTGGCGGCATCCTCCCGAGGAGGCCGAGCAAGGAGGATGGCACGGAAATCCAAAGTGAAATTACCTTGCGGATGGAAGCGGCGGAAATGGTCAGGGATGGGCTAGGATCTCCGGAATTGGATAACGTAACCGGCTCGTCCTTGAATACATTTTGGAAGATTTGCGAAATTTCGAGGGACTCGAGGGTTCCCGATGCCGAAGTGCGGCACCTCCTCGTAATCGAGAGCCAACCAGCCTCTCTCCGGAAGATTTCCTTGAATTACCGAAGAAAAACGAAGAATCCGACTCTGCCCACACCCCTCTCTCCCTCCCATCGTCGTTCGAACACCTCTCTTGACTTTTTTTTTTTTTTTTTTTTAATAAATCACCTAAGTGCATGCTCTCAACTCGAGTCGAGTCGAGTCGAACCGATACGTTTGCTGAATTTTCATTCTCCTCCGCATCCTCCTCCTCGGCGAATACAGTCATAAATATTTCACAAGCGTCGTCGCGGAATGCCGCCGCCATTGGTGCTTTCCGCTACGATAATAATTTCAGCCAAACAGTTATATTAATCAACGCTAAAACGATCTCGATATTCGTGGAAGCCGCAATCGCAGCGTGGCAATAAATTCCATGGTATTAACAGTAGTGGCAGTGGGCGGTAATGGCGGCGGTGATGGTGGTTTTTGCGACAATACGAGCGTAGGCGAGTAGCAGTTGGCACGTAACGTTCCGGCCGAGGAAGTCTTCAGGGTGGGTGATTTGGGAATTCGCGGTGACTCCGTTAATGACGTATGATGCAAACTCCGTTCCCAGTTGACGTTCTCAGGACAGGAATTGTACTGCGGGAGTATGCGCGCGTGGCTTGGTAATGGTAGAAATGCGCTCGACCGCTGATTGTACGTGCAGGCCAGTAGTGGCAACACAGCGAAAGCCCGACAATCCCCGGAAGGCTGTGTATCGGTGAGACACACGGTATATTATTCCGTAAGTACGAGCTATTACCGCTGTGTAAACACGAGGGCGGCGGGATATGATGTTTCCTTAAAGCCAGCAGCACGCCGGACAAGCGCAAACGCAATTACGCTTGTGCCGAGCAGACTTGGCGTAATTAAATAGCCTTCGCCATCCAAACTCTTTCCCACGTCCTAATATGCTTCCTTCTCCAAATCCCTAAGACGTGCTCTAAAATCCACCGGGAGGGAGAGAAATTTACCTCCGCGAAAATCCTCACGCTGACTGCCACGATTAACGCGAATGCTTTCTGGAATTTGAACTTTTGCGATTTGTTTTCTATTTTTTGTTCTTCCTCTCTCTTTTTTTTCTCTCTCTCCCTCTCTTTTGCGTTTGTCGTGCCTGTGTGTGTGTATGGAAAACATTAACAATCGCGGTAGGTTTTACAAACGGTAAAAAAAAAATTAAAAAAAAAAAAACGTTCGAGAGACTCTCTCTTTTTAGATTTCGTGTTATTGGCGATTAAAATTTTTCATTTTACCCACGGTATTTTATGCGCTATCGAAAATTTCCTCGTCTACCAGTGTGGCGGGGTGAAACATGAAAAAATACTTAACGAGTTATATTTGTATAGTTATGCACTTGTTTACTTCTATCCGCTTTGCTCGTAATGGGTTTTTGGGTTCTGAGGACTCTCTTTCGAGTAGATTAAAAACTTGCTGAATAATAAAATGCAGCTGATTGTGTGCGACTTGTTTTTCTCGCGCGAAATACTTCCATATTAATGCACTGATAAAGAGTTTATTCGACGAATTTTAGTAGTTTCTACCCCGCGGTTAAACATTAATATTCTTCGACGAATAGGGACGGAATGGAAGGCACGTTTCATATACGTTTTCTCAGAAAACGTTAGGACAGCTGATGTAGGCTCTATCACAGTTTTCCCTCGACCAATAAGCTCTTTCGTATTCTGTCATGGGATCAACGTCGTGAAATCCTCCAGGCAGCCTGAAAATTTTTGCAAAGAAACTCATGAATGACCTAATCCAAAAAGCAAGTACATTGCTGAATTAATTCAAGGGAATCGTAGGCGCTTGTAAGATATTCCGAATAATCCTCTATCAACCCCTCCCCCAACCCCGCCCTCGCCCTATCCACTCCAAGCCCTGTATACGTACACCCTTGATCTAATAATCCGTTTCCATGAAGAAACTCGCAAGTAGTAAGAACCAATCATATCGGAGAAATCACATCCAGCTTTAAAAAAGGGAAAATATAAATCATTAATCAGACCGTGAAATTAATTCGCGACACTATTGCATCACACTAATGGAATTTCCATCGATTTAACGACACCGCTGAAACAGTAAATTACAAAATGTTTATCGCTTTAGCTGAATTTACCACTGACCCAGTTGAGCTCTCTAAATAGATCGATATAATTATGTTATCAACAAGTACATCATCCGATTATCAAAGCATCGCATCACTGGTCGATTCGATAAAATTCGATTAGAATCGAATTGTATCCTCGACGGATATGACTCTGGTCTGATTGATGGGCGACGTACGAATGGGGGAGGGGATAAGGGGGAGGACTCGGTGTTTCCCGAGGGCTGGAAATCGCCAAGCCGTCTCGAAGAAGAGGGAAATTTCTCCCTTTTCTTTAGGAATTTGTAGCACGTCGGGGTCGTTACTTGGATTTTTAACGGTTTCCCATTTTCGCCCGGGTGATCCGCATTAGTCGATCCAACGTAAAGTTCCGAATTGAACCGATGAGGAGATATTCGCAGAGAGAAAGATATTATCCCTCGTAGTGGACGACCGACGACCAAGGACGATTATTAAAACTTGAGTCGCGAAGAGGTGTAAAAGTTAACACAGCAAAATATTCCCGGTGCAGCCGGCGAAGACGCGCGCGCCAACCTTTCGAACTTTCACCCTCCGCACGGGTGTGTGAGTGTCCGCGAGGGAAGATGCGCCGGTGTGCGTGCATCGTCGCCACGGATGTTATGAATAAATTTAACATTTTATCAGCAGGGGACGGGCCAGATCTTCTGGCGCTCGAGGATGATCCCAGAGTCCTCCTCTGACCCTCGAGAGCCAGCCAACGCACGTTGCGTGATAAGATTCTCGCGATTCCACCCCCCTCTCCCACACCAACATCCCCTCACCCCCCGACCCTTCGAAGACGAGAAAACTCCAAAACCGCAGAAGTTAGTCGATTAATACAGAGCTGCCTTCGAGAGTTTGGATTATTCGTTGGAGTTAACGTGGATGTGGTTCGTGAACTAGCGTGGGTAGAGTCGATTAGGGTGAATAACGCCCGTCATTGAACTTACGTAAAGATGGAATGCAGAATCTCCTCCAGGAAGGTTCCCTTACCGACGTGGTCCGGATCTCGTTGGGCAGCCTCGCAAATCGCCTTGAGAACGCAAGCCTTGCCGTCTTTGCCCTGACTTCATAAAGGAAAACGAAGCTAGAGATAGCGGCAGGAAGAAGGAGGAGAGTACAGGAGAGAGAAGCGAGGTCGTTTATCATTATCATCCTCGTTATCGCCATTGGGCTCACCGAGAGTCGGCGGTCTATTCATTAAGTTCACGATAATGCCGGCAAGCGTTGATACTACCAACCCCGAAATGGTCCCTCCTAAGCCTATGAGGGTTTACAACCACCCCCGATCCTCCCACGCCGTTTTCCAAACTAACCGACCCCAAGCGCCCGCTCGCTCGTCCCTGGGACCTCGGCAATTAGGCTACGGCTCGATGCAATTAGAATTAGAATAACCAACGCTTCCATTGCTTTGGATAAACTGTCCGAAACCCTATCCAAACACGAAGGCTCGAAATGCTTCGAGTGCCGCGAAAAAGTACCTGCCACACCCTCTCTCCTCCCCTCCCCGCCACCCTCGCTCTCGACTCTGTCAAGCCTAGACAAATCCTGGAAAGATACGTCGTTCGATCGTTCATTTTCCACGGGACTCTTTGTCGTCGGGGGATGGGGGTTTAGCGCGAGTTACTTATGGGTTCCGCGTTTAACCAGCTCAAAGAGGCAACTTTCCTCCCCCATGTATCTCTACCCTTGAAATCCATTAATTAGGACGACTGCTCGCGCTTAGAATGAGAAGTAGCGTCGTCTAGGATCTCGCAGGAACCACCGAGGCGATCCTTATCCGAAATTCGTGAGCCTCGCGACGAGCTCGAATTGTGTCACATCGAGGCTGAAACTTGGCAAGTTGTGGAGAGAGCTCGGATCTTAAATCAGTGGCGCGAGGGAGATAAGCCGGCGGTCGACGGAGAGAGAGAGAGAGAGAGGCACGCATCGAGTCTAATAGCTATCTATCATTCTAACGTTTCGACGATGATAAAGACCCCAATATACACGTCGAGTTTACCGAGCCGATTAGCATAAAGAGAATCTGCACGATCTACACGCCGGGGCGGGATCCTATTATTCAGCGAAATTTGCGGCCCGAAAGAGATTAGAGGGTGCCCTTTTTGCTGCCATCCCGGATACCGCGATCCAGCCACGATTATTCGCGATCGTCGGCCGATTCCTCGGAATCTAGCGACTGACACGCGGACTACCGCCAGAAGCCAGTCGCCCCGAGAGTTCCCCGGTCCTCGAACTCCCGGACTCCTCGGGATATCATCCCCCTCCCCCGATGGGGCATCAACAGCCTTCGCCAGCGATGAAGCAAAACTACAAAGTTGTCGAGTCGTCGGAAGCTTTGCAGCACCTGTCACGAGGCAGGTGTCGCGAGGGGCTGTGCTTTGTCGGAGCTCTCCTTTAGCTTCGTTTCTGTCGCTCTTGCCCCCTCCCCCGCTCGCGTTGCAAAGGAACGAACGGAAGAATATTAAACATTCTGCCAGACGCAACGGCGACGCTAAGTCGTCCAATTTCGAGCGATCAAAGCACCCGCGCCGCCTTCCAACCAAACGCGATCTTGCAGTCTCGGCGAACCACCCCCTTCCCTCCCTGCCCGACTACCCCTATCGACGCTGACCGTGGACGAGTCCGCGTGCGTCGAGGAACGCTCTTGAAAATTCTAATAGACCGGGAATGAAGTTTTTGCGAGTTGGCGGAACGTGTCCTGCGGGAAACAGGAATACTCGGTGGCTTATCGCGTTGCTCGAATGCTTTTTAAAGCAGCTGGAACTTGGCGTATACTCGTTAGTGCGTGGTTAGACGCTTTATAGCGGAGTGTCTGGTAGCATACTAATCGAGTAAACGGCAGGTTCTCTCGCTCGCCTGAACTTAACACCGTTTAACTCTCTCCCAGTGACTGAGCTAAGTAACTTCGCCATCCGTATCTCCGGCGCTCGATATTTTTTCCGCCGAGTCTATTACCGGGCTATAATAAATCTGGTCGCTTTTCCCATGCATGCTCGTCGCTTCCTTCCCCCTCCCTCTCTCTCTCTCCTTCCCGTACCTCGTCGCTGCAGGCCGTGCCAGCATCTCCGCGATGGTTTTACTCACGTGTTCAGCATCAGCTCCACTTTGCGGTACAACTCCCTTCTGCTCCGGCGGTGGTAGACCTCGGCTGGTTTCCTGTAGGGCACGGTGTCTCTATGGGGCAACTCGTACGCCAAGCCCGCGGTAACGCCAACCGTGAAAAATCCTTTGGGCGGTGCATACGTGGCGATTGTCATGCAGTACACCAACTGTCCTTTGGAAAATACCGAAATTCCTCAGAGCGCAACCCTCTCTTGCAAGATTAGCCTCCAGCACTTCCGGTCCACGCATCCTAGAAACTTCGCGAAAGCCCCGCCCGTGACCCTTTTGGCGTCGAAAGTCGATCGAGTTCCAGTGACCTTCCGTCCGGGCTGCTGGAGCACAAGCGTGCGACGAAGAGAGCAAACGGAGGATTTCCTCGGGAACTACCCCTATTGCTGCACTGCTCTACGGCACTTCGAGGAGCTATGACTCGCGTTGCAGCTGCGGGAGTATCGCGAAATTTATGCAATTTCCTCGGTTGATACTAGTCGAGACTTTGCGCGCGCGAGGTACGATCATTACGCAGCGGCCTCGATCCACGCGGGTTCGCCAAAGTTTTTAACGGGGTGTACCTGTTTCGTTCCGCTTTTTTAAACTTGCCGTTCGAGAGTTCGCTCCCAAGAATAATGCGAAATTCTTACTACTGCGAGATCCAGTCCGTGGCATCCTTGCGCAAACTTTGCGAAACTTGCGCGATTCCCGTTCCGATTTCTATGAGTTTCCTACCTTGAATCGCTTTCTTATTTAGCTATTCGTTTATTCATCCACTTAACGTTACTTCCGTTCGTTGTACCTCACCTGAACGTTGCTGCCCTGAGGAAATATCAGATATTTCGCGCCTATTTCCCTCTTCGATAGCGAGGAGGTTCCGTTTCTGAATTTCGCCAATTCCATCTCTCCGCAACTTCCTGGAGCGAAGAAAGAGGCGAGGAGCACGAAACTCAGTGCGGGAAGCATTTTATTATCGAACTATCACTTAACTTTTGTTACGGCTACTTTCCTTCGAGGGGAAGCGTTAACTGATTCGAAGTACTCTCCTCTCCCGACGGTACGCGCTCTGGTAACTGGCGCCATTTTGGTGATAAATGCTCTTAAGCAATGACGTAATGCTCATTCGAATCAGCTCGAACATTCCGAGGAGGAAGGTTATTTTCTTGGGAGGTGTTTGCTGCATGAAAAATTCACGCAAGTAAATAAGGAAACAGTAAGTTTTTTAATTTAATCAAACTTCAGTAATATTTACAGAGATTAATGGACCTAGAGAGAGAGAGAGAGAGAGAGAGAGGGAGGAAGAATGTTCGTATAAATATTAATGGATTGCGTGAAATTAATTATACTTATCTTAGTGGACTGTACATAGTTGAATTTTAGAACAATCGTGAAGTTTGCTACAACGTTGCAGATTGACTTAATCTTCTATGAATACCTGCTAGTGCATTTTACATAAGGTCACATATTGTTCTTAAGTCTAGTGTGATACAGATTTAACGTTTATTCATAGCCAACGACAATAAGGGCATAAGTTATTGAAACAGAGGTGGAGGTGGAGGTGGAGAAGGATGAGGGGATGGAATGTAGGGGGATAAAAGACTATACTCGCGGTGCGAAAAATATGGGAATAAAGTATTAAGATAATATAATACTTCAATCCTTCCTAAAAGCGTCCAAGGCAATGCATAGCCCTTGACGCAAGACATTGGGAAGCGTATTTCCCAGAAATGAATACCCTACTCTGATTTATAGGGAATATTTTCGGAACACTTTTATCAGACGAAGGAATCCGAAAGAATACAGAACGGAAACAAACGCCGGGTAAAGGAATGAAAGTGGAGAGGCCATTTTATTAGTACGATACAGGATAAAATTATTCGAGGTCGCGTTCTCGGAAAAGTTTTAGCGGGAAACTGGCGAGTCGCCAAAAATATTTGGGAAAAGTTAGCTTAGGTCTCTCGATTATACTGGGGAAGTGGAGTTCATAATCCAAATGCTATCGGTGTCAAATTTAATTTAACTTTCGTGGAATTCGCTAATCCACGCGCATCCTCTATTACTTAATTTCATCGAAGCTTCCGTAAGCAATTTTTTCTTTCGAACAATTAACATCCGGACGATTCTGTATCTCGATTCGACAGGGAGAGGCGTGAGAACGACGGGGGCGGATACGATGCAAAGCATTGAAATTTCTCGAGACATGACGAATGGTAAAATTATTCGAGGTCACCGGAAGTCGGGCATGGCGCCAAAAAAAAAGCCAAGGGATGTTCGAGCATTCCATCAGATTTTGCCGAAATGGCGGCGGATGCGCAATCGGCGTCGGTTTCGTTTGAAAGAAGAGTTTGGGTCGCAGTTTGGTCCTCCATTGGGTTCTCTTCAAAAGTCCAAGTCGTAAATGGAGTGCCGGCAGGTTGGATATTGCTCTTGACAATTTCCCTGCGACTGGTACGCGTAGTCGTAAACCTGATCGGAAGGCCGCTCGAATTCGCCATCTTGCGGCAGCCTGTAACAAAGAAATGCTTTTAATATGCCGAGGGTTTCGTTAGAAATCATTTCATTTCATCCCTTTTCTTTGCGAGCAAAATAGAATTAAAACTGTATAGGGGTGCAGGATACACGGCGGTGACTTTATCCAATCAGGGCAGCTGTTTAAGCTGAAAAAGTGAAAGAAGAGAAGTGGGCGGGGGGAGGGAGGGAGGGAGAGATCGCACGAACGGAAGGGGTGAGAAAGGAAGGGTTGGGAGGGGGAGGGGAAAGAAAGAGGTAAAAGAGAACAGCCTTTGCACGAGTAACGAGGTATAAACTCTGGTTACTGGGAGAATTTGGAATTGAGTGTCGGATAACCATTAGTGCGGCTGCACTTACGTGAATATTGAATGCAGTAGTTCCTGGACGAAGGTTCCTTTGCCAATTTCTGAAGGATTCCTTTGGCCCGCCTCGCACAGTGCCCTCATCACGCAGGACCTTCCGTCAAGACCGGCGCTACACGAATGAAGTTTAATTTATAATCTCTTCTTTGGCTAAACTTTAATAGGAGAGAGCGGCGCTCAAAAGGGAGTTAGCGAAGGAAACAATTACGCTTTCCTCGGAGCTTATGTTTTTCCACGATCAACAAATCTCCATTGTATTCGAAGAAAAGAAAGAAGAACTGTCTTGAAAAAACCGGAGAAATCAATCTCATTCAGCGGAAGAGTATGCTTTTCCAATGATTTAGACCGGTCCGTTTAAGGATTTGAAAAAAAAAAAAAAAACAACCGCAAATACATCAGAAATATTAATGACGGTCTTGGTAACAGACGGAAAAGATTCTTTTGCGAAAGCCGTTTTGGATGAGCGTAATCTTTCTTGTCACATCCCTCTGCTTCCCGCTGGAATTTAAATGCGCCGTCTTTGAACCTAGCTCACGTTGTAATACTAATATCATATTATGCGTCTGAATATTTATTAACAATGTACCGGAAAAAATATTACGTCGTAAAAGGAAAAGTATGACTTCTTCCTTCTCTCTCTCTCTCTCTTTCTTTTCTGTTTTTTTCTTATCGAGAAATATCAAAAGTTTATTCCTCGTGTAAACTCTTGCGCTAGACTTTTAGCCCTTGTAATTATTGTTCGTGCTTCATTTAACGCATTATCGCAATATCGATAAATAGAATTAAATTGGCAAGTGCTTTTTAAGAGCCAGGCGAAAATATCTTGTCCGCCATTTGCAAATGACGGACGAAGGTAAAAAGTGTCGTATTTGCATCTTCCAGGCTATTCCACGGCGAATGAGAACTCGCGTAACTTTCGAAAAGCACGAACTTTTGCATTTTTACCGACATCCTTAACTTATGGCTAACATCTGCTCTCTTTTTCTCCGAGTTTACATTCTGCATAGATCCTGGCACTGAAAAATCGCTCCACCGAATTCTTCTGTTTACTGGCCCCACGCGTTATACGTCTTCCCCCCTCCACCCCTCCAAAAAAAGGTATTCTTCCAAATTTATCGATCTGCGATCGTCACGAGCGATTACAGACGGACACCAAGAAATTCTCACTATTGAATTCGATCGATTCTTCATTTTTTATTTATAACTGTACCGATCGAACCATTTTTTTATACCGGAACTTCACAACGAAGGGATTATGTAATTAACATGACATTATTAATAATCCGGGGACTCGAGACCAATATTGTTACGAGAATAAATTTTTCTTTTTTACTAGACATCAGAGAGAAAGAGAGAGAGTAGAACTTTATTCTCCAAGGTATCGTACCGTTAAAGCATGTGTTAATTAATTAATGACTTGATCATTTAATCCGCTGATCAAGTATAAACGCAAAAAGAGGATAAACTTTTTACATGCAAAGCATGTGGAGAATTATAGGTTCTCGATTTGAAGTGCGAAGAGGAGAATTGACGCGTGCCTTTACGTTATTAAAAAATTGATTCAGATTGTAGCAACGATGTCAGTTGTCAAAGAAAAATGCGAGGTGCGATTTATCGGGTAAGCGAAGGAGGAACTTAAAATATCGAAGATGCTTACGCTTGTAGAAATGCCTCCATTTTAGGGAACATCACACTTCGACTCCTACGATGGAGTAAATTCGATACCTTGGAATCAACCTTGCTCGGGAGCTCCCAAGCTAGAGCAGCTGTCATTCCCATCACCAAATCACCCTCTCTTCCATAAGCTCCTATAGTAAGGCAGTAAACTAACTAAAACATGGAATACCGAGGATAAATGAAATACAAATAAAATCAACTTAAACAAACAGTAGTGATGTATAAGAAATGAATCACACGGCAGTCTCTCGTGATTGAAACGAATGCGAGTAATTTGATAAAACCAAAGAGAGCAATTAAGCGAGGGGAGTTTGCGAGATTAATTGGTAAATTAATAGTAAAGTAGTCGAGAGCGTACTTGCAAGTTACTGCCTTCGGGAAAAATCAGATATCTCCTTTGTCTCGACAAAATTCTCGAGGGAGCCTCGACCTCCGTCGAATTTTCGAGTGTCGCCCAGGAGCTGCGGAGAGTCGCGAGAATATAAACGGAAGTAAAAATAACGGTAACACGGCAAAGGCCTGACATTTTAGCCGGCGCGAATTTCGGCCCTCTTCAGCCCTTCGCTTTGGTCCCGAGGAAAATGGAAAATCTCGTCGACAAATATTGCGTCACCGAAAACGGAGGGATTTATTTTTAGATTTTTAGGTTGTGCCAGTCTGTGATCAAACGCGTTAGCACCAAGGAACTTTCGGTACTGAGAGCGATCTTACGTGACGGAAGAAATGATGTTGACGCAGGATGTAAACCGTTCTGAAACGGTAATGGCCGCAGTCCCATATCGCGTCTTTTCCCCTAGTTCGCTCTTCTTCGCATTTCGATGATGCGTTCGCCAAACATTTCGGTTCTCCGTACGGTAGCTACGCGTCATCGTTCGCTCATCCCGGGTAAAATTCAGCCGAAAATGTTACCGTTCTCATTATTACCATTCTCCTGTGAGTTACCCGGGCCCCGGAGTCTCTCCCCTCTCGCGCAAGGAGAGGCTGACGGAAATTTTTAAATCAAATAAACTGTATTTTCTCGCGGACCGGAGCCTTTAATTAAAGACACGGGAAGACATCGCTTCCCGACTAGTTTCGCGAAAAAGCTCGTTTCCAAAATTCATTAAGTTTTTATTCATAAAACTTGTGTCGTAACTCTTTACTGAGTTTCTCAAAGTTTTACATATTCGTGTGTACAGATATCACGTGGAAGTGTGGCCCTTTCGTAATTTATAGTAAGATATCCTCGCTTTTCATTCTGGCGGAATGTACGCGAGGGAAACTTCTTAATTGTCGTAAAGAAGTCGGGGAGTCCGTTCGTAGAAAAGATGCAGTGCTTTTTAACGTATTTCAAAAGGCCGTCTTCTCGCGCGAGAGTGCTCCCGTGAGTTGTTGGAGCAATTAAGAAAACGAAAAGAAAGTCAATAATTAACTCTTCTTTAAGTTTGTCGATTTCCTCGACACATTTCCAGGCACTTCTAATTAGTAGGTGGAACATTTATCCTACGCCAATGCGATCCCGGTTAAATTCCCGGAGACAAAGCCATTAAAACTGAAATAAAATGCACGTAGCTTAAAATCCCTTTTAACGATTGTATTAAAGACACAAAAGACGTATTTTTCTTCTATTCCGAACGGTGCGCGCGTTAGGTATTTCAGGGAACATTTATATTTGTCAGGAGTAAAAGTTCGAACTTGTAATATGTATTAGTAGACGCTATCAAAGTTTCTGCAAGTAGTAAAACATAATTATTACGTTACATCCACCGAGCCAGTGAATTTTAATTTCTCATTACCCGAGTCAATTACTTTTACCCGAATAACTTCCTGTCAACTACATCTTTTACCTAATTTTACCACTTTCCATCATACTTTAAGCACGGAGTACGAACAAAAACGCCCGATGCAAAACACATTTCGACAACAATATCAATTTCGATGGAGGGACACTTTTGTACCGCGAGCAGCAATAATTTCTCCCTCGAATCATCGGCTCTCCCGATAATTGCTCAAGAATAAAATTAACATCTACTCTTTTACCGGGACTCACTGTGTAGCCCGAAGCACTTAAATGTATATCGAGTTAAAGAATCGGCGGCCATGATAAACCGGGGGATGAGAATAATCTGAATATTAGGTGAAGCCTGAAGGTAGGTAGGTAGCTTCTTTCTGTGAGCCCTGCGAAAAGGGTCATTCGGATCTTTTTTTTTCCCCTCCCCCCAACTCTTATTTCCTCGTTTCACAGAAACCCGTCGCAGAACGACCGCCTGTTAATTGCATATGGGAGTTGCGCGCTAGCTGCTTGTCTGACAAGAAAACCAGAGAGCATTCTAAATTAATGCTTTTCGTTAACGCGAGCACCACCGGGACTACCGGATACAATTATAACCACTTCTGTCCTGTAACGTGACAGCACAGAAGGGAAAGTGGCTCCAGTAGTGAGTTAATGCATAAGAACGAGAAATACTTGAATTGTTTAAATAAATCACATAAAATAATCCTCTTTTCGTGGTTTCAGCGCGAGTGACTAACTTAAAACATTCCGTCTGTTCGCTATAATGGCAAATAACATTGACTGAGAAAAACCAGGAAAAGGTTTTCTAAAAAGCCGAGTTTCAATTGTCGAGGATCTAATAACAAGTCCGCGGTGGATTGGCGAAAATTAATGCGAACGCGACGCGTAAGTGGTAATTATACACATTCCGATGCGAAATATGACGCGACAAGATAAAGGGTTGATAAAGGACGAGCAACAGACGGGATAAATATATTTTCGCGGCGGTTATTACGAAGACAAATTAATGGAGCTGGAAGTACGGGGCCAGTCGTGGTCGGATGTCGTTATTTTTGGCAACACATTTTCTTTCGAGAAGTATATTTATGCGTGCTCGCTATTTTCCACCTGCTATGGTAGATTTTAATGTTGCAAATGTTTCAACTACCGGACGAGATCGTGCATAAATTTTCATCAAATTTTATTATAAATCATCGTTTAAGTAATTGGACAAGGACACAGTATGAATTTTTAATGCGGAATTTGACAATTGATACACGGCAAGTCGCGGAGAAGATGCAGCGGGGGAAGGGTGAGGAGAAGCGGAGAATTATTCGAGAGTGGGAAAAAAGGATTGAATCAAGCATTACGAGTACATTCGCTTAAAGAAATATCAGTATAATTTATTTCTTTGGGAATACAAGTCTTTTATTACTCAAGTTTCTTTAATACTGTCAAAGCAGCAGATACGCGATCCTTATTAAGATTCAGAAAAGTGATTGACACTAATCAATTCCAATGGGCAATTCTTGACTTCGTCCTCGCAGTAAGGCGTCTCGCTAGGATTTGTTCCATTAATAACATACGGCCTGTAATCAACTGTGATTAATGCTCAAAACGTTTAATTGATATTAATATGCCAGTGCTTACCCCGTGAGTAATTTCAATATCTTCGCTATAACGCCATCCTTCCATCTCACGTATTCCAATGCCTGGCAGATGTTCTTCAGTACACAGGACTTCCCATTAAAGCCATGACTAAAATATTTCCTTATTATTGTTAAACAGGCAATTTAACCAATGCAATAAGTGAAAGATACATATCATTGGCCCTACGCCACGTTTCTCGTTAGTTTTTCAAAATTTGATAGAGATTCGAGATTTTTGGAAATAAAAGTATATTTCAGTGCACTTCACTTTCAAGTTATAAAAAACGCATAGCATAAAATGTACACCGGAAATGTATAAGTCATGAAATATCGTAGTCAAAAGTTTTATTTATACTACTTTGGCGGAACTTCAAAATCGTCGAACTACTTTGAAGGAATTCGTGAATATTCTGCTAGACTGGAGAAGTATTTTTTATCAGATAAATTGTACATGTAAAGTGGTTAGATTCGCCATGAAAGAAACACGCGAGAATAAGTGAAAGGGGAGAAAAAAAAGGAGTACAGACATCGACTGTGGAAGCTTACAAACTATCTGCATTGATCGAGGGAAGACGGAAGTCGTCGGTCAGCCAACAGATAACCCACCCCTGCTCTCGCCCCTGTTTCTATGGTAAGCGCTCTCCTATCTTATCCAGCAACATCCTTACATTATTCACCCACTATTAAACTATTTATTACCTTTCGTACATGAGCTCCGCCGACTCGTGAATGTCAGGGATAGATCTGCCAGCACGTCTGCTACCCACGTGATTCTCCGGAAGCTGCCATACTACTTTAAAGCCCGCAGCGAATGCGAATATCTTCGTGCTCGGTAGAGAATTAACTTTATAGTTCATCCTGTACTGCAAAAAAAAAAGCATGGAAATGAAAATAAGGAGCTTTCTTTCGCTATAAATAAAGCAACGCGTATTTTTGGAAAATGAGGGAAACGGCTTTTAAATTTCACGGGAAAACTTTCCAGCGCCGGCCTTAAACCGGATGAAGTTCTCATATTGAAATAAAAACGCGTAGGACGAATCGAAATAAAATGCGATAAATGCCGCGAATTATTAGCTACGGTGCGTCCTCTTATAAGAGTACACTAAGGTGAGTCTTATTAAATAATACGTATATATGTATATTGGAAGGTTTCTTGGGGTAAAAAAGTCTCGCGAGGAAAGCCGGATATTTTTGCCAGATTACAAATGTCAAGTTGGATAAATTTAATAAAAATGCGTAAATGAGGCTAGGAAAAATAAACATAGCGAGGGCGAGTAATCTCTTGGATGTACGTTGTGGGAAGTTTACGTTGTTAAGTCAGTTCAGAAGTAACTGTTTCATATATTAGCTGTAAGTTCTCCGAAGCGAAATAATTAACCTTGGTAATATGATGAGTATATTAAAGTTATACCACTTTACAAGGGAGAATATGCACGACTTGAATCTCTAATATTTGAATATCTTTATGTCCATTTTGCCTCATCTTAATTCAGCCAGAAGAAATTGTATCGTTTATATTCTAATATCACTATGCTTCTTCTGGATGGCCGTATCATTTTATCCAGGATTCCTTACGAGCATACCTTTCTATGATTTTACCTTTATGCATTCCTATGAATATTAGAATACACGCTGGAAAATTCTTTCGCGTATAGCCATCTTTACTATCCACTGCTACACACCTGCTTACATAAGCAATCTAGCTTTACATAATACACGCCGGGTCCTCGTATGCCATTTGTAGAAGCGTAAAAAGTCATTTGCCCGCATTCGAGAAATTTCATCTCTTCCTAATCGAAATCTTGCAGCATACCGTGAAAATAATTGATGAATAATTTATGGACTTTTGCATATTTAGTGCCAAGGGGAGAGGGCGGGGGCGGGGGAAGAAGGGGCGAGAGGGTAGCTGAATAAATTTTTCGCATTATCGAAATATGATAAGTTATTAAATTCATCGTTTTCATCCCTCCCCACTGGCAGCACCAGGTGGTATTAAAAGTCTTCCATTTTGAATCAACCTCGAGGGTCGGAGAATTATGCAAGTGAAGACGATACGGTGCACTTACGGACAAGTGCAAAAGAGTATTGATGGAACAACTCGATGTACCATCTGCACCCTCCTGAGTTACGAATTGTTTTTGGGTCACCCTATATCTTAGACAAGGATCGTATATTAGCGGAATGATACAGCAGAATTCAATACCTTAAAACACGAATGCCAAACAGTCATGGATATAAGCTCAAAGTGAGCTTTAATATACCCTAAAATATTACAAACTGCATTATCCACTATGCACCAGTACGAAACGAAACGGGAAAGAGGATGGGATACGATACGACACGGGTACGATGCGATACGATACTATGCGATGCGATGCGATGCGATACGGATCTTTAATATTATCAGAAATCTTATCGTAAGGATTTTCTATACACGGCTACGCGTGCAATAATAAAAGTTGGAACGAATTTCTCTAAAGGTGCGAAACGTAGTTTTCGTGTCAGCGATGGCAAGGAACATACATATAAATATTTGTCGTGCATTCTTAAGACCCCAGCGGAGGAAGCATAAATCAAGTGGAAGGCAAAAAGCTTTATTTTGAGTTGGCCCGTACGAATGTGGGAAGAATTATGCAACAGGATGTGATGCGGTGTACATATAGAGAGAGAGAGAGAGAGAGAGAGTGAAAGAGAGAGAGAGACTGGTCGGGCATAAACCGATCGGCTGCTCGTATTTTCAGTGTCTGAAGACCAGGGGGGTGGTGGTAGCGCAGAGCGCCAAGCTGTAGGGATGCTATGCTGACAAACGGCTTGCCTTATCCAGGCGACACCCTTCGAGGCCGTCCGTTTACACGAGAGCAATACCCGGACGATATAGTTTAATAGTGACTGTACAGCCAGCGCCACCTGCTCTGCCACTCTGTCCCTGCCAACTTTGCGTCACCGGATCGCCAAAAGCCTCCAGTCCGCCTTTCATAGACCTTCCCCCCGTTCCCCGCCCCTACCCGCGGCTTAACGTCATCTTAGAATTTGAGATTTAAAGCGCTCGCTTGAAAAGAAACGCCTCTGACTATCTTGATGCAAAAATTTGCAAACCCTTGCCACCCCGAGCTGCGCACACCCACCACCCTCCGTGAGATCCCGCGAGATAGAAACCTTAAGGCGATCTTGTTTATAGTCACCCGGGGAGAAATTTTCGATTTTGCGAGTTTGAGCGATCGTCGGGTTTTTTTTCAAGCGTTTTTAACACGTTTTACGCGAGGCGGAGGGCTTTCGGAAGAGCTTCGAGCGAAGCGCGTTGTGGAAATTAGGTGGTGCGACGCGGGGCTGTGTGTGTGTGCTGTTACTCACGAAAAAGGAACTGCCTTTTCTGAAGACCAGCGCTCTTTTGGTTTTGGCAGCGGATGCAGTGGCCGCAGAGCCGGCAACTAACAGGACACAGAGGCTGCACCAAAACAAGGGACGCATAATCAGTGCCGGCCGTAGACCCTGGAGGCCCGAGGCAAGAAGACTCGTAGGAAAGTTCTCGGCGAAATCCGTCCGGAGTTTCCTGGAGTTTCCGGCGCGACGATTTATCTTGAGGTGAACCGCTAACGGCCGCCAGCGCTCGCCACAACCGACCTTGCCAAAAGTAGGAACAGCCAACAACACCTCTGCCCACCCTCAAACACCACTTTCCTTTCGACCAACACCAGCCCGGGCCTCTTCTCTCTGTATCCTCCGCAATGCCAATTACCACTCTCCGGACCTGCTCGCTCATCACAAACGCGGACTCCTTCCCCTCTTTGCATTCCACCAGAGAAAACGATCCAATCTCCAATCCGGCTCACGCTCCAACTTCCTCTTCTTCGATATTTACCACTGGCCTCCGACTCTCCTCATTTTCTCTCGCGAAAAATTCCCAAAAGTCTCGCGGGGACACGCGCTAGGCCTCTCGCTCGCTCGTCGAGAGGAACTTTGCGATTTTTCTCCGATCTCGCATAATAACGCGCGCGGTTGATCGAATTGACACGCGAAACTCGTTAAAACGCTGAAAATTCCCAGCTGCTTTAATGCGCGATTATCGAATGAATTTTGGAATGGACCAATCGCCTAACTTGTTTAGTCTCGATTGCATTAAAATAAATTATTCGCAAAAGTGCGTGAATTTCCAGTTTCAACCGGGAAATTATTTAATAGCACGGAGGACTTTGTTTGCTCGCCTCTCGCGTAATTATTTCGATCAAATGTTGGCGGATACTTTGATTATCTGACAGTCGTGCCGGGCTTTCAAGCAAATTAGATTCGAATTTGAGCAAACGGTCGCGTTTCAGGTAAAAAAGCAAAGGGCAAATTTTCCCGACGCAATTGCTTTCATCCGCGATTTCCTTCTCACTTGATATTCGATCTCCAGCAGCGTGGCACGCCTGTTTCCCGCTTGCCAAGTGAGACTTCCTCTTCCGACAGGAATGTCCCTTCCTGTTTGTTCTAGAGTTAATACCACCGGCTACGCTGAGTATTTTTATTGAAATCCCTGAGAGAGAGAGAGAGGAAGCCAAATTATTTTATCCTGAGATTTCTCATGGACGCTGGCAGCCTCGGAAATGTTCTTTTCCTCTCTCGCTCTTTTCCGAGAAATTATTACGCGATATTTGCGGAAATATTTTGTTCGCTCGAAATTCTGCTAAACAGTTTCAATTTGCCGCTATGGTTGATAATGTTTGAGTTGGTCAGCGTGGAACGGAGATATGCCGGTTTTACCGATGTAAGTCTACTTCCCCTCTCTCTCCCTCGCCCCTTTCTCCGTTCCTCTTCAATTAACGAGCAAATAATGAATAACGCGTTGGACAAACGACGCGTCGTTTTATTCATTTTTACGCAAATTCCAAAACATGACACGCATAAAGAAAGAAAGAAACATACAGGTTCGATTAAAGAATTTATTTTTATATATACATTGCAATGCTTGAACTTTATTATTTCATAAATCCTTGGATTTTTATAGATAAAACTGTGCGTCGGTAGCAACGCAATTTCTGTAATTTAGTTTTTATGATACACCAGAGATAGACGTGGAACAGGTCTTCGATAATTTAGTGGATGAAACTGTTTGTTAACTAATTTATATCGGCACTTTGGAAATCCAATCCAAAATACTCCTATCGGCCGGACAAAACGGATATAGCTCGGAGCAATCATCATTTCGTCTGCCGGCCTCTGCGGCTTGAAAATAATCCTGATGGACCGATAGAATACCACCGTGATCAGGTCTGCGGTTATGAAATGTCACGTTTTTATGAGAGTCCATGCCAATGCGTTCGTGTAATAATTCTAGTACGTACGTCAGTAACGCGTGCAGCAATTCACCAACGAGGTCCTCGTCTTTCAGCGGTACAAGCGCGGCCTGGCAAATCGTCTTCTTTAAACAATCGGTTCCGTTGAGATTTCTCCTGTGGAAAATTACGAAGAAACAAACTTGGATGAAAAGTATTCGAAGCGATAATGGAACCGGAGGTAGGCCCGGGAGCAACGAGAAACGAAGAATCGTCGTAACTCGAGATAAAACCCCGCGCCCACACACCCACCCCAAGGTCAGCCTGGATAAAAGCGTGGCAAGGATTTTCCTCGATCAAGTCATTCGACTATTGGTCGATAAGGAAGATAGTCGAGGAGGAATATAAATAGAACGATTTTTACTTTTCATATTCGTGCTCCAAAAGTTGATAAAGGATCTGCTTGTCGTTGCTGAATGCGTTTCTTCGCCGGCGTCGCGATGAGAAATCCCTCAAGAAATCCATGAAGAACGTCGAGTTCTGCGGTAAAAGGTATTGAAACTGAAAATTCGTGCCATAGACCAACGTTCTACCCGGTAACTCCACAGGCATGGCAAATCCAATGACCAGCTTATGAAAAGTAAACATTTTTCACTTATGATTAATAATAAAAATTTTAGTAGAGAGAGATAACTGTAGAAATCTTAAAAATAAAAAGACAGAAAGCGGAATGCAAGAAATTGACAATTTTCGGATTTTTATTCGTGTCGTTTTAACAAGTTCGGCGCGTCCTTCCTACCAAGGTAAAACTTTATGAAAAAATACATACGTACAAGAATATAAAAAGGGAGTTATATTTTAATAGTAACTGTTTGGCAAAAGAATGAACGAGGCAGTAGAATTTTTCTTGAGCATCAAGCCCCCGGTATGGGAAAGCTTGATGCAGGATATTCCTCTGACCGAGGATGCTAAGCTTTTCAAGGGACGAGGGTGGGTCAGAGGGGATGAAAGTCCGAAAGGGGAATAGCGAAATTACAGCAGGGCCACGGCCTCTTTTACCATGCGTGGCAAGTTTTACCATTCAGCCCCGGCCCTCCTATTTCAACTTCTGGAATATCGCTTAGCCCCCATTCCTTTCCAAGTTATTACCCTGCCGGCCAAGTTTTCCACCTCTGCACGCAGATTCTTTCTACGCCTACGCACTTCTCTATCCGCCCACCCATACATTTATCCGTCTTACATGCTCCATCACATCTGTCAAATCCACACACGTCTAAATCCGTACTTGTATACAGCGAGGAAACTTACATTGGTGTACCTCGAATCCAGAAATCCTCGCGAGTCTCTCCCGAACGTACGAAAAAGGATTCGACACAAGAGAGATCATAATTTATTGCAATTCCGCCGGCAAATATTGAAATAACCTGGGAAATATCAACTTGACGCGAGCGTCAAACATTTCATCGTTTATGACCGATTAAAATAATCATTAAACGCGTGGGGATAATAAGTCTAATATTTATCATGCGATTAATCACGTAAATGGCGATTCTTTATTCAGCGTGTTTTTTTTTGTTTTCATCGTCATTCGTCCCCGCTTATCATTTATTCCTCCATGTTTTCTCCGTCCTTTCTCCTCTCTCCTGGCGACTCATCGTTCCTCCTCTGTTTTTCTTCGAAAAATTATTAGGGGGAAAAAAATTATGAGAATTAACATCGAATGCACGTGCGAGCATCGGCGAACCCTGTAACTTCCCATATTCGTGAAAGTTATGTTCTTCCGCGTGTTCTTGTAGATTCTTTGCCCGAGGGACTCGATGATCTGGCTGCATCGATAGAATTTGAATCTTCCACGTCTCGCGGGAGACTCCTCTCGCGTGAGGAGTGAAACGGTCGATACATTTTTCTCCCCTGCAACTCGCTTCGCACTTTTTACTACTCCCCCCGGCAGTACTCCCGCCCTTCTCCACCCTCCTCTCTCTCTCTCTCTCTCTCTCTCTCTCTCTGTCTCTCCTCTTTGGCTGTACGGTATTGTACGCGCACCAATAATAAATTGTCTAGCGATTTTGCCTTTGCTCGAAATATATTTTGTATGCCGAGCGCATCAAGTATTAACGCTAAGTGTTCGACTACAAATAACCACAGTTCGTAATTAATTCACGTTTAGCTAAACACTCATAGATACGTATCACAGAGGGTGAATTAAAAGGTAAAGGCGAGAGCCGGGCATATTGTAAATCGATTAGAACGACGCGAAAAATGGAAAATTAAATTCGGATCAGGATCGATCGGGATCTCCGCGGCTAACCTAATTTATAGGGGAAATATTGAGATTTCAGTTTGTCGAGGGTATTACGAGGATAAATCAACAGGGGAGGTTTTTAAAGTGACGAATATTTACAAGCTTCCTGTTGAAGCGGAAGTGGGGAAAATCGCTAGTGGAACAATCGATATCAATTTGCTCGTTGGACCCTTGGCACGCTGCAATTGTGCGCACTTCCGGGTGCACTGGTTCGAATGCATCGAATTTCTTGCCACCGTCGCCACCCCCACCTCAGGAAGCTCGCGACACACCTCGACGCGAAACTTGCACGTTTCTTTTGGCAGTGGCAATCAAGCAGCCCCGGCTAAAATAAACAATCGATACCCTTACGGAACTCGAGACAAGATTGCGCCTTTCCGAATTCATTGGTGCGGATGTAGCGAATCAGTCTTCCTCCACGCCCCACCCAACCCCTAAAACTTCCCCAAGCTTTTTTCTCCTTTCAGCAGCTTTATTTAATGCCGCGTCTCTCGATCGATCGATGGACAGGTAACTCGATTTGCGCCCTTGTTTCCAGCACTTCTTCCAGAAACTCTCCTGTTTTACGCGATAACTTTTCCAAACTCTCTGTTTGCTCGTAATTTGCTTAATTTGCCAGCTAAGTGATTCCGGAATCAAATAATCCGCTTCCATCGGGATTCTCATCGGTACTCCCGAGTCCATCTTTTCGAGCAATTGCTTATAGAAAATTATAGGAAATACGGGGGGATACGTATTGTGAGATTCCGTTCGTTTAAGCGAGGGGGTGTGCAAATATGTTTGCCGTTCGATGTACAACGTCCTGTGCGAGAGGATAAATAGCTCGCGCTATTTATCGAATTGAAAGTCGTATTTGCGAGAGTTTTGAATTCCTAACGAGCTCCTCCCTCGGTGGTAGATGTGAAATTCGATTAATGTCGTCGTGCTCATTGGACGCTAATGTCTTCCTTCGGCAACCGAGCGGAAACACCGAAAACTTTAATCGAGGTTTGCCACCCCCATAGAATCCGATAACTAACTCTGGTTTTATCAGCGTCCTTTTCCATCTCTCTCTCGAATCCGCTAATTAAATTGGAAAATCCTACCCTCGACTTTCCTTTCCCTTTCTCTCGGCTAACTCTTGCCCGAAATAAACACGACTGCTCTCATTTCCACTTCGCGGGTTTCTCCACTTGGAAAAACGTTCCCTCTCGCGTATTACAACGTGTACTCAAATACCTATTGACAAGAGTGTAGAAGCGGCCGAGACTCTACTCGTAATCACAGGGGTGGAAATTCGCTTACCTTGAAAGTGCCACCGAAAGGAAACACCAGTGGCGGGGGATGAGCGATTTGTCTGGACTGCCTGAGGACATGATGTTGATGGTGGTGGTGGTGATGGTGGTGATGCTGCTGCTGCTGCTGCTGGTGGCCCCTCACCATAGCCACTACCCCTATCAGGATTATTACTACGAGTCCTCGTAGCATCGAGACCTGTTTCAGGAGCAGAGAACCATATTCTCACGATAAATTCTACGGGGAATTTACGGGGACAGGGAAGCGGTGATAAAGAAACTCAACTCGATGATACTTAGCAGGTTTTAATCTCGGGAGGGGTTCGCTCGGCAGGGGGTAACGTAATTCGGAAAGTTTGGCCGTTTCCGGGGCGAAATCTACGGTGGCATTGTTGGTGCGAACGAATTCGTATTCAGGTATATACTCCCCCGCAAGAGAGCGTGTTGCGCCTTTATCACGGTTGCAATTTATAGCGGCTTTTATGGCTCGGCCCGTATAAGTATCGCGTTGCCTTTTGCAAAACAACAGCAGAAACAACAGCGGCAACACGGCAAAAAGAAAGAGCTCGCGGTAAATAACTTTAATGCGTGCTGTCCCAAAGTTTTAGGCACTGCCTACCGCGGGACACATCCTGGAATTCATTCCTCCGACGTTCCTCCCGAGCCAAAGTGGTCTTCCGCAAATCAACGGAAAGATCCTGTTTTTTCAGTAGTTGAACTTGCCGAGCAAATGAGCTCTCTCTCTCTCTCTCCCTCTTTTTCAAGTAACCCCATAAACGGGAATTTCCCCAAAACGGACCTCCCTCGCTTCCACGAATTCCTCACGAGCAAGATCACTTTCGCCCCCACCCCCCGCTGGTACCAGCAGGGGGTTTTCACTTTGCTAAACTTTAATCAAAGATATCGCGAGGTGGGGAGTGTTTTACATTCCTTCGAATTACCGAGTCCTGTATAGCTCTATGTAAAATCAGAGTTTTTACCACCGAATGAATGTAAATTCCTCTCGGCAGCTACAGCGGCAGCCAAGAGTCATTTTACCAAAATGGACTATTTTGAGTGAGTCACTTATCCGGCATTACCCCCGAATACGTTCGTCACTAAAATCACGGAGTAATCTAGTATTTTATAGACAAAGTAATCACCTATAGGATTGCAGTAAAGTGTCGTTTAGGACTCTCCGTTGGAGAACTGTTAAATAAGAAAGTTCGTTCTGTCGGTAAACTGACTTAGTCACTGCAAACCGCGATTACGTTTAGCACGTAAGGCCATTAGGGTCGTAACGGGCGTCTTATCGAGCAAGTTCGTCGTCCCTGGTGTTCCGTCCGAAAGTGACTGTTATCGTAATCGCAAATTGAATAAGGGCCAATGCACGTAAGTGGACCAAGTACTGTTGTCAACTGCGCGATAAGCCCAACACCCAGCACCGTCGCTCCATAGCAGAGCCGACGCGAATTAGCAAAAGAGCCCAATTTCCTCGGCGGAGGCTCTCCTCCAGGTGTTAACTGATCGGGGGATTCGCCGGGAAAATATGATTCTCCTCCGGATCTTCTCGGCTGCAGGAATAGGGGAGTCCCCTGATTAAGGAAGCAGCGAAGAATTTGATTATTTGATGTCAGTAAGCGCGCTTCAAAGCTTGATTACCGAGTTCACTATTCCACGCGCTGATTTCGCGTTAGGATTGTGCCAGAGACGAGTTTCGGCTATGGGAAAGTGCGCGAGGGACAAGTTTTGAAACTACAGGATTATATCTTCGACTCTCGAAATACGAGGGAGGCGCCGTCGTCGTCGCCGTCGCCGTCGCCGCCGCCGCCGCCGCCGCCGCTGCGAAGAGCGGAAGGAGGAGGAATGGCTAATGACGGGTAGAGGGAGACCAGGAAGGAGGAAGAGAGACGAAGAGGTGGGAGACGGATAAAGAGAGGAGACAAATTAAACAGACACGAGTACCAGGAGGAAGATGGAGGGAGAGACATGTGCAAACATGGAGAACTCTAAGGAAGAGAATATCAGGGAATATCAGGAACAATATTCCCTGAGTGATATGGATAGAGCGAAAAGTCCGGCGAAAATTGCTCGAAAGCAACGACGGAGATGAAGAATGGATATGAAGAAGACGGATAAAGGTAGCTGATTGTGGAGAAGTGAAAAGCTGCTGTGGCGAAACGTGGATAGAGATTTCTGCTAGATGGACGGAAAGGGGTGGCAAGGGGCAGGAGGAACTATTTGTCTGGGAATGAGATGAAAGGAGAGGGAGAGAGTCTCTGGATAAATCGGATAGTTTAGGTGTGTTAAGCAGACACCGTAGGTGTGAATCTTTGTTTGCCATGTGCGTACGTAGGTGTGCGTAGGTGTGCGTAGGTGTGCGCCGGTGATGCACATGCGAATGTGCGTGACTGCGAGAAATTTGTCAGCCGACAGCCACTGCCGTGGCTTCATCACCTCCACGAGAGTGGCTCCCACCTCCGATCAAACTTCTCCTGCCGCACTCCTCTATTAAATCCATATATTCCACTAATCTTACGAGTCACTGATCAACCATTCACTCGCTTAACCGTAAAATGCCAACTCGACTATCGGTTCATCAAAACTAACACCGAGAACGAAGCATTTGCCAGTCGCTTGTTAAATCCCAGCTTGATTACTTGCTTGTGGTAGGTCGAGCAAAAATCAACTATTTTAATGAAAACATGAAAAAAACACACACACACACACACACACACACAGCCTCCTCCAGATTGAAAACGAAATTCTTGTCGCTTAATTCCGCGCGGGAACTCTCGTTCTCTGTGATCTTTTTCTTTTATAAGTTCATCTTATTAATCTCCGAACATTACTTTAGATTCATTAAATCTGCTCCGCTCGTGAATAATTCAAAACTTTTATAGTACATACTCGTGAAATATTAAGGTAACCTAATATCGGCGCGTGAAGTGCAACGTGATATTGCCCTAAAAATGTAAGATGTAAGACGAGAGAGAAATTTATGTACAACCTACATTTTTAATCATATTTCTCTCCCTCCATTCAACGATTGAACAAGGAATCTCTGATGAGATTAACCATGGTTGGATTTTGCGAAGTACCTTTATTTCTCATTGACAATAAATCACATTTATGTACAAGATTATTGAGTATACATATATTTATAGCACATATTACGCACGGTGTCGTGGTTGCTTGTCGGAAAATGTATTCCAACATAATTTGTGAAACGGATGAACAAGATAAGTGCACCGACATTTTACATCATTTTGCCGGAAATCCTGGGACAACTTCCGACAGCGAAATTTACTTAGGACTTTTCCCATTTTGTCCTACTTTCGCAGCCGGAGTAACATAGCGGTCTTTTCGAAGGGTGGCCGAAGTCCTCGTAGTCTTCATTTTCTTTATTTTAAACAAGAGATATAGAAGGCGATGTTCCTGATACACACACGCGCGCGCGCACACACACACACATGAATACCGAGGCATTCGACAGCTTAGACTCGAGCCTTCGAGTAAAACTCGCAAGACGTGCGAAACAGTCGAATGCCCTCGAGAGAAAAGCTAGAAGATCGCGTTAAAATTACAATTCCAAGCAAGCGCCTATGGATGTATAAAATCCGTAATAAACTCCAATGGGGATTGCGCGCAATTTGGGTAACTCGAGACGCAGTCTCCGGCGTTTCTGCCAAGTTCCTCAGCTTCCCGGTAAGGTCCATCGACGATCTCGTGGGTGGAACCCGGTGATTCAGCCAGATCCTCGCTGGGTCTGCGCGAAGGAAAACAACACAATGCATCAGAAGCACGACACAGTACACGGTATCCCGATGGAAACAGTCGTAACCACAGACCCCCGAGTATATAGTCCCGCAGGATTTTCGTCCCGCAAACGGGTACGGAATAAGGTTGCGGAAAGGGGGTGGGGGAGTCAGAGGAGAAGAATATCAGAGGAATTCTGACAAGAGCGATCAATCAAGCGAATTACGCGGTTGGGGAGTGAGGGGGTTGAGAGTCTTGATTGCTACTTGGTGGGGGGCAAGGGCAAGGGTCGCGGATCCTGCAGGCTCCTCCGCTCCACTCGGCGGGGGTGTTTCCTTCAATTGCATCGCTAGAAATTCAGAAGACAGGCGCGCGCGCGCGCTCTAAATCGCAACACAAAGCAAGCCCTCGGCGAAAACCTTTACCAAACACTTCCATTAGAAACTTAATGCGCGCACCTAACTTTGTAGCAATTAGTGCAGCAGCGTTAGCCGGGTTGCAATTTCCCTCAAACGCGGGTGGTAGGCGCGTAGCGAATAGCAAATGCGTGACAGAGTCCCGGATTATTCGAATAATGTGCACCGGAGCCCGCGAACTTGTTTGGTCCCCGATACCACGCGAAATCGGACTAATTTTCTAGGCATCGACCGAGAACTCGCTTCCGAGGTCTCCTTCGGCAAAAGTGAGAAATTTTCCACCGCCGACTCCCCCGCGGCAAATATCAGAGGGAGGAGGAGGAGGAAACGCAGTTTTTGGCAATCGCGCGCGCGCTCGAGCTTTGATCCCGAGGGAATCGGATCGGTGTACGTGCAATCTCCGGAGGATTCAACGCGGAGAAACTTGCGCGCTGAGTTCCATGAATTTCTCCATTAGGAATGTTGCGACCGCGTCCTTGAAAGTCATCGAAGAGTCGAATCGACGGAATTGGCGAAATTGACTCACGTTAGAATCAAGTGCATAATTTCCTCGACGACGTCCTGCTCGGTCCTCTCCAACGGCACCTCGGCAAGTTCGCAAATGCTTCGTAAAAGACAGTCCCTCCCGTCCTGCCAGTCGTTCCTGCAAAGCGAACAAAGCGAAATAGTCGTGAATTCTTATCGCTCGCCGGAGTTTTTCATCGGCTCCTTCGTCCCGCTGAGCTCTCCGGCTCTCCTTCGGTAAAATACGTGGTCCTCGCGACACGCTAGAGTCCCGGGGGACATTGAACGGGCCTGTGATTCCGCGCCGACGAGCGAAACTTCTCGCGTCTACAAGACGCGCGCTATTGAAATGCCTAAATTATCCTCTTTCTGAGACTCCTCGGCGGACCCCGGGAAAAACTTGATCGTACATCTTAATTACGAAACGCGCGCTACGTCTAACGGGTGCAGCCTGAAGCATTATCACACAGGCCAGTTCTTCTCGGGGAAATTAGTTGCGCGTACCACTAATACACAGTTTAAAAGAATTTTATTAAAACCTTATACACGATGTACCCGAATCTCATCACGCTTGAGCCCCCCTCTAATGAATAAAGTTTTCTTTACACGGAAAGTGCATTGAAACAAAGATGCGCGCTCGCGCGCGGGTTCCTCTCAAAATATTAGATTAATTAGTGTAAGAATCTTTCCGCGGCGGAGGATCCTCGTAGCCAACCCCTGGCTCGAGGGTCAGGTTGGTCTCTCCCCCCGCTGGCACCCAAAACCGCGATCCTCGCCGCGTCGTTCCGGCAAATATTGAACGACGATCGTGTTTAGCGGGGAATTATTTTCGCTCTTGGAGCGAGGGTCGGAAGTTATTTCGCGAAAACTTTCGCCGGACTGGGCCGACTTGAAATTCCAGACAAAGTCAACACGGAGTCCTGCTCTCCCGAGTGAAGTTTTCCATCGTGGGCGCTCGGCCGACGGTTTCCTCAATGCCGACTCCGAGTGTAATTTTATTAAAAAGCCCGGCCTCCTTCACGATGAAACCGAGTCACGACTGAACGACGAGTTGATTTGCGCGAGAAACAAGAAGCGCCTTGCCGCTAACGACGGAAGTCGAGTACCAAAATGGCCGCCCACGAAGATCCGTGCAAAGAAGCAGCAGCGCATTAATTTAATCAACGCTGCCTCGACCCACTGCTCTCTCTCTCTCTCTCTCTCTCTCCCGCTAATAATCGAGAGACTCGACGAAATTGCTTTCGAGCTATCGCGTGCCAAACAAAAGTGTGCGCGTGTGTGTGTGCGTGTGGTCGTAGATGCGAATTTTAAGCTTCCGCTAAAATGGAGAGAAAATGGCCGTCGAGGTATAAGACGATCGAGAAGAAACTGAGGGGGAGGAACTCGAGGCAGGAGAAAAAGGCGAATGATGCAGACGGTTTTTTGTTGGCTCTTCGGGGTATCGAAGCTGGATTTTCTGTGGATCCCTCAGGACTACGGTTAATACGTCGAGAGTGAGCAAACAGAATCGCGCTCGACGGAATGATAATACGAGCTGCCGATCGGGCTCCGATACAAAAACAGAACAAACACGGCTGTCGTTAAAATCAGATATGCGTGTGAGTGCTGTACAATGCCGGAATCTCGAATATCTGTTTGCGCGATTGATAATGCAAGCTTGATCGAACGTTTTGATGCTGAGGATAACACAATTGTGCAATAAAACGAAATACACGAGGCGTATAAACTCTATTTTCCCACGTACGCACTTGTCAATCAATCTCCTTACTTTGAAATTTTTGCTGAAAGAACAAAAGAGTCCGCGCGATGCGATAAATCGTCGAGTAATAATTCATGGATCGTGAAAACAGCGATCGGTTCGATAGCAAGATCCGCGGAATCTTCGGAGGGGCGGGGGAGGAGGTGCCGTTCGAAATTAACTTTAGCTTCTTTAACGATCCCCTTTAAATTTATCGCTAAAATGCGTCGGTGAGCCAAATCGATTTACTCGATCGGTAATTACGTCGTAGGAACTTTTAAAATTCATTATAGCGCACCGGGACGCGAACACGATGCGATAGGTATAATCGTAATCGATTGCGTTTTAGTAATGGATACGCTCTCAAAAAATGAGAACCGAAATAATTTTGATAGCCATATAATCGCTTATCGAATCGGCGGCAGGTTTAATTAATATCCAGAGTTCTATCAGCGATTGCAGTCGCCAATATTATTACTGATTTTTTAATCGTTCCTCCAATTGGAACATTTTATTTATAACCGTATTACATTTTCCGCGAGTCCGAGAAATTTCCAGGAATAATTAGGATTTTCATGGATCATATGTAATATTGAAATAATGCAGATTAATCTCTTTAATTGCGTAATTTGGTGAAGTGGCAATAAAGAGAAAATAAAAAGTGTTAAAGGGATGTGTTTTAAAGGGAACGGGAATGATAGAAAATCTATTTAACATTTTTCACTCACTTCGGGGATAATAAAACTGTTCTTTATGGCATTTCGTTATGGGTAGCCCCCCCACCTCCCCTCCCCTTCATTTCCATAACTTGGAGAACTTGGATGGTTTTGAGCCGGAGAGCGTATGTGTAGGTTTGTGTGCAGCACAATGCAGGTACTGCGCTACCTGGTGTTTCGTGCTAAGGTTCTCACCCTACGGTATAATTGGCCCGTGTCCCAATTAATTTATATTCAAGTTACCGTCTTTACTTTAGGTGCCGAGAGGCTCTTTGATTTTCCAAATTCTAATGCTCGAATTGAACCATTCGATTGTTAAACGCGCAACATCACCCCCCCCCCCCCCCTCTCCCGCATTAATAATTGTCAATGAGACATCCGCCAATTAAGTTTACTTTGATATTTATCACTCCCCTCTCCGTTAACTTGCTTATTATTATTACCCCGTCAAGTTGCCCGATCAAATATTGACTCTTGCTACTTAGTGTCCATAAACACTCCAGTCCTCCTTTCGAATAGGCTGCACCAGCAATGTTAGTTATTAAGCATGGATTAACATACGAATAGAACGACGCATTATTAACGAGATTCTTCCAGGGCTCGATCGTCGATGAAATATTGACCTAAACTACTTGGATATTATTGAATCATTGAATAGATCTGAATAAACAGTGTCAAGCGTCATCCTTCTTCAATCTCGGCTTAATTTTAGTTGCAAAGTGATTTATCGATGGACCGTATCATGCATGCGTGTACGTCGGTGTGTCGGGGACACGCGTGCGTGTGTGTGTGCGTGTGATTTTAATTTTGTCAGATGTACTCCTCGAGCGTTAGGTTAAGGGTACAACAGTGTTACGCGCAGTATGTAGAATAGGTATAACTTACTCGTTGAAGACTTCCTCTATTATAGCGTAGATGTCACGCAAGTTCAAATCCCGAACATGCCTAGCGGATATAACTGCGGGCTCTAGTTGTGTCTCGTTCCAAGGCAACGCGTAATTCATTTGAAAGCCCGAGGAGAAGACGAGGTTCCCGCTTTTCCTCATCACTATCGGGACTGACACGCCCAGCGTAAACTGGAAACAAAGATCAACGATCAACCGTTAAATTCCTCCTTCGCATTCCTTGAAATTGCGCAGCGATGAAAAAAATGAACGAAGGAGATTAGCGGAAAAAATGCCGGAGTTTAATTAAAAATTTAACCCGCTGAATTCAAGTGGGAAATGGGTTTTTCAGAAGCGCGGCGGGAGCTCCATCCATCAGCGATCGACTTTAATTCGAGATTTGTTATTTAACGATTTATCAGGATCGGATCGAGACCGAAGGAAATTCGGGGGGGTTCTCGTTCCTCCTCCGGAGAAGGTGAGTTATAAGAGATCACGTGGTAGTGGTGAGATATCGAATGAAATTCCGACACACTGCACAGGAGTATCTTATCCGAAGGATCTGGCCCTCCACTGGCTATTACCTCGCTTGATTTTACTATTCGTACTTTCACTCCTAATTGTTTCTTCATCTACTTTGGAGATCCCTGAATACACCTCATCGAGCAAATACCTGAAAGAAACGTTATTTCCTGCGGAAGCTTCCTTTTCAATTTACCGGCTGGCCGGCTCCCGGGCTGCAATTACCGGGAGTAAAAAATTTTCCACGGAAGCCGATTCGCTTTTCTTGAAAGTTGAAAGTTGCGGCGGAGCCGCGGCACGATTCACCGGGCCGCGTTTCACCGCGTGACTTCGGCCAGCCATTTTATTTTCGCGCAGCATGCGAATAAGGGAGAACTCGTTCCCTGTTTTATTTAAAAGTTCCGTGGAAACGGCTCATTAAAGTCGAATCGCTTCAAGCCGATTTCTCTTCTGCCTGCTCGCGCGGAAACCTAACGTAAAAGCCGCTCTCTCGTGATATCTTCCCTCGTGCTTTTCGTTCTTTCTGGGAAACGCTCGCTGGGAGATTCCTCGCAAACCTACGTGCGCGCGCGCGCGCGCGCGCCCTCTAATTGCGCGCAATCCTTATCCATTGTGCAATACCCTTTGTGAATTCTGGCGATATCTCCGATGCGGAAGAATCGCGGAAAAATTTGCTTTTCGTTAAAATCGACGTGAAACCCACCCCCGACCCTCTCTTCTCTTCACGAGGAGAACATCCTCGAGGTTCGCTCGTCAAATTTAATGGCGAGGCCATCACGGGCGAACTGTCTCGAGTAATTTAGCGAGCACGCGGGAGTCCGCGAGCGGAACAATTAACGATGCTCGCCCAATGGAATTAACGCGAATTTCACTTACTTGGAGGAGCGAGCTCTCGGGGTAGAGAAGAGCGGCCTGACTTCCGGAGAGGAAGAGAGCAAAAATGCGGAGTAGCGATTCTCGTCGCATGCTTGCAGCGGTCCCAAAGGATTTCTGCCTCGTCGAAGAATCCCAAGGCTGTCAACGGCCATCTTGCTCGAGGCCGCTGACGAGTGCTCTGGTCCACTGGTCAACGAACTGCGGGCGAATATCCTCTTAATCCGCGGTGCACATATCGACGAGTTTGTGACCGCATGATAATGAGTTCTGGAATTTCTGTCGGGTTGCGCCACGCTGTTTGCGTCCAACAAACCTTTGTAATCCAGAATTACGAGTTGGGCCAAATTCTCGCTTTGCCCTCCCCCGGCCCCCTCACCCCTCTCTCACGAGGAACAGCCGAGCGTTTTGCTCCGGCTTTACCCGATGGAAGTCCGTCGATTAAATGACCTTCCTCCCCCACTCCCCTTCTCTTGGACTTCCTCCCACGCGTCATAAGAGCCTCGTCGCAATTATTCTCACCCCGACGAGGGGGGCTGACTCTCCGAAAACCCTATTTCCACCCATGAGGTAACCCTTCTGATGATTCTACTCAGCCGCGAGAGATAAGTTGGATTCTGGTCGCACTCTACTCAGATTTGCGAGGCGGAGGATGCGTTAGCGCGGTATTTTAACGTCCGTGCGATTTACTCGAGAAGAAATCATTTGAGGATTTTCGCGATCGGGGAGGAGGGGGTGGATGACGACGACGGGGTGCTGCAAAATGATGGTGAGAGGCACGGCACTTGAATACGGAGATGCTGAAACGGTCGATTCATCAGGGCTGCAGACGATAGCGTTGTAAATCCAATAATTGCCAGTCCCCCGTTAAGCAGCTTTAATTAATTTCGTTTCCGGGCTGGTAAGATTAACGGCCGAAGTTGAATTAAAATCTCATCCGAGTCGGGATGACTAGTCTCGCCACGGTAAATATTCCGGAGCCCGAAGTCCCGAGCAAATGACGGCCGGAGAAAACTTGCGTGCCGCATAGTTATTTATTTCGCGCCTTTGTTGGGTGGCGCGGGAGGGAGGGAGGGAAGGGTGGATCGCGAAACGAATCCAAGTTCCCCGTACGAGGAATTCCATGAAATTATCGTGTCGGAATTACCGATGTCCCATGGAAATCTCTACCCGAGGCGACTGAACGTCACAACGCAATATTCTTCGCGCGGGGGAATCCCCTCAAATGAGAGAGTTACTCTCTCGGATATTTTCCAGAAATACACTCGACCCTTCTTTTTGCTTGCAGAAGTTCCGGAAGTCCCAGGAAGAGAGTATTTGGCAGTGCAAATATTCCGGAGTTGGTAGCACGGGGCAAAGGTAAGTGGGTCCATCGTTATTTAGTTGGTAGCTTTGTGGAAGTAAGGGCGACGGGGGTGCTGGAGGAGCTGGGGGATGACGAGACGGGACGAAACGAGACGAGTGGAGTCGACTCCGGGGCCTCCACCAGCGGAATCCTTTGAGACTCTTTGAGACGCAGGTGTATTTTAATTACGCGTGAAAAATGTGAATACTGCATCAAAGGTACCGGGCCATTGCATTAAGGGGAGGGTCTCCGGAGTCACCCCGCGTTCTTCCAACAACATTAATACTGCAATGGTCGCAGCGTTACTTCATCCGTGCCACCTTCGACTTTGCCCGACTGCGAGTCACGCGCGACTCGCATAACAAACAAAGCCGATAAACGCGCCTGCGATTAGCCCCGTGCGTCGCAATTTCCATTAATTAAACGGCGCCGCCGCCGCCGCCGCCAATAGCCACCCCTCCCCTCCGCCGGGGCTTAATTAATGCATGTTGGAATCAGCTGGCCGGAAAACCTCGATTTTAATGTCCGATTACCCGTCGAGCTTCTCCAGCATCCCAAATGCCAACGTATCAAATTGAATCTCGCCTCCTCCCCCACACCCTTCCCCTATTCCTACCCCCGGAAAACAAGAGAAAAATCTACCGCCCCGCGCACTAGGCGATCCTTAATATCGCCAAGTGAATTCCTGCGCGAGTTCCGCTGCGGAGGAGCCACATCCGGTATCGAGGAAAATAAGAAGAGGATCTCTGCTCTTCGTTGGCGGGGGAGGGGAGGGGGATGGGGAGAGACGCGTTCCACCTCGCTCCAGGTCGGCGAGCGGAACTCGATACCCGGTGGACGGGCAGATAGGGGTGGCACTCATGCCAGGGGGGTTTTCGCGAAATTGATTCTCCGTGAGGGGTCGCAAGGTCATCCCGCCGAATGGCTGAGACGGTAGCGGGGGCGGGGGGTGGATCGGGTGTTTCCTTGCATTTCCCGGTAAATTTCCGAGCGGACCGGGCCCGGGGCAAGGTTTGAGGCGGGCGAGCTACGAAGCGGATCAGGGTGCTCGTTATTCGTGGCCAATCGTTCCGGTCCAACCCCCTCGACCGCCCCGCAGCCACCCCCTACGCCCGTTCAATCGAGGATTCGAAGGTAGAAGCGACTCCCGACGTAATACCCGAGCAACCGTATTGCTGCCCTTCGCTCGGTCACTATGGATTTATCCCGTTCTCGACGTACGCCCTACACGAGAAACCCCTTACACCCTCATTACTATTACATCTTGCGCGCCACCCTAATTAAAGCCACGATTCGCTCGCGAATCCACCCCCGCGCACAGTCCACGAGAATGCCGCGCGCTCCCTCGCCAGGAGATCCTCGGCGCAAATTTTCAGCGGTCCAACCCTTTCGCGCGGGGTGCAAGGTTTTTCGGGAATCCCCCCCCCCCCCCTCCCCCGACAATTATCGAACTCCCTTAATTCCCGTTTACGTTGCGAGCCAGTTCCATTCGTCGTGTTCCCGAGCACGGGGCTAATCGAGACTTCCGGCTAGTCGGATTAAATATTGCTGAAGGATTAGAGCGCGGTAATTGTGAGGGAAATTACATGGCATACTTTAATCGCCAGCGAACATATTCGCTCCTGCGGTTTAATATTCCAATTAAACCCCTGCAATTAGGCGTGGAAATTCGGGCGAACTCGTGCGCGGGTCCGCGCGTGCGAGGGACTTTGGAAAACTCTCATGTCCACATCGTGAAATAAAAGGGACTCCTCCGTCCTTCTCCTCCTCCTCCTCCTCATCCTCGTCCTCCTCCTCCCCGGGATCTTTCGCCGCTGAAAAACTCACTCGGCGCGAAGGAGCACGTCTCGCCGGATCGCGCGCTATCGCGTCTCGTCGCTGGAGCGGAATAACAACGAGAAAACGCCAACTGCCGACTCTTTTCGGATTAACTACAGGGCGAAGGGCCTGTTCGCGCACGCGAACATTCTCCCGGGGAAAGGAGACGGGGATCGGAGCCTCCAAGTGCTTGGAAGGAGTTGCCACGGGAAGCGAAGGGAGGGAGGGGGCTTCCCGCGTACCGGAAACCACTCAGACCATTTTGGCCCTCCACTCATGGCCACCGCACACACATATCGATCCATAGAAAACTACTCTGAATTATTTCCCCGCTGAAAGGAGAAGACGCCGAAGAAAAACGAGCACGTAGCTCCGTTGGCCTTTTTGCCTCTCCCGCAGTCGCCACTGGCTAGCGCGACATTTAATCAAGCAATTTCGCTAGCTGCTTCGCGCAAAACGCGACTGCCGCTTAAACGACCATCATCAACGCGCTGACGATCACGCGCTAACCTTGAAACTGCATATAGCTTGAAATCTCACCGTTGGCGGTGACGCCGATTTAGAAGCCACTGTGAAAATTCGGCGTTTCAAAAACCACTTACCGTATTCGTAATTTGAGAGCCTGCATTCCAAAAACCACCGGACCGATTTTCAAAAGACAAAAAGTGCTCCCCCTGTTTGGACTTAAAAAAAAGGTATTTCTGCGGAGTTCCAGCCGATGTACCACGTGGAAAGAGTATACCCACGAAAACTCACGATGCAAGTCAATTTAGACATGGATTTGGAAATTTATCCATTGCAGTAGACGGGGGGGGGGTTGGGGGATGGAGTCTTGGGAACTCTGGAATTCCTTGCATTTGCGCTCATAATACCGCAGCTGCGAGGCGCGAGCCATTTTGGTGTAGAGAGCTGATGAGTTCAGTGCTTTTTAAATAATTATCGCGACGATGATGTGCCTTAAAGCCCTCCTATAGGTCGTTAACGGCTATTTTTTCTCCGTCCCACGTTTTTCCCCGGATTCACTCTTTCCTCCCGATGCGTAAACTATCTCGCTCGGTCTCTCTCATTTTTGTTCTCCGGAACTCCCCGCCTCTCCCTTCTTGTCCTACCCAGCTTTTAAGTGTCCCATGCACTTGGCTCTCCCGCACGATAATGGGCCATGCTTTTTAAAGTGCTATAACACCGGCCATTATCGTTTTACAAGTGCCTAGTTCCGCGGTCCAGTGGACCAACATCTCGCGCGGTACTTCCGGTGAGGTTCGCCGACCCAGCAGATTTGACCGGCATTAAAGTGCCGGCTCGTGCAGAACCTAAACACGAACCCCTATCTTTCTTTGCCGTACTTCGAGCGATAGAAAAATAGGCGGATTTGGAAATTTTATAGGATTCCCGTTGTTTGCGCTGTAATTCCAGTCGGATCTTTTCGCAAAGTTCTCCCCTCCCCCCTCCCCGACCAGCGTTCCCCGCTCATCCCCTATCTGTCTTTTTGCACTATCAGTTTTCTTCGGATCCCCATTCACAAACACCATCCAATTAAGCACGGAGATACCCGATATTTCTGTTTACACGAATAATTGGAAGATTAAATCATAGATGGACATCATCGGAGCATTCTCCTAACCAGCCACCCTGTTTCCCGCCGAGAGCACGGAATCTTCGGGACCAATTAATTTCCTTCCACTTTCTCCGCGAGCGTATCTTAAAATCGACAGTCTCCTCCGTCCGAGACTCTTAATCTTCCTTAAACGCTCGGAATTAAATAACTTTTATTCGCAATTATATAAAGCGCGCAGTTATGACCGCAATAACTTTTAATAGGAAATTTGCGTTGTTTGTTTACTCGCGAGATTGAAAAACTTGGCAACGCTATCATTCTTTGAGAAATCTGCAAATACTTATCTGCGGGAGAAAACAAGATGAAAACTCTGTGGCCCGGATGAATCAACGGCGCGAACAAACATTTGAGATTTTTTAATTTCAAGTATTCGCATTCCTCTCGCGAAGGAACTGGATGATAAAAGCTTTTACAATTTCTTCGGATCGCGCCTCTCGTGGGTAGAAAAAAATACGGGGTGCAAAGGTATTTCTTCAACGCGTAACGCAATTTTACCCCTTCGCGGGTTAGAGATTGGTATGATTGTTTTGCCAAGCCTCTCGGAGCGCACCCCTAGCTCGTTTTATCCCGATGGCTAATGCCGCCAGCGCCTTATATCGTCGACAGAGATGCGTGATAGTGTATGTGTGTGTGTGTGTGCGTGTGTGTGTGCGCGCGTGCGCGCGTAGACACAGGCAGCGTGAGATTAACTAAACGGAGAATTTTCTAAAGGCCTTGTACTCAACATTGAAGAATTTGCAAGCGTCTGTGTTTCCGGTTGCCCTGAAAATACTCGAATGCTCGAGCGAACTGCACAAACGCGGAAGATTCTTTAATTCCAAACCCCTGGTATTCCATGGACCGAAACTCAGCGGTTCTTCCTTGTACTTTTAGGTAAATGAAAGCCGGAATTAGTAAAAGAGAAGAAATGAGCGGAAACGGAGAGTTAAGAATTTTCCCAGCGATATATCGCCCGCGCGTGAAGCCAATTTCGGAATGAGCTGAAAATTCCTGCAATCGAGCGCACGCAAACGTACTCGAGACCCATGCGATCCATGGGATTCTCCGTTCGGCGAATCATCTCTCGAACATCGAGCGCGGGAGTCGTGGAAACGGGGATGATGATGATGATGATGAATGCAAAGAAAAAAAGTGACGCACAAGGATCGTTGGTTAAAAAAGTTTTATTCGAGTACAAAAAAATACATGATAAAATGGGGTGAGATTTTCGTGTCACCGCGTAAAACAGTTTGAATAATCTTGAAGCCGGTGGGGACTCTTTGCGAATTCCTCTGAAGAATGAAGTTTGGATGGAAGTAGGTGCTCACGTGGCGAGCGTGGAAAACACGTCGAGCACACTTCTGCGGCATTCGGGATAAAGGGCGTGGCAGTTCTCACTCCCTTCGCGCTCGCCTAGCCGTTCGGCCGCGCGGTATTCCCGATCCCCGTACTCGTCGTACTCCTCCGCGGTGCTGGAGGGCCTGGAATTTCGTCGAATTCCTCACAGTCCTCGTAGAAAATTACAAACCCGCCTTGCGCGGAAGAAAGGACGGCGCGGAACGTCCGTCACGCACTCCACGTGAAAAACAACTACTCGAAGGCACTCGCAAAGTATTCTACCGTCTCCCCCGTCCCTCCTTTGCCCCCACTCCCCGACAAAAACCCAACTTCAACCCCCGCGAGTTTCCAACCCTTCTTCGGAACGCGCAGCGGCATTCGCCAAAAAAACATCCTCCCTCTCATTACGGAACGCCATCTCGCGGGACACCTCGAATTCGAATTTCCATCGAACAATATTGTCCGTGGAAAAAATTTCTCGTTCCTTCGCCCCGAAAAGTCGAGGACCCCGCCGACTCCCTCCCTCTCTCGGTCAACGTTGACTCGTGGTATTGTTTTTCCAGTTTCTGTGAAAACGCGCGCAAAAACGCGCGGAACTTTTCGGAATTTGAAAAAAGCTGGCGGAACGCTCGGAGCTTGATAAATCGAACGTTTAAAAATTGCCGTCGCTCGTAACGTGACTTCGGTAGAAACTAATATAGCGCGTATTTGCTGCCCCGAATGGAGGAGATTGGGCTACGGGAGTCGATGATTATAAATCCTAGATTTAACCATGATTGGAGTCGCGCGAAAAAAGTTCCCGTCTAGCGCCACTCCCGAATCTATGAAGTTTGTCGAATTGTTCTAATAGGGGAGCGAGCGGTTCCTCGCGATCCTCGACGATTTAGCGTACGACTTTGAAAAATATTCCATCTCTCTCATTATCAGCGGCATCTCTTAAAATGTCAATGCGAGAGAGAGAGAGAGAGAGAGAGAGAGAGAGAGAGAGATTTGTACGGTTTTGTAAAATTTTCAGAGGAAACGAACTGAAACACCCTACCCCTTCCAAATATCCTATAAATATTTGAAAGTAATATCGCAGAGTCATGGGATATTTACCTGAGAAAAATTTGCACGAGCTGCCCGAAAAAGCTGTGACTCGCGTCGAAGGGTGCAGCTGCAGCTTCGCAGATGGCCTTGAGCAAGCATTCCTTCCCGCCAAATCCGTAGAGGGTGGCGGCGCGTTCGAAAATTTTGTAAATACTCCACCTGCTTTTAGTGGCCCTCGTGTAGTAAACCCCGGGCTCGGTGAAATCCGTGGAATTGCTCGGCAGGTTATAGATCATTTTCGTGAAAACACCCACGATCACGCTTTCGCGTTCCAGCTGGAGAGGTGTGCCCAGGCCAAAGATCAACTGCAACAAAGTCGCTTTTACTTTGGGGCCACGATCGTGCGTTCACCCACACAAATGCAACTGGACCGATTCTATTAGTTTGGTTCTCGTGCTTATGTTGGCCAAGCCAAACTAACGCGCACTTCAATTAGCTGGAAAGACTCGCACTTCCGGTTCCCGACAACTTGATTCTCAGGCGTCCCGTATTTCTGCGGCGCTTTACGTCCGACCAAATAACACGTGTTAAGTAAATAAAATGGCGCGTCATTAAATTACACCGAAAGCTGCGGCCAAGCTGAAAATCAACTAGAGCGGCACTATACCGCACCGCATTGTACCGCATCGCACCTCGCCGCACCGCACCGCACCGCACCTTCCGGTTTCCGGAATTTCGATCGCCAACATATTTGTTTGATTTGCTCCAGTTCAGTTTTAAATGGCGCGTACCAAAGTCTCCGATAAAAACGCGCGCATTCGATGCTTTTACAATCCATCTGGTTCTTGAGTTGCAATTTCACAGAGGGGCGGGTGGAGGGGGATTACGGAAGGTTAATTATCGAGAATTGAACGGAACGCGGAGTAATTCCGGAAGAATTCCGATGTCACTGAAATCTCTCGGCGCATTTTCTCGATGAATCCAATCCGAGCTAACGCACAGCCACTCCTCGAACGATTCGATGCGGAAATTCGCGGTTTTATCGGAAATTCACCAGGGGGTGGGGTTGGTATGTCGCGCGGTAAGGCCGCGACACGGAAATTGGATGAACTTGGAGCGATCGCTGAGAATCACGCATACGGCCATCCATCACCCTAAGAAACAGTCGCCGTATGCAAAAGCAACTTGTGATACTTCATGTGTGTGTGTGTGTGTGTGTGTGTGTACGTGAAGTTTCCCTGTACACCACCCTGACCTCTCGGTGAAACGCGTTCGCGTACCGTGGAGTCTAATTTCAATTAAATTCCAAATTTCCAAAGGGGTTTAAACTTTCGCTGCATTTTACTATTACACTCTAGTAATATAAATAGCAGGAATGTGTTTATTGTAACAATATGGTAGAAGGGAAAACGATGTTGAAGCAATGGTCGAAATTTCTCTTAATGTATACTATTTCAATCCATGGTGTGTTTCTCTTTATTTATTTGTGAGCTTTCTCTTGTTGGTCTTTTCGTTTTTCTTTCGGTCAAATTAACGAGGTACAGGGAGATATTAACGTGGTAGGCAGGCCAGCGAAATTATGCTTCGTACTACTGCGACGGACTTAGTCCGTCCGTTTTGGTCTGTCAGGGCCGTATCGATTTCATCCGACACCGGTGGTCTCCCGTTTCCTTCCCCCTGCCCCTCCCCCTGTGGCAGACTAGAGCGGAAAACGATTTTCGCGACTCGACTCCCTCACGTGCGCACGGCAAGCCCACCCTTAAAATCTCGTTAAACTGTCCTTTCCAGTCGCAACTCTGATATGCTTCTTCGCGGTCAGTTCCGCTTTTATCGGCAACTCATACATAGAACACTCGGAGGCGTGATAATGGAGTTTCCATTAGTCTTTTGCATGGAAGGCCTTCCCTTCCTATTCTAGCCAATCTTCCATGGATAAAATGGCTCCTGACAACAGGCCAAATCGCTAAAACTTCCTCATAATTAGTCTCTTTAATGCATCCTACTAGTTGATAACTTCCCATTCAGCCATATCCTCTTTTGCATTCAGTGCCCTCCTCCCACCTCTACTTTTTCACTGACCTTACATCCCGCGGCATAAAGCTAACCAGAAACTACCTACTACCTGGGCATTAATTTCTATGATAAACCAACGGGTGGTGGAATAACTCGATCTAATAAATTTCTTTTTAGAGACGAAATTGAGTTAGGGAGAAAAATTCAAATTTTCAATTAATGGCGCGATTGAGGGCAGATTTCACCGAGTCCGAATAATTTTCAATGATTATCGGCGCGCTCTGTACTTTCGCAACGTTGTCTTTAGAAATGACGGAGAATTTCCCAATCATGATTTTCAATGATAAAATACGATTGGCCGTAGAGAGACGGGGAGGGCTGAACATGGATTCACTCTACGTAATTAACTTTTTTAATAGACCCTTCGTTCCTTCATTATTCGATGCATTTCTCTGATGATCAATTCTTCTCTGTTATCTATGAAATAACATTAGTCGAGATATTATCTTCCCTCAAAGCGAAAGGATTATCTCGCAGAATAAGTTTCAGCTATAATTTTCAAGCTAAAGAGCGTAGACGGGAATGAAAACGCGAGTATTTTCTGCATAGAACCAACTGCAGTAACGACTCTCTGTGGAAATGCAGGTTTTTATCGAACATGGATACGAGCGATGCACCTCAGCTTCGCAAACGCCAACACATTTTCTCAACGTGAAAAAGAACCGTTCTTCAAAGGTCAATCGAACCGTGAGGTAATTTTCATCTCTCATTTTTCCAAAGTTTTTAATCTATAAAACGCCAAGTGACGATGTTCTGTAATTAGCTTGTCAATGAAACGGATTATCCGAATCTTATTATCCAGCGAAACAACTTCGTTACTGCCAAATGCTACAGGAATTGTGCTGAAATTGGTTCATTGTCTTCCAAGTGTTGATATTATTGGCCATATCCTCCTGCATATAGATTTAATTACTGGATAACGCAGTCGTCTTGATATATATATACGCACACTAATCGCGATCAAATTTCCTTAATTGAATAAATTCAACCATTCCCTGATATTAGCGAGGGGTATCTCTGCAGCTGCTTGTTAACCGTGGTAGAATGTCATGGTTAACTTTGATACATAATTTTATCGATGTATTAGTTGAAAAAACTCCATATCGAGCACCGTGGAATGATGAGAGAGTGCAATTACTCCTCTCGGAATAATTATGGCTGGACAAGAACTGTGCAGCAGCTCGTCACAAATGTCGTTTCAGCTGTTCTTTTTGTTTTATTTTTTTTTCGAAGGTTTTAATTGATTTTAATGCAGAATTCCGATTTCACTGGTTCGGAAGGAAATTGGAGAGATTTAGCTTCGTTGGGAGAAATGTTAGGATAGATTTAATATCGTTCCACTGTACGTACCAAAAGAGTCGACAGTTTCGGATAAACAAGTGTCCTCCTGTGCCTCGTAGAAACGTCAAGCGACCTCGCGTCATTCCTGACATCCAGTTGGCTCGAATATTGAAATTGACAGAACAATAGGAAAAATACGGCAAAGTACAAACTCCCGCCCATATCCAATCTATTTCAATTGCAAAGCGGAGAACTAGCTGGAAAACGATTGTTGGCTAAACGGACACTTAAATGAATAGGACCAGCAGTGAACCTAACGTGACTACTACTCCTGTATTGCCGATGTTTCCGTAGGAATTAGAACCACTTAAAATCGGTCACGGGAGTTTCCGTAGCGGAGGAACCGTTCCACGGTCAATAGAGTTCCGTAACAGCGGCTCGTTTATTAATTTGAACGATTTTCGCTCCATTACAGCGTTGACCTTACAAACATTTCTCGGACAAGTCCTCTCGAGCGTTTTAGAAAAATTTCTTCTCGGCCGGGTTCAACGACCCTCCCCCAGGGAATGCCAGGAAAAGCTAGAACATCAATTTCAATGAGAATCGATATATAGCCGGGATGGAAGGAAATTTCATAATTTATTGTTGTTTCCCATTGATCTCGATTGATAAAAACGAAACTTAATAATAAAACGCGACAAATTAAAGCGGAGTGTTTTGCGTTAATTGATGGGTCTATTGAAAGAAGTGCAATTTTTCATGCAAAAGCCCCGTCTTGATTGAAACCTATTTTAATGTTACAACCCCGTCGAACTCTCCGAAGAAAACCACCATTCCACCTACCAGATCCTCTTTATCCTACCTCCGTGACGTTAATCCTTTGACAGGATCAAGCAATACGTGTAAAACTTTGAATAATAATTAAAGCCATCAAGATCCTCATTAATGCGCGTCGTGAATAAACTATACCAGAGCTCTTACTTATTTAAGTCAAACTCTAAAATTGAAAGCTTTACGGGTGAAATGATGAAATAATCCGCGGTGTCTATGACTGAGGGAGGTTTCCATAATTTACCGAGAAAAAATAACGAGATCGATAGTAACTGCCGTGGGTATCGATGGACTTTAACCCAGGAAGGTTGCCGGAAATAATTATGGTGATATTATATTCTATTGTTCCTCGCGCGGTACAACTTTCAGGAATCCAGTTACAATTAACCGTAGATCGCGGTAACTTTAATTACAGTATTGTAATTAGAACTCCCGAAAGTCTTGGTCGTTTTGCGGATGCAGCGGCGAGGAGGAGGAGGAGGAGGAGGAGGAGGAGTGGGAAGAGGAGGAGGAGGAGAATGGCCTCGCAGTAGTATCTCATAGTTTTTTGGCGCGCGACGTCTGCCTCGGTAGCACAGGGACAATTTATTAGCGTTTTCGCCCTTATTTACGTGCCCCTTAAGCAGCGGAGATACCAAGCCGCCGTCTTATCGAGCCGCGCGCGACTGTGCCGAGCGACGGAACTCCTTATCGAGCCACCGTTTCCGTTCTATCGAGAAATGGCGAATGCGAATCGTTCCCCGCATCGCATTAGGGTCTTATCATAGCCAAACGCTCCACGTCCACGAGTCGAGGACAAACACCGGGATATTTCCCTGGAAACTTGCGTTAAAACTCTTGGAACGCGCCTCTTTCATGGACAATGGGGGATGCTGAATGGGGAGGGGGTGGGTTTCGGTCGTGGTACTCGTTTGAAGCATCGGATGGACATCGAGCGCTGCTGGAGGCACGCGTATTATTTGGGAATATGATTCCCCCTTGGGAATTGAATTACAAGGGCCGAACGACCTAATAAAACTCGGGCCCGCACGTACGCCCACGCTCTCATCCCCTTGCGGAACGGGTGTAAGAAGAAACGCAACGCGCCGCCCCTGCATCCAACTGCGAGGTTTGCCGTCTCGTCTATCGATTAACGATAAACGCAGCGTCGCGCGAAACGAGTGAGTTTCTGCCTGGCGTTCGGCTTATTCTGGCAGCGCCCTGAGAATGACAGACGGCTTTGACAGATAGCTCGAATCTAACTCGAGCTAACTCACCGAATTGAGTGGAGGTATCGTCAGACCTCTCGTCGCGCTAAATCCGTCGTTTCAAGAATTATTTTCGCGAAAGGATAGCGCCGCTGCGTCCGTACAGCGATAAGATTAGCGAAAAACGATCGGTGAACTCGAGCGGGGGTGGGGCAGGGGAAATCTATGGAACTCTCGAAAATGCTCCAATACGCGCAGAGGGGGTGAACTGTCGAGAGGGTGAGAGCGCGCGAATTCTATCTATTATTCATTGACTGTGTGCTCACCATTTATTCCTCTCCCCCCCCCCCTGTCTCCTCGCGAGCCCACGAGGTTTTCGAGGGGATTCTCGAAAATCCAGAAAAAAGTTTTTGGCTGCATTAAAAGTGGAGCCCTGTCAAAGGGGGTGCGATTCCCCCCCCCCCCCCAACTAAAGGATTAGTCACAGTTTCGAAGATAGCGCAAATGTTCGAGGCAATTTGGCTCGTTTAATTTATTTAATTGATTAATGGCTTTTTAAACATTAATTGTTGCGAGCGGCCGGATAAGGGCGCGGGGGGAATTATTCGTAGAATCGCGGGAAATTACCTGAAGTAAGTGATAAAACAAACGTTGAAACGCGAGGTGGTGGAGCTCGAGCGCCATAAATTCGCTTGCCGGCAGAAAGCGAGAAAGATTAGTGAACTTCGAAAAAACTTGAGGTCGACGAGGTAATCGTAACGAACCGGAAGTAAAATCGTATACCAAGCGTGAAGATGTTAATTATCGCGAATTGTCGTGGAAAGTTGACCGGAGCAAACGACGGAACTCACCCCTCTACCCTCCACCCCCCGGTTCCGTGGTTTTTTCCTCGCGAGGACTCCATAAATTTTAAAAGGTAGTATTTCCCCTATTTATGTACACCTGCTATTGAACGAAAGGACTGCCAATAACATCCGATAACTGCGTCACGTTCTGTTGCAAGTCCTCGTAACTTGCTTTCTTCTTTTTCTCTTTCCTTTCCACTACTCCGGCTGCACCTCCGCCCTTGTCCTCTCGTACTTCGATTCCCGCAACGATCGGTAACTAATCATAAATTACTTTTTGTTTCTCGCAAACTCACAAACTAAAAGCCCTTTCGTGAATTCCTAAAGTTACCTGGAGACCGCTCGAAAGACGTCCAAGGTGGTTTTTTCGATGATTATGTAATACCTTTATTCATCGAACGCGATTGCAGGCTGACACGAAGGAGGGAAACAGGTATGGTAGTTTTTTTCATTTTTTTATTTTATAAAACTTCTTTATGGGTTTCTTCCATTTCCCTTATTTAATGGTTCTGTTTCCACAACGATCGGAGGCCGATGTAAAAGCAGATCATTAAAAAGCTTCTGTTACAAGTCTTCGGTATGGGCTCCTACTGTTTTTCCTGTTTGAATACTCTCGATATATCGAACGATCGGCAGCTGACCGTAAATTACTCGAAGCTGATGTAGTTGCGCCTTCTCTCGCTGTTTCCTCGTGTATCTCGCACGTTATACGACTCGTTCGGAAACTTTAATTTCAGCCGGTGATCCCGCCAAATCTCTCGTGATTTGTTGCGCGAATCAACAACATGCTTCTCGATTGTAAAAAGAGGTATTTATGGAGCCCCCATAAAACAACGAAGCGCCATCGATGAACCTCTTACTCACCGATACACTCTCCAATCGATTCGGCTGACTGAATTTTCAAATTTGCTTCGAACACTCAATCTGTTTCTACTTATACCCCTCATTCATCAAACTGCGAATCCAAAATTCATCCACACGCTTTAATCCGTTCCATCCACTACTCTCCGTTATCTTGAAAATTGATTTTCACATTGATTTTAAGCCTGATGATACATATTTCGATGGGAGAGCATGGGAAACGTGGAAATCGATCATTTCCATCGTTCGAAACGTCGTTTCTTACTTCTCGACAGTTTTTTCTCTTCGCGAATTAACGTGGGAAATGACGCCGCAGGCAAGTACGTAGTACGTGAATTAATGTGCTAATGAAAAATTTTATTTGATTAACGTGAAAATATTTTTTGGAAAATTAGCATTTACGGAAAGTAGAAATTTGTTTTGACAATAAATTTGGATCGTGTCGCAATGTTTTTTCAGAGAGGCAGGGAGGGAAGGGGAAGGGGAGAATCTCTGGTAAAACATAAATAATCTGGAAAAATAAATGTTAGTTTTCGAGAGAATAATGCGGCAGAATGAGATTCGGTGATCAACGCCAAGCAAATATCCGGAAAATTATCACTAAAAAATCTCAGTGATGTAGTCCAGTAGACTGTCAGGACACTCGGGGAATAAATTCTCGCATTGTCCCGGATTTTCTCTACCAGCGATTTCAGCCCCTTGGTATTCGCGATCGAAATCCGTTCTGCAGGGTTCCAAAGTGGACGATGGTCTGTAAGGAGAATAATAGATTTGTAGCCACGGAAAGGATGAAAAATCAATCAAAATCGCTCGTTTGTCAGCCTCTCCGAAAAAAAAACATAAAGGACAGACATAAAATCTACCTGCGATGCGCTATCCGATGTTTCGACAGAGGCTACTACTGAAAACTGTGCAGCGTTTTATTTTATTTTCCGAGCGATCATTAATGAAAATTTCATTTTGTTCAAATTCTGGATATTTTTCCACGTAAAATACACGAACGCAATAAAAACCAACGATAGCTAGGCGTCGGCGGAGCGGGAGCTGCATTCTGACGTGAAAACACCGATCAAAAGGAAACAAACAATAATAAAGCGGTAGAGAAGCCGGCACGGAGTATAAATCTATTATCTTAATGAAAGAACTCTTGATCCTTACGTGAGAACTACGTGGAGGAGTTCGCCGGAGAGTCCGTGGATTCTGTTGAGAGGAACATCTGCAGCTTCGCAGATCATTTTCAAAAGGCAGGCTTTCCCGGAGCGCGAAGTTTCAAGTACCGATTCCAGAATTTCGTAGAATTCCCACCTGGACAAGAAGGGCGCTACAGCGAGACCTTCAGGAACAAACACAATGGTGAGACTCGACTGACTCGGCTTGAACGATTAACACAAATAAACCGATTATTCATTACGGAACAACCCCCCCCCCCCTCTCCCTACAGAGAACAAGCACTCGAACAAATGTTATTTATAACTTAGGTTCAATAAAATTCCCCATTCGAAATAACCGAGTTGATATTCCATTTGCTCCCTGACGTCGGTAAGAGAGTGGGAGGAGGAGAAGATGCTTCTCCAGGAAAATTATGTTTTCCGAATAGGGAAAATACGTTGATATTTTCGGATCTAGCATGCCGAGAAGATAACAAGGAGGTTCGAGGTAGAGAAGAAAAACGAGTGGAGGTCGATTAACGAGGTAGAAGTGAATAGGCGAATCTTTCGATAAAGGCCGTGGAGTTCCCGGCCATTGTGAGATGGCTCCAGCAGCGGACGACGCAACAAAAGTGGCCTTATTAATATGTAAAAGAAGGATCTCCATCTTATCCCAACACCAAAGCCTCCCTTCCTCCAAGAATCGCGAGGAATACATCTCAGATTTCGAGGGTAAAGGATTACTTCCCTCTGCCACCATCACCACCACCACCACCATCATCATCACCACTTTTCGGATCACCACCACTTGCATTCATCCGTGAATCGAAACCCACCGTTCTCGTCAACGAAATCAACGAAATTCGCACGCTAGTTTTTCGAGAATAGGGGTGAGCAGAAGGGGGATGAGAAGAAGCTCGAGGACTCGTCGTTTTTCATTGACTATCTCTCCCTATTAAACCGAGAGTGAAGCGACACGCGACTGAATTTCCCCGAGAAATCTGTCTTCTTTGTGTTTTTGCAAACTGCCAGCCAAAACTAATGTACTCGAAAGGTATCTCGATATTTCCAATTTCGGACTTGCGGAAGGTGTTTTTGCGCGATCGATGATTCGACAAAAGCCCCGAGTTCTAGGAAATGACTATGGCACACGGATCTCGGGATGAAAACGTTTCAAAGGGTTTTTAGTTGAAAAATTTTCAGTACCTTGATTGGAGCTGGCACGGGCGCCTGTTTCATAGGAGCCAACAGAGCGGTCGATCGATCTGTCATAACGAACATATGGATTCGTCAAGTAAGAGGCGTTATGTGGCAGGACGTAATTAAATTTCATCACATATCCGATAATCATACTGACGTCAACTTCCATGGGTAACCCCAGCCCGACGATAAGCTGAAACGATTTTCAAATACAGCAATCGCCGATCGCTCGTGACGAGGTCCAATCCAATTCCAAGGCCACCGTCCCATTTCATCCAAGAACTACCGAAAATAAAACTGGAGAGGCACTCGCATTTTATTCAATTAACTCGAGACAACCCCCGCCCTAGTCGCAGGATCGTAATCATCATAAAAATACGAAGCACCGCGAACAAAAAAAAAAAAAAAAAAGAAAAGAGCGGAAAACTGGACAAAAACTGAACAATTGATTAACTCAAACTATCGATTATTACCTGGACTTTGCTCGGCGCAAATTCTCCCGGCGGTGGATACACCAGATACCTTTTGTTCCTGGTTCCACCGTGATTTAACGATGCAACAATGCTGCTCGCGATGAGTAAGTAAACAATTATAAAAGTCAATCTCGGATAAGTCCGCATTCTCGCCAGTATCCACTTTCAACGAGAGGAAGAGAATCTTCGAGTCTTTGTTTCCATTACCATTTCCTGGGCGTTAAGTAGTTTCTAATTAAAACGGTTACTTGAACCGTAGGACTGCAGGACCGTAGAACCGGAAGACTGGCCGGGATATCAATTATTGCCAATAATCATCATTAATAACGCCAGTTAGTCCGTTGCTGCGAATTAAGCGGATAATGAATGCACTCGGTCCCAGTGAAACATTTATGTGCACACTGAGAACATTTCTGCGTATCAGGTGCATTCGTTGTTAGTTTATATTTATCTAGGATTAATCAGCTGGTACTTGGCCAATGTATAGTTTACTGGAACGCATTTGACAATTGACCTGCCTGTTCCATCCGAAACCTAATTAATTCCGCACGTGTACTGGTTATGGTACGGGGATGGGCCAATTATGTCATACTATCATATTATGTTATATTGCGTTATGTTGATGCACACGTGCATCCCCACGCACACCATCCGAATCGCATTCATGCCGCAGCCAGCTCTCCAGCCCTAAAAACAGCCAACTAGTTTTCCCTCGGAATTATTCATCCCTCTTTAAAGATTCCTCCGTCTCTCCCCCATCCTCTTCGGTTTTCAGCCAGCGCACGCATATCTCGTGGATGCGTTACGTTTGTTTGTTTGCTTGCTTGCTTAATCGTTTATCGCGTTCTTTCATCGCGGAATCATTAAGTCATTGCTTATTTCACCCCCGGCAATTATTGGGAAATTTATAATAAAATCGATTACCACGCGCTGCGCGTCCATCGGTACGAAATCGGTTTTAGATTTTAACAATTTGGATCAATCATTATCGTCATGCATTATAAAGTAATTTCAATGTGAATTTGTTTTATGGCTTTATCATTTAATTAGTCATATGACGTTGTCGTTGTTGTTGTTGGTAGCCAGGGGAATTTTAAACTTAATTGTTGTCAATTATGCGGAATATTTAGCGGGGGCCGATTTTATCAGTTAATTGATGTTAATTCACCGATGAGAGATATTAGGAAATGACGAGTAACACGAACGGTCGCGTAAAAGCGAGCGGGGAGCGGAAACGAGCGGATTTCCGCTGATCGTCTTATCTGATTTGGCGGTAGTAGGACCTGGGACACCACGGCAATCATCTTTCATAACCACGTTTTCTTGTTACCCTTTCTCGTTCTTCTCCACCCACTCGCGAAAACTATTCTGCATTCAAAACTGACAAGCTCTCGTGGACCTCTTCCCCCTCAGACGCTTCCTCGAGGGACGAATGTAGGGATCGAGCCAATATAGAAAAATCAATAAATAACACCTGAAGGATCTCTACGTCCATCCAGGAGGGTTCCTCTACCCCCGCCACCTCCCTCTCCCTCATTCTCTTTCCTTCAACCATTTTAGGCTGGCGTCTATTGTAATTGGGGTTTCCAATGAATGAATTATGAAGGAAGCAACGCGCGTACGGTCGACGGCTGTGTATATTAAATTTTTATTACCCTCCCCCGTTCTTGTCTTGATTCGCGAGAACTCGTCTGCATCCAAAGCCTGCAAGCTTCAAGGGACTATTTTTCTCTTACAATCAGTTTCCCGAGAGACAGCCGCTCTGCTAACCGTTACGTTGCGTATCTTTATTTCTTAGCAAGATTTATTATTATAGAAGTCCCAACGGGAATGTGCCCTCCGCTCGCAAAGTGGCAGTAAAATTACGATCCGAGTGTAATCGTACTCTTTAACATGGCTTCCATCGTCTTTATGCATCCAGCGCTATTGTTTATTCTACAACCTGTTAAAGTTCTCGAGAATCACTCCTAATTCATGCATAATTCTTTTGCGCGTGTACGTAATGCCTTTCATCAAACGCGTTTCGCGTATCGTGGCGTTGAGGGAGACGATTTGGATAAGTCGAGAAAGAGAGAGAGAGAGAGAGGGAGGAAGACGATCTTTTAACGCGACAAATAAATCAATTGAAGTCTGAACGGGACTCGGGATAAATCAGGAGAATCCTCGTGGAGGGAAAAAACAGTTATGAAAACTGCTGATTATTGGGATAGGGTAGCCCGAAGTAGACACGATAAGGCGATCAGTGGAAATCGTCTCGTTTTCGCTCTCGGTTTGATTTCACACGGCCTGTAGCTACCATCTGGAATTTCATAGAATCTCATCATCCCTGAAGCGAAGGGGTGTGAGACTGGGGGATGAAAGGAGAGAAAGAAAGAAAAACGGAAGGTGATGGGTATTGCAACGGCCGGATGAAAAAGGGAAATACGATTTTATTAGACATCCTCTCGCTCCAGTTTCATTCGTAATGTTACTCGATGACTGGTCCAAAGGATACCAGAATCCTCTTTCGAGATTCTTCCGAATTATCCCGGACAGTTTGAATTTAATTAAGTGCATGATACGACAAACTATATCACTCCACTGCGCAGCTTACACAGCATCAAGCTTGCAAATCTGGCTGGAACCTAACGTGTTCATAAGGCTAAGAATTTCGAGCAGCTCCTCGCTCGTCCTCCTTTGTACGAAAGGAGAACGGTGTATTTTTGCTGGTGTTCCACATTAACCAAATGGTCTCCCAAATAAAACGGTACTCCGCACAGTTTTACAGGTATCTAAATAAATCATTGAGAGTGCTCGAAACTCCTGCGTACACAATTCATAAAGGTGTATCGGAGATTAGTTTGCCACGGCAATTCCAACGTGGGGAGATCTGGGCATACAAATATTGTCCATAAAATTGTTTCATTCTCGAATGAAATGGCCGAGTAGATATTCTATGTAAATATTACATCTTTCTTAGGAGACGGTCGGAAGCGTGTTACTGGTCTTTCCGCATTTATCTTCCTCCAAATGCCTCTTCCGCAAAACGACTTAAGGTTTTCTTGAGTTAAAGTGGCTTTGGACACGAGTGAAATATTGTTGAAAGTGGTATAAGCTGAATTCACTTCTGGGTTTATGAACCACTCCAAGAATGATTAAGAAAATGGCGTAATGTAATTAAATATTTTTATTGTTTTCGAGATAGAGGACAGCTCTGAGTATTGGGGGAAAGCATTCTTTGCTCGAGAGACCCGTCTTTGTTGGTTGCTTGGCCATTCGACAATAGAATTGAAATATATCTCGATGGTAAAATTAATTCAATCGCGTTCATAATTCATCGGTGGTAGTACCATTTCTTTCTTCCGCGAATGATTTATGGATATTCTTCATTATGGTTAATAAATGAAATAATTGGATCGTGAATTATCAGGTGAAAAAAATCATGCGCAACCAGGTAGACTGTTCGTCATAAATTTTTGTGTCGATTGAGCAGCAACAACAGGGTATTTCAAGATACTGCCAAGTTTCGAGTCCTTTGGATTTTTTCATTGGATAATCGCGCGTTTTTAAGGTGAGAGCGATGGAACGAAGGTCGAACCAGATAATGCGTGAAAATAGAATAGCTCTCTTCTCATCTGGAATGCGTGGAGCGCGGAGAACGTCGGCTTAACAAAAATTCGGGAAGCCGCCCTATGAAGTTGCGTGTTATAAACAAAGTTCATGAATTCCCTTGAAAAATATTTCCAGGCCAATATCATTCTTCTGCGTCCAGATGTGGAAGCATTTACTGCGACACACTTTAAAGAAACGTGTAGGAGCGATGATATTTGTCGCAAAAATGGACGAATCGATAGGAGTAGAAATGGGACGAATCGAGGAAAGAGAAGAATGACATAAAAGAGAACTCTGGACAGAATAAAAATGAGAAAGGTCTGAATAAAGTACGAATGAAATAAAAGGAGGAAAACTAGAGAGAAATGATGAATGAGAACGCTGGAGAGAGGGAGAGAGGGAGAGAGAAGTGGGAATGAGAAGAGAAAAGGGATAATATAAGAGAAATAGAAGAGGACAAGGGAGTAACACTATAATTAAAAACGAGAGCCCCGGTCAAATCCTTGAAAAACTGAAATTATCCCTGCACTGGATTTCTGGAAGTTCTGGATCTCCGGATCGCTGAATCACGCTGATTCATGGATTCAGTGGGTGAATATCGATCGGGGCTGCTGAATCCCGGCGATTGGCTTCGAGGATTGGCGCGCTTTCGCGTAAAGAAGAATATCGGAAATTTTTATGGTGCCAAATATGATTGGACGATGACCCGATAGAGACTCGACGACACTCCCGATCTCTATAAAACAATAATTACCGTGGGGGATCGTTCTATTTTATTGCTGTATTGTTGATATTGCTCTCCGCGCCTATTCCTCCCCGCTTTTCCCCATGCGCGATTAAACATATCGACGCGAAAAAGGATGAATCAGAATAATCGCGTATAACCGTGATTCCCCGAAATGCGGTAAAGCGATCAGATTCGCGTGGCTGGTAAACGTCACGATAAAATGTCGAAACGATCCTCTCGTCTGTCCTAATTAAACAGAGCGCGCGGTAAACGGGGGGTTGACAGTGCGGGGGAATAAAAAATCAAAGTGCAGAGTCTCGTGGAGTTAAATGAAATCTTTTATTTGTCTAATAACTGACTGGAGGCAAGGAAAGAGGAGGGGGGACGGGGTGGTAGCGGTAGACCGCGTGGGTTCTCGGAGAAGTTTTTGGAGGAATTCTGGAAGGTAGGAGAGAATGGGGAGGGTGGTGCTGGGGGAAATAGACCTCGCTAGTCGAGAGACGTCAAAGTCTGACAAGAGCCGTGAAGTAATCCAGCGGATTGTACTCGCATTCCGAATAAAGGGATCCGCATGTCCCACGCGAATTTTTGCCGATCGCCTCGGCGGCGTGATACTCGCGATCCGAGTAAATTTCGTATTCCTCGAAGGTCGTCGAGGGCGTCAGGAAGACGTGGAGAAGTTGCCCCAGGAGGCCCTGGCCCTCGTCGAAAGGATTTGCAGCGGCTTCGCAAACTGCGCGGAGCAGGCAAGCCTTGCCCGAGCCCAGCCTGGCCAGTGCCGTCTCGAGCAGCCTGTACAGCGTCCATCTTGTCGTTAAGCCAACTGAAAACAAAAGCAAATAAAAGAGACGGCGGATAAGGGCTGGATAAGGGACGAGAGGCGAGAGAGAAGAAGCGCAAAGGACGACGTCGAGGCTCCATAGGCAACTGCTCGTTAATGAAATCTCGCGCGCTTTTACGAGAAAGGCAAAATGCAAGAAGAATTCGCCAATATCGAAATCACCCACGGGGGAAAGGGGTGGAATTTATGTTTTCTAATAATCGCGGGGGTCGGGCTGGACTGGATATTTTATTACCGTCCAAGAGACCGTATGAAAAAGCGATCTGTGTGTCTGACTATAAATGCACATTGCCCATTAACATTACTGCACCGTAAAAGAAACATCCGAGCCTGTACTCTTGATTCCGCTGCTTGGTCATATAGAAATTATGTCTATTATTACAGCTTTTATAGCCTCGCTGTAATCACTCGATCAGTTTCCAGCCGAGGGAACTCGTCGACGGACACCAACTTTATTTTTTAACTCGAACGTCTCAATAACACTCGATAAAAATCCAGCGCGTCCATCCCCCTCCCCCGCGCTTCCGTGCCACTCAACGTATCGGATTTCCGGTTTACTGCAGGAGACCCTCCCCCCTCCCTTTTCCCGGCCCCAAGATAATCGCACGCGCGAACCTAATGTCCCTGGGACTCGGGATTCTGCTGGTTCAGGGATAATCGAGTACCTGGCGATACTCTCGTAAGGGCGGGGGTGCACGCGGCTTCGTATTCCGACCAATGGACGTCTCGCTATATTCTACGATCTATTTTGGACGGCGCGCCGTTCGGGTGGACGTTAAATTCAAGTTGGACGTAACTCGGGGGATGTTCCAGCAGCCACGCGCGGATGTGTTCCACGTTTTGCTGCGGGTTTCGAGAATAATTTAGGAAGATGAATATGATATGTGTGTGTGGAGGGTTTATTAAATCATGAAGGGTGTAAATGAATTTTATTTGTCAAGAGTATGAACCTGCCGACATGGCGATGCCGTAAACGAGAGTGGAAATTAAAAACGGGGAGAATAAGTGGCGCTAAAAAGGGCTCGTTATTATACGTGGTTAGCTCCAACTTCGTTTTACCTTCATTTTCATCCTTCTTTTGTCGCGGCAATTTATCGTCAGTGGTCCTTTTTAATCGGACGTGTCCTTCGCTAAAGTCGGACGCATTGTAGGGAAGATTGTAATTGCACTTCAGCACGTACCCGAGAGTCATGGAAATTTCACCCTCCATCGGAAGGCCCAGACCAAACAGAACCTTTTCCACGTGAAATTCATGCGATTAATCATCATTCTCGGTGAAATCATCGTTCTTGGTGTCGGGTGACTCCTCTTTTTTCTTTTATCTCAAACATACCTGAACTTTCGTCTCGCTTTCCCTGGGCTCAGGGAAAATCAAGTGCCTGCGTTCCCTGTTAAACTTTTCCACCTGCTGATTCCCCTTTGTAGCTGACCGAGAGATAATTGCACAAGTTAGAGTGAGAAGAGAGAGGGGGTAGAGAAAACATCTCATCGTACCTCTCTATGTTTGCACTGTACTGGAAGGCACTTGACGATTTCGAATCCACATAGTAGTAGTAGCAACACACTTTTAGTAGTAACTGCAGTAGTAGTGGTAACGGCAGCAGCAACAGTCAGACTCATCCGTCAATTGTTATAAATCTTTGCACATCTTTTTGCGAATCTTTGCAAGTTACGCGAACGAGCCTCGGGGAAACTTGAATTTTTTGAAATATCACCAAGTAAAAGGCCGGAAGTATTACAAATAAGAAACTCCTTATTATTCGAAGTGCGCGCTTTAAATGCAAAATAGCGAAAAGGTGGAATTTCTCGGAGTCGTGGAAGAGGGGAAATATCCGAACGAGGGTGTTTTTTTTTGTTGCTTTTTTTTTGGATTTTCTCTACCGATACGCGTGAAAAGCAGTAAAACGTGAAAGCACATAAAGCATTTAATTTAACATCCAGCGAGAAGTCAGGGGTGAAGAACGGCGTCTGGTGCAGTTCGTAGTCAAAGGGTTAACGAGTATCTCATTTCTTATTTGGTTATTTTGCCCCTCTTTAATTAGTGTGTATACTTAATTAAAAATTTCCAAGCACACGTTACACCACGAAACTTACAACTTCTAATACCGTGTATACCTATGACTCGATGAAGACGTCGTCGACCATTTTTCTCAGCAGTCGGAAAGAACTGAATTACTGCGCGACCGTGTCGTTAAGTTTGAAAAACAGAAGACTTTCAAATACGGCGATTAACACGATTTCGCGAAACTTCCTGGATCACGAAAAAGAAGTTGGTGTACACGCCAGTTAACGCTCGGTCTCTCCTCCCTTTTCCCCTCTCCCGCTAGTCTCTTGGGGGAATGTGCTGTTCGATTTACAAGCAGTTTACTCGCTGCTTCTAAAGTGAAAGACATCCTCGTTTGTCAGATCACCGCTGGAATAACAAGAACATGAGCTAACGAAGCCCCATCGATTCATTCCAGCAGCTATGTTGCCTCTGCGAAAGCAAATGTGGGTTCTATTATTTTCTGACTTTTCTACTTGCTGCTTCTCCTCCGCGTTTCATTTACCCTTCGACAATTTATCGACAGTACGATCCACGCTCGATATTTCCACTTCCCGAATAATATCTTCAAAGTCCTTCTTACCTATTCTACATTTCGCGTAGTTTACGTAGAAATAATATTTTTGTCGTTGCTCCATTCCTTCTTCTCTCAGATTTCTCTTGACGGCGTTATTAATCATCATGGAAACGAGCCCGCAGAAGGAAAATTCTGAATTCGCGAAGATTCTTCACAGACCGATCAGAGGCCTCTCATTCCCGGAAGCGAGCTCGATGGGTGTAAGTGAAAGACGAAATTTTCAGTAAGTTTATTATTTCTCAGACTTGTAATGCTTTCGTCCATTGATTTATTAGCTTTTCATGGCGATCGCTGTGCCTCTGGAGGAACCGAGACAATCAATCTCGTTATCCTACTTTTTTGAGGCCAGTTACAGTCTACCGCCAAACTCCACATACTTCGAACCGTCGTTGGAAGTCGTTGGAAGAAAATCGCGAAGAAAAAGAAGTATCGATAGAGCCACGATCTACGATGTTCTGGAGAACAAATTCGAAAGGTTAGTTCGAGAAACTGTAGATACAATAATTTCTCAATATTTGTTCAGCGCTTGTTTAAACAAGGAAGCATTTCATCAGGGAACATAGATATCGAGCAAGCGGTTTTCAAGGAATTGTTTAAGGAAGATCTCGCTGAATTTTAGATAAAGTTTGCAAGGTATTCTCCTTTGACAAGAGTTCTTATCAAACGTGAAAGATGATTCGCCACTAAACCTTTTACATTGAGTCTTTGAAAAGAAACATTCTTCTATGTGGTCTGTACTATTTATGCTAGATACTTACTTTCAATCGTACTTTCATAGGGAAACTTATTCCCTTTCATAAAATCCACATTTTACAATAGACTGCAGTGGCACGGTGGACAATATTCTTTTGTAGAGCTGCTTTCAAAAGCAAAACACTCTAAAAACCTTACAATCCTCCAAATAGGGCATTCTACCTTGCAAGAAACCACCTTCCTTGCTTCCTTCTTTCCTTCCTTCCTTCCTGCCTTCTTTCCTTCCTTCCTTTCTTCTTTCCTCTCTTCCTTCCTCTGTATTATTTTGTCGCAATCCTATTTTCAAGTGAAATTCGCCTCTCCCTTCGTGCGCGGCATTTTTCATCGCAGACTACCACCAGTAGAGCAAATTTAATAATCTTGATGATGAAATATTACGCACTATGAGGCACATGAGTAGATATAAAATTAATAATCTCGAACCGGTAGTGCCAGAAAATTCTTTATCGAGAAAGAAATATTGAAGAATCTGGAATAGAGATACCGAAATATGGGAGAATACTTGAGATATGTTTAGAAATTTTACCTAGTTTTAAATCGTTTCTGTAAATGTGTCAGATTTGTTTGTAGCTTGGACATCAGATGAAATGAAAGCTAATTAATTAACGTAAATAATAAACAAGCAGCTATATGCAGTTACGTAAATTTTACAAAATCAACGTAGTTGGGAAAAATTAAATGCAATATTAATGAAGAACTTGTAATAAACCAGAGAAATTCTAGTGAAAATTAATGCTACGCGGTTATTTAATAAATTTGTTTAGAAAATAGTTTCATAAATTATAATTTCATTTGCTTAATTTGTAAAAGGAAAGTAAAACGGAGAGAGAGAGAGAGTGATCGTTTCTCAAAATAAGTAAAGCGCAAGGAGAAAAATTTCGATGAGAGAAAGAATTAGGATTAATATGTATGGGAGAATAGCTTAAGCGATGAAAGTTCACGTGATTTCGAATCGTTATTTAGAGAGTCCTTGGTAAATAACACTTGGACTTGGTAGAGTAACCACTGGCACGAACAATTTAGTTTCTTCGTGACTTTCCTCATTTTTGCGTTTTACCTCGATGCTCTTCTTTTTCTGTTTACCCTTTCTTCTTTCAACTTGGCCATCCAGAACTGGCAATTCCGGAAGAGCGTGCCTGCTGCGAGCGATCTGCGAAGCCTCAGAATATCCACTTAGACACAATGGCCTTATTGGAGATATTTTGCACGTCATTTTCACGTAAGTTGCATTTTCCTTTAAACTAAAATTATTCATAAGTTTTCAACGACCGCCACAAGATTCGATTCTTCGATACGGAATATTTAGTTCTTAAATATTTAAAAGTTGTAGAAACCGAATGATCTCGGCGTGTCTTCCTCGGGAAATTCCAACCCCCTATTTCCAATACTTTGATACAAGCTAAGAAAAGGACGGAGAAGTTTATGAAAAATTTCTGAAATCATAGTGAATTCTCTTTCATGCCTAAAAGTTTATTTTCATACGAAACTTCGTGCCACGATATTCCGTTTAATACGCTTTGACGTGAAGCCAGTCGGATAAGCTTGCAGGGAATATATTAAATGTCACTTGACTTTTAACGTTGATTAATGAAGTATTTTTATGTAGGAAAATTATTCCAGCTACGCGATCTACCACGGATTACCTATTATCCTTCTTATAAAACATTCATACGTTCAGTTTATGGTACAAATTTTGAATCATTATTCTCACCCCTCCGCAGGACTCTCTCCTTTGCCGGGGATGCAAATTGTTTTTGAATTGCGAAGATAAAGTGAAATTGGAAAGACTCTAAAGTTCACGGAAATTCGCGGGAACATTAGTCAACGTAAACAAAGAGTCAAGTGAAGTTCCGGCACTTTTTCCGGCAATTGCATCGGATATGATATGAAATATAAAATTATCCTCGATCGATGTGTAGAATTTAATTGATATATAAATTAAAGAACGTACCTTTCATATTGAAATTCGTAGCGAAAGATATTTTTTTCTGTTTTTTGTACTCTCTTTTTTTTATATATTCGACGTACAGACCTTCCTCGTGTAAATTTAAATTGCTTCTGCATTACAAAGACAAAGCAAAATTGGAACTGCCGACTTTCATATAAATCCACGGAGCAGCGTGAGATATTCCCTTTGATTCTTGGACAAACCGGTCAATAAACTTTAATCGATATCGAGTCAAAGCTTTAGTCACAGATTTTACTCGTTCAGTTTCCTCTTAGCGCGAAAAAACAACTTGAAGGGCTTTTATCGTTATTTTCCAGAAATTTCTTCCACGTTTCACGACGGATCTAATTACAAAAAGAATTTTTATCAGAAGTTCCTTTTTTCAAAGAAAGTGAGGAATTTCGTTGTTAATAAACTGACTGAACAGTATCGATGATCGCATCACGATGTAAAGATGAAACATAACGAATATTTTCTAAGCGGTCATGCATAAACTTTTTGGAAAAGGAAATGATATACTCCCTCTTGTTTTTAAACTGTTTTATTTTGGCGTTTCGTACATTCTTACGTGCATGGACAATGTATTACAAATATTTGGCACGATCTTGATAGCTAAAAACTGAACTTGTACGTATTTCTTTATTTTACATTCGCTGTATTATGCAAGTGTAGAGGAGAAGGAGAGAGGGTTGAGGCGGATAAGCTCTCAGGCCCCAGGAACGTATGAATAAAAAAGAGGACCCGCCGGCGAAAGCACACGAGCATTGTCGTTCTCGAGGAAGCCGGTGAGTTTTTTCAAAAAACCCGGAAAGTAGATCACCGAGAAAAAAGGAATCAAAATGAGAGGACAAAGAACCTCGTTCAAAATGCTCGAGACGTTTGTACATTTTGCACGTGTATGCACAACCGCGGATGGATATGGAATTTCTGAGGCCAGATTTCGTAAAAGACGATCGAACCTTTTTGTTTTCTTTGAGTAACGTCGTGATGGGGAAATCAGCGACTTCAGGCACCCCATATCCGCCCACGATCGTACACGCGTACGTGCAATCTTAAACGAAATTTCGTGAATTTCAGGCTAAATTTACGGACAGGCTTCCTGAGAATCAATTTTTTAAAGCGTGCTATCGAAGGATGAATTCATTTCCATGACCTGCACATCATCGTGGAAACATCGAACGAACTTACGCGAGCCTGAATTCCTGTCCGCCCTTAAGTGGAACTCTCTCCTTAATTAATTATGAAAAAATCTCTTCCAGCTGAGTTAAAGTTTCAGCAAATTAAAAGAACGCTCTTTGCCTCGTATTAAATCCTATTTTTAGCAAAATTAACGCTTCCCCGAGCTAGAAAGTTTCTTAATCTCCAAACATTTGTTGTCTTAAGAGCTTCAGCGATAGTTTGTACAATTAATTGCAATTTCTTCGTAGGAAGAATTTCATGCGCCCGCACGAAATATCCGGTTAAGCAGTGGCTCTTCTATCTCTATTAATAATGCTTTTTGATTTTAAATTAACAAATTTTCTGGGATTATATTCTCGTGGCTCTGATAAATTTATGGAAAAATATGGAGGCTGAAAAATTCGCGGTAGGAGAGTTTTCGACGGGTGACGAGAGAGGTATCATAAAAATTTGGCAGTGAGCCATCGAACAAGCTGCGAATTTAATTAATGACCGGTGGTGACCTTTGAAGGATGAGGGTGCATTATCAGAATGCGGCATGTATTATTTCAGACCGACGACTTCGCGACACGAGAAACTACCGCAGGACATTGTTCAAGCTGAACTGGTTGGACGTAATGGAACCTGTTCGAAATACCAGCCATCCTGTCCCCTGGGACTCTTCGACTTGATTGGAATCCTCGCGTGAAGCTCGGAAAATGCCAGGACTCCGAACAAATAAACGGCTTGATCTCGTTTATCAAAAGAACAGCCTGACAAGTACTCACTCATGCCCAAACCAGTAATCTCTTAGCATTTTAAAACAAATACTATGATTCGATGAATAAAACATGTCACCTTAAAATTCCTTTGCTCCTCGATGGCAGGAAATTGCATATTTTTAAGCGGGATGGTAGCGCCTTGTTTTTTACAGGTTTTTATATTAAAATCAGAATTTCAATATAATGTGTACCGCGCGCGCGAGAACCAATGAAAATGGCGTGGCCAGTCGATCCTCGGGGACTCTTCGATTTGATTGGAATCGTGGCGCGAACCTTCGCAAATGCCAGTCGGGAAAAACCCCGGAGCGCATAAACAGCTTGATTTCGCTTATCGAAACGGCATATCGACCGGTATTCGTTTGTGCGCGCATTTGTAAAAAAATGTCGCAAAACCAGTTCGCCAAAAGGGAACGAAGAGGAGACCCCCGATATCTTTGGGAATTGATTCGAGCATCGATGAAAAGCGATGAGAGACGCTCGTTCGTTGAAACTATTTGTAAGCGTTTGATCACTTCCGGTCCTCGGTGCGAGCACCGTTCATTTATTATGGGAATTCGACCGGCGTCCCTAAACGACGTACGATTATTGTGTCAAGGCAACTTTTATTATCCGGGAACTGGAGTGTTATTGCCTCCATGTCCGCGCGTTTTCTTCCAGCACCGACTTAAGGAGTGTATCAACATGAGAAAAGAGCCCATATGTTACATCCTCTGTATAACAATATAAGACACTAAAAGTCTCCCGAGTATACTCCTCCTGCAGTTTATTGTGTCAGAAGAAACTTTTACTCAACGTAATGGGAAAAAGCACAACAAGTCATCGAATTAGCACCAAATGTACTTTGCAACTTCGATTATTCTCAAGTTGCGAGCCATCGGCCTTGCTCCCGGCTGTATACACATACCACGTTACTCCACGTGGACGCGGGAAGTTTCTTTGCAGGGAACTCGTTCCTTCAATAAATTCAAGATTCCTCGGAGCACAGTCCTCTAGGAAAACTGACCCCGATGCGTTAACGAGGGGATGACTGTGTTCCACGCAATATCATCGGCTGTGTCGAATTGCGAGGATCGTTAAAGAATACGCTCGATTGCTTTTTTCCTAATTTATTCGTACAGATTTTGGAGAGCGACGCGTCCAGTGAACGTTGCAGCGCAGATCGCGGTGTGGTGGGTCAAAGAAGAATCTTCCTTCAGGGGGTGGCATACGCGTGCGTTATATAATCGTAAATCCTGAGGGTGCAGGAAGAATAAATTTCCGCGCAATCCATCGTGCTGTTAGGATCCTCCGCTTGCGTGTACACCGGATCGAGATCTTCCGGGTGAGACGACGATGGCCTGTAGGAAATTCCAAATGGTCCTCATTGATCGTCGATCAAGGAGAGTTCTGATTGATCGGCCCATCGGCATGCGTCGACTAAACGATCATTCAAGCCCAACCGCCCAATGAATTTCCATATTGGCGGTCAATCGATTTTCACTGTTCCTCCGACCACGTCTTTATCTCTAGTCCACTCAAAGTCCTTCGATAATTACGTTAGCCCCACCACCACCACCACCACCACCACCTTGACACACCGAGATCTGTCAAAGACCGGTAGCTGTGGAACTCTGGTGGAATTCGATAGCGAAGGTTATTCTGGCCTTCGATCGACACCCTCGTTATACTTCCGCTACAATTAACCGCTTCATCTGTGTTCCTCACCCCCTAAAGCTACCATCCACCATCCCCCGTTCATTCGGTGAAATCTAAAATGTCGTCACGAGTCTGTCGTCTCATTCGCGGGAAAGCCACTTTATTTCGGCCAGGGTGTTCCGGAAGGACGAGCGTCGAGGACTATTAATCATCAAAGGTTTCTTGCCGGGTGGCAAAGAAAGATTTGAGAAGCACTTCTGTAGATTTTCTAGTTGGCCCGGGCTATTAGGCTAGAAAAAAATCTAATCAATTTCGTGGCACTTACGTGAGGATAATGCGCAATATATCTCCGAGGACTCCGTTGTGGATGTGTATGGGCTGACGGGCGGTTTCACATATGGACCTGAGGAGGCACTGCCTACCGGGGAAGCCAAACCTGCGGGACAGCAAATGATCCATCATCGAGTCAGTCGATGAACGATGAGGCCACGACAAATGGGGAGCTTTTAAAGGGTGCCATGTCGAGAAATGGGGTGTCTGCGTCCCTATACACATTTGTATACAACTGTCCCTCCACAATAAGAAAGATTAATACTTCCACTTTAACCTCGTATTGATGGAAAGTCACTTCGAATAAATCCCACCCCCGAAATCTAATTTTATTAGATATTTAGTCACATCCATCCCCGCTTGCGCTGACTGACTGGTCGGCTCTACTCGCTAGGAATTTTCCTCGCTTTTACGTTTTTTTTCTTTTAACACCGAGCACGTCCGGTTCTTCGCATAATATTTTCTCGCGAATATTTTATTTGAGGGCGAAGAGGTGGCGGGTCCATTATTACTTTGGCTCTCCCCGGCATTCTAGGCTGAAAACATTTTACTGTCTAGCCTGTGGAAAACAAAGTTTTTCAGGGGTAACACACAGGGAGAGAGAGAGAGAGCGAGAGAGAGAGAGATTGAATTGAGTTTGCTGAAAGGATATCTCAGCCTAAATGTTGACACTGGTAGATTCAGCTAAGAGAGGCCTTAAGGCTGAGCGAATACATAGAGAGATGAAAAAAGGAGCCGCAACAAAATCAATGGAGACGTCTGAATGGACCCATTGTAGTCCGGATAGACGACGATTCCTGTAGGAACCAAACGACAAAACCGGGACCCCGAAAGATCTCTAACCTCCGTTAGAATTTCATTCAGCATTCCTTCTTACCAAATTTCTATCCAAATGCGATTTATTCGTATCAGCATGAATCTCTCCCGGAAAGTCTTTGGAAAAAGGGGGAAAAAAAGCAAAAGGAAAAACAGTGGAATCACGGAGGAGGAGAGGAGGAGCAGGAGGAGGAGGAGGAGGTGGAGGTGGAGGGATACCTCGAACGTTCTTACTCCTAATTTTATTTTCTCGAATTACTCTGGAACGCGAGGGACACGGTTTACATGTAGCAGCGTTAAGTTCTTGATTCTTTGGAGATCCAGATTTTCGCAGGACACGGAAAGGTTTAAAGGATTTAAAGGAACACGTTGAGCCGCATAGCAGGGAATTATGCAACGGTGATTAATCGTAGCGCGGCGCGATCTCGTGGAGGCATCGATACGATTAATTTAATTACTCCGTCCGGCTATTCACGAATGCTTTTCTGGGGCAATTCATCTTATCAGCTTCGAAGATTGATTAACGTTACTCTTCAGGATTCCATTCCGGACGCCCCAACCCCCTAACAAAGTACCTTCCAATAAGGCGACACTCTCGTGCACTGATAGTTTCCTCCCGTGTGTCCCCGTCTGTGTCTACACGTAATATCGGTGTGTCGACACACTCGCACACGAGCGCGCACATTACACACACCAAGGCACGAACATGCACAAGCCAGAGTTAGAGACATTTGCATACGGGCCCGTTCAACCTCGTCAAATCCCAAACGCCAAGGATTCCGCAGAACCTGCTTCGCATTTTCCACTTTCCTCCGTAGCAAATTTTTATCGAGAAATTCACTCAACAAATAGACAGGAGGAAAATGTTTTTGAGAAAATTCTGCAAATTCCTCGGCGATCAATGGGTCTCGACATCTCATTAAATTGGTAGCATGGCTCGGAGGAAATTGGTGAATCAGGTGTTTACGAGGGTCCGTGTCTATTATGGAGAATCAAGATCGTCCTTGGGAAAAATTCATAAGGTATAACGAGGAAACGGATGACGGATGCCATCGGCCACTTTCTTGCCGCTCGCAGCGCGTAAGAATTTACATGGAAGAGGAAGTTTCCAAAGTCGGAGTACTCGAAGAGACCGATGCGGTCAAGACTTGTGGAGGGTGCTCAAAGTCTCTCGGCGGTCAAGTCACACTCGCCAACAAACCACCCAGAAGCGCGTCGTTATATTTACAAAGTACTTTACGAGTTTTCCGAACTTGTCGCATATCTTGCGAAGAATTTACGAATTCGCGTTGATTGCAAAAAAGCTCGCGCTCGTAGGAAGTGACAGTTTCCCCAATTATCGCGGAATCAACTGTGGCAGTTATCGAGTTTGTTGTTACGAACTAGTGTTTTTGGAGCATTGATCCGACACAACGAGGCAAAGTGGAAAAATACTTACGACTCGAATTTAGACTCGAGCATCCTGTACACCACGGTACGATCGATATCCCTGCGTTTTCTTCCGGCGGATTCTCTATTCCTTTCCTCCGTTACTGGATGAAAGTTATTCGGCAGCTTGTAATTTGCCTCGAAAAAGAAAGCAACGGACATTGCTTTGGTCGAAACTGGGTCGTCCAAGGGAATAGCGAGAGCAAAGAAAATCTAAGGGAAAATATTTCAAAGATACGGAGTAAGCTCTCGTGAATGATAGATCATCAAATAAGGAAAATATTGTATTTGCTCCGGCAGCTATGCATATTCATAGAAATTTGCAAAAATGTCCAATGAGAAAACGCGCATCGTAGGATGCGTCGAGTGTATTTCATGTCGGAACTTATCTCGGTCGAGAAGATCACTCGCGCGAAATCTCTACGACGAGAAGTTTTGGTAATTAGAAAAACGAAATATACGTGATTGCCGTGTGTGTGCGGAGATAAAATAGACTCGATGATATAATGCATATGTATAAGTTACGAAGTGTTCTGCGCCGTTAAGCAAAGGTAAACGCGTTTTCCACACATGAAGAAAGTGGCCACCTGGAAACTCAACCTGAGAAAAGGAAAAGAGAAAAATAAATTACACGTTTCTAGAATAGGTAGACTCACTTATGCAACTGCATATATCGTGTATACAGTGACACGTAACTCCAACTTTAGTTCGCCAAACCACAAATTCAATTTTACTCTGAAAAAAACTTGTTTTTCCTTAACACACTGGATGGAGGGAGAGGGGCGGTGATAAAGTTTTCGCTACCAAGCAGCATTGCGTATTTGAGTGGTGCGGCGTTAAACCAAAAGACAGACACGAATCGCAAAGAAGCCGAGTGACCATCTGGGAGTAGCCTGGCAGTAGTGTCATACCCACGCGCCACCAAGGACACGGCGAGAATTGTCGAGAAACACACGACGAATAAAGGTAGGTGAACGCGCTTATTTTTATTCCAATTTTAACTATTGCGATATGAAAAAGCAAGTGTCTTCTCCAAAAACGCTCTCCCGATACTTTTAAAAGAATATTCCTAAATTGCGTTCCGCATTATTTCCCGATATTTTAACAAAAGTTTGTCGTCCCTCTCCACCCCTTGTACCTACTACACCCTCTGTACGTTTAATGCGATAAACAACAAAGCGTTGCATGCATCTGTAAAAATTGTTGGCCGGGCGGATATCGTGTTCGCCCCGTGCGCATAAATTATAAAAGTTTCGTAAAAGGTTCAAATTTGCAAAATTATTATGGAGAAAGGATGGCGACGCAGTCAAAGTATACGGGACAAAAGAATGAATAACCGGGTGAATCCGGCCACAGTTTATTTCCCCTGTGATCATGCATGAGAAATAAATCGCGGAGGAAGAAACATTTTTAGAATGGACGTGCGCGCGCGTGTATACACTCTTGCTTTACTTGCAGAACAAACGCCGTGCATCTCGAATTATATCGAGAATATTTCTCGTCGCCGCCGCTCTCTCTCTCTCTCTCTCTCTCTCTCTTTGCGGAGGCAGCAGAAAACGCGTAATGACGAAACCATGTCCCGCGTGATTAATTTCCAGAAGAACAAAAGTTCAGCGCCGGCAACTTTTCCTTGTTAAATATGGATATCGCACGAAGAGCAAAAATCCGCGCGATAATGGCAGGGCAACGCAATAGCGACTCGGGGCGCGTCCTTTATCTAACGTAGAGTCGTGGCTAACGAACCGGAAGCCGTGGACTCGCCAGAGAGAAGCCAGAGAGTTGGGACCGCCGGTGGTAAGCCGCTGCAGCGGGAACTGGGGAGGAGGGGTGGGACAGGGAGAAAGAGAGAAAGAGAGAGAGAGAGAGAGAGAAGATACGGAATGAGCACAGGGAAAGATCGGGAACATTAAAAGACACCGCTAAGATAAATTTCGCGTTACACTTTCGAAACGCATTACCCTAAGCTCCTTCGATGCTCGAGGCTTAAAGTTTTAAGCCGAGTTTAATAAAGTTATTGACTACGACGCTCATTCTTGCAAGAGAGGAGTCTAAACTACTTGGACGGGTGTGTCCAGGAAAATTAAGGGGAAGAATACAAATGATGAAAAGATACGATTCACTCGGGGCAGCTGTGCGCGCTAGAATTTACGGGTTTCCGCTGCCCTTCCTCCCCCGCACCCTCTCGCCCTCCTTGCGCCGCGTCCCGCCCTCCTCGAAGCCGAGTCGAGCAAGGATGAATTTTTCGCGAAACTCGCAACGAAGAGGTTGATTCTCCTCCGATGCGAGATAAAGGATAATTGCAGCAACTATTATCGCGTCTGATTCATATTTGGTGGGATTAAAATCTCCGGTCCGCTCGTTATTAAAGCATTAAAGCCCTCTCCCGAGGGATATTAATGAAGGAGCTCCGAGTCATTTATTAAATCAGGTATTCGCGGAATATTACATGAAACGCCGGCGTTTCATACGAGTCGCGGCCGTTCCTATGGATTTACAGCTTAATCAAGCAGCGAGTTTCATTATTTCACAAAGGAGTCTTTTCCGGAGTGACTCCAATTTGTCGTGTATAATTCTTTAATCAGTCAGCGACGCCGTTAGGGGGTTGCGTGGGACAGGGTGGCAGGGTGGAAAGGGGAGGAGAGGAGGAGCGCGACGCTCGCCAGTCGATTACCCCGAGGCCTCCGCGTGCCTTGACACGGACCTGCCTCCCGCACACACAGTGGAACCTTCCCGGGGTTGACCTCCCTCTAGATTCGCGACACGCTCTTTTATCCCATTCTTCCATCCAAGCAGCAGCCCCACGGTTATTCCAAGCAACCCCCTCGCGCCAACTTTTGCCCGAAAGCTGCTCCTGTACGAATGAAAAGTAACCTCGTTACGAGGCAAACGCGAATTTCTCTAGCCACCACGCTCGAAAACTGGCGGCCGGCTCCTCTTCCCAAGGACCGCGCCGATTGAATTTGCTCGATTCACTCGATAATTGGATCAGCTCCAACCCCGAGACACGAAACTCATCAGCGACTCGGAGAAATACGCGCGCGGAACTCGATACCGAGGATTATTATACGTTGCTCGATTGACCTCGTCGTCGTCTTATTTCTCCCGCTCGAAAGGTCAAGCGACGTTTTTCACCCTGCGCATCCCCCGAAAAAAAGTTGCCTAAGCTTCGCACCGTCGTTATATCCAGAAGAAATTCTTAAGAGACGCCATACGATGGACTATCTCCGGAGGGTCAAAGGCCACTGGAAGAGAAGTTCTGGCGATGTAAATACGAAGTGGTGGAGGAGTATGGGCCGATGGGCAACTGGAATGCGATGGCGCATTTTGCTAGCAGGTGGTACACCGGGGAATCTGATACGAGGATCCATTTGAAAAACGAGCGTGGAATTGTGCAAGAGTCCAGATTAATTCAACCGGGGAGGTTTCTCGGGAACCGGCACAATAAGCAGAAATGTATCGGGCGAAGTGGAGTAGATCGTTGATGTTGCGTTGCGTTGCGTTGCGTTGCGTTGCGTTGCGTTGCGTTGCGTTGCGTTGCGTTGCGTCGCGTCGCGTCGCGTCGCGTTACGTTGCGTTACGTTGCGTTGGGTGTGTGCGGTGGAGTGGCGCAATCTCGTTGCGACCGTGGGAGTAATGGTGTCCGGGTCAGTCCGTTATTTTTATGTCACCCGTTATAGGGGTGGTGATGGTACCGCGCGCATCCGCCACCGAGATCGTTACGATCCGATAGGATTGAACCACCGGATGGCGATAGCTGGGGAAACGCGGCTCCAGGAGGGCTAGTTAACTCCTTTACTTGTTGCTTACGCTATGTTAACGGCCCACTACCATCGATACTGCCACGTCCAGTGCAATGAAAAAAAAAAAAAGATCAATTTCTGCATTTTTCGCTCCCTCCGTGTCGATGGACGCTTCCAGATACACCACTACCACACCGCCACTTTTACCCAATCCATTAATTCTTTTCACATCTGCTATCTGATATGTTTTTCGCGCGCCCTCGCTGAGGTAAGCCCATAAAATTCCTGAATTCAAAGTGGTCGGGAGAGTCAACGAGTTCGTTCAGCGCTACAAACCACGCGAGATTCGATAAAGCGAAGCTGGCTGACACTGACAAAACGATTATGATCGAGCGCGTTGCACGGATCTGAGATTCGTCTCTCTTTTGCGAGATCTATGAAAAAAATTTTGCCACGCATCATTGCGATAACCGAACTAAAAATCTCGGAATTTTCTAATGCATCTGATGAGAATTCTTTTACGGGCAGGGTTGAACATTTTTATTAGGCATTTTGCGTTATTGGCTTTTAACGGGTATTACTCCATGCACGACTATGCCGCAATTTCAGCCTTAACTCGTAAACGTCGTCAAAGATCCTCGGATTCTGGAGGAGAATATTGCAATAAAAATCTCGGAAAAGCCCAGACCCAGAGGTGGTTATTAAGCATAAAAATTTGTATGCGACCGCATTAAGCCATTTGCATAAAGTTTGCACGCGATATTATTGACCCATAAAACGCACGTGCTTGATATTCGAATTCACGCCAGTGCGGATGTTATTATAAATATATTTGCGTTTTACATCAATCTTATCCCGGTAATATCGAATTACCGGTTCTCGTGCTGCTGGAAATCACGTTCCTTTATTCGAGACTTATTGCAGAATCCCATTATGAAAATTGATAAACCGCGTGCTGATAGCGAGATAACACGAGATAATCCTGAAATTACATTATAATCAGAATACGAGTATTCGTTGTAAAATTTCAACGAGAACAACTACGGCGCTGCCGATTCTCGCAGTTGACATGCCCCAGTGCATCCTGCACGACTGGGTTTGTAGAAGCAGCATTGGAGATTGTTACGCTCGTGTAATTACGTGTGAAAAGTGGAAAAATATAAAAATTTCAATTACCAACCCCCATCTCGCTCTCTTCCGGATAGGAGAGTGCCCTGATCTGCCTCTGGAGAACGCTAGAGATCTTCTCTTCGGCAGCTACAGCTTCGAACAATAGCCAATCCAGTGTCAGGAAACTGGTAGTGGCGAACAGTCTAGTAGAGGAGAAGAAAAGGTTCCTTCGGTTAAAACGTTCGCCAAGACACAAGCGTGAGATTTGTCTTGTTGTTGATTGTTAATTGATTGTTAAATTTACCTAAAAACAATAGTTCTACAGAGTTCTGATTGATATACCCCGTGGAAAACAAGTTTACCAAAGAACATTGACAATGTAAGGTAGAATTTCAGGTTATACTACTGAAATTGTCAGTTTTTGTGGGCAAAGCTTTCTTCTGCGGGATATATCGATTAGAACTCTTAAGAATTTTTTTCTGGGCTCTAAAGAAGAAATGCACACTTGAAATTTCGAGAATCGGTCGTGTACTTTTTGGAATTCTGGCTCTAAACTGTTGAACCAGCATTCCAAATGCTACACTGCTACAACGATTATAGTTAAAAATGGCATAGAACCATAGAAGACTATTTAAAATGCAATGGGAACTCATGATTTTTTTTGAAACCCTGAGAAAGGCAATGCCAACTTTGTCACTCCGTGCCACTGCTGTTTTACCAGAATGTAGAGAAATGGCGAGAGAGGTAGGTGGAAGCGGGGTGGGAGCGCGAAAGAAAGTATTTGGAGAGTAAACGTGGACGATTGGAGGGAAGATAACTAGCTGACTGGGGCTGCTAGGCAGAAGAGGAATTGTATTTCCGGCCGGGCCTACGTCATTTAAGCAAACCACGAACGACCGCCATTTTGGTTGCCAATCAGCGGTCACCTCGTTGCACTTTCTGACCGCGAACGGTTCTATTGCCACATTTCAAATGGGGGGAAGCAAAGGTTGCATTTTATAGAAGCTGCGGTGCACGTTCGGACGACTTTGATTACTATCCCGAAATAATCTTCAATATCTCCGTCGCCAATCAAATAACGAATGAGAGAGCGACCGACGTTACGTGAAACTCATTTTTATATCCTTCAAGAGTAGAAGAAGTGGTTATGACTCGAGTTATTACTATCCGACTTTGTTTTTTCATCGAAATAAAGGAGGAACGAAATGAAAAAGATATTGGTCACATTGAATTCAATACACCGGGGTACACCAATACACCAATAAACCGGGATAGAACAGTTTAGCGGATAAAATACGATAACCAGCTAGTCCGAGATTGAAGAAATTCATTTAACCTAATAAGAGAAAAACATGACATTTTTATTGCGTGTAAAAGCAAGGCGATTGCATGCAAACGAAGGAAATTAATAAAGTTTACGTGTTCTCCTCGCATGAGGAAAAATAGCTGGGGAGTTAAATGCGGGAAATAACGTGGAACGGAGCTCTATTTTCTTTTTAATGTCAACAATAAAAATCAATGGTTGGTGGGAGACGGCCAGGGGACGTAAGTTTATTACAAGTGGCCGCGTTTAGAACGGTCCACTTCTTCCAAATGGACCGACGACTCCCCGTGTATACGTATCAACAACTATTTGAGCTTTTCAGCTTTCAAGCGCGATTTCTCTTTTCGCGAGCTGCCGTCGCCGTCGCGACATCCTCAGAGACCGCGAGACTCAAAGGTAACGCTGAAAAATACTTGCGCGCCTGCATAAAAGTACAGGTGGTGGCTTCTCTGAAACCACCCCCGAAAGCTCCACCCCCACCACCCTCCTCCTCCTCGCAGCAGCAGACTGAATAAATCCAGCGCATTTACGAGAGCGTTACGCTTTTTTTTAAGCGAAACGCCTGGAGACCGGTTGAAAGGATACTTCGTCGTACGCGTTACATTACGCGAAGAAATTTTCACTTCCGTTCGTTCCGTTCACCAATTGTTTCGAATGTTCCGGCGATGTACGACAGGGTTCGCGTTATTTTTCACGGTAAAGCTGCCTGCAACCGATACTGTTCCTGATAGACACAGACGTTTCCGGTGGTTTTGCTATCCCATCACTTTCGCGCAGGCAAATTTCTCGAGTCTCCGATCGAAATTCGTGTGTCCCGAACGAGACTCCGCTCGAGAGAGAGAGGGGAGAGCAGCGGGGTGCTTCACCGAAGGAATCGAGTGAAATTAGCGAATCGATGAATTACGTACGTGGAGAGGAACATTCTGGAATGAAATAATAAAATTTACTGGCGCGGGCAATAAAAGAGGAACGTTAGCTCCAAGGAACAGCGTGGAACTACCATCGAGTTTCACACATCGTTGCCACTGGAGCACACGTCACCCGCCGAAAGCACCGTTACGTTTGTTTTACGTCACGGAGGTAATAAGGAGTACCTTCCACATTGGCGAAAAATAATGCTGGATGCTCGCAAAGAAAATAGCCGGATGCTCCAGTTCAGCAATTACATCGGGGAATGCTCCTCCCTCTCCTCCCCCGCCATTTCTTTTAAGGAACGTTGCTCCCCGGAATTCGGTAACTGGTTTTAGCATTGGAAACTTGGCAAGTTTTATTTACCGGGTGGACTCTCCATCGTGGCCGGACACGAAACTAATGTTTGTGGAAGCAAATCACCGGCTATCCAGATTGAATCGCAAAATGAAAGTTTCTTCTGGGGTTGACGGACTTCCATCAGGCTCCAAGGCCAGATAGTGGAAAGTCGGAAAATTTCAAGATTCTGCAGTAGTTTAAGTGCGGCCCCACCGGTCAAAGGAGAGGAGTAGGAGGAGGAGGAGGACAGTGCGACTTGGCTTACCACCGAAGTAGTTAAGGAAAACTCAATTTGGGAAGCAGACGCCTCGGACTCCTCCTGATTTTGGACGCCACGCGTCATTCGCGCGAATCGATAAGGCGAAACCGCTTCGCGTTTCAATCACCCCCTTATTGATCCTAGGGATTTCTGCAATTGGAGAGATCGTTCGGAACTATTTTACCACCCCGGCGTCCTCGTATCTTCCCCGGGAAAAAAGTAGCTCTGGATGTTCTTCGGCAGATTCGCTAAAATTGAATCGGCAGGGAACGATATTCAATTCCAATCGACAAATCTAAACACGCTTCAGTCGGGATAAGCGAGAGAAATCTTGGTGAGAAAATATTTGAAGGACGAGGATATTTGAATCCTGTCGATCGGAATTTTTAACAGGCAGCACCGCGCGCGTATGCGAGTCTGCATGCGCGCATGACTCTTTAAAGAAGGAAACACTATCGGGACGCGTTGTAATTTTCCGAGCAAACCTAAGACCGCGGTGGTTTGCTCGAAATCATGCGAAACTTCCGAGCTTTTCTTTCTCGCCTCGGACTTCTTTCTTCGGTTCTCGGTAGACTCTCTCGGATGTTTCGCGCGCCCTGAAAAGAGCCTAAATTAAGATAGATTCTCGCTCGTTCGCTCGTTCGCTCGCTCGCAACTCGAGTGTAAAATGTGTTAAGAAGTTATGCGTATATAGCGGTACGGGAAGTCGTGGATAACCTACGCTAAATAGAGCCTGAAATCTAATGGGTGAGAGAGGCAATTCGTTCGGAAGGCGTTGCCGCAGTGGCCCCGTCGTAAAAAAGTGGACTGCCTTGACAGAGACAAAACTTGCCAAGTCCGTAGGTAGAGCCCAATTCCCCGCGGTGGATGAAGCGCCGGTCCTCTTCCGGGGTCCTGCAGGACGTGTACCTGGTTAAGGGCTGACAAAGCTAATTTTGTAAAGTGCGCGTCTGGGACTGGACGTGTTAAACGGGCCATGGGACTTACGGTACGGGGACGGTAGGGAGGAAGGGATTCGGAGAGTTATTCAGGGAAAATATGGGATTGGTTCTGTCTCTGAAAATAAGAAACGAATCTTGAGTTATGCCTTCGAGGAGTAACCTGGGGACGCCCCCGTGTACTTGTTATCCCAAGGTCTGCATCAGAGTGCCATCGGAAGACCGCCTGTTGCATTAGACATTTTTCAAAGCAATCTTGGTAACGAGGTAAATTTTTCTCTGAAAAATATACTGGGGGAGGAGAAAAGGATATCGCGATTGCCCTCCTCCTCCTCATCCTCCTCCTTACCCTCCTTGCATTGTCGCAGCCTTGAGATTAATACGGGGAGTCGGGATCTCCGGAGGATAATCGAAGGTTGCCCTTAGGCAGGAGGCGAGAGAACGTAAAACACAATCCTAATTCTCATTAAACTCTAAATCGCAGTGACAGCTTTCGCAAGTAAGCTCATAATCGTTCCGGTTCGAGCCCTCAAAGTGTGGGAGTCAGTCGCGAACTTGGCCGAAGTGGAAGACGAACTCGGTTAACGTGCCCTGCGGCAATTCCAAGTACAAGCTGCACCGCCCCCGTTGTACTCCTGGACGATATTTATCATAGTTGCTGCGCTCTGCTGCCGCGGAGAACTTCAAAGCTACATCTCAGCCACATGCCGTCATTCCGCACGCCTCAAAGACGCCGGCAGCCGTGCTTTGCTCGCTCAAATAATAAAAAATCCTTGCGAGGTTCTCGCAAGGATCTCGAAAACCCGTCGATTAAAGACGGAGCCTCCGACTTGACTAGTACCGCGGAAAATAAAAAAAAACAAAAAAAACACGGACGTTGAATGACATAACAATAGTCGCTGAATGGCAAATATCAACCCCTGCGTCCCGCGAACGAAATCCATAAAGATCTGCGAGTATAGCGCGCCTCTAGTGCTCCATAAAATGGAGATCTTTGCAAAATTACCGTTAGATGAATAAAGTGCACCCTCGCGCGATCCGCCCCAATAAAATCTTAGAGAAAAGTCCTTGGAGAATGTCGAAGCGATGGACTAAAAGTAGAACTGAGCGTGACAAAAGTTTTAGGACTTGAAGGAATAGGGGAACTTATCTGAATAAAATTTAAAAGCTTTATATTTTGTACATTGTGTACGTGTGTGTGTGTGTGTGTGTGTGTGTGTCCCGGATATCGTGTTCGAGTATCGAAAAGATGGATTTTGACCGGTTGGTTATCAGTAACCGCGAGGATCAGCTTGCAAAAAATATGCTGGCATTTTTTTTCGGAGTTTTAAGGGATATGAGAGATGAGGCGCGTGTCATCGATGACGTGGAGGTCATGCTTAAATCACATGGGCGGGGCCGGTGTAGCTTAGAACTCCTGGTCATCGACCAGCCGCCGCCATCTGGAAAGCGTTGGTCGAACGAATCGAAAACCACCAGTAGTAAAGTCGAGCATAAGGCTGTCGTCCTCCCTCATCAGCGAAAATTCTCCCAGCTCTCCTCTGATCTTCCAGATCGATCCTCCCCCTTCTCACCCTGCCTCTTCATATCCCTCTTTATATGCATGGAACACGGTGATACTTTTGATTTGCCCCACGGTAATACAATACTTTTCATTTTTCTTCCTATACCAAACGTGATACGCGATGACGTATACGATAGCGCGGTATCGTGTCCAAAACTGATGCATTGATTTCATATTTGTCCTTTTCTTTCGTGCGATAGGCGCGGTGCGTCGATACATTTGATATCGTAATATCCTGATAAAAATTGATACGTCCATACGATACTTCTTTAATCTGTTAAATTGCCACAAAACCCTGACATTGGATCAATTCTTTTGATACTATGTCGTGTGACAAAGGTGTCAATGATACGTATCAATTGTCTGGCTGGCTTTCGTGATTTTGATTGTCTTCCGAATATGGTGAAATTGACATTGCGCATACTTTACTTTCCATTTATAGCCAATTCGATCTTACACCCTTGTCTCGTTTTCTTCTCTCGGAGGGAAACAAGAATCTTGCCGAGGATCAGGGATGTTTTTAGTGAACCCATTTCAGATATGTGACTCCGGCAGATTATTAATTCCGTTGCAAGTAGCTGTTAGTCGATATCAATGCTGGAATATTCACTATTGAATTACTAAATTGTTTGCTCGAAACATTCCTCCTTGACAGCATTTCAATTTACACGCCTTTCTCTAGTTGTAGTATAAACTTGTGCGCTTCGGATGGTTTAGCGTATCTACTGAAATTCTCTTTGGTTACGATATAAACGTGCATAATTATAAGTGGAGGAAGAAAGAACATTGACTTCCAATGTAATACGAGTTAGTTCGGATTAGGAATTTGTATAATATAATGCCGAAGATTGTTTAAATTCAGGGAGAACCAAAATTGTAATCTAACGCATATCCCACGTGCTGCAAGTTTAAAGCCGCTTTGAATTGGGAAGTCAATGAATACGAAGCACAAAGTCCGAAATCAACATCCACAACTGTCTATAAACACCTGTTTCATTGAAGTAAGTAAATATCATAATCTAGAATGTACGGCCAAGTTAATGCAACATATTAAATTCATGACTTCCTAATCACATAGTCGATGCCGACAACTTTGCGTGGGATATCGAGTTGCAAAGCTCATGATTTAAATACTGTTTGTCAGCATTGTACAGAAGTATACACCAAATTATCGATGAGATAGCTGAAATGTTGCTTACGCAACTGGATAACATAATTTCTAGAATTGATACAATTAATCGCCCAAGTTGAAAGCTGCCAAATAAATCAATTTACACGGTACTCAAAGCCATCATAAATTAGATAAAGTTCTAACAACCTTTACGCGATAAAGCGACATAATTCAATAAAAATTAATTTGATGGAGCGAGCGCTAAAATTATAAATAAATCAAATTAACAGGAAAAAAAACAAAAAATAATGATTTTCGCTATGCTCCAAGTTGGATAGAAACTACTTCAATACCGATTAGTGTACTTCGCGAATTTCATGTTTATTACGTGAAACTGATTAGCAAAAATAATTACCAGCTACCTGCAAATGTCTGAACCGTTAATTTAGCTCGTTTAAGTACCTCTCCTGTCAGATTTCTAAACTAGTAGAATAACTTGAGAAATCTTTGAAGATGTTAGTAGATATTATACTCAATTAATATATTATTGAATCAACATGCATAATTATTGACTGCATTAAGAGAGACATATAAGTAATTTTATTGAAAAATATTATAGGACTAAAGTTGCGGAGCACACATTAATTCTTTGGTGTTTAATATGGCTGACACTTGGAGCAAAAGTGAAAAACATCACTTCCGGTGTAACGAGACACATCCGATCTATCGGATTTCCCGAGGGTAGTGGTATGGGGGTACTGTGAATCAATCATTCATTTGCCATCGACTAATATATCGTAACACATCGGAGTATTCCACTTCTCTTTGTTAACTTATTATTAACGTTGTAACACTCTTCTCTCTCGTAATAAGTAACTTCTCATTTAGCTCTATATGAATTCGAAGCTTTTCACAAACTGATCTTATGCAAATTTCAATAATTTAATTTCTTTTAGATATTCTTTGCTATTGGCATACCAGTAGATATTCCAAATAAATCGGTTTTATTTTCCTTTTACTTCGAGGCAAATTATGGATTACCTTTCTGGAACTCTAGCTATTTTGGAGAACACTACTTTAAGAAGCGTAGTTTAGATAGAAACTTAACTTATAGTATTTTCGAAGCTAAGCTGAACAGGTATAAATGAAGCACTAGGATTATTAAGTGAATTTCAAAAAGTATTCCCAATTTTATTTAAGATTAATTTTTATAGTCTTGGATATCCAGGGCACAAATGTTTGCTAAGAACTATTTGCGAGACTAAAGAGTATCCTCTATCTAAAAATGGATTATTAGGAGATATGCTTCGAATAATATTTACGTAAGTTCGATCAATTTTAATTGGATTTGTGCTTATAAAGTGTAATACAGTAATATTGCTTGAGAATTTTTCAGACCATCCACATCTCAAACTGAAAACCTTTCAACATACATACATAAGGCTGAACATGCTAAAAATTGTCACTTACGATATAAAGAGTGTCCAATCAGCCTTTTTAATTTTATCACCTAGATTTTAATATTATACAATATAAATTAATTATGAAGAAAGAAATGAATTAGAGTTATCTTTTGAAGTTTTTCAAGCAAACATGTATAGAAGATGTTTCACCACTTATGCGCATCCTTTTAACCCCTTATAGACCAGGCCAGACTGAATCGAAAAGTCCTGAACTATTTTGCCGTAAAGTGAACATTCATAAGTGGTGCAATACCCTATATAACATTTCCATACATCCATATATTTGAATAATAAAAATATACACATTTCTGTAATATATATAAAATCATTTTGATTTGCTAAAACTATTTACTGTAATTTTCTTTTTTAAGTATACATAATAGTAACATATAGCAGTTCTATTTCAATATAAATGGAACGTAACACCTGTTTAAGTGATTTTTAAATTACAAAAAGTGATGACATTATTACAGTAATCATATATAATTTACTAATCTATAATATCAAATACATAAATACAAGTATATACGTAAGATAAAGCAATTCGATAATTTTAACATTTAAATGGCACGTATGATTAAGTTACTGAGCTTCGTGAATTAGGTGTATAATACATTTATAATACATTCTTATCTATCGATCTTTTTTAATCACGAGTGTTGTGTATTGCTTTATCTATATTATATGGAAGTTTAGTTATATTGTGCAAAATGGAAAGTAATAAATAACATGATTCTATAATTAATCACTGGATTTTTGGTAATTTAAATTGCTACTGCCTAATGAAATTAAATGATTCGAAAACATTCAACCTCGTAAGCATAGGAATGAAATATAATTCATATACTTAATTTGAACTTCTTTCTATATGTAATTTATCTTAAATTAAATATAATTTTAAAACAAAATAAAATTTTTAATATTTGGTTCAAATAAAACATTTTTCCTAATCAATTTTGATTCAAGCAAGCATGTAATTAAGTAAAAATTACGCTTCTTTTATACTCCGAATACCATTTAGTGCAATAGGTACAGCTTCGGGCTCTCTGCTATCAGAAATTTTCTTCCATGTTTGAAGACTGTGCGACATATTTTCATAAACAACAAATGTTATCACTGTTGCCGGTGTAACCCTGATCAAGTTGACGCTCAAACCCTTGTAAAAGCCTCGCCAGCCCTCAAACCTGGAACGAACCACCAACAATACGCTCTTTACTTCCATTAACTCTTTTAATTTTTATATAGACAATATAAAAATCATTAAAAAAATTTATCCTAACTATTAAAACAACCCGCGTACGATTTTTGACATAATTCTACTCATTTACTCATGTACTAATTTCTTTCAAAAATACTTTAAATACGAATTAAATGTTACATGTACGAATCAAAAATCATACTGTTGGTGGTTTTTAACTTAGCATCTAAGATTTTAATAGAATAAAAATAACTGAAAATTTGTAAAAAGCAATATATATTATTCATTAGTCATTTTAAATGGATTTTAACTATACGAGAAGATGGAAGTATTTAGAATTATAGCAAGAATGAAATAAAAATTTAGAATAATTTAAACTCACACAACCATTTATACATTTATTTTAATTTTATTTAGTATGTCACAATATCGGTATATTCATTTTACCTTGTAACAATCTTATTAAACTAATGTATTTATTAAGTAAGTAATAAATAAATTCAAACTATTACATATTAATTGTAGACAGTTATAGATAATTATATTAGTTTTTATATTATACCAGAGTTCCTGCCTCTAATGATATTTGTTCTTTATTTTAAGCTTCAAATAGTTAAAAACGAATCTTCCGGTGTAAAGGAACTTCAAGAAAATGTTCACTATTCGCTTTAAATCAATTACTAATTGAAGCTAAGATTATATATATATATATATATGTCCTGCTTTTATCTCCACATTTTTTTATTAACTTATTTTATGATAGTTTTACATTTATTTAAAAAATCCAGCTAAAACCAGTTTAGTTGGAGAGCTACATGTGGAGTTAGCACGAAAAGCATATATAAAATTAAATTTGCTAAGTCTGTAACAACATAGAAATTGTACAGAATATTCATTTAATTAACTAAAGTTACTTCATTACACATCCATTTACAACTGCAGTATTTTTTTGAAACAAATTCTGTATTATAATTAATTCAAAAAGTGTAAAATTTATAGAAATCAATGATTATTGCAGTTCTTAATTATTTCAGATATATATTTGCTTATATTATAGTTGATATAAAATAAAACATGATTTGAAGTAGCTTGTAAATCAATTGAAAATCATAGGATACAATCTAATCTAATGTAAATTATAATTATCATTACATCAGATACAGACTCTATATTTCAGTCCTTTCAAAAATAAAATATTTTCTATCGTATGCAAACTAGAAAGAATTTCGAAAAATTCTAAATTAAGAGACTTTTTTCTTAAAAAATAGTATATAGTACTTTGCACTTTATAAAAACAGTTATTGTCAAAGAGAATAAAATTCAGATTTAAATGAAATTACTTAAAAAGAATAAATTTACTAAATGTTTATTAATTTCATATGCGTAAGTTCCCTAACACTTTATTGGAATTATACTATCTATAATTAAAAGTAACTATGCTTTAGGCAATTGCATTAACCCATTTTAGAAACTTCTAATTCAATTGAAACAACTATAATAGATGTTTTTAAAGAGAATAAATACTAGTAGCTATTATTGAACAGAAGTATCCACGTTAGTAAGTAATAACCTCCATTGCTCAACATTAATTAACCTCTTCGTGTTCTTAACTACTTATGTGGACAGTTAGAGTTTATTTTGCAGAAAGTTTATTTTAATTTTTAATTTATCCCTTGAAGAGGTTAAAGAAAAAGTAATGGGGAAGTAAAAATGACTTGCTGAAAATAATACTGTCTCATAGCTATCTTCGTTATTTCTGTTATGTAATATTAAAAAACAATATTCTTTTTTTAATTGTATATAAAAATATTAAGTACAGGTTGAAAGAAAAGGATCGAAAAAAAATTAAAAACAGAAATGACAAGAATGTGGATCTTTCTGCATATAAGTTATGAATAAAAACAGCCACATTAAAATAGTAGTATTTTTGGACCTAAAACTACAAATATAAATTACATGTGAGAAAAATCACGTTGGCTTGTCACCAGTAAATGACTCATAAATCAGGAAGATTAAGCAAACATTAGGGGTTACATGTAGAAAATATGGTAATGAGCCTTTATAAAAGCCCCTTAATCCTTCTAACCTATATGTCTTTCGAATGCAGTCCCAGGTACCCAAGTAACTATGATGATGATCTTGAAGTCGAGCCCTCACCACTTGATAAGGGTAAGTTGCAGCAGCTGCACACAATTTAGAAACCGCCGCGAATGCAATGTACTGAGTGTTTGTCTAAAAAAGAATATATCATTGAAACATTAATTTAATAATACATACAATCTCATATAAAATGACTAAGATTCATAGCGAAATAAGTGTACTTACTAGCTTTGTATCAATTGGTAAGTTATAATGAGTCGTGTATCTGTATTTCAATTCTTCATATATCATAAATTGCACAGCACCATGTGATACACCAACAATCCCAGGAACTATACCCTATTATTTTAAAAAAGGGTTAGTTATAAATTTAATGAACATTAACGTTTATAAACCTTTGATAAAACAAGTATATACCTTGTACAAGCCTCTAATGCCTTCAGTCCTATAAATTTTCCTAAGTGCGTCAGTTGTGCCACTATATACTTTTGTTTCTGCTAGCTGTACCGTTCCTGAATATTGCAGGCACAGTCGTGTCTTTACTACCCAAATTGGATTAACCATAAATAAAGTTAGAATTCCTGCATTTGCAGCAGCTACCATATGCACAGTAGGTCCCAATGGCTTTTTTGAATTTCCACCTTGCAACCATGTTTTTATGCTGTTGTAACTATATTGTAAAATGCAACAGTTTTAATTTATAAAGAGTATTTTAAAATTAACATATTATCATCTTCGTGGCATAGATTACAAAGTGGGCTTACAATAGAAAGTAAAGACCCCATGAGCTTCCTGATCCAAGAATATTTGGCACCACTCCTCTATAAAGACCACGAAAGCCTTCTGATCTTAGAATTTCCTTAATAGCACTTTTCAATCCATCGTATCGTGGAATTGTTTTCGTTTGACCATCGTTTACTGAAAAAGTAAATACAACATAAATTTACACATTTCTTAAAATACTATTAAACTTAATAAGACTAGATTGCTTAATATTTCCATAATCAATACAGATTAAAATAGAAGAATACGATTTCAAGAAATAGATCAATTGAAGTAACTTGATTTATATTAAAATCATCGAAAATGCACATGGAATTAAAAAGATTTAAAACGATGTGCATGTATAACGTGGTGTAAAATGCGATGAACTCGGGGAAGACAAGAAAAACGAATATAAGCCATTAGCGATAACCTCTCATCTAAGTTCGTCTATGGAACAACGCTGTAATACAGTTTGATATAGCTTATCTACTTAATGAAGAAAAGATGTCTAGAAATAATTAACAATAGCATTTTTTACGTGCATTCGAGAAAGAGGCAAATAACCAAAGCGTATTTATATACGCGCAGTTATTAATAAAATTACCGCAAGTTTCGAAATTCGAAAAGATAACATTACAAGAAGGTTTGCAGCTTTCTTGAAAATGTATTACGGAATCTTCTAGTGACGCAAAAGTTCATCGAGCTTGCGAAAGAATACATCCATTAAAATTAGAGTAGAAAATATTTGTCAAAGTCCTGTGACTTTCTATTTTAAAAATCGTATAAAATGAATGAAGTCGTAAACACGTCGAAGTAGGAATCTTCGAAGATTCCTAGTCGCCTTGGCATTGCCGAAGATTAGAATTCCATGACCTCGGCAAAGAACGGTCAGCGTCAGCGTCAGCGTCAGCAGCAGCAGCAGCAGCAGCTACAAAGCTCGCTAACTCGTGATTGCTTAAAATAGTAATCGTGGTTCGCATAACACGTGTGTGTAAACGGAGCATATTTTCGAGCATTGCGATTTCTTAAAAATATAGGCATTGCAAATTCGCGCACAGTGTATCATCTGTTATTAGCATCGGGCGTCACGTGTCCCAAACACATCGTACAGCGGAGAACACCCGAGCACAGAACTTTACATAATGAATGAATTTTTTGCCAGGAATCTTGTTTCGCGCGATCCACGAGCCGTCGAGGGTAAAGGGAACGATTGACAAATGCTCGTGGAACCTTCGGACAGGGATGTCAATGGGAAGAACAAAAAAAACGTGGAGATTCGATCCGGAATCTCCGAGATTTGCACAGGTAGAGCCCACGTGTTTTGACTGTGTGAAACTCCGCCATTTGCCAAGCGTTCTTCTTCCCTCGTTGATGTTTCTCGATGTGGGGCCGACTTACCAGCGAATCTGAGTTTGATGAGGTCCAGGGGATGGAGCAGCAGGGTCGAGACAACACCACCGGATATACCCGCGACGAAATGCTCGTACTTGAAGTGACTCAAAACTGGATAGACACGGGGTGTTCCCACCGGTGTGCCGCTATTCTTAATCGTAGTCATTTTTTTAGCGGCCAATTGTTCCTCGTTTGTCACCGATCCACTAGTTGAATATTCACGCGCATACCTATTGGAATTACTGAATTTTTCTTCCACTCTTCGGCATATCTCTTGGTCCACCGGAGACACCGTGCACGAGATGACGAAAACTTTACTACCCGAACTTCCCTGCACACTGACCTTTACTATTTCCACTCTGTCTCTCGTTCCACGCTCTTCTTCTCTTCCTCTTTGAACCCCCACTGTTTCTCTCTCTCTTTCTCTGTTTACCCCCTCTTTTGATCAATCCCTCTCTCTCTCTCTCTCTTTCTGGTTTCTAAAAGATTACGCAATCCATCGAAACATCGCGTATGCCAATCTTCGCCACACGCTTAAAATTATAAATGTTAACTTATGCCTCGAGAGATGATATGCACTGCGCCTTTTTCTACGCATAATACACTTTGCATTTTGCATTTCTCTACGTCATTGATGGAACCCAATTTCTGATTGGCCGCTTTCCCGAAACTCTATAGTGCTGCACTTTTGGCGGGAACTCCGAATACGCTTTGATCTTCCGATCTTCTTGTTAAGATGCGCTTGTTATTGCGATAATGTTACTTGCTACTAACGATGCGTGATGCAAATTTTGTAGAAATTAGCGTACGGGAGAAATTTGAGTATGCCAAGGCAATACGGGAAAATAATGTAGGAAAAAATATGCTTTGCTAGAGGAATATAAGTGTCTGCTTAACTTTTGTAGGATGCATTATTTTGCAAAGTTCTTTCCGCAAACAATACTTCGATATATTGCATTTTAGAAAAGTATTTTGAAACGATAAGAAAATGCAAATCTGAAATATTGCACTCGAAATTCATTATAATTTGTTCTCAGTTTATTGTCATTATGTAATAGATAAAAATGCCTATATACTTCAATTACATTTAATTACGAAAGTACAGCACAAATAAGTCAATATCAAAAATAAAGTTCTGAGAAATTTTAATAAAAGTAAGTATGTTTAAGTGGTCTGATATTAAAAAATAAATTGTTAATTATCGATTCTTCTGAACTAAGTTTGCTTTCGAGATTTATGAGCGTAAAATGGGTGCAGATGGTTTGATAAAGAATTTCTTATCCGTCGTCACGGTACAAAATATCTTGGTTTCCAATACCCAGAAACTTTTATCAATTCGTAACTGACAGTTCATAGATTAAAGCTTATAGTGAGCTCAGTACAAGCAAAGCTGTTCTTCTGGTGTGCGAAACGATCAAGCGAGTAATAAGAACATTATTTAGTAAAAACATTTTCCTAAATTTTATCATTGATCTTACATAGCTTGCTTCATTTTTATCTTAATTCGATTTTTTTTTTTTTTGTAATCTTTTGTATTGTTTTTTTCTTTGAAATTATGATGTACAAAAATTAAAATTAATTAAAAGGTATATTCTATTTTATATTACTAGAAGTGCAATGCATTGTAATAGTGTGAAAGCTATTACCGGGCGAGTGTAAAACTAAGAAAAGAAGACAGACAAAATTTGGATAACCGAGTCTCAGGAGGAAATAGTGAAGCACAAATTGACATTTTCAAACCTATTAGCATAAATAAAAATAATGGTAAGAATTTTATAAAAATAATTTACGAATTTTATATTTGTGCAATACTCTTCGTCCTTATCGTATTTCACCTTTAAAGTCTGATTCACGTTTACCGATTTCGTTTGAACTTGCTAATACTTAAACAGGATACACACTAATATTGTCAGAAAGTTTTTTTTTTTCCTTTTTATTTCGTGTCTCAGATAAGAGCTTTCTCAATGATTCAGAAAAGTTTGCAAAGTAAATAATCCCATATGCTCACAGACTCGTCTTATCAAACTTCCTAAGGATTTAAACTTGAAAAATTAGTTAAATATACAATATAAAACAAATAAAATGATACCCCTCCTTTTTGTATCTTATTGAGTAATATCTGAGAAAAGCTCGTTTATAAATAGAACGTAATCATAAAATCATAAGATAATTGAAAGATCAATTTCTTAAGAGAATTAGTTAAAACATTTTTTCTCCTATACATCATATCACTTTCTTAGACATTGAATTCTCTATGCAAGGTGCTAAATTGTCTTCTAACACATGCATACTTGTGAAATATGACTGTTAGCACTTTGTTATACGATACGTGATCTTTGTTTAGTTTAGTTTTATCACTGACAGTCTGCGTTTACTATTTCTGTGATCCTGCTTATAAAAATAGCTTTTAAAGCTATACAACTTTTAAAATTAATGTGGAAGAGTTTTAAGAAAAGATTTGTACAATGTACTCCAAAAGAATCTTCAGAATATTTTAATCTTCTGGTGAGCGAAAGTGCGATTTACGTAAAGTTCAAAAATTTTCGTATATTTATTAAATATCATATAAAATACAAAAGATTTACATAATTAAAGAGAGAGAGAGAGAGAGAGAGACTTTCCACACTATGATAAAAAGATATTACTGGATTATTCAGTATCATATTGTTAAGCGAATAAATCATAGATTTAACATTGCAATTTAATTTTGCAACTAACATTATCGTGCCACCATACTCATTTTGGCACACAACCAATAGACAAAGATAGATAAAGACGGCCAGTGCAACAAATTGTCGTGTAGAATTTTGCTCGAAGTATTTTTATTTCAATTTCATAGCATCTTCCATCATATTCTTATATTCGGTTTGATAAATAACTTTACTTCCGGTGGCTGGAGAAGAGGAAGGTGGTCGTCCAGCGTACTTAACGTCTTCAACTGGAATACCCAGAGCAGTAGCTATCCTATCTCTAACATAATAAAAGGCGCCTTGGTTCTTGTGCTCTTCCTGCATCCACATTATCTGTAAAAATAAAAAAAATTTCTTACGTTCATCGTGAATTTATCGCGATGCCGCAAAATGACATACCTCTGACTTTGGGTACTTAGCGATTTCCTGTGCAAGCTGATAATACGGAAATGGGCATATTTGCTCGACTCTGATAATCGCAATTTTATCCATTAATTTCTGCTCCTCCCTCAAAGTTACCAGCTCGTAATATACTTTTCCCGAACAAATCAATATCTTCTTTACACTGCTCCGTTCTGAAATATAGTCCGGCAGCAATGGCTTAAAACTAGTCCCAGGAGCGATTTCTTCAAAACTCGATCGAACATTTGGATGTCGAAGTAACGATTTTGGCGTCATGATTACCTGTAGAAATTTAAAAAGAAAAGCTGCAATCTTTATCAGTTGAATAATTCCAAGTATGAAGTTTTCATGATGTAAAACATTTTGATATAACTCATAGTCGAGTGTGCGTGTGATATATTTTTAAATAAAATTGATACAGTTAGGTAGAAAAATGATAGTAAATTTATCTCTCGTTGTTGTAATCTGATGCTTTACTTTAATTTTAAATAAATGTTATCGAAAATGTTCACGTGTAGAATACAACGCAAGCTAAAACTCGAATTAATTAGCGTTCGTTATATTTCTTATCTCACGGTAATTAATAAATATGAGAAGCATAAATGTTTATAAAATATATCTAACACGATAGATCTGTTACTTTGGAAAAGATCAATATCGCTGAAATTTTCACCAATTTATTTCAATGTGTTTGTTTCTAGCGTAACGCGAAATTTTGCAAATTTCTATCAGTCACTCCGAATAATGGGACGATTTTCGTTATCGTTCCTCATTCTACTTTAAAAGAAAAGAAAGTTGGTTAGATATTGCACGTTTATGACGATTATTTTAACCGTGGCCGATCTAGCACCAGCAAAGACTGAAATTATAACATCGGCCGATCCAGCCAGGGAAGGTACACGATCGCTTCCTTTACGGTTCCATATTTTTTGGTAAAACTGGCATAATCAGCAATCTCAGTGCTAATCAAGGGAATTGTGCTCTGACCTTTCAAGTTCTTACTAAAAAGTACAAGTTTTTCTCGTGATCAGAATAACGTCTCTCGAGGATTGTATCAAGCAAATTACTTTGGTTTACAGTTAGAACACCGACTTTCTCAGTATCTTATAAAATTCTACGGTTGCGTGATTCCACCAACCAAGGGCTTTCGGAAGGGCATCAGTATTTGCCGTCGAAGCACATGGAGAAGATTCGCCGGGGTAGTCACGTTGCAGATGATCCAATTGATCTCAAAAAGCTGCCTCGTCATATTAGTATCGTCCTTGAAAATGTCAGGACCAGATCCTATCAGGTGAGTGTAATCATCGTCGGACGACTGGAGATACCTCTCTAATCTCGCGGAAGAATGTTCTGGTCCCTGTCCTTCCATTCCATGTGGAAGATAAAGAACCAAGCCGACTTGTCTTCCCCATTTTGTCTCGCCAGAGCAAAGTAAAGAGTCTGTGATAACCTAACGTCGAGGCAATAAAAACTACGATGGCTTTATCGTCATAAGAGTTTTGTATCTTGTAGGAAATACTGTAAGCGCATCTTTCAATTACCTGACAAGTATTGGCGAAATCTCCGAACTGGCCTTCCCAAATGGTCAACGTGTTATGATCATAACTGGAGTATCCCAACTCGAAACCTATTTCGATAAATTTGCCGGTCTGTTAATTTGATCCGCCATGTCTCTTCTTTGACTGCTTACCGCAAACGCCGTATTCTGATAAAGATGAATTCGAGACGGTGTAAAGAGCTTGATTAGGGAAAACATCATGGAGAATATTCTTCCAAGTTCGGTCGACATTCTGATCGTGTATAATGTGCATTCTATGCGAAAAGGTCCCGCGTTCGACATCCTCTCCGGATAATCGTACATGATGTCCTTCTTTCAAAAGACTCAAGTACGCCAGGGATTCGCCCATAGCCCAATCGATTTCCTTGTTCTTCATTAGAGATTCTCTCTTGTTCAGTGTTCTATGAACCTACGAGAAGATCGTGAAAATTTGATCTACAATGACACAGATTAGTCTGTCTTTCTATATCGATGATGGCTGATGATTCCTTTCCGCAAGGTATATCGTTTTACTTGAATTTCTCGTCAATTCCGACGAATCGAAAGAAATGCAAATTACTGATAAGTAAGAATTACCCTCTATATAACACACGGCGATAATTAAGAATCTAATACAAACAAGGGCTTATCTACGAATTTTCATATACGTCAACATTATACTTGTGGATGTGCTTCGATGCCCTTAGGCGACATGCTTATTGCCTCGCACATCACTTGAACATCGTTCAGGTCCAACCCAGTTGGTGGAATCTTATTGTTAGGGCTTTGATTAGAAAAGAAATCCGTCCAGGGAATATCGATCCAATCGCTGATCTGCATAGAATTGATAGTCTGAGACTTTTGGAATTCTGTTTCGCAATAATTCAAGTACTTGTCCGTCTCCTAGAATAAAAGAAGAACTGAGCCATGTCGTAAGAGAGAGAGAGAGAGAGAGAGGGAATCAGGATTTACTTCTTTAACAAAGGCTTCCGTAATCAAGCCCTCTTTGAGCAATTTTTCCGTGTATATAGCGAGAACATTGGGATGGGCCTTAATTCGCTTGTACATCAATGGTTGGGTCAGCATGGGTTCGTCCATTTCGTTGTGTCCATTTCTTCTGTATCCGACGATATCGAGCACGACGTCATTATGGTACTCGGCTCTAATTTCAACGGAGAGGCTTCGATCAACTTGGTGTGAAAATTATGGAAATGGCCGACAGTCAGTTCTTATCAGCATTCAGCTGTTACATTCACACTGACATACCTGTACTCGGCAGCCACTTGACTACAGTAAACTACTAAATCCGGATCGTCCGCGTGCATATGAAATATTGGGGCATTCACCACACGCGCTACGTCCGTGCAATGTGCACTCGATCGGGAGTATCTCGGATCAGTGGTAAATCCGATCTGGAATTGTATACGGCCCTTCTGGTAGACTGCATTGGGGAAAAGTGACAAATCAAAGATACCTGGTTATTAATGACGATGTGGATCACACCACCGGTCGTATATTCAGGTAAATTAGTCAAGTGCATGGTCTCGTAAACGATTCCCTGACCAGCGAAGGCAGCATCACCGTGTACCAGAATCGGCAAAGACTTTACCCCATCTGCGAAGCGAGACTCCGTGTTGGAACTTGCTCGATGATAACTCGATGGCGAATTATCAGAAATAGCTTACGTTTACTATCGTTCTTCGCCACTTGCTCCGCTCGAACCCGACCAATTATGCAGGGATTAACAGCTTCCAAATGCGAGGGATTAGCCATTATCGCTAACGATATTGTCTTTTTACTCCTGCAACGTTCAACGATCGTCAAACTGACTTTTACCGCGGAAAAGTTTCTTTGAAGTTCTTTTTGGAAAAAAGAAGAGACCTTTCCAATAATTTCTGTGTAAATGTGCCAAGATGATATTTCACATCACCGGAGCCAAAGCCCTCCATTGGTATTGGATTAAATTGGACGAACAATTGATGCATTGGCTTGGAACATACGTTTACTAAAGTACTTAAACGACCTCGATGGGCCATTCCTATAACTACACTCTCAACTCCTAAACACAATTGATCGTCTCATTAAAAAGTATCTTCGAGTAGTAGCTTTTATATAACTTGGTTGACGGTCTTGACGTGCTTTGCATTTTACCTTTCTCGGCAGAGGTTTCCATAACTTGAACTGTAGACGGTACAAATGCCTCGCACCCTTCCAAACCAAATCGTTTCTCGGAACCATATTTTTTTGCTAAGAAGCTTTCGAAAGTCGAGGCTTTCATTATGTCTTTCCAAGTAGCTTTTCTGTGGTTCTCCTTCAATTCCCAAGCTCCTGGGACTTCAAATTTTTCTCTCAGCCATTCTAACTAGATGTAGTTAAACATAAGAACCTCGGATAATCGATGTGTATTTATCAACTTGGCTAATTTAATTAATTATCAAAATAAGGCGACGCTGTGCATAGACGCCTGAATTTTAACGAATCAGTAAATGAAATTGCTACATTGATCTTTTGTAGAAATCTGTATCTTAAACTCTTACCACATTCAGATCGTGGATATAAGTGTATTCGAGTCCCAGATGGCCACAATAGATTTTATTCAGTCGTATAATAATTTCTCGAAGAGGCAGACGGGCTTTATCACCACCAATTCGCGTAAATGATGCAAGAGGAAATTCTTTATCCATGTCAGCTTCCGTTAGACCCTTTAGACGTCCTCTAACAACGATTTCTGGTGGTAATTTCGCTGTTCCTTGAAGTTTTGCTGATTCCGGATTTTGAATACCCAGAGGATCGATGTCCGCAATTAAATGACCGCGTGTCTTAAGTGAAATTTATTAAAAGCGTTTACTATGCTTCTTTTTTATTTTAACGAAATACATAAAACAACGAGGAATCGAACATAAAAATTAAACGTACTTGATAAGCTCGAATCGTGTTATTCACGTCTAAAAGCAATTTCATGTAATGATCTTCTAATTCGCCACCAGACATGTTTCTCTTGCTTTCGTTGGAAATTAAAGGCACTAAACAAATAAAAGTATTTTTTCATTATATACTTTAGATTAAAATTACTTTTTTTGCAACTAATAATTTTTGGTATTTATTGCTTGTATCATTGTTAACTGTATTTATAAGAGAACATGATGTCCAGGTTTTTGATTGCCTAGAACTCGTATGATAAGATTCATATGAAATTCAAAATCATCACGTGCTAATAATGTCGATGCTAGATCAATAAAGAAATAGTTTTATACACTTTGGTTTATATAATTAAATAAGATATAATTGACTGAATTGACATTTTTTATTTCTTATATTTATATTTTTAAATTTGGAATTAATTGCATGCAATGATTAAATTACCATGTCGCTCTTGTGGCTTTAAGTTTGCTGGTATTTCAGGGGCAGCAGGCAAAATTTGTTTTGACGATGATTTACTATCCTTTTGACTTCCCAATTGAATCATTTTAAAATACGAATTCCAGGTTTCACTGACCGAATTTGGATCTTTCGCCCATAATCTGTACATTTCTTCCAAATAGTTGGCATTGGTGCCATTAAGAATACTCTCCTGCTCCTTTTTCTTTTTGCCATTATTATCGTGCTTGGATCTCGTGAGTTTTTCGATCAAAAAAGCCCGCTGCACGCGTTTAAAAGCATTCTTCGAATTCCTATAAATACCTTCGTGACATAAACTTTTAATGAAAGTGCAAATCGAGAAACTACGGTTGCGAAAACATTTTTCCATTTTCAACATTACATAACTAATAATGAAAATAATTTAAATAGTTTCAATCATGAAGAATTTTCCATTTGTTGTGAAATGACACAATTTATTTAACACGACTTTTTTATTTTTCATCCAAACTTAATTAACTTAAATCCATTTTCATTTTATACCAAAGATCAATTTTTTGCGTCACTTTCTAAGACTAATATAAATAATTAGATAAAAATAAAATAGTTATTATATTCCGATATATCCTTTTAAAATGATACTTATAAAAAAATCCCTTTCTCAAATGTATTTTTCTCCATTAAAAAAAAAAGAAGAAAAAACAAGAGAGAAATGGAGCATTTCAATGAAACCTTAAATAACCTACCATGAAATACTTGTCAATGTGTATTTCAATATTACCAACAAAAAGCTTTAAAGTTTTTTCAGCGACAAAAAACAAATCTTTGATCTAACCTTTCGGTATTCTTACGAGACTACTTTATCAGTTTGCTTATTTGCTAAGTGAAAGCAAGTTTTTACAAGGAATACAATTCTTGTAATTTCTATTTCTTTCAAAGATCATTCAGTTCTAATTTAATATAATAAGTTTATTCTCTCAGGTAGCACTGAATTATTTTCTTTCTTTTAATTTCTTTTCTTAGGGTAGCACAACTTCTGTACAACCAGAGCACAGGGTCATTAAAATAAACACTGATAATGATTCATCACAGGAGAGTTTTCCAACAAATCGCATTATTTCGAGTAAAGTAAGTACTCTTTACTCTCTCGTTAATTTGTTATTTTCATCTAATTGCGTAATTGAAAGTAATTCCTCGTTTATATAAATAAATATAAATGTAATTGCATTCCTATATAATAATGTTCCTTGTGATTTAATGAGTACACCTTTTACAGTATACTGTATGGAACTTTTTACCGAAAAATTTATTCGAACAATTTAGGAGAATAGCAAATTTTTACTTTCTTATTTCTGCGCTGGTAGCATCAGCAATAAAGTCACCCATATCACCTTTAACTAGTTCATTGCCATTATTATTCGTCATACTGGTGACGGCTTTTAAGCAAGGCTACGAAGATTACTTAAGGCATAAAATTGATCGAAGGGTCAATAAAAGATTAGTTACCATTATTCGGAACAAGTGCATGCAGGTAAATTCTATTCGCACAGCGTATATAAACTAATTTAATAATATAATTAGTTAAGATTAATAGAGAAACTAAGAGGATAAGGGAAGTGGGAGGTTTGTTGATAACAAATAAAATAAGAGTTTGAAAATTATATTTCTTTATTTATAGGATGTGTATTGCCAAGAAATTGTAGTGGGCGATTTAGTCAAAGTCAGTAGAAACGAAGATATTCCATGCGATCTGGTTTTGCTGTACAGCAAAGAAAGCAATGGATGTTGCTATGTTACTACTTCTAATCTGGATGGTGAAACCAACTTGAAAGTAATAGCAATTAATTCTAGTCTTATCGTATATCAATAAGTGATACGTTTGATCAATGATATTGAACTATCTTATTTCTGTAGAATCGATATTTGTTAAAGTTTAACTTCTAATTCAATGTTTTATAGACACTACAAGTACCGAAAGTAGTTACAAGCATGAACATATCGGAAATAGTTTCAATGAGAGCCACGATAACTTGTCAAAGTCCTTTAGCAAATTTGTACACTTTTCATGGAAAACTTGAAATAGAAAATGAGTGCGAAACTAGCAGCGGATATCTAAACATCGATAACGTCTTGTTACGTGGCGCAAGATTAAGAGATACCGAGTTTATAATCGGCTGTGCAGTTTTCACTGGCCAGGACACGAAGCTTTCGTTAAATTCCAAACTAACAACCAACAAATTTTCTACCGCTGAAAAGTAAATATTCGCTTGCAAACATTTAATAGCTTTTCTGTGGATTCGACAAGTTTAATATCCTTCGATTTCTTTAGATCCATAAACAAGTATCTTCTCATTTTCATTATGCTGCTGTTGGTGGAAGTTTGCATCTCCACCATATTAAAAGTAATGATTGAAGCGAAAGAATCGTGGAATGTATATTTAGGGCCGTCTAATGACTCAGACGCGTCTGGTTTATTAAATGACATACTAAGTTTCACTATACTCTACAATTACATAGTCCCCATATCGTTGTATGTCTCAGTTGGTAAGATATAATATACATATTCTTCCCTCCAGTTAACTTTGAATAGATACTCGAACAGCAAGTCTTTGTTTTACTTGCAGTACTTTCTAATTCTTTGCTCTAATCGCATTATTCAATTATCGGTCAGTGCATTATGCAAGACTGAATAATAGACGTAAAATTGATTCAATATGCTTTTAACGTTAACTTCTGTACAGATGAAATTCATAGTTGCGTAACTCGAGGTTGTGATCTTGAATACGTGATCCCCTCTTTCATTAAAGAATTAATATTCAATTGTTAAAATGAGTAACGTTTCAAGACGATGTCCTTATAATCTCGTATAATTCTTGGCAATTCAATAGAGTTACAAAAATTCCTCGGTTCTTTCTTCTTCATCTGGGATTTGGACATGTATGATAAATCCAGCGATCAAAGCGCAGTTAGCAATACGTCAGACTTAAATGAGGAACTCGGACAAGTCGAATACTTATTTACGGATAAAACTGGCACTTTAACGGAAAATCTTATGGTATTTAGGCGTTGTTCGATTAACGGAATTACTTACATGGAAAAAGATTGCGACGGAAATCTTTATCAGCTACCTCCTAGCGGAAACGAGAATGAAGCGGTGAAATTAGCTACGTGGCAGGTAATTGAGATAGTTTTTTTTTAATTTTTTTTTTAAGATCGAAAACGCTATCTTATTGCTATTACGCTTTGCCTTTAATTTTCAGTCTGAAATCTGGCATTTTATGATAAGTCTTTCTCTCTGCCATGTGGTCCAAATTGCTCCTCCAAGTCAAAAAGCTAACATTATGGCGAGACGCTCTGAATATAGAGAAAGCTTCAGATTAAAAAAAATTACGAAAGTCAATAGTTCCTTGATGATGCATCCAGACTTGCCGGAATATCAGGTGCGAAAGCGAATTTAATCTATCATTCTCGAATCGCCTGTTTATTTTACATTCATTTACATTTATACGCATATGATATCTTGTTTTAAAAAGAAACCTTACCGTCAGATAAAAGTTTAATAAACTCTATTATAGGCAGCATCAGCCGATGAAAAGGCCTTGGTAGAAGCCAGTGCAAGATGTGGAATTATCTTTCAAAAAGGAAATAGCGATGAAATAGAAATTAAGATTAAAGATAGCACTCTCATTTTTGAAAGACTTGAAATACTTGAATTCAGTTCGGGTGAGCGTAATTTACTAATAATTAAAGTTTCGCTGAGGAGAATCGTGTATATGTCTACTTTAATAATAAATATTTTAATTAGAGAGGAAGAGAATGTCTGTCATAGTAAAAGATACTGCAGATGATTTATGGCTATATTGTAAAGGTGCTGATACAGCGGTTTTCCCATTAATTGACGAAGGAAAAATAGAAGAAGCTATTAATCACGTAGAAGATTTCTCCATGGTAAGTCACTTTTTAAAAATTGTTAATATAAAAATAAAAAACATTATAGCCGTTTATAAACATTCGCGTGAAAGCTCTCGCATATTATTTGCACTGAACAATTTTTTTTAGAGAGGCTTACGGACACTTGTGGTTGGCTATAAAAAAATGAAACAAATGGAGTTTGACAATTTGATGCAGAACGTGGAAGAAGCAAGGCAAGTGATAGGAGCGGATAGAGCCACGTACGTAGAGCGCGCTTATAACGAAATGGAAAGTGGTCTCACTTTACTCGGTGTTACTGCAGTTGAAGATCGCCTTCAGGAAGGCGTGCAAGAAACTTTGGAATCTTTGCGGGCAGCCGGTATCAAGGTTCTTGTGAAATTTTCAAAAGTTGAAAGTAATATGGAAAAACTTTCATGGAAAATTTCAACGTAAGTCATTTTATTCGGTTATGTTAAAGGTATGGGTTCTTACTGGAGATAAAGCGGAGACAGCGGAAAACATAGCATTTTTGTGCGGACACTTTAAATCAGGTACCGAAATCCTCAGGCTGATGGATCAAAATGGTTCGCAAGCATGTTTTTTGGCACTTACCACTTACGAGTAAGGACGCGATTTCTTAAACAGTATTACAATAAATTATAACAAAATAGAAAAATAATTTTAATTTTATATATTAAAGGAGAAAGATAAAGTTAGAACCTTTCAAGCAATATGGATTAATCATTGATGGGATTAGTATTGAAGTTGCATTAAAAAATTGTCCGGAATTATTTAAATTTGTTGGAATGTCATGTGAATCGGTGGTCTGTTGCAGGCTGACACCATTGCAAAAAAGTGAGGTAATAGATAAATGTATGACTAAAGATGTATAAAATAAAGCATATAGTTTAACTACTGGTTATTTAATTCGAGTGATCGATTATTTATAACTCAATTAAACTGATATACGAAAAAGATAAATAGAGTATAAAAAGAATTCTATCGTTAAATAAAGAAATTCTTTACCGTTTTATTTGTAGATAGTACACTTGATTAAATCAGGGCGTGGTAGACCAATAACGGCAGCGATTGGAGACGGAGGAAATGATGTATCAATGATACAGGAATCGCATGTTGGAATAGGAGTTATGGGAAAGGAAGGTCGCCAAGCAACAATGTGTGCAGATTTTGCAATTGCAAAATTTATGTTTCTTAGAAAAGCTCTGCTTGTGCATGGCCATTGGTATTATGTTCGTATTAGTACTTTAACGCAGTATTTTTTTTATAAAAATTTATTATTTATTACTCCTCAAGTATTATTTGGTATGCATAATGGATTTTCTACACAGGTAAAAATCTCACACAATCGAAAACGATGAAAAGCTTTCATTAAAACTAATTTAGACTCATACCTTTTATTACTGAATTACAGGAACTTTATGATGGAATGTTTTTGATGTGTTTTAATGTATTTTTTACATCATTACCAATAATGGTGTTCGGTTTATTAGAACAAGATCACACAGCTTTTAAGCTTTTGCGCAATCCGCATTTATACAAATTGTATAAAAAGAATTATTTATTATCCGCTTTAGAATTTGCCAAGTGGTTTTTAATAGGTATATTAATATTTTATAATTATAACTATATGTATATATATTATATTTTTATTACGTACATTTAAGCAATTGCATATAATTTTACACTTTTAGGATTTTGGCAAACTTGTATGATTTATTCTATGTCATATTATTATATACATATAAATCCCATACAGTTATCCGATAATACCCCTATAGAGCACTGGAGCTTCAGTACAACCATTTTTCACATAGTTACTTTAGTTGCAAATATTCAGGTATTTATATAAAAAATAAAAATAATAAAATAAAAAAGAGTTTTTGCGCATTTATGTATTTATTATAATTAAAAATATTTTCAGATTTTATTACACAGTTCATATTGGACGTTACCGTTTTTTCTTAGCATAATATTCTCAGAACTAATATTCTTTGCATTTGCGTATTGTTATTCATTTATAAAAATGTAAGTATACGCTGTTATATAAAGGCTTATACTAAATTAACATAGGTTCATCTTTTTTCAGACAATATGATGGCGATATGTATTGGGTTTTTCAGAAATTATTATTATCGCCTACATTTTGGCTGTTAACTGCGGTTATAGCAGTAGTATGTCTTTTACCTGACTTTTTAGTAGTTATTTATAACGCATATAGGCCCGCGCGAATACTTAGGAAAAATGAAGAATCACCAGTAGATCCAAATAATTTTGATTTTAGTAGTTCAGTAATAGAAACAAGTGGACAGTCATTACCACAGGTAAATTATGTCTTATATAGCTTAATTTTTTTTATAGTTCAATAAAACTTTTTTTTTTTATAAAAAAATCACGTTATTATAAATGCAATCTATTATTTAAATTTAACTTTAATTGTTATAAATTCTCAATCAAAAACTTTTTTAGATTCATCGTTATAGTAATTTTATTCCATGGAGAGGTAGTTTTTCTTTTCATAAGACTGAATAAACCTATTTCATCATATTCATCTATACCCTCACTTTTTCTTGCGTGAGTATTTTACAAATTTACTTAATGAACATTATTATTATTTTTTTCTTCATATGATGAAACTTGTGAATATTAGCGTATAACTTGGTTTGCTAATATTCAGCTCTTTATCATCTATAGCGACACATAATTGTCAAAGTCTCCAGTATAAAACTTACTACTGATAAACTGCGATAAACCTGTTGCAAGTAAATTTGATAATCAGAAATAATTTATTAATTATGATAAAATATCTCACTTTAAATTGCTACAAAAAAGTACATGAGATAAATAGACAAAATAATTTGTTGTTTCTATAAGTTTTAATTGTTCATTTTCTACAATTTTTAATTTATTTAGTATATATTTTTATTATAGACATGCATATCTAAGCTGTGTGAGGAATTTCGCACATTGCAAAAATTTGGCTACTATGTGGCGCCACAAATGAAAGAGTAAACGCTCAACCAGAGCACGATTCCACCTCTATCATATTTCATGATATTTTTACTTAACTAAAAATTTAAATTGATAATTTCTATCAGAAATAAGAAGTTATTTAGTTATGTCCAGTAGCAGATGCCACGATTATCTGAAAATGTAACATAATATTATCTGTTCAGTAACGTTTCACCACCGCATTCTGTACAGCACACGTATTCATTATTTATTTAAAAATAACAGAAACATTACATAATACATTGTATGTAATGTAAGTTAAATTTATTGATTCGCTTTATTAATTCTTGATATTATAAAATTTCCTTGTAATACGTTGTAATAAAAAAGAGGAAAAAATTTATTATAAAGTACTTGCTTTTTAAAAAGATATTAGTGTAGAGTTAAATTAAATATTTTCAGGCATATTATATAAAAAAATGAAAATTACATCACGCTACTTTAAACGTCTCATAGTAGTAGCTTTAATTGTTGCATTATTCTTTTGCATTGTACAATTGCTTAGATCTGAACTATGTTTTAACGATGACATTTCAAACTTTGATAAGCTGTAAGTAAGCATATGAACTTCTAGTTTTAGCGAAGGAAAATTAAATAATTAATGTTTCATTTTTAGCATTCAAATATCTCAATTAATTAAAAATTCTGAACAACGTATAAATTTCTTAGGGTATGTATTATATAAAAGGAATATCTTTTTAAAATATTGTGAAATGTAACATATATTTTTCAGAGATGGAGAAGCAGCATGCAAATTACCAAAATTAGAAGTTTCCAATCCTGAAATTATGAAATTTTTACATGATGTTCCACCATTAACGTGTACACCTGAAGATTGGGTTATCGTTGAAGGCTCAAAACTAACTATTACGGATAAAGCAAAAAATAAATATGGACCAATATCGTGCACATTTAGTGGTATGTATAGAAGACTCATTTGTCATTAAATTATGTGTGAAAAGAATTTGAAATTAGAATTAAAATTAATAATTAAAAGATATTTTAAAATTATTGTTGTATGCATTTAATTTTAGAAATAGCCAGAATTGATGATTATAGTATCACCTCATTAAATGATGTACAGTCTAGTGATTATTATATTTTAAAAGAAAGTGATTTTGTAGAAGTCAAATGTACGTCACAAAATGGAAATATGTCAGTATTGTTATAATGAATTATAAATATTAGCAAGCAGTTTTTTCATATTAATTTATCATTATAATATAATTTTTTCAGATGGAAGAGTGTCTTAGTTGGTGTTAAAGATGAGCCCTTAAGAAAAATGGAAAATGGTTGGGCAAATGTACCTAATGATTCTTTGAAATTAAATGTACTAATGTTTGGTTTTGATTCCTTATCTCACAATACGTTTATACGTAAATTGCCAAAAACTTATGCTTACTTAAAAGAGAAACTGCAAACGCTTGTTCTAGAGGGTTATAACATAGTAGGTGATGGTACGCCACAAGCTTTAATCCCAATTCTAACAGGAAAAATAGAACTTGAATTGCCAGAAACTCGAAAAAGAATGGGACACAAAGCAAGCTTTGTTAATGTGTATCCAATGATATGGAATAAGTATAAAAAAAAGGGATATATAACAGGGTTTATGGAAGATGTTCATCATATAGGAACTTTTACTTATCGTTTAAAAGGCTTTAAAGAACAACCTACTGACCATTATATGAGAACATATTATTTAGCTGCTTCTTCTTATTTTAGATATTCTAAGAAATTTTGTATGGGTGGAACTCCTAGACATATGGTGAGCACATATTAATTTTAATTATTCTAACTATAATAATGTTATATGAGTGTCTTGATTTATACAATGATTTTTAGGTAATGTTAAATTATATTAAAGATATTTTTAATGTTTACAAAAACCAGCCTAAATTTTTATTCGGATTTCACGGAGAATTATCTCATGACTCATATAATGATATTGGAGTAGTGGATACTGACTTGTTTAATTGGTTACAAGATTTATATAAAAATAATCATTTAAATAATACAGTATTAATTTTGATGAGTGATCATGGGCACAGATTTGCGGAAATTCGTAATACATTGCAAGGGAAACAAGAAGAAAGATTACCATTTTTTTCATTTACTTTTCCTACATGGTTTAAAAAGGTTCATCCCGAGGCTTACGCAAATATTGTATTCAATACTCAACATTTAACTACACCATTTGATGTTCATAAGACTTTAGAAAGTATTCTTAGTTTTACCCCTCCTAAAGATGGTAATATAAATGAACGTGCTATAAGCTTATTTGATAAGGTAAATTTTAGTAAATATATTAATTTTACAAATATCTTTATTCTTACTTATTTATTTAGAACATTTAAAATAGATTCCTTTAGAAAGAACATGTTCTGATGCATTTATTGAACCTCATTGGTGTGCTTGCCTAAGCTGGGAAGAAGTAAGTACAAAAGATCCTAATGTTATAGCTGCTGCAAAGTATTTTGTGCAATTCGTAAATAATTATACTGAAGATCAGCGAGATATATGTGAAACACTGCAATTAAATGAAATACTGTGGTCTGCCAAATTAATACCTACCAAAGGTGAACATATTCATTTAAAAAAATTTAAGAAACATATAATAATTAATAAATAAGTTTCATGTTTCATAGGTCTATTACATTTTTATAAATCCGGAGATCAAGATGGATTTATAGGTGATTTTAGTGCAAAAACTAAATTGACAACAGAAGTGTATCAATTAAAAGTAAAATTAATACCTGGTGATAGCTTATTTGAAGCAAGCATTACTTATGATATGAATAAAAATGGTTTTAGTACTAAGGTAAACATTTAACAACGAAATAATTTCTTTTGTTCTCATTATATTACTATCTTATTTTTTTCTTGTATCAGATTTCAGATATTAGTAGAATTAATAAATATGGGCATCAAGCAAGATGTGTAGAAAATTCGCTATTTCATTTGCGAAAGTATTGTTACTGCAAAGAAGACTAATAGACTACTGTAATTAACAGTATTAGTAAAAGTGGCCATTATATACATAAGTATATACAATTTAATGTAAAAAAGAAAAACTACCTTCATTTATATAAATATATATAAGAAAAATATTTTTGAGAAATCGCCGTAATCGCTTATCCGATTTTCGCAATATGTTTAGAAATACTGAATAGATCTGTTAAAGAACTTCTCCACAATACATAATTTTAAAAGTGGACTACTATACATTAATATAATAATCAAATGCGTAAGTAATTAAGAGATAAAGTGAGGATATACAATTAAATGGTGTTATTTGAACATTCAATTTTTTGTGTGATATGCACACAAAAGCATGTGATAAATAGTAAATGTAAATAAGTTACGTTAAATGTACTTTTCTTATTAATGGTTTATTTTAAATAATCATCATTTATATTTGACCCTTTGAGTGCAGCGCACTTCGTAAGGAACCAACAAATATATACGAAGTAATAATAGCTTATTGGTCGTGGCGACTAATGTTGCATATCGTTATATTTATTGATATTAATATGAACTAATATGTGCATGTGCTATATATTTTTCTAAAAAAAAATACAAATATAATTAAATTTAAAAAAATTTTTTAATTTTAATCTAACAAATTTAACTAAATAATCTTTTAGCATAATAATATGGACATATACATATATAAATTATGTGTTAAATCAAAAATTTACACAACGCATATATACGTAAGACTTTCATATATATAATAGACAAGTGACGACGTGTGTGTGCGTGTGCGTGTGTGTGTGTGTGTGTATATAATATATATATATATATACATGCACTCAAAGGGTTAATGAAGTACAAATTAAATATTTTTCATCTTTATAAATTAGTCAGTTCACATACAAACACAAAATTGGGTCACAAGTCTAGTCTTTTAAATGATCATAAAGATATCCTCCAAATTCGTGTATTAATGTGGTAATTCTATTATTATTACCATCAATTAATAAAAATGCTATATTTTGTTTGTTATTTGTATCGTTAGGATAATAGGGAAGTCCTTTATTATTTCTTGCAATTACTTCCAAAATAATTGTGCCGATTATGAAATCATTTAAATCGTTGCATTTTTGCACTCTAAAATGAACACAACTGTATATTCTGCCAAATCCTGATAGACACTAATAAGTCACAAACTTTATAAGATCCTTATAAATAGTTTTTGTAACGTCTAAATATGGCTCTAATGTATCTTCATACTGACATAGTTGTCCTCCTAAAACCAACAATTGAAAAATTCGAAAAATAAATTCTTTCCGCTCTTCAGTAGAATACAGAAAGTATTCGTTACATTCTTTATCTAGAAGCATCTGAAATATTTTATAAAATAAACTAATTATCCAATTATTAAGCCAAATAGTTTACACATAGTTATTTTCCTTACTCCTTTTAAATTGTCCGAAACAATAAAACCATCAATATCCAAATCATATCTCTTACGAATTGTTCCAGATTTGTAAATTATATTATTCTCGGGGTTCTTTAACTTATCGAAAAAAGACATATTTAATACAGTACATGGTACTGGATTAAAATCAACATTTGTAGCTAGAAAGTCTAAACAATCAATTTTAATATTTATAAATAATAAAAATTATAGAAATATTAGAATTATAACGAAAATGAAATGAAAAAAAATAATTTCTTTACTCGAATACCTTGTTCTACCCAATGCATGTTATGTTTAATTAATAATTTCTTAGAAACGGCTTCATCTTTAAAGAAAGCCTAAATTATTTAAATCATTGATATAATTTCTGCTGATTATAATTACTTAAATTTAAAAAAGAAATTTATTTTTCTTCGTCTTACTTCTGCTATGTGATACTTATGATATGGATGAAAATTTTCATTAAATGAAAAATCTTGTATGATTATATTTCCTTTTATTCCCCTAAATATGTGATTAGTTAAAATATCGATTAGAACTCATTATAATAGAATAATTATTATTGTTACCATTTTTCCAGATACTCCTGCAATTTCTTATCGCCAAATTCTGCAAAATTTCTTGTTTTAAGAGGAATAAAGGTGTAACTTGGATATAACTCCATTTTTAATTAAATATATTTATTTTCCATGGTAACCATGCAATCATTTGAAACAACATGTAAGAAATGCTTTTGCGCATGGCAAACAAACGCGAAATTGAATTTAAAATGCTCAAATTCAGTTTTTAACCATGAATAAAAAATTAATTTTTTAATAGCGTCAAACTACCCTCAAAATTATACTGAGCTGATCGAGATGCAACTAGCGTCACTTTCAGAAATTAAAAGTTTCTTGTAGTATGATGTCGGTAACTTTATAATTTATGGTAAGGTAATATAAGCAGTCGATATTGTGAGAAGTGGCAATAAAAATATAACACAATTTGAAGGATATATCTTTGAATAAAAAAATCTTTATTAAAAGTTTCGTTGAAAGAGTAACACTCGTTGCTATTCCCACAAAAATGAAGTTTTCTTGAAATTGCTATCAGGGTTAGTATATGTATTCTTTGTAAGTGTATTCATTTTTAATCGTTCAGGTATTAAACCTAATATTAGTAGTCACACGGGTCATGATTTTATGGCGCTTCCTAGTCTCTTTAGAGATCAGGAAGTACAGCATAGAGGCAGAGAACCATCGGGCGAAGTAAGCCTTGCTGAAATACCATTCGGTGGTTTATAAAATGCCTAGGTGAGGAGTTTAGTGGGTCGAACCCACACTACTCTCAGCCAGTTATCCTTAGGGATGAGTGACAGAGAGTGTCTGTAGTCAGATTCACCTCACCTGTCAAAAAAAAAAAAACAAAACGGGGTACCCCTCGGATTTTTTTCAAAAAATTTTCGACTTTCAAAGTGTCGCCATTTCCACAAAAGTGAATATTTTTAGATGGGACCTTCTGGGCTGCATTCTAACTATCGAATCCCATATAGGAATATGATGTCCTAAAGACTGCCAAAGGATGTCCGAAAAGTCTTTAGGATCATCCAAAACTGATCCAAATGACAGCCTAAAGACGTCTTGACGACGTCCTATGTCCGCGAAAAAGACCGCCATAAGATGTCCTGGCGATCTAGTAATAAGACATCCCGAAGACGTCCTAAAAATCTAGTTTTAAGACATTGTGGGATGTTTAGTGAATTTAGGGTTTTACATTTTGGGTTAATATTTCGGGAATAAAATTTAGGTTATAAAAGAATAATCGATATATATATATATATAATAAAATTTTATTTATTCTTTTTTAAGAGCTAGTATAATAAAATACAATATTAATAAAATATATATATATAATTGTAATTATCTGAAAGTATAAATATTAAGTATTAAATACAAATCAATATCTGAAAATAAAATACTTTTTGTTTCGATTAAAGACAAGTAATAAATATAAAAATTAATAAAACTGTTCACTAACCGTTAATTCGTTTTTTCTTCTAGACATATTTTATCTATTCACGATGATGAATCGATTCTACAATTACACATTCTAAATTTTAATTTAACTCTTTACATTTTTCAGCAATAATCACTATTTAAAAACTTAGAATCTGTAACATTTTGATTATGCTCGCGATTAAAATTTCACGAAATTGAGACACACTAGTAATTGTAGCTCCGCATAGTGGGTAATTCTGCAATTAAACTGCGCCAAATCGGACTACTTTCAGATGTCCTATTCAAGACATCTCAGGATGTCTTTTAGTTGTCCTTTCTAAGACATACTAAATATGACGTCTCTGAGAAGTCTTTTAGGAACTGCCAAAAGATGTCTTCAAAAGGAGGTCCTCAAGACTTCCTTTGGAAGTCATTCCTATGTGGGATACTAAGTCCCTATGCAATTACAAGCGATTCTGAGATAGTTCGATTTTTAGGAAAAATCCAAGTGTACCCCTTGCAATTTTCTCAATATTTTTTCGACTTTTAAAGTGTCGCCATTTCCACAAAAATAAATATTTTTGGAAACGTTTTCCTGATATGGATTCTACTCATCGAATACTATATCTTCCTACAGAATTACAAATGATTCTGAGAGATGTCGATTTTTCAGAAAATTGCAAGTGGTACCCCTTGGATGTTTCTCATAATTGTTTCGACTTTCAAAGTGTCGCCATTTCCACAAAAATGAATATTTTTGGAAACGGCTTCCGGATATGAATTCTACTCATCGAATACTATATCTTCCTACAGAATTACAAGCGATTCTGAGAGATGTCGATTTTTACGCAAATTTCTTGGGTACCTCTTTCCAAAATTTTTCCTGATAATCGAATTTTTCCAATGGATCTTTCATAGATTTTTAAATATAGGAGTTTCAGACCGTTGGAGTTATATGCTGAAAACTATTATATCTTACATGTATTTGCGGTGAATATAGGATAGTAGGTTGTAGGGTGAAATGGGTATAAGAAATATATATACATTAATAGATAGTAAATTTTTTTATTTATATTTATTTTCTTACATATATTTAACTTACATTGTTTTTGCAAATATTTTTTTTTGACAGGTGAGGAGAATCTGAAACCAGACACCGTCGACCACCTAACACTGAAGAGTGAACTTCAATGGTTTAATGATCGAAGGTAGTGTGGGGTTCGACCCACTAAACTCCTCACCCAGGCATGTTCTGAACCACCGAATGGAATCGCCTCATGGCATGTTTCTTTCGATGGTTCTGCCTCTAATGCTGTACTTCCTGATCTTTAAAGAGACTAGAAAGCATTATGAAAACATGACCCGCTTTATTTTATTTATAATTACCGTAATTTTATGTTTTAATCATCTAGTGTTAATTAATAGAAACTTTTTCCTTTAAATTCTTTAAGATAGAGTGTGATAGCACTGAGCCAGATCTACCTTCTAACTCTTTTCGTTTCCATCTTCGCCCCCTCGTTCGTTATCTTTGTGTTCCATTTGATATACCTTTATTATTTAGTTTATTTTTCAGCCACTGAATGCGATGACGCTAGGTGTTGTACTTAGCGAAGACACGAACCTCGAAACTGACATTTTCTGTCGGGTTTACATCCCCTTAAAGTAAAAATTTTTTCGGTACACTGACTTGAGAGGGCGTAGTAAATAAAAGTACATTCAGAAACTGCGCATGGCACGAACATCGTATATATTTAGTAACTCTCTGATCCTGCTGATTCAGAAGCAATCCAGAAGTTTAGTGTCACTGGTATAACGTAGTGTGAGATGGCGTCTTGTGAGGTTGATTCTTTTCAAAACTTGATACAGTATAAAATTTTTAAGTACTCAAGTTATCTATATACCTATATACCTGAGTAAGATATTTTTATTTTGCTCTCTTACTTATAATGTTAATGTTATATTTACTTTTTAATTTTTAATTACAATATATAATTAGTGGTGTATAGACTTATAACCTAACACTGTTCTATAAGAAAAACTTGTTTACACAGAGAATACTTCTAAACTAAGTGTAACGTACAAAATACAAAAGTGTTAAATAATTAAAAATGTTATTTTTTATAGTCATATCATTGAGGATGATCCAAAGGATGAAAGTTCACGATGGGTAACTAAAAGTAACAATCCAGAACAGGTAAATTTTTATGAGTTTCACAAGTACTAGATTGTTACGTTATTCCTCAAGTTAATTTTATATTATTATATTGGTTTTAGTATGTAATTTTAAAGTTAAATCAGCCATCTATAGTTAAAACTATAACTTTTGGAAAAACTTATTTCCTACATAAAAACTCTATAAGAAAATTTAAAGTGTACGGTGGTTTAGATCCAAGCTGTGCAGTGGAGCTTCTAGAAAGGTATGCAACAATATTTCTAAATAATTTCAATATTCTTATTTTATATAAACTTATCTAATCAACCTAATTTTTATACTCTAGTGGTTTGAGAAATGATAAAACTTCTGAAACTTTTGAATTAAAGCACATGTGCAAGAATACAAATAATTATTTTCCTGTAAAATATATAAAAATAGTTCCATTAATGACTTGGGGTTCAGGATATGAGTTTGCTATTTCGCACGTTCATTTAAATGGTATGAGTGATCCTGAAATAATCAAATCAAGCATAAATTGGATTAATTTAGTAAGTACTTTGTTTCAAGTAATTTTTTATTAAGCTTATGATTGAGATGATTATAGTTATATCTAGTTTATCAAGTTTTAAACAATGTAATATTATATTTTAGTATCGTGAAAAAGAAATAATCAGATTATGCATGAAACATTTTCGAAGAACTGAACATTATGAAATTGTAGATACTATTAGAAGAGTTACAAATACTCCTTTAGAAAATCCCCAGATATCAGTATTATATGATATATTGGTAAAACAAGGTGATTATTTACAAGCAGAACATTTTATAAGTAGTGCAATTAAAAGTAAGTAATTTTTCTGAAATAAATTGATAAAAAAAATATATATGAAAATTTATTTCTCATGTATTAATATTTATATATAGATGGTTTAGTAAATGAATACATTAATGCTCAAAATTATAAGGCTGTCTGGACCAAGCTTGTATCACATTTACCTAGACCAGGCATGAGAGGAGGGCACCAAATGGTATTAGATGCAAATGCAGGAATATTATACTTATTTGGCGGTTGGAATGGAACTCAAGATCTTGCTGATTTATGGTCTTACAATATAGCAACAGATAAATGGACACTTATCTGTGAAGATACAGAAGCATTTGTAAGTTAATAGGATCAAAGTAAAATGTAATATAATTTCATTAAACTCTTATATATAATTATTATAGGGTGGTCCGAGTGCACGTTCTTGTCATAAAATGTGTCTTGATCCAGAAAGAAAACAACTTTTTACCCTTGGCAGATATTTGGATACACACTGTAGGACAAGAGAAAATTTAAGGAGTGACTTTTTTGTGTATGATATCAGGTTAAATAAATGGACAAAAATATCAAATGATACAGCTGCTGTTGGGGGACCTCAATTAATTTTTGATCATCAAATGTGTATGGATATTGAAAAACAAACGATTTATGTTTTCGGTGGTCGTGTCTTATTAACTCCAACAACGTAAGCTATAAATTAACAATACTAATAAGTTAACGTTAGAAATGACAATAACTTAATTTTCTGAACTGAAAATCAATTTCAGTTTATCGTAATGCTTGTTTGTTGTTTATATTTACAGACTAAAACATATATATATGAGTAATAGTGTTTTAACAGATCTATCTTTATCTGGGATGTACGCATATCACGTACCAAGCGGTACTTGGACAAATCTTCCTTTCAAACCGAATCTTGAAAGCGATTCACCATTTGCATCTCGAGTAGGACATTCTATGTTATTTCACCCGGTAATTAAATTCATGATTTTTTTATACAACTATTTAATTGTAGAGACAAAAAGATGAACAAAGATTTATGCATAATTTGTTTCAAGGGAACAAGAAAACTGTACATATTCGCAGGTCAAAAAGGAAAGGAAAATTTTAATGATTTATTTTATTATGAAGTTGATACAAACCGTTATGGATACATAGGTCTAAATGATTTTGAATTAGCAGATGCAAACTTTTTGCCAGCTGCTGGCTTTACTCAAAGAGCTACAATGGATGTTGAACTTAATGAAATCTATGTTTTATCGGTTAGCTATCATAAAAGAGAAATTAAGATAAAAGAAAACAATATTATATTAAATACTAATTTATTCAAATTATTTAGGGTTTAAGCAAAGATAAAGAAAAAAGAGACGACAATGTCCAAAATTCCTTTTGGGTGTATAATCTTAAAAATTGTCAATGGAGTTGCATTTATCGAAATGAAAATAGTACAGAGAAATACTGGAATAAGATGCAAGACTACGAACCTTGTCCCCGATTTGCTCACCAATTAGTGTACGATCATATAAAAAAGGTATGCATTTGATATATATGTAAACAACTTTTTTTTATATTTTTGTAGTTTAAAAATGAAAACTGAAAGAAATTTTGTTACTCAGGTGCATTATTTGTTCGGAGGAAATCCAGGACGTTCTTACATTCCTAATTTGCGACTTGATGATTTTTGGAAACTAAAGTTATGTAAACCTTCTCAAGCAGATGTGGAAAAAGAATGCAAGTTACTAATAAGAAAGTGTAAATTTATAGAACTCGCACAAAATAATCTTGTTGAGGCTTTGGAATATTTACAAGCTGAAATTTCAGAAATTATTGATCACAATAATTTAGATGAAACGAAAGAGGTAGATTATATTTTATTTGATTTCTAATTGTATGTAATCAGTCTGTATGTAATCATTCTATAAACTTAATTATTTCTTTCCAGTTTCAAGAACTTACGTTAATTTTATTCCGAACGGAATCTTCGATGGATAAAGAAAGTGCAGGTGAAATGGGTTATGAAGTACGGGATACAAAATCTTTACGAGATGAGTTGTATAGTAAACTCATAGAATTCTTTCCTGAGTCCTCGACACAACCACGTATTGAACTCATCGATCTCATACCATTAAGAACTAATTGCTGATTAAGACACTCAGTATGTATTATAATGATGAAGGAGAATTCTTTTTCCTATCATAAGTTGTTATACAAAAGATGTAAAAATTTTAAATAGGCAAACTCATATCTATGATGTGGTTTCCATATATAGTATAAGCACAATTATTTAATTTTTATAACATTTTTGTCGTAGATTCAGTTTGCCAATTATATTCTAGGGAATTTTTTGTTTAAATCATAACTCGTCCATATGTCTGTATTTAAAGTTTTGTACAATTTAATACAAATTTTAAAGACAAAATATTAATTAAGCATTTACAAATTCAGAAAAGTTAGATAGACAAAAACGAAGGTAAACTTTGTTGCTTTTTTTTTTAATAAAAAGGAGAGACTTACAGACAGCTGGGCAATTTTGTTGCAAGTGCCATGGAAATTATATCATTTTAGACAACTATGTGCTTCCATGTGTTTCACCATAAACGTGAAAGTATTTGTTATAGCACTAATTTTCCATTTTATAAGCTCAGGTTAAAATACTAGGATATTAACGTTTTCTTTCGATTTTAATTTTGGTAATTTTCTAATTATTGCTTAATCTGATTTGATACGTTCCTGCCAATAATAAGTCACTTGTGGCTCATGGCAATTTCACTATTAACATTTTCGCTTTTAATAAAAATTACATTCAAAACTACCTATTTTAATACACATGTACACACACATACACTTACATACACACAGAAAAAAAGTTCTTAGTGACTTCACCATTTTTCCTTTATTATCATAATTTTAATCCTAAAATGTAAAATCAACGTAATTAAAGATTAAGTAATTTTTATTTTAAGGTTTGATGTACATAAAAATTATTAACATCTAAGTAGCTAATTTTTCAAATTTTCTTCGAAGAAACGTTAATATTCATTTTTTGTTATTTTACTTAGATTCAGCATACTTGAAATTTGTTAATTAAATTTGTTTTGTTTTTCTCTATATAAATTATAATTATAATTGCCGTTGTTGTAGCTTATCATGAACATATTTAATGACCTCTTGTATATAACTTACTTTTCACAAAATTTTTATCAGTGCAATAAATCAAACATTTTTAAGAGTAGATTTTTTAATTATTTACAAAAAAAATTATGATTATATAATAAATAATTCTATTAACTTTTTAATTTTAAAAATAGTTTCAATATATTCAAGTTATAAATAAATAAATACAAATAAATTTTAAATATATTGGTTTCTTAAATACTTATAGTTTTTAATTAGTTCTGATATCCAAATGTTTTAATCAAAATTTGTTTTAATTTATATTTTAATATAAATAATTATATTAAATTATGAAATCTTTATTTTAAAGTTTGAAATGTGATATGTGTTAACTAATATTATATTTATACCAATATTGTTATTATTTTTTCTTCATATTTTATGTTCATTCTCGGAATGCCTTTGCCTTTTTATTAGGAATAATGACATTAAAACATTCAAAGACCACAACTTCTTATATAATTCTTCCTTAACTAAATAATCGTTTTGTAGATATGTAATAAATTGTATAAAAGTTACAACCACTAACTTTTCTGATATCTTTATCTATACTCAGGATTTTCTTAACACAATATCAAACATGATATGAATAAATATATGTTAATTGTAGGAACGGCTCGAATTTAAACACAATTGAAAAGTCTGAGTATGATAAAAACTAAATAGGCATGTACATAAGCATATATACATGCATGCATGCGCGCGCGTGCATACACACACACGCATATATATACGTATAGATATAGATATATATATATATATATATATATACAGATACATATATATTTATATTTAAATATATATAATCTTAAACCCTATTATATGAAGGGTTGGTTTTTTATAATATATGTGTACATACCTGATAATAAATAGTATGATAAATTTGCGTATTCACTTGAAATTATTAAAATAATTTGATCTCTTGTTAAAGAGTGTAATATATTGTATTTACTTAATAAATATTATCTTGTATACAGCAGTTCGGCCTTTAGAAAAGTTAAGAATTACATAAGACATTATCTAGATGATATAATATAGAAATTAAGTTATTAAATTTTTTCAAACCCTAGATTTAATTTAACAATTCAACATAATTATACGTGTTAATGTAAAAAATACATAAAAATATCAAGCTATAATTTTGAAAAGAGTTTAGCTTAATAAAATTAATAATTTTTGTTTTAGCAAGATCTATTGTGAGATGGATTTCAATTTGCTTTTTAAACATAATACATAAAAAATGAGATAGAATCAAATTTTTTTAATATCCTATCATATATTAAATAAATATATTATTCTGTTATCAGTCAGTAATACATTTATAAGTGTTATTAATTGTTCTATTGTTTTATTTACAACAAAAATAGAAATAGTAATTTTTAAAAATAAGTTTATAGCAAAATATTGTTTTAGTCAAGTTATGTATGCTTAAAAAATTGGAATCAAATTATTTTTATCTTTTGCGTTTAATGTTCAAATAATAATTGCATTCAATATTATGAAACAATTCTGTACTTTGTACATCTATAAAATTTGATAAACCAAATTTGCAAAATATCAAACCTCTCACTCAACTTTGGTTTTTACCGAACACAATCAGTCTTCAAAATTCTTGAAATTAGCTATCTGAAGTTTAGAAACCTTCGAATATAAGTTTGAAAAGTTGAAACACTACTAAAGTTACGCGTAAAACTTAACTCTGGTTTCATAACAAAAATAATTGTTTAAATGTTTAACATTATATCTGTTATACCTATTTATTTTGGGAAAACTATAAAATATAATCAATAAAACAATGTTATATATAAATTCGCTTTCATTATATTCTAATTATATAATAATTTCAAACCACCATTTCTCTGACAAAATATGTATAACAAAGTTATTTCAAAATAAATATATTAACAGACTGTATTACAGATTAATCAATTTTTGCTTAATAATTTAATGTTTGATAAGATATGTTAAAAATAGAGCAAAACATTAGGATCTATGAGTGAGAGAACCAATTAAAGAAATTCGTAGTAAGACTTTGTCGGACAAAGAAATAATGTGATATTCATTTGGAATGAGAGCTATGTAGTTGTTCTGTCTATAAATGATATACGACTTGATGTCTTTTGAGTAATTCCGCTTCGTTATAGCAGAGGTATAAAGAGACCGCTCTTTATAATTGGAAGCCGCATGGAATATGCAGTAGGCGTAAAGGATTGGATATTGCGCAGAAATCGGTCAAATTTTCTAGAATATCGCTTGTCTAAAAACTTCAGGCATAATGAAGTTATTATAATTAATGGTAACTAAAAAATTATTGAACTAGAGCATTTCTTTAAATACCGTCGGCTAAATGGCGATTGGATCTCACAAAAAGCATAAAAGAAAGTATAAGAAATAAGAAATACGATAAATTATCAGGTATGTCGATCTAAAAAGCACATTTTGATAAAATAGTCTTTCGATATGAAATGGCTCCATGCGAACTGCCAATAAAATATAGTTAATTTAGACCCTATTTTAAGTGAACTATGAATGAAGTGGAAATTTATAAATTGCGAATTATATCACCGATAGTGAAAATTGTCTTGTAAAAGATTTTATAGTTAGAATATAAGCATGCGTTTAAGTTTAAGTAGCTTGGTGTGTAAACGAATGAAAAGCAGCCTGCAAAGTTAAGGATCGTATCAGACGTGGCTAGGCTGAAATATAGTGGCAATAAGAGTTTGTGGCTGGCTTTAGATGGCTTTAGATTTGAGTGAAGGGGAGGAGCTTCGTGCTACGCGTATACCCTCTGTAATTATCCCCATCGTACTCCATCGACTTCCATTCCCACTTTGCAGCTGCAGCGCTACCCTCTTTGCCCGACTTATGCGCGACGCCATCTTGGCTCGCGTGTACCACAAATTTTTCTTCCTTTTCGTCTTCTTTTCTTTTGGCCTTTTCTGCTGAAAACTTTCAGTTCGCCGGTGGCCGCCATCATAAGTGGCTACTGATGTTACTTAGAAGCAAATACAGCCACCTTCGCTTATTTTCTTCATCTTCCTCGTGTAGTTTACTCTTTCTACGATCTTATCTACGTCCACAATAGCCACAATCGCCCCGCCTTTGCACAAGGAGACAAACTAAAAATCATTATGCACTTGTGGTATATTGTCGAGGCGGTTCCTTCTTAAAAACGAACGAATTAACAAAATACGAATCTACGATTAAAAATGTTCACTGATAATTTACTGTTCTTTCTAAACTTATTGAAGAGCGAGCAAAGCGCATCTTTGGCATTTTTAGAGATATTTACTTGCTCTTATACTGCCACATTTTTCTGACGATTTAAGTAAAGATTATATTTAGTTTAATTTAGCATTTATGGTTGAAAGATTGTTATTTTTTTGCAGATTGTCGATGAATAAAACATGTCGGAGGAAAGCTGAATTATTTGGCCTGATGGAGATAATCAGAGCTGCCAATGAAAATTATTCTTCCTCGAGCCATCTCTGCCCTTATTGGCTCGGTAGCTGCAAGTCACGCTATCAGCACAGGAGGAATATATATATAAGGAATCTGTACGTTCCCTTTCCAAGATGATCGGTGAAGGATCGCCGTCGGATCTGCGTTCCTAGGCCCTTGAAAGAGCAATTATTGCGAAATTACTCGAACCTATATAACCTTTTTGCTTTCTCTTGTTCGCCAGAAATTATCATCCCTACACGCGATCGCTGCCGAATTTATCCCAATTAACTCAAAAATAGGCTCTGCCATATATTCTAAGTATATTCTAGCCAGATCCCTTCTTCTTCTTCGTCTTCTTCTTCTATCAAATTTTAATTTATTTTCTATTTATTTTCTGACATTGGTTTCAATTATTTAAACTGAAAAATGAGTGATTACTTGACGAGATAAATTAAATATTAATGATTCTTATGTTCTATGTATCTAAAGTGAAAATGTTTCTTTTCATTTAGTCATTGCTCTTGCCATTTGAAAGCTCTTTACTTCTTTCCTTTTTCTATTTCATCGTTTCTTCCTCTTTCTCTCAGCGAGAGTGAAGTAAAAAAAAGATTATGAAAAATATCTTTCCTTGCTCTTCGAAAAATCCTCAAGCATAAGAATTCCTTTAAAAAGACCTTTAGTGATGTAAGATTAGCCCGTAACGAAGAATTCAATGTAAATAATTAACATAGCTTAAATGCATCAAATTCTATTTATTGAATTGAAAATAAGAAAAACTAAACAATTGTTAACTAATTCAAGCGATAAAAATTAAATCGATCTAATAAAGAGATAATATATAACAGTGAAAAATATTATAACAAAATTAATTATATAATTGGACAATCGGACAAAATAACGAAGAAATCTTCGCATATTTAATATTAAGCAATTGTTAATATGTATATTGTTACATGTATTGCGCTTAAGTTTTCAATATAATAATATGTATATTATTCTAATAATTTTATTTAAGTGTAAGGATATTCAAAGTGTGGAAGAAACCATATATATATATATATATATATATAGAGAGAGAGAGAAGATTTTCCGATATACTTCTAAGAAAGCAAATGTGATAGATTAAAAGAGAAGTAATGGGGTTATTTGTGTGTACTTCTTATTATCAATATCAAAAAATGTGCTAGGTTTAAAATCCAATCACGGAGAGATACATACCGTCATTTTGCACAGCGAGACTGCCACTTCCAACGTGAAATTCCTAGAAGGAAAGGTAAGGCAAGGCTCTCCTCCTCTATTGTTCCAAAGTACAGAGTGCAGTGTAGCACAATGGAAGTGAATTGCATTTTTTCTTTAAGTGCGAATCTCTGTTTGCAACGTACGCTCCGAGATGGAATAGATCGGTAGGGATCTCTCTGTTGTTTTCTTCGGTAATCTATTCACGGAAAACTGCTTTTATTTTTGAGGCCAGAAGCTCGACTATCTGAACCACCTCATAGATCTCGTATAAATATTGTGTACGTTGTGTATTCCTAGGAGTCGAGTGGTAAGGAAATAAGAGTTTTTCATGCGAAGCTGAACAGTCTGAGAAATAGGGCACTATGACAGTTATGACACTAACCATTACGGCAATTTCCAGGGCGTTAATAGGACTTGCCGATAATTAGTGGATTAATGTTAATTATTATCGCTCCATGTGCATGTATGTCCGAAGAGCAGTTCATTGCAGGTTTTCCCAGGCGATGTCTCAAATGTCTTCTTATTACGTCAGACTTGAAAATGTGACGCGCGCTATTCGCATTTCCACGAGCGATTCCTACAAATTACAAAAGAGTTTGCCGTCGTGCTAACATTTGTCCTAAGAACTTCGCTCGCCAAACCTCAACAGCTGGCAACAATACAATTTCCCTAATTATCCAAACCTATAATTATCTTGCTAGAAACAAAACTGATATTTCCAACTTCGTACGGAAGCTTACGCAACATTGTCCATACGCACAATGTTGGAAATAAATCGCTTCTTATATAACAGCTACTATTTCTGGCCACTAATTTTTTTTATCCGCAAAATGTATATGTAAACTTCACGCTTTCCTGGTTCGATAAATTTGTTCATTATCCGGCGGAGCAAGTACGGTGATACGTAGAAACGATAGTCCTGTAATCTTCCCCCCGCGTAGCGCGTGGGCTATGACCTGGAAGGAGTTTCCTCCAGAGTTGCAAAGTTCGAGCGACCGAGGAGTTTTCGGAGACCCGAGGAGCCATCTCTCTCTCTCTCCCCCCGCAGAATCGGCGAAAACGTTTGGTTTTCAAGATTCCTGGAGATGCGGATGCATTTCGAAGGCGTTTCTTCCGAGTATGCGTTGGCTGGTGGGGGACGAGGGAGGTACTCGAGTACTCTGTATTTAACGCGGATTGTGTGGAGTAATGGCCGCTGCAAGAACGGACATGGCGAACCGGATGACCGCGAGGAATTGCAGAGCGGAGGTGTGATAATGAGCAAATTGCTGCTGCGAGTTACACGGGGTGGCGGGTTCTGAAGACCCGCGAGTAAAGTAGTCCCAAGGTCGTCGCTGGTCATACAGGATGCACGAATATCAGTAATCACACGCTAGATAGGAAGCCGCGCGCACATACGAGCATTACAAAGGTACACCCGCTTATCCGCTCGCGTTTTTCCCGCTGAGCCGCTCTCGAGTCGACTCTCCCTGACTCTAAAATCGAATCGAATTCGAGATCTCGATTGGACTCCGCGGGGTACGCCGAAGTTTCGAAAGCCGAAGCATCGTCATTGCCGATAGATCCAGTGGAAGATCCCAATGTTTTTCCATCGAATTGGAACGACGAACGTTTCGTCGGATACCGAGAAAAACCGAGGGAGCGTTTTGGTAGTGGTAGAGTCGGTGGTAGCAGGAAGAGCGGCAGTGTAACAACGGCAGAACGGTGGACGTTGGTAGGAAGTCGAGGCGGAGAAGTGTGGGAGTAATAAAGAAAAAATGAAGATGAGAGAACTTCGTATAGACGCATTTCTTCGGATCGGCGAGTTGGACTAATTTCTTAACAGGCCAATTTCACGATATAAAGGCGCCCGGGTTGTAACGCGCCGCTTTCTTCCTAGGAACCCGGAGTTGTCTTGTGTTTCAGGGTGAGGCCCCCAATAAAAAGAGCCGCTCTCCTCCGCGGACGTTGCAGAAGCAGCGCTGCCTAAGGCGCTCTGGACGCTTAATAATCTCGGCCGATTTTCGGATCTCGGTTCATCGGTCGCCAAAATTGACAAGCAAATCACGACGGCTAGCTCACGGACCGCGATGAAGCACCAGGCCAAGTTCCTCGACTCGAACCTCTCTCTTTTGTCTATCGGGTACCGCCGCCATTTTTGTTCGCGCGCGAAAGAGCGAGCTGGTGGAGATCCTCGCGAAGATTCGAACTATCCGACTAGGAAGTGGCGGAAAAACGCGTGGAGCATCATCGGTAAGCTCGAGGAAAGTGCGTTCCAGTTGAAATTACAAGTAAAAGGTCTGAGGAGATTTGTGGGTTAAGGCTTCCCCCGCGAAAGGTCTAGGCGAAATGCACGGTCTTGCCTCTCTCGTGTCCTTTCCAGCAGAAACGCGGAGTCATTGACATAACTGTTTCAACTAATGGTCTCTCGCATACACACGCACACACACACACACGCGCGCGCGCACGAGAGACGAGAGATTCCAGCCGAACGCGCTGGAGGAGCCGCGGGAGGAAGGTTGCAGCACCCTCGGAAATTGCAACTTCCAATCTCATTTCATTTCCATAACATACGTCTTACTAGAGATCTTCTCGCTATCGATCCCGCTGCGTGACTTCCGGTTGGCAATCATCGGCACAACCCAGGATCCACTTGGAGAGTTTGCCAGTCCACCAACCGACCAAGAGTCCATGGTCTATTTTCGGCCATCCTTTGTCGTCTCAGCAACAAAATTCACATCGAAGGACGGGGAGAGACAGAGAGAGAGAGAGAGAGAGAGAGAGAGGGAGAGGGAGAGAGCGAACGAACGGATAATGAGACGATAGTTTCCAATCGTGATATTTTACCTGGACAACATTATATAAGGGACACAATCTCCCGGAGGAGCGTCGATCCTGAGAAAAGGGGGGAAAGGTGAAAAGGGAAGCGGGGGCAAAGAAAGGGAGCGAAGACGGAGTCGCTCTCGAAGAATGGGGCTCTCGGCGAAGGTTTGGGGGGAAGGGGGAGGGGGGAAGATGGTGCCTGCCAGACCGGCTGTCAATCATTCGCGGGCTAGACTACCAATTTCTTCTCTCATAATTTCTGATAATTTCCTCGGACCGAGCGAGCTGGCGCGGTTATCCTCCTCCCCCTTCTTTCCTTCGCTTATCCTGGCTGGCTCGAAAATCATCATAAGAAGGTAATTGCGCCGATCACGTATCCGCGGCTTGTATTTATCCTTGTTTCATTATAATAACAATGTAACGCGCGGTGTAGCCCGCTGGAAGCCGGGATAATCAACGGTTCGACACACACGGCCCGGCTGGATGTATTTTTGCACTCGGCCACATATTCCAGGCCAATTAGATGAACGTAACGCGAATAGGCAGGAGAGCAGCATTCCTCTAAGCGACTTATATCACCGCTACAGCCAAGTAATGTTCGCTTCACTTTCGAGAATCCTTTCCATGGAGTTTCTACCAGGATACTACAACAGGATCTTTCTCTGATACACGCACCTCTTTCTCTCTCTCTCTCTCTCTCGCCCCTTGCGATTATTCGCGTTTCTTATTTCGAGCCTACGGTAATCTCTCCCTTTTCTCCCTTTGCCGCAGAAAAACCTTCGGTGTTCTCCCTTGCATTAAATTGCCTCCAATTTCCCCCTCCTCCGCTGCACGAGAGCCCCGGGTGATTTCGTTTGTCTCTCGAGGGAGGACAAGGTCCTGCGCGGACTTCCTCTCCCGTAGCCCGCGCCCCAACCGCAAACAACCCCCCGAGCCATGGCGGCGACGTTCCGCAAATTTCGGGACTCCCCCCGAACGAACGCACACGTCAGCTCCAAACCAACCCTCCCTCCCCTCCACCCCGATGCCGATGTACTCGATTTTACAATTGCTCGACATGGCATCGCGTGCGCGTGACATTTACAACGTATCTACGATACGCCGTAGCTGTCATAATAATGGTCTTTCCAGGCCTATCAGCAATTTAACGTTACGCGACGGCGTTGTCTCGCGAAAAAAAACTATCGCCGCTGTGAAATGCGAACCGTCCCGCTACTGGTATCGCGCGCCATTTCCAAACAATGAAAACCACCACCCTCTCGTTGAGCCTAGTCGAGCCGTTGGCTTGTCGTGCCACTATTTTTCAGCAGAGTCCTGTAATTTATGAGACTAAGAGAGAGAGAGAGAGAGAGTGAGAGGGAGGAAGATAGGGAAGGAAGATGGCGATGGTGACTCGTTCCGTAAAAAAGAGAAGAGAACGGTGCGATATAAACGGGCGAAAACCATATCGGAAGCAAAGCGCGGTGGTTTGGTTGTCCGACTGCGGAGTTCGAGCAACCTATCTCGCTGGATCTACGTGTGCAAACACAGAGAAAATGGCACGAAGGAAAATTAGAGGGAGAGGAGAGGGCGGAGGGAGGGAACGGGAGAAAAAGTAAAGAGAACGAGCATTTAGAGCCGCATAAATATTAATGGCATTATTATCGATGCGAATCGTGCGGCTCTTCATTCCTGAGAACAATTACGAAGCCTCGAGTACGAAGGCTGCTGCTCCCCCGCGACCTTGTTTCGCGAAAATCGACGCTAGACCTGAAAATTCGACTGGTTGCGACACTCGAGCGTCTCCACTCCCTCCCCCCGGGCGACCCTTCGATCTCGTCATCCCCTGAATTCGCCGTTTGCCTCCAAAGAAAAACCTACCCCCGACGCGTGTGACGTCAGAAAATCAAGCATGGCTGCCGCACGCTCGAGTCCGCACGGGGGTGGGTGGGGGCGGGGGAGATTTCGGAATCGTCGCGTTTCAGCGTCGTTTCAGGGAGAGACGGGAGGGGAGGAGAGTGCAGGGTGGTAGTGACAAGGGTGGAAAAAATCGCTCGAAAAGCGAAGTTTCGCCAACGAGGGGAGCCGGAGGGGCGAACGAGGTCGTCGCTGAAAAATACAACGACGCGGAATGGCCGCGCGCGCGCGAGTGTGTGCGACGTCGCAATAGAAAAGTCTGACATTATAATACGCTTGCTAGTTGGCTAGCGCTGGTCAGGGAGTGCAGAAGTAATTATTCATAGCACGCAATTAGGAGCGGCGCGGTGTCGCTGGCTTCGTATCGTTGCATCAACCCCGCCAGTAGTTGAAGTCCTGATTGCGGGTTTACGTTTGAAAACAATGATTTATCTAATTAAGCCTCATTTTTGCATTGTTAGCCGTACTTTTGTTATACGCGCTGCCCATTATCCCACAGACCATTATTTCCGAGGCACGAAATAGCGATAGGGGCCAGAGCACCGCTGCGGTTCGTGTTTTGCCACTTTTCGAACTTATTTGCCGCGTTATTTGCCGAAGACAACGAAAGCTTCTGAGAAACTGCACCGATCGGCATACGCACACGCTCGACACGTTCCCTCCGTGTTCCACCTCGAAGCTTCGCTCGAGAAAACCATACTCCGACAATTTAGATGACCGATAAGCGAGCTCTGTATCTGATCCGAATATTCCTCGGTCCTCCTTCGCTCGTCGGAACCTCCCAGAGACTAGGAAGGAGACAGAGGAGGAGGAGGAGAGGAACGAAGAAACTCGGCGATGGCCGCTCCTGTCCCGCAAACCTGCAAACTTTTCGCGATCGGCTGTGATTTTGATCTCGAGCAAATTTTCCGCGGCAACGCGAATGGGGTGGTTCGTCGGGTTCTCCTTGCTGCTGATACTTCCTATCCGTTACTAGGTATTGCGTCTCCCTCTCTTCTCTCTCTTTTATTTTATTGCGTTTACTCATTCCCACCAATACCGAGCCTCCATCGATTGCAACCCACTACTGGAAAACAATTACATCGATCACTTTACAACGAGATTTTAGATAAAACGAGATTTTACATTGCGCTGTACTCGCTTGTCTAACATTCTCTCTATCCATCTCTCTCTCTCTGTATTTTCCCTTTTGTGCGACTGGAAAAAATTATGAATTAAAGAGTATTTTCTAGGTTTTTTTCAGAGCGTATTTAGGCGTTTTTATAAAGAATGAACATTCTTGTAGCATTATGAGAGTTGGAAAGGAGAGATAAAGTATCGTACCAGCAGCTAATGAAGTACTTCCTTCGATCACGCTAATTGTAGTCAAGTAGCTGGCCGTCAGATGGCGAAGGCATTGCTGCTTAATCAGAATTCAAAGGATTCCCCTTTAAAAGGCATTATCATATCTCGGGCGGCAAGAAATGAGTTTCTCATTCAATTATACTAAACGCGTAGAAAATACCAGAAGCATCTAATTTGACGTTAATGTCTAAGCTACAAATTTCCTTTTTCCCTCGCTTTAATAATAAGCAGGCCGAGAGAAGCGACTCGTAATGTTATTTCTTCGTGTAGCGCGCTGTAATGCGCAATAGGTTGTAAGATAGATCAATGTTTAATTCATTCATCAATGACGATCTCCCATCGCGAATTACGTTTGACGAGGCAGCAACTTTGTCACTCCCTGGCAAATTACCGATGCGTACCCCGTCCACTTTTTTTTCCACGTGATTTAGTAGCGCATAAAATTTCTCTCGTGGCTTCGGCAGGTGCAAGAGCTGCCAATCTTGAATCTTACTATCTTATTTAATCGATATCGTCTTCGCTTCGAGAAAATGTCCGTCCGTCCGGCCGGCCGTCTATTTGTTCGTCTGTCCATCTGGCTAGAAATATCAGGTCCCGGTAAGTGCAGTCTCTCGCGAATTGTGGAATACAGAAATTATCGTCACAATTACTTAAAAGTCTCATCCTTCTTGCTCAACCTTACATAGGATAATAACGCCGGCACGTTAATTACCTGCCGCGGACTCCTTTTTTCCTCCCGGCGAATGGCAAAAAGGACGGATCGGCATATGTTTATACGACGGAAAAAATTCATTACTACAAATCGCAGATTGCAGTTTATTGCGAAAGAAGTCGTTACACTCGTAATAATAATGCGTTTCGCGTTATTATCGATGTCGCACTTTATAGTTCGGATCGTGAAATAATTCAGTAAGATTCTCACGAGCTAATACTCGTCCAATCTGCCAGCAGCGACCGTTTAATTCACTTTGGTTTATTACCCCGGGATTTCTCGGGGTTGTAAAAGCAGCGCGGGTTCAGTACTCGTCGAGAACAGCGGCTGGATCGCGTTCGTCAGTGTTCGCGGCGAGAGAGCCCGTCGCGAGTAGAATCCGAGAAATGGCGAAAATTCTCGAAAACTTTCAAAAAGGAGCAGAGTCCGTGATTCGGCGGACGGTCCGATTTGGTCCTGAGATTATTCGCTCCGGCTTTCGGTGGGCATCGCGTTCAACATCGAAATCCGGGGTGAAATTAGCGAGGGAGCGCGATCGGCCATTTTTTAACGTCGCCAAGCGCAAAGCGACAGTTTCTGCTAAATTCTGCGAGCGGTTGCTCCGTGTGCTCGAGCGATCACGAGAGTTTTATGCGCTCGTTCGCCGCGAATATTCCAGGGCGTAATTTCAAAAAGAAAAAAAGAAAAAAAAAGAACGTTTCACGTCCTTGTTTGTGGAAAGTGTGGCTGACTGGCTGACTCGCTGACTGGTTGACTCCGACTTGCTTGCATTATTATCGTGGAAAGCATTTCGCGTCTGTTTGCGAACGAACCGCTATAGTACTTTTAAGTGCTGGGTTATCGATAACGTTTCATCTAATTCTGCATATTTTCCAGTCATTAAATCTGCGTAAGGCGTGGGGCACAAAGCAGCATCGATTGTTGCTGCTAGTCGAGCTACCAAAGTAGCGTAGCAACTATCGACGCATCTCCATACATGACGGCACATATAATATGTGTGTTACGTATATTACGTCGAATTCCATTTAACTCCACGGAATATCATGATAAATTAATCTGCATCGTAGGACGCCCATTAAATATGCACGTGTCAATGATATCGGCAGCATCGGGCTACTCTAGCCGCTATCGGCGTCTCGATTACGCTCGTCAAGGAGAAAAAGTAACGTGTGTGACCGAGTAAATCCGCATCTGGAAGTAGATCGTCGAGCAGCCCGTGGGGTTGTGGGTGGCCAGGGGGAGTCCATTTCCGCGGATCGAGGCATCCGGAGGTTTTCCGGGGTCGGTGAAGGCGTTGAACTCACCACTGCGGGAGTTCCTCCCGAAGAAGTCGAATTCTCCACGAGTGTCCGGCGGCGGAAAAATCGACGGAGGCACCGGCGTTGATTTCGCCAGCCGCGGAAACCACCCTGGTGATCTGCACCGGGGAGAGATAACGTTCGCACGAAGGTAGTCTCCGATAAAGGAAACGTGACGATGGGGTCTCTATCTTTTACACAAAAGCCGGCTTCCGCTAATCGCGAGAATCAAGTGGATCGCGACACGAAACCGAAGTTTTTACATTTTGCCTCTGGTCGGGGACGTTTCCACTGTGACGAAGCTCCGACCGACGATTCAATTTTCTTTCCTGTTTTTTCTCTCTCTTTCTCTTTCTTACGTTCTTGCAACCAATTTTAAGCGTAAAGAACGCGACTCTCTCTCTCTCTCTCTCTCTCTCTCTCTCTCTGTCGCTCCACTTGCTTTTTGCTCCATTTTAGTGGGAACCAGCGGGAGACGAAATAGCGACTTTGTCCTATCGGATGCAGCGCGTGGTTATTTTTATCGCACCGAAGGCTACGAGTTAACGCCTGGCTTGTCCCGCGCGCCGACGGTTCGAGAGGAACAAGAGGAAGAGGAGGATGAACTTTCCTAGGGAAGACGCCATTACAGTGGTCATCCGCGCGACGGAACAGTCCACATTCCATGACGGGGGAGGGAAAACGCAACGGGGAAGCCCGAGTGCGAAATGGCCAAGGACGTCGAGGGTTCCGGAGACTACTGACGTTTGCTCGACGAGAGGAATCCAATTCACCGGAGACACAAAACTAAAGGAACTCGAGATCTCCGCGCGCAAGAGGGGAAGAGACGTTCGAAAGCGATGGACTCGCGATGGACGACGAGTCGAAGAACCACGAGAGCCGCTGGAATATCTCACGAACAAGTTCAAGAAGAGGACCTCCGTGTTCCAAGAGCGAGAGAAAAAGAAAGAGCAAGAGAGAGAGAGAGAGAGAGAGAGAGAGAGAGAGAGAGAGAGAGAGAGAGAGAGAGAGACGGAGAAACTTGAAAGTTTCACGCGAAGACAGGAAATATCCGCAAGAATCCGAGCAAGAGCATTCCATCGAAGGGTGTCGCAGTGTGTGGGTGTAGGAAAATATGAAAAGGAGAGGTGTAGCTGCTGGCTGATAGGAAAGACCTTAGAAGGGAGAGCGGGGCAAGAAGCCGGCAGTCTGGAAAGAGACGGATGATCCAACGAAAAGAGATGATAAGGTCGTCGAAGAAGAGGGAAAGCGAAGGGGGTGGAGGAAAATGGGTGGAATCTCGGAGAGTTGGTGCGATGGTATCTCCTTAGGCGGCGTCCCGCAGTTACGTGGTAGCGCCATGCTGACTTTGCCATTGGAGAACGAAGCGGCGAGCTGGGCGTGCTCAAAGGGAGCGCGATCAGGGGTGGGGGGTGGTCCTGGCTGGAAACCGCACGCGTTTTGTCCAGATCCACTCCTCCTGGCCACCACCACTGGCTACCACCTCCACGGGAACTACAGCGCGATCTATGTTCCCGCGGCTTCCCCGTCAGTACACGATACGCTTCTACGAGGTGAGCATATTGTGTCCGCGGGCCCCACACTCTTGGACTGCAAACTACCCGCCGTGACAGCGAGAACGCGCGAAACTCCCCGAAGAGTGCGAGGATAACTCGAACCAGCGTCCACCGACTGCTCCAATTACCGCGAAACGTACGAAACTTGTGAGAGAGGGAGGGAGAGAGAGAAACAGAGAGAAACAGAGAGAGAGAGAGAGAGTGAAAAATAACCTGGATCTCCCGAGTCAGCATGGGGTCTTCCTCTCTGGGGGAACCTGAAACGGAAGTGGTGCGATCCAGGGCGAAGCGGAAGTCCTCCTAAACTTCCTTCTCCGCCACCCGTTTGACGCTCCGCTCGCGGAAGATTCTACCCCCTCTCTCTCCGGCCACTGGAAGTCGCTACCCCCCGCCTGGAATTTAGCCTCTGCGACAGCAGAGGCTCAGGGATTTTTGGAGCTCGCGCAAGTGTGTGTGTGTGTGTGTGACTGGGCAGAACCTGACGAGGACCCTCCGCGGAGGATTACGCGGTCCTTTGCGATCAGTGCAACGAATGAGTGACGTGTCGCGAAAACTGTGTGCGGCCATCGAGCAGTTTCCGGGCTACCTCCCCCCCGCGAGTTTCAGGGATCCGGACTCCCTTTCCCCAGGAAACAGCGAGAGCAGATTCGATGAATTTCCAAGAGTTTCCGGAGCAGCAGAGGCCGAAGGCGCTCGAATTCAGCGGGAAATTTTGAGGGGGTGGGCGGGGATGAGACTGTAGACGTATCGCGCATCGAGGAAGCACCCGCAAGAAGAAGGCCCGTAGAGTCGGCGGCAGCGGCGACGGCTGCAGCGGTGGCGGCGGCGGTGGCGGCGACGGATGAACGTCGCCCACTGGTTGCTGCAGTTCCGGTTCCCCTTGACTTCCTCTCGCGATACGCGAGTTCGAAGTTGAAGGACAACTGAGAGGCCCCTCGGTGGAGTGCCGGGTGGCCTCTGCTGGAGCATGACGTAGCGTTGGTAGAGGCAAGGGGCGTCACGGTCTGCACGGTGTACGCGCTGGACAGGACCGCCTCGGCGGGGCTGGGGGTGGTCGGGGGTGTCATCGGTGTCGGTGGTGCTGCTGTTGGTGGTGTTGGTGTTAGCGGTGGCGGCAGTGGCGGAGAAGACGGGGCCAGCGGAAGCGGAAGTGCTGGAGGAGGTGGCGGTGCTGGGGGAGGCGCTGGCGCGGGCGGCGGGGCCGGGGGAGGCGGTGGTGGAGGAGTCGGGGGAGGGATCTGTGGACCAGCAAGCATCGCGACCCTCGCGTCCACGGATTACGTGACGGCGTCATGCTACCCTCCGGGATCGACGTTCGCGCTGACCGCTTCCCAGGTCCACGTCGTTGACACTGCGATGACACCCACCTCGGCGCCGCTGCCGGCCCCGACCTCGGCGTCGGGCCCCAACAACCCCGTTGCCATGAGCCAACTCGGAACGGTCTACGCCACCAAACGACGTCGTCGCAATGGTAAAAGGTAAGCTTCTCCCTATTGGTCATTCCTTCATCACCATCGCCGCTACCACCACCACCACCGTTACTACTACTGGTACTACTATTACTACTACCGCTACTACTACCACTTACATCGTGGAGTGCTCTACTTTCCCTCGCGAATGGAAATTCCGGCAAGAGAACGACTCGGTCCCTCTCGTCTCCTCCGTGCCGAGCACCGTCGCTGATATTAACGCTAATATCGCTAACGAGCACCCTGCTGATCAACCTTGACTGGCTCGTACAACGTCATCCGTAAGCAGCCATTAGAGACACGTTAAAAGGAGAATTAACCAATGAATGCCGATCCTCGATTAAGCGGAGTCATCCGCGCGGCGACCTTCGATCCAATCGCGATAATCGTGGAAACGCGAAAAATCTGATATTCGCCCCAGGCGAGCGAGACTCGCGGGAGGGGAGGGGAGATGGATTTCGGTTAATCGACGCGTTAATGGGAACACTCGAGGAAGTTTATTTGCAATGGCGGCGACGGCGGCTCGTTGAAATGCAGCCAGTTCCACGGTGAATTTCCTTATCGGACTCGTTAGCTTTTTTTTTTTTAACATCGATCCCTCCGGAGACACTGGTCGCGCGTTGCAGAAAATGAGCAAAGCGCCCTCGCCTCTGCGCGACGCTAATGAAAATCTATCGGAACATTCTATTAACGTATCTCGCCGATGATTTTATCGCGGACTGTACCGCAGCCACTCTCACCCCTTAATTAAGATGTCCCGGTGTTACTCGATTAGTCCCTCACACCCCTGCTCTCCGTGGCTGCCGCGAAAGGTTCGTCCTCCCGGCAAAATCTCTTCTTTCTCGGGAGGTCCAACGTTTTGGGTTTCCTATCGCGAGGAAAACGAAGCGGGGCTGACCCTGGCGACCAGGTCGGGCGACGGTGGGGACTCACTTTGCCAAGTGGTTATGCACTCTGTCCACTTGTAAGCAAATTACCATTTTTATCGTAATGGTACGCGGGATATGTCTGACCGTTACCGCGGAAATGATAATAACAATGATGTATGATAATCCATTTGGAATAGTAAACACATCGGTTGCGTAACCGATAACGAGTACCATAAATTGGGTAAGAATTCGTAGGATTACTCTTACGTGTCTCTCGGGCCGCGTGCACGCGTGGCTCCGGACGTTAAACGAAGCAAAAGTACCCGCCGCCGTCTGCCGCCCTATTTTCCCCGGGAAACCACTTGACGGATAAACGATCCAGTTTTCCAACGGCGATCATTCGACTGAGTTTCCGTCGAGAATCCAGGAAGAATGGACAACAGGAAGATCGCCAGCGGAATTCCTGCCCTCGAGTGACGGAGGGACTCGGGGGTGGAGAGCGGGGTGGTGGTGGCGGATCGGGGAAAGGAGGAGGATCCATTTATTCTGCGACTTGAGCCGGAGACCGCGACTGTTTTCATATCGTTTCCTCGCGCTTGAGAAATTCAAGCAATCTGCACCAATCGACTAAGCCCTTAATCCCTTCGCGAGAATCTCGCATGCGCCGGATGCCTCAGTGTTTTTATTGCGAAGCATCGAAAGCTCCACCGAGAACTGCTGATGCTAGGGGAGGGTGGCTTAGTCCTCTGGTTGTACGACCTCGTTTGACAGTTTCATTTGCCAATGGTCCAGGATTGTCTCGGGCGATTATATCGACCCCACCCCATCGCACCCTCCCCCTTTATGAAGAATTTGCATTAAAGAGGATCTTTGAAAAATTTCATTGACAAACTTTGCCGCGACGATCTTTCGCCGAGTGGTAAAAGAGGGAGGAGGAGAGAGAAGGGATAGGAAGATTAGAAAAAGTCAGGTAACAGGTAGAGGGGGAAGTGGAAGGTACACACACACACACACGCAAACACTCAGGTACGGAACAGCGATTCTCCCAGGGAGAGATGTCACAGTTGACTTGACATCAATTTTCACGGCTCATTTAATCTTCATTCGGACCCTTTAAGAAATCGCCCGTAGCGGAAAGAGTCTCGACAAAAATCGGAGCAGGTCCTCCTGTCCTGCCCCCCTCCCCCCGTTCGAGAGTGAAAATGTCGAGAATACAAAGGAACGCGATACACGCGCGCGTTTACAGTTCGACGAGGAAAAATCGGCGAGAATTCGGGTCTGAGAAGAGGCTCGGGGGTAGTAGGGGGATGAAGTCCAGCGGAGGTTCGCGATCTGCGGATCGCGCGTACGTTTAATGAGTCAGCCGGGAAGAAGAGGAGAAAGGGCGAATGTGGAGTAGGGGGGGGGGAGGAGGTCGACAGCGGAGAGACGAAGAGGGACGACGAAGAGGAAGAGGAGGGAAGGGCAGGGCGTTGTCGAGTTTCCCCAAACAAAATTCTTGACGGTTCGGGGAAAAAGGTGGGCTCGCGATACACACAGCGCCTGCCACGGCCTAATGACAGCAGCTTCTATAATTTGGAGTTTTTGAGCGAACGGCCAAATTACCGGCGAAGGGAGGGATTACTGTTATTACCCGCGGCCGCGGACTCAGTCGAAACCTGATTATACTTCGGTCAGCCTCTCTTTTTCCCTCCTCTCGTTCGACTGTCAGCTCGTTCTTGCCGATCCGCAGCAACTGCAGCCCTTTAACCGTAATGCTCGGATTCTTTTATAACTCGTGAATCAAATTGCGAGAAGAAGTCGCGAGCATTCCACCAGCTTGTCATTTGGCTCGCCCCACCGCGCGGTTTTCATTTATTCGCGTTCGGCTCGTTTTCGCCATCGGCTCCGTTTGATGTCCCGGAATTTGTTCCACTAATGAAAACTAATAAACCGAATTGCGTCCGCTGCTTTTGCATAAATTCTTAGGGAGCCACCGGGCTCCCGGGCGAGAGAGAGACGGAGAGAGAGAAAGGCGAGGAGGGGAGTTCCCGACGAAACCGAGGTAGGAAGGAATCCAGCAGCAGGACCTCCTGAGTGACTCGGAGGTTTTAATTCCCGTGCGACTGTCAATGGAGGATCCACCATACGTTATTTTCCAGAAATTTATCGTCCGATAAAAGAGCCGTAGCGGCGCCAACGCCAGTTTCCAGCGTCCTTCGGGGGCGAGTGCGCGAGTGCAATTTGTATGGTATTTAATAAGGAGCAGACGTTTAGTGCATTTTGCAGAGTAATAAACGATATTGGTTATCGAAAATCGTGCGTCCTGTTCGGAGCGCCCGAGAGGGACCCTTCTGCGGCCTGTGGCTGATCGAATGGGCCAAAGGTTTCAACGGCAGGTTCATTACAAGGCTATAAACGCGCGTTATAAGGCCATAAGGATACGCGGCAATCACTTAAGAACTAATCAGCCCGAGAAAGCCCGGACGACGGCCTCCGTCCATCAAGCAAGCGTTGACCCTCGAGGAAAGGTTCCTCTTGGCTGTGAGACCTTCCCCTCCTCCCCTCCTCGCGGTCCTTCGCAATTTTTCAAAAGTTTCCCCGCGGAATTGCTCGGCGCCCTTCGACAGAAGCCTTTCTTTCGCAAGAGGTGTTCTCCGATATCCCGACACCCCTCCCCCGCGCACTAGCTACCCCTGTTGCCGCGGGCAATTTGCAAAATAAAGGACGCGCCCGCTGTCAGTGCGGCGAACAACGTGATTACGTTAGATTTTATTAGGACGTGGCCGAGCAGCGCGCGGGACTCCTGGACAAATCGGCCAACGACGGTGGGACGGGTGCGCGCGCGCGCGCCAAACAAATCCTACCTAATAAGTGGGTGATGCATGGTGCGGAACTGGAGGAGGGAGGGAGGGGGCCCGGCCAATACATAAAAATAAGATAAATTTTACGCTCGGCCGCTGATGAATGGCGGGATGAATTATTGAATAGTTAAACACATAGCGCCGCACCGACCGGGTCCAGTCCCCGACCGGGCAGCCAGGCCGAGCGAGATGCATCACTGCCAGCCGGTCCCAGGGCCGCCCTGGTCACTCGGCAAAGTCCAAATTTGGACCAGCGCGAATTCCCCGCATACCGATTCCTCCGTCGTCTCCCCGCTCTTCCGGTTTCCGGTCCCGTCGAAGTCGCCGGAGAAGTCGAGTGCTCGGAGGGTCGGGGAACCAAGGGGAGCGGCACCGTCGCTCGTCGACGAGGGGCCCACTCGTGGCCGAGACTGCGAATTTCACCGCGTGCTCCGTTCCTGCGGCATAAATTCACCGCACGTTTCACTTCATTATGGCTCTATTCATGGTGCCGTAACCGTACGGGGACTGCGCACCGCTTCCCGGAGTAGACCCGGGACCCGGGGGCCGGACCGGATCGGACCCTCTCCCAGCGGAAGGCCCTTCGCCGCTCTGCGAGTCGCCATTGACAAATCCCCGACTCTTTTTGCGAGATCCACGCGGAAACGGGAAAATCGCTCTCCGGCTGCCAGCGGGCAGATCCCGGAAGAGGACGAGGACGAGGACGAGGGTGACCGCCATCGCGAAAGTTCGATCGGATCGGGTCGCGACGCTCCGGAGACGCCCGGACAGCTGTGAGAAAGCGTCCCGTCCTTCTTCTGTGAAACGCAATGCGTGTAATTATGATGATCGAGCCCACTATCCCCACGGTGAGAAGAACGGATGCTTGAAAAACCAAATGACAGCCTCTGGTGATGTAATGACAATGAGGTACCCGCCTCTTGGCACCGGAAGTACGTGCTACGAGAGGATCGAGCACCACCGCCTCAATGTCATTCGCCAATGTCTACTCCGTGTAACGAATAAATGACTAAATTGCTACGGAACGGGGCTAATTATCGACCTTCGTCAAACAAGAAGAAGAGAGACAGGGAGAGAGAGAGAGAGAGAGAGAGAGAGAGAGAAAGGCTACGTAAAATAGCCAATAAAATAAAATGAAGCGAAACGGAGCCTCTAGCGAAGGTTCCAAAATTCCCTGACGAGTGCATCCAAATAATTATGAAAATATCAACCCCCTGTTTTTTCACGCTCCAATTCGATGATGCAAAACCAGTACCGAACGAGACTCTCCCTCCGTCCTTCGCGATCGAGTTTGCCGGGGAAGATGAGTCGAGTTGGGTCGAGTGGAGTGGGACGCGGCGGTGGAGGGGGAGGATGAGAAGGATCCTGACCGCGGGCCATGTTCCCAAACGAGACTGTACTGACAACGAGCGACAATAAGGAATCGTAATGGATAATAAGCGGCTGACAGTTTTGAGAGCGGATCGTTGAGGATGAAAAGGAACGGCAACGACGGTGCAACGACGGGGCAACGACGGGGCAACGGCGGCGTAAAACAGGATCCGTCGGGATCCCGTCCGAAAGGGGATCCTCTCGGACTACCTTGTGTTTACATGCCACGCTGTTACGCCCAGTGAGCATTAGAACTATGCTCTCACCGTCCAATTTCGCGTCTCGAAATGCAAATTCAGCCGAAATGCGCCGCCTGCCTTGGCGGGGGGAGGGGATGCTGCAACGACCACGTAGCTCCCGCTAACCGCAGGTTTATCTCGACAAAATTCATCCGTTACTGCCTCATATCCTCGGTAACGTAGCCCATTAAAGCGCAGGGACCCTCCCTCCCCGGGGTGCGCGACTCGATCAACCGCCGCCCTCTCAATTCGGCGAATCGCGTCGAAGGGGGTGGAAGGGGTGGAAGTTGACGCAGGAAATTCGGCTGTTGAGAGCGACGTCACTCGCGGGGGATCCCTCGATCCCTCGATCCCTCGATCCCTCGGCTCCCGGGGATGCTCCGGTAGCGCTCGACGCACCCCGTCGATGAAATTTTCATGGCTAATCGATACATTCGATCCGGTGCACGGATCTTGCTTAAATTCGAGTTAGCTGCGCGCAACTTATACCGAACTTACAGACGTATAATCTTCCGAGCTAGCCACTGGGCGGGGTAATGATACACTGCTTTGCCAAGTAGTGGGGTATAGCGTACCAATGTACCACTGGCGTGTATTGTACGTTCCCAAGTACGCCAATACTCTCGGCCCTGACTCGCGGTACTTTGTGCTCACTGGGCGTCGATGAGAATAGATGGGAGTCACCCCGGAGTGAGTCGCTCCGATCTTTTCGAGCCCCTCGAACCACCCTCCATCCCCTGGCTTCCACCCTTCGGTGCCGTCCGACCGCGCTCCGTCCGTCGAATCCTCGACTTTTCCACTTTTTCTTCAGAAATTAACCCCTTCGCGCGACACCCGTGGCGGTAACTCGTTAAACTTTGACCTTGAAATATAGAGGGACACGGGGGTGGGTGGAGTATCGGCTTTTCGAGGAGACGAGCGGTTTCCTCGCTTCTCGTTTGTCCGGAATTATTTCTGGTAATTTAGAGTTTGCCGTTACGCGGAGAGACAGGTGGTCTGGAAGAAGCGGACCTGTTTCCGCCGCCGCTTGACAGTCTACCCACTATCACTCGCCAGTAACTTTCTCGAATGCCTATACTTATATAATTAAGCCAGCATGGTCCAATGTTTAATATATAATTAATTGGAGCGCCTTATTGAAACATTCGCCCGGCACTCCAGTTTCTTCCGTCATTGCGCCAGGATACTCGCACGACGCTCGCGTAGTTTTTCCCCGGAGAGAAGAGACGCGAGCGAGAGATTCGACAGGTTTGCAATTAGTTCGACATCCGGCGATGACGCGGAAGAATTTTTAACTCGGATGGCAACGATACCGCAAGATTTTATGGCCAAGATCGTGGGGCTCTTAGGTCCGAAATAGAGAACTCGCCCCGTAGTAGGTTTTATGCGTTGGATGGTTTCGAATGAAGAAATCGATTTATTTCTCGTGTGTTTAAGCGAGTGAGAAAGATATGTTTATCCGGACCGTGCTGATTTAAAACGACAGTGTGAAATCGTTCCCCGACGAGGTAGGTACGTGCCACTATAAATAATATCGGTCGTGCCGGTGATCTTAGCCGGAATAAATTATTGGCTGCCTAATGTAAATTATACGCGTGTGTGCTAAGAAAAAGAAAAGTCCTGTATATTTCATCGCACACGATTGCGAACAGCCGTGAAACTTTGTTGACAAATGTCCTAGGAATTTAGTCGGGTCTTCTTGCGTTTCCGTCGATCCTTCTCTCTCTCTCTCTCTCTCTCTCTCTCTGTCTTTCTTTCACCCCCGCCAGTCTTTTCGCATTCTCGCAGATTCCACACTGGACTATAACAGGTACTCTCAAAGTTTCTCGACTTGCACGCCTCTTGCCTCGCCGCGATGTATCACCGAGGAAATAATTGATTGCGTGAAAAAGTTATCCCCGCCCCTTCCCCGTGGCTTCCTCGCAGCATCGATCATCGTTCGAATTCGAGTTGGGAGAAAAATACTTGTCTCGAGGAATAATCGATAGGCGCGGTTGTAACTCGATAACGCCGCGATACGTGTGCGGGGTATGGCGCGAGTAGCCTCGACTCGATTAGCAAAAAGGATAAAGAAGACACCGGGGTTTTCTTCCTCGTGGTCGCGTAGCCACCGAACACCCGAAGAAAATAAATGACTCCCCCCGCAAACCTACGCGTTGCGACTCCGATCTGAAATCTTCTCGTCGATAGTCAGCGCCGGTGGTTCGATTGGCATCGTCAAATTTCCACCCCCCTCGGTCGTCTCGAATCTCCGAATCGATCAACCTCGGAATCAACTTTGGAGAAATCCTGCTTATCCCCATCAACAGTGGCGCGATACGTCGCAACCCCCTCGTCCTCCGGAGGACGAGGGGGTGGTGCAACGGGGGCTGAGCGAACGACAGCGGGAAAATGCAGCCCTTTCGAAGTACGTCGAGCTATCAGAACGGACTAATCTTTTGTTCTTAACGTAGCTGCTGCGCGACACAAGCGCCGATAAGTAAAGCTCGGCATATACAATGAAAAAGTTTTACTGGCCAGCCGAGTACGGAGCGATTACCCGCCAAGTATAGAGTCTTTGCGATTATCGGCGGGAATTATAAGCCTGTCCGTGAATGTGTGCGTGCGCGCGCGCGTCTGTGTGGTGGTACACACCATGCGGCTCGTTGGAATACACGGGTAGGTGTGCCGCGCGCGCGCGCGCGCACACACACACACACCACGCAATGGGACATGTCGGTTTAATAATAAATATCACGTGTCGGTGAATTTCACAAGAGTTTGCGCTGCCGTGAGTATAATCGTATATCTGGCAGATCTATGCTGGTGCAGTTGACTGCACGTTATTTCACCGTCAGTCACGTACCATAAGAATACACACCAATACCCCGGGACCGCGCTCGTGTATGGGCGAATAGCATCTGGATCTCCGAGCGTACGAGTCCACCGTACGTACGTACGTACTTTTACATATGTATACGCGTGGGTGTGCGTGTGTGGGAGTGTGGCAATCTCACCGATAGGAAAAATTTGAATACGTCGTAATTGCTCTCGTTCCTCGGATTAGTTATTGCGCCAACGAGAAACTAAACAATTCACCTTACCCCAACAACAATTCCCTTGCATTAATGAGGAGAGCCGACTTAACGGGTCTGATTAATAACGAGCTGTTACTCATATCGCATGGTTGACCGTATTGCCGTTTCGTCGTCGGGAATTCGCCATCGACGTTTTGACAACTCCATTTGTCGACCGACAGAGAAGGAGAGAGAATTTTCCTTCCAGTCGTCTCCCTCTACCTCCGGTTTTCATTCGCTTCGACTTCCGGTCGCGCGTGCCACGTTACGTTGCGTTACGTTACGCGTTACGACGAGGGAAGGATATCGATGCGATTCGACCGGGATTTTCCGCGAGGATTTCCTCGATAAGAGGAACGGGGATGAATCGCGGGCTACTCCCACACACGCGCGTGTGCGCGTATATCCGTCATGGATCGCGCGCTCGCGGCGCCTGACGGCGGAACAGTTTCTGAATTAACCCATTAACGCTAATTAGGAATCAGAAGTCAATTAAGCACACTCCGATAAAATACGAGCGATAAGCGAGGAATTGATGAATATGCAGACTATTGTTCGACCAGCTGGCGGCTGCCACACGCAGGTCTTTCTGGATTTCGATTAGAATGTTACTCGCGTTAGAAGCGTATGCGTGCAGTGACCCGGCAACTGCTCGCAATCTCCGCAGATTTAACCCTTAAACCCGTGAGGTTTTTTCCCGCGGCCAATTAGGCGTCTCGTAAATCATGCGATGATTTGCATACTCGCTTTCCTATTCAATCTTCTCTCCGGTTTCACTCGATATTCCGCGCCACTTGCTTGAAAGCTCGCTCGTCGACGGTGAACCTGACGAAAAGCAAATCAAATTTCTCTATTGGCGCAGAATTTGCGTGATCGGTATAGTACACGGAAAGCCGGGGAAGGGAAGGGGTGGAGGAAAGACGGAGAGAGTGTTGGTTCTTGTCAAATCTCTCTCTCTCTCTCTCTCTCTCTCTCTCTCTCTCTCTCTCTCGCGCTTGTGATACTTTGCGCAAAAATTTCTCTGGCCACGCTGTTTATGTAGGCATTCCGAGATAAGAGATCGAAAAATAAGGCCACCGCAAGAAAAGAATCCCAGCCGGAAATGCATTTCTCCTTAAATGCTCTCTCGAAACACGTAGTTCGTTATCCCGACAAAGAAACGCGCACGTATCCAAATAACAAAGACTCGCAAAAAGCGACGAAAATAGAGGCGAAGAAATTCACTCGGGGATCCCTCGCGAGACTCCAATTTCCATATCATCGTTTCTTACGTCCTTCCATAGAAATGAATGTTCTTAGTTTTCTTGGCGTTTCGCGGGAACGGCGAAATTTGCGAAAATCGTGACAAGGCGGAGGGTGCATAACTCATTAGAATCTCTCGCAATTACCGCGGACTGAATTAAATTAAGTCTCGCGTGCTCGTTAATGGATATGTAATTTCCCTATAAATGTAATCAGAAAATTACGGGCTCATCCAGAAACCCCGAAAGAAACACCTTCGATTTCTAGGTGTTGTCCTCCTCCTCCTCTTCCTCCTCTCCCTCAGCCCTCACCCCGCCAATTACCATTTACCGGGGTTTCTCGACGAGGTCCTCCTCCTCTTCGCGGCGAATGGGTGGTGAAAGGGGGGGGGTGGAGGAGGGCCGGCTCTTTTTTGGATTTCCGTTTTCCTTCGAATGTTTCCTTCGAGTGGCAGCTGCTTTTTTACCGAGGCCGAGTGTTGCGCAATTAAAAAAGAAGGGTGACTGTGTCGGTAAAGGGATTCACGGATGAAAAGCGCGCTAATTGCCGTGGATTATTGTTGCAAATTAATTTCGTTGCTCGGTTTTATGAGTCCGAACAGGCTACTCGAATAATCATTCATTGCGCTGACTGGATGACTGTCTGGCCTAGAGGATGATTAGCACAGCGATAAGCATCGCGCAGAGCTATAAAGCTACTTTTAAAAACCGAATAAACTGTCGCTACGGTTTGTTAAATCCTTCCTTGCTGCCGCGAGATCACGAAGAAATTCGCCGTCGATTCTCTAACGAAGAGACGCAGCACCACCCTTCCTGCCTAACGAAGAAATTTCTTCTTCCGCGAAGAGAAAAAACCTTGGCCTCCGTACGTGGAGTGCTCTATCACCCCGCTCCAATCGATCTTCCCGAAGCCGCGAAGAGTCCTGCTTCTTTTAATCCACCAGAAGCAATTTCACTCAAAAGCTATTTTACGTCGAAAGTCCCCAGCCATAAATTTCGCGGAGATAATTATATTCTCGGATTAACTGAATTGAATCAAGTGGTGTACCTGGGGGTACACCCGAGCACCTCCAGTGGGTTCGCTTGATCGTGTTTCATAAATCAGGGCAATAAATTTTGATGAATAAATTACGCTCGGTAATAACCAAATAAATTCAGATACATGGGCGCACACGAACATTGATAGCAACGTGTGAGCAAATAGGATCGACCGTGCTTTCTAGTTTCTACTAATTGTGAGTAATTAGTTCCTGCTATTACACGCGTTTTTCCATTTAAGAGTAAAATCCTGATTTATAATGCGCCTTCCACGATTACTAGAGCATACGTGTTATTACCGTTACCGCAGATAGGATGGGCATTTTTATTGAAGAAATAAGACACTCTTCCCCGTAATCTCGCGTTAGTTTCTTCATGGGTTATTTCTATGGGATAGAGTCGGAGAAAATCGGATCCCTCGGATGAAATGCTGGTGGCTCTGTTTGTGCTGGAATAATTTTTCTCTCAATAATGCAGGAATTTGCAATTCCAGTTAAAGCCAATTGCCAGTAATCGGAATTGCTCTTTATTAATTCAAGAATCATGGATATGAGCTATAAGACACTGTAATACGCCCATAAAAAGACACATGCTGATTCCCAATGACGATTTCCCTAGTTTTCGTTTACACAGGGGACTTTGTTTCCACCTGAAACTTTGATTTGTCCACGGCGGCGCTTCATTATCTTATGCCCGTGCAAATTTGATAGCGCTATCCTCCTCTATACTGTTTTTCTTCTTTTAACAAGAAATTTTCTCTCGACGAATGAAAGCTTTCATTCGAAGAGTATTCCCAGCTTAGAGACGACGGATATCCATCATCATATGATGAAGTAGAGATTCAAATTTTACGCAGGTTTTAGATTTAATGGAAAACTAGAGAATATTCTCGCTTTTAGAAGAAAACACGTGGAAGAACATACACAGGAGGTAAACGACGAAATTGCATATTTATAAAATGCAAATTCTAATTGCTGCAATAGGAACGCGGAATTAACGATTACATTAAAAAGCTTTATCAGCATGTGGCACAATTTAACTAGCCTAATAAGTGGATTTCGTGTCTTGTATTAATAATAGTGTGCTATTCTATGTACTCAAATATTCCGTAGAGTCAATTTCACATTTTCTAACATAATTTATACAATTAATACTTCCCCCTTGTACAATACATAACTTTTCAAGAAATATATACTTCCTAAAATAATTCTCAACTAGTTCTCTCTCAAACTTCTCCATTAACATTTTCATTGTTCGTTTCTTTTTCCTTCTTCCCTTCTCCTCCCATTGCCAGTTGTAGGTTTTATAGCTGATTTTGCTGTACTTTCGTGAAAAATAGCATTATCGGTTTGCTTTTTCGGATATTCGAAACTTTTCTGGCAAATATTTTTTATGACCAATCAGGAGTTCCCTCGAAAAAAGGAGAAGAAATAGAGGAAGAAGAAGAAGAAGAGAAGGAAGAAAAGAAGACCGAGGCCAGTCGGTTTTTATTAATCGCGCAGATATTTATCGCTGTTTAACGAAGTGCCCGGACTCGTGCTAATTAACAAACGCCGCGCGTTAAAGGGCCATGGAAATGCTGGGCACCTGCAACCACTTTCACGTGAAACCATCGCGAGTCAAATTGTAAGATTGACAGGTAACGATATGTCAGCCCCTTTTAGCGCTCATTATAAGCGGAATTCGTCAACGTTTAACCGTTTTCGCGTTTAATCGTCGATTCCCCTTTCGTTCTTGCAATTTCCCCATATTTACCATGCACCTTGACTTTCCTCCAAAGAAGGGAGGGGAAAATTATTTATCGAGCAAACCACTCGGCGGTAATTACAGAAAAAACCCTCTATAATTTTTGTGTGTTAAATTTTAATAAGAAAATCGTTTGGTCGATTGAAAAAATGTCCTTTTTGGAGATATCCTTGTTGCACGTGCAGCGTAAATGCCTATTGATAGGAATCTCTCTCTCTCCCCCCCCCCCCCCGATGGATATATACGAGCAATAGTAAAAAATTAGCCAAATTACGTAATTTCGTACTTAGGCCACTTGAATTTAATTGGTACGCGCACTGAAATAGCCTCTAATTTAAAATGGACGATAATTTCAAGAAGCGACGCCCCTCGTATTTCTCAATGAAAAAATGAAAATGGCAGGCAGCGGACGATGATAATGGAAAATATCGCGAATGCATAAGGGAAATCGTCGCAGAAATCAAACGCGCGATTCGTAATAGCGGTATTTTTCCTGATATATCCTAGAGATAGCAGAGGCTAATGCGAAGAACGAGCTTGGAGTGTGGAGAAACGAGGTTCGCTTGAAAAGTAAAATGCATTCTTTTAGGTTTCCTTAATCAGATGCTTATCTAGGCCCCCGAGGAGGCGAATCGTTGAAAGGATATACTACACCGATCGATTCCCAATTAAGGAAATTGATTGATCGAACCAAATGAAATTCCCCACTCAGATTTAACGCGGTCTCGAGTATATTCGTCGAGGATTCCATTAGGATTCCGCGGCTCCAAATACCACTGAAACTAGTGCCTTAACGAGAAGAACATTTAGTGGAAGTAGAAAATTTTATCATTCGATTGACTTAGACGCGGGAGCTCTAGGAGGAGCATAACATAGATCGAAAACTCGGATCTCTGTGCTGAGATTCTCACTTCCTCTTTTTAAGCAAACTTACGTCCCCCTTCTTCTTCTTCTTCTTCCTCCTCTCCTATCTTCCTTACCTCTTGCACCTCCGTAGAAGCGGAGCGATTCTTTTTTGCGCTAGGAATTTTTAATGAATTTTCGTGCAAACCTGCAATTGATTCAGGAGAGTCAGAGAATTGCGTGCGATTAATGATCGGAGTGGGAGAGTCGTGTTCCATGAAGGTCTAGTTTGCTCGGAGAGGGGAAGAGAGAGAGAGAGAGAGAGAGAGAGAGAGAGAGAGAGGTGAGGTGCCGGTCTTTTCCAGGACCATCTGAAGTCAATAATCTCTTCACTTCCGCATGGAATCGAAGAGCGCGCGATGCCTTTGTTTCCGGTTGGACGAGAAATCCGCCAAGTGTCCGGCCAGTGCGTAACGTGGCCTTCTTCTAGAACCACTTTTTCAGCATCGCCATTTACTCCTTCATCCCGACTCGTTTACACGAAGATTTTTCTCCGATCTTCCCCAAGCGATTCCGCTTCTTTCTTGCTCTCCTCTTATTTCCCATCGGTGGATAAATCAATGAGCCTAATTACATAATTCTTCCGGAGTTTCTCATAACCTGGTGGTCCTACCTACCTCCATTATGTCATTTCTTCATACTTTTCCCGTCGAAAAAATACTCGGCAAGAAAGAAACTTAACACCACGCCGGGGAGTTTCTTTCACCTCGAGAAACCAGCCCGTGAAATTAGGGGAAAAAATTGCCTCGGGAAATTAAGACCGGCGCACTGTATTTTCGCGGACGGTACACGCGGCGCCAATATCCCCATTATTTTTAGCGGAGTGTCGCGAATCCGGGCCACGACTAATCGTCGCGGGGGAAACGCGAAAAATTCGTTTCCACCGCGAAAACTCTTGTGAATTTTCGCGCAGGGTTAATCGGATTCGCCGGCTCGAAGGAGGCGCGGAGAGAGAAAGAGAGACGTTCGGAAGCCAATACCCAGTTAAGTTCGTTCAATGCGGCAATTCAAGAATCAATAATGGAAATTCGTCTCGGATCATTTTCGGTTTTTAATTATACGTGGGTTAGTCGAGGTGAACTCCATTAAAGCGGCGATGCTGCGAGACGCTACCGCTACGTAAGATCGGCCTTTCATTTGGCTGCTCCAATATCCCATTACGCTCATTTCCGTTGAACATTTCCCCGACCCCGTGTCTCTCCCCCGCTCCATGGAATCGCTCGTAGAAAAACCGAGACAACGAATTAATTCACGGCGCGCGCTCGCCTCGACAGATCCAACGTGAAAAATATACTCCGTTCGATAAATTACGCTCCGAATCGTACGAGTCGCGGCGAAACTTTGTGCGAAACGCGCACGGTAGAGCCCGCGAAGAGACGGAGCGGCAACGACGAGGAGACAGGAGGGAATTTAGGAAGTTTCTCCTACAAGAGAGAGAGAGAGAGAAAAGAGGAACAAGACTCTTCCACATCTCCGGGATGACCGGATACAACTAGTGGTACGTCGTTTTCTGCTACCGCGGATAATGGGCGTGCCAAGGGAAAAGAAAAAGAGTCGAAAGAAAAGAGCGAAAGAAAGGAGTAAAATGCGTTATTGTCAGGCGCGTTACGCGTTGACGGGTATTTACGGGAATTTAATGACTTCATAGAAGGCCGAGTTACGATTTTCTGTTTTGATCCCGTCGAGCGGGGGCAGTCCCGAAAAGCGTCGAGCGACGCGCGGCAAAGATACGAGAAAGAAAGAAAGAAAGAGAGCGAGTAAAAAGTGAGGAGAGCGCAAGGGGGAGAGGAAAAAAAAGGGAGCGGAGAGCGGGAGAGATCGCTAAAAGATCGGTAGTTACTTCGTGAAAAAAAAGAGCCTTAAACTACTTACTTTTACGAGGATCCCAGCGAAGCCTGAAAACGGCGCTACGTAGAAGTGCCTTTGCGCTTCTTACTCGTTTACCGCTCATTTCGTTCCCAGTTTTGCACTTATCCCGGCCCTTCGTGTTTGCTTTTGCTCCCCCGATCTTTTTTATCATTCAATTACGGAGGAAGCGCTACGTACCGAGGAATTCCACCAGCACTTCCGACACTTTCAGCTGTATTAGAATTCATTAATCAATGTTCCTCTTCTCACCCTCTTAAGATTCCCACATCCAACCCCCACCAGCCCCGCCCTTCCCTCCCCCGGCGTTGCTCACCCGATAGCGCCTGGAATCGACCGAGCTGAATTTCCAATGAAAAAAAACCCGTTTGAGGAAAATACGGAGGATCGGACTGGATCCGATGGAGGAGAGGCACCCGATGAAATTGTCGAGGTCGAGAGGCGCTGCGCGTAAATCGAATTTTATCGGCTTGAATAATGTCGTCCCGGTGATTTTTACGCGCGTTTAAGAGCGCCGCGCGATAATCGATGGATGTAATCGTGCTCCAAATTCTCTGTCATCGTTATTTCTCGATGTTTTAGCCATTAATTCTCTCCCCTCGGGGCGCAAAGACCGAGGAATCCGAATTCGAAGGTAAGGCGGCCACGCGCGATATGCTAATCCTTGACAGGTACGTAAAGTAAGTAGAAACTCGGCGCTGAGCACCTTCACATTTCTGTCGAATCGCTAATGGTTATGGCCGTTAATGGTCACGTATTTCAAGAACCGGCCACCGATAGTTTTGTTATGTCCGTTCCTCGCCGCCACCGCCACATGCTCACCAGAGATATGCCGTGGAACTTGCTGTGCATCTCACAGCGACTCGTTACCCAATTCCAATGGCAGCGCCAAAGAAAAATGCTGGGGAGTGAAGGAGAAAAAGGGCAAGAGAGAGAGAGAGAGAGAGAGAGAGAGAGAGAGAGGGAAGAGACCGGAAAAAAAAATAAAAATCAGGCAGCATTTGCCATTCCTAAAAGCGGTGAATCGCAAAATTCTCTTGTGCAATTAAAGATCGGTGGAATCGGCGGAGAGAGAGAAAGAAAGAGAGAGAGAGAGAGACTGGGAATCGTTGGAACCGGAACGGGTACCAGTGGGTACCGATGGTAGACGTGGTAGGCAGTACCGCTCTGGGTATCACCGAGGAGGGGAGACTACCGGCAGAAACGAGTGATACATAAATTCGGCCAGAATGATAATATATCAATATAAATGTTAATACAGTGTAATGTGCGAGGTGTGACAGATTCGAAGAAATCGAGCTTCGATTCTATTTCGATCTGCCTTTTGGGCCGCGCCATAAATTTTGTTCGGCGGCTTGCTCCGGAGGATAATTACGAATTGCGAGAGCTGGGCGGGCCGGAAAGTTGTCGGGATACACCACTATTATAGGTGCATCGGCGCCATATGCACGTAGGCCCAGCTTGACCTCTGACCCCCGCCAATGATACACACACCTAATGATAATTATCATCAGCATCGGCAGCCGCGATTCTTAAAAGCGTGCAAAACCCCACACCAGCTGCGTACACAAATACGACCAAGTAATTAGTAATAAAGAACGATAAGAATTTTGCTTACTCCCCTCTCTTTTCTATCCCTCGAAAAAGCAAAAAAAAAAAAAAGAAAAAGGCCTATCATTATCGGTATTAATACCTCGTGGAATAATTTCATTTCCTTCGGAGAAGAATTATTAATGCCTTCGTAAGTTTGCCAGATCTTTTGCCCGTACCGCGCGCGCGCGCGCTTAGACGATTTTAATAAAATTACAGAGTGACGTGTACACAGTGCAGCAGCGAGGGAAGAAACATTCCCTTGTAAAGAATTAATTGAATTTCGTCGGGTGGGACTGTGTTCCTGGTTTCTTCAAAGCCCGTGGAACCACGGAGCCTGGAAGAGAGGAACTAGGAGAGAGCAACTTCTCTAGCTCACAAGTCGTAATTGTTAATAGACGTTTCTCGGAGTCCAGTGGCCAACAAAAAGATCAATTGTTGAGTTTCCTGATTCGACTCATCAGGGTTCCCACAGTCTTTACTCGGTCAATAATAAAATCAGCTTTTATTAACAGTCGCTATGTATAATTATCGAGATCGTGGATACTCCTTTTACGATTCCTAGGAAAGAAATTTATAAACTGGTAATAGCATATTCCGTTCCCCCGCGCCTCACCTCCCCTCTCCTACACTTCCCTTCCATTCCATTCCATTCGCTTCCCTCTTGTCCTTCACCGGCAGCACCACCACCACCATCGCTACTGCTGGTACTTCTCCCTTCCTCCCCCTCTCAATGACCATCATTAAATTATGTTATTTCTCTTTGAATCTCCTTTGTTAATCCTGTTTCGCGTCGTTCTCCGGGTCGTCGACAGTTTTCGTTGAGGTTCCACTTTAGCACGGAACCGGGGGAAGCCCGGCCTGTCGAAAGTTCCGAGGCAAAAGAAAGAGCTATGCATGAAAATGATTGAGTCATTAAAAGATCGTAAAAGTCGGGTAGTGCTATTATAAATTCTACGAGACTATATAATGTAGGAGATATACATTTCCGCCATCGATGCTTATAATTAGCAATAAAACTTGCTTTTTGCTTAATTATCCGAGATAAATGAAAAAGGGACTACTGAATTCTGCGAGTGTCACTATTCCTTGACTGATTCATGGCGCAGGATTAAGAGTATCGCGATGAGATAAAAAGCGAGATAAAAAATTGTAGCGTTGTATTAAGTTCAGGTAGCAGGCTGCGCCGGTTGATAATCGCGGAGAATCGGCCTCCCGGCTTGCACCTGCTCGCTCCGCCAGGAGAAAAAAACTTGGCACGTCGTCGATATTTCGATAATTACACGCAGAATCTCCCGTGACCCTTTGGCGGAGTTCCCGCTCGGATAGTGCATCCTTCTCGCGGTGTCTCCACGGGGATGACGTAATGTGCGTGCGTGTGTGTGTGGGTATGTTAGAGCGATTAGCCATCGCTATCGTATCGGAACTTATCGATGCGATCGGACACTCGGACTTGAATTTTCCCCACTCGAATCTCGGGCAGATCGAACTTGCAGTCAACGGACCAGCTAAAAACGCCGCACTAAACCGCAACGCACCGCACCGCACCACCCCTCCGATCCCGATACTTTATTACATTGGAATCAACGTTTGCTCCCGCCATTGGAGTTTTCAGCAAGATCAACCAACTTTGTCCGTACGACGATTCCGTGAGACGCAGTTTTCTTTTCGGGACTCAGGATCGTTTAGATAGGAGGAATGCGTCCGAGGAATACACCGAGCGAAGAGAATACTCGCGATTCGGGATTCGAACGGCAAACACGATATTATTCGATCGATCCTTAATCTTAATGGCGTGTATTCTGCGGCAGGACTAATCGGAAGTCTCTTTTTAATATTATTCCAACACGACAGCTGCTTCGTAATTGGCGGAGTCGATAGTGCCTTATCTCGAGGAAGAAACGCCGTTCTCTCTCTCTCTCTCTTTCTCTCTCTGGAGGAGGGAGGAGCGCGAGCAGAGAGCGGGCGGAAAAGTAGTCGAAACGCAATTTAGCCGACTAAACAAATGAGCAAAGTTGATGGACGTCCACCAACGGCAAATTCCATTGAATCGAACTCGAGGAACGCGGTTCTTCGATGTTCCCCTGCGATTTCTCGTGGACGAGAAGAATTCCACCTGAGCAGGGGAGGACAGGGGTGGGTTTTAGCTGCTCTCCGAACGATCGGTGATTCCGGCAAATCACGTGACCCCTCTACGTGGAACGCTGCCAGTAATCGAGCCTCCACTTTCTCCATTGAAATCCTCTTTCAGGAGGACCTATTTGTACTACTCATCTCGTACTTTAAGGTAATCAGTGAATACGAGAGCTTACAAACTCAATCTCACCTAAAAAACGAGCGGATTGTGGCTTAAAGCCGAGGGCAAAAGCGACCCTAAAGTAAGCCAAATTAGATTACACGTGTCAGATGTCATTGGGGGTTGTCAACTATCCACAAACAACCAACTAAACAAACGTGGCAAACCGGCAAATCCAGGTCTCGATCGCGGAAAGAACACGTGGGAGATTTGGCGAGCCGACGCCGTCGAAGCAGCGGAGCCGCGTTCGCAAAGTTCTCGCGAGCGATTCGCAAAATTTCGCCAAAACTCGGCTAATCCCTCGCTCGAATCGTTGGTTTGAGAACTACTGAGGTATGACGAGGAAGGAGAGTCCGCGAAAAAGGGAGAAAACACGGGCGAAGGGAGTATAAGGGCAGGAGAGACATAAAAAGAGAGAGATAGAGAGGGAGAGACGAGTCAGGCGAAGAATTTTCGCCGGATTCGGCGGAAGAATTTTTCAGTTTTTCCCTTAGTTTTGAAAAGGGTCCCGCGCTCGGCCTAAGGTTTTGAGGTGAAAGGGCGTGGTCTGCTCACCCCTCGTCGCCGAGGATAGGCTGATCGAGGGGAAGGGGGGTTGGGGGCAAACGAGATTATTCTGATCCCGAATCCAACAAACTCAAGCTGATACCCGCTAACCGCGGCTCTTCCACTCGCACGCCTCGAATAATCCAATAGTTGGCCAGCGTAGCCAGCAGGCAGCGTATCAGGCTCCCGTTTATTCCACGTTCCTTTTATTCAGCGGCGCAAGTCAAGGAAGGCAGAAAAAGCCGGATTACATCCGTGCGCGACATCCCCGCGCACCCGGTGACGAAGACGGCGTCTTCCTCCGGCAAAAGCAAAAAATGCCGCGGCAACTTCGCTCGCAGCCCTAATTCAATAGAGACGCGGATTTTCCGTACGTACGCGTATCGCGTCGTGGGATAATTCCACCGCGTAATTCCATTAGAAACCATAGGATTTTCGTTAGAAGGATTTTTCCAATTGGAGCGAACGGGGTGGCGGAGGGCTTGTTCGTTCCACGAGAGAAACAGAGTTTGCGCGACACCGTTCCGTTCCGCGAGATGTGGCGGGCGATACGTGATTGCGATTGCGTAAATGCCCATTGAATCGCGCTGGGAAAATTGCGATAATGATTAGCTCACCCCGAGAGGGGGGTCGTCGTCATCGACTGACTGCTATGCGGGGGTCAAACGAGCGGAGAATTATTATTACGATGACGACGACGTGTCGCGAGGGGAACACGCGAACCGATGACAAACCCAGGCAAACGCACCGCGATACCTTCTGATACGAATTGGATCGCGATACGACCCTCTGTGACAAATGAGACATTCATTAGAGAAAATCTACGCGTGCGGCTTTAAACTATAGCGGAACTACTTCCCCCGATCCTCCAAACAAACCCCATTTGTCATCTCGAAACGAACCCTTCGGGGAAACCCCGGACAAATCTTTCTCCCAACCGCGCGCGCTTTGCTCTCGTTCTCCATTTGAATTCTCTTTAACGCTCGGGAATGAAATTATTTTGGTCGCCGCGAGAGATACCTCGTTGGGATAAGTATGCGCGCGCGCGCGCGTATGTATGTATGCGTGCGTATGTATGCATCTTTGCAGGGAGAATGGTTTTGCGCGAATCCTCGTTGTACGTTTCTTTCGTCGTGGTATTCTTAATCGAGAGCTATCAATCTGTTCTCGGATTACTAAAGTCACTGGTAATTGTTTCTACTTTGATGGTTTCTCCCCCGGCAAGAACCCGATGGACTATAAAACAGACTCTTTGTTCCCTTTACCATAAACGAAAAACGACACCCGAAGGAGGGATTAGGGTCTCGCTGCTGCTGCTGCAGTTTTCCTCGACCAAGATTGGGTTGCACCCTTTGGTCTGGTTCACGTTTCAATCAATGCACCTGCTGCATACAAAAGGACCTGCATGCCCTGCGGTGCTGACAGTTTCCCCGTGACTTCTGTCCCGTCGTCGCTAAACTCTCCGAGAGATCGCGCGGATGGTCGACGAAACTGAGACGTCGCGTCGGAAACCCGCGAAGGTCGAAAGTTCGAAGGTCCCAAGAAATTGACTCCGCTGAAAGAAATCGCGCAAATCGTGGTGGAGGGAGGTGGTGCGCGAGGTTTGCCCTTCTTCGTGGCTTCTACTCTCCGACCAACGCTGCGGCACTCTCCTGGAAGAGGCGAAGAGAGCGGCGAGTTATCGCGTTACCCAGTGACAAGTGCGAGAAAGCCATTTTAGGACATCGGCCTCGCATCCTCCTCCATCCGCGATTGAGTTTTCAAGCGAGAGTTTCCGTCCTGGACTGTTTCAAGGTCGAGGGTATACCTTGCGTTTGCTCAAGGCCGCTTGAGGATCCAGGGTCTGTATGAATTTTCATGGTTTGGCTAAAGAGAGCGCCATAGTCCTCTGGATCGACAAGGGTGCCATTAGCTTAAATAATATATCTTAACTCGCCCGGGGGCAGAGGGGGACGGGGAGCCAGCGAGCGAGTAAGCGGAGGATTTGGTATCGGTTGGATCGGTCGAACGGTAGTAGCAGAACTAACACACTCGCCGTTCTTTTTCTTCGCTAGCGAATGCGTGCGAATGCGAGAGAGGCCGAGAACTGGATTCTCTTCTGCGATATCTCGCGTGTGTGCTCGGGGATCGGTAGGAAATTGCGACCCGCTCGCTGCCCGGGAGTGTGAAAGTGAATTTCGAGTCTCCGGGAGTCACGGGGCAGAGAAACAAGAGCGGCGAGCAACAAAATTGCCCTCTCTCCTCCCACCTCCCCCGCCGTTTCATCTCAAACGCTCCCGTTTCCTAAAATACGATGGGATCCTCGCAAGCGTGCTCGGGGAACGAGCGTGATAGTACCGAACGGACAGAGAGGTCACAAGAATAACGGGGTGGTGGCGGGGAGGAGGGGGGAGAAAATAAAAGAAGGCTCGATCGGGCCAGGAGCCAAGGGTACAAGGTCCTGGTATGCGGTGATATCGACTCATTACCATGCCGGGTGCAGGGAGCAGGGTGAAACTTTGCATCCATTAGGATAATTGCTCCTCTATGTCTCTCAAGTGTTGAACCTTCCATGTCGTTGTCCCCGTTGTTGTCACTGTGTCGTCGTTGCCGCGTCCCTCCTTCCGAAACGCGTTTACCAGCGAAGGATCGACCGCTGGATCATTTGGATCCAGCGACACCAGGACTCGGGTGCGTCGGGGAAGAGGCGCGTCGATCGCGATGACGAGAACTCCCGAACTCGATTTGGAACTCGGATGTTGCGATGCCCGCGTGTCACAGGATCGGGTACAAAGGGACCCCACTGAGGACGCGAGGATACGTATCAAGGTCATTCTCGACTCTTGGACGGGTCGCCACGGTAAACACGGATTCTCTCGAGCATTCTACGTCTCAATTAAGCGATTCGTGCCGCGATACACGTGAAGCAGAAACAAATGGACGAACTCCGCCACTACCTCCTGGTTGCGTCCCGAGGTGATACCCGAGGATCTAGTTTTCGCTAGGAATTCTGGCGAAGATGCGACAGGAGGCTCTTCTCCTCCTCCTCCTACTCCTTCTCCACTCCTCCTCGCGCTATCGATTAACGCGAGAAACTTTGATGAATTTCTCATTAGCCTTGGCAACGGCAGGTTTTTGGTGGGCCATAAATTATTCGGGCATTAAATCGAGGCTGTTCGGTGAAAGTGTTCGGCAGGGGTATACAAGTTTTATCCGTGGATCACTATAAATCTGAGTGGTCGACAGTTTTTCCGTATCCGCAGGAAATACCGTGTAGGCAAGGTGAATTGGATCGAGGCAGGGGGCAGGGCAGCCTAACGATTCCATTGAATAATTAATTTCACCCTTAATGAGTCCGCAGTATGTTAATGCGACGACGCGTAGGATATTTACATTTACGGTAGCCAATCGAACGGAGTCTGGCACTTTCAGGCCCGGCCTGAAATATATGTACCTACGCATCTCGCCAACGAAACACTCTGCCCTGTCTCGTGTTTCTCCTGACCATTCTTCTCTCTCTCTCTCTCTCTCTCTCACTTTCTTTATTTCTTCCTTCCTTCCTTCCTTTCTCCCTCCCCCCTCGACCGCTTTCTTCGATCTGCCCTCTTTCTCGCGCACGGGCAAAAAGAACGGAAGGAACGGTCGAATGAAAAAAGGAAGAAGAAAAGAAAAAAAAAGAGAGAGAGAGAGAGAGAGAGAGAAGGAGAAAAACGCAGAGAGGAACGGAATTCAGAATCACTAATCTCTCTTGGCAGAGTGGGCCGGCGAGATGAGGGCAACAGCCGATAAATGGATTTCGGACTATCCTTTTATCGACCTCTTGCTTCCTCCACCTTTTTACCTTCCTCGTCCTCCTTTTTTCGCCCCGTGATATACTCTCGCTTTTATCTAGCTGGCCTCACTTCCGTGCTATCCTCGCGTCAGTCTCTCCACAGAGGGTCTCCACCTATTTCCTTCGATTATCACCGCGTAGCGGCGAGTCTCGTGCTCGAGCTCTTCTGCTTCTACGCAAATAGAAGCTGTTGCTTTGGCTGCTGCTGCTGCTGCTTCTTCGTCTTATTTACACGGCAGATGTTCCGAGCGGAAGTTTCCCCGCTAAGAAATCCGGTAGTTGGCGCAACGAAGTTGTGCGGGAACGTAGATGCCGCGGCGGCCCGGGGCAAGGGGAGGAATCGGCCGCTTCTCTGTGATTTATGCACGCCCGAAGAATATTTCGATCGACTTCCACGTAACGAGTCTGGAGAGAAATGTTCGAATAGTTTTCCAGCGCTTAACTGATACAAGGTCGTACGTGGCTGGTGCATGTATGAAGGTTCCCGCAGCTACTCCTCTTCCTTCTCCAAGGTTGTTTGCACCTTTTCGCGTTCAGCGAACAGAAATGTCGTGAGCCTGCAACACGTTCGCCTTCATAGATCATCAACGACACCTTCCTGGGGTCAGGAGTCAAGCTTCTTGTCCACTGTGAGAGAAATAAGTTTCTATGCATGCTGCGATTCCTCCTCCTCACCCTCGATCTTTCCTACGGACTCGTGCGCGCACATACACACATATACACGTGCACGAAGTCTCGGGCGTGCTCCGTTCGAGTAAGTCGTTCCATTTCCATCCAGTAGAATGGGAGTCCTTTTGTCAGACAAGTCGGACGTTTCCCGCAATCTTGCGAAAGCTTTTCGAATGCTCGGTCGAATTTGATTTTTGACGGACGAGAGAGAGAGAGAGAGCGTCACCGGTTTTCCAAGAGAGACAGGTTCATTGACACCGACCGTCCCTTTTGACTCGGTCGTTAATAATTCAGTCCAACCGCGTCCTACGCTGATTTCCAGGAATCCGAGAGCGTTCGCTCGATTGGATTAGCTCCGCACCACCACCATCACCACCTCCACCACGTTACAGGTTTGTCACTGACATCGCTTTTCTCATACCGCTCTCTGGATGATTTACTCCGGCGCGTTTCAGAAATCGAGAGCTGTTTGGAAAAACGGGAAAATTCCGCGGGAAGATCGCGCGTATCTCGAGGCGAAGATGCTGCGCGCGGGTGGACGCGTGGGGATGGTCGACTGTCCGTTCTATTCTATTAAGAGGCAAGAAAGCGGAGATTCGAGCGAGCGATAATCGCTCGGTTTATTATCCGATCGGAGATAACTCCTGGACAGATTTATCGATCTCGAGGTCATTTCCCATCGTCCCCCGCGAGATTTCCGTCTTCCATCGTGGAGATTCTCGCGGGCAGACCCTTTCTCACGTGAGATCCCGCAATTAAAATTCCTCCCTTCAAATCTCCGTGGCGCGATTTATCAGATTCGCGCCAATTCCGAGTCGTCGCTCGCTGGCGGCGGAAAGCGCGCGCGCTCGCGCGCTTGAAAGAGTCAGCCCCCCGCGAGAAGCAAATCCGGGGATGGGTCGCAGCAACGGTGGAGAAACGTTGTTTTAATGGACAACAGCGCGCGCGCGCGATGGTTTTACATACGATTGTTATTAAAGGAATTAGTTCCGCCGGCGGCGAATTACCCACTTTCCTAGTTGCGATTCCGCGGCGTTTCCAAGATTCGGAGCGATTCTTTCTTGCTTTCTAATTAACTCGTATAGATATTTAATTATTTAGATTTACGTGGTACCTGAAGCAGCTCGGTAATTTCTGCGAGAGGATCGGCCAGCGTGAAGAGTACGAGTTTGCGACAAAAACTGCGCGTGCGCGTGCGCTAGCGCGAGCTATTATCCACGCGCACGCGTCCCGCGTTTGAGAAGTTGCGCGCGTAGCAGCCACCTGCCAGCCGCTGCTAAATGTTGAAGCTTTTTTAGCAGCAGGAGGAGCAGCAGCAGCAGCAACGGCAACGGCAACGGCAGCAACAACAACAACGAGCACCGTAAGAGGCGAGCAGAGGTCACACGGGAATTGAGAGGAAACGAAGAAAAATTACGGAAACCTTACACGCTTTTTCTTCTCTCGGCAGAAAAAGAAATTCCGCCAGTTTAATTGAGGCACTCGCGCGCGCGCGCACATTTGGACGTCCATTAGCGCAAACGCGATTAATTCACGACGGATTAGTTCCTAAGTATTTCCCCGCGTGGTTACGCAAACTCCATTTACGCGTGTTTACATCGGAGAGTGAGCGGCTTCCGCCGCGGGAACGCATTACGCTTCTTATTTAGTGGCGAAATTAATTTTTTCAAGCCACTCGCGCGGGGGTAGGCGCACACACGAGCGCGCCGACTAAATTAATTCCTGAATACACACGGGAGTAACACAATGCGAGATGTGGCGAGCGCGTGATTTAGGATGGCGAGTCGTTAATCAAGCGGGCAGCTTGAGTAGTCAACAGGTGCGCGAGGAACACTCGCTAGTTCTGAGGCTGCGGATCTAACGGCGACCCGCGAACAAACGGGGCACGCTGAAAAACTTCGGGGGACACTAATGAATTCGTGGAATCGTTTTCCAGGAATAACGGATGCAATTAAACGGATCGCTCTGACGAGTCAATCTCATTACTTTACGGAGGAAATTGAAATGAGAAAGAAGAAAAAGAAAACCTGGAAGAAGAGAGAGAGAGAGAGAGAGAGAGAGAAATGGCGGGAGAATCTTCGACGGTGGAAGAGGGGGAGGAGGGAGGTTCCAGCGACGTCGAGCAAATCCAAGTTTCCAAAGATAAACGACGGGGTGACTCTTATCGAATTATGAGAATTATTTTAATTAATTATTTGGCTCCCCGCGTACATCGTGTTACGTGGGGCTTCTGCGTGCTGCAAGAGACTCCGATGGTTGATAGGGATTCGAGAAGGGAATATCGCACCGTAAAGAAAACCAGAAGGCGTGGGATGTCCTGCGAGAGGCTCAAGGACCTCCTTTAATTGTGCAAGATCGAGCGCCGATTTCTCCCCTCTGATATATCAGCGATTTCTGAAATGATCCTCCGTGCCCACACCATTCGCACACTTCTACGCTATAAACACTATTACCCACGGCGCGAGAGCCGAGCCATTCTCCGATGAACTCTCTCCTTCGCCGAGACCTCTCTCGTTACTCTCCTCTCCGTGCGATCGCGGATCAAAAGTCCCCTGTCCCCCGGAGAGAAGAAAAAAAGGCAGAAGAAATTCCCGAGATTCGATTCTAGAGTTGACTCGTTAATTAATTAAATGCAGGGTGCTGCTGCTGTTGCTGCTGCTACTGCTGCTCCGTTTCAGCTGGCGTTAACGACTGGCGCGGCTGAAAAAGTCTCTCGTTTCCCGATGAGAGAGAGAAAGAGAGAGAAAGAGAGAGAGAGAGAGAGAGAGAGAATTGAGGCAGAGTCAAGCGAGAACAGGGAAAGGGGCAAGGGAAGCGGGGAAGAAATGGTTAATGCGAAAGTGCGGAGGAGAAAAAATTTGCTTATGATTTCGGCGCTTGATGGCGTAACGGTTAGAATTAAAGGCAGATTAGAATAGTTAGGTGGGCTCCGCTGCATGGCCTGGCCATACTTAAAAAGTCATTAGTGCGCATACAGGTACAGCCGCTCGTGTATACTTACGAAACCTCCTGCTAACCCCGGAGCCCGAAACGCTATCCCCGCAATATATAACCGGGGATTTAAGAATGAGAGCGAATCAAACTTTAAAGCGAGCTCGCAGTTGCAAAGTTTCCCCGTGCTTCGATGTGCAAAGTAGACACGGAGTAATGGGCGCCATACTGGGAGCGCCGTGCAAGAAGATGGCCGCTAGTTACCATAATGAAGGACTCTAACGCAATTATCTCGCATGCTTCGGTCCTAAAGGCTGCTTTTCTTGCTCTTTTTCCAGCGCAATTTTCCGACAAACTAATTAATATCGTACCGCAAAGCGTTATTGTTCTTGGCCACTTGCCTTGAGCAAACCCACCGATAGCTATCTCGAGGCTCGAGCAAAGAGGAAAATTGAGGCTCCGTTTGTGTTTTAGACCGCGATACACGCGTACGTGTTTCACGAAAATGTGATACGCCAATCCGACGTGTTTACCCACCCGGGTGAAACCTGGCGGTAGCGGTCTCGACGGCGGCTAAGTAAGTCAATAAGGAAAGTTTTTCGATCGATCGATGGGCGACGACGGGCACGTCGACAGTCGAGATACATCGGCGTGGAATCCATATTTCGTCATTTTGGCGAATTTCGTCGATTTAGCACACTCGCTGCTTTAATTAAACGTTACTCGAGATAAGAGAATCCGCGCTCTCTGCTGGCGATCGACAAAAATCGAGCTTAAATTGGCGGTAATCGATGATAGAACAAATGTCAACGGTAGCAAAGTGATCGTTCCGATCGGGGGAATCGGGTCCGAATCGTTATTGGAATTCCGATCGTAATTAATGCGTCTTACCTGCTTAGGAATGACACTTGATCGGAATTGATCAGGCAGCAGCGTGGCGATCGGTGGCCCGGCGCGACAATTAGCGGTAAATCGAAAAAGATTTTTTCTACGGCCGAGCAAAGGTCAACCATCTATCAGCCCCATCGCGGATGCCCAATATCGACTATTAATTGCCGACTAATTAATCGATTGTCCTAATTAATATGCGACGCGAGCTCTGACGTCCAGACTCTCTAAGGACACCCAGGGTCCGGTATACCGGTTTCCCCTCCCTCTCCTTCTTTCCACCGGAATTGACATAGAAAATGATAAATCTTCCTCGAGATAAAGAAACTTTCCTTTCGGAATACGGGATCGACAAAAATCTTTCTTCCCGCGCTAACGCGATCCCGGATGGAGGGTCCAACCGGTCCCGGTTCCACGAATTTTCGGATAAACCAGTTGCTCGTTGGATCTACCACCTCTTTTCTCCTCCCTCTCCCCCGGCTTCTCGGTTCTTTCTTCCGCTAGGATTCGAAGCTTTCGGGATTTCTACGAGAGTTCCTAGGATATTGGCGCTTCACGGAGATCACCGCGGAGGGAAGGTCTCCAGGGGCGAAGAGTCGAGGATCACGAGTCGATCGATCGATCGAACCTCGAGCGCAAGTTCGAGTTTGTATCTCATTTGCGTCTGACCAAAGGGGAAGCTTTGCCCTAGCCGGCAGCAGCCAGTCGGTCGGAGAGTCAGCCAGCAGCCTACGGCCGACGTCTGTCACGGGACTTGACGCGCGCGCATATAAATTGCCATCGTGAACGCGATCCCCTAAACACTGTAATCTACCGGCGCAGCCGGACGATCGTCGATTTTTCGATCGTTCCACGTTTACCCGCTCCGGCTTTGCTCTTTTTGCCGCTTTCTTCCTCTCCACTCCTGAGAATTCCCTTTTTCGTACGTGTTCCGGGCGCCTCGTTGTAATCGTCGATTCGTCCCCTCCCCCTACCCTCCTTCCAAATCTTTCGCTCCCGTGGATTTTCCCACGAACGCATAGGTGCGCGCAAGATCGGCGAATTTTCGCAGTTTCTCAGCGTTTCCCCTGGTCGCAGACTTTTTTCACATTCTGCGCCGGAGGGGTGGAAGGGCGAGCGGCCAAAGCCGCTGGTGCTGGTGGTGGTGCTGCTGCTTTTACGGAGGAGCCACCGTCAGGTTGGACATCCGCTCTTCGGCGAACAATCGGCCACATGTCGGAGCAGCGCTGACGCCGAAATTAGTGGTTTTCGGCCAGGACGCAACGCACGACAGTTTTCGATGCACGAGAACTGCATTGTGAGAGAGCTTCGGGCCTAGCTAGTCCGCCAACGACCAACTGCTCGCTGGCAGCCAAAATTACGCAACCAGCCTCGAGGGACGTGCGCCCTTCCCCCTTCGTTCACTCGTCAATGTGAAAAATCGATTCCAAGAATCAATTTTCGAAAATGTGCAACCTCTCCGCGCGCAAGATAAAATTCTAGCGAGATTCGGCGACGGAACGCAGCTTGATCTATCGCGCGCTACCCCTACCTCCGCTCCTCCTCTTTCCTTCCCACGTTCAGTTTTACTTTCGAGAGTGATCGATTTTTCATTGGTGGTTGAGGAAAACGGAGCAATGACAGATTTCGTTTCATTTCGTTTCGCTTCGTTTCGTTTCGTTTCGTTTGCAGGGGTGTGAGAAATCTTTTTCCCGGGGAAAAGGGGAGAGAGGGGCTCGCGCTAATTAGCCAGGTGATAATGCGTAAAGCCTTCGCAGACCCCTAACTATCCATATTGGTAACACATTGCCCTGGTAACGCTGATTCAGTTGCTCGGAGTTGATATGCACATACACAATCAGATCCGCTCCGACCGTGGCAGCAGGCGAGAGAATTCTAGAATGCAGTTGGACTGCCGTGCACGATTTTGCGCGAGCGCGTGGCTACGTTTGTATCAATGGACAGTGTGGAGATAGAGAGAGAGAGACTCTGAAACAACCGTGCGATGAAGAAATCATTGCGAAGGAAAATCATTGCTGGCGGCCGGTCGTGAAATTTTATCGTCTCGAATTTCAATTCGCTCGTACTTTCCACTCGCGCGTGTCTGAAGGGTAACGGGGCGGCAGCATGGCGCAGTTTTGCTCGCGTAAGAGTCGCGAGTGCTAGGAGTCGCTTCTCTCTCGCTCTCTCCCATCTCTCAGGGCAGGAGGACATTGAGTAGCGGCGAGGAATTTTCTCGAAAATTCCTGCTCCCTTTTTACGCTGGTAATCTCACGACCGCTAGGTGGTGGTCAAATTGGAAGTCTCGCAACCTCAAATTTTCGGCATAATTTGATACATTATCCTTGTACGTAGGTACACACGATCGGCCGTTACACGCTATTCTTAAATCCGTCAAAAGGATAGATTTTAGCCAAGGTTACTCTCATTCAACTTAACCACTTCGTTCCAGCTTCGTTATCAGCCTCGGAATCGGTATTCCCACGAAAGACATTTGTTTCCAGGTAAGAGCTCTCGAGAAAACTGTGGACGATGCCAAGCGATAGCCTTATCGGGGTGGACCGATAAAGGAACTTGTATCAAACTACCCTCCCGCTCAAAATCTACCGGCTGTTACTTTATAATCACGCGAATTTTACAGAAATACGACACAAGCCTCTCGATAGGGATCTCGCCGGTGCTCTCGTGTCTTTCGTTGCTCCCCTCTCGTCTCTCCCCCCTTCCTCGAGCTACCACCAGAGGGAAAAATTCTCAAAGCCGCCATTTTCCATTCGCAAGATCGTCCACTGGACTGTGAAATATTCCAGCTGTCCGTCATCCCTCGTAGAGAAAAATCCCACAGCGTTTCCCCGAGAACGGACGAGTACCGCGTACGATTTCTCGAGGTGGAAGAGACTTCGCCTCGCCTCGCCTCGCCTCGCTTCGCTTCGCTTTGCTTTTCAGGGATATCTTCGCCGCGGAGGAGTGGGGAAGGAGCGAGGGTCAGGGTGAAACCGGAGAGAGTGGCGGTGCACGGTGTGCTCGCTTGCCGGAATGACCAATTGAAAGGGGAGATGCGCAAGCGCTGCCGAGGGTGGGTCCACTATGGATTTTCGAGGGTAGATATACCGGTGAGCGCATTCCGGGGTGGCAGCTGGTATTCGCTAGGAAAATGGTAACTCCCACTGCAGGAGGGATAGCGACGATAACTCTCCGCGAAAGGACGATATATTTATTATGTAAGAGCTCTCCCCGCGCCTCCCCTCAAAGTTCATCCATCTCTCGCCGGCGGGCATATTTAAATAATTAATCGCCACGAAAAAGTGGCCCCCTCGCATCGCGGGTGTTGACATTTAATGAAACTCGTTCATCCGCCTGCTAATCGACGAGATTAAGTCGTTTAATGGACGACGGAAAACACAGTACTTTCGCAGACTCAACCCCTCTCCCCAGAAAAAAATTCTCACCGTTTCGCGCATTTCTTACGCACTCGCGAATGGTCGATTTCGTCGGAGAGGAGCAGCGGGCACCCACGACGGTGCTTTCGGATAAAAGTCACTTCCGGCAGCACAAATGCCGGGCGCTACGACCAATCCACGTTTTCCATTAGAATATAATTACGTTGCAGCGGTTCTAGCCTACCCCGGTTATTATCTGACCGTCCGACAACTCATATTTCGTTGGCCACGTGACCAAAACTAGCTTATCGTTCCGTGTGATCTGATTCGATATAATCTCCTGCACATTCTTCGTTTCTTTTTCTCTTCCTGCCGGGATACTGTAAAAATCAGCATACTGAAATGAAATTACTGGCGAGGCCAGGCCAGGCCAGAAGTATCGATCTTCTTTCTTATGCTATGATTCAACGTTGGCTCTCTCGGACGTCAAGCCTGTTTTAACATTTTTCTGTTTCTCTCCCTCCCCCTCCCTCCCTCCCTCGGCCCCACCTCTTCTGTCGGGCCCTGTGCGTGGAGAGTGGAGGAGCTTATTGAATTCATTTCACCGGCGAGCGTATCAACGGCGCATCGAAACAATGGCCTTATCACTCGTAGGAAACTGTTTCATTTATTTAACGATCTCGTCCCGGCGGTGGGCAGGGGCGGGGAAGATGGGGGAGACCCCGCCAACTGCTGTTCCCGATCAGCCGTGGCCGTCCCTCCCCTTCGGTTCTCCAGGGAAATTAATTACCAGGCCGTAATCAGGCTTTTCCCCGGAATTCCGGCCCGTTGCAAACTCCTCCATTCCTGGCGCTCACATATTTTCTGGGAATTGGAACGCATCGGGCCCCGTTATCTATGCAGGAATTACCCCGAGCGCGCTAAAAAATCTACGCTATTACATTTCGCGCTAAGCTTTTTACGAGTCGCATTTTACTGGGAATAAAAACCCGCGGAAAGTGCCGCAATGAAACTCCATTCATAATTCAGCGTAATCTCGGCTCGATCGTGAACATTATTATTCTTAATGTTCTTTTTAGCAGCGGCGGCGCCCCCCCCCCCCCTCTCCCGCCGAGGAATCTTAATTAAGCCAAGCGACGATGCCTTAACGTTACGCGTTAAGCGCGAATTGATAACAACCCCCCACCCCCAAATCGAGTTTTGACGTTTGCAAGGATTCCAGCGCGACCGATCGACGCGATCCTCCCAGAGATCGACGACGGATCTACCGCGCGATACGAGTCACCCTCCTCAATTCTTCACTCGCTCCCCCCCCCCCACCTCCTTTTTCTCGGATAAACTTTTCACGTCGCGGCGGTGTATAATTTTCGCGCGAACTGGGTCAGATCGGATGTACCATCGATCGAGAAAGCGGGAAATCGCGGAAAATCGCGGAAAATTGCCAAGGCCGGAGCGATTGCACGGAAGGGGGCACCTGGAGCGTATCGCGGCTCCGTTTGGCAGGATATTAACACGCTGGGAACGGCGAGGTCCCGTTTTCCCGAGACTCGCGCAGTTTAGCGAAGTCGAACCGACCGGCGGCGCGGGCGGAGTTGGCCGGAGTCACGTCCGTATCGGCAGCGGGCGCTTCGCCCCGATAAATCGGCGGACGCGGGAAAGGAGCGTTCGAGAGCAGAGCCGCGGCGCAACGAATCTCGGCATCCAGCTGGATAATAATGAGCGGCTAATTAATTCAGCGTCGGCGATGAAGGAAGCATCAGCGATTTGCTCTGCTTGAGGAACGGCCGTTTAAGCTGGCGACCAATGCGGAACGAGCTGCCCGTGAGCACCGGTTGCTAATGCCGATCTGACCAGCGACCGATACGCCTGTATTAGTGTCCGTTTATGCCCCCCTTAACACCTTTCCCCTGCCCTTCCTCTCCTCTCGCAGCACCGCCACGAGAAGGGTGCAGATCGTTACCCCCTTTGGTCTCTCGCTCCTTCTCTCCGACCCGAGAAGCTTCCTCGGGAGTTTCTCACTCCCCTCAAGGTCATCCCGAGTTTTTCGGGAAATTCCGAAAAATCTCTCCCGACCATATTCCAGGAGGGGGCAAATCGTCCGGTTTCCGTCTCTCCGGTGTTTTCGCTATTTCGGCGTTTCGCCGGTATCCTCATCGGTCACGTGGTAAAATTACCTCGGTAATATCTGTAATGCAAGCAATGGGTTAATGCTTATTAATGTACGAACACAGGCTTAACTGGCGCACGTGAGCATATAATGTCATACACTATGCGGCTTGCGCGTAACTATTACACTCGGCGTCCGGTTATGTGCATGCGGTCGACGTATAAATCCATGTTGCGTACGCGTGTCCCTGTGTGCACGTGTACTTGATGTCCACGACGCCGAGTTAACTATTACGTTAAACGAGCCTCGTACCGTGGACACGCCTGTGTCCGTAGTTACGCGAGAATCGCACACGAACCACGAAATTTCGGTGTTCCAGAGCAAAGACGCGAACGAAAGAGCCGCGCGCTCGTTTGCATGCACCGTTTTTCGGTGTTTTCTAAAAAGAAACGGAAAAAAAGAGTCGGCCCAGCCGAATGAACGATGGAATCGAGCAAACTAAGATATTAACCAGGAGGGTGGAGGATGAAAAGGGGTGAGGGGGTAGAGGTGCGAGAGAGGTCCAGAAAAAAGTCTCATATCCTTGGCGGGGTGTTCCCTCATTTTGGCAAGGCCGTTCCCAAAATTAGCTTCGTTTTGCACGCTGACCCGAGCAGGATTGGAGCGACGGGGGAGGGAGGGAGAGAAATGGTAAAGCAAAAGAGCGGCAGAGACTTAATGGCGCCCGAATAAGAGCGTTCCTGCGGGACCTCCGTTGTTCCTCGTCGCGGATAATGGATTCGGTGTCATCTAATAATTAATAGAGTTCTCCGGACGTGCCGTGTGTGTGCTGTAAAGACAGCTAGCCGGCGAACTCATTCATCACGCTTTCTAACCCCTAAGCATTTTAATTAAAGCCACCATTTTTATGGGGTTTTCGACATGGCGACTCCTCTGGCCATCCACTCGCGGCGCCGGACTATCGCAGGGACTCGACGATTAATTCATGGTCCCTCGCGAGAAATGGCACCGGGGGTGGTGGTGGGGGTGGGAGCAACCCCGAACTCCTTAACGCGAAACTCCGGGAAGATGCCCGGTCGTTTCTGGATCCTCGGGAAACGGCCGCTCACCCTCCCCCTTCCCCTTCCTGAGCAGTGACATCTCATTAACACTATTTTCTTAATAACTCGAGATAAGACGCGCGGTCCTGACCGTGGACCTCTCGAAACGTGTCCATCTCATTTTCTTAGGTGACCCTCCTTGGTCCTACAACCTGTTTGGCCACGCGGGTCCCTCCGCTGTATGTATATGTGTACGCGTAAGAATAATAATTATTCCTAAGTATAGGGCTGAGCGAGTGGCGGCAGCGCGGTGTCTTTGACGAGGAGAGTTCCGTATTAGCTGGCCGTGGCTCTCATTCCCATGGCGGTCGCTTCAATTAAACAAACAGTCCGAGCCCGATGCGTAAAATTTGATTTTGCATATTAATTTCATAAGTGCTCAGTGGCGTCGCACTCTCCCCGACTCGTTCCAAGCTCGAACGTCCACGCCGGACACCCCCACCCCATTATTCTCACGAGTGTCCGGGGTGAGGGAAGAGGGGAGATTTTCAAAGATTTGGAAGAACGAGAGTGGAACCTGATTGGGTTTGGAATTTTCGAGGGAAGCGATTTTTGTCTGTTCGACGCCACTGTCGACTAGTTGGGCCAGCAGCACTGTACGCGATTAAGGTGGTGGTGGTTGTGGTGGTGGTGGTAGCGGTGGACATGCCACTGTCATTTAGCACTTCCCACAGAGGAAGAACTGCGAGCGCCTTACGCGAAGTGCCGTAAATAACGAAAGTTACGGTATCCGATGAGTTTTGGGCAAACCCCTTCTAGATGCGAAGGTAGGTAGGTAGGTAGGTAGGTAGGTAGGTAGATAGGTAGGTAGTAGAGAGTATCGGAGTTTGGTGTAGCGGGGAACAAGTCGAGCGGTGTCAATCAAATGGCACTGGCCGCTTACTTTTAATTATCGAAAAAGCACCGGACGCTCGTCCCTGCTAATGATAGCACCGTAGGTACCTTAGGATTCTCCTAATGAAGAATAAAATGTAAATTCGCCTAACGGCCCTCTTCTTCACGGGAATTCATTATCAAAATTAATCGACGAGCACGTACGTACCGCCTGATACTCAAAACTTCCGGTGCTTCCTCCACCTTTGATGCATTCCGCTCTCCAAGGTTTCAAGGTTTTCCAGGATCGTCCCTAGTCACTCGTGCGATACCTTGTTAATTATCACTTATCCTCTCTCGCTCCTTACCCGCGTAATAAACGAACGACCCTGATCTTCCCCCTCGTGTGCCTCAGCTTGCTCTTGTTGGCAGACAGCGGGTCTGCCCCCTCCGTTGCTCCGATGCCACTGTCACTCTCGCTACTTCTGCGAAACCTTGTTGGAAAACTCATTGGAACCGGTGTCTTTTCTTCTTTTGCAGCTTGAAACCACCCCAGAAGGACGGTGTGACCAAATCGAATCCCAGCAAGCGGCATCGGGAGAGATTAAACGCGGAATTGGATACATTAGCGTCGCTACTTCCGTTCGAACAAAATATTCTTAGCAAGTTGGACCGGCTCAGCATCCTCAGGCTCAGCGTCAGTTACCTAAGAACGAAAAGCTACTTCCAAGGTAAGTTTGCTCCATTCTCTTTCTCTCTCTTTCGAATGAGTTTCCGAGTGAAAAAGTTTCACCGAGTCGTTCGGTGATCGGGAGAGACGCGAAATTTCCGAAGAACGAGCAATTCGAGGGTCTCGATCGATTGTTCGTTTATTTAAATAATCCAAGGGCGGAGCGCGAGCTTGCACTGTAACGTTTTGGAGCTGGCGCCGTGTTGCATATTCGCCATCTTCGTGCTCCCTTCGAGCACGCGAAACTCTCGTTACACACCGGAAACAATAGCATCGGAAAACAATACCTACTTCCGTACTTATGGAGCACCAGTTGAGTTATCTCGACTCAAGAAGGTCCTGCGCAGGACTGACTGACTAGGCGGGTGGGTCCCTGGTCAACATCAACCATCGAGCGTACGCAACTTAACGACACCCCGACCAATTCACCGAGAACCAATTGGCCAATGCTTTCCCGCAGTTTTTCACCGATTTTTCGTCGTCCCCTCCCGTCTCTCCTCCCGCTCCCCCGCGAAATGGATTTGCACACGGAAGGAGAGAGGCTGTTCCAAAGGGAATTAAGCGATGGCCAAGGTTAACTCGAGATACCTCGAATTGCCAGGTAGCGCTATTAACGAACAAAAATTAGGTGGGAAGTGGAGTTGAGCAATAGGTGAGAAGTGGCGAAGAAGGAGCGGAGGAACGGAGGAGGAGGAGAGAAGTGGGGCGAAGGGAAGAGGGAGGGTGAAGAGAGAGAGAGAGAAAATGAGAAGATCGAAGATAGCAGCGAGGGAGTATGCAAGGTAATGCAGGGGGGAGCACGAATTCGGATTGAACATGCTACAGGCTCGCAGTTCGTCCCCCTATCGTGGATCTGGTACTATATCACCGGGCCACGGAACTCACGGGAACTTGGCTTGCCTGTTTAGCGCCATCGTTGCCACTCGCGTTACGTCGAGTTCAACACAAGCTGAACCGGACGGGGACTGGTCCTCCGCAAACGATCCCAGGACGGGCTCCCTTTCTCTCTCTCTCTCTCTCTCTCTTTCTCTCTTTCCCTTTCTGTCGATGGTACCGGACTCCCGCATTGTTCGCTCGCGCCTTTAATAGGTATTCATTGTTAAATCTCAGATCCCCGGCGAAGATGTCCCGGCGAGTGTCGTCCTGATGCTCCCGAGATCGCGCGGGGCCACGCGCTTTTTACCCGGATGGCCCGAAAGTCGGGGACCTCCATTCGCATACCGACCTAACCGCTGTTCCTCGGAGTAAAACATCGCTTGGATTCACGCGGGTTCTCCAACGTCGCGTCAAGCACAGGAGGAAATGGCTGCGAGCGAAAATTGCACGGGAATTGGACTATGCAAATTAATTAGGTTGAGCCCGAGGTGTCGAGGAGGGTGCAAGGAGTCGGTGTGAATCCAGAAGATGGCCCCTGCGAGGGTCCCCGAGGCTTCAGATAGCAGATCTCGGTAACCGCAGCTTCCTCGGGACCACGTCGCTTTCCTCCTCGTCTTCCTTACCTTCCACTTGCTTCCCTCCCCCTGTCCCCGCCGCTGCTCCTCTCCCACGAGCGGACACCGAGCGAATCTTGGCAATTAACCGATGCCACTTAGCCTTATTACTACCAATCCCGGTGTATTGTCCTTGGCTCCAACTACTTCCAGAACATTCTCGGCTCCTCTCTCAGATTCCAGAAAGAGAGAGGGAGAGAGAGAGAGAGACGGGAGTTTTTTCTTTACAATTGTCTAATAGCAGGTTGAACGTACCTTCGGAACGCCGTGGAATAGGCGTCGTCGTTGTTTTCTCGCGGCTACTCTGCTTTTCGTTGAACGAGCATCGCTATCACAATTCGCCTAAACCCTCGTACCGCTAAACTTTACTGTCCACACATCGAAGCTTTTATATCATAACCGTCGCGCGATACGCAACTCATCGACGGAGATACAGCCCGATGATAATACGGTAATACCTTCTCGTTATTGCGGCTTATTTGCATTTTCCATTTCGTCCTCGCACCTGGCACAGATAAAGCGAGACAAAGATCACGATCCTGCATCTGCCCTCTCTCTCTCTCTTTATCCGGTCCCCTCCCTTCCCTCTATTCCTTCGCCGGTTCTCCCTCCTGCGCTCGTTCGTTCGCCCGCTCGTACCTCCGTGTCATTTTCCCTTTCGTCGCTCAGCCGAGGAACCCGAAATTCCTGTTGGCTCTTTCTCTTTTTAATGAAAATCTTCGGAGCGGACGCATTAGTCGGCTGTTACTCGGGAAATAAAAGTGAGATCGGAGCGAAATATCCGTAATTTCGTGCGGGACAAACACCGCGTGAGATTTCTTGTCAAGCAGAAGTCACAATGTTGAGGAGAGCCGGGCTAAAAACGTCGCATAATTGACCTTTTCGAATCAAGAAAATTGCTACCACTTAATGCGCTACAATGTTTTGCTCCGAGGAATCAAGGGAAGGGGGAGGGTAGGGGCGTTGGCGGCAACGGCGACGGCGGCGGTGGCAGAACAGCGTGCGCGCTGCGCAAAGTGGAAGGGCCTCGGTTGATCCGGTCAAATCAACGGAATGGATCTTTAGGGACGCGATAGCAACCGGAAGGACCGCACCGGATTAAGAGAGATCGCAAATCGATTAAGCCGAATGCAACTTTACAATTTGGTCAATTATCAGCGGAGCGTAGTCCATTTTTCATGCGGCTATCTCGATCAGCGCGCCGGCACTTTGCCATCTTGCCTAATGTCTCGATACGTATTACGCGTTTTATAAAACCATCAGACTCGCCACGCCAGTTTATCAAAACCAACGGAAAGTAAACGTCCAGCTGGATCCCTCAGCGGTTCTCGAGGAGCCCTTGGTCGCAACGACTCTTCAGCGCGCGTGGTACCACTCGAGTCTCCTCCGGGGGTGGATTCTATCCACGCGGTCCTTCCATTCCAGTTCCCCCCCCCCCCATCGCTGTAACTTTTTAATTAGAATTTCCATTTGGACCTTTTGTCCACCTCCGCGTCACGAGTGACCGAGACCGAGTCCGAGACCGAGACCAAGGCCGAGGCGGATTCGATTTGCAGTTAATCGACATTGGCGAACGGGGAGCACCGGTCACCGGTAGCCACGTCTGTTGATCGTTTGCTGAGCACCGCATGCTTGATAAGTATCGCTCATTAACGTCATTATTAAAAATACGGCAATTAGACCGCGTCGCGAATATCGACTTATACGGAGGGTTTGGGGCCCCTGCCCCTACCCCGACCCCGGCCCGGGCCCACTCGACAACTTTCCAGGATTACCGGGAGAACGCGATTCGCTAATGGCCGAGCGACTCTCCCGGCGACTCACGTACACCTTGGTGACACCTTTCCTTTCCTTTGTGCGTGTGTCTCTCTCCCCTCTCCTCATCGAGCACTTTATCGGGAATCTACGGATAACGGCCCTATTATCTGCACGGTCCCAATTAACGAGTGCGTTTCGTAGATACTTTTACCACTGCCCACTTTACCGGAATCCTCGTACTTCCGGAAGTGGCGGAAATCCTTTTGGAAATGTCTGGACCGATCTCGTCGTTTTCTCGTGACGCACACGAGTGACGAGTCGCTCGCGATCCGTCCGAGAGAATGTCGCAGTGCTCTGGGGAGGGGGGAGGGGAAAATCGATCGGTACGCAAACCGGCATGGCCACTTTTCGTGGACGATCTCGCACCTGTTCAGACTCCGAGTCCCGTACGCGTCAGCGAGCACATCCAGACGCGACGCGACGCAACGCGACGCCTTAATATCCCAAAGACCGCATCGTCGTACCTTAATCATACCTGACAGCCCGATGACAAAGATATAGCAGCGCTTGAAACGTTCCATCCATTACACAGGTATTGCAGATCGGCCAAATGAATTTTCAGCATTCCCGTAGTCCTCGGCGCGATAGCTTCAAGGACGATTTTATCGGAACCGATTATTCGCTCTCGTCATCCCCTCGAAGCCACCGGGACACTCCCAAGAGCCCCTGGACTCGGATATGACAGATCGTACTACTTGAAACTCGCGGAAATCCATCGCCTGCAACATTACGCTTCGAAAATCCACTTGGACCGCGCGAAGCGCGTTACGGCGACGGGAAGTTTGCGCGAATAGCTTGCGAATATACCATTATTGCTGCCCGGTAGATAATTCCAAGGTTGCGCGATGGGCGAAACGACGGTAGCTAGGGCGAGTTTCGATGTGTCGCCGACTCGAAATTAAAAGTTCATCAAAACGATCCGACGATGCTCGTTACAGTGGTGCACCGTTCTTGCCGTTGCACGATGATGAACCCCAAGATAAGAATGGTGCAGGGCGTAAGGGTGTTATTAGCTGAAAATACGACGAACACCAGCGGACATCAAGCAGCACTTTTATGAGGAAAAGGGAATGATAATTGCGAGAGTTTAGCCGTAATGCCGGCAATCATTTTAATTAAAAAATGCCCCTTTCCTCTGCCCCCTCCGCTCTTTTTCTATCTCTCGCTATTTCCGTCTCTCTCTCACTCTCTATCTCCCGCTTCCCTCCACCCATCCACTCTCCTATCTTCATCAAAGTTCCTTAGCATATACCTATCGCAACGTATATTCCCACTAATTGCCGCATTTTGTTTGTTACGTAATCGATCGTTTAAGCGATCGATCGATATCCGCGATTCGCGATTGCTCGGCCTTCATAAATTATTACGTAATGATCGCTAAGGGCAAGAAAGTGGGGGGAGCAAAGCCGTTCGCAGAATCTATACCAATTTATCCATTTGTCAATAATGGAGTTCCTTCTGTGCAATTGATGCACCGTGCAGCAGGGTGGAATGGCTTTTATACCGAAACGCGAGTGCGCCATAAGCCACTGGAAAGTAACGCGTGTAAACTCCAATATGGTAAGGCATTGGTAGCAAATTACGCATTGTAGTTGCTTATCGCTGTTGGATCTCCGTGTATCGACAAGCAGCGCTCACGTATCATTAAATATCATTAAAACAGCCAGAGACGGCCATTTTTCCAGCGAACCGTCGTAACTCGAATTACTCACGGGGATAAGGATGCGAAGGGCTGCATTTCGATGATTAAAATTGCGACCAAGTTTTTTGGATCTGTCGTTGAAACTCTTTCGTCTCTTGTGAGATACGACAAAACCATGGAATATACCATAAATTTGCGCGGTATATAATATTTGCAATATATATATATGTGTGTACATGCATAATATAATACGCATGCACACACACACATATATATATATATATATATATATATATATATTTACGTTTATCCAATAAATTAAGTCAAATTAATCTTTTACCGTGTTTTTTCTGATAAAAGTAAACATATCCGTTAGTAGTTACTCGTTAGCTTGAGACGAGGTGTATTAGCAGACCCCGATAACGATCTCGGCTGTTCAGAAACCATGAGAGAGAACTGCATATGTTTATATGAAAATTTCGCGTGAATATAAAGCGAGTATAAATTTTTTCTCACCTCGATAATTTTAAGTTTTCAAGAAGAAGGAGCCAGGAGCGGCGGGGGAGGAGGTTTTCAGATAAAACTTAACGGGGGAAATTTTGAGGTGGAATTGTGCCGACGAATGTCGACGATTAGGGACTCCCGGAGAGAATTTTCGACAGCCGATTCTCCCGATAAATATACACACGCGCGCGGGCGCACACACACATGATTAAAATTAAGGAGAGAGATTTATTCGTGACTTTTATTAGTTCGGACCAGCTGATTTATGGTCACCAGCCAGGTTTTTACATGAATAATATATGAATCGAGCACTATCTTCGCGATAATGGAGGCGTAGCAGCGAATTGGACTGTAATAATAACTTGCAATTATTATCAGCAACTAGAATGATTAACGTATACATTACGGGGGAGAGTGTACGGTCTTTCATGGTGAACTATCTGTATCTGTGAGAGCTTCCCTCGTCTCTCGAATGCCGTGAATGAAAATGGCCACCGCGCGCGGTACCTGGTAATTTCAGCTTCCACATTATTCGGATTGAAGCAGTCCGGCGCAATTAATAATCCGTCGGTCCGTCCGCTCTCGCTCTCGTGCGATTTTCCAGAGAGAGAGAGAGCGCGAGATTGAACGCAGTTGGCGCATTGATCGCATCGCTCATTGTTGGTCGGTCAGCTAATGATCTGAGAAACGGTATCTGGGCTTGATGACGTTAACTGTGGAAAAGCGCACGGTGGCAATCGTAACAGGTAGTGGAGAGGCCGATGAGATTAAACGAAGGAAGTGACTCTTGAGCCCCTATCATAGTTGCTTCGTGTGAATAATTTCAATGATACAAGATAATCATCGTTATGATTTATCGCAATAAACGCTCGTTGAGTAGGATTTGCTATGCTCGCTAATATCATGAAAATGCTGTAAAGCCTAATGAGCACCGAGTCACTTTTGTTAGTAGCATGGTTGCCGTGTGCGTGCGTGCGTGCGTGCGTGCGTATGCGCGCGCGCGTGTATCTACAAATGTGTTTATCTTAGCGGGCGGACTCGGGGATTCCCGTTATAATTGCTCGGCTTGCAAAAATTAGCATAACCTTATGAAATTCCTATTTGCATTGTAAATCGGCCGTACGTTTGCACCGTCGAGAGCTTTTTGCGCGGTGAGAGCGTCGCACGGTCTCCACGGGGGAAAACCACGCCCCTCGCCCTGACCCTCTCGAAGAGCGGGGGCGAGGACAAGAGGTAGCGCACGGGGGATGAAATTCGACGGGATCGACGAGATCGAGGAAATCGATCGTCTCGCTGGACCTGCCTCGTCGTCCGGTCTCGTGCAACTCGCCCCGGGGTGTAGAGGGGTGGGTGAGCCGACGGGGGTGGTTCGCGTGGTGCGAGAGGTCCGGACGGACGCGAGCGCGCGCGAGTGGCCATGAGACGTCGTGCGATGGACTCGTAGGTCAGTCAAGTGGCTCTCGCAGCTATTGGAGGGCACGTTCGCCGATTTCGTGCTGCATACAGCTTCGTTACTTTGGCGAACCGACGAGGACGGAGTCCCAGAGCGTGAGTGGTAGCTGCGGCACGCATCACGCCAACACGCCACGCCACGCCAAGATCAGCTGTGGAAACCCGGAAGGCTCCTCGCCACTGCTGACCCACTGAACAAGACACCTTTGCATGCGCTACCTCGTTTAAATCGGCCCCGTGCAAGCGGAGATTGCATCGAAGACACGTTCTCTCCAGGACGCGCTCACCAAACGACGAATGATACGTCAGGAAAAATCCCATTGAGACTCGGCACAGTCCATCGGACGCGCTCGCTCGAATCGTCTGCCACAGCTCCGGATTTTCCAAGGACACCGCTCGCCGCGGGGGGAAGAGGGGAGAGGGTGGACACCGCAACCCGGAGATCCGTCGACCCTCGGGGTGGCGGAAGTCGCGGTGGAGGGGAAGAGAGGCGCAGTTTAACTGATGGAATCATTAAAGGGGCTGGATTGAACTGGCGGGGTTTAATCCAGTTTTCATCCTCTCGCTGAAATAGCGTCGGTGGAGACCGACTCAAAAATGGCCGTGACCCGTGACCGCGGAACTAATTCAAAGTACGCGTATCATGACGGCATCACGGCGCATTAAATGCGCTGTGTGAAGTCGCCGGCTGATCGATGGCGTTATTAGTCATCAAGTCCGTCAGACGCCACAAAAGGACCCGGCCATTCTCTCTCCTGGACCCTCTCCTCGCCCTCTCCCTCTCTCTCCGCCTTTGACTTCCTCTTAAATAATCGGAGTGTTCTTGACGAGCAATTAAAACTCGCATCTCTCCTCGGTGACAATCCGAATGCGAGGATGAGAATGAGGAGGAGATTGACGTTGACGACGACGACGACGACGACGACGAGGACGACGATGACGATGATGAAATCCAGAGTCCCGAGAGTATCCTTGGACGGTTCCACGCTGGGACGGAATAATTCATCAGATTAAATAAGCGAGACCGCTAAATTAAGTAAAACAAATTAAATAAATTGGACGAAATACGTAAATAATGGATTCCAGGAATGGACTGGTATAATTTTATGGTACTCGGGGGATGATCCGAAAAGCGAGGCCACGCTTAGAAAATGGCAGGAAGCAATCATTGAGAGATTAACGTCCCGCAGAGTGATCTTTTCCCGTTCTGGGACGATTAAGCACCGATAGAAATGAGGCGTACAATAGCAAAGGCAAACATATCAGTTTCAACCGGCGGAACAAGCTCTGTGTGGCACGCTTAGGGGTTCGCCAGGGGGTGAGAGAGTTTGGTGGGGGCTGTGACCAAGTGGCAGGGGGTACAAGTGGCACAACATGGTGGTGAAATGGGGGAAGCGAATGACTGGTGTCGGTTACACGGGCTGGTACTGCACTACGACTTGGTATTGTTACCGTTTCGCTGAGCTACCCTTGTGGTTACCCTTGCGAACCCCCTTCTCTATTCCTCCCTCCCTTCTTTCCCTTTCCTTCCCTTCCCTTCCATTCCGTCCGTCCCACCCCAACTCTGCCCACAACGACGCATTTATATTCGTATACATCCAACGTTTGACCTCGCATAATCAGAACCCACCGACGCTTTCTCCTATTTCCTTCTAATATCCGCGATTCAGCACATTCATCATGACCTAACCCCCATTTGCATGGCCCCGTTCTTCGTCTCCCTTTTCGTCTAATCTTTTCGCGATACGTCGCCTATAGGTAACTCGTTAGGGGTGCAATTATGTCTGGGAACAATGTTCCTATCGACCAATCAGAGTCCTCGAGAAGATTTTCGAGAAGCCAATCCCAGCACCTGTCAGTACGGGGGTGCGTGTAGCTATATTCTTCCGGGGGGGTTGCTGACTGACGTTTCAAACTTCCTACCAGAGTCCCGGCACCAGGGAGAAAGATCGTACGCTCTGTATACACTGCTAACTGTTTTACACACACACTCATGCGAGTCGAGTTGAATCTTTACAGGCTATTTTTTCCTACTCTCTCTCTCTCTCTCTCTTTTTCTAATCTTTTCTCTTTCTCTCGCTTTCTCCAATTAGCAACAAGATGAAGATGGATCGAGGGACTGTGGAACAATTGGTCCTTTTTTTCGCTGTACTTTTAACAAAGAGTGTAATATTTTGAGGAATGGCGCCACTTAGGTAGGTCCGGGAGTAATTCGAGCGGTAGTGTCTGTTAGAACAAAGGCCTGGGAATTAATTAGCAGGCGCGTATATGGCGAACCCCCTAGAGGGCGCAGCATATGGCGCGATCACATCATCGCATCACCACCTGGCCCTCCCTTTTGCTTTTACCTACGTGCGTTCAGCCAGCTAGACTAGATGGACAAGCTAACGGTCGGATAGCCGTATGTCAGACGAAAGGAGACCAGCGAATCGACCTCGCGGAACACCCTCTCTCAGACCAACCCCAATTAGTCCACCCTGCCAGCTACCTCTATATCCATCTCCCTCTCGCTCTCTCCAATTTCTACCACTTCCGAGAATTCACTCGATCCTCCTTTCTCATGATTAATCCCGGTCCCGACGCGCCTGCGGGACTATCGATCCGTCAAATTATGGAAATTCGCATTTTCTCCTCGATCCACGGGGGGACCGCGAAAATTCGGAAAACTCTGAAAGATCGAGCCGGGTGGGTGATCGTCGTCGCACGTCCATCGTCTTATCTCGCTCATCGATCGGCCAGGATGAACTTTAAAAAGGATTTTACCTGAGAACAGCGGTCGGAGGACGACGACGGGGGACAGACCGGAGGTTACGAGCTGCGCGCGCGAAGCGGTCGTTCATTACGAGTTCCCGGTCCGGTGGAGGACCCCGATGATTTGCAGCGGAGAACTCGAAGAATGCTCCCAACGCGAGGTGATGTGACTTAAAGTGACTCGCCGACATTTATCAGAGCGACGAGAGAGCGCCGTATCGATTACCATCTCTCCCTGCGCAGCGTGAAGGCAAATCACCGGATATCAAGTTAAAGTATGATGATAGTTGATACGCGCAAAACGCAACGAGCCACCGTTAATGCTCCAGCAGGTTGCCACTATCTTCTTCTTCTCGCGCTTTTTCGTCTCTTTCTTCTCTTTTTTCTCCCTCTCTTCATTTCTTTCTTTTTCTTTTTCGGCATTTTCTTCCCTCGTGTTGCTCACCTCTTTAGCACACTCCTACCCCCAACGTCTTTGTCTCCCTCACGCTCGATCCTCTTTCTCTCTCTCTCTCTCTCTCTCAACCCCCCCCCCCTCATCCTTTCTCCTCGTGCCAAGCTGCGCAGTCCTTCGCCGAGATAGATCGCGCGCTGCCTTGAGTTACATTCGGGCAAGAACTGCGGGACGAATCCCGGAATAAATCTGTAAGCGCCGGGAGCACGCTGTAAAAACACAAATCCCGACACTTGTTCCTTGCCGAGGATTCCTCTCTTCTCGCAGGACGGAGAACCCCCGGCAGAAATGTGACGTGCGTGCCTCTTCGGATATTCGCTAGTTGCACGACGACGTCTCTCCCTTGTTTCTTATCGTAACTCTATCGATATCCAACTTCCTAGGGTGATGGTGAAAAGGGGTGGTGGGAGGAGGAGGAGGGGCGGATCTCACCCTCCGCACGACTCGCGCGCTTCTTTTCGTCTTGTTCGAATCCAAAGTTTCCGAATGATTGATCAGGAGGGCACTCGTTCGACCTATACCACCGAGCTCTCGGCGGAGGGTTCTCGCAAAAGCAAAGTGAAGAAGACGAAGAAACGAACGGCTTTGAGGCAAATGTGGCGGTGGGCCCGGACGAATTCCAGAAAATTTGCTTCCTCGAGTGAGAAGAGGAAAAAATAAAGAAAAGAATGAAAGACAGCGTGTCTCGAGTGTCGGTCGTCGGAGATGCCGCTGACCGAAAAGACTCTCGACGAGGAGAAATAAGAAGAGTCCTCGCGTAATTCCAAGACGAAAATTCTATTCGCATGCAAAAGTCGCGCGAAACTTTTCAGGAATAACAGTGACGTCTCGCCTGGAAATTTACTCAATGCCTTTCTCTGCGTCGAAGTACGCGACGATGGACTTTTCATTAATTTTGATTTGCGATATCGCGATCGCGATCGACGTCCGTGTGTTTTTCGTCGAATTTAACGAGAGGCAAGAGAGTGGAATTAGTGGAGTGTATTTATTTGATGTAACGTCAGCAGTTTTTTAAACAAGTATTAAAGTGGTAAATACACGGTCAAGATGGGACAGCGTGAGGTAGTTAAAAATGGAACGAGATGGAAAGGAGTCGGTCGACCTTTGGTCGTTTTTGAAGGGTCTCCAGGTATGAAAGATGAGCCGCCAAACGTGGCTGCTGAGTTACGCTCCCTCCTCGATTCTGACTACCTACCTGCCCTCCCTCCGTCCGCTCTCCTTCCACTATCGGGGCTACTCGAATTCTTATTCCGACACGCGAGAGCCCAATTTTCTTACTACGAATGCAAATTATTGAGATTCTGTCGAAAATCCTTACAAATGGATTTCGCCGAAAATTATTGGCAAATGTATTATTATACTTTAACGCGTCCCCCTCTCCCATAATTATCCATTAATTCAATAAAAATTTGTGCTCGAACTTGACTTTTCGCTCCTCTCTCGTCTCGTCTCGTCTCGTCTCGTCTCTTCTTCTCTCTTTCTCTCTGTTGTTTCTTTTCTCTTTTCCTTGAATCTTTCGTTATTTTCTATTTCGTAAAACAATTTCAAGCTGCTCGAGATCGAGGGGAATGCACCCAGACGATTGTCACGTGCGAGAAGTTGTCTTGAATTGGAATACGACTCGAGGAGGCGACTGTGCACAATCGGATTGTGGGACCGCGGGCTAATTTTCCGAGTTTCACGCTTCGCTACGGGAATAAAAGATAATACGACCGATATTTCACAGGCAGGATTCTGGCAATATGCGTGTAAAATGATTTGCTGTAAATCTAACGTGTACGTATATATCCGGCGCCACCTCCGCGGGCACACCTGGCGTATCTCACACAGTATCTTCCGAGCTGGGAGGGGCGAAGTTATGTTTTCTCCTTTATATTTCAAAGAGCGCAGCTGTGAATTTCGAACTGTTCCACGTGGCGCCTATTTTCTACTCGCCTTCCGAGGAACACCTACAACGAGTTTCAACCCCACCCACCCTAACTCAACGGGGGATGAAAGGCTGTTGAATATTTAACTCAAAGGTCAAATGTCACTGGGAATTTCCAGCGAACAGAAATAAACTAGAGCAAGGAAGGGTGGTGGTGGTAGTGGTGGTATTGGCGAATCAAGCGGATCTACCCTTGAAAACGTTGCTTTCCTCGCGGAAGATCTCGCTGGAACTCGCGGGGTTCGATATCCCTGAAAGTCAACGATGCACGGGAAAGCGTTTAACGTGAAATTCAGCCGTGGGGCCATACCGAAGTTGCGGGGTCTGATGGTGTTTTCTCGAGTTCTCGCTGGAACTTGAATGTTCATCAGGCAAGTCTCGGCGGAAGAGGTAAGCTGAGTCAGTGGAGTGGAGCGTAGTTAGCCGGCATCTCCCATCTGCGTCTACCCCTTGCAAGAACCCCTTTATTATGTGGCGTAGCGGGGAATCAAGAGGAAGAGAAATGCGAAAAAGACTGCTGGGCCTCGATCTGCCAAATGAAAGAGGCCAGCGGAGATTACGTGATTCGTAGCACCGATTCACCATCAGTGTCAGTTTAATGAAGGCCTCTAGGTAACCGAGGACTCGCTCTCAGCAGGATACCAACGACCGTGATCGCCCGTTCAGTTTGATCGTGCACCTCAACTTACTTTGAAAATCACCATAAAGCGCCATCTCCAATTACCCTGAACTACAACCTGCTTCAGCACCCCCTTTCAATCTCATCCGGAACGCTAATTTCTCTCCGAGAGCCTTCCTTACCCCAATTAAATCAACGAAATTCATCGGAACCCCCCGGGTACCCGAGGACTCACTGTCGACCAACGTCACGAGAGAAATCTCAACCCACCCCTTCCAACTATCCTCGTTGCTCGGTACTCGTGCGGTACTGGTACCGCAGGACTCTGATCTCCCTTTAACTTTAATACCACTCGACCTCCCCCCCCCCCCCGTGTCTTAAAGGCACGTTTTTAACACTCGTGTTTCCGGATAAGGTTTCCCGGTCGAAATCTCGCGTTTACCGATGAAACACGCTATTCGTATACCGGTGTGTGTGTGTGTGTGTGTGTGTGTGATCGGCCATGCGTGCGTCGTACGTGCAGAGAGTGTATGTGTGTGTGTGTGACACCTCCGTACAGCCGTTCTTCGATCGGGCACGAGTTACAGCACCTGGCAATGTTCTACCAGCAACTTGTACCGCTCGCCAATGCTTTCCATGATAACCCAATAATGAGAATACACGCGATTGCAGCTGCCCACCGATCAAGGAATTATGATCGGGCACGCTTTACACGCCAAAGTGCTTTCATTAAGATTCATCGTTTATCGCTGCGGTCACCAATTTGTATTTCGACGAATCATTCTGTTCGCCGAGCCTCGTCCTTTGCTCTCCTCGGGCCTCTACAAATAAACTCCGGTGTCCCGTGCCGATTCCTGTAGCCGTGAAGCAGCTGGTCGCCACCCTCCACCCTCCTCCACCTCTTACCCTCGGACGCCACCTTGGATTTCTTCGATCTCTCCCCCAGCGAACGAGAGACGACTCTCCGTTGCGCGGTCCATTTTGCAGGGAGTTTTCCAAGATTCTTCGAGAGTTCGACGACGAGTCTTTACCCTTCACACCCCTGTGGTCCCTGCGCCTGCGAGAGGATGACGCGGTATGCGCGCGGCTCGCTGTTTGCATAGGAAAATGGCGAGCAGCGCCGGCGGTGGCTTCAATCAACATTAGTAGAAATGTATTCATGCCACGAAATCATTTAATGCCCCTAATGAAATGCGCTGGTAATTACAGAGTGTGCCAGGAGTCATTCATATTGCATGAGTGTTCCGAGTGGCCACCGTCGGGTGATGCATGCCGGGCCTCCCACCCCCTACCCTTCCCTGCCCAGCCCAGTCCTGCTCCCTTCCCCCCCCCCCCCCGTCACTCTTCTGTCGTGGCTCTCGGGCTACATCGAGAAACATATGTTGCGAATTTCTAATGACTCCGGGAGCGTGGGGCGCGCGCCTAACGCGATCTAACGCACTCGGCAACGCGCTCGCCACGCGCTAATGGCGTCAAACCGCTAATTTCGCAGGCCCATTCGTCAGGGGCGAGCCGCGCGGGCCCGATTATTTCCGCGATTCGTCTTCGACGATGCGCACCGCGACGGATCGGCGAAAAATCGCTAGGGAACGAATTCCCGGAGACCGGCGACACTCGCGTGTTTTCTCGGAACTTTCCGGGAATTCGCCAAAAGGAGAGCGAGTGGAGGGCGGGGGGGGTTAATTTCTTTCGAGGAATTAGGCGCAGTAAAGTGTAGCAGGTCGAACGCGCGGTAGCTGTTTCTGGAGTTCTATCGGGGAGATCTAAGGAGTTTCCAGTGGCGTAGCATTAAATTACGAGAGGGACGGAGAAAGACAGCGGCGAAATCAGCCAAGCACGTGGAGCCACGTGCCGCGAGGCGAAGGAAAGGAAAGGAAAGGAATGGAGAGGAGAGGGAAAGGGTATTCACAAGAAATATAGGCCCAATGACAGGGGTCGAATTCATTTTTAACCAGCGGTTCCCACCACTAGGCTAGAGATCTCTATAAATCCTTGACTGGATCTAGGAGATCCTATCGCGCACCCTTGGCTTACGTCCGAGATCAATCGAGCCCTTATTCGCCTTATTCGCGGCGCCGATTGCCGGTGACCTCTGACCCCCGAACCCTTCAGCCCCGACCATGCGCTTCCCCGTCGTTGCACTCCCACGCGGACCTTCTCGCTTTCCGGCTGATCCGCGCGGATCAATCCGAAAGCCTGCAAATTGCCGTTCCTCGGACGCCCCAACCCTTTATTTGCCCCCATTTAATATCCACCTATTACTCCTCCGAATCCACCGATTCTATTGTTGACACAACCTGAGTAATTCCATGAATCAGACCGGGCCGTTTTCTCCTTCCGACGAAATTTTTGCCATTGGATCGCTCGCAGCTGTGGAGATGCACGCGCGTCAATCGACGAACGGGACAGCTCCTCGCGGAACCTGCGCGTTTTCCCGAGAAAATCGCGTCGCTTTCTACGCGACACGTGTTGCCGGCGATTAAAGAGCGTTAAGAAACGTGACTTCGTTGCGTGAACGTAGTGCCAGGACGAGTCACGCACGTAACCGGGGCCGTGGTGGAAGGATAGCCTGCATTCTGGGATCCGGCCTAGTGCAGAGACTCCGCTCCAAGTTCTGGACTAGCCTCCAACAACGCAGTTTCCCCGTGACAGTCGACGATTCTCTTGCGTTTTCCACTCAAGGGCGGACCCGAAGAGCCGACGATCCAGCACGGAAATGTTCTCGAGCTACGTAAATTCGCGATTAAGCAAGATCGAGGGGTTGTGGAGGGATGGAAGTGGGGGAGGGGGTGGGGTGGCGAGGTTTTTCCTCGAGACTCGGAGGGTGAGATTGATAAATTTCCGTGGACAGGAGAGAGAGCAAAGGCGAAAAGCAGAGAGCTCGAGCCGAATGGCGCAGGCTTATCGTCGTGGTTGCAGGAAGAAGAAGGTACCAGGGTGGCAGTTTGAGGCCACGGGGAAGATCGATAACGTCTGCTACCGAGGAACCGAGCGCCACCGGCCCTCTCCGCCCCTGGCCACCCTCGAGGTCCGCGCGGGAGTCCCGGCAGTCAATCGTTCGGGAATCGTAAACTCCGAAAATGGACTTTCGAATCGATAGGCAGGTACGCGTGTCACGAAGTAAACATGTCGGTGTGTTCTTCGCGTTATTCGAGATTCCTTAAACGGCGCGATCGTTTACTCGGCACGAGAGAAATTGCCGCACACCTCGCGGGAGACACGCTAGAATTAGAGCTGGATGAACACGAGTTACTCAACGTCACTCGTTCATGCCTCGAAACTCCATCATTCATCAGCAGGAATTTATTCATTTCTCTGATGTAATTCTCCGCTTTTTCTCACCGTTCTCCACTCGTTCCGTCCCATTATTTAATAATGGCACCGCATTAACCGCGCTCTAGGCCCTTAAACGACCACTCTCTTGAATCCAGCGGGTGTCATCGCGCTAATTTTATCGGTTAGCTATTCGTTGTCGTCGTCATCATCATTATCAACATCATCATCATCATCATCATCATCATCATCATCATCATCTTCGGATAGCATCTTTTTACGCAATCATTATTACGATCGTCACTATCAGCGATATAGTTCGACGATGCTATCGACGAGCAAAAAAATTCTGTTTGTTAGCGAGGGGGTGGGGGGGGGATGATACACGTTACTCCTAGGTGTATCTACGGTAAATTTCAAATGTCCCTGCTACACATTCCTCGCAGTATATCCTCGCGGAGCGATTTAATACGGCGCGACGATGAAGAAGGCAATGCCACGCGTGTAACACTTTGATTCACACGCGATGCCACTGCACGAAAACAAATTTTGACCTGCATTCCCCGTAGCGGGATAGAGCACGATGATGGGGTTGGTGTTTCGATCGGCAGACGACTCGGAGAAAAACTCGAGGGGGATGGGTCTAGGAAATAATCCGAGGGAGGATGATGTCATTTACGATGGTTCCCAGTTTGATGTTTGCCCGGTTGCTAGAGGGGAGTGGAAAGAATTCCGTACGAATGTCACGGACGGAAATGGATGAGTGGGGGTGGTGGCGGTGGCGGTGGAGGTGGAGGAGGTGCCATCGCAGAGCATCGTTTTTTATTTGCCGATTATACTTTTTAGTTATTCCCTCCCGTTTAAGTTTTGCGTGTTTCCTTAGAACTGGCCGGCACGCAATCCGGCGAGACGTAAATTTCAGGCAGGCAAATATTTTCATCTCGTCGAGGATTCTGCAGAGCGAAGTTGAGCTCGGGTTTTGGCGTATTCTCGATCGCTGCAAGTCTGGTAAAACATTTAAGGCAACTCGAGTCTGGCGGCCAGGAGAAGCGCCCGGGAAAATCGATACATCGGGGAGAAGGTACGATTACGCGAGTGACTCAGGCGGTTTCCGGTGGGCGCCATGATGGATTTAAGTACTTCCGCTCGGAGGCGCGTGCGCCGGCCTGTCCCATGCGAAATTATCCGCGTTGCTCTCCCTCTTTTTCTCCCCGAGATGGCTTTGATCCTTGCCAAATTGCGCAATTGGATATTAGACGCAATTTCCCCACCGAACCCACCGAAATTATTATCCATGGTAACATGGCGACTCGCGCATTTACCAGCAGCGCCCAAGCGCCGTCAAGATCACCGTTAACAGTGAAAACGAAAACGGAAAGAGAAGAGGGGAAAAAGAAAAGGAGGAGGAGAGAACTCGTAGAGGAGAAAAAAAGGTTTGCGAGAGGCAAGCGGCTGAAAATGGCGGAGTTGATCAATTTCTTGGGTTTGAGCTTTATGTGGGTCGAGGATAAAAATTCCGAGTCGAGTTCTTTCCAGTGGCGAATGAGCGAATAAAGTTCAAGAGGGTAGAAGAGAACTGAGACAGAGAGGAAGAGCAGACGTGGAGGGAGCGCAGGTTTGAGGGAGAGAGGAGAGGGATGAGGGGAGAGTGCAGGGGCGGATCAGTTGAAAGGAGAGGAGGGAGAAAACGAGCGAGAGGGGCAGGGAAGGGAAGGGTTAGGTACAGGATGCGGTAAAGAGAGGTTATCTGCATAATGACGAGACCGAGTGGAGCCTCCATTTATTTCGAGCAATTACCGTGCACCCACTTCGGGATTTGCGCTCACAAAGAATCGGATTGTCTGCACGGCCACATCGATCCAACCATGGAATACAATTTCGCTGCAAGTTTTTTGAAATTCTACATGAAAACCGGTTTGTGCCGCAGACCAAAAGTAATCGAAGAGCCAACAATCCCAGGAACTTGCAGAAACGAACGTCGTTCCTCCCTTTTCAATCTACGCGTTGTTTTTCCTCGGGTTAGCTCGATTTCGAGTTAACGATATTTCTCTCTCTCTCTCTCTCTCTCTCCCTCTCTCTCCCTGACGAAGAATTTAATCGCTCGACGGTGAGAAGGGGGGGTAGTGTGGCATAGGAGGGAGGGTGATTGGGGAGAGAAGAGAAAGGGATAGACGGTACACGTCATTCAGTTATTAACTGTCTAATCTTAGGAAAATCTGAGTATTTTGCGGAGGAAAAGAAAGCAAGAAAATCCATAGTCGGGCGCGTTAATTAATGAAATTTGGAAGTCGGGCGACATCGAAACAGCGCACGCTCCTATGGCGCGGCTAATTACGGGCTGATTTATGCTCGAGATAACTCGCAACCCCTGGAGGCGCTAGCGAGCCGCGAATAAGCACGTACGACCCTCGGCCTAAGGGCAACGCTGAACCACACCGCACCACACTACGCCACGCCACGCCATGCCACGCCACGCTGACTCTGTAACGATTACCCTCCACCGCGACTACCAGGGATCTCCGTACGCGTCCCTGGCCCTCTTTTGAAAGACGCAATAAGCAACAATATCCCTGACAGATATTTCTCACCACCTCCCCCTCCTCCCTTGACCAAGGTGGATGTTGGCGATCGCTCGTTTATCGAGTTTCTTATCGCTTATCGCTTATTCCCAAGTGCAAGTGTCGAAAATCACAGGCTCGCGAAAAAGTCGCCTGAGACCTGGACGAAGGAGCTAATCTACTTATGGTATCCAATGTCGAGCACGCTCGGGGTATTCGATTTCCTCGCGAGCAAGAAGCAAGCCGGCTAATTCGTAAATCTTTTCAGAGCGTGAAATTCGATGTGAAGCCATGATCCTCGGATCGTTCAAGATTCCTCGAGCATCGCGGAGGAGAAAATATCGCGGGCCTAGAAAATGATCCCGTGGACAATTGCACCCTCGCCTCTTATCACGATCCGATAGTCCACCCCCCTTGAAAGAATCGCGATCGCGAAGAACTTGCGGAAGATACGGAAAAAAGAGAGGGGGGACGGGGGAAGCGAAGGACACGAGCGTGCGAGTGCCTCGCGAGTGAGAAACCGACGCGAGAGTCCCAAAGGGAAATCTCAGGATTTCAGTGGGAATATTTATAATGAGCGAGAGGGTAACCGAGGAATGAGTTCCACCACGGGGTGGTCCGGGATGGTGGATGGTTTCGCAATGTTATCTTACACCTTGAAGTTGGCGTTGCTTGGATATATACGCGGCAGAGGGGGATATCAACTGTGGCGAAGAGCCTCGTAAATAGTCGGGCAAAGAAGCGTTGGCTCGTTATTATGATGCTAATGAGCGGTCCCGTGGCACGAGCGCGAAAATAATCCTGCCAGGTCCTTCTGGATCCTCCAGCGAGTCGAATTCGCCGCTTGATAAGCCGCCACGATTAATGAGCGAGAATCGATAGGGGATCGCGATACCCGATCGTGGTCGCCACACGATCCTATCTGACCACTCGCCAAATTGCTCTCGCTTGGATTTCACTCTGGATTACCTACGTACGAACCTACGCGCACTCTCCCTCTCTTTCTCTCACCCTCCGTCCATCCCTCTCGTCATCAGGGACGAATTAGTTTTCTATTTTCAGCAACAGCCGTGCCCGGTCGAGCCCAACTCGGATTTCCCCGTTGTTTCCCCGCTGTTTTTCTTCCCCGCAACTTGACCTTTCGTCGCCGAACGAACGAGATTTAACAATAAATCCAGAGCGTTAAGCACTGTTCTTAGCCGGTTTTTACTGCTGGAGGAATTCTTACGGTGATCCCAAGAAAGCCATTGGCCAGTGCAGTGAAAGAGGGAGAGGGAGGAAGATGAAGAAGAAGCAGAAGAAGCAGAAGAAACAGAAGAAACAGAAGAAGAAGGGTCTAGTTTTACGAGAATCGTTCTGGAGTTTTGAAATTGTGTGATAAAACGATTTTGATAGATCAGCGCTGGATAAAAACTGGAAATGAGTTCTGTGAAATTATCGGGGAATGGGGGAGGGCGTACCAGGGAGGCGTTCGCTAACAATGAGGTTCTGCGCCGCGGATCCTCCTGGAGCCCCCCCCCGCTTAATAAAGTCATGATATAGTTTATAACCTGTCGTAAATAACAATTAGCGGGCGGCTGTAAAAATGGCGGTCGTTCCTTATTTATCGTCTCGCCGCCGTGATAACTAACAGACTAACTGCGAGATTAATATTTTCGGAACGATCCGACTCTCCGGGTAATCGCGTAATTAGCTGCGAAAACCGGCAGATGTGACTCTGCTCAAAGTTTCCACGGTGGGCTCGCCATGCCAATGACGATCTCTACTGGCAGTCTGGTTTAGTCTTTGGCCCCTCGTAAATCAAGCTGCGACGACGGCAGGTGACGGTCAGCCGAATTAAAATCCCGCAGGATATCCGGTAAATCTGCCGGGACAAGCTGCCGCGAGAATACTCGAGCATCTCTCGCCGAAAAAGGCCAGCGAGAAACGCCAAACCGATCAAACTTCGATCGAGATAAAAGCAAACTCTCTGCTAGCTTATCGTTATCGTCAACGTCAACGTCGTCAACGTCGTCAACGTCGTCAGTTTCCTCGTGGTCGCTCGATCATCGTCATCCTCGGCTCATCGAGTACCGGAATCGCGAGTCATCGAGTCATCCCGAGTCCACGCTGCTGAATTCCCGCCCGCTCGACCGATTCACTTGTTACCGTCGCTCGATTTCCCTTAGGTAAAGAATTTCTCGGGGGGTGAGTAATCGGCCTATGGAGTATCCCGGGGAGAGGAGGGGGCGGAGAGCGATGAACGATTTGCGGCGCGCAGTGTGCGGGACAGGGGCATATCGAGGAAGGTCGTAACGAGGCAATAATGTCTTCCCTCTGTAAAATCATTTAGGGCCCAGGAGGGGTGTCATGGATCATTGGCGGCGCGCCGTAGAAACTCTCAAGTTGCAAAACTGTCTCCGGCTCCTGCGGATCTAACTAGAATGAATCGCCGCGATTTTTCAAGCGAGCGAGCCGTCCGCTCCGCAAACGAGCTTGACAAAATACGGAAGGTGCTGGGAATACATTAGCGCGTACATTCGTCACGATCCCCGGCTGCCGCCGCATTTCCATGTTCTCGTTGGCGCACGGTAGTCCCGGTGATCCTTTTGCCCTCTCGCGAAGGATCCGCGCCAGCATCCCCGTAGTTTACGATTAAAGGACGCCACACGCTGACAAGCGATAAAAAACAAAATGGAGTTTGGTAGCCGCGGCGGGTAGTCCTCCACATTAATAAGTTCCTAGGCCTTTCCGGCTCACCCCCTCCCACCCCAACCCTGATTAGTCACGGCTCATTAAAACTTCCCTCTCGCGCGAGCTGGAGTTTCCGCAGCAGCAGCGGCGGCGGCGGCGGCGGCGGCGCCATATTGAAAATCTCAGAAAAATCCCGTTGTTCGTTCGCTCGGGCGAAATTAGCGGAAGCGTCCACTCGCGCGGGAGGGGGGAGTCGCGCGAATCTCTCCCAGTCACGGACTCGCTCTGCCTCGGGAGGTTATCGTCCTTTTTCCATAAGCCGCACAGCGTTAAAGTCACCGATCGCGCAGGATTCGAAGCGCAGCCCGCCCGGTGCGTGACATTCATAGGGGAGAGAGAGAGAGAGAGAGAGAGAGGAATGTTTGCAAGAACTGGGAAAGAAGCGCATGAAAGGAGGAGAGGCACTGATCGGAAATGAGTGGAATTCGCGATGAATGGCGCAGGAAAAGTCACGCGAGCTCTCCAGAGACACACATATCTCTCTTAACAAACACATCCCATTCCGTGGAAATACTTGGCCATGCTGGGCAAACACGTACACCGTGCTGGCCGATAGAGCAAACACTGGCCTCGAGTCATTGGGCCAATATCCAGGAACGATCGTTGCGCTTGTCCGCGGATCCTACCGAAAACCTCGTGAAAAACTCACAACCACCACCACTGATCTCTATAGCAAGGACCAACATTCCTGGGAAATTAAAATCGAGAGGGAAATCGAAAATTCCGGCGTCAATGAAGAAACGTCATTTTTCTGGATCATCCTTCGAGGTTTCTTCGATGACCTCGAAATCCTGTCTCTGTGTTTTGCGCGCGACGAGCTAATGTGCTCGCGCTAGATTGAAATTGGATTCGTGTAGGCACGGTCGTCTCCTGATTTTATCGAATTTAATTAGCGGATGAACCACAGACAATGAGCGTAACCCTCTAGTGCTCTAGAGTCTCTCTCTCTCTCTCTCTCTCTCTCTCTCTCTCTTTCTTTCTTTCCCTCTGTCTCTCAGGATTCGTTTGCTGGGAGCTAGTTTGAACATGGACAACGTTGATTTTAACCGAGCTTATCGATTTTATCATTCCCCTCGCTGTCCTTCCAGTAAGGAACGCGACTGTCGATACGATGAAACAAACTTACGCGGAATGAATCAAGGCCCATTAATCGCGAGATCCCAGGGAGCCGAGCAAACTGATAAGCGCGGCAATAATCCGCTCTCGAGCAATTTCTAAAATTATCCCATAAATTCCTCGACGATCGTTTCTCACCCTCAACGCACAAATCCATCCCCCGGAATCGGATGTGACCGACGTGGAATCCTCGCGAGTCTCGCGATTCAAGGGGTGGTGGTGGTGATGGTGGTGGTTGTTCGAAAGAAAAATGAACTCGAGTTCTCTCGAAGCAGATTCTCCACCCGTGGCGGTTAGAGGGTGATAATTAATCGTATAATCGATTGGGCTTAATTAATTCCTTCATTAATTAATCTCCGGCAGGATTTTTCCAATGGTAATTAATGCACTGCGCGAGATATTATTAATTACTATGCGTCTAGGCTCTAACGTGGAACGGGCTATTAATTATTATTATAAGATACGTCTTGCGCACACATCGACCCAGACAGCGCTACCGTGTGCATATAACCCAAGCTGTTAACCACTTATCAGGCATCGTACAGCTTACCGCGGGTACGTGCATAGATACACGCGTGTATTTTAAGAGCGATGTGCAACTACCCAGCTCTTTAGCCGACTAGGATATACTGTGTGCAAATCAAGTATCTCCCTGATCTTTATGCAGATTTCCACCTCGGCATTCCGGATTTATGTTCCCTGAAAGCTCTGCGGATGAGGGTGAGAAAGATAAAAAAAAACTTAGGAAGGACATCCGTGGAAGATTGCGAGTAAGCGGACGCCTGATTGATTGGGATACCGGCGGGGGTGGGTGGGGGTGGTGCAACAAGGTTCCTTCGGGGTTGGAGGGGCTCCCCTTTCTGTTTTTTGCCGAATGGCCGAACGGCGCGGGAGCAAGAATGGCGCCGCTCGCTCATTGTCGTCCGACGCGACGTGACGCTACGTGACGCGGTCGAACGCGTCGCGAAAGAGAAGCTCGCAGAGTGCAAGAGGGAAAGAGGTGGTTCTGCCGCAAGTGGTGTTTTGTGCTCGATTTCAGGGCACACGCACAAAAACACCTATAAGCGTCGCGCGCGCGCGCACGCACACGCGCACGCACACGCACACTGACGACGGACGGACGGACGGACGACAGACACACACACACACGCGCGCGCGCGCAGGCGGCGTATAAAGTAATCCGTCAGACAGAGAAGTGGGGTGATAATGCATGAGTGAGGTAGCCCCGCCCTATCCCTGTAACCACGATAAAATCTCTCTCATTACGCAACGAAACGGACCCTCTGCCGCGAGACTGTTATCCTTAGACAGGAACTCTAATAAACCGTCCGTATGTGGAAATTTATTTTGATTTTCGTCGTCTGATACGAGCAGCGAGACCCTCCCCCGAGGAATTGGCGAGGTTTGATAAAATTCGTCCGTCCACCCCTTCCCCCACACCCCCTCCGTGTCACTCTCGAGAGAGTGTCCCGCTCCTCCGAAATATCCAAGTCCTCGCTACAGTGTAGCCGACGACGACGACGACACACTCGAACCTACCGTAGAATTCCACCGAAGGTCGAGGACCCACCCTGCCGGATAGGGCCCTCCACCCGGACTGTGGAGAGTCTCCGGACAGATAAAATACATTACTCTTCCCTCGAGTACCGACTCGACCGAGTAGCTCGAGTACCTGCGACGCGAACCTGTCGAAGGTCCCCTAATGTGTCGAACACGCGTCGTTGCTTCTCCAAACAGCGGGCAAGAGGCAGCGGGCAGTCAAGGGGGCGAGGGGGTAGGTAGCGACGTGAAACAATCGAAACTCGACTAATCAAAAGATAAATATCGGCCGACCCGAAGCGTACGTTAATCGCAGGGTGGATTATCTTGTATTTTTTTCGCCTTACCTTTCTCTCGCCTGGTGGAAAAGAGGCACGGCGGAGGAGAGGAGGGCAGGGGGACGCGTAAAAACAGGGGTGCTGCGAGTTCCGTGGGTTCGTACTTTTCGTGGCCCAGGGAGGTTCGTAGAGGACAGACTCCAGGTATCGTTCGGCCAATAATACCTGTAATCAGGTTGGAGAACCAGCCACCGTCGAGAGGTACACCGCGCAAAAGCCTCCGTATGGTGCACCATGTACACCATGCTGGGCTCGGACTCGCACAAAAGACTCCTCCTCTCCCCGACCGTTAATAGCAGCCGCCCACGGTGGCACAATTCCGTGTTTGCGCAAATACGGCATGTGCGCGCGCGTGTCCCCTTACACGTTCGTGTACCATCACTCGAAACCTATACGCGAGCGAGCGAGCGAGCGAGCAAGCGAACAAGCAAGCGCATGGGCACAAGTGGAAAGTCACTGTAATTGCTATGCAGCTCGTAAATTCGCAATCGCTGATACACAGGCCAGGCGCGCGTCTGTGTGCGTACGCGTGGAATCCTTCATTACCTTTCATTAGCTGGCTAATAATCTCTTTCCACGCATCCGCGGCCATTATCATTCGAATGGCAAATTAAGTTCGCGTCGTACGGCCGTTTTTCCTCCAATTCATCTCGACGAATCGAATTAGGGTGGATTCCTCCTCTCTTCCCTTCCTACCGCAACCTCTCCCTCCTCCTCCCTCCTCCACCCCGATTTCGAGGCTACTTCCGGTGGTCCTTGATGATTCCGAGGGATCTCCCGTCACATTTTCGTCGGTTAATATTCGTCGCGTCCGTCTTTCGCGTATCGGCTGGCTGACTCAGCAGGAACTTGGCCAATGTGAGCACGACCTCGAGGAACTGCATTTACATACGATGATCAAGGACCCTTAGCGCTATGTCACCGTAGAAAATTAATAAATTTGAATAAATTAAAGCCGCTTACGTAATTATTGATGGAGCACGCCGAAAGAGCAGCGAGGGTCGTTAAGAGCCGCTAAAGTCACCGGGGGAATTTTGCCGAAAGGTCAAAGGTCCCGCGAAATCTCCTCGAGGGGTTTGGCTTCTGGTTCGGTTCGGGTTCCGGTTTGGGTCCAGCGACGCCAGAGGCGACCAGGGGTGTCGGCGCTCAGTCCGAGGGTGGAAAACTCGAGTGTCTCGTCGATCAATCCGACATACTCAAACCACGCCACGCCACGCCACGCCATGCCATGCCACGCGATGCTATTAATCATCGATCGAGTCGGTCAGGAGATAATCACCTAGTTAACCATTCACTTAGCTCTCGACTTCACGTAAAACAGCAGCGAGCGGCACGTAAAGTATTAGTGACTAGTCATTCCAGGGGGTTGGGGGACCTTACGGCGACGACGAGGAGGGTCCGGAGGGTCGCTGATTCGCAGCGTCATTATTTGCACTCGAGGGATGTCTATATAAGCCGGCGCGCGATGCCTAAGTAATAAAGCGAGCCCGCACACGCCTATCGTAATGACATTATAATGAATTAGGGCTTGGTCCCCGATCCCCCCCCCCCCCCCCGATCCCCGCAAATCTGTTATCACGGCCGCTCGTTAAGAACCAACTCGCTTGAAAAATCCTCGAATTTTCACGCGGGAATGCATCGCGAGCCACTTCTGAGACACTTCTCAGCGATCTTCGATGGGTCCTCCTCCTCCTGCTCCTCCTCGACTGCCGCGAGTGTCATCGTCTCGGGTTCCTTTTACGTAAGTCTCTGCCCCTCGAGGGGTAGGTGTCCCCACCCCCCCTCCCCCCGATCAGGCCAGGATCGCAGGCGTGCGTCTTCCGGTTCGTGGCTGGATCTTTTGTTTCTTTTTCCAGGCTGTAAAAGAGCGGAAACTCCGGCGCGCAGCGTCAGAAATAAAGATATAATCCTGAAATGGAAAATGGACGGCAGCCTCCACGAGGCAGAACACACTCTGAAACCCACCTTTGTGTTGTCCGGCGCTTTTGATGCCGCCATTTCCTGCGTTCCTGGCAGCCGGTACATAACATTCATAAGCTGACCTTGCGAGAGGAAATGCAATTATTATTACTGATTGTACTAACGCACGTACAATTGCACGTTGTTCCAGCCGAGTCCCACGAGTTATCCGTGTCCCAGTAGTCATAGGACACAATAGATTGGAAAACCTTCGTGTGAATTTGTCGCTTTGATACACGCTCGAATTTTACTTTCGGTCGACGACGACGAAGATGACGACGACGACGACCACCACGAATTTCCCGGACTACCGTACGTCGGAGTTGCTCCACCCACGTTCTGCCTTCCAGATATTCGCGAAACAAACGCGTGACTCTCTTTCGCGTAATTATGAGAACGCCCTGTCTTTTTTCTTTTTTGGTCTCTCCCCGCTTTGTTTTCTATCTCAAGTCTTGTCTCTTGACAATCCCCCTCCCCCCACCTCCGATCATTTGGTCCGAACAACCGCTGGAATTTGATATTTAGCACACGATTTTTCAGTTTATCGCGCGAAAACTGAATTTTATTCGTCTTTTACTACCGAGACTCGCAATTGTTTCTTCCGAGAAACACTTGGGAGTTACACTCGAAAATACCGGCCATTTCGCTGGCATAATTTTTGCCGAAGCCGCTCGAGGAATTCTAGCGGTCTACCAATAGGGTCCGTAAAAATGTGTCGCGCGTCGATCTTATCGCTCTTCTCTCGACCACCACCACCACCACCACCCCCTCGCCATCGCGAAGAAGTTCACGCCAATGGAGGAATTTCCACCCCTCGGGGAGCGGCGTGGCTTTCTTTTTTGTGCGTTTCGTTTCGTTCGAGGGGCAAGCGATTCAGCTCAACGTGGATCGTAGCGTGAGGAAAATGTCCCGTGTTGAAAGGAAGATCGTGGGATCGGGGAGTATTTAGTATCATCGAAGCGGGCAGCGGTGCGTGAACGGAAGATGCGCGAGAGCAAGTAGAGACGGAACGTGTTCGCTCGTAAAGACTCGGACACGCAATAGCGTGGAGCACGCGTGCGCCACGCGACTCTCCGATCTCGGGGAGAATTCGCGTTGACCTAACGGCTAACGGTGGATGACACCGTTCATCGTTGCTCGATTTCTGGACTTCCGATGGCACTTGCCAATTTTCCCGAGTTCCCCTGCTCCCCCTCCTCCCCGTCTCTTCTTCATTTTCCTGGACAAGCCAATGAGAGAATCTCATTGATTCGCGTGGTGAGACCGCAACTGCAACCGCAACTGCAACTGCAACTGCAACTGCAACTGCGGGAAAAGCGAAACCAAATGCGAGTTTGGCGCTATTCTAATTAAGCGAGTCCACTCTGTTTCTTTCGGTAGACCGACTCGTGCTCGTGTGTCTGTCGAAGGGCTCGGCAAAAAACTCACCGGGAGCCATTAGCGGACCGACAGACATTAAGAAAGAAAAGGCGCGCGCGCTCGCTCGCTCTATGAAATGGAAATTCGAGGCCTGCGTGGAGTTGCAAACTGGGCCAAACTGGCGTTGCCCGTGCTCCTCTTCCTCGACCATCAAACTTTGCGGATTTCTGATTAAATTACTCTTTAATTACAGGAGCGAGCAATTTTTTATCGATACAATCACATCTACACACACACGCGCGCGCGCGATGGGTCGTAGAATACACACAGCCCTCGCGCTCTTCGAGAAATTAAATTATACTGCACGAGTGTCCGATGTACTCGGCGCTTTGCCAAACGAGAATTTTTACCCACACTGTTCCACGCACGTGGCACGTGTTGTTGTTGTCGTCGCTGTTGTTGCTGTTGGCGTTGTTACCGTAGATTGCACCGAAGCAAACCTTTCTCGTAAAAGTGAGAGGAAGAGTTACGTCGATCGCTTTATCAATCGAAATAATGATATATTCTTGAGAATCTGCAATTAAGTGCCAGCTGGAAGCAAGGTAAAGTATCGAGTCGTCGTCCAGGTTTTATCGATACCATCAAACGAGTAACGTAATTATAAAGAGAGATAGCGGTACTCTTGAGAGAATGGTCGGACGCGTAAAAGCGCGAAAATGTAAAATATTTTCTCAGGATTATCGCGAGATCTTTCAAGGGCCAATTGCGAGAGCCTCGAATTTTAAGGGAGGGCTTTTGACTTTTCAGAAGAATCTGCCGTTCAGGAAGGGTAGGAGGGAAGGGAGGGACCTTGAGTCTGTCGGGAAAAATTTCACGGTCTTTTCGAAAAATTCTCGATACTTTTCGAAGTCGAGAGACGACGATTAATCTAGAGACGTAACACTTAAGAGAGCATGTTAGCCATTTGTCAAGTTTGGCTATTTAATGCGAGCAGTTTATTATTTTAAGGCGTGGCCCGCCGGTGTTCTAATTATGACGCGCATATTAAGCAGCCGATAGGCAGGTGCCTGAGCCCGGGTGCCGCACCGTCAAATTATTGCAGGAGCGGCAGGAGCAGCAACAGCAACGGCGACACAACGCAACAGCTTCCTCCAAAAGAGAGCGTTACTCGCATTCTGCGCGATTCTCCATAATTGGAGACGCCCGGAAATGACTTCCTCGCGAAACGTCGACCGTCCTCGACGTTTGGGAAAAATTCTGAGAAATTTCCCGATGCGTCGGACCAGTTTCCCACAGTTTTCCTCCTTGAATGCGAAAGTGCCTCCTCCTCCTCCTCCTCCTCCTCCTCCCCTCCCGTCCGGACCAAATCTTCAAGAAGATTCAATTTTCCTCGTATAATTCAACACTCTGTGAAATGTTCTGTTGCAGTGGTGATGCACAAAGACAAGGAGGAGAATTCCCACCACGATTCCCATTACAGAGCACGCGAATTGGCTGCGCTGGCTGCGTACGATCATCAACACCTCGACGGCGAAATGTTCCTACAGGTGAGTCGATCCTCATTTACAGTCAGTCGCGTCGCGCGACACGAAATAGCCGAAGGAAGAATCACGTAGTCCATTTCGGAAACTTTTCATTCGTCCCATCTTGGTCGCATCAAACTCTAGAGACTAGGGACGGATTCACGCGTGGTGCTCGTGCGGAACACGAGATTTCAAAGCCTGTTAGCGGCTGAGCGAGCGAACGTGCGGAGAGATAAACGAGCAGCCAAGAACAATGCCATAAAACGATCATTCGCGTGATCGAAGCTATCCATTAGGGTCCTATTGGATGTCGTTCCAGAAATCCCGCGATCCTTCCCTGATTCTCCATATACCGCGATAGCTGCAACCCCCTCTCCTCCCTTAGCTAGAGCGACTAATCGCTCGTACGCCTCTTACGCAAATTCGCAACATTTCCGCGATAAAAACCTCGTCGGAATTGCCGAGGTAAAGAACTCGCCCGAAGATTAGCCCTGATTTCCGAGAAACGATAAAGGCTCGATTTGGAAAAGGGTCGTCGTCGTCGTCGTCGTCGTCGTCATCGTCGCGTACTCGTAAAGATTCCGTTCTCCGAAGCAAATCAATAGGCAGAGAGAAGAGCGGTGAAGGAAAATGGCGCGGTGACTCCGAGGCGTTAGCATAAAATTTCGATAAATTTCGCCCGGAGCGAGTAAAAGATAAATCGAGCGGGGCGAATTTAATCAGGGGAAGAAATAAAGAAATAAAGGAGGGAACCGGGGAGCCAGAGGGATGATGTTTTTCGTCGAGCAAAATACGACAAGCGGACAGAAAGTTTGGAGGAAGAAGCGGTTATCGGGGAATCGATTAAAGGGAACATCCATCGGCGCGGTAGCTTCTTTCGATATTCTTTACGACTGGTACGACCCGAGGAATTCCTCGGTTCCTCGGCAGCGCGCTGCTCCGCGATTCACCGGTGGTGGCCGATTCACGGGGCTGAAAATCAAGAACGGCAGGAGTCACGTGACCGGCCCGCTTCGGAATCGGTTCGGGTCACGAGGTACGGCGATTTAATTAACGAGCCGGCGATTAATAACGAGTCGTTATAGATGCTTGCCAGGGATTCTTCGACTCCGCGTTTCGGAGACACACACGCGCGCGCAAGATTTGCGCGCGAGCGCACTCACGCACGCACACGCGCGCACGCAAGAGCGCGCGTTAATATCGGAGTCCTCCCTCTCGGCCGCGGCCACCCCACACCCTCTTTTTCTCCTCCACGTATACACGTGTATCCGAACTGCAGCTAGGGGAACGTTAATAGCATCGCATGATACAAAGCCATTAATCCATGTACATATACTTCCATACTTTGGAGGAATAGACACCTCGTAGGCCTCAGTTTCATAGCCGGTTCATCAGCTGGATCTCTTTCTTTCCCCCTTTCCGATATATATTCCACCGCCGCCACCACCACAATCTCATCCTCCCCGTACGCCGGCACCATCAGCTTCATCCAAGCAACTTCTCTCTCGCTCTCTCTATCTCTCTCCCTCATCCTCCCTCCATCCTCGCTCCGACTCGCTCGATGATTTAATTTATTAGGCAAACTTATTGAATTTATCCCGATTCCTTCCTATCGTACGCGGGAGAAAAATATTCGACTGATTGAATAAATTCTTGACCCGGTCACATGATCGGTCTCCCTTTCTTTCGGACTCCGCTCCGCTAGGCCCATCTTCATCTCGGTGCAATGCAGATATTTATGCGTCCGTGTCTCTGTGTACGCGCATTGATAATATATATGTATATATTAATATAATCTCCTTAAAGTAGTTCCCTGAACCTGGTCTTCCGAGTTTTCTTTCTTTTGTCGGAACGCAGACGCCATTGCTCTTCTTCGTTCTTCCTTCCACCTTCTTCGTCTCTTTTTCTCTTGGCGGCTATATACACTTTCGCCGATCCTCATAAACCTTAGGAACCCCCTCTGTAAATCCGCTTTATGACAACCTGACTGCCACCACGAGGCATCTTCGAAATTACGGTTGAGCGATCGGATTTTTATGCGTTTCCCCATTTATATCGCGCATTGACATAATTCGTATCCCGCACGGTTATCAAATTACACGAGAGTCCGGGAGTTCGCGATGTATGATATTTTAGTAGAAGCAGAGAGGTTTGATAAGTACCGGCTAAATGGCAGAGTTATCAGTGGGAATTTATTGCAGCGTCCTCGAAGGGTTTTCCTATTCCCACTTCTGTACACGAAGAAAGAATTGGAAAGGGCTGGAAAGTGCAAGCAAAACAGAAAGAGAGAGAGAGAGAGAGAGATAGAAAGAAAGAAAGAAAGAAAGGCAACTCGATAAAGACGATTGACATGGAATTATGGAATATAAAATGCAGAAATTTTTTGCTGGCACAGCTGGCTATGCTGCTTGGTAGTGGATTACCATAAATCAATAGTCCCGTTGAGTCGAGGCCGCGATTTCGTGATGGATCGCCTTTGTATGCATTTACTCTACAAATTGCTAGCATGTTTCCAGAACGCAGATACCAGATTCTAAGCATCTTATTCAGGGTAGCTGATTCCTCGAAAAAAGAAAAGAGGGAGAACGCCAATTAATTTATGCCAGACATAGGACATAAACCGTTTAGCATATTTCTCTCTCTCCCCATCTCTCCCTCTCTCTCTTTCTCTCTCTTTCTGGACAAAATAGACACCGAGAATTCAAAGCTAACTTCTATTCGAGATCTCTACCGGTTCATTTCCATAAGCTACAATGTACACGATCGTTAAATCGACTGTCCATATTTAGCAGGTGGTCGTGTTTCCTTCCAGACTCGGGGACAGGCTCCGGAGCATTGAAACGCGCGCCGTCGGAAAACGGAGAGTAGCGACGATTTTAGTGAATTTTCGTGGGACGACGATCGTCGTCAAAGTGTCGCGGGAAGGCGGACCGTGCGAGAGCAAAGAGTTTTCGCTTCGTGGAACGAAACGAAGAATGGGAAGGGCCGGGAGAGACTCGGGGCTCAGCGGAGAAGAAATTTCGAGAAAAATAGCGCGAGAGCTTATGATTACGGGTTACCGATCAGGCAAACCCCCTTTTACCACTACGGAGCGTTGCAGCTCCCGTATTAATGCGCCCCACGATAGGGCCCGTGGCCGTAAAAAAAATGCGACGACGAAACGCTCGCTTTCACACGGCAAACGTCATCCAGACGCGTTGCGCCTCTAATCGGCGCTGGGAATTCCCCAAAATTTCACGATACCCCGCCTCCCCTTCCCGTCCACTCCTCCCGAGATCTCTTCGCTCTTTAGCCGAAATCGAAGGAACGAACCCCTCGCCGGAAACTCCGAGACCTTCGTCGGACATCTCGCGACGTCTACGCGAATCGCGCGACTGGGAATAGGAGAGCGGGCTATCTCACGCGTCACTTCCGGGACTCGATCCGCGATAAAAAGAGCGAGAAGCGCTAGAGATTAACCCCTTCCGGAAAAAAAGGGGTGAGCGATAATTCACGAGGAGAAGAGTGATTGATGCGGGAAACGGGAGCTGGCTGGATGCCCCGTGAAAATGTTATTATAATTACTCGGTTGTCGGGGCGTATTATGGAGATTAATAACGCGCGGGCGCGGTTTTCTCCTTTTTCGCGGCGAGGAATCGCCGGCGGAGGATCGCGAGAGCCTAACGAGGATCCTCCTCGCCGCGGGCTCATCTTCGTCTCTGCGTCGTGCACTCGCCGAAGATCCCGAGAATTCTCCGAGGGTCCGCCGGAGTCCCGATATTTCGAGCTGCCATCCCCGCGGCGGAATCGGGGATTAAAGTCAAGGTCAAGCTAGGTCACCGGGTTTCCGGCGAAGCGGTCTCCTCTTCATCTTCGATGCTCCGGACTCGCCGTGGTTGCCCGCTAACTCCGGGGCATGTCGGTCGAGGAAGAAACGGGAACTCGATCGGCCTGTTGGAAGCTCCCTTACTTGTTGCTAACGCTTGCATGTCTACCTCGGGCTTTGTTACAACCCCTCCTCCCCCGTTCTTAAGCTTAATCTCAGAAAGTACAGGTTGCGATAGATACTTCTCGCGATGGATTTACTTTCGTTCGTTCGATCGTTCCTGTACTACGAAGGGACGAACCGGAAGAATTATGAGAAGGAAAAAGGAGGAGGGTGAGGAAGGGCTCGAAGGAGAGACAGAAGAGAAGTCAACAGGGTGGCAGGCAGGCAGCTGCGGAGCACTCTGGAAACCTTCCATCGCGAAGTATCGGCCAGAAATCGCAATCGGGCAACGTTCCAGGATATTTGTGTGCCGTTAATGCGGCTGGACGTTGGCCTTCCCGACTTACGTGCCGCGTCAAGGCCCATCCCTTGTGACAACTTCACCTGCTGTTGCAACTTTCGTTCGTTCGTTCGTTCGTTCGTTCGTTCGTGCGTGCTCGTCCGCCCGATAACGTCTCTCCTGCGACGCACTTGTCGCTCTTTCGATCAAACCAACGCCGCGATCTTACGAACCATCGGCTTTCCTAAATTCCGCACCCAGAATAATGATAATAATAATAATAATAATAACGATAAAACTGACGATCACGATTACGATAATTAGAAGAGGAAGAAGAATTGGAAGAAGAAAGCGGTATCTTTTTAGAAAAATCCTTGGCCCACAGAGTTTTAGTACATCGCGCGAGTAGAATCGGCGAGTAGATCGAATTACTATGGGAAAAGGAGGGATTTTAAGCGGGGCGAGGCAGACGAAGCCTTGACTCGAGGTTTAGAAGCGGAGGTAGAAGCCGACGTTGGCAATATGTAAGGCGTAAGAGAGGGTCGACGCGGTATCTAAGGGAGGAAAGGAGCACGCGATCAATACGGAAAGGACTAGCGGTGCCAGACCAAGGCGAGCCCCGTTGCAACTAACCTAACCTCATATCATCCCATCCTCCTGTGAACCACTTACCTTGGAGATATTGCCGGCGGCGTCGCGCTACCCTCTGGAAAAAAGAGAAGCGACGGCGACGGCGGCGGCGGCGGCGGCGGCGAACGAAGCGAATTTTCTAGGAGTCAGGGGATGAACTCCGGCAGGAGCTTTCCCAAGTTCCTATTCCGTTTTACGTTCCCGCGCGATTTTTCAAGCTCCGTCGGTGGATATCGAGAGTCCGCGCAGCTGACTCGGTTGCATGAGCAAGAAAAACGGAAAGATTTCGTGCGTGAAGTATTATTGGCGAGCCGCTAATGCAGGAGAGTCAAGGTGAGGATGAAGGGGTATTAAGTGTTCACGCTTGGACGGAACACGCGAGTATCCGCGCGAGTAGCACGCGACTACCACGGATTCGTCGCCGCGATGCTTGCCTCACGCGAGATCCAGAAACGAAACTGCGTAACTCGCGACAAACCCTTCCTTCCTTCTTCCTTCCTTCCTTCCTTCCTTCCTTCCTTCCTTCCTTCCTTCCTTCCTTCCTTCCTTCCTTCCTTCCTTCCTTCCTTCCTTCCTTCCTTCCTTCCTTCCTTCCTTCCTTCCTTCCTTCCTTCCTTCCTTCCTTCCTTCCTTCCTTCCTTCCTTCCTTCCTTCCTTCCTTCCTTCCTTCCTTCCTTCCTTCCTTCCTTCCTTCCTTCCTTCCTTCCTTCTGTAGGAATGAGTGAGATAGAGAGCATGAGTCTAGAGGAATGAATGAGATGAAGAGTGAGAGAAGAAGGATGTAAGTACGAATGCGCGCGAATGATTATGATTGGCCGAGCGAACATAACCGAATGTTTGCGAAAATTGGCGAAATGAGTGACTGGGGTGTGCGAAGTTTGGAAGGGGAGTGTTGAACGAGACGACTTGTGAGATAGACGAGAAACTGTACTTTTCTTCTTATTAAATATAACTATCGCATTTCTTTATATAGTAACCCTGTTTTTCTATAAATTTGGGGGCTCGTCAGGGGATAAAAAAAGTGCATAGTGGAAAGAAGAAAAAGACGAAAAAGACGAAAAAGACGAAAGAGACAAGAGGAAACAGAAAAGTTGAGAATTAGAACGAAATCCTCTGTATAAGACGAAGCCAAGATGGAGACGTTGGCGCAAATTGAACAAGTCGCTAGCAAAATAAAAAATTCGTCGGCCGTGGTGGTGAAAGCCTTACATCGATTCGTATTCCAAATTGATGGTGATCGAAGCAATAGAAGACGATTGCGGGAATTTGGCGGGTTCCATTTCCGAGAGGATTCCGATGAATTTAGAGCGAAAGTCGAATTTGCAAGAGGACTAAGTTTTGGCGACCTGGTGTCGTGTTGTAATATTTTGGGTTTGAGTTACCAAGGATCGAAGGAAGAAGTCATAAATAGATTATGTCTAGGTCTGTTGGACTTGAATTCGTTAGTGAGGACACAGGAGGACGAACCAGAAGTCGATGACGAAGTGGAGGTAGAAGAGGCACACGAAGAAGAGGTAACAAGAGAGAGAAGGGCATTCGACACAGAGATGGTGCAAGAGACGCAAAGAAATAAGATGGAACAGAGGAAGCTAAAATTCGCGGTAAATTTCCGCGATGTAGAGGATTCGATCTGCACATTCGATGGAACTGGTACGTACGCGGTAGAAAAATGGCTACAAGATTTCGAGGAAGCGGCCATATTGTTCGAGTGGTCAGACTTAGAGAAAGTAATCTACGCGAAAAAGTCGCTAACCGGTTTAGCAAAGCTATATATTCAAAGTGAGGGAGTGGTGAAAAGCTGGGAGAAGCTGAGAAATCTTTTGCATGATGAATTCGCAGAGAAAATCAGTAGTGCAGAGCTACACGAGATGTTAGCCAGACGAAAGATGAAGAAAGAGGAAAATATACAGGAATATTTTCTAATGATGAAAAGTCTAGCACTGCGGGGAAGAATTGAAGATGACGCGCTCATGAAATATGTGATAGATGGAATCCAAGATAATTCGCACCATAAGTTAATACTGTACGGGGCCAAAAGATTAACGGACTTCAAGGAGAAATTAAAAACATACGAAAAAATTCGAACCGAGAAGGAAGAAAGAGGAGGAGACCACACCAGGAGTAGGGAGACAACGAAGAGAATCGAAGGAAGTAAGATGGAAGCAATAACAAAGAGGACAGAGAAAGGAACTTTGAAATCGGAGATCTACTGTTACAATTGCGGGGCTAAAGGTCATGTCTCTAATAGCTGTAACAAGAAAGATTTAGGAAAAAAGTGTTTCAAATGTCAGAAATTTGGACACATTGCGAACGAATGTAAAGAAGGTATTGGTAGCAAACAGACAATAGCGATAAAACCTAGCGTAAATATAATAACTACCAATAATGAACACCATATGTACAAGACAATTACTGTAAACGACGTTAAGGTAAAGGCATTAATTGATTCCGGAAGCGAGGTATCCGTAATAAGCGATAAAGTGTATAATAGTTTTAAGTCCACGCGTTTGCAGCCGTCTAAGATGGTCCTAACGGGTTTGGGAAGAGGTGAAACTCAGGTGGTGGGTTATATATGCGCTATTATTAGAATAGATGAAAACGATTTTGCGGGAACGATGTATATAATAAGGGAAGAGGAATTAGGTAAGGACGCGGTAATCGGAAAGGACATACTAAATCAGGCGAGAACCGTATTAACGGCGACAGAAATCACAGTGGAAAGAATAGATCCAGGGTGCTTTTTATCGGAAATCTGTGTAGTTGAGGAAAAGGCTATAGACGTAGGTTGTGGCGAGGACAAGGAAGTCCGAAAAGAGTTGGTAGAGATAGTGACGTCATACGAACCGAAGAAAACAAAAGAAACAGAGATAGCAATGAATATTGTAGTGAAGTCGGATATTCCAATTAGTCGAAACCCACGAAGATTACCGATTGAGGAAGAAAAAGCGGTCGAAGATCAGATTGAGGAGTGGTTAAGAGAGGGGGTAATAGAGCCGTGCGCGTCCGAGTATGCGAGTGCGGTTGTGCCTACTAGGAAAAAAGACGGTACTATACGTGTGTGTATAGATTACCGGAGACTGAACCAGATTATTGAAAAGGACAAATATCCACTTCCTCTAATCGAAGAGTTATTAGATAGATTAGGCGAGGCGCGAATTTTTAGCGTGATTGACTTGAGAAACGGGTATTTCCATGTGAAGGTTGGGGTGGAGAGCAAGAAATACACCGCGTTTATTACAAGGTCGGGACAGTACCAGTTTTGCAAAATGCCTTTCGGGTTGTGCAACGCGCCTTCCGTATTTCAAAGATTTATCAATCATATATTTCGTAATTTAGCCGTTAAGGGACTAGTTTTAATTTATCTCGATGACATAATCATACCGGCGATTGACGAGCAGCAAAATCTGGAGAGGTTGAAGTTAGTTTTAGGAGTAGCTAGTGAATACGGGTTAGAATTAAATGAGAGAAAATGTAAATACTTGCAATCCAGAATAGAATTTTTGGGTCATACGATAGAAAACGGGACGATTCAACCCTCACAAGAAAAATTAGCAGCAGTGCTCAAGTTTCCAGAACCCAAGACAATCAAAGGCGTGCAAAGCTTCTTGGGATTATCGGGGTATTTTCGTAAGTTTATCTTAGACTACTCGATCATTGCAAAGCCATTGAGCGATATGCTTAAAAAAGATAAGAAATTCGAGTTCGGCGGAACCGAAAGGGCAGCGTTCGAGCGATTGAAAGAGATTTTGACGCATGATCCGTTATTACTTATTTACCATCCGAACTATAAAACCGAGTTGCACACGGACGCGTGTAAGGAGGGGTATGGAGCTATACTGATGCAGAAACCTCCTAATAAAGAGAGTTTTCAACCTGTCTACTACATGAGTCGAAAGACAAAACCAGAGGAGCGTAATTACTCGAGCTACGAGCTTGAGGCTTTGGCCATCGTGCGTGCTCTCGAGAAGTTTCGGGTATATCTACTAGGGATAGACTTTGTTATTGTGACCGATTGCGCAGCTTTTCAGCGGACAATGAGTAAAAAAGAAATGATTCCGCGTATTGCCAGGTGGGCATTAGCTTTAGAGGAATACAATTATGCGATTATTCACAGAGCAGGATCTAAGATGAGACATGTCGATTCATTAAGTAGAAATATTATGGTCATTGAACAAAAAGCAGACGACAATCGAATACTTACCAAGCTACAGCAATTACAAGGAGAGGACCACGAGGTGAGGGCAATTCAAGAGGTATTAAAGACGGGACCATATAACGATTATGTAGTGCGGCAGAACCTACTATATAAGTATGTTGATGGACGGGAGTTGTTAGTTGTGCCCAAATCTTTGTACCACGAGGTAATAGGGATGGCACATCAGCGAGGACATTTCGGTGTAAAACGTACGGAAGAAATCATTAAGGGGGATTATTATATACCAAAATTAAAGTCGAAAATTGAAGATTATATTGCTTGTTGCGTGCCATGCATTATGTCCAATGACAAACGGGGCAAAGGAGAAGGATTGTTGCACCCATTGGCTAAAAGCGAATTGCCATTGTCATTATATCATATTGATCATTTGGGTCCGCTAGAGTCAACGAGCAAGAGATACAACTTTATATTTGCCGTAATAGATGACTTTAGCAAGTTTGTGTGGCTTTATCCGACTAAGACGACGAACGCGAGAGAAGTGATAATGAAGTTAGAAATGCAAAAGAATGCGTTTGGAAATCCAAAGGAGATTGTGTCGGATAAAGGTTCCGCGTTTACTTCGCACGAGTTCGGAGAGTATTGCATCAGCGAGAATATTAAGCATCGGACTATCACTACCGGTCTTCCGCGAGCGAACGGACAAGTGGAGCGGTTAAATAGGACAATTATATCCGTATTAACAAAATTTGCGAGCGATGATCCTACCAAGTGGTATCAATTTGTGTCTAGATTACAACGAGTTGTAAATTCCACGTATCATAGGAGTATCGACGCCACTCCTTTTGAAATCTTGTTCGGTACCAAAATGCGTGACAAAACTGACATCGTAATTAAGGAGCTAGTTGATAGAGAATTAGTAATACAATTTGAGGACAATCGTGATAAGCTAAGGCAGGCTGCCAAAGTTCAAATCAAGAAAGTCCAAGAGGAAAATCGAACGACATACAATAAAAAGCGCAAAAGAGCACCCCTATACAAATTAGGAGATTGGGTCGCTATTAAACGAGTTCGAGGGGGTCCAGGGCGTAAACTACGAGCAAAGTATTTAGGGCCTTATCAAATTGTAAAAGTAAAAGCGAACGACACTTATGACGTAAGTCGGGTGGGGGAAGGCGAAGGACCTATGAATACTAGTACCTGTGCCGAATTTTTAAAGCCGTGGAAAATGGGAAGCGAATTCATCCGGGACGGATGATAGCAGGACGGCCGAATTGTAGGAATGAGTGAGATAGAGAGCATGAGTCTAGAGGAATGAATGAGATGAAGAGTGAGAGAAGAAGGATGTAAGTACGAATGCGCGCGAATGATTATGATTGGCCGAGCGAACATAACCGAATGTTTGCGAAAATTGGCGAAATGAGTGACTGGGGTGTGCGAAGTTTGGAAGGGGAGTGTTGAACGAGACGACTTGTGAGATAGACGAGAAACTGTACTTTTCTTCTTATTAAATATAACTATCGCATTTCTTTATATAGTAACCCTGTTTTTCTATACTTCCTTCCTTCCTTCCTTCCTTCCTTCCTTCCTTCCTTCCTTCCTTCCTTCCTTCCTTCCTTCCTTCCTTCCTTCCTTCCTTCCTTCCTTCCTTCCTTCCTTCCTTCCTTCCTTCCTTCCTTCCTTCCTTCCTTCCTTCCTTCCTTCCTTCCTTCCTTCCTTCCTTCCTTCCTTCCTTCCTTCCTTCCTTCCTTCCTTCCTTCCTTCCTTCCTTCCTTCCTTCCTTCCTTCCTTCCTTCCTTCCTTCCTTCCTTCCTTCCTTCCTTCCTTCCTTCCTTCCTTCCTTCCTTCCTTCCTTCCTTCCTTCCTTCCTTCCTTCCTTCCTTCCTTCCTTCCTTCCTTCCTTCCTTCCTTCCTTCCTTCCTTCCTTCCTTTCTTTCTTCCCTCCTTTCCTCCTCCCGTTTCTCATTTACTTCGCTACATGCTCACATGCTACTTTCTCCCTTCCGCAAATTCCTCCGAGAGCTTGATGGAACTTCCGCTGTGCTCGGGGGCCCGTTATTCGAGGCCGCTCGGAATTTATAATTAAAGAAATATCCTTGAGAAACAATCCGGCCGCTGTGAACATTCGAAAAGTACGGGAAAGTTTTCCAATTTAGCGCCGTGGCCCGATGGGAGTAAATATCAAATGTTGTTTTGCCGCACTCGAATGGCTACCAACATCGAACCCCGAAATATCCGCCGCTCTAGTTTTAACTGCGTGGAGTCGTAACGCTATATTGGTCGAGTGGGAAACATTTAAGGTTCGTTTCGCCGTTCCGAGCTAAATGTGTATTGTGTTTTGTTTTATTCCGCCGCGGTGCCGTACCAGCTGGTGCCGGTCAGGCTTTATGTTGGGAAACATCGTCGGTGCCTAGACGAGCTCCGGAACACCGTTCAGAACCTTCGCTTCCGAACAATTCTTTCATAAAACTCTCGTCGTCAGATAGGATCGAAAGCGCTATCGCCCCCGAACGCTCCCCGACTCTGCGCTTCGACGCTAGATCCCGCGACATCGATTTTATAGCCGACGTTGGCTTATCGACGGCAGGGTGAGAATCGATACGGAGGGCGGGAGGGTGATGTCTCACCGATACGATACACGACCGCCATCTTGCCAGGTACGCGATGATTCTCGAGACGTTTGCATATTTGTGAAAATCGTCGCCAAAGCATTTTCAGCCATTTTGCGCGGATTGCGCGAGAAGTTTCCCGCTACAGGGGTGCGCGGGGGTGGGCAGGGGAGGATTGTTCGTTCTTACAATGGGACGACGGAGCCATCCGCGACAGTGGTATTAATGACGACGGTGCGCTGAAATCCGGGGTGACGCCAAATGGATTTCGGTGTTGGCGATCGCATGCGCGGATGCTGCGCTTTGATTGGTTAATCCGGAGGGTAGGTTTCAGCGTTGCGTCAATACGGATGTGCGCGAGGGTGAGCTTTCGCGTCTCGGGTTCACCCCACTGTGTGTATCGTGTGCCGTCGAATATCTGCCGTAATAGGATTTTCTCCTCTCCCATATTCCCCCTCGTCGGCGTTCCGAAATGGCCGACATTACCGTCGTAAAAAACTCAAAGGCACCATCTCCATTGAGATTTACTCGATGACCGCCAACTTCTATTCATCGTGACCCTCCCATTTCAGCCCCGTGCACCCCTCCCGCCCGCCAATCAATTTCTCCGTATGAAATCTTCCTGTCTCTCCGGAACGATCGCCGCTCGCGCTAAAACGAGCAAACGCTCTCTCGTCCGCTCTCAACGCGATTTTCCCTTTTCTTTGCTCGATTCGAGCGAAGAAAATTGTCCGGGCAAACGAGCGAGATGTCTAAATTCTCGTCGCACGCGATCACTCGCTTAATTAAATCCACTAATTTTGACGGTGCGCAAGAAAAAATGGCGGCCGATTGCTTTCCGGTTGGAATGAATTGCGCCACGACTCGCTGCCGCAGCCACTGGCGCGCTATTATTCTACCGTTACCACTATTACTGTTGCTGCTGCTGCTGCTGCTGCTGCTACTACCACTAGTACTACTGGTACCACTACCACTGCCGCCGCCGCTACTTTACTTTAGAAAAATGCAAAATTTCGCAAAGAAGCACCCAGCGATCGATTATCAATGAAATTCTAATAAGCTCGGTGCAAACCTGCCTTTTACGATTTATTGATTTTTTGTTCCAGGCTTTGAACGGGTTCCTATTAATATTGACTTGCGACGGTGAGGTGTTTTTCGCCACCCACAGCATAGAGAGTTACCTCGGCTTCCATCAGGTTTGTTCAAAGTCCTCTTTCTCTCTTGCGACTCCCACAGCGCGCGCTTGACCATTCTCTTTAGCCAATTTGTCTTGTTGCCTCTCACCGGAGAAAAATGGCCATTTTCTAAAGACGCCATTAAACGTAAGCTGAGTAGACCCGAGTAGGAAGAAGATATTTTAGTGGTTCATTAATTAACGAGTTGTAACCCACGACGACGAGGTCACGCAGCCAATCGCTAAACGCGGGTAAAAAACGCTGGCGAGAATAAAAGTAAAGTATACGAGGGCGACTCGTTAATGTATCGAGGAAAGGGTTGTTTACTCTTCAAGAAGAGGGACGTTACTGCAAGCAAGCTCGGTCTTACTTTACGTTCACAATCAGTCTTTCTGTGTCCACATCCAACACTCGCCAGTCACGCCACGACCCCCAACATCAGCCTCGAGTTTGCCGAGAACGTGTCAGCTCTCAGATTTGCCCAAGCATCGTCCGTCAAAAATCCCTTTAGGCCCGCCATTTTCGTCGTCCCTTTTCGTTCCGCCGATGGACGTGGACGTTCACGCGCACATGCACACGTACACGTCTACGCGCAAACTTTCGTCCAAGCTCTGACATATCCGTGCGCACATTTTTATCCCGTCGTATCATCCGCTTTATTAATTTCCCATTGTCTTCTCCCCCTCCCCTACCTCCCCCTCGTTCATTTGAATGCCACTCGCTACAGGGTTTCGCCGGCGAGTCCACGTAGAGATAACCCGACGATTACACGCTGAACGCGGGACACTTTGTAGGAGAGGAGAGACCGCTAATGCGTCTTTTCCGTTTTGAGCAAGTCGAAGGAACGGAGCGTGCAATTTGTGCGTGATCGCGGAGACCTGTGGTTTTTCCAGACAGTCGCTTTTGGATTTCCTCGTGCCCCGCGAGTTCTGGGACGGAGAAAACAAACATCAGGCGAGGCTCTAACTACTGTTGTTTCGTGTCCGCATTCGTTCCGCGCGACAGTTCTTCGGCTACCATGTAAAACTGCCGATCGCTAATTTGCCGAGCGAGCAAACCCGCGGAAACCCATCACGCTCTAACGGACCCGTAAATCACCGATGACGGATCCTCGTCTGGATCCCGTCGTGTCCCCGTGTTCCACACGCCATCCACAACCACTCCCGCTCCAACCACTCGAGGATTCCCCAGGATCGATACCGCATGGGGAGGGGAGGTGGCCACTGGCACAAAGTATCAAGCGCCGAAATGGTCGTTCCGCAACCTTATCTTCATCTCGGGGCCTTAACCGCGGAAAATGGCGGGGGCGGTGGCGACGCGATATAAAACGCGAGAAAGCTCCCGAATGGTTGGCTCCGGGGGGGTGGGGGTGGTATTTACGTTCGATTCGGTGATACGCGATGGCCATACTTCGAGGACCGCGGTATAATTAAGAAGAATTATTGCGCTGTTTCGCCCGTGCATAAGGTTCGCACGTATATCGCAACGTTCGTTCGTTCGTTCGTTCGTTCGTTCGTTCGCAAAAGAAAAGCCGCGTAATGACAGCATCGAGCCGCAATCTTCGTCGTATAATTCACAAGCGGGAGCCGTGGACTCTTTAGTTCCGTATCTCACGCGAGAAATATAAAAAAGATTGTGGGTGCCGCGTGCGCGCCGGTGTTCGCGAGGGCCGAGGGTGCAAGGGGGTGTGTGGGTAAAGGGCAGCTCGGTTCGCCGCGAGAGGGTGGGCGGGGGGGTTGGCGATTGCCCGCGGACCCGGCACGCGGCTTAATTGGGCTGATAGAGCTGATTCGATGTTCAACGAGCCTTTATGCCCTGCGACCTGCGCAGGATAAAAGTAATAACTTAAACGAAAGGTCAAAAGTCCTTATCGCGAGAGAATGTTCGCGCGAGGGGTCCCGAGGTCTTCGCGGCGGCGCTCCGCTCCTCTCCTCTCCGCTCCTGGAGGGACCGCAGCAAAATCCTCACGGAAGCGTCGATCGCATCCTCTCGTCCTCGTCCATCGCTTCGGATCGCGCGCGCGCGCGCGCGTCCCTGTCGATCGTTCATTTCCAAGTGTTTTATGCAACGAGCGGACTCGTTTCCACGGACCCCGGGCCCGTGATGCCCCGGGCCCGTCGCAGCTTCCCTCCATTACGGAGCCCGTGAACGTCGTCACCTGCCAACTTCCATATAAGGCAGGGTTTAAGTAATCAGCCGTTGGCAGTATCTACCCGGAGCTGTTAACGATGGCAGTTCTAATTAGCGATTTTTTCCAGCCGAGAGATAACGCGTCAAACAGGTGCATCGTTACAAGCGCTGATGGACGTTTATCAGGCGGTGGAAACTTCGCGAGATGGACCTTGCCAATTTCTGCGCCGAGGTTAACGGGCAATTTTCCTTCTCGTTATTATTATTATTATCACTACTACTATACCATTATCAGCGCGTGCGACTCTTGCATAGTTGGCCAACTCGATTTTTCCGCAGTTCCTCCCGCAGGAGCCAGGCGCGCGAGAAATCTGACTGCTCGCGCGGAGGAGCCGGAGGGAGGCGAGAGGGGGCGGGGAAGTTGCTCGTTATACGAGCAAGAAATCCATAATGCGAAATAGATAGATGTCGCCGGTGCGCCATGGCGCGCGATAAACGCGCGTGTATTATAACGTATTACTTTTAAAAGCTTTCTAATTAACGGACCACAAAGGGACACGGGGTGCGTTATCGCGCAATAAATTAACCGGACGACACGGTCTCTCGATTGCGTTATTAAGATGAAAGAAAGGAGAGACTTGCCAGGGCGGCGTTGCGTGTGTTAAACGTATAAGTATTAACTGCGATGTTAACGCAAAGCCCGCTCGCGCAGATGGTGTGCTCACTGATATAACATCTGTTCAACAAGAGGCCGCTTTAATAATCCGTATGTGGTCGCGGCCAGTCGATGTCCCAACTTTCTTGCGCTACTTTGTTCGTCCGGAGAGCCGAGCATAACTCACACCCCCTTCCGCGAGCGAAGTTCCGCGAGCCAACGCTTCTCACCCCCTGCGAGGACAATCGCAAACGCGAGGATTCCACACGTACGCTCCGAAGGGCTCTTCCTCCAGTGTTTCGTCCGCTCCGCGATGTTCCGCGAACGTGGAGGACCGCGAGCCAACGCTTCTCACCCCCTGCGAGGACAATCGCAAACGCGAGGATTCCACGCGTATGTTCCGAAGGGCTCTTCCTCCAGTGTTTCGTCCGCTCCGCGTTGTTCCCGCGATGTTCCGCGAGATCATTTGTATTTGTATTAGTCCGTGCCAACTGAATTATGTGGCGCGTTTCGACAATTAATTGCCGCTAATGAAGACACGAGCGAGCTGGCTGTGCTCCGGGGCACCTCCAGCCCTTTTCCCGCTTGACGTGCGCGCGAGAAACTACGATGAAAGGAAGCGCGAGAAAAGGGATGGCAAGAAAAGGGCGCGAGCAGAGGGGTCGGATAGGAGAAAGCGAGCGGCCAGCCACAGCGGTTCATAATTCTTCAGGATAATTGAGAGCTCAAGTTCGAGACCGCGATCGCCAGGTTTGTATCGCGGGAGAAACAAAGAGACTGCGCGAGAATTTCTTGTATCTATAAGATCCCGACGATAAGAGAGAGAGAGAGAGAGAGAGAGAGAGAGAGAGAGATAGGGGAAAAGGGTCAGAGGATCCTCCTCCGATTAATCGTGTTTCCCAAGACTGAAGAGGGCTCGCGGGGGTGTTGCGTCGTTGCGATTTCCAACAAAGTCTATGGCACCAAGGTTGCGCAAGAGTTGCCGGCCAGTGGTCCACTCGCGCAAATTCCAGGGATTATTTTCCTTTTAATAATAACAGCGGCCGCTCCGATATTAACGCCACGTCACGAATTAATTATTATTATCCGGCTGATTTGTTTCAATTTGTAGCAGGGCCTTTGATCGCGCCGATTCGTGTTTCCATTGGTTTCACCGGGTCCCGTCGGAGATTTATCTGCGCTGTCCGCTCGCTAGGCCCGTGACGGCGAATACGCGACTTGGTATCCAGGCGAGCCGATTACCTCCGGTTACTTATAGGACGAAAGGTGCCAACCTGGTGCTCGCTCGTCCGATACTCCCCCCATCGCGCGATGATCGATCACTCCGAAAGAGCAAAAGGAGACTCCGCGCGCGAGCACGCTCGCACCGAGAGTCCTCGTGGAAGTAGCCGGTGGATATCTCGAGGGTAGGACGATCGCCGAGGGTCGGAGACGACCGGATGAGAAGCAGGAGAAAAAAATTCCTCCGTTTTCGCGGAACCGGCAAATGCTCCTCTCCGAGGCACCCCCGGCTTAACTCACCCGGTAAATTGCGAGTGGCCCAATGAGAATGCGAAACCCGCTGAGCTTGAATGCCCCGGTGCTGAGAAATGGCGGATAAGAAAAAGGGGTGTCGAAGTTAAAAAAAGAGAGGAAGCCGTGGCGACGAGGGTAGAGGGCTCCTCCGGAAGGAGGGTTGGCGTCTCCGCTGTTCTTGCGCTGACACCGGAAAGAGGCTGGGTAGAGCTGGCAGAGCAAGAAAATAGAGCAAGCAGGAGGTCGATTCCTTCGAGAGAAAGAGAGAGAGGGGTAGGATTCGTGGCCAGGTGAGATGAGGCGAGGCGAGGCAAAACGAGGCGAGGCGAGGCGAGGCGAGACGAGACAAGGAGAACGGGTGAAGGGAGGCGGGGTGAGGCGAGGTTAGGCGAAAGCAAGGAGGATGAAACTCGGCGAGGCCAGCGCATTCTTCGCGGGAGTGTAAATCAAGTCCGCTGAGGGAGCGGGACTGCTCCGTTGCCGGCGGGGGTGCGCTAGCGTCTCCACTAAATAATTACAAGCTCTTAATTAACGACGAGGGTCGATCGTAAAGCCATCCATGACTCGGCCGCTCTGTCCCGCGGATGCATGTTTCGAGATTATTTAAACGAGCAATGGTAACAAACCTTGCGGGTCTTTACCGTCCTTACCGCCGCCTCCTCCTCCCCCTGCCCCTCTCTCTCACTCCTCCCTCAACCCTTACCTCGTCCTCCTCCGAATCCCGGGATCCTCCCTTCCTCGCTTTCGCTTCGAATGGTACTCGAGAGTCTGCGTAGCACGCGACTTCCGGTCCTAACACCGGAAGCGCCAAGTCGCGGGGGTGCGATATCGAACTTCGACCGTCGAAGGACTCGGCGAATTTCTGCGGCGGGGTGGCGAGGGCCCGTCGGAATTAGCATTCGCCATTAATCCGGGGGACGAGCACGACGCTGAAAGTTCCATCTAGAGTGTGCTTCTTAGGTTCCGTTATAATTTACGTGGCAAGCGGGGCACGTGACTGTGCAATTATATCCTCGTCAAGGCAACCTCGAGCGGCCCCGGCCGTATATCGGCCGGTAATTAAAATATAATTTGTGATTAGCTCGGTTAATGAGAGTGATCGGTCAGATTGGAGCTGCATTACGCGCCGCTACGTGACGACAAACTATTATGCCGCGTGTGCCCGGTAATAGCCGCTTTCCAGCGGCGAGCGAGATTGCCCGCAACCGCTTTCCTCGACTTTGTCGAAAAATCCTCGGGTGAACCGGACGATCGACGACGACGAGTCATCCGCTGGAAAAAACGAAACGACCGGAGAGCTCCAACTCCGCGCGAGATTTTCACACAAAATTTTCTATCTCGCGCGCGCTCCGATCGCAAAGGAGAGAACCCTCTTCCGATGCAACACGCGCGCGCACACAATTCGCAAGCGTCGATTAGCACGGAAATTGTGTATAGAGTTTCATTAAAATTAGAGCAAATGAATATAGTGGCAGGCTCGGCGGGCTCTCTCAGCGGGTTGCGACGAGACGGTTAGCCGCGGGAAACGTGAATGCATCGGACCCCATGGAGAAGGCCTTGATCGGATCCCTTTCCCGATATAGCGACTATATCTTACTTCGTGTATTTATTGGAAGCTACAGTTTTACGATGCGCCGCCGCTGCCGTCGTCGCTGTCCGACGCCAAAAGGAACAAGTCCGTCTCCGTTTCTCCTTGGTTAGAGACACCCTGCGATTCTCTTACTTCCTCCGAGCGAGACCCTCCGCGTTATGGATATTCGCCAGACATGCATCGCGCGCTTGTAGCAATTTCTGCTCATTGTTTGCCGTCTCCTCGATCTCGCGCGCGCGCGCGACGCGTCATCCCCTTTTATCTCGAGCAAATTACGAGGTGGAACCGAATAGATCGGTCGACGACGATACTCGCGCGAATGATCCAGATAGATCGCGAGATCCGTCGAACGAACATCTCGCAGATTTCCAGGATGATCCGCGGGGCGGGGGGGAGGGATCGAAAGTTCCCGGATATGACGCGGAAAGTAGCGTCGGAACGCTTCGTTCGCATCGTGTGGCGATAATGCATCGTCGGACGCTTCGATGTACGCTCTCGCTTTTGCTTTTCGAGCGTTGGGTTCGCGCGAATAACTGGAAGACGCGTCTTGTCCCTGTAACCGAGGAAATAGTAGCGGCGAATCGTTTACAGTGGTGCGAACACATCTCGCACCAGGGGCAACTTTCGAGCGGCATCTGGCAAGAAGAAAAGTGTTCTCGTGCGCAGTCCTATCGTAGTTGGGCCGGCCAGTTTGGATTAATTATGCACGATAAAGTGCGTTGAACACGTGTAAGTACACAGTTCTCGTGTACGTGTCCAAGGAGACGTAGTGTCCGAGGACGATCAGATATTTTCTAAAATAATGCCAGGGTGCGCTTTGCTTTGCATTGCATCGCGTCGCGTAGTCTGGTGTGGCGTGGCGTGGTATGGCGTGGCATGGCGTGGTTTTGTGTGGTGCGGGATGCAAGTCCGCAATCCACGCCCACGCGCTACCATGCGCAGTGCCACTCCTAATGAATCCAGATGCACCGCTGATATCGTTATATTGTTTTAACTGGAACGCTCCATATTTTATGAAAAAAAATACTGGCCAGCCCCGATGTGCTGAAAGATTAAATTGCCGAGACGAGCTTCGTATGCCAATATATGGATTTCCTTCATTAGATATAGAGCCGCTCTACGCAAATATCTAAATCAAAACGAATTTCCTGTGGATTAATAGCGAGGCGACTCATGAAAAATTCCTCCCTTGAATTTCGAGAATAAATTCGTCGGGTCGATTCGATTCGATCGATAAATCTTTCCCGAGAGCGCGATTATCACAGGTTTTCCAAGTTTTTAGCGGTAATCCAACAATTTTAATGGCATCTCACCGGTTTACGCGCAATAAAAATTTCCTTCGAGCGATCTTAAATACGACGAAGGCAGGGGCTACAGTGTGCCAATCGTCGAGAATAAAAAAAAAGGAAAGAAAAAAAAAAGACACCTTAGCAGAGCGTGGTTTCGATCCACGGACCTCTGGGTTATGGGCCCAGCACGCTTCCACTGCGCCACTCTGCTTTCCTGCAGACAGCTGCTCGGTCACAAATCTCCATTGGAGCATTCGTGTAATACGAATCAATATTTAACGAGACACCCCATCGCATTGATACAACACCGTACAACATCCCTAATAAATATATCCCCCCACACCCTCTCCCGAGCGAGGATCGAAGGCGATTTTTTTCCGATAAAAAAATCTGTCGCGCGTACGTTAATTAATCATTATTGGTTTATCGTCGGGGGGAGGTGAGGTTCCATTAGCATCTCCTCAAAAGGAATGTGCAGCTTTTTCCCGCATTTTATTCATGTTTTATGCAAAAGCGATTTTCGCGCTCCGTCAAGTAAAAATGCTAATGTCGTTCGTTCTCTTTCAGTCGGACATCGTTCATCAAAGTGTGTACGAGTTGGTGCACAGCGAGGATAGGGAAGAACTGCAGAGGCAGCTCATGTGGAATTCCTTTTTACCAGCAGAAAGCGCGAGCCTTCCCCTTCACGACGCTTTGTCACCTCAGAACAACCATTTTCTCGAGCGGAGTTTCACCGTTCGCTTCCGGTGCCTTTTGGACAACACATCCGGTTTCTTGGTGAGTGAAAGTATCCGCACGCACAAGCTTCGCCCCTTCGGTCCCGGGCGACGAAAACCCCCACGCGCGTTTCTTCGACAACGGAGTCCAATAATTTGCCCGACTTCCCCCGCGCGCGCGCGCCCCTCCGTGGACTTTCGCCTTTCACCCTCTCCCTTCCCTCCGCGGCCAACCCGGAGGCCCTCCTTTGAAGCCCGACGCGATAGTTTCGTTCGGCGAACGTAAATAAGAAAGAAATTGGAGTTGCGGCGCAACGGGGAGCTGCGGCCTGTTTTCAGTTAGCGATTCTGTTGCCAGCGATCTCATCGCGCGGCTTTGCTCCGCTCCACTCCACTCCACTCGGCTCGGCTCGGCTCGGCTCCACTCCGCTCGGCCAGTGGTCAAGGAAACTAAACGGGCATAAATCAAGGACCGCGCGAGCAAAACCAGGCCTCCACTCCTCCGGGCCGCTCTTGGAAGCGGCAAAAGCAAAACACTAATTATCTTACGGCAAACACTGGCGAGCACACACGGCAGTGTCGAACATAACGGACAAAGGCCGCTATGGCTAAAGGACAACGACGACTCCCCCCCCCCCCCGGGAGTTTCTGGACACGAGCTGCTGCCGGGGAGAGAAGTCACAATCCTCGCGAACGGCAAAAACGGCACCGCTTTGACGTTTATGAAAATGAAACTGTAATCGTAAAAGCTTAACGGCGTAAAAGGCCTAGCCCGACCCTCGGCCTTGCCGCCCCTTGCGACATCCTCCCGCCAAATGGTACCCGGAGGTTCCTATGTTCACCTCATTTTTTACCGGAACCCGCGTCATTATGGAGGACGGTCTTCATCTTTTGCCTACTGACTTTTCTCGTGCGTCTGCCTCTCTCTCTCTGTCTTCCTCTTCAGTTTCTTTTTTCTTGGTTTTTTTTTACTCTTAGGATCTCAACCTTACAGGACGGATTGTTGACCTAGGAATCGTTCTCCAGTGGTCTACGTGCGCCGCGTCGTTTCTTCCGTGAGTCCGTTTTTAGCCTGCTGGATCGCGGACAGCACGAAAACTGCTCTTGGGTCAAACTATCATCGGCACTCGCGTGACTCCGTTAACGTGTGCGACCAGACTCGATGAATGAACGAGAGAAGCTACCGAAGAAGCCCCTACCTACTTTTTAGCTCGCATGCCGCTGTTCTCCGGAGACGCCGCCCATAGACGCGCGCCATTTCATTGAAATTCCAAAATCATTCTCTCGTGGAACGTTCCGAGTCGAGTGGAGTCGAGTAGTGTCGGGCGAACACCCCCCTGCCCCGATGGCCATCCCCATCCATTTCTGCGTTGATTTTTCCAAAGGTCCCAAAAGACCTCGGTGGGACTAAATTAAAGTTGCGCGACCCTCAAAAAACTAGCGAGCTATCCCGCAGTCATCCCTGCCGAGCTAAGCGCAGCCCTAAGACGTTCGGTTCGTGTTCTTGTCGCTTTTGCGCACAAAGAGAGCAAGGTAGCGAAGAATACGCAGCGAGTGAGAGAGAGAGAGAGAGAGAGAGAGAGAGTCAAAGACATCGGCGGGTCCAGGGGTGGGGGAGAGGAAAAAAAGCAATTAACTGACCGGAGGGGTGACGGAGGTAGCGTCAGCGCCGCTTGAGGATGCTGGAGGTCTCCCTCCTCCTCCCCTCCTCTCTTTATGACAGTGAAATTATTAATTACTGTTTTGTATGCCGGCACTTTGCTTTTGTAAGCGTGGAGAAACGTTGCGAGTGCGCCAGCAACGCGTGTTACTCCTCTGCGCCAAGACCGCTCTTCCGTTCACCACCAACACCCTCCCCCCACTTCCCCAACTCGTTCCACTCCGCGCCCTATTCTCGTATTTTGCATCCGCGATACGAATTACGAGACAAATATCCGATCGCTCGTGATTTTATCTATACGCGTCTCTGTGTGCGTGTGCTTTCAGCGTCTGGACATCAGGGGACGCGTCAAAGTTCTTCATGGACAAAATCGGAAGGTGGACGAACCACCGTTGGCCTTATTCGCGCTGTGCACCCCCTTCGGACCACCGTCCCTCTTGGAGGTGCCGCAAAAGGAGGTGATGTTCAAGAGCAAGCACAAGCTGGACCTCGCGCTCGTGTCGATGGATCAACGCGGGAAAATGCTCCTGGGATATTCCGATGCCGAACTAGCCAACTTGGGTGGCTACGATCTAGTCCATTACGACGATTTGGCTTACGTGTCCAGCGCCCACCAAGAACGTAAGTCGTGTGATCTTCCCGGATTTCAGTGGTAAATCCCTAAAATCCGTCCGACGTTCGCACCCCGCTCGTTTCGCACGCCGACGCAAACGTTGAGAACGAGGATAACTCTCGACAACTGTCAAGGGCGTTTTTGCACACCTGGCAGCAGATAGAAAGTTGGCCCGATTGCAACGCGCGCGAGTTTAATTGGACTACCATTAGCTCCGGCGGCGTAGGAGCGAAAGGATAAAATACTCTGAAACGGGGGAATAACGGATGGATATTTCGGGACAAGCCAGAGCATCGTTATATTAATGACGGAACAGACTTCGACTAACCACCCCCCCCCCCTATTATTGATTTTAGTGCTGAAAACTGGGGCTTCTGGCATGATAGCCTACAGATACCAGACGAAGAACAGCGGATGGCAATGGCTGCAGACAAGTTCCAGATTGGTCTACAAGAACTCCAAGCCGGACTTTGTTATTAGCACCCATCGACCCCTCATGTGAGTACTTTCGAGCGTTCCCTCGCTTTTTCCCCGCATTTTCTCGTCGCACCTTCCGTTCGACCTCGAACACCTTTACCCGCCTGTTATCCGAGGGAAAATCTGTTCGATTAGACTTGTTAAATCGATATAGTCCAAGCTAACCGCGAATCGCTCGGTGATTCAACAGGGAGGAAGAGGGCCGGGACTTGTTGGGCAAGCGAACGATGGATTTCAAAGTGAGCTACCTGGACGCGGGCTTGACGAACAGCTACTTCTCGGACAGCGAGAGCTTGACGGGCTCGGTGATGACCCCCAGCTTGCCGACGCAACCGACCCCGCAGAGGGTGAACCGCCGCTACAAGACGCAACTCCGCGACTTCCTGTCGACGTGCCGCAGCAAGCGGACCAAACTCTCGACGCAGTCCTCGGTGTCACCGCCGGCCACCCCCACGGTGGCTTCCGTCGATTACCTGGCAGCCGACACGAGCGCGGCTGCCGCGGTCGCCGCCGCTTACAGCAACCTCAACACCATGTATCCCACCCCCTACGCACCCACCGCCGTCCCCGGCACGGATCCTTCCCTCACCACCTACATCGGTCACACGGGGAACTACCACCAGACCCTCTACCCCGCCACTGCGTTGGACAATAGGTTAGTCCGCTCCACCGGTCCAAGGCCAAAGTCTCTCGTCGAGTTCTGCGAGACTTTTTCGGAGGACCCTTTTCGCTCGTGAGATTCTACATCGTTGCGTTTTCCTTTGCCAAGCAGATACCTGACGGCGGCTACGGAGAACCTATTTCAGTACAGACCACTGGGCTCGTACTACTCGGAGTACCACACCAGCACAGCCTACAACGGGTTCATCGACGTGTCCTTGCCGACGTACGAGACGCACCAGTTGACGACGAGCAAAGCGGAAGAGAAGCTCTACTGTCAGCAGGTGGGCAACGCGGAGTCGCCGAAATACGGGTACTCGGAGGCCAGACACCCTAGTAGCGTCAGCGGTTCCCCTTACGCCCCCAGTCCGGCTACCAGCGGTACCATAGCGACTCACGGAACTGGTCCGGATATGAACGTAGTGCGAGCGGGCAGCAGACACTCGATGGAGGGTGCAGCGTCTTCCAGCAACTCGGCCGGAAGTTCGCCGGTGACCGCGGCGAACGGGGTGCTCACCCCCAAGATGGAGGACGTGAAATCGGAGCCAGTCTACGCCGAGGCCCAGAACACCAGGCAGACGGTCCTGATGTGGGGCGCGCCCCCCGCGAGAACTCCCCCGAGGAACAACGGCAGCTACAGCCCCCCGACGCCGCACTCCACTCATTCGTCGACGCATTCCAACGCCCCGAATTCGACGGATCCGCTAAAGTCACTGGCCGAGATGAATTCCATTAATGGCGATTGCAAGTGGCGGCAAACCTCCCCTCCCACTGGCAATATCTCGAGTCCTCCGAGGAAGCAACAGCAACAACAGCAGCAGCAGCAGCAGCAACAGCAGCAACAGCAACAGCAACAACAACAGCAGCAACAACAACAGAGTCAACATCATCAACAGCAGCAGCAGCAGCAACAGCAGCAACATCAACAGCATCACCAGCAGCACCAACAACAATACCCAGCCAGTACTTCGCAGTATCAGAGTACCGCGAGTTCCGGTGGCATCGGATACGCGCACTCTCATCCTGGCCATGGCCACGGGGAACCGGGCTCCGAGGTATGGCAAGGAGTGCAACATCACCATCACTACCAGTACTATCCCTACCACCATCACCACCCCGCACCACCAAGGCACACGCCCCAGTGAGTGTCACTGCTGCCTCACAGATTTTTTTCTCATTTTCAATCGAGTAGGTTGAGGAGAGTGGTTCCTTTTGAAAACTCGGGGCTGATTAGCGTTTACCCCCCTAATTTGTCGTGCTTTCATCACGGGACACGTTCGTGGATCGCAAACGTACACGTACGAGGTTTGTTGATCCGACGGAATACTGACGTAGCTTTGACGTATATACTCGGAATTTTTGCTTTGCCGTTAAAGTGCACTTTGCTTGTTGAGAGAGTTGTTTCTCCCTTTCTTCTAATTTGGGCGTTTGCTTGCGAGTCTGGAGAGAAGTAGGGGGTGTGAAAGTGAGGTAGTTCGGGGGTCGTGCTAATCGGTCGTTGCTCTTCTGGTTGCAGCACGCCGTCGTCAACTGCGGGCCAGGGGATGCCTGCGGAACTCGGCATGGGCATGGGCATGGGCATGGGCATGGGCATGGGCATGGGCATGGGCATGGGCATGGGCATGGGCATGAGCATGGGCATGGGCATGGGCATGGGCATGGGCATGGGCATGGACAACAGCACCGGCAGCCGCAACGTCTTGTATCATCCGCCCCATCATCACGTGGTGGCATCATCGCCGTCGGTAGCAATGGCCCCAGCTGCTCCTCCGCAGATACCAAACCGGACGCCGGGAGTCCTTTGCTGTCCATCTCTGAGGTGACCAACACCCTGCTCAACCAGTAGTAGTGCTTTTGGTAAATCCACCTCCTACTATTTCGGTGGTCAAGGTGAGGCTGACTCTTTTTGCGACACACCTCCAGAAAATGATCGCCGACTTTTGGCTAATGCTCTTCGTCTGATTCCAGGTGTATCCGAGAAAATATCAGCGTCAAGACGATTCTCAAGCCCAGTGACTGTATCATACAGATAATATTGATTAAAATATTAAGATATTCATAAAGTATTGTAATATACTCATTATGCGATAATAATCCATTCATTATGACATAACATTTCGCGTTACACTAATTTATCTGTATCTAATAAGGGAGCGAGCAAGCTTTGATGGAGACATCAATGCTGCAGCATTAAAGTGTAATGTGAATTCAATTGTTTCAAGGTTAAGCCCATATACACGTTACTCTATATGGTAGCACAAAATTTCCTACATTAAATAATTTCTTACGTATTCAAGTGCATAATCAACTTTAAGAAGCGCAACATTTCTACAATTTAATTATATTATAGATTTTCGACATACACACACCTTATTCAACCGTGTTGTGTTGTATTTTAATTTTCCGCGCGACGTGCTCTTGTGTTTATAATTTTCCAAACGAGGATACGGATTCTGTGATATGTGTTAGATAATTTAAGTATAATATTTCTCTGGATATTGGGGTTTGTATTTATTGTTGAGGAAAGCAGCTGGGGAAATGACGGGGAAAATTGATTTTCAGTGAGATACGCGAAGGGAGAGTAGAAAGGTCAGCGATGCGTGAAAAAATTATGATATTTTAACGATGGAGCCTCCTCGAAATTTTCAGGGTAGATTTTAATGTCATTTCCACGTTCTGTCAATTTTTTTGTTGTTTACATTCTTGTGTTCCTATCATTCTTCGCGGGTTAAACTAAGGATTCACGAAATTGGGCTATGGCACATAATGGAGGAGTTTCTTGAACGAAGGAGAAGAAAAGTTTATTGATTCGAATCGAATGTTCAATCAGGAACGTTTAGACGATTAGTTATACGAAATAAACGCACGATATACTATTTTCAATTTAAAGACGATTTTATGTCAATGTTCTTGCGTATTACTATTATTTTGTGTTTCTCTTCTTTTTTTGTGGAAAATTTCTTTAAATCAGTTGAATTCCAGTCTTGCCAATGTTTTGTTAATTAATGTAATGTCGTTTGTAGTTATTGTACTTAATTAATTTATACACTATTTATGTATATGCATAATACAGTGATCAGCGGAGCTAGATGACTTCCATAATTTTAGCTTTCTATTGCAATTGTCTCAATGCCAAGTCTCGTGTTAATTTAATTTTCATATAAATTTATTATTCTTTCATTTAATCTGTCACAAGAAAAAGAAAAAGAAAAAATTACTTATTTTCTTTTTTATTATTCGAGTATCTCTAAAAATGTTAAAAAATTATTCGATTAATATTTATAAATTTATTTATTTATGTAGTGCAGTGGCTTTTGCAAGGATTCTCAGTAACAATGAAAAATAATGATATTATATTGCCTTTTTCAAATCCTTAATAATTGATCTGTCTACCGAGCTAATACATTTTTCTTAATCACGAACAGTTTTTAAATCTTTTTCTTAAGAATAAACGGACAAAGAGAAGAAATTTAATAGTATTTTCATTTCATGTCTTCCTGTTACTGTCTTCGTACAATTTTCTCCAACTATTTTTGACTTGTAGTAACAAAACAGATTTATTTTGATTTTAGAAGAGAAAGGCAGTAAGTATCATTGTTCAAGATAAATATTCAAAAATTGTTTTAACTCGCAATAATAGCTTCTACGTTCATTACCTTGCAATATACTATAATAAGATGCTACTAGTACTGATAAGTAATCAAGTCTAGTCCATATAAAGCAAGTTAATTAAAAATATGCTTAAATTGTCAAAAAACTTTCATATTAAAATCATTTTAACTGACAATCTCTTACGAGTAGTAGAGACAGCTGATGTCGAAATATCACAAATAAAAAGAATATATAGAATAATTAATAAGTATATCGATGATTATTAATTATTAATATTGCTATTATTATTATTATTATATTTACTATTACTATTACTATATTATATTAATATTACTATTACTATTACTATTACTACTACTATTATTATTATTAATATTATTATTATTATTAATTACTCTAAATGATCTATCTCAATTATGAGAGTATTTTGACAATTTAAGCATAAATGTATATTTACTGTATATTTATAATAGGGAATTCGGCAACAAAGTAAGTTAGTTAAGATTAGTCGATATAGATTTTCAAAATAATTAATCCATGCAAAGGGAGAAGCATGTATGTACCTTATTTTCTGACAACAGTTAATTACTATAAATCAATCCACGTATTTCAGAACATTATTTTATTTCAAATTAAACGTTATATTAATAATTAATATTTGCATAGTAATTAAAATAAACCTATTGAAAAATTAAACTTCCAGAAATTAAATTAAATCTGGAACACATGTTTTATCAAAGAATTCAAATTGGAGGAGGAATTGACATAGGAAAAAAAACAAAATCTTTCTAAAACTAGGTAATTTGCACAATGATAAAAAGATTTCCACATATGGACTATATAAAACATTATTTATTATAAAAGTGTAATCACGCATACATAAGATATATGATATCTTTTAGTAAAGAATAAATTCGACCCATTTAGTCCATATATGTGTAAATTACAATTATCTTGTACGTGCATGCGAAAGGAGAGTGAATAAGTGTGTGTATATGTGCGCGAGAGTGTGACTTAATATCTCCATTTTAAAAATTTATACAATAATTTGAGAAAAGAATGAAATGAAAAAGAATACAAGTTTGTCTGATACAAGTCTAATAGTTTAGTGTAATTCATTTAGTTTCTGTACTAGTTACAAACTAATGTAATATTCAAAGTTATTGAAAATGGAGATATACGCATCACACATTTCTTATTGGAACAAAATAAATTTAAACAAACATATCACACATAATATCGACTGTTAGAAAGTAAGATACTAATCATACTGATCCACAATGTTTCAGAGAATATTTTTGAAATCTTTTCCATATAGAGTCGCACGGGGTTCCATCATTTCCAGTAACATAATCAGTAAACTATAAGATATCTTTGCATATAAATCCTTCACGACATTATATATACTTTTAGAGCAAAAACCAAATCTTATTTGTTATTCTATGGCATGGTTTACGAGGCACTAGCAAATACAAAAATTTCTTCATCTTAATAATTTATTTGCAACGCTATTTTCGACTATTATTAAGTAATATCAGTTTTAATAGACAGCTGTAAATTGGTTACAAAGGCTCGTAAAAACCTCACACTTCCAATTTTTATTAATATTAATAATAAGAAAGCTCCAACATTTTGCAGATGATCTTATTTCAAGTTCCATCTCTTCCTCGTATATCATTGAAAAAGAAACAGTTTATAATACAATATAAATGTGTATATCATGCCAAATCGAATTTTGAATCTCGATTTCTCTATCTATTTATCTCTGATATATTATATTCTATAGGTTCTACTTATACTATATTAACTTTATTGCTAAGCTCTACGAATAAAATTTTAAAGCTGTATCAAATGTTTATATGAAATAAATTATAATGCAATAGAAACCACACATACATATTTACCTTTAATCCAGAACTATCACTCTTAATCATAACGCGATGTTCTCGTAACACAGTTTTCATATAAAGCGGTACGAATTAATCGCTTTACAGAAGGATTGATTGGACATACAATTTACAGGTTTACAAAAGAATTTATTGAACCAAACCGATACATCTCTGATAAATACTGACATTCATAAATGTATACGAGTTCTATTATAGTACAAATGTTTTTAGCGTATCCTTGTATTTCCTTTTATACGCATACGATACAATTTATAATCTGTGTGACTTGGGTTACTTTCTTCAAATACATTATTATTAAAAATGCTTAAACTGTGTAAAGTGTTATTTAAGAAATATGTGTCATTTTAATTGGAAGCACAGTATTTAACAGGAAAATAATAAATAATCAATAATATACATATCTGTCATAAATTTCAATTATAACGAGTTTCAATTTAACTTAATTAGAATTTCCAATATATTACTTATAAAGAGGAAGGGTAATATAAGAAAACAATATTAATCAATTATATTATATTACTGGTGTTCCACTATACTTTTAGTATAAGAGAATTTATAGTTCACGTTTATAATCTTCTAGTATTATTAAATAATAAATTTTTTACTTCTAACACACATATAAGTATGTTCAACATTTAGTTCGTAGATTTCAAACCTCGCAAAACTCAAGTAACTGAATAAGATTTATTTATAGAGTTTTTTTCATTAGCGTTAACTATGGCACTTGTAATTAAGTTAATCATTGAATATATTGAAAATACAATTTATACAAATATAAAGAAATTATGGAAAAGATCAATGTTTGGTCAGAAAAATATAAATCCTAACTTTTTATGAAATATTTGTGTTGAATTAACCACAATACAGATGTTATGTGATTAATGATAAGTTAGCGAATTATAATTATTTGTGCTCAGATATTTTATTTTATTAAGAAATTTTCCTTCGTTTAGTCGAGTTGTGAAAACCTCTGGATTTTAAAGAGGATTTATTTCGTTGAATTGAGCGTCGTAAAATTTCTTCCAAAGAAACACAGGACTCGCAAATATCACCCTCAATGACTTCTAAACTGCAAAGATTGTGCCTATATCGCTCTCTCTGATCCTTATAAGCACATTCTAGGTTAAGATGACCGTACGTGCTTACTTCAGGACCACCGGTGCAAAGCTTTAACTCATTTGTGTAAGAAATAACATGCATGAAATCTTCAAAAGCTTTTACTTGGCATGGCTTATTTTTTACCACTGCTCTCGAGTTTAATAAAAATAAGTCATAGTTCATTTTATGATCGAAAACAATCTAAAAACATAAATGAAGTTGAAGATATACTGACTTTCAAGTTTCATAACAATAATTTTATAATATCTGTACCTGCTTTATGTAAATTGGTGTAAGACCTACTGAAGGTTCATGTTTTATAATCATTTCACTTATAACAATACATCTTTCTGGTGTATCAACGCAATGAATTGCCCATGATCTACTGGGCAATGGTGGTATTATTGTACCATTAAAAATTGAATTGAATAGTCCATTAGAGTACTCTACAGGATTGATGTCATCATGTATCGCAGTACAATCATCTGATAAAGTTGAGTTATTTTTATCTTTTTCTAAATTAGATGTACTAGTGATTTTGTCCGTATCATTTTGTTCAGTATCTTCAGTTAAATTTTTATTAGAGTCATGAGAAGATTCATCACTAACGTCTTTATTATTATTCACTGATGACTGCTAAAAGCATTGGTATTACTTATGTATAACTTTGAACAGTGTGTAACACTGATCATTTATTCTTACCGATTCTATATCTTGAGGTGAACTACTGTTTTTATTCTTGCTTTCTAAGCTTGAACTAGAATTGTTTTTATCAACTGGTTTGTCATTTGACAATTCATTAGATTCTTCTTTAGTGTCTTCTATCTCTCTGTTTATTTGTAAGAATTAAAAAATAGAGTAAAGTTAAACATCTTAAACCCCTATAGTAAAGACATTAGATGATAATATTATTGTCAGTGTACAAACCTTGATTGATCATTTTTCAATAATTTTATTTTATTTCCTTTTGTTTTCTTTTTATAGGAACGATTAGATTTAGTAGATTTCGACATTTCATCGATTGTCAAATAAACTATTACCACTAAGCTGTTTATTCGATCAACAGTTTCACAATGTGATAAAATTCAGTAGCTTAGACGATTCATTGCACTAATAGATTTTCAATTATAAAAGAGAGAAATCATTGTAATTATATAGTATACATTTTGTGTGCGATTTCGTTAGATCAGTAGATCCGTGATAATAAATTTACTAGAGAACCAAAGTGAATCGACTTGCTGAAAATTTATGCAATGCCAGCTTACGGGGAATTTATAAGCAAAACCAGAGAATTTAAAGTAATTTTATCCACAGTCAATACGAAGCGTGTGGAATTCCTTTGGCTGATAAGTTAGGTATTTCTCTATCGAAGAAGAAGAGAAAGAAACCGACCCTGTTCCATATGCAGTTATGGATATGGACTGTAAGGGTATACACAGAAATGAAGCCAACGATGGATAAATAAAGTTTTATCAACAGTAGCTTTTTTTTTTACATTCAATAGTACTGATAATATCATTGGGCATATTCAGCAGACTCAACAGTTGAGCAAAATTACTAGATTTTCTTCAGAATGCTTTAATTCTCTCATCGTTCACTCATCATGATTAGTAAGCGAACGCCAGCTTTTCCATCAAAATTTATTTTGCTACCTAATCGCACCATCGGTGATATGTTTTGTTTTGTAGTAATATCTTTATATCAATGATATATAATTAGACCAAGCATTCGTGAGGCAAAATGAAGCCGGAAATGGAAAGAGTGAGAAAGCAAATACAGCTTAGTACTATTTCATTCTAATTCATAGGTATAGATCTGTTCCTTTTGCATTCATATTATATTATTTTACTATAATAAAAGTAGCATATAATGTAAAAAAAATTTTGAAAATGTAAACAAACGAACATACTTTGAAGTTTCAATCAATTTGAATTGCTATGCACAGATTAATAGATATTCAATAGATAAATGTCCATGGTTAAACGCTTAATGCATATTAATTATTGTCTTATATAATTTATATGATCTGTTATTTAAAAGTGTAATATTTATTTAACTCATACAAACTAATAATATATATAGGGATTTCTTATGGGGTTATTCTTGTTTAATCGTTCAGGTATTAAACCTAATATTAGTAGAGTCACGGATCATGCTTTTATGGCGCTTCCTAGTCTCTTTAGAGATCAGGAAGTACAGCATAGAGGCAGAGAACCATCGGGTGAAGTAAGCCTTGCTGAAATACCATTCGGTGGTTCATAAAATGCCTAGGTGAGGAGTTTAGTGGGTCGAACCCCACACTACTCTCAGCCAGTTATCCTCGGGGATGAGTGACCGAGAGTGTCTGGTAGTCAGATTCTCCTCACCTGTCAAAAAAAAAAAAAAAAAATACAACCCGTGTTATTTGTCAAAAAATTTTCGACTTTCAAAGTGTCGCCATTTCCACAAAAGTGAATATTTTTGGATGGGACCTTCTGCGCTGTATTCTATCTATCGAACACTAAGTTCCTACGGAATTACAAGCGATTCTGAGATACTTCGATTTTTACGAAAAATCCAAGGGGTACCACTTGGATTTTTGAAGATCTGCCAGCAAGAATACGTGTGAGAGATGGGACCACGGAGCGTTGATCCTAGTACGACCGACAGCCGCTAGATGGCCAGGTTCCAAGTGTCGCCGGGCCTTGCTCCTACCGATGCTCTCTCGCTATCAAAAATTGATAGCGACATCCTTATCAACCGGCGATTAGCAGGAATTCTTCATAATCGCCTATAATCATGGTATATAATCGGTTGAGGCCATCCTCGGTCTTTCCTGTCTTTAAGTTGTGGGCAGACCCCATAGCTTTTGGAACATCATCCTTCCATGGCTATTGGGGTTCGAGTTAGGTCCTTAGCCCTAGTTAAATCCTTTCGGAATGGCGGTCCTAGTCTCTTTTACTTTTGCACATTATACACAAGTACAATGTTGAATTTTTGTAAGCACTATACAATTAAAATAAATCGTTCTTTTGTTTTATTTAATTAGTCTCTTCTCTTACTTATTTCGCCCTGCTTTTGTATCTTCCAGATCCTCTTATTCCTTGACATACTTGAACCCAAATTGCACAATGTAGAAAATATAAATCAAAAGTTGATTCATTAATTTTTATATATCTTTCATATATCATTCTTGAATCATCTATTTTAAGAATTTTTTCCTCTTAGCATTTTTTGATTTGAAGTTTCATTTTCGATATATTCAATTATTAAGATGTCATTAGTTAGACAAAGACACACTCTCCGATAGTTGCTGCGAGACAGAGTGGCGCCATCTCAGTTTAACTATTGGAGTGTACTAGTTGGTATCTTTATTGTTGAATATCTCGAAAATGAAGTTTCAAATCAAAAAATGCTAACAAAAAAAATTTCTTAAAATAGAGTCAGGAACCGCCTCTTAAAATATGTCTCCTTTTATTTCCGGACAGCTTGTATAATCTATAAGCAAATTGTTATATTATACTACAGCATTTCAGTAGAAGGTGGGTGAGTGTTACGCCAGAACGCTCTTCAAGCACTCTCTCAACTGTTGAGTGCGCTCATTGATACAATATTATAGAACATCATTCCTCTTTGAGGGTTGATCTCCCTAGTACTAAGAAGTAGATAAATGGTAAATTGACCTTTTAAAAATGGCAATAGAATAAAAATTATTATAGTTCGTTAGAAATTTGGCTCGAACGATTAAACTTGATGTTAAAAACTAAATAGTTTTCCAACTTTGTAAAGTTACGTGAATTTTATTAACCATTCATGGTAATCCGTAAGTTCATCCTACCCCTCCCCCCATCTTGAAGTGTCAATGACGAATTTGTAGAAACAATGATATTATTGGTAAAATTGCATTTGTAGAAACAATGATATGTATTGCAAGGAAAATCGAATATTTATTCTCATGGGTTTAATAGCACTATAAACTTAAAAGAACTATGATTTGCTTTTGAAATTGACTATTTGTTACTGAGGAAACATAGAGGAAAGAAGGAATGCTTTTGGAATTGTTTCAGCTATCGACAGAAAATAGTAGAAAATATTTTAATAAACCTTATGAGGGATGAAAACTGCGTTTCGCGTTTGGAGTGCCATTTTGCTATTCAAGAAGTTCTTAAGGCGAGTTACGAGCTATATTGGTACAGAACTATTAACGACCCAAGTGGCGAACGTGAGGACGTACAAAATTATGGTGCTACACAGTTTTATGAAGCGAGTAAACGAGGGAACGAGCAAACTCGAGAACGAATCATGTGCAGCGGAAGGAGATGGGTGGGTGAAGTATGGAAGGATTTGCCTGTTGAAACAGTAAGAAGGAGGAGTTCCCGTAGGCATACGCCCTTCGTGTTAAGGCAGCCCGAAACCGTGATAAAATTGCACAAAACTGCAAATTAGCCTCAAACGCTTTAATTGAACCCCGCTAACGGGGCGAAAGAAAAAAAACTTGAAAATTGTCCATTTTTTTCGAAAATAGGAAAGAGACAGTCCACGATGTTAAATCATTGATTCACCAAAAAACCCTTAAATCAGTAATCGCGTTAAAAATATCCAGAAAAATCATTATCTCGATGCATCGAGATAATTTCGCTTAAAATCGAAGGGTTGCAGAGACTTGGGTGGGAGAACTTTTTGTTTTCGTCTATGCAAAATTTTTACGATCATTTGCACTGTTTTGATTAGCAAAAAACCGACTGCGAGATCTCGTAAAATAATTTCGCGAGGGCAATATTACATAAAAAAAATTGGCTATCCCGAATATGATTAACCCTTTCGTTGAGAGGGGTCCATCGGAGCAAGGTCAGGGCAGACACTTCCAATAATGGTGTTAGGGGCGCAAACGAGTTGCGGTTCGATCCCCGCGAGATTCCAACGAGATAGTCGTTGTAGCATTAAAGAACGAGGCCGGAATCTCGGGTAACCGAAGAATAATCGGGTCCTGATCGATTGGTCGTTCCTATCTGGATAGCTACGGTTCATTTTCCCCGATCCTCCATCGTTCAGGTAGAAAAGAGCAATTCTCTTCATGGGCAAGGCTTCCATAATGGGGGTGGCTTGCGGTAGTCGCACCCACAAGGCGGAGCCTTTGAAATTGACCAATTGGGGTGGTCGGGATGAGCAGAAGAATACAAAACTCGGGCAAACGAGTGGGTGCTGGATTGAAACGGGTTCGACTAGGTCGTTGGGATAGAAGGGAAGTGTTCAGGACTGAGGCCGCCAGTGGATTGGACGAGGCCGATCGTTCCGGGTCAGAGTAGGGTTCAACCAGAGACTATCAGGGTCTTTCGTTAGACCGTCCCAGTCCCAAGGTGGGGGCAAGCATCGTTGCGGGGGTGTGGGGATAGTCTAGCCGCAGTATCCGTGGAGACCTGATCGCGGCAACTCTTGTTTTCCCCGCTTCTGTACATCTGTCGAAAACTGTCGAAAAACTGAGCCTCCTGCTGCCGTCCAGCAGATCCCAACCCTCGAAAGGTTTAATCACCCCCGCCCCTTCCCCGCCGAGCGACATCCGTTGCGCTCCGGAAGGTCTCGCGCGAAAAAGCCGCGTCGCACGTACAGTGACACTGTGATGATATTGTTGTTATCGTGCTCCGCGGAAGATAGAGAAGAGGGAAAAGTGGTGTAGAACGAGGGGCGGAGTTTCCCCTTAAGAGGAAAAGCGGGGGAGTGAAGAGGAGTAAAAAAATCGTCCCGCTAACTCCGAGAGATCTCAGCTATGAGGGTCGGGTCTGGTCGGTTGCTGCCAGGCGACGGTAAGCCAGTGTAGTCACCGGGTGGGTCTAGGAGGAAAAAAACTGGGAGCGTCGGATGTCGAGCGAGGATGTGAGCAGTCGGATGTGAGGTGTTTTGGATGAGGGTGGTTGGTGCGATGCTTGAGTGATTTCCGCCGGGCATGGACAGCCACCGCGTAGGACTCCCGCAGGAGTAGCCTGGATTCTTTCCGCTCAGCTCGTTTTGGTCCCCTCTTCGGCAAGTAGTCGAGAATGCCGCGACCTCCGCGTGACACCTACGGCGATCAAAAGCCGCCGTACTCCTACATCTCGCTGACGGCGATGGCCATCTGGTCCTCGAGGGACAAGATGCTGCCGCTCGCGGAAATCTACAAGTTCATCGCCGACAGGTTCCCTTACTACAGGAAGGACACACGCCGATGGCAGAACTCTTTGAGACACAATCTCTCCTTCAACGACTGCTTTATTAAGGTTAGTTCCCGCGACCCAGCCACCATCTCATCTTGCATTTCGCTTCGCGGTCGGAAACCGCGACACACAGGCGCAAAAACCGATATCGAATTAACAATAAGTGCACCGGCCCACTTGGAACGCGAGAGACCCAAGGAACAACGACGGAATGCTGAAATTACATCCTAACAGAATAACAGTTCTGCTCGCTAAACGAGTCTCTAAAATACATGGCTTTCTGTCCCATAAAACTTTTTCACTCGACATAAAGAAACGCTCGAATAAATCAATTCATACAAGGTAGAATTTTCCATCGTTAACTGGAATATGAAATATTTGGCCGGGGGGAGGGAGAGGGGGAGCTTTTTGCTCGTCAAATTTCCCGGACGATAGATCTCCTCGGGTGAAAGAGAGAGAGAGAGAAAGATGTACATCAGGAGAGTACGTACATGTGTAACGCGCGCATTTTACTCCCTCCATCCTCCTAAAAGAACAAGCAATTATTTACAAATAACGCAATAAATAATGGAGAAGAAAGAACGTCGATTAATTATAATGCACTTTTCATAATAAATAACTACTCGGTGGGGTGGTAATCCACGTCTGTAGAATGGACTTTGCGAAAGAAATTAATCACAATCTTCGCTAATTTATCAAGGTATTTAGCGATTAATTACACTAGAAAATTAATTCATTAATCCTGCCTTCTGAAAATAATTCAATGGAACTAATGTAAGTAGTAGCATAGTTCTACGCCATGTACATCACTGAGAATGAAAACATTATAATAATCGGGGTGAAAAGGGGGGGAAAACGCCGAGGATCGTTCGAGGTAAAGAGCGTAATCCGTGAATACGTAAAATAAAGTTTGCCGATGAAAAGGGGAGAATTGCACAAAGTAGAGAAATATGCATATCTACATCTAATGGACGAGTCTAAGAATAAGTCTAGGATATCTCAGTCCGTAAATAGCAACATAAATCCCACACTAATCCGTTTTCGTGTTTAGAGAGCTTTTACCAAAGAACATTACAAAAACCCCCATTATCCTCAATTTCCATTAACAGAGAAATATAACAGAGAGGGAGAGAGAGAGAGAGAGAGAGAGAGAGAGAGCAAAATAAAGCGCAAAGCAAAAATCCTAACTAAAGACTGTACTAACGCGTAAAATCAAAGCTGAAAAGGAAGATTCAATATAAAAATGAGTAAGATCTTTGAAAATTGGAAGAGTCCAAGGGAAATTGAGGGAGACGGCGATTATGATTTTTATGGTTCGAGCAGTGCGTCGAGGACAAGAAGCTCGTCGATAAAGCAGACAGCGAGGGTCGGGAGGGGGTAGGAATAAAATAAGGAATAAGAGCGCAGATGGTCGTGATATATCGGAGAGCGCACAGTTGCATAAATTGTGGACTAATCCGTTTTCGTGTCTGTGGTAGTTAAGAGGTTCGGTTTCCGAAGCCGCCTCGGAGCAAGGTGCTCATCGGGCGCTCCTTTGATGGTGCCTGGATATTTTTGCGTATTCGGGCCATCTGTTTCACACCTGCCAACGCCGCGCGATATTGGCAGTGGCAGGTTCCGTCAAAATAAAAGGAACCGGTTGTCGGCTGATCTGTCCGCGATATTGATTACACACGGAAGTTTGATCTTCCCTTGTAATACTCGCTAAATTGCATCGCGGCAGCGTGACAAAAAGCGGAGGAAACGCTCCTCCAATTGTACCGGCTGAATCGCATTTCGAGATAGGCGCCTCGCTGCGAATGGAAAAAGCTGATTGCCCGTATAATAGCTCGGGAATAACCAGGAAGCCCTCGGCAAAACACCGTGTGCCGCAGCATTGTCAAGTTCTCTCGTCATCGGACGGCTATTAATTTTAATCAGTGCAAACACGTCGCTCGCGTGAAGAAACATCGTAACCGCGGAAAAACTCGGCAAAAATCCACCTATTTACCGTCACTAGAGATTTGTCGTAACGGGGCCATTAATTATTCCGGCGATTGATTATGCACCGTCGTTGCGCCGGGAGCGTTGCTAATTAACGGGCGACATGATCCGCCGCGCGAAAATCGCTCGCTCGGGATTCCGCCGCGGGAAGAGGATTCGTCGTCGGCCGGTTACAAAGCGCGTGCACCCTCTCGCTCCTATCGATCAGCGCTGCCCGTGTTCTCCTCCTCCTCCTCTGATGGGAATGATCCAGATTAAATCAATGTAATTGGAAGTAGCGCGTAAGAGCGTCCCGTGTGATTTCATCGGAGCCGATTATTTCGCCGGTGAAAAATTCCAAATAATTTTCAGACTCGCGAGATAGGATCTCTCTCCCTCTGTCCCTCCTTCCCTCCCTGGCTCTCCCTTTGCCATCGGACTTTGCCACTGGCGGCAAATTGCATAAAGAATATTAGTGGGTCGAAAACTACCGAGGGCCGAGGCTGAGAGGATCGAGGACTGCGCGGCAGTCCCGAAAAGGGATAAAATCTAAACGATTGGGGAAACGCGCCGGTCGATCTCGAACTCTGCCATTTTTCATTTCAAGTATTGACGCACTTGGAATTATCCGTCCGTCTACGTGTTTGTACGAACACGCGCTATCTCCCCATTATTGTAGGCGAAATCTCGAAATAAAATAAAGAGGAGTGCGCGAGATGGATAAGCGTATTATAGCGTACGAGAAAAATGTCAAGAACGTCCTCACTAAATGATTAATAGCTTCTCGTTATCAATTAGAATTTAAATGATGCAAGTAATAAATCTTATCTGGGTCGCATAAAACCATGTGCAGACGAGCTCTAATGTACGCTACAAGAAAAAATAATAATTATTAAGTAGAAATTGAGCGTAAAACTTGAGAGAGAGAGAGGGAGAGGGAGGGAGAAAGAATGTAAGAAAAGAGAGAGGGAGAGAGGGATGATGATGGAGAACAGAATAAGAGATGGAAGACTTCTCTTAACCCGGTCTAAACCTTTTATATTTTATCTTACGAGTGGACAATTTTATTTCTTGTTATATTCTCCGTGTATTTATTATGTAAATGGAATATATTGCAAGTATTACTTCCATTACTTCTAGTTATACCGAAAGAAGCAGTGCGCTATTTTATCGCAGCGTAACTTGATAGCTCGCCTCCAAGTTGAAGTAGGCTGCATGCAGTTATTTGCCCATACACAGTTATTGATCATTTCTTAGCTTTCACGATAAAACACTGCATTGCATAAGAGAGTAATGTATAAGTTAAACCGTTTATCGGCAAGAAAGTTGTGCAAATGTTTCTCCTGGTTTTTCACGAACGCGAAGAAAACTCGACTCGGCTTTCAGTCGGATAGCCAGCGGGGGATGAAACGGGAGGATTTTCGTGATTTTCAATTATACACCGCAAGGAGCAAAAGGATAATAACGAAGCACAACAGTTTCTAATCGTATCCTGTTCTTGTTCTCACTCCGTACACCCGCATTGTCCGGAGAACAAGCACGATCATTAATAACCGCACCTTGCGGATCAAGAGTATCCGACAGGAATCAAGCGCTTCCGGCTTTTCCGCGTCCGCCATTTTGGTTCTGCGCCTCCCGTCCGTGTCTCTCCCTTATCCCCTGCGAGGTTTCCGCGAGGGCCTCTGACTTCCGGTCTCCGTTCCCCTTGCTCTTTCTCCTACACGTCGATATCCAAGATTTCCAACTCTTCACCCCCTCCCCCTCCTCCTCCTCCTTCTCCTCCACCTCCTCGTAACAAGCCGTGTAAAGACAGTGTCTTCGATCGAGCTTTCAACTTTATCACGCAAAATAAACAGGTTTTACATTTAATAACGCGAAACGTTCAGGCGGCTATCAAGAAGTTAATACGATCGCGAAGGAAACTTGCTCCCGACAGATTAATGACGGTACCAGGGGAGTAAAATGTATTACGGTCGCCATTAGGGCTTCCTCGCGATATCCGAAGATGACGACGAGGATGAGCGTCCCGGCTATCTCTTCCTTCCGCGGACGGATAATGGAAAACCATTCCGGCGGGCCGCCCTCCCCCGCCCCTCCCGAGCTCGCCGCAGCCCTCCCCGCGAGAATGTACGTGGTTGAAAATTAGTTATCGCTCGGCCAAGTGTCGTTTCGATCGTAAACCGAAGCTGGCCGACAGGAAGCGCGAAGGATCGCGTCGCTGCACCGTCGCCCATTAGCCGACTTGTCAAATTTCCGGAGAACCCTGGCTATCGCTCGAGTGTTCCACTGAATATCGCGGCTGACGGAGTGGACGTGTGACGGTGACGCCATTCGCGCGTCTCTGTTCGAAGGATGAAACTGGGTGGAATCTCCCGTGTTTCTCCGATGGCAAGCGACCAACGTGTACAACCTACGATTGCTCGCACTGTCGGCGTAATTATAGGAATCTCGAACGGCCGCGGCGCTGCCTATCCGGTTTATCAACTGGATATCAACTCCAATAAACATCGCGCGAAGAATTTTCCCAGCTGAATTATGTGTGTTTAGTTTAATCAGGTTAATCGACAAACATTCGCTGCACATTATCGGAGAGGCGTGTACGCGTGTGTGTGTGTGTGTGTGCGCCTATATAAATATACATATCCATATATGTGTGTATGATAAAGAGAGAGAGAGAGAGAGAGAGAGCGACGAGCGAGAGAAACACGTTCAACTCCCCTGAACTATCGTAGCGAACTATCGTACCCCCAGCAATTTCCCAAGTAAATCCACAAAGGAACGTACGTACGTACGTACACGCGTGTGCATCTACGTACGCGGGTAATTGATGAGGAATTAAATCACGAGAAGAAGGAGAGAAGGAGGAGGAAAGGCAGTCACGAATGTGCGAGCTTGCGAGTGTCCGAGGCAGCGGGAAGATTAGGCGAGTGGCGGGGGTCGAATTAAACATCGAATCCCCGGGTATCGCGACGATCATCTCGGGAAACGGGGAGCGTAATGCGGTTACTTAACCATCGCGAAATGGGAAAAAGATTACGGAGCGTAGATTAGAGGCAGGAGTGTGTATTACGAGAAATAGTTGCTCGGCAGATAAGGCGAAGCGTATATTTGCTTTTTTAATGCGCGATTACGGACCTGGGGAGGAAGCCCTCGGGAGTTGCGCAATTAAACGTTAATGCAGGACTTTGGCGTTGTTGCAGGTGCCACGGGGTCCACACAGGCCGGGCAAGGGAGCGTATTGGGCGCTGCATCCAGCTGCGCTCTCGATGTTCGAGAACGGGTCCCTGCTGAGGCGCAGGAAGCGATTTAAACTGCACAAACCGGACAAGGAGCTGCTCAAGTCCGAGCTGCAGGCGCTGGCCTCGGCGATGCCGCCCCCGGCACCCTCGGAGCCGTCGAACGGGGTCGGCGGCTCGCTGTCGACGAGTCCGCCATCGGCGGCGGCGGCAGCCGCGGCCGCGGCCGCCGCGGCGGCCAGCAGCTTGAGCGTGGCGAACCTCCACCGACTGCGCGACGACCTTTTGCGCTGGGAAATGCAAGAACGCAGGGCGATGCTGGCGGCGGGGGCACCCGGAGCGACGGCGACCTTCGGTCGCTTCGAGAGCAGCTACTACCTGTTCTCGCCGGAGCTGCGGCAGAGGTTGGCCGGGATGGAGCCGTCCGCTAGCCCCCCGGAGGCCGCCAGGGGTTACGAGCCCCAGCTGCTGCACTCCAGCTCCTGGAGCTTCTCGGCGTTCCCGGGCTCGCCCTACGTCAACCAGATCCCCGCCACGGCGTACCTGCACCCGGGTCCGGGTCCTGGACCGGGTCCGGGACCGGCTGGGAGGCAGCAGGCGCTTCCAGCGGCTTCCCCCGCCGGTTCCACGGAGATACCGGAAGGCTACCAGTTGTGCGAGAACCGCATGGACCCAGGAACCCTCTACGAGATCGCCACCTTCGACGGCTACAGGGACAAGCTGGCGGAGGAGGACTCGTCCAGGAGCGGCGCCAGTGCGTATACCCTGCCATCCTCCCCCAGGACCTCGCCCCAGCCCAGCTCCCCCCCGCTCGACGTAGCTGGCAAGCGGTACCAGAGGGACTCCGCCGTCGCCGCCGCCGCCGCCGCCGCCAGGGTGTTCGTCCCCGAGCTGCCGATCGAGCCGTCCCGCTCCGCCGAGGAGACCACCACGACCAGCGTCACGAGTCCCTCGGTCATGATCGGCAAGAAGGCCAAGAAACCCTTCACCATAGAGAACATTATAGCTCCGGATGAGCGCGAGGCCAGTCCCGAGGCCCTCGTCGAGTCCCTCGCCAAGAAGTCGTCGCTGCTGGCGGTCCCCAGGCCCGTCTACGTCGGTTACGCGACCTTACCCGTTGCCACGTCGGGCCTGCAGCGGTCCCCGTTCGGCACGGCCACCTGAGGTCTCTAGACCCATCCCCGAGATCCCGAGGCTCCGAAGGGTCTCGACGCGACACCTCGCGACGTCCTTGTTCATCGGGTTTTTATATCGTTCCGGAAGGGGTGCTGGAGGGATGTAAGGTCCGGACTCGAGTCCCGCTATGGTACAAATTCTTCAACAAGGGCTGCGGAACTCTGCTCCAGTAATTGACGTTAAGAGGGGGGGGGGGGGGAGGTTGTTTCGCGCGATACCGGCTGAATCCAACGAGTTTGCGTAGGGTTCGTGGCGGCGCGCAATTTTTTTGTCGCGCATTCACGAAAAAATCGACGGTGAGATCTCGCGATCCCGGATAGTTTTGAGTTTGGCGGCGACGCGGATCTTACGGCTCGAGGGGGGCAAGGACGAACCGCCCTTATCCTCGCACTGTCATAGTTCCTCCCTTCTCGCGACGATCGTCGAACGCCGCAGCCAATACCCAGAGCGAAGTTTGCGCGCGGATCAAACGAGGCCCGTTTGATTCACGCGTCGTTTCTTCCGTTTCCTCCATTCGCATCGAAACTCCTACTTTGACTATCGTGGAAGCGCGTAAAACTACCCTCGGTGGTCACGCACGCACACGGACATGCATATACATACACACACACCGTACGTCACCGGGGCGACAGACTTTGCGTCGTGGACTTGTACTATATCGACATTCAGTTTGACTAATTATCGTTTCTTCGGAGGGGCCACTGCGGTGACGCGAAGCTCGACGATTTGTAAATATCCCTGCGAAGTAGACGCACGAACGAGGAGGAGAAAAATTATTGGCGAATATTACTCCGCCCTTTGTAGGTACATACCTTTCGGTGTACGTACTTGTATGCGACTGAGTAATACACTCTCTACTACTGCCGATTTAAATAATGTATAATAAATTATTGTTGTTCCGCTCGTAGTGTTGATAAATGCATTTTGCAAGAATCCTCGAAAAAGCTGGAGAGAGAGAGAGAGAGAGAGAGAGAGAAGGAGAGAGATCGCTCCACGTTTCACAGCCCTTACGAGCGACGCGTTTGCGAGTCGCCGAGGTTTCATCGGAAATTCACGCGATTCGCGGGCTAACTTTTCGCGCGATCCCGATTCGCTCGTTTTCTGGAACGATTTTCTAGGTAAGGCGAGAGAGAGGGAGACGGGGAGAGAGAGAGAGAGAGAGAGAGAGAGAAAGAGAAGGGTCTGTAAATGACGAGGCAAGTGAAACGATGTCTATCGATGTATCATATACATGTAACCTGTACATGCATTCCAAAATTAGCGCTACTCGTCATATTATCAGTCGTGTAACAAGCATTTGTAAATGTAGACTCATTTCATGAACGAATAAATAAATTATTGTATGTACATATAAATTATAAAATATACGAAGCTAATTTTATATTTGTGCTGATTTTATCAAAGTACCACCCCCTAGCGCCGACCCACCTTCAGATTCCTCAATGAAACAGTGCGGTGGTCGCAGTGGTAGCGGAACTAGGAAAGAACGGGGGGAAAAACCTAAGCAAAAAGGTCCGAGAGAGCGACGAGGGGAAGGAAATATGCGAGGGGGGGAGGGAGAGAGGCCGAATTTTAATGAAATTATAGTATAAATGTTGCGTGTTACGGATGTAGGTACACGGACGTCGCGGGAGCGAGTCGCGTGTGTGGGTACGGGCAGAGCAAGATTGTGTTTGTCAATTAAGTGGAAAAACGTGTTGATTTCACGCATGGTTTGAAATTACGCGCACAATGGAGATTGTTTAAAAGCGCTGCGTTGTCGGGAATGAGAAACGGGGACCAACCGGAACTGACTCCTTTCAGCGCTGGCCTGCCTGCCGCGCTCTCGAGAATTCATATCCACGCGTGTATAATAAAAAGCATTTATGTTTAATTTCCGCCGTCAACCACGGGGATAACATGGGCGAAGATTCAATAATGCCGAAGAGAGGGAGAGAGAGAAAGAAAGAGAGAGAGCAACGTCGTTGGTGGTCCCCGGGGTCTCTTTCTCCTCGACGCAATCTCCTGGTAGCCGAGGAACTCGTTTGATAAACAAATAAGACATTAGGCTTTATCGGCGCGAGCTTCTCTACGCGATACCACCTCCATCACCTCCACCACCCTTCATCGCCACCACCCAGAAGCACCTGAGCAAACTGAAAAAAGTCTCGGCCAAACGGCTCGAGCGAGCTCCGGTTAGCGACGGGAGAGACGACCCACTGCCAGACTCCTCCACTTGCTCTCGCAGTTGATCAACCACCACTGGAGGAGCGTCCCCGCTTTCGACAGCTTATCAACAGGTCTTCACGCTCGTCGTCGACGAATCCTCGAGTGACACGCGTCCGCGTCGCGTTAAATCGAACGACCAAAGATCGTTGGATCGTTACGCGAGAACGAGTGGAGCGCTAAAAAAAAATCGGAAAAACGACGAAATCCAGAGGGAGGGGGTTGAAGGGATCTCGCGTGTCTCTCCCCCGTGGTGGAGGTGGTGCAGGGTTGCTGCTGGTCCGTGGTGCGGAGCGGGGGGTGGGGGGGTGGAAAGCATCGCATTGCATTTCCGGTGAAAATGTTCGGGGGAGAGGTAGGTGGGGGGGTGACACGCGTTTTATTCGCGCGTTGAGTTAACTAGAGAATGGAGGAGTTGAGAGTCGCTAGGCTAATAAGCGAGCGTCCCGCGAGGGAAAAGGAAGCAAAGGGAAGGCGTCGAATAAAAATCCCTTTGGACGAGTTCTAATAGGAGGGCACTGTGCGAATCGGCGCGCATGTTCTCTCTCGAGATACCTGGCGAGAGAGGCGAAGTCGGCTCGAGCGGAGGAGAGGACGTCGAAGGGGTTCTCAGGAGCTCGGGTCCGAAACGACCGGGTCCCGAAGTACCTTGGGCTAAATGCAGTGGCGTGGGGACAAGGGTATCGCGCGAGAACGCAACAAGCGTTGATCATCGGCCAGGGCCCCATCACCCTCGCTCGACTCCAGCCGGAATGCCTTTCATCTTCATCCTCTCCCTTCCCCTCCTTCTCTCTTTCTCTTCCTTCCCCTCCTTCTCACTCTCTTTTAAACACCCGCGCTCTCTCTCCTAGTCACTGAGTTCTCCTTTTTTCTTTCACACCTCACTCTCGCTTCACCCGAGGATCCTCTCGCGGCTTCGACTTCGACTTTGACTTCGACTTCGGTTTCGGCTTCGGCTTCGGCTTCGGCTTCGGCGTCGGTGGTGGCGGCGGCAATTTATTTTCGGCAAGACCTTACCTTGCATCACCGCCGAATTCATCAGAAAACCTTTCGAATACATCTCGAAAGGGTTCCCATGGTCTCGAGACACCTCCGACGCGAGTTCCGGAAAAACGAGCACCGAGTGCGGCGGGATTTTCTCGGGGGAGAGAAAGTGGACGGAGCGAAAGAGAAAAAACACCCCTTGCCCGGACTCGCCCTCCGCGTCAACGGGCAAGGGGAGTAACGCGCGAAGACGCGAGATTCCAAATTAATGAGAGAGCTCGACGAAGGCACTCGCGAGGGGCGAGGGGATTCGGAAGACAATTTAATGGCGGTATCGAGTGCAGCAGGTTGGCTGGGTGGCTTGAGAAAATTCCTTGGGCCTTGCATGTCAGGGAGAATACAATGTAAACATAATGAATTCTGGCAAAAGCGACGGCAGCGGGCGGTTCGAGGCGTAAACGAATTGTTGCTGGCCGTGCGCTCCTCTCTCGTCCTTCTCGTTTCAGCTTTGCCGGCACACCTATACCTATACGTTATAGCGTGGCGATCCTCTCTGTCCTTTTTTGTCGGTGCGAACTTGCTCCGAGCCTTGTTAAGTCCTTGCTCCAGGCCAGTAAGAGCCGAGGCGCTGTAATGGCTTAAATAATGACGCAAGTACTTACAGCTGGAGAAACGGTTTTGTTGCCGCGAACACTCACTTGCCCGAATCACGTGAACGCGCACCCCCCCCCCCCCCCTCCTCTATCGGAACCACCAGAACCACCAGCTTCATCGGCATCCTCGTCGAAGAAACGCTGAGAAGCAGCAGCGAGGAAAACGTTAGACCAGCTATTTCCTCACCCTACCATCTCCACCCTCTTTTCTCGCACCCCCTTTGCGTCGCGAGACTCCTCGACATTTTTCGGGTGCCACCCCCGTGGGTCAGGACCCATAAGCCATTGGGGTATCCGGTCTCACCTGCAGCTTCGGCGGCTTCCTCTCGACTTTTGCCGCGCTTCTCGAGTCTCACCCTCGAGCGACCGTACAACGAGAAATCAAACACTACCCCGAAGATAATCCTACCGGAGATAATCATGAAATTACTTGGCTGCCAAGCCGGTGCCTCCAGTGTCGCTCTTGATCCGAAGTGTCGAGGACTCGCTGTATTTTCCGAAAAGGCTTCCGGGAAAACGCGCTACTGGGATACGGACGTGATGATAGGTGGGAAAAACTTGTTACCCCGTATAGCCGGGGGATGTTTTCCTTGCTCCAATCCGCGTGATCTTCCCCTGTCTATTTTCTATCGCGGTGATCGGTCTTCGAGCTTTCTCTCTCTCTCTCTCTCTCTCTCTCTCTCTCTCTCTCTCTCTCTCTCTCATATTTGAGATTCGTTCGATTTTCTGGTGGAATGGTAGCAACAAAGAGAGAGCGAGAGAAAGAGAGAGGAGAAAATGTGGAGGTGGCTGGCAAGAATGCGATGCTCGGACGATCCGCTGATTATGCCCACACCGCTGGCCATGGCGAAGAAAAAAAGTGGCGGCAGTAATTTGGGATCGGCGAAAACGTAATAGGTTTTAGGGAGCAGGGAGTCCAAGTCCGGAGGATGGTGGGGCGAATCCCCGTAGGCGCACCTGTAGCCACGGCAGAGCCACGCTGTCTGGAAGGTCCAGCCACTCCATCCTCATTTCAACCTTTCTTTTCCCCCCTCCCCCCCTCGCCTTCGCCATCGCCCTTTCCACTCTCCAAAAGAATTTGTTCTACGCCCACGAAAAAAAAAAGATCGAAACACCCAAGATACTAATAACTTGAATAAATACCAAGAACGGTAGGATAAACTGTAAATCAATCGTGAAAATTGAAAAAAAAACTGAAAATTTCACTTATTTGTGGAATGGACATGCATCGTTCCTCTAAATTGGATACTATTGATTTTTACAAACATGTGTCGCAACGATGATTCCTTCTCTTTTCGAAAAATCCAGCGAGTCAACTTTCGGGGGAAATTACATTTTGACAAAAATTTGCATAATAATCAGCAAATCTGCCAGATCCTTGACGAAAATCTTCGATACTTCTGCCCACTGTAGTTTGACCGGAGTGTGCACTGAAAAGTAGGTTAAAGCGATTTGCGAAGCTCGGAAAGACTGAAAATTTTATTTGAAATTGAGTATTCCAGGTGCATTTTTAAAAGAAACAAATTGTTCATTTTAAAGATGCGCATTCAGCATGAGGAGATTTTGCATGAGGGAGAGAGCCACGCTGTCTGGAAGGCCCAACCAACCAGTTCATTTTCATCTCACCCTTTTTCTCACTCCGTCTGGGTCTCTCCTTCTCCTTCCCTACCTTTTTCCTTCTCCAACCGATCCCTATCGTTTTCTTTAAGAAAAGAAATGGTACGAGCTCAATGGTACTCAATGGTTAAAAGGCACACTACTATTTAAAATAAATATTTAAAAAAGAATTTATAGGAATAAGTATCCGGAACTTATCGCGGTCTGTTTCGCAATGCAATAAAAAAATTTTCCCTTCATTTTCAGATTATGGATTGTAGGTAAAGTGGCTGAAAATAACAAAGGGCTGAGAATATTGGATGGAATCTTATGCTTGTGAATCGTTTCTCGACAAAGTGGCTATTTCTCGTAAGTTTCCCCTCAATTTCTCATCACGTAAGAAACAAAGGGAGAGAGAAGAGGCGGAACAGAGGACAAAGGGCGAAGAAGAAGAAGAAGAAGACGAAGAGGAGAAGGAGGATCCTCCAACGCCGACACTGCCGAAAACAACGCGGCACAGAAAGAGGCAGTCCCTATAAATCATTTCCTACGACTCGTTCTTACTTCAAGTCTGCATTTCCGATCCTTCTCCCTCGCCTCTCTCTCTCCCCCCGCTTCTTGGCCTCTTTGTCGGTTCCCATTGCGAAGGGAATTTTCTCCCCTGATCCTGGCCGATCGCACGCTACCGAGTTGCTCTCAATGACCTCAGCTCGGAATCGTCGATATTACATCATGGCGCTTCTCCCGAAAAAATCTCGAAAGAACCGAGCATCGATTCAACGCCCCCCTCCCCCTCCCTTCGTTCGATCCAATTAACCCCGAGAGAGAACTCGCGAAGTATACGCGAGACCGTTCGACTTCCACGCCGAGACTGTTCTCGCATTTTTTCTCGTCGCGACCCCCCATAAATCGGCCGTGTAACGATGCTCCTCGAGAACTTTCTGCAGGAAGTCATAAACGACTAGACACTCGCCCGGACTGTTTTCCAGGATGAGCGAGACTCGAGCGGAACTCGTACGGGGTGCAGCAATGCGAGAAAATCAGGACGTTTGTGGATTAAGCCAAGTAAAGTCGAGCCGAGGAAGGCTCGTAAGTCCTCGGGCAACTCGGCAAAGTCGATTACACCCTACACATGTCTCCGGGGTTAATGGCACGCGAATATTACACTCGCATTCTCGCAGGGGGGTGGAAAGTGCGGCGCAATGGGAAATCTCCGAGTAGGATGGAAACTGCGGTGGCGCGTATGGGGTTCGAGCGAACGAGCGTCGGCCATGATCTATTGTGACTCCGGAACTTAATGAACCGCTACATTACAACGTGGAGCGCCGGGAAGATGGCGTCGCGAACTCTTCAGGAAGAACAGCCCTAACACCCTGAAGAACCACCACCACCACCACCACCCCTATAGAAACACTCGCCTGCTCGCTCGGCTTCCTCGCTTGTCAATCGGGTACCGCGTAAATCAGCCAAGTCGAGTGACCTTGAATTTACGACACCTCCAGCTGCCACCGTCGTGCGAGAGCCCCTTCGCCCCAACCCCGCGTCCCGGTATCGATTGGTTAAGCGCGTGCGTGTGTCCGGAGCTCTATTGGCAAATAATAGCGAGAGGTTTCGGCATCGGCAATCCGGTGTTTGAGGTCACGCCATTACCGGGGAACGTCGAGCTTGCGCGGCAACCAACATTTTTACGCTCTCTCCCCCATTGAATGCTAGAGACGATTTCCTTGACAGGGAACAAATGAAGCGAGTCCGTTTAACAATAGAAAAACAGATTGGTTGCTGGATTCCTCGGGATCTTATCGGACGCGTGATCCATAGCCAGCTTCCATCGTGGTTCGCGGCGTTTCATCGAAATAACGACGTCCTCTTAAAGACTGAATTAGCAATAAATTGCATCTTTAAGCTCGTGACGTCGGGAAACCCGGAAGGCACTCTTGTTACTTCCGCGCCATCGGTTACGCGTTGCAATAACGTAGCAACGACCGTAACGAGTCTGATAGCGGACTATGTTAATCGTCCATATCTACTTTGTTGCACGGGCCCATTTCGTAGACGAGCGGCCATTTTGCTTTAATTATACACGTACGTGGGGGGGTTGCTCGCTCGCTACGTACAAGGTGAGTGAGTGAGAGAGAGAGAGAGAGAGAGAGAGAGAGAGAGAGAGAGAGAGAGAGAGAGAGAGAGAGAGAGAGAGAGAGAGAGAGAGGGAGGGAGGGAGGGAGGGAGGGAAACCTACGTAATTTTTTGCTACTCGGACGTTTCTCGGAGAAACACATATTTGCAGTGTAGCGAGAGAAAGAAAGGAAGAAACGCAGAGATGAAGGAGAGAAAGGGCAAAAGGAAAAGATACGCCAAGCTTTTCAGTGGTCAATCGGACCACGATGAGGGCGGGAGGGAGGATCGAGAATGGGGAAGACGGCGAACCTCCAAGCTCGAGGTAAATGAGTAAACGAGAAACTAATACACATTCGTAGGTATTAATGAGGGTGCAACGCTTCCTGAACCGCTTACGTATATACTTTGTTGTTGCCGAGGAGTAGCTTGGCCACTAACCGCTTCCTGATTATTGAAAAGAATGATTATTAGTTTTGCTACGGCCGTCCTGAGCTCATCGGGCAGGAAATAGCCCTCTTCTTGCGCACCGGCAACTTTTCTTTTTTATGCAAGCCCCCGTTAAACGTATTATTTCCGTCCATTGTAAAGATTACATCTTCCTAGTTTTTCCCCGTTTTCTCTATAATCAACAATATTAATTCCGCGGCGATCCACGTGTTTGCAGCTAATTATTAATTCCCCCTGCGCGCGCGCGCGCGCGCTCGCGTCCAGCCTCGGAAATATTTTAATTAAGACATAAACCACGGGTGATTTATATATTCTTGCAAATAGCTTCCCGCCGTCAAGCGCGGCATTGCCATGTATTTTATAGTCGCATAAAATAATACATTTCAAGTAAGACGATGAATCTATATATCAAGGAAAGCGCGGCGCTCCTACTCTCTTCTGGCCAAAGAACTCGCGGCAAGAACCGAGGGAAAGAGCATATTTTATGACACCTATTTGTAGAACGAACGCAAACTTTGCTTATTTGCGGATTTCTCGCCGATGACGTGCATTCTACACGCGGCGAGGAAAAAAACAACGCGCCGGAGAGCTACTCGGGGAACGCGTTGCTCGGTGCCCCTACCCCTTTGCGTCCGCGAGAGAAAACGGAGGCACCCGCGCTTTTTTCGCGGCTTCTAAAATTCTAGCGCCGGGGTGAGCGCGACGCGTTCCCTTCCGTTCCGGCCCGTCGACCATCGAAATTGCCACGTCGGCATTTTGTGCTCCAATGAGCGAGAAGTTCGCGCTGGATAATTAAAATCCACCGAGTGGGCTCGTTGTCTCTCCCCACCCCCGCCCCCCGCGGAAGCTCCCGACGCCCCGGAGGAGGAAGGAGAAGGGGTGGGTTTGAATTTAATCGCGAAGAAATCGCGTCTGTGGAGCTCTGAGAAAACCCGAGGACGACGGGGGTGGGGGTTGAAGGGCGAGGACGCAAGGGGAGGCTGAGATTTCGAGGTTCCAGGAAAGAAAAGACAAAAAGGGTGTGTCGCGTGCACCGATCCGCGAACTTTGCGAGGGAGTTTTATTATTTCAGGGCGCATTGTCATTCATTGGCGTTGGAGCGCTAAGAGCGTAAGCTTGTCAGGCCGCGGCCGGAGACCCGTGACTCACCCCCGGCGAGTCGAGAAAGCGCTGTGTTTGCAGAATTCATTGAATCATTGCCATTCCACGTGGCACGCGCCGCTACTTGTGCGCGCGGCAATTTTTCAATTGTTATTCCCGCCTCGCACGATGGGGCGAGGGGGGATGAGCGTGCAGCAACGCGGTGGAGCGTCGCGGGGGTGGAGTGGGAGGCTCGTGAATAATAGCCCTCCTGGGCAGGATCGTGCAAACCGCAGCACGGCAATGACGAAAGGAGGAGAGGTAGGGGCAGAGGCAGGAGCAAGGGTGGAGGAAGAGGCAGGGGGTGAGGAGGGGGCGAGACAAAATTATCGTTTCGATTTCATCTCTCAAATAAAATGCTGAGTTTTAATTAAAAATCTAAATGATTGGCTGTGGCCAACTCAATTTTGCATAGCTGGGACTTGATAAACTTGTCAAATTGAACGAGGGGGTGGGTGGCGATGGTGGTGGCAGTGGCGGTGTGGTTGACCGGGCCAATTCTGTGGTTTAGTTTTCTCGGGACTCCGCCAAACTCATTGTGGATTAAGGAAGAGACTATTATGCAAGTCGATTCGATTAATGATTATTACGCTTAATGATAGTAATGATACAGCGTAATGCACTGTCAGGTGTTTTACGAGCATCTAGGCAGATCGTTTATGCCAATTATTGTACCCGCGTGTTTATAAACGATGGACTTCTAAAGAGAGCTGTGCTACTTGCTCAGCTACAGATAACGTTATTGCTTGCCTGGCTACGTTCCAGCGTCGACTTTCTAATCGCGGCCTAGGAACAACAAATAAAACTTCAAAGTTGATGCAATTGACGGGCGGTCTCGATAGGTTCGCGGGGAATCGGTAAGGGAAGGGAAGTACGGGACGCGAGGATGGGGGTCCTCGCGAAAGAGACTCGCTCGCTCCTCCGCGGTCGATCCAAGAAAATGAGATTTTTTCCTTGAGCCACCACCTCCCCCTCTGTCCCAGTCCCAACTTAATCACCGATTCCGATTGAATTTCTTACGTACCCCAGTGACTCACCCCCTGCGCCCTGGCGTGGCAGCCCTTATCGCTGTAGTTACAATTTACCCGATTAAAAATCTTCCACAAAGAAAGGAAGCGAGTATCGGTAACGATCGATCAATGTCAACGGCCAAAGTTTCCCGCGACTGGTGTCAAGATCGCCGTTAGTTAAAAGTGCTTAGAATGCAACGAGCGAGTTCCTCGTCATGCGATGGAAATAATTGAAAGCGGCGATACCAGCAGCAGCAGCACCACCACCACCACCACCACCGCCACCGCTGCAACCACCACCACCACCCCCACTATCACCACCACCATAAGCAACCAGAGGAAGGAGGCGTCGATACTTTGCCAAGTTTCTCGCGTTAGAAGTTTGCAAAATTGAGAAAGTCTCTAAGAAATGCCAGCGTTGTCGGAGGGTCGCCACCCCCTGGTCTTGGACCAGCCTCGTCGGTTCTCCCCCAGTGCGTCCAATTGATCCGAGTGGAAAATAGCGAGAGGTTCTCGCATCGAGTTAATTATTCTTTTTCGCCAAGGTAGCAGAGGTCAGTCGCGGGGGGAGGTGGGGGAGGGCTGCTGCGAGAGGTAGTAGTACGTTCGTATGTGTCGTCACGGCCGGTGCCTTTACAAAATGGCCGTCATCTTTCGCTCGTAATGGCCGACGTTAAATATGTCGGTGTGGCTGGCTCGGCCAGGTATACGGTACGTTGTTGTTTCATTGCATCATACACGCGCTGAGAACGCTGCTCCTGGTGTGCGTGTAAATAAGTTGCCTCGGCAGTCCGGCGCGTTATAAAACGTACACGCTGGATTCCTCATTGGCGAGAAGGAAGAATAGGGGAATGGGCTAGCTATTTTATTTTATGGCCAGGGCTAATGCGCTCTTTGTGTACGCTGTGTAGGTTCCGTCGCGGTTTGCACTTTTGCAGCCTCGTATGTATGTTTCGTTAATGCCGCCAGGGTTCCCGGGCTGCCGTATGCCATCCGTGGAGGTCGTGTGCGTGGAGGAGTCTACACCACCACCACCACCACCACCACCACCACCTTCGCTGCAGCCGCCGTCGATGGGATATTCAATCAGCGATGCCCGGCATAACCTCAGCCGTAAAACTGCGATATGCGCGGGCCGCGTTACTCCGCTCTTAAAATCACACGCGCATAATCGATATTCTCTCCCCGAAAGCCCCTAATTGATTCTGCGAGGCCGCGGTAACGGCCAAGACGAACCCCGCGCTCTCCACCCACAAGGAGAAGGCCTCCGTAAAATCATCCCCCGATAATAACGCGATGGACAAATTTTCAGACGCGGTAGAATCTCCTCTTCTCGCCTCTTCCCGCCTCTTCTCGTCTCGTCTCGCCTCGCCTCGCCTCGCAGTAAAAGCCTAATGGTGGTGGCTCCCGGTACAACCTGTGGTTAGTGACTTTTGTAGCGAGAGATTTTATATATACGCTGCAATCGCTTGTCCAAACGATCCAAAACGAGTACTGGAAACCCTGCGGGATCCTGAAAAAGGACCGCGCGGACTTTTCCGAGAAAGTTCTTGGTTCTCGAATAAACTAGGGAGGAGGGGGGGGTGCGAAGGGGTAGAAACGAATCGCGAGGGTTGTCGGAGAGATCGGCAAGGGTTTTGGGGTGGGAGAGAGCGGGCCCCTCTTGTTTTCGCGCGTTTCTTCATAAAAATGTTAATGGATGTTAAAAAGCAAGATGGCGGCCAGATCTGCGGTGGCGAACCCTCGGAGAGCCGCGCGAACGAGCGTCTCGCACGATCGGTGACGGATAGCGGGGCACGAGCGATTTATTTGAAAGGCAACGCAACGGCTCTCGGTTCGGTGGTTGAAACGCTTGAAATTTGTTCCGAGGGGAACAAGGCGAGGAGGCGAGAGGCGCATATGCAGCGCAGATTTCGCGCTGGCGGCTCACCCCTCGGGGGTGAGATACGCGGCCAATCTATACAACGGCGACACGACACGACACAACACAACACGACAATGTGTCAGCCCCAAACACGTTTGTAATTCGAATATAATGGACCGTGTTCCCCACTGACTTCTTTCTCGCCACTCTCCCGCTCCTCCGGCTGGGATAAATGACGCCTCTCTCTTCCCGCGGCTTTTATTCCCCAGGCCTCCCCTATCGACTCCGCCGTTACGGTCAATTCGACACGACAACCTCTAAATATGCGACGTCGTCCTCATCCTCGTCGTCGAGGACTCCGAAAGAGTTTCCACAATTCCACGTTCGCTCCAAATCGGGAAACGGCGGCTACCGCGCAATAACGAGGGAACGCACCCCCCCCCCCCTACCCTTCCCCGTCCCTATTGCCTCGCTTGGAGATTTGACCCGGTGCTCTCCGCCACGGGGGTCATGGGCGGGGAATCAATTACGACTATCATTTGCCTGCTTGGAGGAGCTCCGTTTCCTTCGACCAACCACCCCCCATCCCCCTCCGCTCGATTTCCACTCTCCACCGGATAAAGTTCCAGCGTTGCTACTACTGGAATCAATTAAGCGAGTTCGTGCGAACTCGGGGCGGTGTGCCAGCGGTAAAAACGCTCTCGGGAACTCTTCCTCGCGAGCGTTCGGAGCTTCTTACACGTTACCGTTTTACAGCGTGGTTTATACGGCGTTGCTGATGGGATATCCTATTGGCGCGCACCGCACATCATGCATATGGAGGCATAACGCGATATAGGCCCTAATGTACTGCGGAATGCGCTACCTTCCCCGCGACCTGGAACGAGTCAGGTGGTGGTGGTGGTGATGGTACCTGAGAACCGGCGCTCGCGTTTTCCACTCTCCCCGCATCCAACCACCCCTAGACTGCGAGTCGCGAGCATCGGTGAGACGCGTAGGAAAAGCTGGCGGAATCTCGGAGGGGGTGAGGGAGGGAGGTAGGAGAGAATCCAGGATCTCGCGGGGATCGGGCGCTAATTGGATTTTAATTGAACCGCCGGTATCCGAGGCATCTCGCATTAGTTATCACTCATGTTAAGTATTATAAAGCGCGTTTATCGTTAAGGGGGATCGGCGGAGATAAGCTGTTCCGCGTGGCGAGAGGAGAACAATCGAGTGGCTGACGTTATGTGTGCACAGACAGCTCCAAAGATAAATGGGTTATCCGGCGCTCGCTGTTCTTTTGGAGCCTCCGCGTCATTTTTGCTCTCGCGGGCCCTCGGAAGCTGCGATCGCAGCGACCGGCTCGATTGATCGACGTATTTGCGCAATGGGCAAAATATTTCTGTCACGGGGATTTATGTGTAATTATGTCGGATAGTCGACAAGAAGCCGTAATGTCATTAACACCTTGCGGTCCGATGAATGACGCCTATAAATTTCCAACTCAACTCGACGCCCGATCGTTAAGGACTCTGGCAGCAGCAGCAGCAGCAGCAATTGGACGTTTCCGAGCACTCGCTGCTTCTTGCCGAGAACTCGCTTTTTTATACAGCGAACGTCGGCCGCCGCTACTTTCCGCCCGCCGCGGATTTCCTCGACGTGTCTTGCACTCTCGCCCTCCCCCTGCCCACCGGGTCTTCTCGACTCATTCGAGAAATTATTTCGCTCGTTACACACTGCTGAGAGATCGGAGGGGGAGGGGGAGAGACTCGCATAACGGCTGGAATCGTGATAGATCACGAAATGTATTCAACGGTGCTTGCCGGAGACCTGGTGGCTTTCTCGACGGCACAGACGCACCGGCAGCGTGAAATCCGCCAGGAATCGGTTGGTTCGCCCCCGGAGATAGCCGGAGATCGCCACTTGACAGACAGATAGACAACTCGTGTAATAGCCAAGTTTTCTATATCTATTCTACCGTGGCGGCGGTGGTGGTGGTGGTGGTGGTGGTGGTGGTGGTGGTACCACCTTCGCTCGCCATTGTTTCCCTGGGAATTCAATTAAAGGTAAGACGCGAACGATTTGCTCTCTCGCTTTCTCCTCGCTTCTCTTTTGGTTAAAACCTCCGCTTTCAGAAGGAACAACGCGCACAGTGGCATTTATCGGTAAAGCGTGGAATTACAAGGCACCAGAGAAGAGACGTGAAGAGAAGAGAAGAGAAGTGCATAAGGCTGGAGAAAAAGGGGTGGTAGCGTGCACGCGTCACGAGTGAAAAGAGGATGACAAAGGAAATAGCCTTAAGCGTATTTACGGCGAAGAATATGATCAATAAGGTAAGCAAGCGCAGTTGGTCGTTGAAGAAAACTCGACGAAAAGGCCGAGTTGATTGCGGCCGATTATAACGAGGCTCATTATTTACGCTGATCATTATTGTGACGGCGCTGATCGGCCACCGTCCATCACGCCTCTCCTTACTTTCATTTCTCAACTCTTGCGTCTCCCCCTCCCCCCTCCCTCATCCCCATCCTCCTCCTCCTCCTCCTCCTCCTTCTGGCAGCCCTTTTATTGCCTCGGCCGAAAATTCTCGGTAAGTGCCGTGGCCAAGTCCAATATCATAAATCCCACGAAAGAATGGTCATAGAATAAAATGGTACCGCAACCTCGGGGCTGAGGAGTGCGGTTAAAAGGTGGATGGATCCCCGAGTTATTAATTAGCCTCGATGGAGCCCCTGAAGAAGTCAATTGCGGCCCTTGATGGCTTCTGGGAGCCGAGAAAACTCGTAGAAAAAGAGCGAGGTAACGCGCTTTAAAAGTTTCTTCGTTTTCTTCCCTGCACACCCTCTTGTCCTTCGTCTTCCTTCCTTCCTTCCTTCCTTCCTTCCTTCCTTCCTTCCGTGGTACTTTCATAAATATTGACTCGCCTCAACGATCCTGGCAGCGGAGGACCATAAATCTTTTTATAATGCGTAAATGCGCCGGGCTGTTGGGAACGCGCGTAATTGCATTTCGCCCTGATGATCGAATTAATTAATGAGCCGGTAAAAACATTTAATTAAAATATCTCTGTTGAGCGTGCTGGCGAATCGGAGAGTGGCGAATCTCGCCGGAGGAACCGGCCCGGGGGAGGATTTTCCAAAATCCCCGTCAATTCGCGTTTCCTCCCTTAGACCCTTCTTCCGTGTCTCCCCTCTCTTTCTTCGTTCGTTCGTTCGTTCGTTCTCGTTTCCTGCTCACACCGAGTTTCCTTCCTATTGTTTTTCGCCTCGATTCACCGGAGGAAAACACGCGAGAGCATCTCCGAGGGCGGGGTAGACACGCTGGCCTATGCCAGAGAGAAACGCACAGTCAGCGTGAGTATAGCCGATGACAACTATATTTTGGCCAGGCGTTTTCCTGTCAGCGTGTCCTCGCAGTGGCCCATCCTCGAGGAGCCATGCGAAATCGCTAGGGGAACCAAGTGAGAAATCTCGTAGCTTGGGAAAGCGGGGGAGGGGGTGGGTTTACGACACGCGAGACGCTGACGGAATGTACAAGATCTCCAAGTGTAAGGAACGAGAGAGGTGAAGTGGAGAACGATGACGAGAGGTGGAGGGAAGAGAAGAGAAGAGAAGAAGAGGGAAGGACAGGGAAGGGTAGGGAAGGGAAGGGAAGGGGCCACGGGGCTTATAGCCGTAGCGGCCAGATGAATCCTAAGCAATTTCTCGCTGGTCGGGGCTCTTTGATGCTTTGAACTCTCACCGCGCTGACCGAACCTCGCGCGGTAATCATGTGGGGCTTCGCCACGCCCCGAAAAACACCTCTGCTGGCCATCCTCTCCCTCCATCCCGGCCTCCGGGCTCCCCAGCACTGGAAGCAGCATCAACGGCAGCTCGTAGCCTCGGAGACTCCAAGACTCGAAGATTCAGCCGAGGAATCCGATTCTGACTCGATCCTCTTGCTCGCGCAACTTGAGAATATCACTAGCTTCGACCTCTCTTTCTCTCTCTCTCTCTCCTCCTTTCGCACGATCTTCTTGCTCTTCCTCGATTTCTTCCTCTAGCACGCGCACTCGATTGGCGCGATCGTTTCGATCGTATCGTCGGATCAATCCTCGAGCTTTTTACTATAGTCTCTTGATCGTTTCTCCCTTCTTCTCTCTCTCTCTCTCTCTCTCTCTCTCTCTCTCTCTCTCTCTCTCTCTCTCTCTCTCTTATCTCGCATATTTCCCTCGCTTTTCTTCCTCCTCGCGCGATATCCATCTTCTTTCTCTCACTCTCCCCCCCTCTCTATATCTCACATTCTTGAGATCCCTGATCGATCCGATGATATTCCGCCGCAGGCTACGCACTCTCATTGTCAAAGAATTCAGAATCGGCAACTCTGCCGATCGACAACCATTTTCCAGGAATCCTTTCCCTTGCGTAATTTCACCCCGATCATCGTATACCGATTAAAAATCGAATCGATTAAAGGACTTTTTCGAAAAGTGAGAACCTTTTTTTTAAGAGGCGCGATTACCTGCGATCGGTAAATAAAATCTCGACTCCCGAGGATGGAGAAGAAAGGAGAGGGAGAATGAGAATGAGAATCAGTGGCAAGGAGAGAAAAGTCTAATCGCCGGTTTAATCGAGTGGCCGTTACTCGCCGAGAATAGCTTGTGTCCACGACTGAAAGTGGCTCGTCCTCCGATTAGCGCGGGTATCAATCACGCGCGAAACCGAACGCGATAGGCGAGTAGCCAACACCAACGAGCGAACGAATACCTTAAGGCGAACCCTGATACGAGTCCAGATCCAACGTGGGATTTTTAGTTCAAAGGATCTCCGGCCCGTCGAATCCTACGGCCAAACTTCCTATACCCGATATCGAGAAATCAATCGGGAAATTTGCCAAGGACGTGGGTAAAACTCGCAGCGAATTTTCCTCGGGCGAGTCGAAGAATGCGAAGGTCGGATTTCAGGCGGGGTGGTCGAGTCCAGTCGTCAAATAAATCGAGGGAGCACGTGGTAGGTAGAGAGAAAGACAGAAAAAAAGAAAGAAAGAAAGAAAAAGATTACGAGATAGAGAGAGAGAGAGAGAGAGAGAGAGAGGATCCGCCGGTCACAGTTCGAAATCGATTATCCTCCCCTTATCCTCGAGCGTTGGAGAATCCCAAGGAAATCAAATCGCGTGAGACGGGACGGGACGGAATGAGACGGGGCGGGACGGGACGGGATGCTTTCGCGAGAATTAAGGAATAAATATCAATGATAAATATGCCGGGCGGTATTCCGAGGTAGTGGCTGGAATTTCGCGCATGCTTCGGCGGTAGGATCTCGCGCGTTAACGCGATCCTCGTCCACGGTGGCTGTGTCGTTGCTCTGAAATTAGAAGAAACAGATCTGGTCCTCGTGCTGATCCTGATCCTGGCCCTGATCCTGGGTCCCTCGGATCCATTATCGCGACGCAAACACGCGGAGGCGGAAGTTTCGATTAGAGGCACTTGACTCGTCGCGCGCTATCTCCTCGTGGATCAGGATCGACTCGAACGTTGAATGCGCGTTGAGTGGAATGTTCCGACGTGGCGTGGTGTTCCTTCGTCCTTCCGTGCCTCTCGAGGTTTTCGAGGAGCTTCGAGCAGCTTTCGAGCGCTGAACGTGCTGCCGTACGTTTTATAGGAGCGTAATGTGTGGGGATATCACTCGCTCGCTCGCTCGCTCGGTTTTCGGATCGGATAGTTATACAGCTGGCCGACCAGTTACATGCCAGGCGAGATAATTACAGAGCGCCGCAGAGCCGCCAAGTCAAACAACCTAAACATCGTCGGAGCCCCTCGTCGTGGTGCCCCGTTGCCCCATAGGCGGCGGGCCAACCTGCCGCCGCGACTCGTGGACCAGACGGAACTCCGGAACTTTTCCCCATGGACTTTTACGCGTTGTATTTTTTCAGAGTCGACTCGACTCGACTCGAGCCGAAACGAAACGAAACGAACCTAACCGAACCTAACCAAACCAAGCCAAGCCCAGACCATTCCGAGAGGCCACTGAGCGAGAGTGACCTGCCTGCGCGCTGCTTATCCGATGGGATAATTTGGTAGCGAGAGCGAGATCCTCCCGGCGATCGATGAATTTTATTAAAATGTAGCAGCTTGCGCGCCAATCGACTTACGTGCGAGTACAAATACGCGAATGCAGCTGAACACGAAACCGCTTAAAGCAAACATTAGCTTTTGTTGCGTGCAGGATTGCAGAACGGCACCAACGCCAACGCCAACGCCAACGCCAACGCCAACGCCAACGCCAACACCAACACCATCACCATCACCATCACCATCACCAGCGGCAACGAGCGAGCTATACGGTTGCTAGACATGGCAGGGAATAATTAGACCAACTTTATTTCGTGTACATGTGCTATGAAAGTCTTTTATAAACACGGCCCTTCTCCGGGGAAAAAAGAGAGGGGGAAGGACAAAATTATAGTAGCAAAGTGCAGTTTTCACGATAGCGAGTGGAACTTTGGCTTTGCGCGCACGCCCACCACTGAAATATCCCTGTCTCTCCGTTTTAATTAAAACTATCGTTGTTATTATTTTGCGCCTCCGCCACCGCCGCCGCCGCCGCTATTACACACAGTTAGAACTGCGCGCGTAGCTCACGTTTCATGGGGTTACGTCGCGCGATTTCGATTTCCGGAGCCTGGTTAAAACGGATTTATAAGGGTTCAAGGGTGATCGACCATTGGGGTGGAAGAAGCGGATTCCGGGGGTAGGTCTCGATGTCGATCCGAATTCTCCGGAGCCGCTGGAGCAACCATTGCTTTTCGTCGGGCTCTGGATTTTTCTACTAGCCGCCTCGACATCTGTGCTACAAAGGCTCCACATGTCGCATTCCCCGTCAATTTATAGTTGACCGGACACCTGTTATGGAACAGGTGCGGCACTAGCTTGCAAGATGTGCGAAAAAATTCGATCTAGCCTCTAGCTCCGACGTGCCGGTGGCGCATCGACACCCACGACTACTCCCGATACGAATCTACAATTGCAAAATCCATGGACTGTGATGGTCGACCCCCACCTTTCCCGCTCCCTTCCGTTTCCGCTCCCTTTTGCCGCGGAGAGTGAAAAAGCGACGTCCTGAAAAATCTGATGGGACTCCCGATATTTAATTAAAAGGACTCTGCAAAACGGCACTGGCGCAATATTTAAGAATTAAGAAAAGTGTTAACCGCGATGTTTTTATACCGTGCCCTGATCCCATCTCCCGCTCCGTGATAAATAGCTCGTAAACACGCCGCTATAAATTTGATATGGTCATTCTAGCTACTTTTCATCTCCGGCCACGTTCAACGAAGATCGACCTTCGCCTTTAACTGCGCGGCATCTCGGAATCTTCCGGCAGTGCCGATCGACCGTCCGCGATTAGCGTCAGTTTCCAGCTTCCTAATGGAATCTCCAAGGTTCTCCTCCTCGACGTTTTCCAGCCGAAACTCTTTGGGTAATCGAGAGAGACCCCCTCCCCCCCCTTCACCCTTCTCGAGAATTCCGGACAATCGCGAGACAACGAGAGTTGACAACCCGCAGATTCGGAGCCCCGGCAGTTCGTAGATCGCGTTACGATCGAGGTCTCGCGGCGGTGGATGGCGTGGTACGGCGTGGTATGGCGTGGCATGGTGCGTGGAGTCCCGAAGGAGAATCAGAGGTGGCGGCGGCTGCGCGGGCTAATCACAGGGGGCCGAGTTGCCCGCCAATTAATACCACCTCGGCAACATCTCGGGGTCCCGAGGGAGGGGGCCCGGTCAGGAGGGACAGAGAGGATCTGAAGCGGTGGTTCTCGCAGAAGAGAGAGACGCCGGATTCTAGGAGGTTGCAAAGCTATCGCTCAGCGCACCTTCGACATATTATGGTGTGCGCCTTAAGCAGAGAGCGCAAACTCACGCCCAGGGCTGTATTTACGCACGAAACGCGCTTGGTAGTCGGTTGCCCGGAGCAACGAGATTTAAAGAGCTGCCGCCACCTCCGGACCCCGCTAAATCCATTGACATCCCTCGAACCCGTCGCGATTCAAACTACCCCCTCGGTCCAACACGCCCGGTCCACGTCCACCTCCGCCGAGTGTTCCGCGATTCTCGCGGAACTTTACTCGTCTCAAGGTCACCGAGGGATTTTTCGCATGGGAGAAAATGGAAAATGAAGCAGAACGCGGAGCAGGGGTGGGAGGGAAGGAGATGGGGATGGGGATGGGATGGTCGTTTACGTTTGGAGATTTCGCGAGGGTCGTTATCTCGCGCATTCTCGCGTGTTTACATTTTTTCCCTCGCTGGGGCTGGCCAGGTGGGAGGGAGCGTTATGCATTTTTCAAAGTACAAAGATGGCGAGGAGCGAACTATTAAAAGAGAGTGCTTGAAATTATTCATACATTTCGGTCTCGAATACGAGCCGTCTGAGTCAGCTCACGCGACCCTCGCCGGGGCAAAAAACCTCGTGCCACCTTTGAGAGGGCTGGGAGAGAGTCCGATAAGCACCTTCGCACTCCGCGAAAAAAACCTTGATAATCTACATCATTTTTTTCGAATTAGCAAATTCTCCGTTGTTCTGGAAAATGGCGGCCGACCAAGATTTCCCGAGAGATCCGTCAAAGAAAACGTTCGTCGTCCGTCGGCTGCACCGATTCGCCCTCCCCCTTTTTCGACTTTACCCCTGGAGTGCGCGAGCGGGAGGAAGGGAAGGTTCTCTCGGCTCTGCCGACAGTGCGCGGTTAATTTTTCCACGACTTCTCGAGGAGGGTCTGGGAACGCGTGGATACAGCCCTGCACGACCCTGTCGGTCCTGTTCGGGCCAGCTGAATGCCGTAGAACAGGGATCCTTCGGTGCTTTTGCCTCACCCCTTGCCCACGCTTGCTTTTCTTTTATCTTCTCTCGCTTCTTTTTGTCCAGTTTCTTCTCTACTTCTCCCCTCCTCCTCCTTCTCCTCCTCCTTCTTCTTCTTCTTCTTCTTCTTCTTCCTCTTCTTCTTAGTAACTGCCGCCACTGCCGGAGCTGCGATCATCGACGGAGTGCGAAGAAGGGGAGTGGATAGGCGATCCCGTGCCACGAACCGATCAGTGACGTACGTAATGGGGTGTAATAGCGCGCGGGCCACTGATAACTCCAGGTGTAGCCGGCCAGGAACCCCGGCAGGAAGGTTCTCGGCCGGAAAGCAGATTGCGCCCGGTCTTTTCGCCCCGCACGGATCTGCCAAGTCTCGCAAGGACGGTCACGAAACGTGCACGCGCGGACTCTTTACCTGCGGTACATCCGAGTTTTCTCACAGGAACGTCGGGATCGTCCTCGGGGAATTTCACCGGAGCTTCCGTTTTGCACCGCGCGGCGGTGGCACAGGTGTCTCGTCGTGTCCTCGAGGCCTGTGCTGGCCGTGCTGCCCGTGGCGTTAATTGCTCAGCCTGTCCCACTCAACACCTAACGCGTAACCAATCCGGACCACACCTCGAAGGAACCCGACTAATTCCTCTGACTAGGCGATAATAGGAAAGCTCGACTCGTCGCTGGTACCGCTGCTGCTCGCGCTATCGTCACCGGAAATCGCCCCATAGTCGCGCCTTTCATTTGCAAGTGCTACAAGTTGCGTTTGCATATTGATGCACATCCGCGGGCTACGCGAGACTCGCTTGCAAATCGCCTTACGATTGATTTATAAATATCCTCTGCCAGTCGCTTAGTCCCAGAACCTTATCCATCGCGATCGAGTCCTCGATCCGTCATCCGGCGCAGCGTCGCGCTGCAAAATTCAGAGAAACCAGCAGGATCTTCCGTTATCAAGGTCGACACCTCGGAGGGTGCGTTCTCCACCCTCCGCCGACTGGCGAACGGTTTCCGATCGCTCTTGGTAGCGCTGGAATGCGACGGCGGTCGTCGATGAAGATCCGGCTCCCACCCTTCCCCGCCACACCCCCGTGAGTGGATCATTCAATGGGGGAGGGGAGGGGGGGCGGTAGAAGAGTCCGTCCATCGTGTGATCGCGCAGTCATCATTTTGACATTGTCGCTAACGATAATTGCCGTCAAGTCGCGCATACGCGATGACTCGGTAATAATGCCGCGTGGGCACACGCACACGTATGTGTTTTTCCACGTCCGTTATCCTGCGAGAGGCAACTCGTAATTATCCTTCTAATTAGGCGTACAGCCATAGCCTTTTATTCGATGGGCATCGATAGCGCAATAACGATCAGCGGTACCGATAATTGATTCCCACGTGCTCCTAACTGGAACATCTCTCCTTTGGCGTCTGGATGCCGGGGGTGAAGGGGGACAGGATATCGTAATCGGTTCGGTCTCCACCCCCTCCCTCTCCCCTTCGGGGTTCCACAAGGAAAAGCCGATCTTTCCGGGAAGTGGTCAGTTTTTTTGCTCTGGAGGATTCGCGCAAATTTTTGCTCTCGCGTGTTCTCGCGGGAGGGGGAGCGAGCAGCGGAGATTCGCGACCCAACGGTGCAGCCGCGCGTGCGGGTGACTAAAAAAATGGAATTGTTCCGTCATTGTTGACCGTCAGTAGCAGTAGCAATGTCATGCTAATTTGCGTCGATGTAACCGAACAACTCGCGTGTTGCAATTTCCACGATGTTCCCCCCATTAACGATACAACGCGTAATGGATTAAACTGGCTGACGGGAATTGTGTTTCGCATCGCATCACGTGAGCGAAACAAAGTTCTCCAGTGCCGACAGGAGCCTGAAATTCCCGGAGATATTTTCAGGATTCTCGAGGCGTCGTAAACCTCGAAACGCCGAGGGAGGAGGAGGAGAAGAAAGTAACCCGCGAGGAGATGGTCAGCCGTTAAAGATCAGCTGCCACGGTCTCTAACTTGCCATGCCGTTAAGACCAACCCCCTACCACCCTTTATTACCCCACCCACACCCTCCCGTCGTCGCTCGCCGAAGCTGCTGCAACGAATTCCTCCTGGAAATTTTTCCAGGACCGCCGCCGAAAATACCCACTCCCCCTTCCTCCTTTCGCCATTGGAGAAGGCGACGCGACTCCGACAGATTCCGAACGCGGAATATTCTTGAGATCCTCTCGCTCGAATTGTAACGAGGAGACCGCAAGGAGGAGCCTGCAAAAGTCCCGCGCTCCTCGGGGACCACTTTATTACGTGCATTAAACGTAACAATGGTCTTTTGTAGAGGGAGAACCAGGGGAGGAAGAAGGAGGAGCCTCCCAAGGAGGAATATGGAGCCGTTTCACTCCGCTAAATATATCGGAGTGTGAGAATTGGCAGATTCGCCGGAAACGCGAGAGTCGTAAAATGAAATCCTACTGGAGGTGATTTGCATAAATGTTTGTCAGGTCTCCGAGAGAAGAAGAAGTGGAAGAAGTGGAAGAGAACCTTTCGCGTTCGGGGGTGCGGAGAGGACGAGGAAGCCAAAGGCACCGAGAGATGCGGAGTTTAATACGAAGCGCGTGCAGATTGCGTGCTACCGAATCTTAAACTGGCGGCATCAAAGGCAAAATTGAATCGCGTAGTTGCGTGTGCGCTGAGAGAGTGGAGGTACCTTAAATGTGTTGTACTACACTTTTGCTGCGTGCCACGCTACCAAAGATAAGTTAATGTATTTACTCGAAAACCGGTAATTGTTCCTAGCCTGGCATAATGTTAATGTTTAATCGCTCCCGATAAAAGAGGCGTCTCTCCCCTCCACCCACTGCCTCTCTCTCTCTCTCTCTCTCTCTCTCTCTATCCCTCTTCCTCTCCTTCTCCCTCTCGAATTTTTAACGATCCTTCGCAAACTGCAACCGACACCCTCGACCAATTTCACCCGAGGGAGAAAAGAAACGAGTGAAAAAATACGTTCGGAGGCCATCAAGTGGAGAGGCGAGTGTCAGCCGCGACACGCTTAAAATTGGCCGGGAATTCTCAAGAATTTTGCGATTGCGCAAGGGGCAAACTTACTTTCCACGGTTTAAGCGATTTCCCGCGGTTTCAGGGGGCCGCTCGAAACAAACTGTGAGAAGCGTAATAATATAAATGTATTAAGCGCGGTTTTTGCGGGGCGCGGTATGCAATATGAATGGAGGAGAGTCCATTGGAAAATCGAGTTTTAATGTTACCGCGGTAGAATGTATTGGATAATTTGCCGGCGAATTTTACGCCCTGTGCGGCTTCGCGGGTTTTTAGAGCGTCGGCGCGGGTTTGCCGCTGCATACACTCGACATAAAGATGAATTGTTTAGGCGACGGCGAAACAACGAGTATCTCGTAGGGCAACGGGGGCCGAGCGTGGTGTTAAAAATTTCTGGAGAAGCTGGATAATTGGTCACGCGATCTTTGCCCACTGGAGGAATGTCGGTGGAGGACGAAGAAAAAGCAAAGTGGAGGGTGAAAGCAAAGACACGGAAGGCTCGCGGACTTAATGAAAGAGGAAGCAACGGGGCATACACAGACTCTTGTAAAACATACAGGGATTATTAATTAAAGAGCGAAAGCAACGACGCTGTTTCCCTTCCCCCTCCCCCCTCCCCATTGACTGAGGAAATTGATCCTGGAAGCCACTTTACCACTTTGCAACTTTTAGCGAGTCTGCGAGGTTACCACCACCACCACCACCACCACCACGTAACCCCGAAGTATCTCGCAACCCTCTTCCCGTACCACGCTACGTCCACGTCGACGATCGAGACCGACCGATTACAATTTCATAATTACGAAGGAAAACGATAAGAGGTTGGAAAACTCGTGTTTCCGAGCAATTGTTTACTATTTAATAAAAGATTTAATGGTACGTGTGTCAAGGGCACGCTTATTGGTTCACGGATACGTCAGGGAGAGACGGGAGAGAGAGAGAGAGAGAGAGTGACGCGCGCGATTCGATATTATACAATTTGCCATAAATAGTCATTGCATAACTAAATGACAGTAATGACCACTAACTGGCGGGATTACCGGCGAATTGTTAATTAACGTTTGCACCTACGAAATATAGTCGAGTTCCCAGGGAGGTTTTCGCGGCAAACACGAGGGGGTGATTTGTTTGAATAACAGGCAGAGGATCCGCGGTGGAACCGGCTCGATCGGGAACTCGAGAATTCTCGAGGAACGGCATTATTATTAGTCACGCGATCGTGGAGGAAGAAAGCCGGAGAACAAAGTAGCGGATAGCAGCAAAAATCGGAGGATGAAAGCGTGCGAGCCGAAAGATCAAGCGGAGAGGATAGAAATCCTGTCCCAGGTAAAGAAAGAAAACTTGGTGTGTCTCGTTTTGTCTCGTCTTGAAAAGACAACTACTACTACTACTACGTTTACTACTACTACTACTACTACTACTACTACTACTACTACTACTACTACTACTACTACTACTACTGGAAACCCAGGTTGCTCCGAGGAATTTCGAACTATTCGAAATTGACGAAATTGGCGAAATTGCCGAAATTTCGGCCACCCCCTGGAATTCTGCGCCAGCTTTCACCGGTGAGATCCCCCAGATCCTTGTCTCGCCTCTCCGCCTCTCCAGTGACTACTCTCCAATTAAGCAGCCCTCTCTTAAAGTGGAACTCGTGATTAAAATTCGAAAGTGGAAACGTTCGGGATTCAATTGGATTCAGAGTGTGACATTGAACTTGATGATTTTCTCGCATCTGGAGTAGCGAGGCGGGCGTGTGTTGAAACTAGAGGAGATCGCTCGCTTGCCTTATCAATTTTCCACGGTATCTCGAAACTAGTCTCTCGGAATCGGCTGGAAGATGCGAGACGCGTACGGAGCTGCTCGACTATAATTAACCGAAAGTAAAGAGGGAAAGTAAAACGGCGAGTATTCAACTTGTTGAAGCGGCGTTGACGAGAGTGGCGAGTACTCGAAGGTGAGCAACACGGGGAAGGTGGCAAAGACACCGGGGGAGGGGAGAGATCGATGCAAGGAGGCTCTTGATGGCTGAGTAGGAAAAAAGAGAAGTACGGGAGAAACTCGATAAAGATGGAGGCTGGAACGAGGTAGAAAGTAGCGATGATCAAGAAAAGGAGGAAGAAAAAGAAGGAGGTACAAGATGGAAGGAAGCATCGGCTTCCCTCGTGCAAGAAGATTGGGGGAGGTACGAGAAGAAAAGTGGAAAGACCCCGAAGAAAAGTGCAAAGATAAAGAATGCGAGGAGAATGTGATGGACGGAAAAAAGGGGCAATGTAAGAAGAAGATGGATAGAAACTAGTGAAGTTGTAAGCATAAAAAGGTGAGAAGGATTGCGCAGAGTGGGTGAAGCGATAAAGATGACTAAGAAGGAAGGGAGGAGGGAAAGAAAAATAGAAAAGAAAAAGAAAAAGAAAAAGAGAAAGAAAGGAAAGGAAGGAAGGAAGGAAGGAAGGAAGAAATGAAGAGAAAGAAGACAAGAAAGAGAGAGAGAGAGAGAGAGATACATATATATATAGAGAGAGAGAGAGAAAGGACGAAAGGAAGATGGAAGCAGCTCGTAGCTCGTAGCTCGTAGCTCGTAGCTCGTAGCTCGTAGCTCGTAGTTCGGGGGGGCGGAGCAGGGATCTCGGCCGAGTCGAGCACAAAGCGGCCTGCGGTATAAATTGGTTTGTTTGCCGCGGAGATGAAAGGGGCCGCTAAATGCTATCTTTAAGGTGTCGGATCAACGCAAATGTGGCTGAGTTACTCGTAATTATAGGATAGTCCGAGCTCAGAGCCACGGTCAGAGCTCGTCTCCCTGCGCTGGGCTGGTCAAGCTGCCTCGTTGCCGCGGTCCACACTGGCGTGACCTACGGTGGATCGCGAAACTCGCGTCAGCCAAAACCTGTGGAAGAAAATCGCGCCCCTACCACCCCTCTCCCCCGCGAAAATCGCCTGGATTTGCCCTCGGCGGCTTTTGTTCGCTCAGCCGCTTTGCACGCTGCTCGCCTACCCCCGTCGAAAAACTTACCCCTTCCGCGTCCACCCTCATCTTTGTAAAATATTCCGCGCGATTCGAAACTACCCTCGCATCACCGTGGACAATCGCGCCACTATCGCCGCTGCTCCACCACCGGAGTTGACCAGCCAATTACGGAAACGAACTTGTTCCGATCCCATTGCGCGCAACTCGGTGGAGGCACCCTCGAAATTGCCACCGCGTCAAATCCCGGAAACTATGCTATCAGGCTTCCGGCGAGCAATGGCGTCGATCGCTCCTTCTTTCCATTCAAGTTCCTCGTTGTTTGCTTTGAGAGTGTCCTTTCATTCGCGTAGACTTGCTTCGGTGAAGAGGGGGAGGGGTGGACGGGGTTGTAACCCCCGATTTAATAAGAAAGCGACGCTTTGATGCTTTAATTAGGCCTCGGGGTTAGGGGAGTTTCGAGACTGATGGGTTTTCTCGGGGTCCGAACGATCGGTTCTGCTTTGACGGGAGAAAGAAAATCGTACGCCATTGCACGTGCTCTTTATCTTACTGTTTCCGACGAGATGCCGCGATCCCTCGAGATGGAGGAGTTTGAAAGAGGCGAGCGTACCGTGGTGCTGTGAAGCAGCCGACATTATACTACAAAATAATAATTCATAAATTATACACGCCAAGTCTGTTTAGTGCGGTGGCTCTCTCCGCGGGTTAGGTATACAGCTCACTGCTCACACCAGCTCACACGGGAACTTACACTCCTCGTACAAATACGCAGTTTCTATTAATTTTATTCATTTTCACGAATCTACCTCACGAGGATCGCTCGACGGATTTTCTTATCAAATTCATTGAAACACTCACCGATCTCACAGCGGATTTAAATTCTCTCTTTCCATTCTTGCAAATGTAAATATGTGCGTATAGATTTGTTTAATATTCGATTTTTATTTCTCTCGGTTTCTCAAAAAAATATCTCGCGCTCTCCTACCTTGTATGTTACATTATACATTATGCAACGTGAATTAGGTCCCAAAAATCTGACAACTCATCACGCTTGTTTTCCGGTTGCCCACAATTAGCGAGAGTCATTTCAAGTATGGAAGGTGGTCTCTCTCCGACTACCCACACTTTTACAAATTGTTCCTTCACGCCTTCGCCTCAGGTAGGATTACCTTTTGAAAGCAGTGCTACGAAAATCCCACACAACAATATGAGAGTGATTTCAATGGGATTGAGAAGAAGGGTAGTGAAAAAAAAAAGAAAAGGTAGGAGAGAGAGAAAGAAAGAAAGAAAGAAGGAAAGAAAGAGAGAAAAAAAAACAAAGCTCCCGCATGAAAAGTTTACGTAGCTCTGTGGCATTTAATCAACTGTATCGTTTATCCTCGCATTCGTCATAATTTTTAAATATAGAAATTATTAAGTAGATTTTTTAACGTGAGACATTTCTAAAATTTTTTATCAAATCGAGAGAGAGAGAGAGAGAGAGAGAGAGAGGGAGAGAGAATGTTTTTATCGAAACAACGTTGCGCATATACATTGATAATTAGTGAACTTTATGGAAGGATTACGTTCTTGAAAAAATTTCATACGATAAATCACGAGTGATTTTAAGGTTTAACCGCAAGCATAAACTAGTACTCTTCTCTCTCTAAGAGCTTAGTAAAATTCGTCTATGAATATAAGAAGTCCGGATTTGGCCCTGGGCATTCTTTGCCGAAGCCTCCGAGTGGGCCATAAATGACTGAAACGCTAATTTATAGCTTACCGTTGCAATACCGGTAATCTAATTAGTTTAATGACCGATAAAACATTCCACAGCTTTTTATCCGCATAGCAGACGATTTTTTGGTAGAAAAAAGTCGCGGCTGATCTTTGAAATTTTACTTGTTTTCTCTTTCCTGCTGTTTTTTGGCAGTTGCCGTCGTTGCTCTTGTCGTTTTCTCGTCGTTTTTCAAGAAAGCCTTTACACTCTTCAAATATGTATTTGAATAATTAAATAAATTCGACTTAATGTTTCTACCAAATTTCCTTGATCCTGCTTGCGCGCGCGCGTGTGTGTGCGAGTCGCGCACGAACGCAATTTTCAACGCGTATTCTTTTGGAAATGGCAGGCGAGCACACGAGGCAGAGAGAGAGAGAGAGAGAGAGAGAGAGTTCTGCAGCAAAACACGAGATACGACAAAAGTCGGAATTTTAAAAAGGCAGAACACACCGGGATGGATCCTCGCTTGGTTTATTTGCACAGCGTGAATCTCCTTTGTGAGGTGAATAATGATCCGCTGCTTGCATGTCAACAACAATCAATTCTGCCTGGTAAGTGCAGACCACAAAAGAGAGATTTCTCGAGAATTCCGTGTCAGATGAAAGGAAACAATCCGACGCTTTGCCGTACGGACAGATTTTCGCCGCGAGAGCAGCCATTGTCCACACGGCAGGATCAGCAAAATCATTTCAGAACCCTTCCACATAAGAGGGTAATTGGACGAATCGATAAACGGAACCTCCCTCGACATTAATTTAACGACAAGAAAATCGTCAAGGCTACCCAGTCCAATTTTCGGATGCGTTCGGATGGTGGGGGCAAAGTCGGCAAGGACCGTCCCGGGGTTTCTCGGGAAAGGGGGAGGGGGAGGGAGCGGGGCGGGTAATTGGCCAAATTTTCAATGTCGCGGTCGAAATTATCGAGTACAGCGAGGGAGAGACGTCCACTCGGGAGAGTGGGGGCGAGAGAACGATTCGGGGTAGGAAGTGGTTGGGGGCGCAGTTGTCATCGCGCACTTCCGCTACTTTCCTTGGCCGCCGGTTATTTGACGTCGTTCGCGTTACATCAGATGCCACATGTGCGTATGCGAGTATGCAATTGTGTGTTATTTGTAAAAGCCTTGTCATGAAATGGGTCAAGCTGTTCGACGAGCTCGGTACCCGATGACAATAAGATTACAGGCGCCGAGGAAGTGGTCAGCTTTTGTCAGCACCCCGCATTATCCGCTTTTCGAGATACACCTGGTTTCCCGTGGCGATTTCTCAGGCTACCCGGAAGCTCGAGCGAGAACGCACACGAGACTACTCGTCATTCTCGCCATTCCCGTGGCAAAGTTTACTGGCCCGCGCGCTGTCGCTTAAAGTGTCTCCAATCGTGAGATCACTGACATCGCGTGGACCTGGGGGGTGTAGGCGCACCCCCTCGGTGCTAGAGTTTCAACCGATAGATTTCGAGGACGGATCGGAGCTAAGCACAGGGGGTGCCTGCCCTCCGCGCAAACAGTTCAAGGTCCTTGGATCGAGGGTTGATCGAGGTGTGTCTCTCGAGGGGTACCACGGAACACGTAGTTCTCCGGGGAAGAGGAGGAAGGTGGAATCTCCCCGCGGTTGTGTCGTCGCGTGATGGTCGCCGCGGAAAGAAAAGGGGCGAGGGGTAGTGGGGGGAGGGGCGCAGGGGTGGGCGATTCGTCGACGACGGTTGAGCTGGCTCGGTTGGACTTGGCGGAAAAGGCAAAAGAGGAGTTTGGCTCGTAGAGCCAGGCTGCTTATTACGCGCACAAAACGCGGAAGCTTAATTGCCATACCGGATCGCGCATTACCCGTGCTGACTCCTCCCTCGAGTTGCATTATGGGAAATGTAGTTCGTTCTGCTACACGTGAGAAAGTCGTAATGGCTGCCAAACTTGCTACGCTAGAACATCATCGTTGGCCACGCACGCGATACGATTTGCCTAGGGAATTACAAGGAAACACTCTCTTGTCTAGGAATCGGAGGGGTTGGTAAGGGGGTGGGGTGGAGAGGGCGAGGACACCGGAAACGGCGGTCCTCGAGGAAACTCTGTCAGCAGTCAACGAAACGAGCCAACTTCCCATCGTAGGAACTTGCTCTCCTTCCACCCCCCCCCCGCCTCCCTCCCTCTTCCTGCCCACCCCAATGGCTCCGTGTGCTCGTCACGTACAAGAATTAAGTTTATGGACACGTTTATGGTCTTTTCATCCGTATCGGAGGGGGAGCCCATAAAAAGGGAAGAATCTGAAATCCCAGTAGTTACACAAGCTGCTGCTGGCGGAGGAAGAGCGACGGGAGGAGACGATCGAGATCCTCGATGCTAATGTGACACAAAGCGCTCTTTCTCTCTCTCTCACTCTTTCGAGAAAAACACAAAAGGATCGTGCGTGCATCTTCGTTCCTTCGTTTCTGCGTTTCTCGAGAGAAATTCGAGAGTTCGTTGGTAATTGGAACGCAAGAATGGTGGGCGGGGTACGCGCGTTTTTCTCTTTTCTCGTTCTTGTCTCTCAGCATCATCATCGCGCGGAGTCGTTGTTGGGAGGGTTGAGGAGAGTCGAGGAGAGGAGAGAAGAGTAGCGAAGCAACGGCGATGGAGGGGGAAGGGTTGGCAAGGAAATACGCAAAGTGGACGAATAATATGCGGTTAGAAGCCGCCGAGGAACCTCCTTGTGTTCCGAGGTGGATCCTATGTGCATGTGCGTCATGATGGATCACCGGCTGCGGTGCAGGTGCAGCGTATGCATATGCCAAGCCGTGCACGTGCATATTTTCGCGGGTTTGTCTTGGTACACGCAAACCAAGAGGGACAGCATGCGGACCAACACAAACGTACGGGCGGACCAACACAAAAGGAGCTAGCGGTCTCGTTATTCAGAAAGGAAGAAGGTGGTGGCACTCTAGCTGAGCTCGCGAGGAAGCCAAGGCTCTGCCTCTCGTAATACCAGTAATCAACGCTGTAATGTTGATACTGCGTGCTTTTACGGTGTGCGCATGCGCATGGAATTGCTGCTGCTACGCACACACAGGCACGCACTCATGCGAACTCGTTTTCTCCATTGACTGCGAACTTCTAGCAGGTTCTAGTTCTCCTCTCCTCTCCTCTCCTCTCTTTTCTATCCTTTCTCTTCTCTTCCCCCTTTCTCCACTTCTCTTGTCCCGTCCCGACCTATCCCGTCTTCCTTCTCTTTATCTTTCCTCTCCTTGCCTCGCTTCAACCTTACCTCGCCATACCCCATTCCAACGGGCCACCCCTACCCACGCTACCCTACCCTACCTTACCCATTTCCATCTGTGTAATACGTCTGATCTCTTTAGACACACGATCATCCTGTAATGCCCCCTGTAATTGGTCACTCGCTTTCCGAAGATCGTTAAGGATTTTTTATGATCTATGGAAATGTACAGCTGAACGGGCGTTAAAAGTGCGAGTACAGGCTATCCGTGGCCATGGCCCTTTCACCCTTTTACGGCACGGCAAACTTAATACATAATACACGTATATACGAATCTTTATTTCCATTTAAGTATACGCTTCCAAAAACCGATATAATATACATGCTTAGGCGAAGATCGGTGGCGATAAAACGGTCCATAGCCGGAGCGTCTTGACTAGAGCGAGGGGCGAGGTAGGCAGAGGGGCCCATTTTGACTTTCGTTTTGCCTTCGGCGGTAGATTAGAAGGGCCGTACGATCCATTATAGGTCTCCATTGTCGAGCGTACAGCCAGCCGGGCATGACCAATCGCCCTTAGGACGTATCATCCGGCAAAACTGTGACCAATTTCTCGTAAATATATGCTCTACCCACCTGATAGTCGCCGCCGAAACTAGGGATGAACTATAACCCGCTGTACATTAAAGCGCGATTTCTTCCCCCTCCCTCCCCCCCATCCCACCACGAAATTAACTCCGGCAGATGCTCCCGCTGCTGCTGCTGCTGCTGCTGTTCCCCGATGTTGCCGCTGCTGCTTTTTCAATCATGATTCAAGTTCCCTCGCCACCCACGCAACTTCATCACGCTCTACCATCCCCTTCTACCCCTTTCCGCGATTGTTTTCCGCCCCGATTAATTTTCCAAGGGCCGAACGGCTCACGATCGCGTCGGACAACCCGGGGAGCGGGGGGAAAAGTCCGACGATTTTCGATGTATTTCACTTTCCCGGAGCCACGCCGATGGGCTCTGACACTTTTCGGCCCGGGACTACCATTAATCGGTCCTTTACGATCGGGGCCCCATAATAATTGATTACGCACGATCGATAAAATGACCCGGCGGTAAGTGGTTACCCATGGAACGCGCGAGTTCCCAGGACGATCCGAGTTCACTTCGGTATTATATCAACGTTTGCTTTGTCTGAAAACATACGCGGAGCGCGGCTGATTCTTTAGGAGCTTCATTCAGGCGTCAAACTGTTCTTAAAAGTAATTTGTCTCTCCCCTCCTCTCTCCCGAACAGCTTCTTCCCCTACCGAGGTCCATTCCTCTCGGTGTAATTAATCAAAAGCTATCCGCCTCTTCCTTTTGAGTCTGCTAACCGAGGTACGCTCGTGAATAAATATTGCCGTAGTCGAGGGTATATCTCCTCGTAAGCATGGATCGGGCATGACTGAGTGGCTGCTTCATCAGACATTTTACTTTTCCCTTTTTTCTACATCCTCCTCCTACCCCCCTTTTGCCTCTTCTCTCCGTCCGCTGCTTCTCTCTCTCTCTCTCTCTCTCTCTCTCTCTCTCTCTCTGTCTCTCTCGAGACGCTATCACGCGTCGATCGACGATCGACAGGACCCGCGTTTTCCACGAACAAACTGGAAAAGTGTTCATTTTGGAGAGTCCACGGGGACCCACCGGGTGACGAGGGGGTTGCGCATCCGCGGGGTGGTCGTCGAGGTACGCGGGACGCCGGGGGTTGTTGGCTATTGGTGAGGGAGGCAGAATGCGACTCTGGGTCCGCGCGATCAAAGCGACCGGCTAATTATGCCGAGGAGACAATGCGATCTCTCCGATCGATTCCCGGGACTCGATGCGATAATAAAGAAAATAGAAGCCGAGTGTTTATCGGCCTGTGCAATTATGCAAATAATGTGCATGTTTCGTGGCATTAAATTAGCGGGCAGCGAGCGCGTTTGTGGTGAAACGCGAGCAGCATATTCGCCCGCCTGAGCAGCAAAACGCGTGTGTACACACAACGCTCTACGTAAATGCAAATACACGAGGATGCTAAAGCGAGCCAGCCAGCCAGCGAGATCTTATCGGTCTGATTAGAGAGTGGGATTTAATCGTTGCGCGACTGCAGCGATTCCAACAGCGCCGCGCGCGGCTAAACAATTAATTCGTCTACTTATTAATTTATTTCGTTCACGCGATGCCGACGACCCGAGACGCTCGTTAAAAACACCCGATATGCTTATTGCCACTTTGCTGAAACTTTGTAGCGACTCCTTGCGAAAGAAAAATGGCCGCCGACCTCCCTCCTCCGTCCGCCAGCGCCCGATAATTCATTCGAGCCCCTCCTCCCCACTCCCTCTCTCACTCTCTCGCTCTCCACAACGAGTACTAAACTCTTTTCTCCGAATCGCAATTTCAATTGATTCACAACCCTCGTTCTCCGCGTTTTCCCATAAACGCTTCGCGGATGCTTTCCGCTCTTTTTTCTCTCTCCTCCAAAATGATCTCTCTCCCAATGATTTTCGCATGAATTCTCGAAAACTCTCCGCGATCGTACACGAGAACAGGGAGAGAGAGGGAGAGAGAGAGAGAGAGAGAGAGAGAGGGAGGGAGGGAGAGACGCGGCGGCGTTTTCACCGATCGATTTATTCCACGGGAATAAGAGCGCGATTTGTCGTCAGTGATAATTTCAGGATTTTTCCGACATGCCGGAGCGCCGTCATTTTTCAGCTTTCCCCTGAGAGTGCCGATGACAAATTCAAGCGTGAACGAAATTTGCCGATTCTCCCGCGGACAATGAGGCGCCAGCGAAGAATCATCGTCTCAGCATGTTCGTGAATTCGATGATTTACGGGGGGAGGGAACAGTTACCTTGCTTGGGCTCTGTTTGAATTTAATTGATACTCGCTCTATTATCATAGGCGAACGTTCGTTCCTTCGTGACGCAGGTTCCCTGGTCTTTATTAAGGCGAGGCAACACAATGAGCCGACATTAATCTCATCAGACTGTGGGGTGCCCGTTTGAAAGAACCTCCCCCGCATGTAACGTGCGCGTTCCTCTGCCAGTTGCTGGCTATCATCACGAAACGCAAATCCTACGAGAGAGCGTTTCGTGTTGGAAAACGCAAAAGCAAAAGCAAAAGCAAACGCAAACGCAACGCGTGCCGTTTCGTTGGAAATGCATCGATCCCCGACGATACCACTGGGGTTGCTCGAACCGAGCCCTCTCCTCTCCTCTCGCGGATATTTTTCATTGGGTCTCGTCGCTTCGTTAGAGGAGAACACCCGACGATCGTCGAGACGCGCGATCGAAAACTCGCGCAAATTCCTCTTCGATCGGCCGGATCTCAACGCCCCACCCCCATCCCATTCTCATCGAGCTTTTTATTTCAATCGCGGCATTACATTTGGGAATTAACTTTTTCTCCGCGCGGTCTTGCCGCGATTTTCTCCGCGGGCCGTTTCTTCGGCGATTTGCATCGGGCGGAAATCAAAGTGGGCACCGAGACGTAAAATCCGTCGTTGGTCTCGCCAGTTTATACATTAGGCGCGAAGAGAAGATTCTTCAAGGAGCTGACCAAGATCGAAAGTGCATTGAATTAAGCGGTTAACCGAGCGCATTCGTCCCCGTTCACGGATTCGGTTTGCTTTGCTCCGAGGAATCGGCTAAACTGCTCTCAATTTCGGCGGAGGATCGTTTCTTGCCGCTTCGCTTCGAAGGGCACTCGAAGGGACCGTCCGTCCGATCGATCGATCGATCGGCTCGCTAATTCCCCGGGGGTGGCCGAGGGTGCTGCCACCTCCGCTCTACGTGGACGAGGACTCGGCACCGATGACAAAGTTCCACAAATGCACTGAATTAAGCGGTTAACCAAATGGACTCTCGGGGGCATTTCCGAGATCGGTTTGCTTTGCTCGGCGGAATCGAGTAAACTGCGCCGGCTGCCCTCGATTTATAAGCGATCGTTCTGCGCTGCCTCGGGATTCGATTTCCTTTCAGCGATTCGATGAGTCCGTAATCGTCCTCGGCTACAAAGTCTTTTTTGCCGCGCAGGAAATTCGTCGAACCGTGAAGAGGAGCTTCGCGCCTCTCGATCGCTAATTCGACACTTGACTCCACCGGGGAAAAAACTCACCAAGAATGCGACTCTCTTACCTGGAAGATCCCGTGGGAGCTGACGCTCCGGTGGTCCCAGAAATTTCACATTTCACTCCCGCTTTCTTTCCACCTTTCTTTCCTCCTTTTCTTCGCACCTCCTTTTTAGCCCAATCCTTTTACAGATCGCACTGTCTAATTTCATTAATCTTCCGATCGTTTGACGCGTTTCAATCAACGCTCCACCACGGGATCGAACGATTCTCCTACGAGAATCGCGTCACCGCGCGCAACCACCCCCGCCGGAAGATCTCGTCGATCCTCCCTCGATCGAGATTTTCTACTCTGATTTTCGAGATTTTCCCTCGGCGGAGCGGAGGAGAGGTCGGTGCCGCGATGCTTACGTAAAAACTGTACGCGATCGCCGATTCGAGCCGAGGCGACTCGAAGGGAATTAGCGCGCGTGCAATTAAGTTAAACGCCCTGTCAAAATGTGTCCCTTTTCAGAAATAATTCCCCGGTATTAATCCTGACAGTTCGGATTGACGCGCGGAGACTGCAAGGGAACATTTCAGTTAGCTTTGAGCAACGATCGGTTTTCGGACAATATACCAACATCCGGCAAGTAAGATAATCGCTCGCGGCAATTTCCAGACGCCGTGCGTGGCAGCGACAGCTTCTGTCAAACTTTAAGGGAACATGACAAGCCAGTCGGGGCCGGTGATGATGTTGGTGATGGTGGTGGTGGTGGTGGTAGTGTGCGGTGCCTTCTCTCACCTCGCGAGACAACCAGCACAAAGTGGGCCTACATCAGCGGCACTAATCCACTTGATACACGCCAGCCACGCTATAAATGCCGCATAGCTACTGTGGACCGCCCCTTGCATTTTTTCCAACCCCGCCAATCACGGGATCCACGCAGCTTGAAAAATTCCAAAATTCTTACCGAGCGACCCTTCTCCTCCTCCTCCATCGACCTAAAAATCTTCTCTCCGGACAAACATTCGCACTCGGAGTACTCGTGGCACGGGTCAAAGGTGAAAATTCGCAAGACGCGAAAAAATGCATACTTTTCCTCGAAATCCTAACTTTCTCTTCTCTCCTCGGAATGTTACCCCATTGTTCGTTCTCGGGTCATCGTAGGATCGAGCGTTGAAATTGTGCGTTACGACTCTTCGATTCCGGGGAATGCGCACGCGTGTACGTGTGTGCGTGCGTGCGTGCGTGCGTGTGTTCGTGCGCGCGCGTGCACGCACGCTCGAAGGTAGCGGCATAAAATTAAACGGGGAAACTTCTTCGATCGCAGGATCTCGTTGCGAGATTCAGAAATAAATTGCACGTGGGCAAATGTTTGACGGTTGTACAAACGGAACGGGCTGGAACGGGGGCCGGAGGGGGGAGAGGGAAGAGGAAGGAAGAGGAGCTAGCGTTCGCTGATGGCCGTTGTTCATTTAGCGATTCGCCACGCGCGAATCGAGCCTCCGGGGGTAGTCTCCCCTCTCTCCTCATCCCTGCCCCTGCCCTCCTCGCTCAAACCGAGGAATACTCGGCGTTACATATAAGGCTGTTCCATGGTCACCGTCTCTCCACTAACACGACGAATGTCCAGCGCTATGTGGTCAGCGACGAATTCTCCTCCGAGCCAACACTCCCCCTCTCCCCCACCCGTTCTTCTCCGGACGCTCTTGGCCTCCGCGCAGTCTCGGAGGAAACAGAAAAAGAAGAGGAAACACCAGCAACTATCGCGCGCGGCAACCTCTTTGACTCTTCCACTTGGAAAAAATTAATTACCTCCGTAGTAGACTGACAAGCTCCGTTCTGATTGGTGCGAACACCTCGCCGGGTACGCGCCCCCTCCCTCCCCCTGTCACCCCGGTCATACCACTTGCTCGCGGCAGCGGTCGCCTTCGATTTTTTCGGCAGATGCGCGAAATTGCCACGTTCAATCTTCCAGAATTTATTAGGACCCTCGGATTTTCACGATCCATCATCGTCCGATCATCCCCCTCCCCCTCCCCCTCCCTCGCTACCAACTCTCCGATTCAACGAGTCTTCGTTTTTCCCACGATGTTCGCCTCGCGTTCTTCGTCTTTTCCAGATGCAAGACGAGGGGATGAGGGAGGAGAGAAATGTTTCTCCCCTTTCGCCCCCGCGATCCAACGATCGAGGGTAAGAAAAGGGTGGAGGGGGGTGGGGGTTCGAGAGAAAGGGAGAAAATTTAGAGATTTTCGGGAACTCTCCGTACACTCATCTCGTTGTTCCGAATGTCTCCAGTGGGTGGTGGAGGATGGTAATGGCGATGGCGTAAATAGCGGTAGAAGCGGTGGTTATGGTGGTTATGGTGGTGGCAACATCTTTCCCAGGGCAAATCGAGCTTTTTCCACGAGTCCTCGGACGTTTGACCGTGTCGCTTCGAATTCCGCAGGTTCGTCACGGGCTCGCTCGTGTTGGAGGATAGCCGATCGACTTGGATCGCGCGAATCGTTTGATTTTCTTTCTTACTCGATGGAATCAGCACGTGCTTCCGCAGGCAGAGCTGTGTATAATTGATTGTTCCCTCCTTCCTGGCCTTTCTTTCAGCTTCTTCGAGCGAGCGCAAGAAGTCGATTGACTCGAGCCCGGTAACTCTCCTGTTTTCTGGGTGACGAGAGCGCCGCGTTCCCCGGGGCAGCTCGGGGTAGCTGTCGTAAGCTCCTGTACGCTGCTACCACCACCACCACCACCACCACCACCACCACCACCCCTAAGGACAACGCTTGCGCAACGTGGTGCGACGCAACGCGACGCGAAGCGCTGGAGAACGTCGCGTCCCGATCCGCGAGGATCCTCCGCCAACGCCCGCGGACGCCATCTTGGAACTCCCGTGGGAGAGTCGCGCCACCCCCCGCGGGTCCTCCGACAAACCCCATGGCTTATTAACGAATCGCCCTGCGCTATATTTAGCGCGAGTCCATAATGCATGGAATGTCTACGCTAGGGCTCTCGAGCTACGAGGCTGATAGGGAGCGGAGCGAATCGCGGGGACTTGACGGAGGCGAATGAATAAAACAGGCAAAGTGGATGACACAGTAAGTACATAATGACCACGGCGAATGGGGGCGGCAAGTAGCCAAGCGCACTTGCCGCGTGGTTAGATTTGCGCTGCATTTGCCAGTGGCAACAAACAGGAGAGCGATTCGTCTTTGTAGTTTGTAGTCGAGTGTGTCCCGATAGGAGAAAAGGAGGAGAAAACGTCCGTAGGGATGGACGGACGGACGGCCGCGCACGCGGTGGTGACTTGTTATTATTTCAAAGTGAAACTTGCGAACATTGTAAGGGTTGGGACGGGGACGGGGCGGAGGCTGGCAGTTAGGTACGAGCAAAAACTGAAAGAGGGCGGTCCCCTCTGACGAGCTGGTAACTGACTGTGAATAATTTAATAGATATTGTGTCTGTTCCTCGCCGGTTTCCTCCCATGCTTGTCGCCGCCACGTTTCGTTCCTTCTTTCTGCTACCTCCGCTTTTTATCGTCCGCTCGCTCGATTAATTTGCTCGACAACTGCCCCGTGCCATCCCCAACTTCTTCAAACTCCCAACGCTAACTGCTCCGCAACTTGGGCTCCTCGTTGCGAGTCAACTCGCCCCCTCGCCCCCGCGCGCCGATATTTTACCATTAGCGGCAAGGGGCAGGCGTCCAACTCGAGGAGGAGCGTCCTCCACCCCCCGTCACCCCCAGCTAATGGAGCTCGATCTCGGATGAAATCTTCAGGATCTCAAGTGGAAGATGAGCGGACTGAAACAGAGGAAGGAGACGGGGGGGAGGACCACAGCCCGACGCGGCAAATTGGATAAGGAGCGTTCCGCTAGCCTCCAATTGAATCGGCGGCCGCGCGAGTCCCGGGGGAGAGACGACGCAGCCCATCGTCTCTCCCGCGGGGGCAGATTCCCATTTCCCCGGAGATACTGCCGAGAGATGCTGCCGCGTCGGGAAGTGGGGGAGGGGGAAGGACTTCCGGTTTCCACTCGTGGAAAACAAGAGGCCAACGTCTCTCCTCCGGCTGCCTCCGATTGGCGGAGAGAGGAGAAACCGGCGGCGCGTCCGAGGCAAAACGAGTGCGTTTCTCACACTCGGAATAGTTCCATTTTTCAGCGAGCGGCAATTTGCCGTTTTACGATCGGCTTTGCTCTCTCGTTGACCGCGTGCACACACGCGTGAATTCTTCTTTTCGCCTGGCTTGCCGGAATCGTAAAAAATGCGTTTGCGCGCACGCTCGAATGGGAAAAAGTATCGCCATTAACGGCGACCCCGCAGACTTTACGAGCGGGCCGCGTCGGCTTTAACTGCTAAGTAATGATAATTGATATCATGTAGTTCCTGCTGCAGCCACGTGAGTCGACTCTTCTTGCCTAATTTACTCCGCGGATTTAATTGCCGCCAATGCTATCTTGAGAACGAGTATCGAGTTTCACTCTAGCCTTCTTTCCAGCTTCTGGCTTCATTAATGGGATAGACGAGCTTCCTCTCGGATCACCTCCCACCACCACCCCCGTAATCGTCGAATCTTCCCCCTTTTCCCTCTTTCCTTCGTTTTCTCGCAGTTCCATCGAAAACCCGTACTTACAATTAGAGCCGCGCGTTTGCGCTTTTTGCGGAAATCAACAACGAGTACTCGCGGAGACTACGCTCCATTCCACTCTCGCTTGGCAAACAGGCGTGGAAAGCTCATTGGCTCTCGATTAATCGCGCGGGGGAAGGGGAACGGAGAAGCAGGTGGAGGTTCACCTCGCGCGTTCCGGAGGAAGACACTTTTTCCCCTGGCGATACGACGACGCGTCCAATGGGAGAAACGGCAACATTCCAACGTAGCGGGAGACGATCTCTCGTCGTTACTCCCCGCAAAAAGTCGGCGAATGAAAACCCCGGAGAGAGGAGAAGGAAACCACCTAACAATGGAAAATTGTGAAAAATGCCTCCTACGACCGTTTCATGATTTCACGGTATAAGTTAATAATAATGGAATCCTCGCAACCCAAGCATGATTCCTCGAGGAAAGCCCAATATTATCAATGTTCTATAAGTTACGGTTTGGTAAATCGCCTTCCCCGATAGTTTATATCGCCTAAATCATCTAAGAAATTATTGAATTCGAAGCGCTGTGGAATATATCTCGGACGGGCACTCGGGGGAAAAAGCGTGAATGCACCGTGAAAACCGAGTGGAGCGCGGGACGGGGAGGAGGGGGCGAGGAGAAACGTTTTATTAAAAGTAGAGATGCGGCGCATAGGCCAGTTTTAGCTTCATCAAGTTTCATGAAATTTAATCGTGTTTAATGATACGCCTAGATGGGTTTAAGGCTTAATTAGATCGTACTTAGCGATACGCTTAAATGAATTTCAGGCTTAATTAGTAGTTAACTGCGCGTGCAGGGATTTTACTTGGCGGCGATAGTCCTCGGAGAGAAGATTCTCCCTGCGACGTGGAGAATTTCACCAGCGGGTCCTGCCATCGGGCGGAAGAGCGATAAGAAAATCGTTCGATCGACCAGCCAAAATCGCCAATGATTTTTCTTCCTCGACGAGCGAATCGCCATTGCCTTTGGAGAAATTTTACAAAAATTGCGCCGGTTTCCGCCCTTCCTTTCTTCCTTCCTTCCATCCTTCCTGTACCTCGACGACCTTGCCAAATTAAATCTGGATCCCCTCCGTCTCTCCCCGTTCTAAGCAGGTCGCGTGGTAAATCGGCGAGGATTAATCGCACGTTAAAAAGGACCATTATCGTTAATGCGTGGTCTGTCAGATTTATTAACGAAGCGAGTAACCTACGGATTTAGAGCAGGATGCTTATATAAAATCACATCGAGAGAGCACACTAACATTTACGACCCTAAGCATCGTGCTAATGGCTAGGGAAATGGATTTCTCATGAAGGAGAACGACGATCGTAACGCTTACCGAGCTGTTTCTCCCGCGATTATTTCGCTCTCCCGTTTTTGCACCGACGGTTTCAATGATCCCCGGGACAGACTCTCGTCTGTCAAATTCCGGAAGTGGAGCACGGTGGCCCTGGGTTGTTCGGTCGGGATTGCGCGATCAAGAGTTGATTCGCGTAGATGTCAAAAGGCCAGAAGAGGTCAAGATAGAAGGAGCCGGTTTCAGTCTGGGACACTTCAGGGTGCATTGGGTGCATTTTCGTGCAGGGTAGTTGTGCGTGCGTGCGTGCGTGCATGCGTGCGTACACGAGCGCATGCGCCTCTCCTCTCCTCTCGCGGGTCAAAGAGGCCAGAAGGAACTTGAGGACTCCGCTGATTCGCCAGCTCCGAGGATACGAGAGGCGTTTCCGTCGAAAGTTACGGCCTCGCCAACAACCCCAACTGCAACGACTGCCAGTATTGGCGTGCCGGAGCCATTCACCAGTGGCCATTTACCTGCCCATGCTAGTACCGCCTTCGTCAGATATGAAAACGTGCTCCGCTCGTTCCTGCTCTTTAAATACTGCTCTCCGCTGTTAATTCCCTTCTGATCATCCATCACCGCAACACCTTTAAACGCTCGTCTTAAAATATCTCGAGAAAAACTCACAATGCCAATTCGAAAATTTCCCCCCTCTTCCTGCCAATTCGTTGCTCGTTTGTCGTGAGAATTTTTCTGCTCTCGCTTTCTTCTACCGATGTGGACAAATGCGACAGGAATTTTCCCATAGTCTCGCTCATTTAAAATTGCAAGTTTTCGAAGAATGAGAAAGCGAGGAGAGAGGGGGGAGAGAGAAATTTATGGATTTTTGATGGAATTTTGTCACTTCGCAAGTGACAAGTTTTGCGAGAGATTCGTAGAATTTTGGAGATCTTTGCTTTCCTCGTATGTCGTCTCTTTGAATATTTTAATTTCAGGAGGAGCATTTGGGCTTGTCTGACTCTGAATCTTTTTCTACTTGCTCGGGACATTTCTCCAGGATTGAATTGTTAGGGAATTTCTTTGAACTTTCTCGAGATTCTCGTGATGTATCGGAAAGAGGGAAGTTATCGATTGATAGTGAAGGTTCTTTGGATAAGAAACTGTAGGTCTATCGATCATTGGTTCAACAGTGTTGGAGTACCTGAAGAGAGTACAGAAATCTACAGACGTTTTCTTTACCAACGGCTAACCAGTTAGGAGTTCTCTTATTCGCTGATGATTCCGGTAAAAACTGCTGACGATTTTCAGAGTTCTACTAGGAATTTGCTGACTATTGCCTGCTTAAAAGAATTCAATTGTTAGAACATTTTGTCAATCGCGATTAGGAATTTGCAAACTGTTCTGAAAGACGAGCGGGCTCTTCCTGTATTTTCATTTCGCTGATTTCATTAAAACGTTGGTTTTAAATTACCTACAAGTTCGATTAGTGGAAAATTTTGATAAAAATCACTTCTTTATCGATGTCATCGATTTAATTTGATGCTCCCGCATTGAATACCAATTGAAACGATCAATCAATATATTCTTTGTATTTTACTTTTTTCGAGACAGCTGATTCACGTTGTTAAATTCTCTGTGTAGACGAGAGACGCGATTAAAAAGTAGAATAATATTTGCCTCTTGGCTAATTTAAAGATTGCTTAAAAGTGCTAAATATACTGGGTGGAGAAGACAATGGAATGTCCGGATAATATTCGACCAGCTTTTATCTTTTTCACCTTTTTTACTAGAATGAAATCTTTCGGTCATTAAGTAAACGACTAACCGAACTCTCCTTCTATTTCATTTTTTCTCTTCGTCTGAAACCTAATGAACTTTAATTATTGACTTTATACATGAAACATTCGTGGTACTGTTAAAAAGTTAAACAAGGGGATTGCGCAAATTCATCAAAACTTGCTGTACCGTTTCGACGAAGCATAGGAAAATGTTAAACAAATAAAATATGAGTGCACTTCGAGAGAAGAGAGAGAGAGAGAGAGAGAGAGAGAAATGAAAGTGAACTTAAGATAGTTCATCTGAGAGTTGGTAAAATTCCATTTCACTTCTATCCAACGGATCCCTTTCTACCGCTACAATAAATCACCTCCTAATTTGGTAATAAGGCCTAAAAAACTTTAACGACCGAATAAGATTAAACCTCCGCTACAAGGCTACCTTGGATTTTACATCTGGAGGAGTCCTGCGTCATTCGATAAGGGCTGAGAAATATGCAACATCGTGTTAAAAATAAATTAAACGAGCGATAGGATTAAAAGTGTCTTTTTTCATACCTTTTTCTGAAATCCATCTGTCTCTCCTCTCTCGTTTGCTCAGACAGTGAGATTTGCTCTCCCGAGTTTTTACTGTCCTAAAAGTATTCCCGCAGCCGATTATTCAATAACGTCCGAAAAGCAAAATTTTAATCAGCGCTAATTTGTTTAAGCGGCAAAATAAATCTCCTTTTTACGATCGAACAATCGCGACGTAGAAATTCGTGGAATTCACACCCGGCGTGTGTAAAACTTGAGAAAGGGTCGTGGCCAGGGCGATAGTTTTGTTGCGATTTGTTGTGCGAATGACGTCAATGGCTTGGGTGGCCTCAAAGGAAAATAAAATGCCGAGAAAATGGCCAGCAAATAAAATGACGAAAAGTATACTCTCTCGAGCAACAGGGCGTCCGTGAAAGCATTTTTCTAGTTTTTTGCGTTTTTCTGTACTTTAATCGAAATAAGGCGCAGTTTCACCTTGAGGCTTCAGTGAACGGAGAGAATAAAACACACATGCGTGTATGCACTTATAAACGGACACACGCGCAACGTGGTCCTCCTCTTACCGGTTTCTTTGCCAATTTTTGCAGCGCGTCCTTTTCAAGCATAGGAATCGCGAATGTCGATCGATGGAAATTTTCCGATGGTTAGGATCACGCGACGAAAGTTGATTTGATGAAACTTTAATCGGAGAGTCCCGACGAAGGAAAAGCACTTTCTTCTCGAGTATACGATGGTCGAAGCGCGTACCCTCGAAACTTCATCCAGAAATTCGGATCGACCGGTGATCGGAGGGTGAACGAACCCCCGGCGGCAGGCTATCACCCGCGAGATCCTTCCTTTCCGAGAATTCTCCTGTTTTTTTGTCGGTTCTGCGTTTCGGCAGTTTCTGCGCTGCTGGCCATTTCCAAAGTTTCATCCTCCGACGAGCGACTTTTTCTCTCCTCTATTTCTCTCTTTCTTTACGAGGGGCATTAAATCCAACGCGCTTCGCTTCGCCGCGCGGCGTCGCAACCCACGGATTCGCACATTTTATTGGCTAACGCGAAGATTTAATAAGTGGCGATAAAAAGTGGTACGATCGTGAGCTGTTACGCGTAATAACTTACGAGGATACCAACAACGAGGTGAAAAATATCTTAACAAACAATGCTTTCGACGACGATTACGACCCGCGGGCGCATCGCGCTCGTTGCGTAAAAAACCAGAAAAAAGTGGCACAAGTGTTTATGCGACCTGCCACCGTCGGCTCGCCTGTGACAAATTTTTTCCCTTCTGACGCAGGCGAAGGGGTAAAGGATCAGCGATACCGATAAATCATTCGGCTCTCGCGTATATCGCGGATGCATCGCTTTGTTTTCCTCAATTCGCCTGCAACCCCCGACGAGAGCCCCGATCGCGACGTTCCTCCCTCTCTCTCGCGAAAATCACACGAAAACTCTCTGGCGCGTCTCTTCCACTGGCAGAGGAGCGCAAACGCGATACTAATCATATTGTTGTCGGCGGTAATAGCAATAGTAATAGCAATAATATCAAGAGGAGTAGGAGGAGCGGCAGCAGAAGTGACAGTCGTAACAGTGGTGGATATTCGATGCTTTCACTGGTCGTCGCGCGGTGAAATTCCGCGGATTCCGGGGAATAATTGAAAATCGAATTAGCGTCACGTTTATCATTACTTCGCGGCGGCCTATAATTTCTCAAAACCAAACCGTAGTGGACGGATGACGATTCGCCGCTCGGCAGTCTTCAGGTGAGTCTCGCACACACACACACACACACACACACATACGTGCAAACGCACCATTCTATTCGTAATTAAAAGTAGCCGCGACAGATCAGCCGGTTTGCAGAAAACGGTAGCGGTCGACTAATCCTCCGGCGCGAGTGCCGATTCGAGAAGACATCGACGAATCAACGCGATGCAGTTTCAAGGACACTCTTGGTCCTCCAGCGTCCTAAGCGATCGCGGACGAGAACGAGGGTGGTTTCGCACCCCTTCCCCCTCCCTTCCCCCCGAGGGGAGTCGCGCGACGAGGAGGACCATCGGGCGCGCTATGGAATTCTCCGGCGGGTATATTAATCGATCGTTACGACAACTTCGACGAGTTATTCATTTTTCAGCCTTGGTGACAAGATGCGAAGGTACCACAACACGCGACGCGATGTTTGTGGATCTTGCCTCATATCCATGCGCCTCTTTAACGTACGGCGGCAATACGAATTAACCGCAAGATACCGCGCGCGGCATATTTTGCATCGTTGCGTAATTTGCGGCCACTTGAGAGCAGAAACGCAGCCTGCCTAGGTAAATGCCGTTCTTCGAATAATATGTCAAATACCTCGCTCGCCGATGCCGCCGCCGCCGCCGCCGCCGCCGCCGCCGTATGCAGCCAGCGAGAGCGGTGCACAAGGTTCTGGCGATACTCCACTCGCGAGAGACTCGACGAACGATTAATTCGAGCGTGGATTCCCCGGGTCCCACCCGGGTCTACCGAGGAATTCACGGGGGTGGTGGCTCCAATAGTTTCGGAGCTGCCTAATGCGAGTAACGCGAGTCTTGCGTCATGAGAAACTTCGCTTTTCCCTTTCCGGTGGTGTTTTCTGCTCGGTTGACAGTGAAAAAAGCAAATAATCAGGCTGCCCCTCGATAGCTCGCGCGTGTAAGTGCAGGATAGAGCGGTTCATAGTAATTTTCCTGGAATAACTAGCGGTACGTCAATCTCGGCGGCGCATTACGGCGCGCGCAGGGGAGAAATCCGAACGAGCGCGTATGGCGGAGTCCTAATGAAAATTACGCGGAGCGAAAATGCGACTAAACTGGCCACACGGCTACCGCGGTTCGGCTGAAGATACTCTCTCGCTGGATACTGTGCGCACTTTACACTTTTATTATGCAAGAACAATTTTCTCGATACGATACGTGCGGAGGGGGGAGGGAGGGCAGAGCAGCAGATCCAGGAGAGGAGATTTTCACGTACGCCGTAGCTCGGTCCGATCCTTATTATGGCGCAGCTCGCTTTTCTATGATTAGCTATTTTTTTTCCTTCTTTTTCATTTCCCTTAGATTATTGCGTTATGTCAGAAATAACTCAATTTGCCGAGCTATAAAAAAGAGTAATTTAAACATCAATGTCCGTGCTTCCTGTCTGCTTAGTGAATGTTAACAAATGATTTATGATATTTTTCGCGTGCTCCTCTTTTCTCTCTCTCTCTCTCTCTCTCTCGGTAAATTTTGATGTTAGAAAACAAATTGTTTTTCGAGGTATATTTTAGGACGTTGCGAGATTTAAGACGGCCATTCCAGCGTTTTATTACGGTCATTCGAGAATCTAAGGAGAATGGACGGAGAGAGAGAGAGAGAGAGAGAGAGAGATGATGGCCCAAGGATTTCAGGTGGCGATGCTTGGTCAAGTCAATGCACTGAACCATTGACCTATCGCCAGTATTATGTCGTATAATTGCTTTGATCGTAGTTAAGGAAATGCAACTAGATCGGTTTACATGCCAAGCAACTTTCGGAACTTTCTCTTTCAACTTCTTAAGAGAGCGCAGTACGTAAACGCACACGCGTTGAAGAAAATACAACCCTTAGAAGAAAAAATTCTCTCGGCTACCGTTGGCGGCAGGTAAACACGCGCGCAACGAATAGGTTTTGCTCACGATCTTGTAACGCAAACACTTGAGCACTCCTTAAGAGAGAGGAACAAGTGCCAAAGCTGAGACCTCGGTAAATATGACGCGAGTGACAGAGAAAGCTGAAAAAGCGGAAGAGAGACAGAGGAAAGGAGGGATGGAAGGAAGGAAGGAAGGAAGAGAACAAAAAAAAATAGAATCAACGAAATTACGTAAAAGTTGAAGGATCCCCGAAGAGAGAGAGAGAGAGAAAGAGAGACTCTTCCCTGTAATACGTTAAATGGCAATCGTTGAACTTGAAGAAGGAAAAAACTTCATCCAATTCAGATTAGCAGTTCCTTCATGAAAATCGTACGCTACAAATTGATCATTTTTTTTTCTACCTCGATAATTCTTCCGTCATGAAAGTCAAATGGGTTCTTTCGAGAAATTGGAAATTTTGCGAATAGCACGAGCCAACAGCGTCGGTCGACGCTAAACTGGAAGCTCCTCTTGTTGTCTCTTGATCTCTCGGAAAACCCAAAAGAGACAGAGAGAGAGGACGAGAGTATCCCGAGGAGAGCCCGAAGGATTCGTGCGCGTGAGTTATCACGAGCGATGCGCCGCGTATTCCGATGGAATTGCACGTAGCTCGGAATTACGACGATAGCGGATAAAAATTGACGTCCGTCATTCATGATGAGGTCACGTTCGTTCGTGGCTCTGGGAATTCTTCCAGGCGAAACGGAGACACGCAGGCGATCGAGATCAAGCGGAGAAGCACGACGAGAAGCGTCTTCCCGATAGTGCGAGCGAACACCTGCGGGAATTCCAGCGCGCGCGCTTATCTAAACTGTACCGGGAGGATGGCAAACGAGGGAGGAGGGGAGGCGCGCGCGCTGTTCGCGCATGCGTCTCTGTTTACATTGCATAATTATTACGCAACGGCTCCATGGGAATTCCAGAAATAGTTGCTGGATGTGGAATACGGGCTGGATGGATCCGACGAGTCGGGGGAATGTCGAATCCAACGGTTCGCCACTAACCCGATATGTATATTTTTTCATATACGTCCATATGCATATATTATTTATGCGAGAAGGATTTAAGGAGGCGGTGGCGGCGGCGGGCACATCGCGAGAGCTCCGCTCCGCTCCGTTCGTCCAGGAAATTCCACGAGGCGCGCGTGGAAGCCGTGTGCGATTAGGTAAGATTTTTTGCCGATCGTACGATGCCGAGCGAACTTCATAGAAACGAAGAAAGCAAGCGTTTAGCAGCAGCAGCAGGATAGGGAGAGACAGAGAGAGAGAGAGAGAAGAAGAAGAAAGAGGAAAAGAAGGAATTTCCGGAAGTCGAACGACAACCGGTGAAGAGAAGATCCTGCACCGGGTCCGGAACATCCTGCCGGCAAAGTCTCTCCTCCGTTGATCGACGATTCTTCCGCTTCGAGAGATCTCCCGAGCTCTCTCTCTCTCTCTCTCTCTTTCTTTCCTCACGTAATCCGAGCAGTCGAGACTTCCGGTAATACCGGGGAGACCGGTATTACGCGAGCGAGCTAGATACATTTGTATCGCGGTGAAATCTCGCGGGTTTGGCTTTTGTGTCGAGTTTTGCCCCCGAAATCCACGAAACCGAGCGAATCCCGGCCAGAATTTATTACAGCCTCGTCCCTGGAGTGTCCACTTTCATTTTTTAATGCAATTAAGAAGGTGAAAGTACTTCGCGATCGCAAAGCGCGCGGCATGAATGGCATAACTGTGGTACGTGCCCATAACCCACTTTTCGGAGTCTGTCCGGTCCTGGCATCCTTGTCTAACCGCCTCGCGTTCCTCGCTATATCGGCCCAATTGCTTCTAACGAATTTGATCGTTTTCTCTTCTCTACTGGTTCCGAGAGAGGGAGAGGGAGAGAGAGAAAAGAATCGTACTTAAGACGCGATCTTGAGAGACTCTTGCGAAACTCCGAAAAAAAATCTAGTTTTGCTCCAAACTCCGTTCCATTCATCCCCTCGTCCGTATCGATTCCGCGGATGACTATGCGCGCGAGAAAACCGTGAAAAAAATAAAAAAGATCCACGACGACGATTCGAGGAGGAAATTCCAGAGCGATCGATGGATCCTGTAGAAAATGACCTTCGGCTAATTTTTAAGGTCCGGCATACTGAAACGTCCGATTATTATTTACGGTTATTCCGCGGCTCTCTCTCCGCTTTTGTTTTTGGAGGGAAGAAAAAGACTCGTTTAACGCCCAAGCATTGCCAGGAGTATTTAATAAGCGAGCGATGTGCTCGAGGTAATAACAAATTGTCCCTATCTTATCGCGCGTCTGTAAAAAGCGGAAAACCTTGGTAAAACCATTGGTCTTTGGATAGGCTGGCCCTGAAAGCAAGCCTTTTTCTTCCTGTTGCTTCTTTCCCCCGTCGCCCTCCCCCCGCGTTACAGGATAATTCCATCCTGAGCATCTCACGCGACACAAACGCAAATGCCGATCGACGAGTGCTCAAGAATTCCGCAGTGCTCGTTTCTTCCTCTCTTCGATCGTTTTACCGCGAAACGGCAACACCCCGCGCACACGTTTTTTATCCCATTCCGACACGGAGATCGCAACGGTAAGCAACCGGAAAGCGATCGATTCGGAAAGCGACTCTCCAATTTTTCAGACAACACAGGATAGGAGATCTTGCGAAAAAATACGAATTAGGAAATACCGAGAGAGGTAGGAGGTTCCATCCCTCGGCAATCCTCGGAAAAGCGACGCGAATCGCCGAGATCGATAAATTTCCACGGGAAGCGATCTGGATCATCGGCAAGGATCGTCCCGAATAAAAAATGGCCAATTCCGTTCTCGACGCGATATTTATAACGAAAGCCTTGAATATCAATGAGAGAGGGACGGCTGCTCATTGCCGTAAATAAAATCAATTATCTTCGAACAATAAGCTGAAAAAACTATTTAATAGTATCGATGGCATTGATAATACTGGTTCTTCCGTCATTCAGCGTTTTCCGGCCTCGATCGAGTCTATTCCGTTGTTCTTCTCTCGCGGAAGCGCCGCGACGCGTTGGCTCAGCTTCACCGGGGGTGAGAAGGCGAGCGAAGGAGAGATGATTTGCCAGATCGATCACTTACGTAAGGGAAACTTCGCGGCGGTGACGAGAACTTCGCGCCGCCGTTCCACAAAACGCGTGTAAGAGACCCTAACCCCCTGCTTCGGCTGTATTCTCAATTGATTTATGCCAGCATAAAAGCCGACGATGATTGAAGAAAGCAACTCTTTTCCCAGGATAAATATCTGCTTTGCGACTAATGGCCAGCGGTAAACGACGCTTCTAACAAGAGTTTCGCGCACCTTGTAAACTTTGCAAAAAAGAAAGTGTCAATTTTATTTATGCCGCGATTAAGGCTTGGTCTCCGGGATTACGCAAGTGCTTCGGGGACATTTGCATAGCAAATCGTAGAGAAATGGCCGCCGCGCGAGCTCCAAGGTGTAAAGGGCACGCACCCCCCACGTTCGTCCATTCGATTCTCGCGCGAAAGATCCCTCGATCGTTGCGGATCTTCCCCGTCGATCCGCTCCCCCGATGCAACGGAAGACCTCGCAGAGGGGGTGGAAGCGAATCCCGCACTGTCCGGGTGTCCGGCGGAGAACCCTGGAGAAGTTCTCGACGGTTCTTCGACGAGAAATCCGAGCCATCGTGAATCATCCTCCGCGTTGCCCCGTCATCTCCTCGCGACAGCCGGGATCGTCGAAGAAGCGGCAAACAACTTTTTAGGCCCACCTCGTCCATCGGTGATACCACAGATTTATTCGAGTTCCCTAACTCTGAAAAGCAAATTTTTCACCGGGAACTGCGTCCCAGCTTGGTCATTTTCCAAGGTCGCTTCGTCTCCGGCCATTTCGTCGCGGGCCGCGTGACTTTTTACGAGTTTGCACTTTTTACCTCGGCCATCTTCGCCTCGGCGGGACTTTTTTATACGGGGACGCCGCGCTCCTCTCGGTCATTTCGTGGAGCTTTCGGCCGACGATTAACGAGCTCTGCGCGGCGATTTCCCTTCGGTCGGGGGGAACCGACCGATTTCGACGATTCCAGTCGACGGCGCACACTCGGATTTCTATATTTCAGCAAATCACCGAGTTCTGTCGTTCGACTCTGCTGAGCTCGCTACGTGGAAATATGCGGAATACACACGCGAGGCAACAGATTGATAGTTGAAAGATTGCTCGGGAACCGTTATGGCTGCCGAGCGATTGGCTTTACCCACTTTTTACCTTCCCCGACCGAATCTTCTCGACGACGTCACCGCTCGACTCGATTTTTACGTGCTTCCACGAGATTCTCCAATCACCTCGAACGGTACTCGTCCGATCTGCCAATCAAAAGTCAAAGTCCTCCTCTGACGCGCGTTCTCGATTGCAAACCAGTAGAAACCCCCGTGCGATTCGCGTCCCCTCCCCGCCAATCGCGAAAAAATCGCGGAAAGAACGTCAGAATTCATCGACTCGTACACGATTCAGGGTGGAAGAGGGTGTCTCGTCCGATCCGATTATCTCAAGGAAATCGACCAACGACCGACGTTAGGGGTGGCGGGGGTGGCGCGAGAAGATCAGAAGCGAGACGAATCGCGTGAAACGACATTCAGGACGGAACGTGGTTTCGATTTTGTTTGAGGAGCTCGGAGAGGGGCCTAGAAGTAGGATGAGAGGTCGAGGAGGATGCGTGACGAAGGCACGGAGGGGGAGGGGGTCAAAGTTAAGTTTGCGTGCAGGTGGTCACGGTTGCTGGCCAATCGGGGGAGGGCTCGCGGAGGATTCTTGTTTACTTCGGAAGAAGTGGTAGGGACTACCACCTCGTGGGCCTCTGCTGGTCCACGTTGTATCGCCGCCACCACCATCACCTCCACCGCCACCACCATCGCCGCTGCCGCCGCTGCCGCCGCCGCCGCCGCCGCCGTTGCTGCCGTCGCCACAATCTCGACACTGCCGTTCACTTCACTTCGCGATTGGACAGATCGCGCGCGCACCGCGCGTGTCTTTTGATCCAAACTTGAAACTTGACTTTCGGCCGATCCCGATCGCTCGACGCCACTTCACCTGCAAGCGCATTTTTCTTCCTCCTACCCGAGGAGAACCAGATAGATCGCAGCCAGGCCCAGTGAATCCAGCGATCCCCCAGAATTCGGTCTCGGTAAATGGTGCGGCGGTACCTGCCATCGCGAATTTTCCTCGAGCGATTTTCCCCAGGAAATCGAAAATTTCGACCAAGCCAAAAAATCACACCCGCGCCAAAAGTGCTCGCCACCGCGCCACACCCCCATCATCGCGCTGTACCTCCGTCGTTTCCCTCCACTTCCGCTCTCCACGTTCGCTCGGCCTCCCGCCGACGAGGAACCCGCGGGTTCCGTCACCACCCGACTCTCCTCCACGTCCGCTGGTGCGAGGATTCGTGGAATCTCGAAATTCGTCGGATCGCGTCTCGGTCGATCCTCTTCCCCGGTGGATTTTCGCTTGGTTCCCCCGTTCGTCGCACAGTTTTCTCTCTCGCTCTTCGACTCTCGGTCTCTCCCGTCTCAGTGCGAGCAGTCGGTCCCTCAGTGAAAAGTGCAATCACCGGGCAAGCCCCCGTGCAAGCCAGCGATTTTCATTTGTGCCACGAGGAACTATAATACAGTTTGGTGTTCTCCTTCGTCGGAAGACTGCTGAATTCGCTACGTACTACTGAAATTTCATCGCCGGCTGCCTTGACATTTCCAGCCGGCAAGAGTCGACGCAACACCCTGGAAGAGGTAAATGATTCGCCAAACCAAGTCTCGTAATTTTTGTAAAATTCATGAAAAAAAAAAAACAGAAAAAATGCAGAAACTGGAGCATTATTTGATCGCTTTGATCTCTGAGCTCTCTCTCTCTCTCTCTCTCTCTCTTCTTGATACTGGAAAAGCGACGGGGACTCGCGCGACTTATCAATGAAAATTTTGCGAATGAGCGGGGAAACAGGTGGATTTTCTCGAGAGTCGTCGCGGGGTGAGTAGAGTCGAGTAGAGTGGAGTAGAGTCGAGTCGACATTCGCGGGTATCGTTTATCACGGGAGGAGACTCGGGTGATCGGTTCGAAGAGCGGGAAGCGCGTGCAAAAGGAAAATAGTAATTGGGAAAAGTGGCCGACCGCGTTTAAACGAGTGCAATCCGCAGAATGTGCGTGGAACGAGTTTGCCTTAGAGAAATTCAGCAGGCTTTTCTCTCCTCTTTCTTCTTTCTCCCCTCGTCCCTCCCACCCCTTTCGCCGAGCGGCGACCAGCATCTGTCTCTGTTCTTTTTCTCGGAGTTGTTGTGGGTTACATAAAGACAGATTTTACTGGTCAGTTAATGAACCCGGCTGTACGCGCGCGCGTAAGGAGCGTCCGACGACTGTCTTACGTAAGCAAATATGAATAGTTTCTCGGCTGAAAGTAAGGAAGAATGCGTGGACGTATTACGTTAGACGAATCGGAACACCCGCGGTCGCCTTCAAAGATCTCCAGACGATCGACCTCCATTCTCCTCCTCCGGCTTCAACTACCCTCCTGTATCTACCCCGAGAAAAGAAAAAAAAAAAAAAAAAAAAAAAAAAAATCACCGGAACATCCAGCACCCGCACGCGTTTACGCGCGTGTGTCGCGCGACAGGGAAAAATCACTCGATCGACGAACGATCGGAGAACGGGAGAGCAGAGAGAAAAGTCCCAAGAGTGAGAATGGCGGTAGTCGAGCATTTTCGCAGGGTCGACCTTCGAATCGCGACGGATCCCCCCAATTAGAAGCGCATTTGCATAATTAATCGGCGAAAAAGTGCCCGGCGTTCGATCGCTCGGCAATTAAATTCTCGCAGGAGTCCGGCGCCGAAAAAACTTTAATTGCGAGAGTCTTGACGCTTGATATTTCGCGGAAGGGCTGCGGGGATTTCTGCACGATCATGGAAGAAAAGCGTCGCGCGGTTTTTTCCGCGAGTTTTTTCCGGGAGCGTCTCGTTAGTCGAAAATCGATCGGTTATCCTTGGCGCTAATGGCCTCTTCTTACTCGATCGGCTAATTAAGGAAATGCGACACGACTTTTACTGTTGTTTCTCTCGGGGTCGAGCGCAACAGCGTGGAGTACTCGTGGCCCCACGTGTCGTGCAATCGGTGCACCGAGCACTCCCGTCCCCCTCCCCCCTCTCGCATAAAATATGGCGGAGCGCATTCTCCGCTTGGTCTCCGCGTTAGGATTTTGAGTATTTTCTCCGCGACTTCCGGTTTGCCGGTTCCCCGCGGGGGGTCGGACTATTACGAAATCGGACCGTGACTAAAGCTAGACTCGTCCCTGGAAATTACGTGACGTTTACACTCGTGTCGTGCACGAGAGTGCGTCAGGAGTGCGGCCGACGACGGTACCTGCAGGAGTGACGGCGATAAGCTGAACACCGTGACATCAAGGTCCTGCGTGACACATCAACTCGCGCGACAATCTCGAGTGAGCCAACAACTGCTGGAGGGGGGGGGGAGGGCGTAGGGTAGCGGAGGTCGAGAAACCAAGGTTCTCCATGGAAGAATCGCCGTCGAGGTTTCATGCCGGGGGATGCAACCCCCCCCCCGCGGGTCGCCCCCGCCAACCTCCTTCCAAAGGATCTATCGATCTTCCTCGATCTTGGCAGTCTGTTGACTCGCGCGACTTTCGATTATGCATTTGACGAAATCGTGTTTGGAGAAACTCCTTTCGTGGGCGAGAGGGAGAGGGGGTGAGGGTCCGTTCTCTAAATAATCGCTCGATCTCCTCGCACTGTTGTACTTTCCGCGCGATCTCAGCCAGATACTTTTGCGCGAGTTTATCCGCGAGACATTTGGCGAGTTTGGTTAGCGAAGAGAACATATCGATACGGGTTGGGCAAGGAGCAGCGGCGGGCAGCGCGTGTGCGTGCACGCGTGTGATGGTACGGGAGATTGTGCAAATCCCGGTTATTGCCGACGATGGCAGCTCGTCGTTGACGCGAACTGACTGGGCCACTCGACGACGATGGCAGTTCACGAGAGTCGCTAATGCAGCAGCGCGCGCGTAATAATTTCTCATAGCATAAATCGCCTATCTCTCGCGATCGGGTAAACTTGGCGTTTCGCCATCGGCACATTGTCATTGCGACATCGCGCGCAGATCGCGGGACGCTAACCGGCGCGAAAACGCCGGCAGATTCGTGGAGATCTCGTTTCACGCTGGGAATCGATCATTGGCGCGGAGTGACGTGGCGTGGCGTGGCGATCCGCACCACTTCCGGTATCTTCCAGCTGCGCCATCCCCACGTTGGACGGGAGCTCCTGCCTGCTCCAGCCTTGACGGCTTTTCTCGGCCTACGACGCAAATCTCCAATGGGGAAAAAGAGCTACTGAAAATTACGTAATGGATCCGCGGGATTGGGGGGGGGGGCGGTGGAGGAAACTCGTCGCGCGGTCTCCGGGAAGAGAGAAGCACCACCACCACCACCACCCCGGTCCATCGGGTTCCCCTTTTCGTTGATTCGCTGGCAAAGTCCATGGGGGAATTGTCTTTTTGTAGAAAGCAGCAGCCGCCACGGGGTTTCGTAAGTACTCCGAATCGCCGCGTAATTCTCTCGTTTTCTTACCACAATACTCCGCGTGGCTGCTTGTCCACTGGACTATCGACTTTTCCACCTGAACTCTGCTCCAAGTGCAGTCGGCCCTCCTGAGAAAGTTGACCGACCAATCGGATCGTTTCGTCTCGTGTCGTCTCGCCTCGTCTCGCCTCACCTCGCCTCGCCTCGTCTTGCCGTAGAAAAGCTTTTCCTGCCCGCGCGATCTGTTCCTGCTATTGCAGCAACTGCACGAAGACGCGACAAGACCGCGACAAACTTCCCTCCCCCCGATTTTCCATCGAAGAGAGCGCGCGCGCGCGCGCGATTTCTAAGATTCGTCGGATTCGTCGATGGAAATCGGGAAATCGGTACCTGCTATGGGGATTGGGGGCGGGGGGCAGGGGGAATCATGGAATGGGGTTGGCGGATACAGAGGGAGACAGAGCCTCCTATTACACGGACTCTATCAAGCTTCATCGATCATTTAACAGAGGAAACCTTGCACGGTAGTGGATAACGGGATCGAGGAATTGCCGCGAGGATAATGTTGGATAATTGAAGATAACTCAATGGCAACGATCGTCGTGCTATACCGCCGTGGCTCTCGTGCAACTTTGCACGTGCAAAGTTTTTTTTATTCCTCTGTGTGCGAACGCGCGCGCGCGCGTTTGCGTACGCGCGGTTAGGCTCGACGATCGAGAAATTTCAATAACGCGCAAGGGGTTAACTCAATTCGACGTTGAATCGCGACGGAATGAACGACACAGCGAACCCCCGCCACCCCCTATTCCCAAATTGTGGAATTCCATCGTTTCCCAACACGCGTTGCGACATCGTCGAGTAACGAGCGGGATAAATTTGGATTATTTATATTCTCGGCTAAAATTCCAGTTTACCTTTATACCCACGTACACGCGGCACACGCGCGCGGAAGAACTCGCGGAAGAACTCGCCGTTGACTCGGCGCAAGGACAAACCGTGGCATTGACTAATTTCGAAAATTGGATTACTCTTTTATCACGATCAACGGAGATTTGCAACGCGAGAGTCCTCGGCAACTTTCCTCTCTCTCTCTCTCTCGAGTGTTTGTTAGTTAAGTTCTCATTGTTTCCGCGGGCTCGATGCTTGTTTTCACACATCCCGTGCGTTCGTGTGCGTGCGCGCGGCAATTTGCGGAAGAGTTTCTTGTTAATGACCGCAAGGACGAGCCGGCTGGAAACCCCTCGGCTTCGAAAAAGCAGTTTGTCCGGCACACACGCGAGAAGAAGGAACTTCCAGCACGACGACTTTCCATTTAGCACCGGTAGTAGGACTAGAAACACGTATGACGCACACTTCCGTCTGGATTGCGCTCAGCCGTTGAACTAGATCAAGCTTTCACGATCTCCCGGGATTTTCAAAAGAAGTGAAATCAAACTAGGATGATGATACCTCGGCAATGACGCGTACGTCACTCGAGTTTCTTGCGGCGGCCGATCGAATTCAACGGGGGTCAAATTTCCCCCGTGAGAAACATCGGCGGGATCCTCGGATTTTCGCGCACGATTTCCACAGATCAAACACACGGTAATGGTCGGTCGCGAGTTAGCGAAATACCTGGCGATTAATATTAATAAACACTCGTAATTGACGCAATTCCACGAGTAGTCATCCATTTGTCGCTGAGAACAGGCGACTTCTCGCGTGAAACCATTTTCCGCTTAAATATGTATGAGAGGAGTATGTATCACTCGGAATAATAACCTACGCGTAAGAACGTACGCACGCACGCACTCATCGACGCACACGAGCGTATTCTCAAGTACGAGAAGATGCAGAACTTTGCTTTTGAGATTTTCTCGAGATTACGAAAATGGGTCGCTCCCTGGTGGATGGATTCGCTCGTTCGACCCGCCGAGCTCCGAGTAGAAAATGGTGCAATTACCAAATCATCCAGCAGCGCGCGCGCGAGGGGCGGAAAGAGGGCGCGCCGACGGAAAGAAAAAAACCAGTCGAATTCAATGTACAAGTTTAAGTTGGTAGAAAAATGCCCGGAACAATTCCAAAGCTCTAATTCGCCTTTAACGAGCTATATAATTAGAACTGCGAGATTTCGTCAGGGTTATAAGCGTAATATGAAAGTCGCGGATGGTGGGGGGGCGCACGGCTAATGTGCAATACCGGATAGTAATGGGTAATAATAATGCAAGTAATTATAGCGACGGCAGGTATAGAACTTGAAATTGAAATCTCGCTCTGATAATTCTTTGCGCAACTCGCCACAAAAGTAATTCACGGTGGAAGGTGACGAAAAAGAGTGCGCGCACGCGAGTTTTCCGCGCTCCCAGGAGAGCCCGCGAGAAACCGGAGCTCGACTCCTCGCTTTTCGTCGACGATTTTGGCGAGGCGAGTGAATTTTGTGATTTTGTGATTTTGCGACTCTGCAACTTTGCAACTTTGCGAATGAACGAGCAACGCGCGTTCGTTCGCTGGTTCGTTCGTTCGCTCGTTCGCGTGACTCGAAGAAAATCGATCGGTTCGCGTGCACCTGAAACTACACGGGGAGCACTGAACTTGCGAGATTCCGACTTAGCAGTGGCAGCAGCCACGCGTTTGCTTGGTATTTGCGGAGTTGACCTCGTGCGAAAATGCGAGCTGACCGGCCGCCGCCATTTTGGAGAACGCTCCGTTACTCCGGGGAGGGTCGGAAAGTCCGGCAAAGTCGACAACCACCGAGCAATCTGGGCCACAGAGAGCACAGTCTTTGCGGACTTTCTTTGCCAATTGCTCGAGAATCTCCCGGCAGGAGTGTTACCGAGTTTACCGAGATATAAATAACGCAAAGCGTGCGAAGGAATATTAATGGCGACCAATGCGCGCAATGAAATTACATGTCGCGCACTGGGGATTCTACATTCCATTTAATTAATAGAGTGCGTTCGATGGACGTTTAAGCGCTAACGTTGGCAATGCCAGTGGTAGTGGCAACAGTAGTAACCGGCAGTGTTGCAGGTGATAGTGGTAGTGGGTCGGGGTACGGTAGTCACGGTACTTCACTAGCGGAATTGCGTGTTGAAATCGTGTTGTGATTCGAAGGCTTTTCAACAGGCCAATGCGAATCGAAGTACGCGATAATGCAAAGGAGAAACAGAATGGTGAAATCTCCGGGCCTGTGCAACCCTTGTTTACCACCCCACCACCTCCCTCTCTCCTCCACTCTCTAAATCTAATTTATTTCGCCCCTCTCCCTCCCTCTCTCTCTTTATCTCTATCCGTGAAATCTATGATACAACAGCGCGTGCCTTTTACGATCGAAACTTACGAATCAGTTTTGCGAAACGATTTTTTCACTCGATCGTGATAATTGAGCTGTGTGAATTGAGACATGTGATAATGCGAAAGAGAAACAAATAGAGAAATCGGTGGACCGAGGCTGCTTGCGTATGTTGTGCAGCTACCCTTGCCCTCTCCCATCCCTCCCCGCGTATCACGGTTTTTATCTCCTCCCGCGTATCCGCGTCTCTCTCGGGTGTCCTCGAGGTACTCTCTTTCTCCGGAGTGCACTTGTGCAAGAGCGAGCTCGGCGAAAATCCAAGAAGCGGAAAGTTCACTCCGCTATCTCGAGTGTCAATCTCGACAATGCGATACGTATGCGCGCGTATCGTCGAGATAATCCCGGTGGCCCATGAATGGACCGGACCGTCAGCATCCCCCTGTGCTTCACCCGCTATGCCCTGCCTCTTCTCTTTCCACTATCGCAGCTGCGACTTTGCAAAACACGCAAAACGGATTCATTAACGAACGGATATGGTATCGCTCGCGCGTCTCTGTGCGCGTTCGTTTCCTCCTCAAGCGGCGGCGGCGGCGGCAGCGACGATGGCGATGGCGGTGGGACTTTGCCTGGAAATGGGACGCTAATTGGAAAAAGGCACTCGACGCCATTGGAAAAAATTCGTCGAGTCCCGGTGTACTTTGCGATTAGCAACGTGTCCAACGACGGCGTTTCGCTTTCGTTAGCTCGGGAAAGAATTTTCCGCGCGAGATTCGCGGAAATCCCGGGGGAGAGGCGAACCAGTCGGGATGGAGAGATAGGGGGAGGGGGAGGGAGAACTCGATAACCCGGACTTCCTGCCGTTTTTTTTTTTGTTTTGTCATTGACAAACGAATGCGAGGAAGGAATGTCGAGGAGGCTCGCGGCCGTTTTAAGGTTCGGCCGTGCGAGCAACGTGAATTTGCACACGCGCGTTTCCCAAGTGCGTTTATTTCTCGCGGAGAAAGAAATTCAATGCGGTCACGTGGTCAGGAACGTTCGTACGCTTGAGTTCCCGCGCACATGTGCGGCCGTTAACCATTTCCAAAGGCCTTGAGTAATCCGTCGTGGCTCTCCCTTAATTTATCGGGTTTTGCAAGCTCGCCGATCGAAAGTTGCCGGCCAACGGCAACGTTCATCGCGTTCATCATGTTCACCAGGCGTTCCCTCCCCCTGTCCAGAATGAAACCTCGCTCTCGCTCTCGCTCTCTCTCTCTTTATTCGCTAATTGATCACGACCTATTCCATTCCATTCCGAGAAAAGCCAGGGTCGAAAAATGAGTTTTCCATCAACCATTGGGATCGCGTTGAAAGTTGACGAGTTGACCAATTGCACCAGCATCATTTACCCACGTGATTATTCATTCTCGCAGGTAATTCCATCATGGCGTGAAATCATCGCGAGTGATTATTCGAGGAAACCGGTATTTGGACGGTGTCAGTTTGGCTGGGGTTTTCCCACACACGAGGTACGAGACACCACTGGGAGAAAATCAACGAGAGACTCGGAGTTCGAGGGTTTTCCATTTGCATGAAATTGCGCGAGGAGTCGGAAATATCGTGAAAATTCCGATATCGTGAGTGGACCGGGTGGAAAGAGGCAGTGGCGCGAGGAAACGGCAGTGACCTGTTTTCCCAAGATCGGACCTTGACCCAAACTCTGGCCCACCGTGAGAGAGAGAGAGAGAGAGAGAGACAGCGAGAGATTTCGTGATGTTGCGAGATTATTAATAATCCCGTGTGCAATCCCGGAGCCCCGTGATCGGTGACTTTAACGCTTCGATTTCCGTCGACGTCGCCCGCGGCGTTCCCTTCGTCGGCTCCTCGCCGTCCGTCCGCTCCTTTTGACTCCGCAATTTTCCAATCGCGACCATTTGCAAATACCAACAGCGGGGATAACGCGGGCGTCATAGAAAGTATACAAACATTGCTGGCGCGAAACGTGGCGTAATAATACTCGTCCCGAAGCTAATAGGATTTATAAGAGCCGAGGAAAAATCGCGTAGATCGTAGATCGTAAATCGTAGATCGAATGGCTCCGCTCGAGTAGAGCCGGGGATTTTGCAGGATCTACGCTGGATGGAACAGCGCACGCGCTTGGAAATCATTAATTATGATTCCACGAAATATTTCAACCTGCCCCGAGAAGAATTGCGAGGCAATCGGGCAGAATTCCCCGGCTGCCGCGCCGTGACGTCAGTACCGTGATATTTCAGGGGACAGTGCCGAAATTAGTCAGACGGGTGTACGCGCGTGCCTTCCAGAAACGGCGACCTCTGACCCGCGTTGGCAAATTCGATGGAATTGCAAAGCGCGCGTTGCGTCACGCGCAGGATCAACATCCGGGCGCATTGAGTCACGGGCACCAGAGGTTCTCCGGAGCGTTTCCGCGAGGGGAGTGCGAGGAACTCGGAAGTGGGCGAGTCGAACTGGCCAGGAACGAGGCACGAGGAAGCGACGACGGGGATCCGTGACCCGGCGGTGGGCACCGGAGCGGACCGGAAGTCTTTCGGATTCCAAGGGGGAGCTTCAGCACGAAGAGAGAGAGAGAGAGAGAGAGGCTTCGCTGTAGCCAGAAGCCGGATCGCCTTCTCGTCGATGGAATCGCGGCTGACGCGGATCGGAAGATTTACCGTTGGACCGGCTCCCCCTAAAAATCGCGAGCTTAACCCGCGAGTCAGTCGCCTGATAAGGAGTGCTCTCTTATCAGCGCTCTTCGGGCATCTCTCGTAAAAAAGCAGCAGGCTCTTAGGCGCCTAATGGATTTTTCCGACGCGCGTCTATGATAAATCAGCGAGGAAATTTGCAAGTAAGCTTATGATAATAGTAGTGCGCCTGCTGACAAAGCGCTTCGGGACAGTAAACAGTATTAGTATTGGCAAATATCGATTAGTCGCCTATTTCATTTAGTAGCGCGGAAGAGAATCTCGCGGCTACCGAGTCTCGTCCGCGAACCGATCGGCCAAACGTGAATCGGATCCAGACCAGGCCACGGTGGATCGGACGGTGGATCGGACGGCGGTTTGAACGGTAGATCGCGAACGGTGAGGTGCAAACGGACAGACGGACGGACGTTTGAGATCCACCGGAATGCAACTCACCAGCTCCCCAGGGTAACATCCCCCAGGTGCCACCGAAAATTCACTAACGGGGACCGCAACCCGTGTGAAGGGGATGGAAGGGAAGGGAAGAAAATTTGCGCGCAAAATTGGTGGAGGAATCGTTGAGTTGGATCACTGAAGTTCAGGCTTGTTTACGAGACTGGCTAATAGTCGTCGGGGATAGACCTGGGGCTGACCCGACCCTTCGTCGTCGGTGCCGCTCGTCGTTAACGGAGGGACCTTTGCTACCACTTTCGACGAAGAGGAGAGAGAAAAACGCTCGCTCGGCAGAAAGGAATAAGTTTTCCTACGAGAGTTCCCCGAAGCATTACAATAAATTCCGCGCATTAATAAACTGTCGTTTAGCGGTTGTTAGTTGCCCGGAGCTAGCACCGGTCGCCATTTTTTACCGCGATAATGATAATGGTCCGAATAAAAGCGACGGTGACTGCCGCTAACCTCGCGTTACGTTAAAGTTGCGTTTATCGACTGGTAGAGCCGCTGCCAACGCATGCCAGCACCTCGGCTATATTCCAATTTCCTCCAACGGTACATTCTAATTGTTGGTTGATGCCCCGTGTGCCAGACGATTGCCATTTGATGCTCCGAAACCCATCGATTTCACTCGTTAAATGGAACGATCTGCGGACGAGGACCAGTGCCGAAAGCGTACACCCTTTCTCCTAAATCGCTGAAAATCGCATAAATCGGAAATCGCCGAGTCCGACGAGAACCGATTTGCTTCTTCACCCGTTAGAGATTGCTTCGAGGTCACAGCTGACACATTAGTGTTACGGAAACGATCCCCCTGATAGTCGTAAAAAGTTCGTGGGCTACTTCGAGAAGGAGGGGGGAGGAAAGTTCGATCGGAGTTTCCTTTCCAATGGAGAAGCGCGGCACCTTCTTGGACACTCGAGGAAGTTCGCGATTATTCACGCGATTTCCGGCAGATGTAGTCGGTCCCTGGCGACGACCTTGAACCGTTCCAGGCGAAGGTGCCGTTAAAGGAGACCCGAGTCCTCGCGAGTGGCCGCTTCCGCCGAAGGTCGAGAATTTGGCAGGATCCAACACATGGATCATCGGCTCCTGGTTTCGGTTCGGGAGGAGATCCATTCGAATCTTCGAGCTCCTCGCGATGACGAGAATGACCTTGAGGTGCCGTCAGTAACGCCGTTCTGCCAAGTTCCCGACTGGCGCACGATTAATCGGATGCGACGCTCTCCTTCTTCCACGAACTTCTCGACTCATTAACGCGATCGTGAAAGCAAATTGCGCCTAACCAGTTCTCCATAGCTCTCCATCGGGAATATAGTGCGTGAAACGGAAGTCCCGGTCGGTGGGGCATCGTAGAGATCGGCGAGATCCGACGCGAGGAAGAGCGCGCCCAACGGTGAGGATGGGGGTGAGATCGGTCGTTGAAATCGGCTGCAGCGAACGATCCCCGAGGGCCACCCTCCCCCATCCCCAGCACCCCCTTGCGAAATCTTCCTCTCCCGCTTTTCACGATCCGAGGTCGAGGAAATCGACGACCATCCTCGTGCGCGCGCGGGCGGAAGGTGCCGCCGCGAGTACAGCCGACACCTTTCGAACAGATCTCTTAGCGACGCCTGGGGCAAACGGGGAAAAGATCGAGAGATTCTCGGGACTTCCGGCTCCCTCGTGAGAAGGTCACGGTGAGGTCAGGCGTGGAGTCCCGCCTAAAAATAGATCGGCCGGTGTTTGCCGTCGCAGCATATTAAAATACCAGGGGTCCGACATATTTTCTCGTGTTCTCGTATTCTCGTAAATCGCGATCGCAGCTCGTGTCGCGCAACCGATTCCGGGCAACCAGTTTTTTCGCTCTGACGAAGTTTCTGTTTCAGGTAAAGCTACGTGCGTCTCAAGGATGCCGGAGTGGCGCGTGCTGCACGGGTGAAAGTTTGAAAAAGACTGAGAGCCGCCACCGCCGCCACCGCCGCCGTCACCGCAGTCACCACGAAACGACGTAATCTTGGCCCGACGAAGTTGCCTGATCTTGACACTTGGTCCAGCCCGTGAAAGCGAAGTGGGCAGCAGCGCCGAGAGCAGCTCCGCATTTTCGATCGACGTTCTCCACGGGAAGAGAGACGGCAAGAAGGGGGTGGAGAGGGCAGAGAGAAGAAAAGAAAGAGAAGAGAATAGAATAGAATAGAATAGAATAGGAGAGGAGAGGAGAGGAGAGAAATGTGCCCAAGATGTCCAGCGGCACGACTTCGGGAGAAATTACATGAGCGAGATGCCTGTTCGACGTAAGATACCGCGGATCGACCGGGACTAGCAACTCCTCCTCCGGCGACCGGCCGTTCTTTGCAAACAGAGCACAAACTCTCCAATTATCTTCACGCTTTGCTCAAGAGACTTGAGCGTGCTGCGTCGCTGCGTGGGTGGATGCGATTAGCCAAGCAAGGAGGAATCAACCTTGCAGCGGAGTCTCAAGGTGCATCGTCGTCCACGTGACCGGCTGTCCTACGAGTAGTGCACTAGGTCAGGAGAGCCCTCGCCGAGTTTCTCTCTGCACTCTCTCTGTCTCTCTCTCTCGCCGTTTTTCTCTCGCGAGAGACCGCAGGATATTTAGCGAAATAAAGGACGTTTTTCGAGAGCGGCAACATGAAGTTCATCGCGTCGTTGTTCGGCGGGGCCGGTTCGGCCAAGTCGATGGGCAAGCGGTACATGAAGGTGGGGAGGAATGCCCTTTTCGGGATAAGGCCCGATCGGACGGACGACATTTGCACGGAGAAGGTACCAAAGCCGCTGTCCTTGCTCATCTCACGAAAGGGAAAGCTCAAACACAGTAAGTACATTCTCCTACCTGTTGCGTTTGCCTCTCTCAACCTCCGACCCCTCTGGACCAACCCAAGTCAAAGCCCAACCTAAACTCGGAGTCTCTATCTCGACAGGGACTCGCGCGGGAACTCGACGAGATCTCGTCTACTCGTCCCTCAACTCCTCCTAGATAAACAAGCTATTTGTCAACGAGTTGCTCCTCCTCGACGTGGTGTAGAGATCGGGAAACGTCATCATCGGGACGTCTCCCAATCGATTAACGCTGATTCGTATGGATGCTGAGAGGGTCTCCCGAAACCTCTCTCTCTCTCTCTCTCTCTCTTCTCTCGACCCAGAAGCGTCGATCGTTAACGGTTCACCGGGAACCCGATTGATCGAAACTCGTACTATGACGCGCGCGTCGTCGTTGAAAGTTATCGAGCATTCGTTAGTTTCCTTCCGAGGGAGAAATGTCAATAGACGCATTATTGCCAGCAGCAGGCGTTTGCATTCTGGTTGCAACGTCAGGCACAATCGAGAGGTAAATTAATTTTCTTGAAAAATACATTCGTTTCATTTAAGAGAGTTTCCTGGTGACAAGTTCATTCGTCATTCGGCTCTCAGCGGGTGAATAATAAATGGATAGTTTAATGATTGAATTACGCATTTTCGAGCGTGGAATCAAACGCGCGCACGGGCTCTGCCTTTCCCGTTATTACCGCCGCTGGTAATTGCGATAGCTAATCCAGCAGGTAGCAACGCACAGTTCCTATCACTCGCGTATTTCACATTTATATTCTGAATACATCAGGCGCGTTGCTCTCGTCCTTTTTAGTCGATTCCAGTGTTTCTCTCGCAACGCCGTTTATCGGGCAAGAGAGGAATGCCGCGAGGAGAGTGCGCGATGTAACGCGATGACGAGCCTCCACGACTCTCTTAAGAGAGAGAGAGAGAGAGAGAGAGAGAGATCGCTAAAAATCGAGGTAAACACCACGGGAGGAAACGAGGATGCTCGAAACGACGACGACAACGACGATGACGTATCGATGACGATTGACGTAGGTCAAAAATGCGAGAGACCAAAATTCCCAATTTCGTTTTGGCCGTCCGCTGGTTGCGTCGGTTGCGCAATTCACGTTTTTCCGAGGCCTTTTTGTGATTTTACGGGGAAACGACGGAGGGAGAGACGTCGGAGGATCGTCGGAGAACCCATCCGTCCGAAAAAGGAATCTTCGCTGTTTACACTGTTACTTATAGCGTTCTCCCCAAAGACTTTTCGGCTCCACGACGTGGAAAGACGAGAAATAATGGATTCCCAAGCTTCGCCAGGAATGCGACGACGATCTTTTTATCGGACGAGCTCCCTCGGAATTGATCGATCGATCGATAGCGCGCTCTCGTCGCGCAGTTTCTCGCAAAGTTTTCCTGCTTCTCAGGTGGGCCAGCAGCGACATATTTCGAGTTCAACGGCCCATTGAACACGTGGCAATTAGCGTAGCTAGAAAAAATTCTATGTCGCGTATCTCGAACCCACGGGATTCTCGAAAAGTGGCGAGGCCAACCAGTTTTGCTTGCTTGCTTGCTTATTTTGAATCTCTCCCTCTCTCTCCCCCTTTGGTCTTCGCCAATGCAAGGAGAGATATCGATCGTTTGAAATTGTGTCGTATCGTCGTGCGATTTAAAGCGCGGGGAATTATCCTTGAAAACGACTGAAAGTCCGTAGGCGCGGATCTACCGCCTTGCAACTGCAGCGACGACGATTGAGCGAGAGTAAGAGCAAGAGTAAGACACTCGAGCGGACTCGATGGATAATTTATGGGTATCGCGCTGCTCGCCCGTTGAGTTTCGCTCGAGAGTTTTAGCGCAGGGTACCCGCCGTGATTCGTGCGTACCGGACACGTTCAAGGGCGGCCGGCAACTCGAAGAGAAAAGACCGTCCGTCGTGCGTGCCGAGAAAATGATCCAAGCGCAATTAAAACTTTTTCCCCGAACGTCGAGGTATTGCGTCGGCCGCGATATGATTTCGCGGAAAATTTTGAGCAACACGGCGGAGTGTCGAAATAAAGGCACGCAGCCGCGGCAAGAGTAGAAAAATCTCTAGGTCTCCGCGGCGCACCGAGGAAACAATCGTGTTGCAAGAGCCCCGCGATGCTCGCTGGGCCTCGTATCGCGCGATGGACGAAATAGAAAATATTTCACAATTCATAAACTCGCGTAGAATCGAGGAGAATCGACAAGGCGTTCGCTCCATTAATTCGAGCGATTAGCCACCATCGCGATCGGCGATTTCTACTTGGCTTCCAGGAGCTACCGCGGAGAGTCTCTCTTTCGCGAGGAGAGAGAGAGAGACTAAAAGCGAATTGGAAAAAGTAAAAAGTAAAGAGGAAAAAGTAAAAAGACCGAGTGGCAGAGTTTAGCGGGAGAAATGGGGATTGAAAAGGGGCACGAGCTGCGAGGAACTCGCGTTTGGGTGTAGGAATGTCGTTGGTTGGGATCATTGAATGGATTGCGACGGATGATGACTGTGTGGAGGAGGAGAAGAGTCGTCGGAGCCTCCGGGTCTGCGAGTGTGTGTGCGAGGCTCGAGGAGAGGTGGAAGTGGGTAGCGACGAATCAGCTTCTTCAACGATAGCGCAAAGTGTGTTGGCGATAGTGAGTATGATCGAAGTGATGCGTAACAAGCACTCGGCGAGGCAAAGTGTGGGGCAACCTGTCCTCCATCACCTGTTCCACTGGCCTACTGCACCCTGCTGCACGCCGGTGCAGCGGCCTCCGTTATGTTGCCGCTAAAACAAACCCAACAAAACACGCGCGCGTTCTCCTTGGTTTATTCACCGCCACCGTCTCCGTCACCGTCATTGACGCTATCGCCATCGCTCTCGTCGCGTCTCCGCAGTCCGGAGAAAATCGTACCTTCGCAGCCCACAAACTTTTGCCCAAAGACTTTTACTCGGCTTCTTTGGCCATCGAACTTTTTCTCAACCTCCTTGCCTAATCATTCGTGCCCGGGGACACTTTTTATCCGCGAGAGAATTTTTCTCGAGAGATCCGTCACCCTTCTGGCGAAACGCGTGGCTCGAAATATCCGAAAACTCCCTCTCTCTCTCTCTCTCTCTCTCTCTCTCTCTTTGATCGAGAATCGTCTTTGAACTTTTGTACCGGTTCGACCGTTCCTCTTCTACGACTGGGACGAAAATGAGGGTAAAAACGTGCGTTTTGCTCGATGTGTCCTTGAATTGGGGTCTTTCTTCGAGAGGGACCTCGCGTTCCTCTTCTCCCTTCACCGAGAGGATTTCTCCGGAGAGTATCGCGCGGACCGGGAAGCCCGGGGGACGAAACTGACTTCGACGAGCCGAACGGCGACGCCAGCGATCATTTTCTCCTCGGAGATTAGCACTTATCTCACAATGGAATAGAAACGCATTTCTTCGAGGGGTCAAGTGTCTCTGGCGAGAGACGCGAGACGTGGTCTCAATTTGCAAAGCATGTTACATGGATGTTAGCGTCGCTCAATATCTCCAGGCATCTAACCTACTCGTCCTAATTATGCCCTTTCTAATTTCACGCGTGCCAATTGTTGTTTGTTGTTCGTCTCTCCCCCTCCCTTCCCCGCCCCCGCAACCCCAATAGAACACGGAAGATCCTTCGTGGAAATCGGTTTCGAGCGACTCGCGCCGTCTTCGCGAATCTCTCATATTTCTCCAGTTCCATTCATTTTCCGAACCACCGACTTCAGCCCGGATCACGCAATCTCGTTAAAGCGATCATCATCTCCGATCATGATCGCACGGGACTTTGAAACGCGTCGGCGTCTTTCCTGTTGACGACACGTATGAATCGCCGGAGCGTTTTGCTCCTCCGGTCGAGACTCGGGGGTTTCGTTCGCTCTTGCCGTGTTTTTTTTTGTGATTTTTTTTTTTTCGAATCAACGAGATCCACGAAGATCCTCCGATCAGGTTGGAGAACCGCCGCTTCGATCGGTGATCATCGATGGCATTCGTGACTCGCGCGAATCGAGCGATTGGCCACAGGGTCAACAACGGTGACACGAGTCTGCCGAACAATCGGCATCGCGAATCGATCGACCGTCGTCGTCTCCGTCGAGTACCACGCGACGACGAGACCTTCCCAATTCCGGCGATCGGTTACTCTTCCTCGCGCTAACTCGCTCCCAAGTGGGTTAGCGCGTTTGTCTTGGGTTTCCGACACTATTAACCCATTCTGATAACCCAGTTTTTGATAAAGCCTCGGCGAGGTTTAATCGCGGAATATCATCAATCGTTTTCTTCCTAACGGTCCTGCGTGCATTATCTGCTATCCGTGACCATTACCCCGCATGGAAGAAGGAAAACTTTCCATTTACTCGGCCGCGTTATCTTTTCTGCATCAAGCGTCCCGGCGGAGTTTCTAGCTATCTCCCAATTATATCTGTCTCTCGATAGCTCCGTTAGAATGCAGAAAGTGAATTTTCAGATTTTCGTGCCGTTCCGCAATCGCGCGGAGGGTCTACCGCGAGCGGCGCTATAGCCTCATTTTTCGAGAAACTCGGAAATCTGCTCACCGCTGGAGAGAGAGAGAGAGAGAGAGAGAGAGAGAGAGTCCGTTCGAAGGAAATCGGTTTGTTCGAGCGAGATGCTACTGCCACCGAAGAACCATCGGACTCTCGAGCGCTTCCTCGTGAGCTTTCGCTCTCTCACTCCCAGGAGTTGCTTCCTCGCGACGATAGACCATCATCACCACCGGCGCACCAACGCACCAAAGCCAACACCTCGGGTATAAATCGACGAGAATTCGCTTCGCTCCGGGGGGTGGAGGCGCGAGGGGTCTACGACGGGAAATCAGCGGAAGGTCAAGATTCGTCGCGTGAGACTTTTTGCGGGGAAGACAAAACTCCTTGCCGAGGTCCCCTCCCCCCGCCGCTCCTCGATTGCATTAGTTCCATAGCGTGGATTGCAGTCAGGGTTACAAAACCGCACCTGTCCAAACATTTTTACGCGAGTTGCAAAACGCAGGAGCTATTATTCATGAGGTACAACTGACGCGAACACATTCACGTAAAACGAGCATATACGTACGGTCACTCAGACATTTTTCAGATCACTTTCACTCTCGACATTCCCGGAGATGCTGGCCGAAGACGAGGATGAGGACCGGAGGGGGGAGGGAGCGACCGGCATCGAGACAGGGGAGAGAGTAAAGTAAAGTCTCTTTTCGTTAGCGGCCAGCGGATCCCGACCGGCCGCCGGTCCCAGGCATATTACGTTCCGTACGAAAATGTAATCGTTAAGCAATCGACCCGATGAGATAATAACCCGTCGCCGTTACCCACACAACTTCACCGTGAACTGGGACAGGGCAACGCTTGCTTCTCTCGTCCCCCAAATATAGTTTTCGTCCGAGTCTCTCCCGACTTTCTTTCAACGGATATCCATTGCACCAAACTCGCGTCTAACAAATCGACGAATTTCGCAAACGACGTTCGAAACGGATGCGCGACCCTGGCCACTCGCAATTTTCCTGCAGAATTTCCAAATCCTCCCGCGCTCCCCGGGGTAAGCGAGCGCATCGCGAGCGATCGCGAGGCACGAGGACGCGGTGACGCTAATTCTCGAGGTGGTTCCCCGCGATCTATCAATCCCAGGTGCGCCGATGAGGGTGGTGCTGCGGGGAAGGCGTTCTCGTCGCGCGTTTCCAATCAACGTAATATCACCGTTGTATAATGTGCGGACAGTAAGTAACAGAGTCGCTTACATTGCATAATAATTGCACTGCACACACGCGTATAATCACAAATGTATAATCGTTATACAACGAAGGTTGTTGCGATCGGCGCGCGGTGAACGAAGAAAGTTTGCGGGATCCCGGGGAATCGGGTGATTTGCACGGGTTATACAAGGACCGGGCGCCGATTAGGATACGCTCGGAGATCTCCGACACGTGGAGCAATATCGCCGGCCGCGAACAGGCGTTGGCTTCTTTTATGACACCTTTTATGTTCGCTAGAAATTTTCAAGCAACGATCGCGCGAGCGCACGAGCGCGCTCACGCATGTGCGCGCACTCGCGCACGCACACACCCCGTCGAATATTTGCCAATTGCTCACAGACGTAGTTTGCGCTTTACGTAAGAATTAGTTACGTTAACAATTCTCCAAGCCGAGGATAATTATTAGTTGCATTGCGTGTTTTCCAATCGACGAGATCGGTCGGTCATTGCTTTTCGCCCCGTGGCTCGAACTCCACCGATTGTCAACCCCTCGCGCGTTGACTCTCCCCCTCCCGTGGGGGGAGACGCAAAGAGGGGAGAAAGACCTTTAAACGAGCGGAGCGGGATGGGGGGAGAGAGAGAGAGGGAGAGAGAGGGTGTTATCGCAATTTTTCTAACTTTTAACTAAACTAATTGAAAAACACGACACACGAGTGCAAAAGAAACGAGATAATTGAGCTGGTAAGATACCAGTGCATCGAGTTTTTCTTAATTAGTCGAATAATTACCACTCGTGTATTAACCACCGCGGCCTTTTTTCTGGAACTGTGCCATTATTGATGTATAAAAGTTTTTCTATCGAGGAATCCACGCGTGAATTAACATTGTCACCCAAGGCTTCCCCCCGTTTGCGAATGCATTAATGGCGATAGGTTAAGAGGCCATTCGCATTCCCTTCGAGTTTACGTTGTTACAATTGCGCGCTATTGGCTGAAAATGATTTCTCGTCGATCAAGCGCATCCTGTTATCGGCTCTTTCCCATCCCGAACCCACTGGAGAAAAATCCAAGCGACCATCGGAATCACTCGAACAACGGTCCAGTTATCCGAATTTTCCTCTCGTTTCGCGAAACAGTAGCAAAATTGCATAACTCGCGCGCTTGTTATGTCTGCGGATGACGAAGTTGATTTTTCTGAACAATTAAAACGATGTAATGAAGCCATTATCGTTGCAGCTAGCGACGCGATGGCAATTTTTGAGAAACGAGTGTGTACGCGTCACTTGCGTCCGTCACGAAAACAGATGAAATTTCTTCATGCGGATATCAGTAAGCAATCGATGCTTGTTTTTAGCTCAAAGTGCGCATCAACCCTACTGACTTCTACGTTCTACTACCGCGAGCTACCAGGCCAGGAGTAGAAATTTCGCAGAAGCTTTACGCGCGATCGCGCCTCGTTAGATCCACCCACACCCCGCGTTGCGATTCGTCGTCTCGTTTTCCGTAGCTCGAAATCCGACAGTAGCGCGAGAAAACCCGAGATTCGGAAAATTCGGAGGGTGGATTGTCCCCGGGGCGAAAAGTATCCCCTGGGAGGTGGAAGGTGCGCACGGAGGGGGAGTTAACCGATCTCCGAGCATTCGATCGGTGGTAATGAGGTTCGCGCAATAAGGGTTCTCTCTCGCTTGCATTATCCAATCGCGAAGGTGGCGAGAAGGTATCGCGGTCGTCCGGTGCAATTCGCAATCGCAAATTGAAGGAGCGAAGGTCGCGCGTTGGAATGCCTGGTCCAGTTCAAGTGCCGCACACTTAACCGGTTAGCGCTGTTATTAGGGACACGTTCTCGAAGGTTTCCCGCTGAAATCGAGCGGTTCTTGACCAACTGTGTTCTTGCCCTTCCGATCTGACCCGGGCAGCCTCGATCGACGTTTCTGCCGGAGCGAGCGAGACGCGCCGAAGGAAAAACCGGCAAATTGCCAGCTTGGGTTTTCCAAGTTTTTCCACTTTTTCGACGGAGACCCACGAATCTCTCCCCCCCCCCCCCGGCCCTCTGTTGTTCCTTACGAATCAGTTGACACGATCGCGGTAAATTCCTTTGCCTCGGCGCTTTTTCATCGAAGCCAGAAACCGGATTCAAAAAAATAGCAGTGACACCGTCGTCGAATGAATGAATCGTCGAGTGAGCGTTATCGTCGCTTTGGCAAGAATTCCCCAAAGAGGAGATGCAAAATCGCTCGTCGCGCCATTCGCGATACCCACGTAAAAAAGCGTTTCGATCGGGTCGAGATCCGATCGATCGGATCTCGACCAATCGGATTAAAATCGACGTTGCCGACGAGATTGCTCCGATTGTTCGTAGCTTGTGAGGAATTTTCCATCGCGCGCTGCTCACGCGTATGTCCAGCAGCTTTTATCGCGAGATTACCGCTGGAATAAACAATGAGAGTCCCAGCTGCATTATCAGGTTTCTCGGATCGAGTGGATCTGGTGAATCTTGCATTGTTGAGCGTGACGCAAGACGAAGTCACCGCGTTCCTCGGCGAGGCAACGGGTTTAATTATGCGCCAATACCCGCGCGGTAGAGGTTCCAGCGTGGCGAACGAAAAAAATGACGATTAAAATGCAAAACTCGAATTGTCATCGACGTCGACGTGGTTACCATCGCGTGGTACACCCCCCTTCTCCCTCGTTCCTGGGATCTTGAAGGAGCGAACTCGAATTTCATGGAAATTTTCCCCGGACGGTTCTTTCCTCGTTCGACTTTCGTCGCTCAAACGGAAAACCGATCTATCCTGGCGGAACGGGGGAAGGGGGAGGGGATGGGGAGCGTGTCGATCCCCTTTAATTTGGAGTGGACGAAAAATCTAGGCTTCGAGGATGACGGCGTTTCTAAAAATAACGGCAACTAAACTGTTCCCTCGACATTATACTAGTTAGGCCGCTCTCCCATGCTACGCGCGCAATTGCAGAATAAACAGGGAAATCATATATTATCTTCGCGGCTATTGTAATGTTAAGTGACCGCGTATACCATGTACGGGGAATTCGCGTGGACGATGGAAAACGCAGGAACTGGCAAAAGCTTGCAATCATTTCCATTATCCGCGATGCCATAAGACGCGTGTAACGGAGAAAGCCAATTAGCGTAATCCCGATAATTATCTAATCACAATCAAAAGTGGGACACCGGTTATTTAGCTGTCGCTCGGTATTTGTAATCGTAATCATCCGAGGGTCTCTGACAATTACGATTCTTGAGTCTCCGCCGTCAACCCCCACCTCCCCTTCCCTCCCCCACAGAGAGTCCAATCGGCTCGAAAACTCCTCGCCGTCTAGTGAGTTCTCCTCGGGATTATCGCGGAGAGCTCCCATTTTACTCAAAGTCCACGCGATAAGATGAAAATGAAACGCGGAAAACGAGCAAACGTCTCATTACGGAATCGCACTTCCCACACTTATAGCCGGTATAATGATGCCTTGCGCGAGAGCACTTGAGATGCAAATTGTTCTTATTTAACTCCTCCATCGGGAAAAACTGTTTAATGCAAACGGTTGTTCACTCCGAAGGAAAAAGCTCAGGACGATTGTCTTTTGATCAACGAGAATTTGGCGCGCATCTATTTTTACGATGGATCTCGCGCCGGTGGTTCCTCTCGTTCGTATCGATCGAATATTTCGCGCGGATGCGTCGATGCCACGCGCGTTCAGGCCGTCGAGCGTGGAACGGGCACCGGACTCGAGAGAACGAACAAAAAAGAGAGAGAAAAAAAAAAGCAAATTCAATGAAAAGCAAACATCGCGGAGTACGTTGACCCGCGAATTTTCACTACAACGAGCGAATTATTGAAATTCGACTTTTTTTTGCGCCGACGCGGTTACGCGCGATTTGCAAAAAATGAAATATTACGGGAACCAATTATTGCAATGGCTCGCACCACGGAAGACGATGATGCTCGTGCCGCGCAAATGCCGCGGGCGATTGAGAAAAATGATTCTAATCTTTGTTCATTCATCTCCAAAGTACCGTAAGATTTATTAATAATCTCGATGATAAATCGCTTCTATCATTACTTCCACTAATTTACCATTGCGAGATATTACGTAACAGCTTCTTTTTTTTCTTACCGCGTTTATCCTATTTTCCAGCGATTTGCCAATTTTCCCGAGGAAAAAAAAAGGAAACTGCTTTTTTCACTCTAATTGCTTCATATGAGCTTCGCTCAGCTTCGAGTCGACTCGCATTAAGATTCAACAGGAACTTTGAAGAAACGGGGAAAAACTACAGCTGCTTTGTGTTCGGCTTATTTTCGTCCGTGAGCGCGTGGTCAAAAATGTAATAATATTTGGCCTTTGCCAATTACGCGCATCTCTCTCTCTCTCTCTCTCTCTCTCTCTCTCTCTTCCTTTCTCTCTTCCTCGCGGAAATTACACGGAATACCTTGAGCGACGAATTCAATTAAATCAATCATTCGCGTGTATGTTAATTTCATTTTACCTCCTTATATTTCACTCGTGTCTCGGTAATTTATTTAATACTGTTGTTCTACCGGACGAGCGCGAGCGATTTAGCATAATACATTCACCGATGCAAAAATATTCACATTTCCTAAAACCATTACACTCTCTCAAGTACGATCTCCGTTCTTGTTTGCCTTTTTCTCCCGGAGTACATTAATAAATTTGAAGCGAGACTTGCAACACAGAGCGCAACTACGACACTCGGGTTAATCCGTGCTCCGTCTAAGGTCCCAGAAGTGACAGATTTAAAAGGAGAATGACACATTTCTATCATAATTATATACAGTGCTCGAAAAGCACCGCTGCTCCACGTAAGACTCGGCGGAAAGTTGACGTAATAAAAAAGTAGCCTGAATACAGCTGGGCTGCCACGCGTAATTAATATAATCGAATCTTACCTGAATTGCACCATCGTCCTCTGACCATTTGTCCTCTCCGTTTCCCATAAGAGCGTGGCCTTGCTACTGTTAGCGAGTGGTGTTTCTCGCAACAGCTCGTCACAGGGACAGGAGACACGGGAATGCCTGAAACATCAAATGGATAGTAATCGGAGTCATAAAATCCGGCGGGTCCGCTTATCTAAGATCGCGAAATTTCACCGAAATACTTTGCCAAATTTAGCCAATTTACCGAAACTTGCAATTAGGCAACGACGACGCTAATAACGCTCGCGTCGGGGTCGGGAGATTTCAACGTACGGGTATGCGAGAGACTTTGATGCCTGGCAAGAGACCTCGACACCAAGGGGTTAAACAAACAGCGGACACACTCGATTTGTAAACAGCTCAAGATCGGACTTTCCATCAGGATCAATACATTTCCAATGCGTCGATCGATCATTTTTTCAATCCACCGCTAATATGACGTCGTTTCGGGGAGACATGATTTTTTTTGGGAATCGGTGGAAAAATTTACGAACGAGCGAACGAACGAACGAACGAACGAATGAATGAATTAACGCGTGAATGAGCGAGTATCGTGATTTTACCATTACGCGATCGCAATGCGATAATGAATCGCAAAGATCTTATCGTAGATCCTGTGCAACGACACCAACTTCCTCCGAAGGTGATGTGTCGAAGAATGTCATTGAATTCCGTACTAAAGATTTCTTCTTCTCGAGGCCAGGTGAAGAAACCAATTCAACACGACTGGCCAGTAGTGGCACTATCCGAGAAAGGAGAGATCGCGGCATTATGCAATATTCCCCGTAATTTATACCACTCATGATTAACAAATGGCATGCACTATAGCTTTTACAAATAAAAGACTACTTTACTTTCACTGATGGAAACTGCACTTATTCTCTATGCACCGTTGTCATCGGCTTCCCTCTCATTTGACAAACGAGACCCTGCGCGCTCTGCTTTCCTCGACAGGTACCGAGTGAAAAAATAGACACGACGACGGAAACAAGGGGAAAAACCCCGAGGAACTCGCGAAAAATAATGACTCTGTGAAAAAGTCTCGGTTTCCCTCACCTCTTCCAATGTTACACACGTTTGCTCGAAAAGAAATTCTTACGTTGTGTCTTAAAAACACGTTTAACTTCGTAACGTGCGTGTAACTTTCTTTGCACCGCGGCAAAAAGGAAAAGGAAAAAGTACGGAGATTTTGTACTTGAGCGAGCGACAGATCACTCTCGATGATAATTTTGACAGTTTCTCGTACGAAGCTGAGGCTCTGTTGTGGAAAGGATGAAATAATGATAACTAGGAAGAAGTTTATGTGGGATTTGTGTTGATGCAAACACTGACGATGACTACGTGCACGTAGGCGAGTCGACCCTGATCCCAGCAACTATGGGGATTTTATAAAGGAGCGTATCCTGAAAGGTCAAAGAACGTACTTGAGTATTACCTTGCAACGCTCGCTATAATTATGAGCCATAAGCCATAAGCCACGGAACGTATGCAGGAAGTGGACCAACGACGACCGGACCACTACATCGAACGACCCGACTTTTTTTTTCGACTGTGCAAATTTGCAATTTATCCATCGAAGCTCGCGTTAACTCAACGAATCATTTTTCAAAAATAAAAAAAATCCATCTTTCACACTCGCTGTTTCTCTCTTTGGCTACACCACTCGTATCCTTGAATTCTATCATCTATTCAGCACGACTTTTACCCTGTCAAAGAAATTAAATTGTAAAACCTAAATGGTAACTCTGTTACTGACCTTCGTTCAAGAAGGATTTCACGATGGAGCGTTGCAAAATAGAAAGATGCCCTGGGCGACGCTCTATGCTTGAATTAAACTTTAACGCGTTGCTTGTAGAAAAAGAAATGTTCAAGGTCATTGCCTTTACGGCGAGGCTGACAAAGGTCACGACAAGCCGTGTGTCATTTTTTATAAAATCAAATTTAGGAATCTCGCTGTTTCTCTCTCTCTCTCTCTCCCTGTCTTCTTCTTTCTCCTCTTTTCTGAATTTAAGCAAATCAGAGAGAGAGAGAGTGGAAGAGGAATAAAGAGCAATTTGCACCGAAGCATTTTCGCGAGATTCTCTGTAGAATAAAAAGTAAGATAATTTCAGCGGAGAACTCTACTACGATCCTCTCGTATACTTTCCATAATCTACGAGCGAGCAACGTGCGCAATGTGTGTCTAATGAGAAAATAAATGATTAAATTTCACTGAATTATAGAAAGTAATTTCTAGACCGCGTAGGACATAATTTTGTCATAACTTGGTTTTTCCTCGTCGATAACAACTATACGTAAACTGTCAGATCTCGACAGGAAGTCGAATAACAGGAACACTTGTAAGCTACCGCAGGTAGGAAGCGACGTAATGTAATAATTAAGTACAGTTCCTAGATGATAGGTGAGAAAGGTGGCGGAGAAGAGAAGAAGAGAGAAAGAGACGACGAATGAAAATCTCAATTTTTTTTTCTCTTCTTATCACTCTCGCACAGATTCTCTTTATAAACGAGGAAAAGTAAAAGAATAAAATTTCAAACGAAGAAGACGAAAAAATTGTTCATGCAAATCACTGCGCAAACGAGGCAATCAAACGAAATTACAATACGGAAAGCTAAAGAATCTTAGTGAATTATTCGTTGTGCAAAGGACTGTTACATAATCGATATAATTTAAGAATAAGCTATCGCTGTCTTTACCACGGTTTACCTTCTTACACAGTATCTCAATATACCCGTGCACAGAGTGGCAGCAATCGCGATACACGTGTCATTTCTGTGATAATCTCAGAAGTAATAGCTCGACTGTCAGTCTATACTTGACAGCGTGCTATACTTGGAACAGATTAATTTCGAATTAAGAGTTTATTAGAAAAATGAATATACGTTTTGGAAATAATCTTCTGCTCTTTTTTTTACAACTAATGACAGATTATTTCTTTTTTACAGGTAGAATAGCCGCGATTGCATTTGGCCTTCTTGCTCTTGCCATCGGAATTATTCTTAGCAGCATACCTTGGGTGGATTACGTCATATTAAGAGTACAGTATTTTTATTAATAATTATATATAATTTTGTTTCTCACGTGCGTTTCGCACGTGTGCGATTTATCACGAATCTCGTTTTTTCTACCTTTAATTTGAGTCGAAGTTTTTTCTCCTCGGATTTTCCCACTCTAATAACTTGACATTAATTTTTATAGCAACTGCGTCTGTGGAATGGTTCGCTCTCGTTCCAATATTGGCAAAAACCGGGAGTGGTACGATTAACCAAAGTCTACATTTTCAACGTGACGAATACCGAGAGCTTCTTGCAATTCAACGAGAAGCCGAAGCTTCAAGAAATTGGACCCTTCGTCTACAGGTAAGTACTTCAGGAGAGGTGACACACGCGCGCGATGCAATTGAAAACTAATAAAATAAACAACCATTGCAGGGAAGACATGGAGAAGGTGAATATCGTGTTCCACAACAATGGGACTGTGAGCTACCAGCATAAGAAAATATTAAATTTTGTACCCGAAATGTCCAAGGACAGTGATCTCAGGGTGATGGTTCCTAACATTCCGCTGCTTGTAAGTTAAATGTATGGCTCTTAAAACTTCTTCTATTGAAATTCGTGCTTCGAAATTTTCAATGTCTCTCCCTTTCTCTCTCTCTCTCTCTCTCTCTCTTTCTTTCTTGTCAAGAATTTCACTTAAGCGGTAGGAGGGAGGTTTCGATGAGAAATCACTTAACAAGAATCTTTTATCAACAGACACTATCGACGCAGAGCAAAAGTCTTCCACGATTTATAACGTTAGGGTTATCAATGTTCCTCAGTGGAATGAATATGAAACCTTTTAAGCCTGTAACAGCGCAGGAGTTGGTCTTTGGCTATGACGACCCTCTGGTTAGCATAGCCCATCGATTTTTCCCGAAGGCGAGGCGACCCATGAGTCAAATGGGTCTTCTTCTGGGGGTAAACAAAATTTTTCGCAAATGCTTCTCTCTCTCTCTCTCTCTCTCTCTCTCTCTCTCTCTCTCTCTCTCTCTATCTCTCTCTCTCCTGATCCTCGAATCCTCGATTCAACTCGTTCAACTCATTCGTTAATCTTTCGTCGTAACTTTTTTCGCAGAGAAACGGTACTTTGAGTGAAATATCCACGATTTTCACCGGCCACACGGACATGAAGGAATTTGGACTGATAAACAGATTGAACGGGCTCGACCACTTGCCCTATTGGCCAGAAGCTCCGTGCAACTCGATCAAGGCTTCCGAAGGTACGAAACTACACTGTCAAAACAGCATTGACACATCGAGTACTAATGGGTGATGGGGGTGAGCGAATGAAATTTACGAGAGGTCTCACGCGTTTCGCGGATGCAGGTTCGTTCTTTCCACCCCGAGATAAGACGGGGGCGGACATCATCCACGTCTGGGACAAGGATCTGTGTCGAGTACTGCCGCTGCAATATCGGGGACCTTCCGACAAGGCTGGTATAAAGGCTGACCTTTACACTCCGCCGGATGCTGTTTTTGGGGCAGCCAGCGACGCCCCGGACAACGAGTGCTTCTGCGCCGATGACCCGGATACGTGTCCACCTGCGGGACTTCAAAATATCAGCCCTTGCCAGTACAGTGAGTATCAGCCGGACAAGAAACAGCGACGAAAGAAATCGGAGAAAACGGAAAAAGAAAGAAAGAGAGAACGATCCGTGTCAATGTTTTCCAGGTGCTCCCGTCTATCTGTCGTTTCCACACTTTTACCAGGCGGACTCGAAGCTCTTGGACATGGTGGAGGGTCTCAAACCAAACAAGCAGCTCCACGAGACTTACTTCAAGATCCAGCCAGTAAGTTGACCAATCGCAGGCAGCCACGGTCCGTCCCTATCCGACCGTCGTCCAAATTACGATCGATCGATCTAACTCTCTGGCGTTGGAACGTTGGAACGTTAGAACGCTCTTGGAGAAAAGCGACAGAAGCGAAAAGAAACGGGAGGATCGACAAAGTAGAAAGCGAGTTCTCCGGGCGTTGACAAAATCAAGCGGACCTGGGGTCGCGGCCGAATCTCGAGATACCGCGATAATAATAAGAGTAATGAGAATAATGATAGGAATGATCCGGGGAACTCGAGTCTGTCGTGCCAAGTAGAAAGTTCCCTTGTTACCCTTGAGTGGATTTTGTCCAGTGGATAGAGTCCCCGGTAGAAAGCTCGCGAGGAGGCTAACGTAGAAAACTTCTTCTAGAAACTCGGGGTCCCGGTAGAGGGGAAAGTTCGCGTGCAGCTGAACCTGAAGGTGGAGAAGCAGCCGAACCTGGCGGTAGTCTCCAACTTCCCCGACATCATTTTTCCCATAATGTGGATCGAGGAGGGGATCGACGAGCTGACGCCGCCGATTCGCAGGTGGATTTACCTGTCGACGACGTTCGCCGATATCGCGGTGCCCTGCATCACCTACGGAATGATTCTAGTCGGATTGATCGTCATTTTCACCGTCTTCGTCAAGACCTACAATAGTGTAGTGTTCAGGCACGAAGCTATCGAACTGGGTAAAAGAACTATCAGGAGGGGCTCCTCTTTTCTAGTGAATGGCCAGCACAGACTCCTCGTCGTCAGGGAATCTTACAGTTTGCTCAATAACGATATCGAGGAACGACAGGAAATGGACGCGGCGTAACACCCCCGTGACGCATTTCCGCTAGCGAAAACCACGAGACGCAGGATAGCTCAAATTTTTGCCAGATAGGCTGCTTTTTTCAATTATTAGCAGAGAAAAGGTTCGAAAATTAACTATGAAATAGAGTGAAGAGAGAGAGAGAGAGAGAGAGAAAATATTAGAATGTGTTTGTATGTTTGCGTGTATGTGCGCGCGTGTTAACAATAAGATTCAATTTATTGGGATCAATCGGATGCGATCGATTAATTTATTATTTTTGGTAAATCACTCTTTTTTTTTTTGGCGAGAGGAAATGGAAATAATTTGAAAATATCCGAGAGGGATGAATCTTTTTTTTTTAATAATTATTTCTCCTTTTGTTTCTTGGTGTAGAAGGCTCTGTGGGTAGTTAATTAATTGATTAATTAATTATATAAGAGCTAACTTTTCCGTGAATAACTGTGCAAGGCAGACGTAAATTTTTTATTATCTTTTGTATCTGTGATTGCGTCGTTTTTATTTATACACTCAATGTAATAGAATGCGATCTGATCTAGTGCAATATTAGAATTGTATGATAGATGTCTATTGCAAAAAAAACATCAATTATCGAACGATCAGGTTGTTCGAGATGCGAACAAACAAGAGTTTGATGAAAAGTATTTTTAATGAATATATATATATATATATATATGTAAGTGTGTGTGTGTGTGTGTATGTTAAAATACATGTCTAAACGTAGTCGGTGTACTTTATATTAGAAAATATTTTAATATACAAGTGCGTCTTTTCTTTATTTGAAATTATGGTAAGTGTTCGACGAACAGAAGTGTCGAATGGATGATTGTCATAAAATTTTTGCCAAATTCTTTTCTACGATTTAGTACTTTTCTAATGAATAAAAATAATTGTGTGAATCGCTAACTTTTCGACTAATGCTTTACCGGTACACGTATACTAATCGTTGTATTCTGATAATTTGAAATTATTAGAGAACGACTTAGCTTCTTACGATAAAACAGAATCAAATTACCAACGAGAGGAAATTGTGCAATAATCAACTGGCGCACTCTTCGAAGGATCATAAAGAAGAGAGCGATCATTTTCTCACATGAAAATCTTTACTTAAAAATTTATCCAAAGTGTTCCTTTTATACAGCCACGATAACATCTCTCTAGATTTTTGTCAACATTTTTTAATTGTATTGTATAAGCGTAAAGTATTTTTACTGTTATATCCTAATATAATTGTTATTTACTTGTTTTGAATGTCTCTTTCTGCGTGTATGTGTGTTTGCGCGTGTTTGTTGCGTATGTGCTCACGCGCGCGAGTATGTGTGTGCGTGTGTGACAGAGAGGAAGAGAGAAAGAAAGAGAGAGATGTAATACCTCATTACACTCAATAATACGACTCATTTACATAATAAGTTTACACTCAAATGGTAAAGTGTAATTGTTAAGTTATAAAGTTTTTTTTTTTTTATTCTTCGATATTACTTCCCTAATATAATTTTAATGCGGTTGTTCATTACACTTTGTAGTGAAAATGACCTTTTCAAGATTCTCGATCGAAAGGTAGATAGAAAACTATCGATGAAAACTCCTGGAAAATTTAGCACTAAATATTTTTGGGTTTACACGACGATGGCCACTAGTACTTTCTTAAGAGAACCCTCTCAATTTATTTTAAGCCTAATTTCATGTACATAGAAATACTTTTATAGTATTCAATGCAAAGTCTCTCGAGTGCTGTATCCTCGACAATAAATACTTAATAAAATATGAACGTTGTTCTTTATTCCACCTCTCACCCCCCCCCCCTTCCATTTTTAGTTTTAAGCGAATCTCTCTCCCAAATGAGAAAATAATCTCCTTAGAATAATTCCATCTCGAGTGTCTCGCCAAGATTCTTGCTCCATTTTCTCGAGAAACCCCAGAGAGAGAGTGAGAGAGAGAGAGAGAGAGAGTGAGAAAACTTTTCCCCGAAATCTTGACCTGGGGCAAGACTAGATTTTAGGACATACACATCGTGAAGAGTCCCGGGAAGCAGGCTAGTTCGCACTAGCCTGACTTTTTGCTTCGATTCGTTCGCGTGGCAAATTTTTCTCTCGGGTTTCCCGCCAAATGTTTCCAAGAGCTCGCGCAAGTTTATCTCAGAGGATGCGACGCGTTAGACGCGCAAGTTGAACTTTCTTAATTGGCCGCTGAGAGAATAAGATCCGTATGGAGCTCGCATGAAACTCGTATGATACTATCGACGGTTCGACAGAGGTGAACTCGAATGCAGCTGATCTGCATTGACTGGTTCGTGTCCTGGGAAATTGCGCAAGCAAAGTTGCGCGAGTGCAACGCGCTCTGCGAGTCTGCGCGCAAATCCCCCAGTTGACATGTCGGCCAAGAGAAAAACAAGCTCGGGAAAGACGCGCCTTTCCGATCAATTTTCACCGGGCCAATTAAAATGTCTTAAAAAATTCTGCTACTGACAATCATCGAACATCTCGAGAGGTTCGACCACCAGCACTGCCATCGTCATCGCCATCGCAATCGCCATCGCCATCGCCATCGCCATCTCAATCGCCACCACCACCACCACCATCGCCACCACCCCAGCCTCTTCATCCCCCGGGCACATTGACCGCTTCTCACTCGAAGATGACATCCGGATGAATGAACCCTCGGTGACCCTGCTCTTATCAGGTTTGATATTTCATGTTTATTTCCTTCCTCCGCCGCCGAATGGAAATAAATCACGCTACCGACGATACGCCTTTGATCGCCACACGCTTGATAATCGCACGAGGAAAATGCGCCAAGATATTCCACTGGGCTCTGGATTACAAGCGGAATTGCGGAAATTCCCACAAGTTTTGCGAATTGCTTCACTGCTCGAATGCAATTACGAGGGTCGTGCGTTATCCGATTCTGTGACATTAAGCTCCGCTCAAGTTTGCGTAAGCGGCGCGCAGGATGATTATGTCACTTCTGTGTATCTTGGAGATAATAGCTATTTTTATTAACGCTGCCTGGTGCCTGGCGCGCGTGTTTGTCGATGAAATTAACGAGAATGCTGACCGCGCGGAACTTTCGCTACGAGTATTTCCCCTCGTTAGAATTCGTCGGGATCGAGGCTGCCTGTCGGTTTAACGCCGGGGAAAAATTTCTTCGATCTCCCGCTGCCTATCTAGCCACCTTGAGACGCAGCGAGAGTCCTGAAGTCTCCGCGCTCGAATATCTCTCTCGCGGTTGCGACCTGGGAGTGGGAATACTCGTGACGAAGATCGAGCGACCTCGCACACGCCCTCGAAAGGACCATTTGATCCGAGCGGCTATTTCGCTTTGCCGACCAACTTCGCTTCGACCAGGTATTCGCCGTGGAATCATCGCGAGAAGCCAGCAGCCAAGTACCGGAAGTGCTCTCATCAAAGAGCAAAGTACCACCCCTCGCGGTGTGCGGGACCTCGCTCTTTTCTAGATACCGCCGCCTTTAATTGGGGGTTTTCACCGATGAAACTTCTCCGCTCTCTTCGTGCGATATTCTCATCGGGAATTTAGGACGCCTCCTTTGCGCACAGGAGTTTCATCCAGATATCCCATCCGTCGACCCTTTATCAGACTTTCACCTAGGTAATTGGTCTAGGCCTCTCGACCTACACCTTTTGCTTCCACGTCGCTACAATTTTTCATCTTCTTTTCTCGATCACCCGTGTACTACCCACGACACCGAGGCTAAAACCTCCAGCAACGCGTGCACCTACACCACCACGTGTACACACAATAGTCCCCCCGTCTCTTTGCCATACCTCCAAGCGTTTTATCCTTTTATCCAAGATGCTTATCCGCAAAGTTTTGCCAGACATTGGCGAGGGTCCGTTGGCCAGAACTGTTGCCTAGGTCTAGGTCTACTTTGCCTCTACTTCCTAGTAGAGGAGATCGATATCTCGAAGGGGAAGAGGTGGAAATGGGTGGTTGCGTGGTGTTTCAGGGGTCAATGCGACGTAGACGTTGGAGAAAAACGAGGAAGAAGAAGAAGAAAAAGAAGAAGAGGAGGAGGAAGAAGAAAAGAGGATACTAGACCCAAAGAGAAGAGGAGGAGAAAGTAAGAGAAGGTGGGGGTCCGATCAGCTGATATTCCGGGGATCGCAGGTCGCGGGTCTCTCGCGTGTCTCGGGGGGCAGAAGAGGCGCGAGAGGCGTGGGAGGCGCGACACGAGCACGCGTCTCCTCCGAGTCACAAGCATCGAGTGGGAGGCCGCGGCCTGTGCGGGGGTCACCGAGGTAAATTCGTCGTCGTTAGTGTTCCGCGAGCCTCAGCCGAGTGCGGTTTCTTTGTGTGTTGCGTATCGCGTTATCTCACCTACACCAGCTCACGCGAGGACCTCGAAACGCAGTGTCCGACAACGACGAAGCACCGAAGCATCGAATGCCAAGGTCCGAGGAACGGGGAACAACTGGACGCACTCGACCGAATCGCAGCTGCGATCCGGTGAAAATGTCAAAGTGCAGCGGCACTCGGCCCATGCGGTCCATGCGGTCCTTCCGGTCCTTCCGGTCCTTCCGGTCCATCCGCTAATTAACTTCTCCACGTGCTCGTGCGGAGGTGTATCGAAGATAAGATAAATTTAACAGTAGTCAGGGTTCCGTGGAGAATTCCAGATTAGTCGGAGATAACGATCATCGGCCATCGGCCATCGGTCATCAGCCATCGGCCATCAACCATCAACCATCAGCCATCAGCCATCAGCCATCAGCCATCAGCCATCAGCCATCAGCCATCAGCCATCAGCCATCAGACATCAGCCATCGGACAGGAATATTGAATGGTGGTGAAAGGTTCTTGGTCGGAGTATAAAGTACAGGATATTGATTGAGAGAGTTTAATGGGAACTAGTGAACCATGCTAGTAAAGCAGCAACGTTCGTGCGAGAGTGCGTGGGAACAATAAGATTTGTACACGTGAGCAGGAATACACGTGGTATTGCTGTGAGAAGAGTGGGGCCGCGAGTTCGAGAAGGAGGAAGAGGAGAAGGATCGGAGAATGAGCGCGAGAGAAGTTACCCTTGTCGGTGGATCCCCATGGGGCTTCCGTATGCATGGTGGCCATGACCTGCATCAACCCCTCCGCATCTCCAGAGTGAGTCATTTCATCCCTTAACTTCGTACAAGTCGACACACTCGACATTCCGCGTAGTTTCCTCTCGCTGCGACGAATCCCATTGATGTAACGTATGAGGTATGTAACGAGGGAGAAAATGCAAATGTAAGATTACCAGTTGCGCAGGATCTCGCGCGATTGCCGATCAATCGCGTTCTGATCGAATTGCGCTGCTGCTGCTGCTGCTGCTGCTGCTTGATCGCGGCTCGTAGCTGCGTCATTTCTCACCTCGAATCCCCCAGGCTACTCGTCGCGATGCACTCGTGCATTGTTTCAAGTAATTTCAATATCCGAGCCATCGTCCGCGAAATCCCAATTCACCTTTCACCCCGGCCATACAACGTTTTTCGCAATGGAATTTCTTGCAAGCGAAAAAATCCACGCTCTTAACGAGCATTTCATTTTAGAGTCGAAGACTCTTCCGAGTTTGAAACGGAGGGAAAGAGAAACCCTGTTCGATAATAATTATTTATGAACAGCGTTTTACGTTCTAAGCACGCGGGATTTACGGCTTTGCAATCAAAACTGAGCCACTCGTAAAAGTCCCGATGAGTAATGCGCAAATATTAAGTTTCTTGCTGAAATTAATTTAACGATCAACGAGAGAAAAACTCTCAGGACTATTGTTTCCTACGTGCGAGAGACTAGTTGCGCGGGAGTGGAGATAAAAAACAAGGAGAGACAAGACAAATATTTTCAAGAGAGCGTGGAAGGCCGCCGTTAAAGAATCCCATCAAAGTTAAAAGAATTTTAATCGACGAAACTGCATCGGAGACGGGGTGCGGCACGAGCGCGCCGATCGGTTGAGAGCCACTGCCCGCTTCAATCCTACACCTACAATAATATGCGAAGGGTCAATGTATTTCTCGACTTCATTCCGGGAATTCAAATGAAGAGAGCACATAGCAGAGTTTCACTTTTGCATGACGTAATCATGCAGATCGAGACATGGAAAAGTCACTGTATCTGTAATTTATCCCAATTTTAGATACGTTTCGTCATTCGCTCTCGCTATAAACTACTTTCAAGGTTATCAGACAGATCTGATGTAACCACGCACGTTCACCGGTGCTATCATGATATATATATATATATAATCATAACGAAAAAGAGAACCTTAAATCCCCTGCTACGTTTCCACTTGATGAAAATTGCGACGTGGCGACGACGAAAACCCGAGTGCGAAATGATTTTTTGCAGAGGGGTGACTCTTCGCTTGATTTTCGGATTTCTGCTCGGGCCCCGCGATCTGTCACTCGATAGATTTTTATCGGAGAACTTTGCGCAAGACTCGTCGTCGTCGCGTCTAGCCAAGATCCTTGACTATACCAGATTCCATCCGATACCGGCGCGTGGCGGAAGTACGAACGGTCCCACGACATTTGCATCATGTTTCAAGGTCGCGTGTCGTAAGAGTCGCGTAAATGCACCTACGACACAAACCGGCGATGTAGCAAGCGCCTGTACGTTGAATAATTAGCACACGCTTCGTCTCGTAAAACCGCAACAGGCACGCGATTGAACAAGTGCCAATATGCGCCTTTAGATCGAGCAGCCGATAAACTTCGTTTCGTCACTCGCGAGAAGCTAATTCCAATTGCAAATTTACCCCGAGGTGGCCAATTTTCCCGGAAGAGAAAAAGCGACCGATTTTTCGAGCGCGGCGTTGCGTGAAATTACTCTGTCTCCATCGATCCATCGAACGATCGAGCGAGCGAGCGAGCGAGCGAACGAACGATCGATCGATCGATCGATCAATGGCTCTCGCTGGATTTTTCGGAGGAGCTTTTACCCTCCCTGCTAATTTCCGCCACGAGTAAACGGGTTAGCAGCAGGCCTCGCGATCACGAGGCAACAAGTGCTTTTGGACCTGCACACCTAATTTTACTCCACTCTCTTTCTGCGAACGACCGGATTCTCGGAAGCGCAGCTACGAATGCGTTTCTAGTGGGAAATGTAGCACACGATAACGAGACCAGGACAAGAAGCGCGTGGATCATCCGTATTATCGAAAAATAGAAGCGCAGGCGAGAAATAATTGAGAGCGACCACTCGACTTTCCGGTTGAATTTCAATTTTGTTTAATTAAACGATCTCCCGGCAAACTCGGAGTCGAGAGAGGGAAAATCTCTCGCTCGGCAGAATAGCGAAGGGCGTGGAAAAAGGGGGATGAGGAGTCGCTTGGACGGGGATGGGGATGAAAATCGTTCGTCGCGTCACGGGGAAATTCTTATTGGCCGCGGGATTCTCCGGGATTTTGGAAGTTTAATGGATTCGGAAGTTGCGCGCGCGCGCGCGTGTCTAATTTCCGGTTCCTGGTCGGTTGGTCGACGTATAAATTAAGTCGCGCAGTCACGCTCGTCCTCCGGAAAGTGCTACCGCGTCTCATTAAGCCAATGCACGAGTCGCTGTAAAAAGCAAATTTAGGTCGGCAGCACATCTAACGGTGCACTCTGGTATTAGTTTGACCCGATTTTTCATTCATCGTCCTCGCCCACGAATTTCCAGCCCATATTTCATTCAACTGGTTCAGCCCTCGGTCTCTCTCTCTCCCTTTCCCACTGATGAAACGTCAGAATTTTCAACTTTTTCTCCAGTACACCCTGAGACTTTCTCAAAAGTCAATTCCGTCGGTCATCTTCCGTCTGGTGCGCGCGGGACCGAATGGGGCGAATAAGAATAAGAATGACAGACGGCTTTTGTTAACGGGGCGCGCACAAAGCGTTAATTTAGCTAACAAGGCGAGCGTAATTCTGCCCGTACCACAGCCCACGAGTGCTGGACCAATTTCGCAAGACTCAACCGCGTGATGAAACAAACGTTCGACGCTACCTGCGATTTCGCGTCGAGTGCGGTCGATTACTCCGGTGGAGTACCCGGGAGAGGGGGAGGGGAAGACGCGACAAACGCATACTCAACGCGGAGAATAACGAGAGTCATTACGCTCGTTATCCTCGGACGAGACTGAGAGCGACGACGCGACGTCGGACTCGTTGCATCTGCCAAGATCGTAGCGGTGACCTTGAAAATCCACTCCCGAGGCTCGTCGAGCAACTACCGATCGCTCGCGTTTTACAGGAGGTTCGCGTCCACCGAAATAATGGAAACTAGAGTCTCCTCGCCGGCTGAAGTTTGCCGAATTCGCGCGTGGCTAATCGACGCGAGAACTTCGTACGTCGCGATGTTCGGAAGATGAAATTTTCTCCTTTCAAATTAAACGTCGCCGCGGTCTCTCCCCGCATGGATGATCATGGTGCAGCAGCACTTCGGAAGACGGTACGTCTCGCGACCGGCTTGGATCGTCGAGTACGTGATTTCCGCGGTGAAAAATTTGCAGAGCGATTTGCGCCGGCCCGAGGACTCCACCCTCGCCAGGATCGCTAAATACATTTCCGAGATCTGCCAGGGGTCCGCGCGGAAGCAACGGGTAAGAGAGGATCATCCTAGTCGTGGCGGCGGAAATTGCAATTACCGACGTCATTCGCGCGGTTTTGCGATTTGCAGGTTAACGCGGCGCTAAAACGGGGCTTCGATCGTGGCAGCTTCCAGATACCGCGGGATCGCCGCTGCTTACCGGACCCTCGGGAAAGATGGCGATTGATCGGACGACTGCACAGGCGACACTCGTCCCGTACGCAATTCCAACAACGCTCCGGCGAATCTCGCGACTGGAGATGCTCGCGGAGTAAAATCTGCGAGAAGAGACGGTGCTCCCGTCATCGTCATCGTCATGGCCATCGTCCTCGACAGGGGCATGCTCGGAGGAAGAGCCGTGTTAGGCGTGAAATCAATTCGAGGAAACCTCACGAGCTCGTTCGGATATACAATAATCCCCGCTTTACGGATTCCTCCTTGTCCGTGTGCGAATTTCCCAGAAAGGAATGACCGAGCTGGCGAAAATTTCTCTTCTCTACAAAATTGCACGGAGGACCGCAGCCGCGCGAAGGCTTCTCGAGAGAGAGCGTCGATCCACCTCGGCCGACGATGATGAACCCGATGGAAGAAATCCAATGGAATGATTCGTCGTGGCCCTCTTGCGCGCGAGAGGGCGCGTGCTCGTAACTTGGAAACTTAAAATTCTTGAAAAAAGCAAGATCGATGCGAAATGTGTAGAGTGAAATTTTAATGGAGGAAAATGCTTTACGCTTTAGCTTTAATTTAGAGTTGGCAGTTTCGAAAGGCACGAACGGATAATGGGGGAAAATCGAATTAGAGTGGCAAAAATAGTCCTCTGTGCGCAAGTACGTTCATCGAAAGTTACATTGTGCTGTGAAAGGTTACTTTCAAAGTTTTTCTAACGACCTCTCAGGAGGCTATAATGCGACTTTTGCACGAGACAGAAGAAATCGATAACGACGCCTATACTATGAAAACTCGGGCAGAAAATCTGCAGCTCAAACGGCTGGCTGCATGATTCTCTCCCTCCCTTCATCGCTCTCTCTCTCTCTCTCTCTCTCTTGCTCTAGGATTGGCATTTTTCCAAGCGCCGATTCGTAAACGAAACCTGGACATTTAACGTCAAAGTCCTAAAAATACTTGTTTTCATTCCACCTTTATTTGCACTTATCAATTTTTCAAATTGAACTGTAAAGCCGACCACTTTGACCGCATTGTTTCATCGGTCCCTCGATCATTTTCAATTTTCCTCGTGGATTGCTTCCTTAAATTGGGTTACCGATCGTAGAATCTTTATTTATTTAAGAGTGTAGGGCGACTCGGGTTTATCGTAGATTATGAATAATATCAGAAACGTAATTCAGAGTACCTGACGTTATCTTTGACCACGTTGCCGTCGTGGCTGTGATAAGAACAAGGCCAGAAACAATCGACGATAATAGACACAGTGGGAAAACATAGTTTCGCCATTAGCGCAGCAACGCTGTAAAATCACTGGTTTTTCTCGAATAACGCTCCGGAGTAGCAAAAGATTGTGAAGTAACGCCAGTCAGCTGGCCCGACCACACCTCTCGATCGATCCTGAGATACGTAGAGTTGAGAAACGATCATGGTGTAACCAAACGCATCATGGGAAAATTCTACGCAAAACTCCCCTGGAAAATTTTGCGAGCTCGACCAACAAACGTCACTGGAAAAAGCTCCTTCTACCAGGTCGCTTTCAGCCAAACCGTCCCTCTCTCTCTCTCTCTCTCTCTCTTTCTCTCCCTCTCTCTCGTATTTTGATAAATGAATCAGCTCCGGAATCCGAAAGACCCTTTTCCTAAACAGTAAGAAGCCCGAGATTAGGATCCCACTTAAAGAGAAGCCAGTAGCCACACTCTCTCCGTTCTCTCAGGGTTCGTAATGGCGAGTAAAAAGTCCAAAAAAAAGATCTTGACCTACGACTGAGCCAGTGGAAGGTTCTCCAGGTCCTATCTAGCCGGGATAAGAAAGGTTTCGACGGAGGGACATTGGGAAAGGTCCTTTTGGAGGGGGAGTCTCATTCAAAGATCTGTCGTTCCTCGTAAGTAATGGCGTAAAAAAGGTAGGGGGAGGGGGGGGGGAGGTAGAAAAGAGCGAGAGGCACATGGTCGAGGTCTGCGAATGTTCTCGCGGATGTGCTCTGTTGCGAAGAAGGAAGCTTGGCGAGCAGCTAAATGCTGTTATGGCCTCGGTATTACTTAGGCGTGCCATAGGAAGATTCCCAAGAAAGAATCAGCCACTTCGTCAATGAGGTAGGGGAAAGCGGCCGTTAATAGCATTTTGATGATTCGCTCGGTGGTGGTCCGTGGTGTGCGTAGCCCGCGCGTGCATTCTGACAGAGAGGAGGCAACAGCAACGGCAACAGCAACAGCAACAGCAATAGCAGCAGTAGCAACAGCCTCTCTTCAGTTCATTGGTCATTCGGTAAGTCAGTGACTCATGCCCGACCCTGCATTCCCCTCGGCGAGTTCGCCCCTTTCAAACTCACGCTCACTTACGCCCCCCTCCCCCGCAGCTGCCGCCGCCACCGCCGCCACCTCCATCTCCATCTCCATCTCCATCTCCTCCCGCATAACGTGGAACGTGTGTGTACACTCGTACAGCCGGATAAGCACGCTATACTTCCACTCTGTACTTAGGTCAGCCTCATAGACTGGGAGCTACCCAAGTAGGTACGTACGTGCCTAAAATTCCTCAGGCCACGCGTTTCCCCGAGGAATCAAGGGCGCGCTACGCCACACCTCCAATTCTCATCGAACCTCTCCCGAAACCTACGCGACCTTGGGGTAGCCACCCTACCGGGGGGTTGGTTCTACCGCGATGAATTTACCGAATGGTCCGGAGGTTTCGCAAGGTTTTTTCTACTTAAGAAGGCACAGAGCGGAAGGGGATGACGACGACGACGACGACGACGACGATGATGGTGGTTGAAATTTCGACGTAGGTACGTCACATCGTAGTCAATCGGCGGTTGTTTCATCGGCAATAGGATGAGGAGCGTGGGGGAGAGACGAGGTTGCGATTCTGCCGTTATCGGGCTCTCCGGGTCATTGGAGAGGGTCGGCGGAATTCCGCGGCGAAGGGCTCCCGCCAGGGTTTTCTCGCGTGGCGCAAGGTCTCTTCTTCGTACGGCCCTGAAGTCCCATATGCCTTCGCCACACGGAACAAGCCGTTGCTGTCGCTCCTTGGGCCAGTGGCAACGATTGCTCGCCCGAGTACGATCGTCGCGCGGCTATCTCCCCGCGATAGGCCCTGTGTTCCTTTAAAAGCACCCGCTACCCGGACTCCTGGCCACTCCGCAAGATCCTCGGAAGCCGTCGGCTCCACTCGCGCGGGAACTTCCGGTCTAACTATAACGGACCGACGCGCTTATCGATCCTAATGCCATGCTGGCGCGAGTTACCAGCGAAACTTCGAGTGCTCGCCTCGGTTAATAGGATTCTTAATGCTGCTGCGTGACGCGACGTGATGTGACGTGACGCGACGCGAAGTTTCCCAGCAATCATCTTCGCCGTTCCCGAGTATCGCGATCCGATCGAACGTCGTCGCGCTCTCACCGAAACGCGACGATTATCCGCGCGAATGAAAATTGGAGTTTGCGTTCTCTTTTTCTGGTTTTGGAAGAGACGGGAAAACGATTACGCCGGGGGTAGCGAGCGGTGGTGGTAGTGGAATCGAGAAGGGGGAGCGTGGCGAGCGGTGGGAAGTTTCGAGTCGAAGCTGAGTGACTTTAACGAAGCGATACCAGCGCGGATTAAGGAAAACGAGGAACTCGGCGTGGAAGGTCTAACCGGGTGAAACGCCGAGTAATTGGCAGGAAATTAGGGACGTTTGGAATTCATCCTTGTTTGTCGAGGGATAACACAGTCGCGGAAGGAGTCCTTCGCAAGATGGTCCACATGAGTTACGCGCAATGGGCCTGTTTGCCCAGCACTTACCGAAATAAGGTACGACCGTCTCTCTGCAAAAGACTTTTGACTTTTTCCCTCAAACTCATTAGCGAGGCCCATCGACGCATGCGGCAATAAAGAGCGTCGCGAGACTCTCGTAAAGTCGCCGAAGAAAAGGTAAGGTAGGATAAGCCGTGCGTGTGCGCGTGTGCGTTGATACGAGGGACGAAGGAGGTAAGGTAAAGCGAGCACGGCTAAGACAGGACGAGTCAACCGGAAACTGCGGAAGAAGAGAGACGGATGACGCGCGGGAGAAGAGCAAATGGGAAAATGTTCGCCGGGAGTCGCAACCGTTGGGGAGGATCCTCGTAAAAGCGCGCGAGGTCTCCGGGTGACTCGAAAAACTTTGACGGGGGAATGAGCGGAGTGATCGTAAGTTGAGCGCGCGGGGGTGCGGGGTGAAAGATGAAAGGTGGCGCTCGCGCGGTTTTGCTTTCTCCGGCTTGGCGGACTCCAATTACCGCCGCGGATCATCGCGTCGACCTTAGCGGTCGTAATTGGAGCGGCTAGCGCCGGTAGGAAGACGCGGGTGCAAATGCGGTTATGCAGGATGCGCCAGTCAAGATAGCGATAAAGATGCACAAATGGATGCCGTTGCACCGGAATTGGATGAGCGTCGGCCATTGCGCTAATATCGTCCGCGCCCCCGTCCACCCCCGACCACCCTCGCGCGCCGGTAGCTTCGACCTTCGATCGCTCGCCCCAAGTATCGACGCGAGTCTCGAGAGCGATTTTGCTGGAATGCCGAGGACTTCCGGTTCCTCTCGACGGCGGCGGCGGCGACGTATCGGTGCCGTTGCGAAAGCGTGTCCAGTTGTGGTCACGCGTGCGCGCGGACGTCATGCGATATTTTCGTAGCGCTTCTGCAAAGCGTCAAACGTAGAGAAGAGAAGAGAAGGGAAGAGCAAAGAAGATCAGAGCAGAGCAGTGAAGAGAAGAGAAGAGGAAGATAAGCCTGAAGCGATCAACAAACAAATGGAGCGCCAGCCTATGAAAGAGGCCTCTCTCTTTCTCATTCCGTTCGCCACACACTCTCATTTCGCGTTCTCGCTTGAGATTAGACGGAAATTAAAGAGCCGAGTCCCGCACGTGGCTCCCCTACAATTAACCAATTGTTTTTTCAGTCCAGCCGGCTAATTAAATTCAGATGCCGACCCAACTGTGCGCGACTGTGTTCTATTTTTACGGGCAGACCTTGTCTTCGGACAAGAGAACGCTTCTCTCACGGCACCAATACACACGCTCCTCTCGCCAAATGTGCATTTGCGCGCGCTCACGAGACTCCGGTATCCTCCAGACGTTCCCGCTCGCTCTCCCCGCGTGATTACTACCATCGTTATTATCGGCGTGGTTACCATTATCATTATCATTATCATTATGATTATCATTATTATGACTATTACGATGGTTCCAGCGAATTCGGGCGAGCGGATGGTAGTCGTCGGTCCACGAGCCGAAAATAAATAACCTCGCTCTGCTATTGGCGGGGGTCATTAACGATATTGGAAGCGAGTAACCGGATATTTCGGGAAAAGAGCGATTGCACGCGCGCGCGCACGCGCGCGAACTGCGAGCTAATAATCGTGGCAAGTCGATCGGAAATCGGAAGAGTCGTCGATCGTTCCGTTTTTCGCGCGTGTTCCGTCCAACGCGCGTGTTCCGTCCAACGCGCGAAACTGATAAAACTTATCGAGGCTTCCTCCGTAATCTTATCCTGAAGGAATCTGCGCGCACGGGGACTGGAGACGCCACGTGCTCGAGGTGTCACAATGGCAAATGTGTCGCGTTTCTACCGCGCCCATCTGCCGCACCCATGGCATCGTCGTCGTTGTCGTCGTATAATACATATCGCTTGAAACTGCGCTCGCCTGCCTCCATTTCCTAATTACGTATGCCACGGAGAGTATGACCGTGAATTTCCATGAACTGTTTTCCTCCTCGAGAATTCCTCGGCACGCCCGTCATTTTACATTCAGCGTTCGCGTTTACCTTTCACCCGCGTGATTGCGAGTCCCATAACGTAGGTAACGCCACTTCCCCGAAATTATCCGTGGAATTATGAATTTATTACCGCTGGAAACCTGCTTTTTCCTTTAGCTCGGATTACGTCACCGAGGCAGGGGCCGCTATTTTATGGGACACCGTAATCTCCTAGGTCCTAAGGGACCGACCGCGACTCGAGAAAGCAGACGCGATAAATCACATGGGGATTTTCTACGGACGTTTGCGCCTATTCGAGCGATAGAGAAATTAGCTCATCATTTTCGCCGTACGGTGTATCCGCGGCTGGATCGTTTTAACTGGCGCAATGCGTACAGCCGGGGACAGATACGGAGTCTCCGATGTTACCAATGAAATGGACCGAGATGCGCATAGGGATCTATCGCATTTAACACACGCGTGGTGAAAGACCACGCGAAATGTTGCTCTTGGTCTTGTCAGGGACTTCGTATCTGGCTCCGGCTGTACCTCGTACAGTTCTAATATTCCTACGTATTCATAGGAATAGAGATAGGGGCGTTAGAGGTGGGATGAGAGGAAAGGAGAAAGAAAAAGAGAGCGAGAGAGAGAGAGGGAGAGAGAGAAAACAGGTGATAAAATAAAAGACAGCGAGGGAGTAAAAGAGAAGACGGTATGCGAAGGATAGAGCGATGCAAGGGGAGAGAGAGAGAATGAGAGAGAAATAGAGAGAAAGAAAGAGCGAGGGAGAGAGCGAGAGAAAGAGAGAATTGCGGTCTAATATTGTCCTAGGCACTGGTTACTGGCTCGCAGACACCGCAGTGAACCGAACATCTCGGCACTATCGCCAGCAAGAAAATTCCTCCTGCAAATTTTCTTCCACAAATCTTACATTTGCATAAATATATACGCGAAGCACATAAAAATGTTTTCCTAGTTATTTCTTTAGGGGGAAGCCCCTACTTTTATGAAAAAATGTTAAAGTTTCGGGGTCTCTGCGTGCTACAAGAAGATGGCCAGCATCCACGGTGAGTAGAGAATGTCGTGGAAAGATTTGGGAAAAAATAGAAAAGTTTGAGAAAATTCTCTTCCAGCGAGGGAAGAACGTGCAACTTTGTAAATTTCAACATTAAACTTGGGTGATCTTCACGTGTGCAAGAAGATGGCCAACGTCCACGGTGAATTAGATGTCGTGGGTGCTTCAAGTGAATTAAAATAGATTTTGGCGTAGTGAAATTCTGGTAGTACAAAATCAATTTATTTAGAACCTTATTATTAGTCTTCATTGAGAAGCGTATCTCGAATCATCTTTGGGTCCTCCTCCGTCGAAGATTATTTTTCTTTTTTTTTTTTTTTTTCATTTTATTTCAATTTATCGATAACTTTTCTTTTTATTCATATCGATGATGCGCGGCCCGAAAGAATTTTGGTGACCCAATTTAAAAATTCAGTTTTTCGTCCACGCCAGTTTTGCATTCTACTAGCAAATTCGCGAACAGTGTATGGCCGGCGCTTATTTTTAACCGAATTACCTCACTGGCTGATCTTCCGTTTCGCTAAGTTAGCCCTAATGGCTATCCTCAACCTTGGCAAACAAACACTTTTTTCTAAAACGATTTACAATTTCCAAAATACTCGGTAGCGAGTGGCCAATCAAACTAAGCTCTAAGCCACAAATTAAAATCCATACTCATTTTCCTAGTTGCAATCGATAAAAGTCGAAACGCCTCTTACCCTAAACAATTTTGATTGGTTCGTCTCTGTAATTGACTCGTTAAAATTTTTTTCGCCTCTCACAGTTACACTCTGTATAAATATCGATCGCCTTAACGAGTGGCTCGGCAAGCGTAAAGTGCTTTTATTCAATAAGGGTAAAAGTAAAATTCTACTTGAAAATCATCACTCCCCTCGGAGTGTATTTATATATTACGATAAACGTATTAATTTTACGGCTAATCTGATTCGTCGGGTATTCTGACCTAAAGTTTTTAACGAGAGTTCACGGGTCAGCTTATTTCTACCGAGTGCTTCATAAGAAATAGGGTAATGTGGTTGAAAAAAAATTGCAAGTTTTCTTCGCTGACTCGATCGATAGTTAATTTTTTAATACTCGCCTCGCGCTGAGACATCTGGTTTGGATCAAGAATATTTTTTACAGATAAATTAGGAGGCGTGAAAGTATCGAGTGACAGAGACAGTCGGTTCGAAACTTTAGGAAATTATCGACGCTGTTAGTGTGTCTCGACGATCGGTGTATGGTGCATCGGTGTCAATATTCATGACACTGCAATTGCCAATAATTGAATCTCCATAATCGAGTCAGTTAATAAACGGCAAGTAGGAGCATAAGACATATTTTTAAGCGATTGACCCGTAGGAAAACGATCAGTGGGCAATGGTTGGTTAATTAGTACTTGTAAAAACATTAAAGATTCTTTTCTACCGATCGAGCATGAATATTTACATCGTTAAATCAATCGCCATCGTACCGTGAAATTAGTAATTATCGCTTGTTAAGTGTTTCCCATTGTGCCTATTGTAAAAAGTTCGGAGATCCGTCGAGATCTCTATAGAAATTAATTTCTAGAAAAGACATTAGATGCAGAATCAGTAATCGACGGTCGATGATTAATCTGACCATTGATTCTGCTCTCGAAAGTTTTTCTTGGATGAAACCTTTAATTTTCAATAAAAACCGAATGGGCGAACTCGAAATTGGTAATACCGTTATTAGATTTTCAGAGATATTGAGGAGGATGTGGGGAAGGAGAAGTGTGGTAGGGGTGTGGGAGTGGGGTTGAAGAGGGAAGGTAATAATACTTGAATAGAAGGTGAAGCCAATAAGGAGTAGCAGGCACGTTCGCACCATCTTCCGGGATGTATTTTTCTGTTCTTCACTTCGTGCCCCTTCGAGTTTAATTGCTTTTACCCCCCTCCCCCTCCCATAGACTTTCTAATTAAATCCCTCCACTTTTATTGTGTCGAGACTCGCGTATGGCCTCTCAAATTCTACAGTATAAACTAACATAAATTTACCTGACTCGACAAAACTCCCCCTCCACCTCCCCTCGCCATCAACCACCCACATTTTACTAATTATTTATACTTATTATTGCTTCGATCTACAATTTAATATATTCAAATTGCATTGTTCCGATTAAGCAAATGAGTTTGTCAAATAGCCCTCGTTAAATCAATAATTTTGCTTACCAAACAATCTCACTAAATAATTCATACGAAATTGATAAAATTGACACGCTATTAATTACGTTATCGCAAAGTGGATATCTACGAGATCGCATTGTACTTTCAGTATGCGACTTTGCGCACACTGGACGAGGCCATTAATTGCAAAATAGATTTAGCGCGGAGAACGGAGGGGGTGAATTTTTCAAATAATTTCCTCCCTGGCGAAATCCAGCGGAAGAAGGGGGTGGCGATGTTTTTCAGCGTCGCGAGATGCGTCTTTTGCCGCTGTTTACCAGGATTCGGGTAAATTTATGAAGACCTGACGAGGCGTGGAGGAAGGTCAGCTCGAAGGAAGGACTTGCGTATTGCAGAAAAGCGAGGCGAGCGTTTCGAAACTGGCGCCGAAGCGTCGCCGGTGCAACGGCGTGGATGCACCCCGCAGTGCAGTTTACTCGAGGGACCCTCCACAGTCTCCGTTCTTCCTCAGCCAACGCCACTTTCTCCCTACTCACCACCACTCTTCCCGCATACTAACTTCCGAATCCTTTCGTTTCCTTCCTTCCAACTACGCGAATGGAAATTCTTTCACTTTCCCTCTCTCCTCCCCTCTCCTCTTCACTAATCCACGCTTGCCATCATCTCTCCCGTTCAACTTAATCACCGACGAGGCTCGAACTTCGTTCATCGCCTGAACGACGACGAATCAAAGTTCCATCGTCGAGTATTTTATCGTCTCCTCCTTTAAAAACTCGATCGCGAGCGCGCTTTCTCGCCCCTCGATCATTTTCCTCCCCGCGGGCCATCAAAACCGTCTCTCCCCCCCCGGTGTCGACGAGGGCTCGTTCTCGCATTGAAAAGCTCAAGGTTAATTTACCAACCTCAGTCCCCGCGCGATCGACCTACGGAGAGAGCCATTTAATCGAAACTATGCCGAGGTGCATTATTCACGTGTAGTTCGATTTTCCTCAAGATTCCGCCATGTTGAAATTCTGCTCGCCGAGTCAACGAAGACGCGTTACCACGGTGAGAACGTTAAACATTGTAACTTGGCCAAAATCTGGGCCTTCCTGTCCCTAATTAGACTCCATTAGCGGTACTCGAGGGAATTGGGCGATCGATCTGTTCCATTCTGGTTTTGCTGGAATTTTCATGGGAGATAGCAAAATCAAAGGAAATAGCGATCCGATCTTAAAATTGCGCTTGAGCGCCCCTAATATCTTAAGAACGAAAACAAATGTTCGACGATTGTTGCAGGTGAATCCGGGGAGTAAAGCAGCTCAACAGGGTGTGCGAGAGGGAGATTTGATAAGTAGCATCAATGGTAAAAGCACCAGGGACTTGACCAATAGCGAAGCTCACGCTCTACTTCGGAATGCTGGCGATAATTTGAAACTCGGACTTAATCAGTGAGTCGTTACCGTTCCTGTTGTTGTTCTTCTTCTTCTTCTTCTTTCTCTTCTTCATCCTCTGTTTCCTTTTCTCTCGGTTATTCTTATCACGTGCTTTTTACAGGGAGAGTAGTGGTTCACCAAAGAAAAGAATTTATAAAAGTAGTCTGCAGGAGAACACTTCTACGGAAACTGTAAAAAGTGAGTATCCCTTAAAATTGCATTCCTGATCTCGAAGAGCGATCGTTCATAGATTTCGGATATTGATCTCACGCTGTTTCCTAATGCAGAGACAACGACCACAACATCATCCACTACCCGTATCGTATCGCCGGAGCCGAAGAAGAATGGGATAGGTGAGTGTTATCTGCGATAATCCGTTTTCTCATTTTCACGAGCCGGGTGGCCGCGCCAAGGGCGGCGCATTCCTAACCCGGAGAAAGCCATAGCCCTAATTTCCCATGGAGGAAACGTTCCCCGACTTGTTTGGTTTCTCATTTTAATCCAATGACAACCATAAGCCGGATTTGTCAGACTCTCAAAATGACGTCGGATTAAGCGAGAAGTCTCGAGCATAATTGAAAAGCTTCGTTCCAATTGCGATTGATCCCCCCGATATCTCGCGACGATTTCCTAAGAAAGGGCGAGTTTGGGCGAGGCGGGTCAGGAGACGCAGAGGTTGCGCGCCCTAATTTCGTAAATTCCAGCGTGGGTCGCCTGCTGATGCTCGTACCTAATTATCCTCCCACCTCCAATGGGGGAGAGAGACACGTGGAAATTCTCGCGAAACTTCCTCACAAAATAATTCTGATAATGATCTCGCGAGAAAATTCCAGCTTGTCGCAACCAATGATCTACCTGATTCAAGCATTCGACAAATGCAATTCATGAAAAAATACTTTGGGGAAAAATGTCGAAGAGAGAGAGAGAGAGAGCGAGAAACGAGTAGCCGTTAAGAAGATATTCCACGGGCATTCCTCGCGACGAAAATACTTCGTCGAGAGTATTCATAGAGGAGAATCGGTAAGAATTTACGATAATATCTCGTAATATTTGCCGCGATGAGTTTTCAAAGTTTTTTTTTTTTTTTTTTTATTTTTCCGGCGGGAACCGTCCACCACACTCCGAGCGACCGGGCGAGATGCCGCGACCCCGCGAAAGTTTCCGCGGGATTTTCGACACGGAACCGCAATTTCCAAAGTAATTTCCTATAGGTACGTACGAGCTGGTCGTGCGTCGTGCGTCTCTCTCGCGCAAATTGGTCCGGTGTCACGGCAGGATGAGCACGCAGACAGCGTGTCTGTGCCGTTGCGCTCGTCGGCGACGTGTGAGTGCACACGGACGACACACCTGCCCTCACCCACGGGGAGAAATCTTGCGGGCCCGGGGCTGTGTTGGTGCACATACCCACCTGCTTGAAAGGTACACCTACGTGTTTACACGAGAATGCCGCACCCTCCACTTAAAAGACGCCCTACGACAACAAGTCGGGACCCTCTTCCTCCTCCTTCTCGAACTTTGAGCCGCCAGTACTTGGCTGCACTTTGTCGAGCGTGCTCGACGATTTCTCGACACCGCCGATCGATCGCGAGGATCCTTCCGTGCCGATTGTTCCCCTCGCGAAAGTTCACGACCTCCCGAGAAACTCGACGATCGACGGAGTCTCCGAGAGGACGCGATTCGCGCCGATGATCGATCGATCGACCGGTCGATCTATCGGTTCTTTGCGTTCGCTCTGTGTTTCCATCGCTCAAATTCCCCGGGAATGTCCGCTGTGACCGGTTCAAAATCAAATTATCGACGGCGCCCGTCTCCAGGAAGCCACTACTCTCGAGCTCTCTCATCTATTGAATTGGAATTTCGTCCGGTTCGAGAGACTTCGTTAACCAGCTCGGAATTGGACGCTCCATTAGTTCCATTTTTCAGTAAAAAATATTTTGCCGCGAGTGTCGATGTACGCGAGCGCCGGATGTTCGACTAATCGTTTCGGCGAGAGAATTTTTGCAAATTTTCCCCGAGGAAAGTTTCGATGCTGACGCGCTTTGTCTTCGGTGGTGGTGGTGGTGGTGGCGGCGGCGGTGGATCGTCGTTGGAAGTTCTTCGGTCTCGGCGGTCGCTGAAGATTCGCGGTGTGGGAGTCCAGGGAAACACTTTGAAGTTTCCAAGTGAATTAATTAGCGATCCATTGGCGGACGATATCGACGGATACGTTCAGAGAATTCTATGGGCGTAGATAATGCGTTTAACCAACAACATCCGCTGTTTCCCGCGCACAATGCATCGCTCGCTCTAAATCGTGCGAGTTGCGTAATACGAACGTGCCCGCGACGAATAGCGATGAAAAAAGGAAAGAACTCTGGAAATCATCGCTAGACCGTTAGAAAAGGCCACTGGAACGCCGTGCCCGCGCGGGGCTTTCGAATGAGCGGAAGTAAGAAAATGGGCGGCGATGGTGGTGGTGCCCCAGGATATCGGGAGCGACGCGTGAGAATTTGAGCGCGACGAGCCTGACGGAAGAATTTCGTCGAGTCGCGAAACTTGCGAGAGGATTCCGCGGAATCTTAAGAGAATTCGTCGCGGAGAGGGGGGGAGGCGGAGAGATCGAAGGCCGATCGGCAGGACGATTTTTCCTGCGCGATGAAGTTCCTGCCGTGTTCCCAGTGTTGGGCCGCCGTGGAGGAGGCGGGTCCATCCCGAATCTTCCGCTCGTCGTCGTCGTCGGAGCCGTCGAATCCCCTCATCATGACGAAACGACCCGCGGATACCTTTTCCCGCGAGAAGTCGAAGCAGAAATTGAAATACGCGACGGGCGCGTCTCGTCTGCCGAGGATTCTGCGGAAGCTCACCGCTCCCTCCTCCTGGGGAGGGAGAAAAAAATCCAGGCCAAAGGTCAGGTTCGAGCGGAGGAGGATAAAGGAGGAAACGCGTCGTAGAAAGAGGAGGGATTCCAATTTGAAGGACGGCAAGGGGACCTGGAGGGTCGTCGAGGAGCGTTGCAACAACCCGTCGAGGAAAACCGGCGCACCGGTGGTTGGTCCTGAAGAAGAAGAAGAAGAAGAAGAACTGGCAAGCGGAAGAGTTTTGGAGGAGGCCTGGAGGAACTGCGAACAGCTCGAGCGTGAATACCAGGAGCACCTGGAGGCCCTCAAGTTCCTCATCGACCCTCCCCCCTCCTTCAGAAACACCGAGACCAGGCAGAACTTTGAGAACAAACTGAACAGCCTGGACTTCCTGCGGATGAACACCGTCGCCATATCCGAGGGTCCCGAGGGTGACCGCGGTATCGTCGATAATGAGGGGGACCGTTCGATGATCAACGACAACCGCGATTACTCGACGATTAACGGCGAGAACGAGATGGAGCGACGTTCCGTCGACGTACGAACGCTCGCCAAAAGAGCGACTTCCGGTCGCAGCAGGTTGAGCGAAATTGTCGAGGAACACCTGGAGTTCGAACGATCCATGCTGAACCTCTTGGATGTGGAACCGATCCTGAAGAGCAGGCCGGAAGTCGAGGGAAAGCCTCCGTCCGTCAGGAAGAGGGAGAACAAAACCGTTAGGTTTAAGGACGACCCTCGTTTCCAATCGGCGAACGATAACTCGATGACGCGACGCGAGGTTCGGCCGGAAAATTCAATCGGGGAATCCACGCGCGATGACGAAGACCCGGAGGGGACCCTCTGGGGGCAGTTGGGGCGAGCAAAACTATTTAAGGAGAACCTTCCAACCACGGGACAGGATGGACCGGACGAGTCTCTTCTTCTCGCAAACTCGGCTGGCGTTTCGGAAAATTCGCGACATTCTGGTAATCAGCAGGGAAATGCTAAAAATTATTTATCGCCATTATTATTTATACGACTTCCCTCCGAAATTGAGAACCGCTCGAATTCCATTTCTGTCCGAACCATTTCGTCGCTTTATTTTCGAAATTCCGTATTTTCGCGTACGCGCGAAGAAGCGATGGAGGACCGACCGACCGACCGACCGACCGTCTGACTGACTGACTGCCTAATTTACCGATTGACTGACACTTACCTGGAACTTTATGATTTCAATGGCGAAAGAAGATCTCGGTGGATTATTAAAGCAAAACCTTTTCAATGTTTCCCGCGAGGCACGAGGTTCTGAAATATTTAATGAAAATTCTTCAAAAGTGTCTCGCGGACGGGCACTCTCCCCCGATTGTTAATAATTTTAGTTGGCACGTGTACCTCTGACGTACTCGACTCGCGTCCACCGTTCAGCGTGCTTTTTCATAAATAAATCGCCACAGATCTCTGCCTCCGATGCATCCATGTAATAATATCCCGGATATGGTTTCCGGGGTCGACTGCGGCAAACGGAAATTGTCCCTTGATCAGAGCTATTTCGGTAGTTGTAATTTCGAGAGAAAAATATCGCTCCGATCTTACCATACGTTTTCAGCTTGTTAATCGCCGCTCGAAATTCTACGGGAAGATTTTTACGATATTTCTCGTCTTTTCGTCAATGAGACGCCTCTTCCGCCACCGATATTCTCCGTTTCGAGTCGAGCGAGCAGCTTTTTGCGTTTTCCGCAAAAAAAAATTCGCTTTGCAACGAGACGCGTCTCTCTGTAGATCCGACGTTCGTCGACGCTTCCGCGGAAAAATCCAAACGGGGCCGTGATAAATCGAAAAGTCATCATTCGATTTCATTGATTTTATTCAATAGCGCAATCGCGCGACCTAGTTTCCACGGCGCACGAACGATCGTCGATCTATTGTCGGTAATTGTCCGACGTTAGCGCAAACATTAGCGTTTCTGGAACGAGTGTAATGACTCGAATCGGCCACGTATCAATTTTCGAACGATGAGAACGCGTGGCTTTGCTCCATGAACTCGTCGGTTCCAACGTATGGATCGAGATCGAATATTCGGTCGATGCGTATCACCACCGGCGGCTGTGTCGAGTTTTTCTTTCAAGTTCCCGTTGCACCGACGGGAAGAGCGCAGCGACGATCGCGCGACGTTTGTTCAACTTGTAACGCGTCGTTCCGAGTTTTTCTTTTTTTCGCCGCGTTTTTCTCGACATGTTTCGTTATTTCGTTTGATTGATCAGCAGCGGGTCGGCTCGACTCTGCTCGGCTGGGCTCGACGACGGGGCAATGAAATAAACGCACGCGGGCGAGGGTGACGAGAGAGGGTCGGGGGAGTCGGAGGGGCTCTTCGGGTTTAGAGTGGACGGGAAACAAGGGGAAGGTTCTGGTATACACGGCACGTTAATGTGACTTCTATGCTGGGTGCGGTGTCATGGGCCGGAGCGGCCAAGCCCTTATTTCCGCAAGCCCATCTTCCATCCTTCATCCTTTATCCTTCACGGCTCATCCGTCGTTCTTCATCCTTGCCGCTTTAATCTTTTCAAAACATCCGTACACGTCCAATGGAAATTCTTCCAACCTCGGCGGTGCCATTCTAATCGCATCACTAAGCAGCGTGGCCCATCTAATTTCAATCGGATGTTGCGTCACCTTACGTGTCGTCGCGATGCGGACTTTATTCTCCGGACGAGAATCGCGGGAGCTTGGTCGATTGAAAAAAAAATAGGAAAGAAGCATGGAGAATCCCTTCCGACTGCGAATCGTCGATGGTCGCCTCCACCGCGTCTCGTCTCGCCTCGCCTCGCTTCGCTCCCAAGTCCTTGCACTATCTTCGATTTGTACTTCGAAAGACGAGGGTTTCGCGGAAAAGTTTACTTTCGCGCAACTTGGTGGAACTGGGTGAAACAACCAGGGCTGCGCTTTCCCAGGTAGAATGTTGGGCCTAACACGTACGTCGTAATATTTTATAAGCACGTGCATGCTGGTGCACGTGCACGTACGTACACACACGGTTCTCGTTTCACCTTGTCACTCTAGAAAAATCCATGAGCTATATTTTGCGTAGATCGATATTACCTCGATGCAACGATTCCAGTTCAAGGAAAATGTAGGTCTGGGGCTTAGCAGTGACATTACGTGGTGGCCCCCCCTTCGCCTTAAAAAAAAAAATACCTTGTGTAATTTGAGGCAATATAGTACGGAGAGTATCCTAAACTCGCTACTACCCCCAAGTGGGTCATCCCGAGAGGAGAGTACGTATTATGCAATATTATGTATCGGAAAGGCTTTAGGGGTGGTTGGAGATTTTTGCCAGTCGACGGACCAACGACGTACACACACGACCGTCGTCCGTCCGACTGTCTTCTATGAATTGTCATCGACGATCGCAGGAGGATCGCGGGAACTAGATGGTGGCGGGCTATCAAGGAGTCACTTCCGGTATGCAGGTATACACGGGGGTAGCTACGAGATCGCGTATCGGGACGGCATTGTAAAACGATGGACTCTCTCGACGAGGGCTTAATATTTCGCAGGAAGCACAGAAGCGTGCGGAGAGAGAAGACACGGAAATTACAGAGTCTATCGAGGGCGTAGGAGGAGGGGGGCGTAGGAGGAGGGTGGTGTAGGTTCAGCGGGGAGCACGTCGAAAGTCAAACATCGAGAGAGGCTAATTTGAAGCCTTCCGGACTGGATTGGTTGCAGACACGCGTCACGTGCAATTGTCGTGACGTAATGAAAAGTGTGGAAAATGGATGGGTGTGCTCACGACGGTGACTCTGTTCCGGCATTGTTTACTCGGAAGGAAGTCTGACTCGGAAGTGGCACTATGCATGAATCCCGGTCAAGTGGGGGAGTAGCCACGCACACACTGAAACAGACCCTCGCCCACGTTCTACTCCACTCGCTTCGTGAATTCTTTCTGTCTCTCGGGGAGTTTGCGAAATGACTCGTTCGTAATCTGCGGAGAATACGTGGGGAAAAGCGGGATGGAAAACGTTGAAAAATGTTGGAAGGGTCGTGAAAGCCACACGATCGGATTTATCGAGTGGTGGTGGTGGTGGTTTTCGATGTTCGCCAAAGGACGATCGGACGGTTTTCACTGGGGGAGGGAGGGAGGGAGAGAGGAACGGAGAGGATTACAATTACAATTGTCGGAACGATGAAATCTGAAAAAAAATCAAATTTATCGGGTCGAACGAGTAGCGATCATTACCGAGGGAGCGCACACCCATACGTGGACGAAACGATCGCCTGCAGGTATGCACGTGTGGTGCTGGAGGCACGTGTGTCCTATTACACGTATTAAGCGTGCACGATACATCGGTGTCGAGGTGTTGGTAGAGTTCGGATCGTGGGAGGGGATCGGACGTGTTTCATGGGTGGCCGGACTGCCAGCAGTCAGTGCATAATCTGAATTCACAGACCCTGCAAGTCCCGCGGACCTGTCGACTTATCGATCTTCGATCCCGCGATCTAACTCTACCCTCGGACTTCGCAACCTGCGCGCGCGCGTGCACGCGCGCATATAAGCGATCTCTTCTCGTCATCCCCTTCTCCGTCTCCGAATCCTTTTGTTTCCGAAATATCCAAAGCGAGTACGAAATCTGCGGAACGACGAGCTATTCCCGACAGTGATACGAGTGAATGTACGTGTCGACTAGAAAGAAAAAAAAGGGGGAAAAGGGCGGAGAGAGAGAGAGAGAGAGAGAGAAAGAGAGAGAGAGAGAGGCGACGGTCGTAAAAATTGTCGCTGGAGCACGGTCCCTTGATAATGAGAGATCCTTCGCGTTATTTTCAGATGTCAGGAGAGCCGAGCAGAGTTACGCGAATCAAAATGGTGGGCCGAAAAATTCAGTGACGTCAAAGGCGACTCGACGAATCGACACGAATAACGGTAAGATTCTCCAGAGGATTTTTCTCGTAGATTTAGGCAGAGCTTCAGGAATGCTAAACTAGATCACACGCTTGCTGCATGACCGCTGGGTTCGCGAACAGAAAATATCCTTCTCCCCTTACCTCGCGAGACCGATCGAAAGGGATCGTTCATCGAATCTCGTCAAGTTACAGCTAAATCGTTTCAAATGGCAAAGCAGACGAGGACTTAAAAAACTGTAATCTCCTTAACTCGACGATTGACCTGGATTAACCTGTGTTTAACGATCACTTGACGATCGATGTCGAATCGAGTAGTTATTTCCAACGAAACTGATGCATCGGATCCACGAGATCTTGTCGAGGAACGAACATTGATGGAAAGATTGATGAAAGTGACACGAGATTAGCATCTACCAGTTAACCAGCGAGAGGAGTACGATCGATCGGTAAAATATTTCGGGATACGTTCGTTTGGAAAGTCGCGCGACGATCGACTCTAAATGTTTCATCCTTCTCTCCCTCCCTCTCTCCCACCTCTGCCATCGTCACTTGTGATTTTACGAGGCTTTTAGTTTTTTTTTGTATTTTATTGGTAGATAGCGATATTCTCTCCGAATAACTTAAATACGTAAGGGTGATCGAGGAAGGTTCGTTAGGCTCGAGTAGTCCGTGAAATCCAGTCGAGTCCATGAATACCGATCGCACCGGAAGGGGATCGTTCCGGAAGAAGATATCCAGAGAGACAGTTTCGAATTCCTTTGTTTCCGAATTTCCTCGGGGAACCGTTCGGGTGTCTGAGAGATCTTTCTGGCTTTAGCCGAGCCCCGTTACGTGGCAGATTACACGACCGATACCGAAGACACTAGGATGCCGCATGGCTCGCGAAATCGTAAGAGGAGAAATCGCAGAAAGAGGTTTCAGAGACCTCCGACTCCGGATGGACTACGGGAGCGGGAAGTTCCGGAAACTCCGGGAGTCGACGATGCCGCGAAAACACTCGACGAGGAGTTTACCGCCACCCCCTCTTCGGGGAGTTCCAGCGTGAATCTCCCTCGAATTACCAGCGATCACCACCGGATGGACGAGGGGGAGCGGCACGGGGGGCTAGAGAGCGATAGTTTGGACGAAGGGACAAATATTTTCGTAGCCCCCGTGGATTACGAAGACGGCAAAGTCCGGGGAAATATCAATAGCGAGGATGCCGACGGGAGTATCTCGTCGAACGCATCGGGTGATTTGGAGCAACGAGATAACGTTAGCGAGAATGCAGCTTGCCCACATCGAGATACGGAGAATAATGCGATAAACGATAGCAGCGGTTCCACGAACCGCGAGAACAGCGGCAACGATTCACCGGGGAAATGCGCCCCGGAGAGGCCTGACCATCGCACGGAGGACGAGAGATCGAAAAATATCGACACCCTCGCGAAAGCGACGAACGGGGAAACCCTCGCGGAAGCGAACGGGACAATGATCGAGGAGTCCAACAATGCGGAATTCCTGGGAGGACCAGGTTGTCCATCTCGGCGACAGCGGCAACCGCAGCAACAACCAACGATCACAACCGAGGATGACCCTGGGAGAGAGCCGGAGGCAAATAAGCTACGGGGGCGGCACCGAATACGCAAGGGATTCCTGAAACCGGATGTGAAGATCGTCGAGGTGATGACGATCGAGAGTCTGCCGTTGGAGGCGAAGATCGATCACATTCCGGGCGTGGGAATCCTTGCGGAGAGTAGCAAGAAGCGCGAGGAGCCGAGGGTCACCATTTCGGAGCCGGTCGAGTCAATGGAACCACTTTCGCAGAGCGTGAATAGCAAGGTCGAATTACTTGGCAAGGGTTTGGCAGAGTTGGCGAATCACAGCGACCGGTTAGAGATCCATGAGGTAAGCGACAGTGACATCGAGCCCGACAACGCTAGGCCCTCGTCTATAGTGATCGAGACGGAATCGGACGTTGAGAAAGACCCGATCGAGCAGTGCGCCGAGAGCGACCACCGAAGCCACCACGAGGAGGACCGGTCCGCTCGTGGGTCGACGACAACGTCTTCGGGATCCCCAACCGCGACCGAATCAGCCGGATGCTCCCGAGACACCCGCTGGAGCGGTGCGACCAACGGGCAAAACTGCATGCCCCAGGAGGTCGAGAAGAAACTGAGGACGTTCATCGAGGGTCTGCGACTACCGAGTTCCCCGGAGGAGACGAGGGAGGGTGGCGGCAGGATGCTGGACGCGAGAGCTAGCGCCAAGCAGCGGAAGGCCAACAAGCGAGCTCTCCTCGAGTCCTACTACGCGCGATCCCAGGGCAGCAACAGCAGGTTCCTCGACATCATCCAGGAGGAGGGGGAGAGGTTGTCGGAGGATGGCGAACGGCACATCCGAGACTTCATCAACGAAGAGATTGGCAAGTACCGGAGGCGGGATAGGGAAAGTAGTCGCGAGAGCGTCGGGGCGGAAGGAGTCGAGACCCTCGTCGTCGTCGTCGGGGAGAGCGACGGGAAGCCGGGGACCAGCGGACCCGCGAAGGAGCTCGCGGGTGCCGCGGACGAGCCAGCTAGAGAAACGTCACTGGTGAATGATGAACTGGAAAACGCTGACGCGGAGCAGGACAACGTAGTGGAAAATGGCGGCGCGTTGGGTGCGGAGAAACATACGCCGACTCCGCCGAAGAGGTCGTCGAGTTTTGACAACGAGCCGGAGCCGCCGAGACCTCCCACTCCACCAGAAATAGACTACCCGGCGACTGGTGCAAAGTCGGCAAAGTCTCCGCTGAGACTGGCACCCGCACCTCCGGCTCGCAAAAGACTTGCGCAGAGGAGAAACAGAAGCCAAGAGCCAGCGACACCCAGGAGGCCCCCGCCGCCGAAACTGACGGCCGCCAAAACTCTGCACTACGTGTACGAGCCGATCTGCCAGATCGGCCCGTTCGGCCCGTTCGCCCCGGTTGCCCTCGGAGGGCATCTCGGGCCATTTCTCATGTCCAACTTGATCGGCGGCCCCCCGCACCTCGCCGGGAACGCGGCTAATCTAAATGGAGGCTGCGGTGTTGCGTGTGTTTGGCCAAGATCATCGGGCCCTCCTCGGAATGCACCGCGAGGGAATGCCGGCCGAGCGAAGGAAGGGGTGCGAGGGTCGAGGGGGCTGGTTTTGGAGGGTCTAGACAAGGCGGTGGTGGACGGTCCCGAGAGCGACAGCTTTATCAGGTTGCGCAAGAGCGCGCAGGGCAGCGCCGTTGGGCTTGGCAATGAGGCGACTCCTGAAATAGCGCGTGACCACAGCGAGGAAGAGGTGCCGAAAAAATTCGCGCCACCCCCCGACGACGACAGTTCCGAGACGACCTTCGCGAACAGTCTGCTGGAACTGTCGAGCGGCTCCGTAGCGAAAGTTCCCGACGCGAGCAGGAACCTCGTTACCGAGGAAGCGACCGATCGTGCCGGAGGCGGACGAAACTCCGACGGGAAACTCGCCGGGAACGCGCGAGACTCCACACCCGGACACCCGGTGACATCCCGGTTGGACGCGTCACCGGGGAAACTCGACGCGGACACCTCCGTGAGTCGGAGTCCGGAGTGCCAGGGTCAGGACTCGTCGACGGGTGCCATCGGCGTGATCGAGGACGAGCGCGTCAGGGTCGACGGAGGTCCTCAAGGGTTCAAGGTCAGGCCTCTGACGGACTTGTGCATCGAGAAGATCCTGTCCATGCCGTTCGGCTTGGAAATAATCAATGAGATAACTCTGCCGGAATTCAACGTTTTCGAGTACCTGCGAGCTCTCGGTGGTGTCGCCAAGGTCGACGGGGACCGAGCGCGCGACGTCGGAAGCGCAAAAGCTTGCGGCAGCCACGCATTGGGGAAGAAGGCTCCAGCCGCGCGAGATACCGTTTCACAGGGTGTCCCGGAAATAAACGGAGAGGGGAAATTAATAGAAAGGCCAGCGTCGCGACAGGATTTAAAATCGGAGATGAACAGGCCGAGAACGTGGGTGGGCGTGCCTACGTCAGAGAACCCGAAGCTTCTGCTGTGTCTGTCACCCGCGCAACAAGAGTCCAGCATGAGAGCAAGCGCCGATAATCTATTGGACCTGCACGAGAAGTTCCTGAACCGGCACAGCTACGACGGGGAGGCTCCCCGGAGAATTCCACTGCGAAAGTACCACATAGATCTGGAGCCGGTGAAGAGCAACGGGCCGACGACGGCCGAGAAGAAGAGTCCAGGCGAGGGGGAGAGAGCGGCAGAAGAGGGGGGAGGACAGAAGCGCGGGAAACCGAGCAAGTATATCGCGAACGAGAATTGCCGCAATAGACTGCTGGAAATTATAAAAGAGAATTCAGAATCCACTTGCATCGGCGAAGGCGATAGGAGCGATCGTGGATTCTCGCTCAAGGACGCTTCCTCCGATAAGTCTTATCACTCGGATTCCGAATTCGTCTCGAAGAGGCCAGCGACGCGAGTGCCCGGTGGTGGCGGTGGTCAGGATCGCCTTAAGGTCACCAGACTCTGCGATTGGCTGAATCTGGCGAGACGCGATCCGGTTAATCTCGCGCGCAGCGATCGTTTATTAATAGAGGAACGGAGCAATGGTGAAGATAAGACGCACTGCTCCACTTTGCTGAATCTCCTCCGGAGCGATGGATCATTCGCGAGAACGTCGACGGACTCCTCGGTGAAGCAGCCGGGAGGAGAAGGTGAAGGGCGGGAGTCGCGGGGGAAAATGGCCGACGGAGCCGGAGGAGACTCGGAGTCGGAGGAATTCGGCGATCGGGGGAGTGTCTCCGGCAGCAACCGCAACCACGACTACGAGGACATCCGCGACGACGACGACCGCATTGGCAAGGTGTCCGTCGAGGTGGACCTTGAAGAGGGGACGCGACTGCACGGGCCGCGGAGTTCCGACCCCATTGGGGGAACGAGGGAGGTTGCGGGGGAGTCGAAAAGTTTTCCGACGTTGAAGAACGGAGAAGGACAGCAGCAGCAGCAGCAGCAGCAGCCACAACGACAACAACAGTACGTGATAAACAGCGCGCTAATCGCCGTGGAAGCTAGTGCGTCGCCAATCCGAACTTCACCGACGTACAGGAAGAGTCCGATTTCGGTAAACAGCGCGATAATCGATAAGAACCCCGTGGAGGTTGGCAAGGCGAGAGCTGGCCCGCGAAGGACGATCGATTTCCGACACAATGTGAACCCGGCGTTGATCGACGACAAGCCTCGAGTGCCTCCGAAGACAAAGCGCGAGGTCGTCGTCGATAAATCCTGCATAGACATCACGAGCATCTTCGACCAGGCACCCCCCAGAAACCACTTGGCATCCAGAAAGTGCAACGACCTTGAAGACTTGAAGCTGGAGACCGCGACCCGGATCATGGACGACCTGAAGAAGCTGCAGCGAGAGATGTCGCCGCATCTGGTGGAACCGGGACTCCGAAGATTCTCCCTGCCCCAGGAGTATTTCGACAAACAGTTGAGGTACATCGAGGTTCTGGAGGGTCAACTGACGAACGTCCTGCTGGCCGAGGAGGACGAGAGCAGGGCTTACGATGCGTTCCAGAAGAAGTTGCGGGAGGTGTCGAGGGAACGCGGTAGCCTCGAAGGGAGGGGAAAGGCGCTCGACGAGTTGCCGAAGGAAGCGAATTCTGGTCCGACGAATTCCGTGGGAAAGGACCCGTCGAGAGTTCGCGAGGAAGGTCACGAAGGTTCGACGTCGGTCTACGGAAAATCGCGAGAAGCCACGAGGGACGAAGGGCGAGTTAAGAACGGCATCAGCGAGGAGGAAACCCAGAGGACGACGGAAATCAAGAAGACTTGCGTGATAAAAGAAGAGGATGAGCAGCAGGAGGCGGAGGAGTCAAAGGGGATGGCGTCGAAGGGAGAGAAGGGGGCGGTGCCGTCAGCATCGTCGGTGGCGAATGACGGCGAGGCCTTCAGGCAGCAGATGTACAACGAGTACGTGCACAAGGTGCTGGAAAGGGAGGAGAGGAAGCAGCACAAGGTGATAAAGATAAGTTCGCACACGGACATCGACAGGAGCGACAAGGTGAACATGATGAGCGCCATCGAGAAGGAATTTATCGAAAAGGCCAAGAACAGACTGAGCAAGTTCGGCATCAGTTTGGACGCGGAGTCCGAGAAGGAACAAGCGGGGGAAGTGGGGGTGGAAATGAGAAGGGAGGAGGAAAAGAAAGAGGAAACGGAAGAGGCAGTGGTGGTGGTTGTGGAAAGAGTGGCGAAATGCTTGATCGATGGCAAGGAGATCGAGGACGCGAGCAAGTTGCCGAAACATCTGCAGGAGTTCCTCGAGATCTCGATGGACGAGGGTGAGTCTCTCCGCGGATTTCTCTCTCGTGTTTGGATTGCTGGCATAACATTCGAGTGTTCGAGTGTCGAGTGTTCCGTCTGTGACCTTGGACTTGAACTGTGCTGCACTTTGGCCTGCCGTGAGAGACAATCCGAACGTGGCTCTCCGTTAACACCTTTAGAATTTCACTAACGAGCACGATACGTGGATGAACGTTGTAAAGTTTTGCTGTTTCGCTCTTTCTCTCTTTCTCTCTTTATTTCTCTCTCTCTCTCTCTCTCTCTCTCTCTCTCTCTCTCTCTCTCTCTCTTTCTCTCGCTGTGTCTGGATATGCCGTTTTCGTTTAGACCTCTCGTTTTGTGTCGCCATTAATCGTTCTCTATTAATATCTTAACTAGATGCGATACGTTCTGCTAGCGGAGTGTCCGTCCATCTATCTCTCTCTTTCTCTCTCTCCCTCCCTCTCTTTCTTTCGCAATGAAATTAACTGATGAAATTGAACGTTCGTCTCGTCGGATGACTCGAACTCGGGGAAATTACGCGTGCTTGACGAAATTACACGAGGAATCGAGGGAATTTCGTGAACCGGCCGATACTTCCGGTTTGCGGGTCGTTGCTTCGATTCAGGTTTCTTTTTTCTTCGATTCCTAACCAGTTTTATAGTTCGAGGTCTTGGTAGTCCCGGGGGCGACGCAATATTAAGTCGATTGTGCACAACTCGAGAGCAGAGTCGCCTTTACGGCTGATTCATGCAAGAGCAGAGGCCTAAATTTAGGCTCCACCGAAAAATAGGTCAAAGCGTTTACATCTCTGTTTCTTCTTTTCCGAGGCGTTTCCGTCTTTCCAGTTGCGACACTTGCACCGATCTTCTCCCCGACCTGACCGACTTCCCCTTTTACACGACTCGCCTCCGACTACCGTCCGCTCGTCTCTTGCCAAAACTGCACAGAAACAATTGAATCGACAGCTGTGACAATCGAGAGGGATCGATTAGCGATGGATCATCGCTAATTTTTTTCGATTCTCTCTAAACAATAAAATTATCGACAATTTCCTTTTTAGCTTCCCCGATATCTCTCCGCTCAGTTTTCGCCAAAGATAATTGACGAAAAAGGGCTCTCTCTCTCTCTTTTTTTTTTCTTTCTCTCTCTCTCTCTCTCTCTCTCGTTCGACGAACCACACGCACCCCCGGAGTAACAATCTGTTTTCGCTCTAGCCTTATCCTTTAATCCGATTGCTCGTCTCGGCTAGCTTCACCACCTGCTTTTGCCACTAACAACTCGACTGGCTTGCTTCGGGCTTGTTCGAAACTCATGTGTTTTTCTTTCTTTTAATTTATTTGGGAACTTGGGCATGCTTGTTTTGGTTGAAGGACGTGGCTATGCAATTGCTGCGAGAAGAAAACCCGATGAGAGTGATCTGCTGCACGAGATTATCAAAGCTTTGAATATCAGCAAAGGATTTCTGCTTGGCAAAGGTGCGTCCCTAATTTCGCTCGACTGCCAATAGTACGCTCTAGGCTAATTTCGTTAGAAAGCCGGATGTCGCATCGCGACCACTAAATATAAAGCGTCCCATCCATAAAGCCGTCCTTATCACTGCAAAGCCCGCGTTAGAAAAACCTCGAGAAATCCCTCGTTCGGGAACCGCCAGTTCTTCGGGAATGTCAAGGAAGAGGCGGAGGCGGAGGCGGAGGAGGAGGAGGAAGAAGCGGAAGAAGAATAAGGCCATTACCCAAGAGACTCGGCGACGGTCCCTGCTCCGCGGAAGTAATCGTGGAAAATCCCCGGGATACCTGAAGAAACTCATAGAAAAGCGAAGAGTTTTCCCTGACGGAAGGCGGAAGGGTAAATAACAATGGCGCGTGTGTCGATGGAGAAAAATATATAAAAATACAGCGGAGTTTCTACCGTCCCTCCCCCGTATGTGAGAAACAGGTTGATGGCTCGGGAGAAATTAGTGGTTAAAAAAATAAATAGAAAACGGTACGCGTGTGTGTGTGTGTGTGTGTGCGCGCGTGAACCCATCAACTTCCTGGAGCTGCGCGCTGGGCCTCGCGGGGATGTCGACGGCGACGGCGACGGCGACGTCGACGTCACTTTAACGGCACTAAGCGTCGCGACGCCTCAGTTCTGGTCCATCTCTCGCCTCGTCATCATCTGCGTGTGGAAAGGCTTGCTCGCGGAGGCTTGCGTGTGAAATAGTCAGGGGGATAACAAGGCTCGTTGAGAATGGTCGAGAAAAGTGAGCGATCGCTGCGTTTTTTCAGTTTCTCGTATTTTCCACAAAAAAAAAAAAATCAGAAAAAAAGTGGATAAATCGTCGTCCCATTCGTCGAACGCAAAACCTTTGTTTAAACGCTCGATCGAAAGTGCATAGGGGACCTCCTCCTTCTCGCGTGCACCTCGATAAGATAATCGCGGTGGTCGGGGTGTTTTGCTGGCCGCACACGTGAGATTGGTGTACTATTTCGTTTCCCATTACATAAGGGTGTCGCGTTACCATTTCACCAACTGCAGAAGGTGCGTGCGACATGGATCCGTGGCGGCAGAAAACTCACGCGCGCTATTTTCGTATTCCATTCACCGATCCATTTTCCGAAATGAATTTGCGGCGATTCAAAGTCTTTTCCCTTCCTTTCGCGAGGGGCGATCGCGGAGGGGGAGCACCGATTCGTGCCAAATCAATTTCGAGTACGAGTGACAGGATGCTTTCTCCGCGACGATTAAGCGGATCGACCGTGGAAAATCTGCCGATAAATCGAGAGAATCTGCAGCAGCAGCAGCAGCAGAATCTGAGAATTTTCCTGCTTCTCGGAGAGAAGAAAATAGTAGGCGAGAGGGCAAGAGTGCGATGGCCGAGGAGACGAGCTCGTTTGTCGCGATGATTCTTTATTAATGAGAAGTCCGGGGCTTTGCTTCTTCCTCTTTCAGGCTTTTTCTTAAGCTGCGCGTGAATAGCTTCTCGGAGATGGACACCACCTTCGGGCGGGAATGACTCTAGCGAGTGAAATAACGAGTTCGGCTGTTTATCCACTTTTTGCATGGCTCACGAGTGAAGATGGTGATGCGTGCCGATAAATTTCTGCCTCTCCTTCATATTATCACGTATGTCTGTTTCGTGATTGCAGAGAACGTCATGTTCGCCCCGACGTTTAAAGCCTCGTCGGCGAAACCAGGTAAACTCGTGTGGGAAACTAACAATTAACGTTTCAGTGTGAGTGTGTTGGCCTTGCGAAAGCGATTCCTCGAAAACCTCGATAAAGGATCGATGACGCGTCTCATCGATGAGACGCACACCTCTGTCCAATATTGCAAAACTGTCCTAGTCCTGTGGAAATACCTGCGGGGTTTTCTGAGAGAGAGAGAGAGGGGCGACGGCCGGGGGGTGAAGAAAAAAGCGTGTGGGCGTGAACTTTAATTTTTCAGACGTGCGAATTTCAGTTTTCCGGATGAATCGCATGGGGCAATCGTTGGGAAGCGGCGTTTTCCAAAAGCATTTCCTCAACTTTGTTTTCAGGCGTTCGCCAGCCAATTGCAATTACGCGTACGTTAATATCGCCACCCACGCATTTCTAATTTTACTATCGCTCCTCGAGCTACATTTGATTTCCTCGACTGGTCGGACTCACGTGCGGCTAACTTCGCAAATTAGATGAGAATCTCGGAGACTGAGATCCGACCGCAGACTTCTATGTACCGCTAGACCGCTACCTCCGGTCGCCACTCGGCCTGCAGAAAATGAGACAAATTGCAAACTCGGTGGGGGTAGATTTAGCGAGGCAAAATTCATGCAGGGTGGCCGTACAATCGAGTACCCGCGCAGAAAGATCCTTCGAACGATGTTCCAGAGGCCTCTTTTTTGCGGAACATCCTTCGACGGCGGCGCACCAGCTTGCGATATTCCGAAAATTCGCTAGGTTTTTCCGAGCCTCTTGAAATTCGGCAGTATCGCGCGATACTCCGCGAGACGATAAAAACGCGCGTCGTGACGTACGCCAAAAACAGCTCTGTTAAAGCCGCGAAAGTCCAGATTGCTGATTGCAAATCACCGTGTCGCGCGTCTACAATTTTCCTCGCGTCTCTGGCAAATTTCGCGCGACGATCGGAGGAGACCCATCGATTTTTATCCGGATACGACAAGGTGGTAACGAATTGCCGTTGGTACGGGCAATTCACCAATATCCGAACTTATCCATAAATCCAGAAGAGAAAAGGGTATTCCCGCCTCTTGCTAAGATTCGTCAAGGTCGACTAATTTTAACACGCCATAACCACCGCTAACTAACTAGATTTCCAGAGAGGATTTTCTCGGGTCTTCTCGCGCATAATTGGACGCTTTGTAACGACGATTGGACGGCGGTAACGAAAGGTTCGCGAAAAGACGAGTCTCTCCCTGGAAAGAGCAGGGTGTTTCCCCCCTGCGCGAGCAGGAGGGAACGTTATTCGCTAATAATTGTCTTACGTAAGAGGACGCGAGCGTGCGTGAGCCAAAATTAGTCAGCGACTGTCGCACAGGCGCTAAAGTGTGAGTTTTGGCGCCCGCTGCTCGTTTTGCTTCGGTGCAAAGACCTTTCGTTACTTTCTTGCGCATGGCTTACGAATATAAACGTTTTCCGCTTAAAAAAATACACCGGATCTCTGAAAATCTCTGGCGAAAAGAAGCGGCGAATTCCCCCTGCTTAGCGCCGCCGAGAATAGCCGCGGGAGAAATCTCGGGAGTCGCCTAAGAGAAACACTTTGCGCATTTCGCATAAACAAAGTTCGGGCATTTGCAGTTGTAAAGTTCTCCGCAGCTCCGCCGAAATTCCAACTTGACGCTATTTCCAGAATTGGTGGGAAATCTCGAGAGAGGAGCGGCGATTTACTTTTGACACTGTTTGTTGCTAGGTGTTTGGTCACCCGGAAGTGAAACGCCCCCTCCCCCGAAGCATCCCAGTCCCGAGCGTAACAAAACGGAAAAGGATGCCATTCCAGCAGTTTGGACTCCTGGCAACAGTCCCCTGCCGGAAAGAAAGGAATTTCGTCCAGTTCAATTTGAGAGTCCAATTTTGAGCCGGAAGAAGATACAAGCGGCGGAGCAAGTACGTATTTGAAATTTCACCGAACGACCGATCAACCACCACCACCACCACCACCGGTAGAGATCCAATCGCAATTCGTTTCTAACGAAAATTATCTCCGATACTTTTTAGACCGAGCAAGGTCCATCCCCGCCCTGGGAAGGGGAAGCTAGGAAACAGGTTTTGCAGAGGGAGGATTCTTCAGGACGAATCGTCAACTCTCACTCCGCACCGTCACAGGGTCTGAGTTCTCTGGCCACCACACCCCGGCTGCCGAGGGCGCAAAACCCGACGATCACGCTATTGCAGAAAGCGAGAGGTTCGTACTCTTCGATTCTTAACGTCCTTGAAATGCGCGATGAGGGATTGCCCTCCTTGCGGCGAATTTCCATTGTTTTCTTCGTCTCGACGCTAAAATGTCTGACGATTCCACTAACGACACGTTTTACTTCAGAGGGCCAGCTGCCGAAGGGTGCAGCCTATTTGCAAGAGAACGAGACGGTGTCGCGGCTGAAGAACGATGAGAAACCCCTGATAAGCCCCGGAGAAATAAGTGAGTATCGAGTCTCTCGAGTACTTTTGGAAAAACGATAAGGAAAATCTCGCGAAATGCTCGCGTTGTTTTCTCGATAAAATTCGCGCGCGTATATATAAGATGAACTCGCGAGCACTTTCTCGCGAGAATCCCTCCGCAAACAGCCGAATTTCATGAAATGTTCGATCAGTTTACACCCTGAAGAAAGAGTACGAAAGTGAGCCGGAAACCGAGAACGAGCCGCCGAAGAAGATGGCCGATTTGGGCCCTCGAAAATTCGAGGGTATAGGCCCGATCACGAGGGAGGGAATCCCTCTCGTGCTGAGATCAGTAAGTTTTCTCGAATTATCGACAAAAAAAAAAATAAATAAATAAATAAAACAAGAAAAAATATATCACAAATGAAAGCTTCTCTCAGTTATCACGCCACCAATTCGTGCAATTCTTTTTCACGCGATAGGAAGTGAAGGAAAACAACCAGGCAAAGTGGTACAAGAAAATGTACGATTCGTTGCACCGTGCGGATAGGGAAGGTAGGCCTTAGCCGAGGAGTTCTTGGTAACTCTCGAGGATCTTTTAGCCCAAAGAGTAAAGATTTGTCAGGATCTAACGAGACGTTTGCGCTTTTCAGACGACTACATCACCATCCGTTACAAGCCACGAAGAGGTGATTAATTTTGCCTTCTAGAGAAAAAGCTAAGCTTTTGTGTGACTTGCGAGAAATAACGTTAACTTAACGCGTGATTAACATTGCGTAGACGTACTTGACCTTAGAGTTTAATTCGCACGTCACTTGCGCCACAGAGGTGGCCGCAGTGTGAACGATGATGTGCCTGCCTCCAGTCCAGTTTTACACTTGTTGCGCAAGATCGAATCACGACTATTGTCCATAACCGGCTGCTAATCGCTCGTGCGTGGACGTAACAATAAACAATTCGCATTAAAGCATCTCTAAGGAGGAGTGTAACTTTCTTACCTAATCTCTAAGCATCACTAACTGTAGCCTTGGTTGTAAGCGAGCCTCTTCCAAGCCGACTCGATTTCTAACCGTTGACAACTGTTGATTGGAAACTTGAAACTTGAATGGCTTGACTTGCGAAAGTCTCCCATCACTGACAATCTGCTTTCATTTGTAATAATAACGAGGCTGCGTAAGTGTAACGGAGACAGAGAGAAAGAGAGAGAGAGAGAGAGAGAGCTTTCTTAATAAAACGCTTCCTAAACGAAATGGGTGTTTCGTAGATATTTCCTTCAGGTTTTCTCTTCTCTTCTCTTTTCTTCTCTTCTCTTCTCTTCTCTTCTCTTCTCTTCTCTTCTCTTCTCTTCTCTTCTCTTTCCCCGCGATCCGCAGGGGCGAACTTAACGAAGTTCGCTCGTTGCTTGGGTGGGTTGTGACCCCGGCCAAGTTCCCGTCGACGGCGAACGCGAGAGCGTTCGATTCTTTTCGCTGGAGCGCACACTTGGAGAAACCGAGATTGGCATTTATTTTCCAGGAACCCGATACGGATACGGCAGCAGCAGCGGGTACTTGAGCGAGCCGGAACCACGTGGATACTCCGAACGATCGGCAACCTTGGACAACCGTCGACGCTTGCGAAATAAGGAGAACGAATTTTCCACTTCCACCATACCCAGAAAGTGAGTGAGATGAAAAGCGCGCGGAGGGTTTACGGCGATTATGAGAGACCCGGATTATCCGATTTGTCGTTATGTGCAGGAGCGGCGCTCTCAAATATTCCCCGGAGGTCTACAAAAATCAGCCGGGCCGCATCGAGGACTACGAACCGGGAAGATCGTCGATAGCCGAGAAAGAAACGAAAGAGGTAAATAAATTTCGACTGTCGTCTCGATACTATAAGAGAGAAACGCGAGCAAAGACGTAAAATTGCGCAAAGTGCGTATATGCGTCTCTCCGTTCGTATGTATAAGATATAGTTTTAAATGTGTGAATTACAATAAGCGAGTGATAAAGGGGTGGGATGTGGGGGTTAAAAGTAAACTTGATAAGAAAGCTTCGAATGTGATGGTTTGAAATGGCTTTGCTTCTAGCCAACTTCTGTCACGCGGACCAGAAGGAAGGTAAAGAACGAGAAAAAGATTACGAGCAATTTTCATTCTCTGTTCGGGACCTTTTTGTTGTCGATTTTCCCTCTGCAGAACCCGATTTATTTGACGATTTATTTGACTCTATAGTATAATTGAAAACATGGAGCCCGCACATGAGTTTCGGCATACTACTATATTTACCTGTTATATTTTTAGTTAGCTTCTGTAGCACTGCTTGTAGTAAAGTCTATGTTTAACCGACTACTAATTTCCTAATAGAAGATTCATTATCCGGTATAAATTTGGCGAATGCGTCACGTTCAATAATAACAATAATCGCGGACAGAGCAGAAGCCCGCTGACAAAAATCGCCGTGCGAAAATTGGAAATTGGTAGCCGGCTCACTTTTTTTATTTATCCATGAATATGTCAATGTAACTTTGTAGATTTTAAGCATAGCATAACGCAGACTTCAATTCTATGTTTCTAGTGGTGGGACGAGGTCATGGACATTTTTGATGGGGTACGCCAACTTATTCTATTTTTACTCAATAACAGATATCGCCAATTTCTAAATCTCTCTTTTTTTCCAAGTATTCTTTCTTGTTCTCACTGACAAATTGGAACGGATTTTCACGATTTTCACGATTTTCACAATTTTCACAATTTTCAAAGAAAACAAAAATCAAATCGGAAGACACGGTTGAATTTGAAAATCTCGTTTCTCCTCGTTCATCTCGCGTAACCGGAAGCGCGAAGCGTCACTCACGATTTGCCTTCTGACGATCCTTCGATTGGCGATGGAGGCCTCGATTGACGCGTGTTGGTGAAACAAGAAAAAATATGCTGTCTTGGGTATTTAATATTCGTGAGACTTTACTAGGGCTGGCCGAGCCTTAACCTGCCTTAACCAAGTAGTGAAAATTGGCTTTAAATTCACACCTAGTTGAAGCAAAGAGCACTCTTTAATATTCCCCGCGCAATCAGGAGCTATATCTATTTTTGGTGAATAACCTTGATGTGACCTTGGCGCGTTTGATCGATCCCTTGCACCACTGCACACCTGAATCGGCACTCCAGTAATTCGTTTGTGTCACGCGTCACGTATCAAAGTACCGACGGTCTGAAAGTCATAGTTTCTCTCGGAAGCTGAAGATGACCCCTCCTCCTCTTCCTCTCCCTCCTCCTCCGCCTCCTTAAGTATCTCCAAACAAACTGTTATCGCAAAGATTCACGCGAAAACCTCCCACACGAGTGAAAATTGGCACGAGAAGATCTACCGAATGAAAATAAATCATCGCTGCGCGTGCATTACACTCGAGATTAGGAGAGTCCTTAAATTTAGACTCGATCGATTTTCCCTCACTCCCTCGAGTGTCGAGGAATTTTTGAAATTCCTGCGGGAAGGAGGAAGCAAGCGAGTTTCCTGAAATTCGGAGATACTGGACGAGGGGCGACGGGCGGAGGAAGAGGGGGTGGGGAGGGGGAGAATCGTAATATCCGCGCGTATGCGTATGTGAGATGCGTGCGTGTACGCGTGAATGAGTCCTTGGTGTTTATCCTGCGCAATTTCCGGAAACCTCCTCTCTCCGGTTAACTTCCGGTTAACCTCTTCCTATTTGTGATGGCTGAACAACGACGACGACGACGACGACGACGACGTCAGTGGCTGGACGAGAACGGGCAGGATGCGCTTCAGGATCCCGAGGGACGTCTCCGGGAAGGGTACCGCGTGCTCAGCCTCTCCTACAGGCCTTCCAGCAGTCACAGCGTAAGGCTCCCAGCGATGTGCGGCTCAAAGACCTTCGAGATCGGTCCAGCCTCGCTACCTCGATCGCTCGACCGGCTTTTCACCAATCGGCGCCTCCCACAATCTCAGCCCGACCTGCACGAGATCAGGAGAATCGAGCAGAAACGCGAAATCGGCAGAATCGGACCCGAGAAATCGGGCGCGCGCGCAATCGGCAACAGCAACGAAGGTCAAAACCTGCTGCAAAAGCAGCAGCAACAGCAGCGACAGCAGCAGCAGCAACAGCAACAGCAATCGGCTTGCTCGGAAAAATCGCGTTTCTTCCGAAAAGACAAGAGCGAACCGATCCCTATACCCTCGGAGAAGATGTGGCTGTCGCGCGGCGAAAAATCGGAACTCTCGCCGTCGTCGGAGAAAATTCGATTCCCGCGTGCCGATAAGAACGGGCAGGGTCCGTTCGTGATGGAGACCCTGCGCTTGATAATGGACAAGGGCGAACCGATTTCCGTGGGATCGGAAAAGCAGCGCAACGGCGGCACCAAAGGCGATTTCTCGAGTCGCTCGGAGATACTGCGGTTGACCTTGAACGAGTTTACCGGCGGGGGAGTCCCGTCGGAGAGGCGTCGATTGCGAATCGGCAAGGGCGAGCCGATTTCGCCGGCGGGAAACAGCGAAGGTTCGCTGGCGACCCCCGAACGGGAGTTTCCGGAAATTCCCAGAGTGCCGCCGAGAAAGTTTAAGAACATCCGGGAACTGCAGCTGCCGCTGCCGCGCGATACCGATAAGAAATCGAGCGGACAGATACCGAGCAATTTGGCGGAGGTCCGCGCGATCGCCTCCCGCCATTTGGATCGCCACGAGTCCCGTCGAATGGATAACCTCGATCGTTTGCTGAACTTTGCCGATAGATCCGATAGCGATCGGCGTCCGAAACCCGATCGCAAGCTACTCGCTTTGTACTTGAAGAAAACCACCGATCAGGATCATCCTGGCAGTCCTGCGGTCGACAAGTTTCACAAATTCGAATCGATTTCCGACACGAGAATAAGTTCGCCGGCAAAGTCCGACGATGGCCGGAGAAAAAAATCGAGCGGAGAAGTTACCGATAGAAAAGTGAGCGTGGCCCTCGACAAATCCGACAAGGCCGATAAGCCGGGTAAGCGCAACGAGTCCAGTAGTGGCGGCGGCGAATCGGGTAAGAACCGGGATACCGATCGTTCCAATAACGTGATCCGACCTTTGGGTTTTCCACGCCGATCGGACTTGCGAGTCGAGACGAAATCGGACAGTTTTGAAGCGAGTCGCAACGCCGGGATAAAGCTGGTGCATTCACCTTTGAGCGAAGATCGCAAAGCGAGATCGGTCGAGCCTGAATTCGCCGAGGAGTCGAGTAAAATTGCCGATAAACCGAGCGGCTTCAGTGGCGAGGAGCGTAAAAAGAAATCGGTCGAGCAGGAGTTCATCGATAAATCGGATAAGGCCGATAGACTCGATGATCGGTCCGATAAATTGAGTAAACTCGACGAATCGTCGATCGATGCTAAGAATCGCGGCGCCGATCTTTCCGATAACGCAAATCGTTCTCTGGGGGTGGACTGGCAACCGATTGCTGGATCGCTGGAAGGAAAATCGAGGATTCTACGCCGATCGGAGCTACAGATCTCACCAGGCTCGAGCCCCATAATTAACCGATCGCTCCTGCCGATCGTTGCTGACCGTCATCATCACCACCACTACCATCATCATCATCTTCATCGACGCACACCACCTTTCTTTTCTACTTCTACTTCTTCTCTTTCCAGCACCAATCATATCATGCTACCACTACCATCACCAACATCACCTTCTGTTATCAGCGGGGCTTTACGGGTTAGACACAAATCGTCGACAAGTAGAGTGCACGAAAAATCCCTGCATTTTAGAGTCTTTTTTTTTTTCTTTCTTTCGTTCTCTCTCTCTCTCTCTCTCTCTCTTTCTCTCTTTTTCTGTCTTCTTTTCTATACTCTTCTATTACTTCCGACTTTTGTCTCTCTTCATCCTACCGTTATATCGCACTGCACATTTCTTGCATCTACCGATCTCCCTACATAATCTCTCTTCCACTTCTGCTTATTAGGGATCGAAACGATAGCTAGGGAATGCTCGGAATAAGCGGAATGACACTTCCTCTCAAATAACTCGTAGTTTCAACACGAGACCCACCGAAATTATGTAACCCAGAGTGTACTATGTTTTATAATTCTTTTCTGATTATAATTAATAATAGGACCACTAATTATGGGCATTAAAACTTTCTCGTTGTTTTGCGTTCAATTAGTATATCGTGCCACCAATTACTTACACGTAGCGACAAACAGACATTGCCATGCGCCACAGACACACAATCACGCGCTGTTCGTACTTTATACCTTATTAATGATATTGCAAAGCGTTCGTTTCTCCCAGCCGAATGTACGGCATGTTAATTTGTACAATTTAAACAGTGAGAAAACCCACATTAAGCATTTCCTCATTAAACTGACTCATTCACTCAGTTCAGCACGAAAGCAATGCATGTTTTAAATGTCTATTAATTTAGAATGGGATTTAATGAGACCCATATTAAATCTATACTACTTTTTGCAGCCCTTCGACCAGCGTAACCCGCAGGCTTCGAGACCTTACATATCCCAGTGAGTATGCGCGTACTCGAACGCATTTAATGGAGAGATTTTTTACGCGATTTCGCGTGTTTTGAGTAAACTCCCGTGTTTCATCGTGCTTCCAGTGGTCTTAAAGAATCTGGATACGAGAGTGACTCGACTTTGGTGTTTCGTCGACGAGAAGACGTCAGCCCATTGAGTCCATTGGAACAGAGATTAGCGTATAAAACCGTGCAAAGGGGTGGGGACGTGCCCCTTCATGGTCTCCGGAAACCAGCCCCTGAACGCCCGAAGGGTAAGTCAACAAGTGCCTTTTTTCGTCTTCTGGAAATTTTCCCTTTTTTTTCTTCCTTTTTATATCTTTTTATATTTTTAATATTCGCACACATAATCCATGATTAAAACGAATAATGCTACTTGCTACTGAGGCATGTGGGCGTGTTTTTGATTGGTATTGCCTACAGCATTTTCTTGCTACGCTAATTATTATTGTAATTTTTATTACTACCGAGCTCAAGTTAAAAGATTCTTTATATCAAATTTAACCCACTAAATTTGTTCACTCTCCGTGTTACTTATTAAAATACTTGACACGAGAAAGTGTTCTGCTGAAATTTCGTTAGAATTTTTCTTCGTTCTTACAGCTTAAAACTTGAGTTCACACTTGGCTCGTGCATTGCTATGAGAAAGACTTTTTGAAGCATGTTGTTTTTCAGAAGCATGCTCTTCTCTCTGCAGCTTATTCCTATTTTTTGTAACGATTTTAGTATTTTGAAATATTTTACACCTGGCACCCTTCAACATCTATCGATATTGGTATATATATATATATATATATATATATATATATCTTATTATTATTATACAATACGTATCACCTCTCACACCTGAAATAAGATGCACAGCAAGTTTCTCGTCACGAATTCTTCGATCTTCTCTCAAGGACCTTCGAATTCTCGGCACGCAGACTCAGAAATTATGACATCACGTGGCTTTTTTGAGATTAATCAGCAGTTTCTGGTGAAAGGGTACAATGTTGGTCGTCGACCAATTAGAGAGAAAAAAAGAATTTCGTCCAAAGAAAAAATGATCTGTCCGCAGACGACACGCAGATCGAGTTCTTTCCGATCTCGCCAACCTTGACACGGATTCGCGTTCACAGGACGAACGGGTCACCTCCGAAAACCTCATCCCCGTCGTCGATGATCTTCTCGAAATACAAACGCTCGGTCCCGTCCTTGGCAACCTCCGCGACTCCGGAAATTATGAAAAACGAGGCGCCGAAGACAGAGAAACGATTGATTTCTACAAGGACGACGCCCGTCAGGTCCTCCAGTCTAGCCTGCCTACGACCGCCCTCACCCCCGCGCAGAAAGTCCTCGAAAAACAATAGAACTCTCAAATTGTACTCGACGATACGTCCAGCTAGTCAGCACTCGACCAATCCAAGGCACGAGCAGTGTTTTACCGACGACACCATATCCAACATCAGACTCCTGAGGGAGAGGTTCAACAGTAACCTTGAAAGACACAGAGTAGAACGCGAGAGGTCTCAAAGCCTGCGATCGTCGCGAGCTTCCTCGGCAAGTCCAGTTTGTCTAAAAGGCCGGGCCGAGAAGTCCCAATTAACCCGAAGTCTCTCCGAAACTATATCCAGCAATGGTTTCCTCTCGAGTCACGAGAAAATCAAATCCGTCAAGGCCAAATCCGCGTTAAACGTTAAAGCGGCCAAGCCGCGAGTACTGTCCAAGTGCGTGACTGCTACCACCACCACCACCACCATCACCAAAGATAAAAGCCCGAAGAACTGTGGTAAGGCTCGACTGACGAAAAGGGAGCAAGAAGAGTCCTGCAGGAGACTCAGCAGGTCGGCGGCAGACTTTTCGCAGAAATCCAAGGACAGGGAAAGCGGCAAAGTTACCACCAGGACGCCGCGCCAATCCGGAACTTCCATGTCAGGCGGCAACAGATCGGAGAAGCACAGCGAGCAGAAGAAGACGGAAAGCGTTTCCCTGAGCGATATCGGGATCCACAAGGCGCCTCCGGTCCTTCCAACCGATTCCATAATAATAATGAGAAAAGTAGGAGAATCGGCAAGGACGATCGATAAATCGCTGGTATCGAGCAAGGAATCTCTGCGTTCCTCCGCTTCCACCGGTTTCCAGAGCGACTTCCCCGGCGATATTAATAAACGAAAGCGCGCAAGGGAGAAACCAGCGACGATCGTGAGATCGCCAACCAGGAGGCAACAGGTCATAGTCATCAATCCCCGAGACAGCAAGAGGAGAGACGATTCGTCGAAGAAAAACTCGCGGACCGAGAGGAACGGTGAAACTTGGAAAGCGCGTGGTAAGTCCAAGGACTCGAAGAACGGAGCGAGGAAGAAGAAGCTAAAAAAATCGGTTGTCGCGGACAACCCGGAAGAGGAAGAACGGAACATGCCGTCCTTGACCATAGAGGAGATTAGGAAACACCACGAGGCCACGCGATCGGACTCGTTTTTCCAGAACCTCTTCTTGAGGAACATGCCGCCCGCTTCTCCCACGCCTTCGCAGAGAAGCACCCTGAAGAGGTCGTTCATCGAGGAACGTTCCAGATTCCTGCAGGAGTACGCGGAGAAGCCGTTCAAGTCCGAGCCCTCGCTGAAGTCGCTGAACGTGTACTTGGCGCAGAAACGGCCGGTGTCCACCTCGAGGTTTAAGAGTTGGGAGCAGGAGAGTCTCTCGTCCAGGAGTTCCAGCCCTTTCGGAGCGTCCTGGGTCGGCAGGTCGATGTTTCAGCGACCGAGGAGATTCGACGGTCCGTTGGGCGTCGACGAGTTCGGATCCTCGGCGTCCTTGAGAGGACGCAGTCCGGACTTGATGCACGAGGTGAAGGAGCGGAGCCTGAGCGAGCCACCGTTGAGAACCACTGGCGAGGAAGTTGACGCGAAGCAATCGCGAGCCTCGTCTCCGTCTCCAATGAGATCGCCGGCTTGCAGAAGGATACAAACTTTGCGACAGCAACAGCAACATCAACCGGAAGTTCCTCCGACGAAAAAGGTGAGGGCCAGGAGCGCGAGCGACGCCGAGGACCTTCGTCGGAGGAGGGACATCTACGAGTCGAAGCTCTCGCCGGGAAGAAGCACCGGGTCTCTGTGTCCGTCCCCCGTAGACCGCGAGGAGTATCACCAGTACATCCTGGAGTTGCTGCACTCTCGAAGCAGGTCGAAGAGGTACAAGGACTTGCACGACTTCTACGCGAGTCTGGAGCGGATGGGCGAGCTGGTGAAGACCGCGTCGTCCAGCGAGCTCCGGCCGAGGATGAGGAACGAGGAAATCATCGACTACGACCGCTGGAAGAAGATCCGGAAGAAGGAGAAGGCGGAGAGAGAGCTGGAGACGCTCTACGGAAAATTGCTGAGCATCCAGAGGAGCAAGAACTTCGTCTTCACGGTGCGGGACGTGGACAAGTACCGATGGCACGGCGACTGTGGTCTGAGGTGCAAGGAACGTTCCGTGGAGAATATAAAACAGCACTTCCAGAGATTGGGGAGGGAGGAGAGCGACCTGGAGTCTTCCAGGAGGCGAGAGATCTCATCGAGGAAGGACGTGTACAAGCCGCTGTGGCGAGGAAGCTCCGTCATCAACTTCGCCAATAGCATCCAGCAGAAGGCTAACGAGCCCCAGCAGCTGGACAAAGCGGATTATCCGTACCTGCAGCGAAATTTGGGCGGAAGCAACAAGTTCTGGAGTAGCTTGTCGATCGAGCAAGTGAACGCCTTGAAGAATCAGCTGAACGACATCTACGGGAACGAGGGTGGCAAGGCTCAGGGCAAATGCGGCAGGGAGGCGTCGAGGGCGAAGGACGAGGTCGACCGGGTCGAGGAGGTCGAGGAACTCGCGGGAGAAGGAGGAGGGGGTATCGGCAGAGCCAGGCTCGGCGAGAGGTCGACCTTCGAGATTGTCGTGCCACCTCCGGCTGAGTTCGGGGATGGCCCGGGGGCGGAGTGCAGGGGTTTGCACGTGAGGTGCCACTCCATGATAGGGAGGAAGGAGCCGGCGGAAGGCTCCTCCGGGGGGGCAAAGGCCGACGAGGTGCCTTTCAAGGTCAAGCGAAGTGACTCCATAGGACACGGGAGGGGTCCCGAGGGTAGAGTTCCCGGTGGAGTAGGGACGCTTCCATTGACGGAGCACGAGAAGAAGAGGCTGTCCCTCAGCCTGAGCAAGGAGGTGCTCGACAAGGCGAAGGATGGACCGTCGTTGAACCCGGTTCTGGTACCGAGGGAGACGAGAGGGGCGGCAGCGGCCGCTCTGGCCGCCAGGAAACCGCCGAAGCTCCCGCAAGAGAAATCCAATTTCCTCGTGATACTGAAGCCGGACGATGATGCGGTGGCCAATCGAAGAATGGAAGCCGTTCTGGAGTCCTGGTCGAAAAAACCACCGCTGCTCACCATCCAATTACCGGAGCATTCTTCCGTGAAGGCATCCGGTGCATCGGGCAGTGAAGTGGACAGTGCGACGGAGAGTTCAGAGACATCAGTCGGAACCGTCGTTCAGCGAGCGACGGATCCCGAAGTGCCGCGCATAGTCGAGTTCTTCGAGAGAGTCGAGAGCCCCAGGGAATCGACGGAAACCACCACCACCACCACCACCCCCACCAACGCCGCTGCCGTCAGCAGCAAGGAGAGTTCCTCAAGGTCAAGGCTGTCCACCTCGCAAAGTTTCGCGGACCTGAAGGAGCTTTTCGGCGAGAGCGAGTCCGCGCGGTACGCGACCTTGACCGGTAGAGCCCGCTCGATCTCGCCGAGAAGAGGAGGGGTGCTGGCCCGAGGAAGTGGAAGTCCCTCCCCGGAAGCGGATGGCGACGGGAACGAGCGATCGTTCCGCTTCTCTTCACGGGACCGCCAGAGCAGAAGTCACAGCGTCAGTCCGTGCAGGCCGATTGCGCGGTCGGACTCGTCCTGCAGCGTCGAGAGTCTCTTCACCCGCGGTTCCTCGCCGGACCCCGAGAGGTACTACCGGGCGTACCTGAGACTGTCAAGGCCGGACACGGTGAGGAGGTTGCGGGCGAGGTTCGAGAGCGCGGAGGATCTGGCGAACGGTCGGGCGAGGCTCGTGCCGACGCCCAAGCGGTTCCAGAGTGACCCGGAGTTGACGAGGGACCTTCTGAGGAAGGTCGAGCAAACCGGCGACGGCAGCTTGTCGAGGGTGCGCTCCTTCGCGGACGTGGGCTGGCTCAGGAGAAGGTACGAGGCACCCAGACGCGGCGCTCCCAGAAGGAGAGGCGAGTCCCCGCCGATCCCCAGGGTGCCCCTCAGGTTGGAGGACCTGAACATGCCGCACATCAACATCATCAGCAAGACCGCCGAGCTCAAGGACTCCCCCGGTACCTCCACCGTGACCAACTCGCTGGCCAGGAAGGCCGAGACCAAGGAGCTGGAGATCAAGAGACCGGTCGGGAGCGTCCGGAGCAAGTTCGAGAGGCTCTCCGGGGAAAAACCCTCGATCCTCGGCGAGATGTTCACGTCGACGCCCGACGTCCACGAGTTGCGCGACATCACACCCTATCTGACCGGCCAGTGGGTGGCTCACAAGTACCCCAGGAGGCAGGACAACATGCGCTCCTTGTCCTCGCCGCCGAACCTGGAGAGGCACTCGAGCTTCTGCAAGGACTCGTCGAGAAAAAGCGGAGAGTCGCACTCCCCTAAGGGCGGCAGTAAAGTCGGCGGGGGTAAGGGGAACGTCGGCCCGAGGAGGAAAGTCGAGAAACCTCCGACGACCTTGACCACCTCCCCCGCCAGGGCTAGAACGCCCACGTCGATCTTGAAGAACAGCGATGTTTTCGCCAATCAACCGTTCGACCCCAGCAAGCATAGGCCAAAGTTCAGGTACCAACCTCCGCCACCTCCACCGTCGCCCTCGCCATCGATCGCGCCAAGAGATTACAAGACCTGGTGGCCCCCGATATCGACCTACACGGCAAGACCTACAGTCACCTTCGAAGGTCCGGATTTCTCCAACAATTAACGTACTTACTCGCGTGCATTTACGTATGCTCGTTGTACTATTTCTATCAACTATTCTATCAGATCCTCTTCGACTACTCGTGGATGCTGCTGACCGACAGTTCCACACACACGCGCACACACACGCGCACGCGCGCGCGCAAACATTTCTCAATCGATGAAAGTCAGGTGAAATTGACAAATTCGCAAGATCCTTGAGAACTTGCGCGATTGGTCAGCTTCGAAGTTTCGCTTTCGATCGATTATATCCCTCCCTCCTCCCCCTCTTCTATTGTTCCAGTAGTGGAGGTGCTGAACCACCCCGCCTATATTCTGTCGCTGGTCCTTACAGTCCATAAGTTTATCCGTATGAAATAGTATTGAAGAATATTCACAGCTACGATATTTACTGAGAGAAATAAAGTGTTTTCACGCATTTCAAGTTATTTTTTTTTATCGTAAATTCTCGCAGAGTGATTCATCGAGATTCATGATATATCATTGTCGTTGAGAAATGCGTCTACAGGGCTTAGAAATGAATCACACGCCAATATCGATAGACAGAGGAGAGACTTTGCCAGAGTATAAGAAATCAGAATGTTCGTCCCTCCAATTTTACGAAAGTGTATGCGCGGTTAATTATAATTTTTTTCCCACTCATCCATAGAGTACTCGAACGCACCCCCGCCGCCGCCAAAATCTCATCACTACAGAGACTCTCGCCAAGGTAATCCTGAAGCTCATCATTATTTTAGCTTTATGTGTGCTTTCAACGATTCACCATTATCAGTGTAAGAGTCCTCGCCGCGTATTACTTTACTTACTTCTCCTTATCTTTATGCGTTTCCTTATCCACGTTACTACCCAATGGAGGACGCGTGTGTACGAGAGCGTGTGTGAATGTATTTTTCCAGCATTTCTGATTCGACACAGCTGTACGTGGTTTATTTTCGATGAAACTTTACAAATTTTCCTTTCTCTCGCCTCCGCCTTCCGTTCCGTTAACGCGCAGTAGTTTTGTTCCTATTACCACTGTCAGTTTTGTTCGACGAAACCTTTTGCATGATAAATCACAAAGGATCTCTCCCCTGCTATTTCTCCAGTGCTGGGCTGCCTTTTTCGTGCTTACGATTCACGATTAAAAGTTGCGCGCACACATTAAAATTTTATTAATTCACCGTAGAAAGCGAAGCATGCGAGCATCACTCCCAGCTGCAACTTTATTGTAATTCCTGGATTATTCATACATATAAAAGCATGTTAAAAATAAATCGTGGCATGGTCCGTGAAGTTTTGCTGTGTTTTAAATGTAAATACGGGACTGTTGTAATTTTAAAATAAATTTAACCGAGAGAGAAGTTTAAATTAATCAAAGCTTCGAATTACAGATGTTTGATATTTAATAGAGGATCGCAAGGGGGATCGGGAGGGAGGGTGGGAGGGGTCGATAAATCAGGGAAAACGCTATTAACAAAATGAATGGAGTGTCCATGGGTGCACCACGATCAAATTCAAAAACGCATTTCGTTAATTATCCCGTTTAATCCCTCCCCTTGTTATAAAAGAGTACACGAGTTACTACCGCCAGCTGGTTACTCCCCAGAAATACGTTCTCGCCCCTAATTTGTGTTCCAATGCTTTGCCCTTTCTCTCTCTCTCTCTCTCTCTCTCTCTCTCTCTCTCATCCTCCCTCTCTCAATCAACGATAAGGTTAAAGGGCAATTAACTAATGGACGATTGAACGTAGGAGGCTCTGATATTTCTCCATGAGTCGAACAGTGGAAATGGAGTAAGAGAGAGAGAGAGAGAGAGGCCTCTGAAACGTGGTCGAGTTATGCGTTTATCATATTAAGGAAACGTAAGAGGGGGAAGGTCGTTATTGGGAATGAGTGGAAATTCGCGAGAAGCTCCGCAATCTGGTAGGCGAACAAACTGTCGTTTCGTGTATCGTATCGTTCCGCATCTGGCCAAATTTTCGTCGTTATCTACGTGCGCCATCCCACGAATGCAACGTCACTGGCCGATACATGGAGAGCCAGCGCGAGAGATACGCGAACACACGACTACATCGATTGTACTCGCGGGCTTATCTAATCTCCGACGATAATTGAAACTCCTCCGTGGCAGTCGAACCGTTTCGTCGATAATCGCCTCGAAGGCTTTCCGGAACGAGCAAAGAGAACGGTTCTTTTCCGCCCGGAGCAAAGCGAAAATCGGAAAATCAACGTCTTGCCGCTAATTGCATTGTTACTCGACGATGACACAACATCCGCGAGGTGTATCGCTAAAACCATTCGAGCACGCTCGACCTTGGGACCCACCAGCGTGGCACTGGAAATACTCCGGAGGAACAAAAGTTCGCGATGCCAGTCGCTATTAATAGCTCCTCCACTCTCGTGCTACCAGACGTACGTGCATAATTGCCAAATTCACTCGTGAGAAATTCGCTGGTTTCTCCATTTTTCCATCTCTTTATCTATTCGCTTTTCCTCGAGCTTCGACGCTTCGACGAGGAACACGGGAAACGGAACACTCGTCTTCGTCTTTGTCTTCGTCTTTGTCTTTGTCTTCGCCTTCGCTTTGTCAGCGGGACATTTTTGCGGTGCAACGAGAATCAAGTGCACCGAGACACAGTGCGGGAGTTTTACGGTTGTAACTCGGGCCTGAGAGCGAGGAGAAGGTGGTGGAAGGTTAGTGCGTGGCTAGCACGAGGATTAGACGCGCGGAGCGGGTCTTGCGTGTCAGAAGTGCTAACGCCAGGTGCCGAGGAAGACGTTCCGGGAGACACTCGTGTCGTGAACTTCGTGGTGCGAAACGATCGGCGCGAATACACCGCGAAGTCCGAGAAAATATACGGAAGCAGACGTATCGCGAGAGGAGAGGAGAGAAGGGGAACGGAGTAGCCGACTCGAAAAAACCAAAGATCGCCTGGAAAATCCTTCAAGGCCACTGGCGCATCCATTGATTTGCGATGCGAGAACGAGGCTCGAGAGGAATCGAGAAGCAGCTGCCGCTGCTGCTGCAGGACGAACAATTTCGAACGAAACGAAGACGATGATTCGATGATAGATCGGAGGACTTTTGTGAGAGAGGCGATAATTACGCGTCGTGAAATCGCGCGATCCAATTTACGAGGCGACTCCGATTCGAACGCGAATTCCTTCACGTGAGTGTGGCGTGCGGGGCCGGCAACGCTAAATGGCACGTTTCTCAGGTATCGAGGGTCCCGTAGGAAACACGTGGCATGACGTGACGTGACGTGACGTGACGTGATGCACGTTATTCGCAGAAGCACGTGACACGAAGAGTGTGCAAAGTTTTCGCGACTCCCACCGGATACAAGTTCAAGAGAGTAAAAAAGCAGCAGGACCGTCTCTCCTTTTTTATTGCTCTACTACTGAATTTTGCAAGGATCCGCAAAGTCGTCCAGTTTCACCTGACTGTCTTCCCGTTTCGTTGGCAGGATTCGCGTTTTACGGTGAAATTCTTACGAGCGCAAATCCACGACCGGTGCTCCACTTAAGGAAAGACACTCTTGAATGGAGGTGTGAGAGTGCAAGTAGCATCGTTCTCAGGAGAAAGAGTTTCTTCCGCGCGTAGCCGAGTAATTCACTTCGTTAAGTCGAGCAGTGCTTATTAATCTTCCTTGGACGTTAAAATCCCTCTCTCTCTCCCTCTCTCTCTTTCTCCCCTGCCGATTGTCCAAGGTTTCCTACCGCATCGGTAATTGCCGCAAATTGCAAGCTCCTTCCCTCCCCCCTCTAAGCCCGACACCCCGATCCTCCGTGAAAACCACCCGCGCTCTTTCTCGCGCTCGCTCGTTAATCTTCATCGATAATTTTTAATTGCTCCCTTTCTCCCATCCCCCTGTGCCGGGGAACATGTGATTTCCCAGAATTGACGAGCGCGCGCGCGCGCGCACTCGCGCTCGCGGTTGCCCAACAAAGACTCTCGCTTTCCATTTCCCTCGCGTGTTATCGCGCAATTAATTTCGATTTTCATCGAGACCGGAAGTCATCGCGATTTCTACGACGACCCAATAGCCGCGTTACCGTTGCCCGGAGCGAAGCGAGGCGAAGCGAAGCCTCGTCGGTCGAGTTTAATTAGCAGCCGTGCGTATCGTCGAGGCGATTCGCGACGTCCGTCGGAAAAGCGGTGCCGTCGGTCGACCTGGATATTAATCGAAGTGCGCGCCGATGAAGATCGAGGAGGCGAGGGCGAGCGAACCGGGCGAGGAGCGCTAGAAGGAGGAGATAGAGAGGGCGGGAGAAGGAGCATCAGGCTTCCGGTTGTAGGCGACTTTCTTCGAGCGGAGATAAGCGATCTCCGGGTGGTAGAGGCGAATGAGAACCTCCGCCGCAAGTGAATGAGCCGCAGGCCGCAAAGTGCCGGGCCAATCTCGACTCAGCTCAGCGTAACGCGGCAAACGGCAAACTCCTCGGGGCACAAGGGCCATTGTCTCCCGTCTCTGCTACGGGACCACGCGGCCCAACCAGCTTGACCGCTTCTTCGCGATTTACCGCACACTCTCGTCGTTTATCGTTTCATCGTCCTCCTGAAACGAGCCTGAAACGTGCCATTTAATAGCGGAACCGTCCACGGGAATTCCTCCGTTATACTCACCCCCTCCCCCTCCCCCCGGGAAGTCGAGCGATCGGCGATAACGCAAATTAGAGGAACGACCACCACTACTGGAATCCTCTCGGAGGTATCGCGAGGAAAAAGTGATCGAGCGTGCGATGAGGTTGATGGACGTTTCGCGAGTCCTCCCGCGGGAACGAGAGGGAGAGAATCTCGTTTCGGGGAAGTTCGAGTGACGGTACGAGATCCGGAACACCCGGGGAAGAGAGGAGTGTTGTGACTTCTGGAGGATGTCGAACGTGATGCTGCTGCGAGTGGAAGCGCTCGAGCGGAGTCCGGAGTGGGCGGGTCTGAACGACGACATCGAGAACCTGGAGAAGTTGTGCTCGAAGGACAAGTCCTGGTACCCGGGAAGTTACCGGAACTCGATGCCCGCGATCGCGCCGTCGTCGTCGGCGACGACGGAGAAGCCGGCCAGGTGGAGCTGGAAGCCCAAGACGGAATTCGAGAAAACCTACTTCGGGGACAGCGGCTCCGAGGACTGCGTGGACGCCTCCTTCAGAGGTTCCGTTCGCTCGGAGGCGAACGACGTCGGTCGCTGTAAACCTCCGGAGAGAAGCCACGCGTTCGTTCCGGTGGATCCACCGAAGTTTCTCTCGTGTCAGACCACGAGTGCGTCCGAGAAACACCCGGAGGGCACCAGGTTCTACCTGGACACGGGCTCCGACGACAACGAGAGGTTCTCCGGAAGCAGAGAGAGACTCCACGAGATCTTCGAGCACAACCGCCTGCTGCGCAAACAGTTTTTCGCGGACATGCCGGGAAACTCGGCGGGCAAGTTCCGGAGCTCCATCGTATCGCGGGGACCCGGGCGGAAGAACCAGCAGGAGGCTTCCGGGTACAGCTGGACCGGTTTCGGTAGCACGGAAACTCTCACCAGCCAGAGCAACTTGTCCGCCGTGAGCAGCCGGAAATCAGCCACGGAGCTCAGCTGCACTCCGGAACTTCCCGAGGACGAAAAGTCGTTCGGTCACTTCGCCAGGGTGAACTACCACCACCACCAGCAGCAGCAGCAGCAGCTGCACCACCTTGACAAAGACGTCGTCGAGGCGAAGGGTGCGGATTCCCTTAAAAGCCTGGGACGGTTGATCGGGGCCGAGTTGACTAACGGGTCGCGGAAACTCGGCGTGAAAGAAAACGCGGAATCATTTCGCGATGACACACCGGAAGTGTCGGGGTCTTCGGGGGGGCTGGAGGAGGGTCGTTGGAAAAATACGAGGGGAGAGCACTCTGTTTATTCGCGTCAGATAGGAAATATCAGTGACAATGACGAATGGTCCCGGCCGAGTTCAATGCGTTTCCCCGAGGGTTACGGCGAGTCGTCGAAACCTATACGCGAGCAGGACGCCTTCCCGGATAATCGACAAAACTGCAGCGACTACGCGAGTGAGAGACCGATAAACTGGAGCCGCGACACCGAGGAGGAGTGGAGGAAGATCGAGTCGATCTTCGAGAGGTTTCGTTCCAAGCTGCTGCTGATCGAGAACGATTCTCGTAAGAGCGGGGTCAAAGGTCGCGCGGTACCAACCACCAGCGACGACGAGACCCGCGCTCCGAGTAACGGCGAAATATCGAAAAGCGAAGCCCCGGCAGCTCGCCCAGAGCCGGCGGATCGATCGTTTACGAGGAGGATTACCCGGGGCAAGATTCCACCTCCACTGGACCTCTCGGGGATCAACGACGAGGCCAGGAACAGAGGGGGGCGGACCGACAGAAACTTCCTGAGAGACTATACCGTGGATATCGATAACCTGCTTCCTGGTAATCCCGCGTCGAATCTGAGCGTACTTCCGGAGGAGGTTCCCGTAAACAAAGGGAATAACGGGAGCGACTGGAATCCCTCGAGTCTCGGGGAGGGAATGACCTTGGTCGACGTGGCTCTCCACCAGGACTACGACCGACCGCGGAGGAGCTCGATAACCATCCTGCCGGACGAGGAAGCCCTCGTCGACCTCCTGGAGCGTTCGCCAGAGAGCGGAAGTGGGTCCAGAAGGAGACTCTTCCGCGGGGAGGACGCGGAGGTCGCCAAGCGTGTCCGGAGGAGGAAACTGTTGTCGTCGAAACTGAACAAATCCTGCGGGGACCTGGACGAGCTGTTGTCCCCGCAGCTGGTGACCGATTTCGAGAACTCCATGCTGGACCTCCGGCTCGCTGCCGAGGTCGACGGGCGCTCCAGCGGTCGCGGGGGGGCGACCGAGTTGAGCGGCGCCGGTAACGATGCCGATCGCGCCAAGTCGATCGTACCCGACGAGACCGGAAGCGGAACTACGCTCACTTCGGTCTACGGACCAATCCCGTACAGTCAGTAAACGCAGACTTCGTTTCTTTCAAATTATTCGCTCTTCCATTCTTCGGGCTCGCCGTGCGCAATTCCTGCGAGTCACGCGCTCTCCTCTTGCGACTAGCATCGCTCGCTCGAGCTGAATCTGAAAATCGGACTGGGGGAAGGGGAGAGGGGACCTCGGGCGAGTTTTGGAGAATCGCGCGGAAACTTCCGTTTCGAGGGATTCGGCGACGGCGACGGCGACGGCGACGGCGACGGGAGGGGAAGTAAAATCCTCCGCTCGCGAGTGGACACGACTGCACTGTTGCACTGCACGGGGCGCCAAGTGCAGCTCGTCCAATGTCATTGGCTTCGTTGCAAGCGCGTAGTAGCGTGGCCTAAATGCACTTCGTGTCAGAGAAGTCAGCGCGTCTGCGCAATCCGCGGCTCTGCCCGACGCTCTAACGCGATATCAGTCGCGTCGCCTCGGTGTCTACGAATAGACGGCCCCTGTCATTCTATGCGTTTCTGCGAGTGTGCACCTCCCTCTCCCCCCGCGCACCTATCGAAACTCCCTTCGATCCCTGCGGAAAACTCGACGGAAAATTCACGGCGGGGGGGAGAGACAGTAGTACCGACCCTGACGAAACTTCGCTCAACGTCGGAGGAAATCCCGCGTTCGCGCGCAGCTTCCACGAGAGACTCCGTTCTCCACCGATGAACGAACCCTCCTCGGTCTAGAAAACTTAGCGCGAGGTCACGACAACGACGCAAAGTGCGTGCAATAGGTGAGGTGATGCGACTCCTCGAGGAAGTTCCGTGGACCGAAGGTCCGCGCGAGTTTCCCTCTCCCCGCGGTCTCTCCTCTCGATTTTCCGCCAACTCCGATTCTTTGCCAAGGTTATTTTTAACGGTGCGATATCAACAATAGCGATTTATCCGATTTCCATTCCGGTCCGCGCGTTCTCCATTGCGAAATAACGAGTTTATCCGGAAATGCGCGCTACCTTATCGGTTATACTTGTACGGTACGATGAGTTGCGCAATGGCCACGTGACTCGGTCGACGCGATAAATCGCCGTGAAAGTAGCCGGTGATTTCTTTGGGAAAAGTGGACGGTGTAATTAACGCGCGAGTAATATCGAGAGCCCGATAAGTAAAAGTTGAGTCGAGGAAAATTTGTTCGGCAAGTCGAGACGCGCGCACACGCGTCATGCATAATGAAAGAAGCCTCCCCGAGGTTTTCGCTGCGAGAAACCAAAGTAGATTACGCTCGTAAGCCGTGAGGCTTTATCGGATTTTTCTAATGAAAAATGTATTTCGCGCACTGGCGTGTTTTTCCATGCCCTAGTAATTTCGGGAGGCGCGACCGCCGCCATCGCCACCACCGCCGCGACTGGCACTAGGCGCGAGAGAAAATTTATTATTCGAGTTGTACGAGAGCTCGCTGCTTGCTTTTACGTCCATTGATAATTATCCGAGGAAAGTCCGCATTTGCCTGGCTTTGATATTCAATGGAGAAATCTCCACCTATTCTCCGGGGAGTAATTTAACGCTGGAATGCAATTGCCGCCATTGCGGCCATTGATAGGTACAACTGTGTTCGTGACTAATTGCTCCATTCTGTTGCCGCACACACCGCGTATACACCGGGGATTGTTCTTTCGCGAGGAAATTGAATTGCGCGAAGGGTCGAAAACGAGATTAGCAGCGAGTTTCGTTGGGGAGGGGAGACACCGCGCGATGTCTCCGCTGAAATTTGGTCTGGGTCCTTCCTGCGAAATTTCAAAGATTCTTCGCGGACGACGACGACGACGTTGAACTGATCGGTTCTCCGCCTGTTTCTAGAATCACCGAGACGTTATGTGGAGGGCGAGGTAACGATCCATTATCGTTCGCCGGTTCGCACCGAAGCTAAGGAAGCCCTCAGCGAGGAAGAGCTCGCACGAAGAAGTGCGGAGAATATGCGACGGGTCTATCAGGAGGAACGTCGACGGAAATATCTTCAGGAACTCCACGACATTGATTCTCGAAGGCACACCGATAACTTTATGTTAGTTCGATTCGTTCGATCGTAAGCCGAGAGCTTGCGAAAGATGTTCGACTTCCGTGGCAAGCGATAATTCCTTTGTTCAACGACTCCATTGTAATTTGCAGACCGTCGCAAAAATCACCGATACCGCTCAATCGATACGATGACTTCGTGGATGACCTTAGCCTCAGAAGCAGGTCGCAAGAACAGACGCCAGAACCACGTTTGGTTGCCAGGGCTCTTTACAACTTCGTTGGCCAATCCTCCCGAGAACTTACCTTTCGAAGAGGTGACATCATCTTTGTGCGCCGACAAGTCGATAAAAATTGGTACGAAGGGGAGCACAACGCTATGATTGGCTTATTCCCTTTCAATTATGTCGAGGTAGGCAATTTCAAAATACTTCGCGCGATATCTTTCGAATTGTCCGCTTTCCTCGATTTCTTCCTTCTCTTTTATCGGCTAGGCGTAAGATTTTTAGGGAGCGAGAACGAATATTCCAAAATTGAACATTGAACATTTTTTCTCGTTTTTCACGATGAATGTTATTTATTACAGATTTTGCCGTATGATGGAATTAGAGCTACACCAAGAAAGCCTTACGAAGGACGAGCGCGTGCTAAATTTAATTTTGTAGCGCAAACCAATTTGGAATTATCTCTCGCTCGAGGTAACGCGTCTGAAAGATTTTAACAGAGAGCTTAATTAACGATTGAAGTTGCACGATCATTATTGGTATTAACGTATAAACATTAATATTAATAGGGGAAATCGTAGTTCTGACGAGAAGAGTCGATGAAAATTGGTACGAGGGACGAATTGGGAATAGGAAAGGAATATTTCCTATTTCGTACGTCGAAGTTCTATCCGAGCCAGGAACAAGACCTGGTAATCATTTTTCCTTGCCACGCAGTAGCGAGTTACAGTAGCCATTAGAAAAAGTAAAAATCATCGTGTTTTCCTTAGAAACTCCAGTGCAAAGCAAACCAGTTGCATCTCCAGCTGCCCACAGTCTTCTGGTGAATGGTTCTGCCGGTGGTAAATTGAGCATGGGCACTCATCATTATACACCATCCATGCCCGTAAACTTAAACACAACCCAGCCCCATTATAATTCACTGGTAAGCCTTAGAGTACAAGAGTCAGTCGAGTATTTTGTAACGATAGATTGATAGGGATCTTTAAAAAAACTGATATCATTAATCAATATTATTTGTGTGCAGCCACGAATGGGAGGAAATAAATTATATGTAGCACCAGTCAACGAAACTTTACACATCGATACGCACTCTGAGCCATTGCCGTAAGTGTATGAAATAAGAGAAATTTTAATCTTTACTCGATAGAACAGTTTTCACGAGGATATCGTCGTATTCAGGTATCGAGCTCTCTACAACTACAGGCCTCAGAATGAAGATGAATTGGAGCTAAAAGAAGGCGATACCGTTTACGTGATGGAAAAATGCGATGATGGCTGGTACGTTGGATCCAGCCAAAGAACCGGATATTTCGGCACTTTTCCCGGAAACTACGTTGAACAATTGTGAGAAAGAAAATTCCGGGCATGCAGACATTCGAGGAGCTTCTCACCAAAGCCCTAAATGAAACTGGATTCAGATTTACGAAAGATTGACAAGAATTACGTCCAAAGTATTTTGGAAGTAAATTCACTGGATTGAACGAACCTTTCACCAAAGTTTCAGGTCAAAGATTTACGGTAATCAATAAAATAATTCAATTTCTAAGCGATATAGGACTTTTAATGAAAATATCTGAACCGCTGAAGGATAGTGGAATAATCAGCGAAATATCAGGCTCGTAAAATTCTTAGATTAGCTTCACTGTATATTCTTAATCAGACAATATATTTATTGTGAATGGAAAAGAGTTTAAAAAAAAAACCTTAAATTTAGTAAAATAATAGTCTTCCTCTTGTCAGCCTCAGCTTTGTCGATCAAAGAAATCGATAAATTTGAACGGCAATGTTGGATTTACCAAAAAATCTAATACACTAGATGACTAAGTGTAATATGTAAGTAGTGTACAATAATGATTAATAATTTATTATTGTTAGTTAACAAGCGACTTATTAACGATACTGGATCACTCTTCCCACTTTTCTCAACGTGTTGCTATGACATAAAACTTTGTGTAACGAATAATGTATGGGTTGTTCTAAAGTAAAATTTAGCTTAATGTTGTTTTGCAAGATTGAAAATTAAAACAAATAAAATATGTATTATGATATTTAAAAAAAACAGAAAAAAAAGCAAAAAAAACAAAGTTACGAAAGAATTTATTATTAATAACAAAGCGGAGATGTTTGAAATAAAATATTAAAGAGATTAGGGCCGCGATGGATAGTCGCTGGAATAGGATGGCGTATGATCTAAAAGTGGTTTATAGATGATTGATGACTAAATTCTACTTTAGATCATTTGATTTTATAACTGTATAACTGTAGCAGATGTATCATTGATAAACGAGCTCTCTAACGGTTTAACGAGACCTCGAAACGAGAAGTTTCCGTCGAGCCTACTTTGTTTAGCAAGATCTCATTTAGAGATCTAGTGCAGTAACTGGCATGATCTTTACTGTACTCCTAATGATTAACCAAAGGTATGTGTTAATATATCGAACTTTGCACCAAATTTAACGAAAAGAAAAAAAATGAGCCTAAAACATCGAAGACTATAATTCTAATTATAGCCTGATAAATTTTTAATATCACGTCGCAGAAAAAGCTCGGCTAGTACGCGACGATTCATTTCTTAATCATATCGACTGAATTGAAAGATTAACGAATAAGCTATTGAATTAAACAATTGAGTTCAAAAAATGATTAGTAATTTCGGTAGTGTAGATAGACCAATTGTGTTATTGTTGAATTCATTGAGAGTAACGAATTATAATTAAAAGTTTGCCTTCCCAAATTAATATTTTTGTAAACATTATTTGTACTTAGAGTTATATGAAATACAAACTATATATATATATATATATATTTATATATAAATGCATATATATTTATATATATATATATATATATATACATATACATATACACATATATACGTACACAATCTATATAAATAGAGAATAAATATATAACATATTATATAAAAAAGAAACATTTATATATATAATATAAAGATAATTAAGAATACGTCACATGCATACATATGTACACATAAATTATATATTTACAGTATGATTATTATAAAGGTAAGAAAACAGTTTCGGATTAGAACATTTTTTAAAAACTTTGCCATAACTCTACAGGTTCGCTAACAATAATCTTAGAGATGAAATTCTGACAATACTAAAATAAATTATAAGGAGGAAGATTAATACGTGGGCATTAAGTGTTACATTAAAAATAATTTACAATATATTTTGCAATTTGATGAAAAGCGTGCACGAGCTTCTAGTCAGTAGTATATCAATACTGGCTTTCGTACATCATTGTGTGTTAATCTACATACACGCACATTTAATATCTATGTACATATCCAATCAGATATACGAGGTAACTGAATATTAAAAAATCCCATCAAAGATATTGCACGAATTAAACAAGATTCTCTATTATATACATAAACATATATATATATATATTTAATTTTTATGTGAAAATTGAATTTCCATTAAGTAGAAGAAATTCCTGTAGATAAGTAATTTGACAAATATTAATTTTAAAATCAGTTTGATAAGTTTGAATTCGCACTAACAATATTACTATGTATTGTACACACTACAAATACAAATAAACCTAGTCTATTATTAAGATACCAATATTAAATTATTATCCTTGTTTTTCATTGCTCTCTCATAGAGCGTACAAGTAAATTGTTTTTTTTTCTAAATCCTCTCTCTCTCTCTCTCTCTCTCTCTCTCTCTCTCTCGTTACAGATTAGTGGTAGATTTTTGCAGCAAAAATAAAGTAGTCTAAAAATTAGTGGCCTCTGTTCAGGATTACCATGGAGAATGTGCTTCCCGACATTATCTTTCGAGAGAAACATGTAATTCTTCGAGCAAACACTAGTGGTCTCTCGATCAATTTGACACGCACAGGGTCTTCGAAAGATATTTTTGTGATTTATGAAAATCAAACCACATTTTATTTAGCAATAACGACAGCAAATTTTTCTAAAGCCTTTGATGTCACAATACAGTTTTAATATCGGTAAAGAACAATGGTGGTTTTTGTCTTTCTTGCATAAAGAAGATGACCCAGAATTGGCGTCATTCTTGCATGGGCGTAATTCATCCGGCACAAATGGCCCCTCGCAACTAAAAAATGATTCTCCATGTGGGGGAATACAGCGTGCTATTCTAGACTGGACGCCTTGTCCTGGACCATTGGAACACTGCAACACATAGCAACTCTTACCTAAGTCTGACGTTGCGTTAACACTTCAGTCGAGAATTTAAGGAGTTCTGTTCCAATCGACGGATGATTACGCATGAGCCACGTTAAGTACGAGTAAACAAATTAAAACAACATAATTCTCTTACCGGTGACCATTCTGTGAAAACCCAATGGCCAATGCAAGGGATTCTATTGCATTCCCTTTCGCTAATTGGACGCTGATGGTTCCTACACAAGATAGGTGGCACAATAAGTCTGTAAACTTGCTGCGTTATATCAGTGGCATTAAAGGCTGAATGAACACAGTAAAGTTGACGACGTTGAGTTCCGGAAGTTCCGCAAGTTGCTGAACACTGCTCCCAAGGAGCTGGCAGCCATTTAAAGTCACAACTAAAATTTAATTGCCCTTAACTTCTGCCATTGACCAAATTAGCTTTATAATAACGTGGAAAATAACTTTGAAACTTCTTTCATACTAAATTTCTCTGCGTTTATATACGAAACAAATCCAATTCCGCGTTTTCGCCAAATTATCAAAATAAGTTGCGCTTACCCAAAAGTGTTGCACTTTTCAATTTGCGCCATTGGTTTTGTCGCCATGGGACATTTCTTTCGCGAGACAATTCGGCCTGTCTTTTTATCCTGACAGGCGAGCGTTTTGTGCCGGTTTCCACCACCGCACGTGACCGAACATGGACCCCATCCTCCAGGTAACCAAACGTATCGACTTGGAGAATTCGTTCTGTTACGATTGACCGCGTATCTCGAGGAAACGGCTATTATCATTCCCTCGTTCACGATACTCTCTGAAATTGCGATCTGTAAAATTGCACTTGCGTTAAATTTACCGAAAGGACGGTGGTAAAACTAGCCCTTAACGTCCACCCACCGATATGATAACCTCGGATAGAACCTGACCCTTCACTTCGATCGTATAGGTATCGTTTCCCAATTTTTTGATCCAAAATGCAGCTCCCTCCACTATCAATAAATCGCGTCCACGAAAGTTCAGATTATTCACGTTATTCCTTCTTCTGCGTCGATCCCTTATCACGAGCGTAAAGTCTTTTTGGAAAAAGGAAGGACCTTGAACAACCGTGATGTTCGCCATCATATTGTATCCCGCGTTTGGCAAAATTATCACGCGAGTCATACCTGCAAACAAATGAATTTTCCGCTGATGTTGAATTAAAATGCGTCGAACGTCGGGGTAGTTGGAAGTTTCCGTGATGACTCTAACACTAATTGTCGCAATATGTGCTAAGACAGATATAGGATAGCACACAAAGTGCACATATACCGGAATCAAGCCAAGTACGTGTGCTGGGGCACGTTGCAACTGATAGGACTTGAGTCCTCTAAACAGAATAAGCTAATTATGTGTGCAGCGGGGACTAATAGCAAAACTTCAAGGATATAACTTCGGCATCTACCCTGCCAATGCAATTTGAGCGATGGATCGAACTGACCTCGACGAAGTTTCCGCTGAAACTTGTTCACTACGTTTTCACAGCTAGAATTGTCGCCATCGCAAACTCCGCAGGAATCAAATTCTTTTGCTGATCCTAAAATGGAGTCGCATCCCATGCGGTGACATTGGCCCTGTAAAACATATTACGAATTTACTCCAACATTTACACCACGTTTCATTTACATCGAAAAATCACTCGAGCTAACAGAAATAATAACGATGTGCAATAATTAGTGTGCATAAAGTGGAATTTATCCTAAAATATGTATTTGTATAAATGGCGCAATTTTCTATCTCTCTCTCCCTCTCGGATTTGTATAATTGATTGGGATGACTTTTTTGTTTGATGTATCTAGTAATGGAGTTTGACTACCATTATACATATGTCGGTCGATCCATAAGAACAAGGTGTCCCATCTATCACGTTTTCGCCACTGTAAAAAATTTCATCTGTTTCCCGAGCTTTGCAGATCAGTTGGCACTTCAAAGTTTCCTGATCTGGTTCATGGGGAAGCCAAGTTAGATTTGTCTTCGATAAAATTTCTTCGGCTTCCAGAAAGTTGGTCAGTTTCGAACACTGTTCAGCTCGGAAGTCGGAGAACATCGGACATTTCGATAGTTCGCAAACTTTAAACTCGTCCTTGGGACCGCCAGTGCAATCTTGCCCGCCATAGCTAAAAATCCAGTTTCCAGAAGAAATTTAATATATTTCGAGTAGAAGCAACGTTTTAATTGCAAAGATTCTATCTTACGACTTCTTGCACTTTCGCGACTTGATCTGCACGCCAATGCCGCAAGTCCTTGAACATTTTCCCCATGAACCCCATTCTTCTTCCCTGGAACTGCTGTGAATCACCGGGCCAAGTCCAAATTTATTCCGATCGATGGATTCGCAGAATCCATTTATGCACCACTGCAATTTTGTTAATTTATGGAATTAATTTTAACCTAAATTAATAAAAACGAGAAAAGATTCGATGCGAATAACTGATAGAAATTTATCGATTAACCCACTTTGTCTTTACCACACGAGGTACCTTCGAGGGGAGGACCCTTTTTAGTTTTACACGAACGGGAAATGTTTGTATTTCCACACCACAAATGGGAACAAGGTTCGGAAAGTTCAAAGCTCTTGCAAAGCTCGTACCTATAAATAATAAAGATTGGATTTACAGTACTATATCTTCATTTATATTCTCGTATAAATACCCTTCGCCAAATTCCATTCTGCACTGTTCATCCATAGTAAATGTTTCCTGCAATGTTGCCTCCAGTTGAGTCGCATTATCATGATTGGGTCGATTCAATAAGCAAGACCATTTTCTGTAATCGCAATTTCATATTAATGCCAGCAGCACTTGGACCTAATCAACTTGGAAACAATCAAAGTATCAACCTAGTTTTTCGATGAAACTCTTTTCTGGAGCATTTGGACCAGTAGAAATGATGGAACGTCGCCGCTACTATGGGCGCCATAACACTTCCGGACGAAGCTTCCCTCCCGCAAGTGTTTCCTGCGTTTCCATCGCCATCGTGGCTCAAGCCGAGGCTAGTCGAGTAGTTCAATGGAAAAGTGTTTATTGATACGATAGACGTACGTGTAAACGACGAATATTTTTCTACGCTGAAAAAAACTTTCTTACATGTGAGCAACTTCATGAGCAATAATGAAAGCACTGGTTAATCCCTCGTCACGATTGAGGGCGCAAGATCTTGCGGGATCGCATAATCCCAAAACAGGAGCATATCCCGAGGGACCTCCGATGTCTAATCGAGTTAACCAGATCGCAACATCGTGCCTTACTTCCGAAGATGCCAGCAGCTTTTGATTCCACCTGTTCACGTTTTCCAGAGATCTCCTCGCATTTCCATAACGAACCTGATGCAAATATTCCGATGAGCATTTTATCCTTAACCCCCGGTGCAATGGAAAACCCGACAAGATCAAAATTAAAGATAGCTCAGGCTTTTTATTCTTACCATACCGTCCTTCTTATCCGCATAAAAGATCATGCGAGTTACCACTAGATTCATATTGGAGTTGAGAGAAGGATCCTTGTAAATCGCACTGACCTTAAATTCGAAATAGAACAATTGATTCGCGAGTCAGGGATGGATGGACGGACGGAGAGAAGAGAGTAAGAAGAGTAAATATTAAATTATTTTTCAAATCCAAAGCAAACTCGACTACTACGGGGCTGGTAAAGTGATTTAGGATTTAGCATGAATAGCCGTCGATGCTAAGCAGGATGGCGAGTGATTAAATTCTCTTTGAGCTGTTTCTATAAAACAGAAGGTGGATCAAATGGGGTAACAAGTTAAGTAACACGGGAAATTTCAGGCTGATTCGCCTCGTTGCTACCCCGTCGTTCCTTCACAGCCTTCCGCGACTACGATCGAAAATTCGAAGCCTTTAAACTCGATAATTGCCCGCTTCGGAATAACTTGATTCGACTAACTTCCATTATTAGTTGACTATTTCCAGTGATGGTTACCACCGCTGAATTTTACCCTGTCTGTAAATTTCGGTGATAATTATCGCTCGTGACCCAGCTGGGGCCCGAAAATTCCATTAAGCTCGGAATATTTCTTTTTTTCTTTTTTTTTATTCCTTTTTTTGCAACATAAAGCTCTCGCGTGGCTTATTCAATGAATTAACGATCTCCTCTTACCTCTCTCTCTCCAAGGACACGCTCCTCCACATTATCTTTTGTCTTTAAAGTGGATTAAACTTGACATTTTATCGGCAGGAATTTTGTACGAATATCGCAAGTTTATTCAGAGCGCGCATTTTGTTAGCTAGATCGAGAAAGTGTATACCAAAATATACTCACTATATTCAGAAGAGCCAGTACATATTGCTGAGCTCGTTCACCATGAAATTGAACTACAGAATAATCGACTGCAACTGCCAACTCCAGCCATCGCGGCGTTGATGTTTCCTTAACGACAATTTTTCTTCCTGGAAAATATTTCAAGCATGATTCCCACTCGAATTAATCGGCAGCTTCGTTTTTCTCTTACTGGGTAATTTCTCCTTGTGCCAAGTGCGATCGAAAAAGTATCCAATCTGCTCGGAGTCAAGATCCAGCGATAACTCTTCAACGTCCACTTCCTCCTGTTCGTAAGAGGAGGAATCTTCACCGGCGTTGCCGTAAAGCTTGAATTTATCAGCTTTGCTGTAATCCACGTCGAAAGTATCTCCAGTGAGATTATATATCCGTAGACCGTAATCAATCGGTTCTCGCTTCGATCGCTTTGTTCTCCTGCCGTACTTTGAATTCCTTTCAATTTGCCGGTAATCATATTGCTTCCTCGCTTCTTCCATTAACGGAGCTGCTGTAGAATTTTTTCCAAAGTTGCCCGTTCCGAGCACTTTCCCCTGTCGCATAAAATCTACATTTCCTCGAGGGGAATTCTCAGATTCTCCGATGTTATTACCCTTCACTCTGGATTCGTAAAGAACATGTTGCCCGTCGGACAAAGGCTGAACGCAAAAGGATTTACGATCAACGAGCATCAGGGCGTAAATTTCATTCTGGCAAACCGTCAAAATTACCATAGATTCCTCGTCCAGCTCCATACGACCTTCCCGAAGGTCGCAATTCTCCAAACTTTGAAATTTCTCGCTTCTCCAGGGCACAAACTCGGTCTTTGGTTTCCGTGGGATCAGAAGCCCGTCGCTGGGTCTGGTTTTCAGGGTCCAGTTGCCTATTTCGATGAGCAGGTCGTAATCGTATCTCCTCCCAAGGACTTTGTCCGACCTTCGAACTCGCGGTACTTCCGTTGCGAGAGATTTTATCCTCGGGTAGACTATTTCGTAGTGGTCCAAGGTCATCAGCAGGAGTTGGTCGACACTTGATTTAGCAGCGATCGATCCCAGTACCCACACCGCCAGTAGAACCCAATGAAGTTTCAAGCCAACCATGGCGGTCGTGTCAATTAAATTGGATGCTCGGAGATGTACACTTGTAATCCCTTTCTGACCTTCGAGACTGCCTGAATCAATCCCCGTATATTATACATGTGTGCGCGTCTCCCGCTCTAACAATACCCAGGGAATTAGGTACCGTTAATAAATCCTTCCCAATCAACTGTACACCACTGTAACATGGCCACTAATTAAGCCCTGAGAGTTCACGTTACAAGGAACAGCATACTAAGACTCGCTATTACGAAACTTTTACTTTGTAACTCTCTCTCTCTCTATCTCTCTCTCTATCTCTCCCTACTTCCCTCCCAGTGTAAGAGAATAGTCAGCTGTTAATATTCCTCAATGTCTCGTTCCCAGAAAACGGACTGTCAGCTTCCATGATTCCCTTGACACGAGTTAATTGGCAGAACGCTTGATTGATGAGTGGCAATTAGTAAATATATTTAAACCTTCCTCGGACACAGTACAAGTTTTTAGTTTTCACAGCGTGAAAAAGAGCAAGCGCGAAACGAGGCGGAGACACTTTTTTGGAAAAATTCTCAAGAAATCCTCGGGGATCGAGAGATATCGGCTCTCTCTCTCTCTCTATCTCTCTCCTTACGACGAATCCACTCAGCAGCACTTTGCTCGTCGATTTGTTTCATTCAGCCATAAAATTAACAGTCGTTTAACACAAAGATCCATCGCGAGTTTGTCACACCACTTGGACGACAGTTCGTAGACCAATCGTAGACTGCAGTAGCGGAGATCAATGACAAATGGAACTTGCTGATCTTGATCGATGAAAGCGTGAGAGTCCCCGGAACTTGTCACGGCTATTTAGCCAGGATGTCGAATTGCACCAAAGAGTCAGGCAGTAGTAGGATCGATCGACAGGAGAAGAATCGATGGAAATCGGGAAAGAAAAAGGAGAAACGATAGAGAGGGAGAGAGAGATAGAGAATATTCGCGAATATGAATTCCGTTTGCTCGGAAGAACTTTGGAGTCTCTTAATTAAGATTTAATTAGGTTGTACCGGACAGAGTTCGCGGTGCAACTGGCAGCCACATGGCAGTTGTGGAAAACACTCGGTGAATAATGAATACACGAATGCAACGATTATGCGGTGAGTGCGAGAAGATGTGCGGGCATCGCGCGTATAGTTGACGGACCGAGGTTCTAATAATGACGCCACTATATCCGACGCTGCAGAATCTTTGTAGATTCTCTCTTTAGACAGAACGCTCTCTGTCGAATCTCTTGCTAGCACAATACACCGCGTGCCGGCTAACTCGGGAATAGATCTGCTCTCGACCACTCTCTCTCTCGCCTGCAGCAACAGCCGCAAATAGTCTTCTTACATATATCCATAATATACACCCCATGTCCACCTACACGTGCTCGAAAATTCTCCCCTAAGAATTCTAGCGGGAACGTTCAACGTTCCTCCCAACGACCAATCAATAATAAAGATTCTCCATTCATTACTCTCTCGTCATTCTCTCTTTCTCTCCTTCGTTTATTCCCCCGGCAAAAAAGAAAAAAAAAAAGAAAAACGCTTGCTCGTGTTCTTAAAATTTTCCCTTGGTGCTCGCGCGATAGGGGGTTGATTAACGGCCAAGGGGTGGCGGAGGCGGAAAATAAATACACGTTCGGTTCATTTTGAACATTGAATTAGTCTAAGATTTATTAGTGTCACGATGGATACATAATGATAGTTAAAATGGCCTGGAGCATCATCGCTAGGAAGAAGCTAATGTAATCAGTCGTTAATTCTCTAGCCTTTCCCGTTCCAGTGTTGCACAGTGATTTCTCGCAACAAGCTGTGCAAGCATAAAGCTTCGTACGCTCCCCAATCACTATGCAGCCTGGATCACATTTGTTTGTGCAGTTCCTTTCCAGGGACCACATCTGCGGACTGGAAGTGGAGTTCTCTGTACTGGTGGTGTAGGAAAATCTTTTCACCTGAAAAACAACGCGAGTCATCGAGGTTATTACGGCCAAGACCGAATCGCTGCAACCGATCGTTGATTAATGATCGATACGGGGAATCGATGATTACCATGCATATTCTTTTATCGTCCTTGCATTTGTGGATGAAAGCGGTGTAATTCCCAGCAAGGTCGTAGCATCTCTCGTCGTCCATGGTGTTACATTGGTAACACCATAAATCATTGGGTCTCTCCGATGCCGCGTGTGTTCTGTGTTCCTTCGCCAATAATTGACCTGTCAAATATCAATCAGATCATTCAATTTAGTCAGCCGGCGCAACAAGCAATTTCATTTTACTATGACCTCAATTATGGCGAGTGAATATTTTACCAGTTCTCATTAATTAGCCCCGAATCAATTTATGGCGGAGTGGGATAGAAATTATATAGAATTAGAATATTGATTCGCGGCGCAATGGGACAATTCAATTTTAACGAGGCCGTCCAATCAGTCGTGGAATACCGGATGCGGCAGGAGGAAAGGCCGATAAGAAAAACAATCTTGGCGATGCAAATGAAGTTCACCCGGCGCTTTGACCATGGCCGTCATCGAGCCGGAGGATTTCACTTACCATCGGAGAAACGCGATGTTCCCAGAACGAGGAAGCACAAAATGGCAACGAACAGTCTCACGCTGATGCCGGACATTGCGAGCGACTTCCGGAACCAATGAGATTTACCGGATTTCAATTTCTCGGCAACATTTTTCAGGCTGGAATTACACACGCACGACCCTTGAAAATTTCGGGCTGAAGAGGCGCGTGCCGTCGAGAGTTTGCGTGAGTTCAGGCCGCCATCTTGCTCCGATGAGCGCCTGCGTAGGGGTTGGATGCTCCAGAAACCTCGAAACGGGCGAATCGATAAAGTTGCCGGAATGGGCCCGACCCTTCTTCTGCTGGAAACCCCTACGAGGGGTTGCTTGACGTCAAAACCGGCGTTTAAACGTGTGTGACGATTCTACGTCAAAGAAATCAACATGAACCCTTGACAGAGCAGTCCGCCTTCCTCCACGAGCTCGAATTTCCTCATTTTTCGAAACTCGTCAGCGATGAAGAAAACCTACCAATTAGTTTTACGAAGCAAATCAACCGAGTCGATTTAACAAATTAATTTTACTAATGCTACAAATCTATTCTACAAACGAGTCCATCGAGCAAGTGGAAAAATGGAGCAATGACTAAATAAATTAATTCTAGAAACAATAAACTCTCTCCCGCTCTCTCTCTTTCTCCCTCGTTATATTCTACGTTTTGTGTTATCGTATCTGTAGTTTCTATCAACTTTTCTTTTGCTCCGTTTTTTTCTCCTTTTCTCTTTTACTAATCAAACTTCCTTCGTATTTTTCCAGATGTTCTCGTAACGCTGATGGGAGAAGGTTTACGTGTGTTTTTCTTAAAATTAATCAGTCCCGGGAGATTGGGAGATTAGGATGTCTGCGAGTTTAGCTTTCTTTTTTTTTTCTTTCTGCTTCGTCTTCGTTTTCTTTTTTACAGGTTTAATTAAGAATCGCGTACTCCGTGAAAATCAGAGTGAAGCGCTGCTAGCAATCTTTCGTTTAGGTAAGAACTTTGTTGAGAATTTGGCTATCGCGTTTATCAAGTGAGATGAAAGGGTGAATCCCGGATGTAGAGGCTAGATCGAAAGCAGTTTCAATTAGAGACTAGCCCGCACTTTTGCACTGTATTCATCCGCTTTATTTCGAGGGTGAGAGCACATTTCGCTGTAATCTTCTGATCTTTCAGAAAGCACACGGGCCAAAAGCTCCTCTCGTAAAATCTAAATTAAAAACAAGGCCGCTTAAATCAGAGAGACAAGAAACGCGCAACCATTGAAAATTATTCGCGCACATCATAAACACTGTGATAAATGGAAAATAAACTTATGGTAGGAAGGAATCGAATGCGACACCGTTCAACGAATCCAACGACACACTGTGAGTTTTAATTACCGGAAAATAAATATTAGATAAATTTCACGTTGATAAATAGAAATAGATTACGGAGCATCCGTCGATAAGCAATGCGATGAATATTTGTTAAATAACAGAGTGTATTCTCCATGAAGGACGGATAGAGAAAAGCTAACGTAAAAACAGACAGTTCAGCAGGGAGACCAGTGAAAAGAGAGAAACTGGCAAATTAGTAAAACAGACACAGGCGCGAAACAAGTTTATCAGCATATAAGTGTGCTGGAAATTTAGCAGAAAACCGGAAGCAGAAGTTTCCCCGAATAAAATGAACATTTAAATCTACATAATTTTCGCTTGATGAGTGCACGAAATGTTATTTCAATTTAGCAGAGAGTAAAAAAACAATCGAGGCCCACGCGCGACATTAACAAATGTCGATTACACATGATTTATAACTGGATTCTTGCATTTCACAATCTTCCCCCTTTTTGCAAAGAGGTCCAATACCTGTCGTTCCCATACATACAGTTCTCATTCTATAAATAGTCACATATGTATGGCAGTGCATGTAATTGTTCGCTGAACCATAAAGAAAACCGCATACGAAAAATAGTTGACTGTATCGAATATCGATTATCCATAAGAACAAACGGTATTAAAGGACTATATGTGCGAACTTTCCTCTGCAAGAGCTGCTATTGATATTACGCAAATCCTTCGATTACTTTTATGCGCCCAGTTACTTTTATGTATCAAAGAGAGAGGGAGAGAGACAGATTAAAGCTGCAGGGGCAAAATGCTACCGGTCAATCTTGAATACCCGAAATCATTTATCGTTCGAAAATAAGGTAATTTTTTCCCTCTCTCTCTCTCTCTCTCTCTATATATATATATATAGGATATCCGCATTTTTTCCTGAGAGAGAGAGAGAGAGAGAGGGGAATAGGGTGAAAGAGAAACCCCCATGAAAGCTAAAAGATCTTTTCTTCGCATTCATCCTTCTTACCCTCATCCCCTTCCACTCTATCAAAGATCTTGGACTTAATTCGACCACGTACTAAAACTCTGCAAAAACCATGGACTTCCACAAATCCCTTCCCTCTATTATCTTTTAATCTGCAAATTTGCATCAAGTTTGAAAATCCTACCTTTCGAAATTGTGTCATCTTTCTTGGCCGAAGTCGGTTGAGCGCAAATTTTTTAAATATTTAGATTTCATGACTGATAGTGTAAATGGAATATGCTCGAAGGCATGTGCTTGGAATTGGACGAAGTCTTCCATTTGTTTCAAGTTATTGCTGCGTTTTACCGTGGTTAGAAATTGAGGAAATTTTCAAAATACGTGAAATCGCCCTTTTCACTTTACCTTCGTGTTTTATCATCAACTGAATTAGCCGTGCATAATGTGCTCGGCGAAGCTCATTAACTTTTTGCTACAAGAGCCGGTGTAATTAAATTAAACAATTGCATAAAATCCACAATGGACAGGTTAATTTAGTCTACCAATTTATTTCTTACCGCACGAAATCGTCTATATCACAATTAATTCTAACCAGTTAATTGCATTCTACTTCAATATATATATATTATAATTCACATGCGGTTTTATTTATGCATCTCTCTCTCTCTCTCTCTCTCCGCATACAATTTAACCTGATTTATTTACATTTTATTCGCGTTGCGTCATTAATCTCAGTGTCCCAACCACACCGTTCGGAACTCGTCGTTTTATCGAATAATTTCAGCTGGTGGATTCACCGTTTTGTTTCTGCAAGGAAGATAGTTCGCGGGTTTTGAAACGATCGAGATACCGAGGAAGGGGAGGAGGATGAGAGGTGCTGTGAAAAGCGAAACGATAAAGCCGCTGGGCAGGGAGTAATTGCATTCTTTAGCATGGCAATTATTTATTACTTCGAGTCTTAACGCGAAATTACGTCGAGGTTCGCATAAATTCCTGATTAGGAGATATTGTCCCGTGTATATGCTGTGTATGTGTGTGCTTTCAACTAAACGCATTCCTCTCCAGAGCTAGACAATTTTCCCCGGTCTCCGCAGTCAGTCAGTTTGGTTTCTATGGTCCCCTTTATCAGGGACAAGTACATCAGTGGCTGATACATATATTTGGAAATGAATCATTATGTTCTTCTTCTTGTAAAGACACAAGGAAGAACTCCCGGACAAATGAAGATAATCAAAACTTGGAAATGTACTTGAAACTTTTCCCAGTTCCCATTCGCGTTTACAGTCTCTCCGTACATTATAATCCCGTCTTCATCAATATGAATGGAAGCATAACGCAAACTAAGGGCACGCTCCGTGTATTCATATTTCCCACTCATAATGTGGAAAATAGGGAAAACCACCGGTTTTACCGCGGATATATTGTATTTCGTTGCTGGAGTCGCGTCAGTTATCGAAAACTTGGCCGAACCTTTGACCCACCCTCCGTTATTAGCACGAAGCAAGGTGGAATCCTGCATGAATTTTAATCCGTGACTCAGCAATTTGTACCGACGAAAACTCGATGGAAAACGTAGCAGCAATATTGCTATTTTATTGCCGGAATTGTTTCTTCCAACTTGCCTGGTTCTTGATGGAGAATGAAGAGGGTGAGCCACTAGCGATTGTCTTCGATCATTGCACTCTGGGGTATAAAGTGTACCTGCAGGTAGCGCAGGGGTCAATACCCGCAGGAAAATCGATTTCAGGTCACCCAGACTACTGTTGTGTTGTTACTTTCGCTCGTGAGTCTTTTGCTTCTAGCCGTTTCGTCGAGAACAACGAAGATTCTCATAAAAACTTGAAAATTTCGTCCTCCCAGGTCACATAGAAAACTCTTAGAGAGAAGTACGGAGAAATTGCGTAAATTCCTCTATTCTCGTCGCGCTCGCTATTCAACTCGATTAATCAATCGCATCGATTGTCCGAAGCAACCGATTTTAGATATCAATCCAGGAAAAACTATTTCCCCATGACGCAAAAGTAATAAATTAACGGGATACATGCATAAAGCAAATTTTCGTTAAATTAATTTGCATGGCTAAATACATAAATCAAATAATATTTAATGAGTAACTTAACTTCGTAAATGAAGGCAAATAAATGGCAAATTGAATTAGGACAATTGGTAAAGTAGAATAAATTACACGAGATACATATATCTCTCTCACATAAACAAACAAACAAACAAACAAATAAATAAATATAAATATGTTGAATTAAATGAATTAAAAATATTCTTTTCAAAGAAATGACAAGAATGATTGGGTGCTTACAAAAATGTCAAGGGAAGAAGCGAGTCACATTGCATTATAAACTCAGAGGGGTAGGTAAACGTGTGCATGTGTGTGAACGAGTGCTTCATAAATCAAATGGATTCAATAATAAATTTCCCGAAATCAAGTGAAATGAAGGAAACACTGCAGTAAGAGCAAGTAATATGAATAGATCAATGCACCCTGCAGGGTTTACTGAAACTCTTGGCGCTCGTCCAATTTCTGGATGGGGGAATTGTGCTTTCCTAGCTTCGTTTTCTCTCTTCTTGATCTTTTCACCACGAAAATACGTCGGAAGCTTAATCCGACAGTGCCCCAGGCTCACATGTTGCTTCCCTGTAAATGTCAACACCATGTTCACACAAACTAAAGCTCTGCTCAAAACAATTCCTCTCTACCTCTGTGCAGAAATCTAATTTCTGATTAGATATTAAACTGCCTTCGACAGAATTGATTAATTGCCTCCAAAACGTCAGTCAAGAGTATCAAGTTTCTCCAATTTATAATTACCCATTGTAGCGAAGGGCCACGCATAAACCACAGCGATCAGTTGAATAATGTCAATTTAAGAAAATCAATTCATTATCGGGAAAAGTTTATCTTTCCTTTTCGTTTAGTTTTTTTTTTTTTTTTTTTCGTCAATTAATTCATATCTATTTAGCGCAATTGGCTTACGTACACCCGTTCGTCGAAGGTCATTTGTTAATCGAATTGGCCCATTTTTATGATCTACGCGATATGTTTCGTTCGAATCTATTTCAGTCCACTCTGTGTATATTAATTTGCATGTTTGATCAATATGGACTTTGCACATCTTTTCTTCCGAATTTGCAATGAAATTGCTATTTTCAGATTTCGGGACATTTCGGGAAATGTGTACGGGTGAAATTGATCGGCCGAGCGAAAACTATTTGAGCATGTACTTTAAGCGTTTATTTGCTACAAATGTTGACAGAACACCGTTTGACAGTTATGCAGAAGATTTAATAACATTTTATATGAAATATTGATGCACGCGCGGCCGGCTAATCGACGATCGAATATTAATTTTCTATATGCACGATGCTTAAATTATGTCACGCGATAATAATAATTCTATACTCGATGAGACAAATATATAATGATTTTCACTGGAAACAGCGTGGCTCCTGCTTCTTTCCGATAAAAATTACTATGAAAAGCTGCCCGTTAAAAACTTGACGGAATCGAAAAAAGTTTTCCCACTACCGAGTGCTATAAGCGATGTAGAGTAAAAGTTAATAATTTGTTGATATGGATTTGATAGATTAAGATTAATTCGAGAATAAGAAGGCGAGAAGAATTTCGAGAGAGAGAGAGAAGCTCGCAGGCGCGGGCGTTTATATTTGATTTAGGGGTGGGAATTGAAATTCTCGATAATTTGACCGTAGAATTGAAATTGAGGGGAAAAATTTCTCGATAAGATCAGCCTGGAAAAATTCAATCACCGAGCACTTTCTGTAAACCGAATCCAGAATACTCGGCAATTTAAATAAACCTCTAAAAAGTCATGCTGAAAGAAGAGGGTGACAAAATTGAAAGAAAAGAGCTTGCAAGCACCGGAGCCCCGGTTTGGTATTTACAGAGAGAAGCAACACGTGAAATGAGATGGAGCTCTCGACGAGCCAGCAGCTACTACCCCGTGGGCTTTCCAGCAGAAAATTCAGATTCTACGTGAAAGCTCGCAAGCTCATTGGCAAATCAACAGATGCGCGTCGTTGATGGAAAGAGACACACAGTGCTTTCTCGATAGGCGAAAATGAAAAACACTTCTTTCCCCGGTCCTCCCTCGATCCGTCTCCCCCCCCCCCTCTTAACTTTCCTCATTAGAATTAAGGGCTACTTTTCCCTAATGACGGCAACTTCCAAAATTTGAGAGTTACATTCCGGGGCTCCGTCATGAAAGCTAATAGCCGAAAGAAAGAAATCTAGGGAAATCAGGGGAGAGAGTAAATGTGGGGAGCGACACTGAATATTGGATGGGAGGAATTTCAAGAGAAAAAGAGAATCTAGTGCAAAGGGGTTGGAAGAATCGGGGGGGAGGGAGAGAAGGAGCTTGCAAGCACGAGAGACCCGATCTGGTGTTTACAGCGAAGCAACACGTGAGACGAGGTGGTCGAGAGGTAGCTATCCGTGAGCTTTCCAGGAGAAAAGTCCCGTTCTATGGGAAAGCTCGCAGTTTATTCGTTCACCAGCGGCTGGAGGTCGTCGTGGTGGGGGACGCCGGGTCTTGCAAGCCTAGCAGTGCCAATCCGACCGCCGTCCTGGCAGGACTGCTCAGCACTCGATTCTATCTTCGAGGTCGCGATACACTCTGAGGGATTTCCACCTCCAGGAAATGACCTTCCACAATTCCGCTGGCTGAGTTCGCCGAAATTTCCAACCCCCTCGCGGGTCACCCCTTCTGCGAGTTTGTGATCATGCACGCGAGACGCGATCTTCTCATGTAAAACCTAACACAGAAAACTGTCTCTTGTGCTTCACCTTGGACTACCCAAGATTGCCGACCTTGAAACTCCGTGGCAACCCCCAAGACCAGGACGTTGACTCGTTAAAAACGTCGGACCTCCTCACTAGGTAGGTCGCTTCACACAAAATACGTGCTCGTACGTCATACAACGGTTCCAGAAATAAAATTCAACGACTTACCCCCTTGACAATAAAATTAATAACTCAGAATGGGCTCTATAAATATAATGGGTTACATTGTAATATCACCAGCTATTAATAAACTAACTGCGTTCCAACTATAAATTGACATAATAAATTGATCAGGTGTGTCTACGGAGGTAGATTGAATAATTCAATGAATTCTAATCTATAATTCACAATTGGTTTGCGAACATCAATTTATTTATCAGGCTCTATTATTTAAGGCTATTCCATTGGTTTGAACAGAGAGTATATGTGCGTGCGTGCGTGCGTGCGTGCGTGCGTGCGTGTGTGTGTGTTGCGTGCGCGCATAAATTTTAACGAAACACCGAGAATTTTTCGGGAATCATCGACGAAACTAATGGATCTCAGTGAACAAATTGATGTAATTAAGAGATCGACGAACATCCCCAAGGGAAGTTTCGGGCTATCCGCAAATCGGGGGGAAAATTGTTTTTAAATAATGCGCGGAATTTTGATGGAGCTTCTACTTACGCAGGGAATTACCCGCTGTTAGACGTTTAATCCGTTTTTCCATGGAAAATTCAGACTCGTCGAAAAATATTGGCGGGTTTCGCTAAATCGTGGCTAAATACGAGTCGAGTCGAGCCATCGTGGAATACAAGAGTAAGCGAAATGGACGCCTTAATAGATTGAGTCTATCTTTGATGGAACACAAAATTGAGAAACTTTTAAATAGCTAGATTTATTAAAGGCACGCGGAAAATGCAATGAAACTCCAAGCTCAAGTAGGTGTACAAGCAACTTCTAATATGCAGTTTATGAAAGTTCGACATTGTCTTTTAATGTCATAAAAATTAAATTTCTTGCTTTTTACCTCGCAAAATTAACTTCATTAAATACGTTTTAATACCCGCTGCTAAAGTCGATTTATTCTCCGGAACTCCATTGTTATTTTTTTCTCTTTCCTTGGAAAACCTAAAACTGTCCATTTCTCCGAGGTTTTCCCCACCAATTTATTCCGTGTTCTCTGGACTCCGGACAGACGTTAAAGTTAATAGTGGATTTTTTAAACTTTAATGATTTCAACATACCAAGATTGTCATTTTTCTCTCAATTTGATTTTAATCGTCCCGAACGCAATTTACCGTTGCAGTAGCACCGCGCTCATTTTGATTTATTACAATTTTACCGACGAATCCCCTCGGTAATCTTTGTAGCCTTTACCTTGCGCGAGGTCCCTTCCTCGAGAGTTCCAATAACAATAAAAATATCCTTGCGTATCAGTTTATACCGGAGAAATTTATAAATAACACGCCAGTTCATCATATCAAATACCTAGCGCACCCAATGGTGCATGCTCAGGAGTAATAATAAAACAATGTTGTCGCGAAAGGAAATTAATTTCGCAAAGTCTGTCAGGACACAGGACTGCATTCAAATCGCGATTTGCGTTAATTAGTTTCAGAAGTCAAGAAGTCAATCGTGCTTTTACGCCATTTCTTAGGATATCGACTGACTTGGCGAGCTTAAAGCTTTGCTCGTGTGTTTTGTTGCGACCATGTACATGTGTGTACTTATGAATATGTGTGTGCAAGGCTTTCCTAGACTTTAATTAAATCCTTCGAATTCCAGCGCGCATCTCAAGTATTTCCGGAACGCTCAATGTACTTTTAACTTGCATCGTTGAGAGTGTAGTAAATTGGGATAATATTTAATACGCCTCTATATCAACGCACACGGATTTATTACTTGGCCTTATTTAAACAATCCCTGTCAGTATTTTTCATTTCTTGAAAAACCTCGTTTTTCCATATTTGCGGAAACTTCGGACATTTCATATATGTACACATACTCGTTTATATAAATAAAAGCAGAATTATTACTTGACCTTATTTAAACACAGTCCTTTTTAACACACCGTACTCATTTTTTTAAACAATTCCCACGTTTTCTACGTTTTTTACATCAGCTCACTTCTAATTTGATTTATTTTTTATTTTTTAATTTTGTTTTTTTCCTTCCCCCTCGTTCTCTTTTTCTCCATTTAATGCGAAGTGCTGCTGTTTTACAAAAGATCTTGATTGATATTTGGCATTTTTCTTTGTGGCGGATATTTGACTTGCATGAGAGAAGCTTTCTGATTGGGCGAAGATCGGTAAAAGGAAGAAATGTAGGTTAACAAAGTGAAGGAAAAGATATATTCGCGAGGTAAGTGAATCTGCTTTAAAAAGCAGTTGTGCGTCAGAGATATAAAATCATCCTTTCCTTCCTCATAGTTTCATGTTCCACCGAGGAACAAAGGCGATGAAAATTATTCGTTCCTCCGGTTTGGCAATTAACAATGCTTCAACACTACCAAGAATTAGAATTAAATCCAATGGGGAACATTAGTTCGTTAAATCGGAGATAATCAATTCTTCGAGGAATCCTTTTTCCCCTACGAATAGGACGAAAGTTTGCGTTAATTTTAGTTAGAAACGAATGTCGAGCCTCTAAAGGATGACAAGGTATTCGATAAAAATAAACCAGGCGTCAATATGGATAATATGGAAAATACGTGGAAAACCTGATGAAGTAGGTTGTGTTATTAGGTCATGTAGGACCGCAAAGGGTTAATAAAAGGTAGTCTCGTTTATTTCACATATTTTATTAAAGTTGAAACAGTAGCAATCAAATATTCCGCTTGTCAATCTCGAATAATTAAAACTACCTGAACTTCGTTGTACCTTTAACAATGATTAAAGACATTGAGTACTACACAGAGTTTTTACGAAGCAACATTCTTTTTTTTTTTTTTTTTTTTTTGTAACAAGAACGCGAAGGAAGAAGGATAATTAAGAAAATAGGTTAAACGAATATTTTTGATTTAAGGAAACAAATAAACAGTTTGCAATGATTAAATTAAAATTTTCAACAGGTTTGCATGCCACGAGTGAATATTCGCGTTCGTGTATGCAAGTTGCAAATATTGTGACGCTGGAGTGAGAACGTTCATGAGGGTTGCAGAAACTCGGATTAGACTGTAGCGGGAAAGAATATAAATTATTTTCAGATCAGAATCTTCGTCGTATTTCGCGCAAAATCATCTTCTTTTCCATTTAAAGTCCTGGCCACGGTACATAACAGTAGAGATTCTCGCAAGCGCAAATGAATATTTTTCAATCCTTCGGATTTCCCGCGCGGAAGGACCCCGTGAAAATTTCCCCGAAGAATTCCATTTTCCAAATGAAGGAATTCGCAGGAAGACTTTTTAAACACACACAGGAATTCCAAGACATTTCCGAGAGCAAATATTAGCATTGGCGCGAGTATTTAGAAATCAAAGGGCGAGACTCGTGTTTGGAGAGAAGTTGCGATTGGAGGGATCCGATGAAGTCGTTTTCTCGATCTTTTTACGTGTTTGCGGAAAATTCGATGGATCTGACAGACCAAGGTTTCGAGAGGATATCGACGAATTTCCATTAGCGATACTCGAGTAATTTCGAGTGAGAATGCTGGAAATTCGCAGGTTTGGAAATGCGCAAGGATGCACCCAACGCGAACTCCATCAACCCTCCAGTAGCGAAACGAGCGTGTTACTAGCATGATAAAGCATTTAACTGGTGGTGGTCGTCAGGTTGGGAATGTCTCGAGTATATCTGTGAAAAAAATTCCTCTTCAAATACGAGAGGAAATTCTTGAAAAGAGAGAGAAAGAGAGAGAGAGAGAGAGAGAGCTTTCTTCATCAACGAAGAATAAAAATGAATATTTCGACGATCTCGACTACCTTCCTCCGCTCTTATTCTCCATAATCCAATTCCGTCGAATTAAAATCGTAATTAATCCGCGCTTCCAAATTGTCTATTTAATTAATAGACAATCTTCATCGAAGCCCATTTGCGATAAATACGATGGATAAAGGCTTCGGCTGTGAATACATTGAACTAACTTGAAAAATATTAAATTCCCGTTAATTCGATGATTGCCAAGATTTTCATTCGCAGCTCTCTCCATTGAATTTTAATTACCAATTTCTCAAATGAATTCATAAATTTCGCCGATTCACCTAATTTGTGTATGATTTATCAGCTTAACGCGTTCCAGACGACTCCTATGAATTTTATCGACTCCACAGGTAGTAGTAAGGGTATAGGCTATTCGAGCGATAGCTATTTTTCCATTTTTATGAACGCCCATTTAATTAATGTGCGTCATTCGATCGACATAATCGTTTTGAAAAATAAAAACACACACACACAATATTTTAGTCATTCAATCATTTTGAACGGGCAATTGACCTGTCAATCAATTCTCCAAGTCGATGAATAGTCGGAAAATTCATTTTTACTGCCACTCGTCCTTTACTACTAATACCATATACCGATTGCTCTCCAATTTTCATTCTCACAGTTTTCCCGTAAACAGAAAAATTAACGGAACGAAATGAGATTAAAAATCGAATTTGCTTTGGAAAAACGAGCAACACTGCGCTGTGCGTTGGAAACTCCGTGCAGAATCGTTCAGTTTACGTTTATCCCTCAAAGGGTAGGTCAGCTTTCGATTTGCAGGGCGATTGTTTAAATGAAGGAAAAAAATAGCGGCAACCAATTAATATCACTGATCAAACCGGCAAATACCGTTAATTAACGCGGAATCCAATGAAATTCGCGAGCAACCCAGTGGCAACCTCGTAAGAATGGTCTAATGAAATTCCGCCGTTTAATTATTCTTTAAATCCTGCAAAACCAGATTAAACGTCACACTATTTGATAAGGATTAGCCCGTGCACATAAAATAATCCTTTCAAGCTTTTGCAGGAACGTTCAGTTTACGTTTTGCACGGACATTCTTTAACCCAGGAAAAAAATGGCGGCTTTCAATTATGCGGAGAAGTTTCGCTAACCACGGGAGAGCCAGTGAGAATCACCATTAAGGTTAACCAGTTTCGCGAGAATACTCTAATCGGGTTTTTTCTTCAATTATACGACGAAACCAAATGAAACGTCGCGTTACTTCCTACGAAGGATCTCGCGAATATGAAATCCCTTCGGGTACACCGAAGGACTCTCTCACTTTGCGTTTGTCCCTCGAAAAAGAGAAAAGGGGGTGGAGGGAGCTGGGTGGACCCCATTTCACGCCATATTTATTTCGACGTAACATTCCCTTATTCTTCTCCCCTTGTACCGCTGACCCCTCCCCCCCCCCCCCCCGGTTTTACTGGACGCAAAAAACATTTCTATACATTTTATAGGGGCGTCGTAAATGCTCCATTTTACGATACTCTTCCTCGTTTCCTCACACGTGTAGATTGCTTACGTCAATTCCCCTTTAGCGCGAAAGTGGCGGGATAGCGAGAGATTATTCTCCCTTATTTATGATCACTAGACAAAGATTTATTGACAAAAATATTCAGCATTACTCGTAAACATGTGTATTAGCGTTGCAGCGATACTTCATTTCAAACACGAATAAACCCAAATCACAAGTATAATGTTGCTGGGTTATTTATGAAAACGTGCGTTGGGCTTTTGGGCTTGTCCAATTATTGGCAAACTTTGAAATATTCACGGGGAATTTCTGTGCGCGATGCATGATAGGAAATCGCATAAATGTTACGCTTCACTCGGAACATTACGATTGAAAAATATTCTGCAGCCTGGACGAGAAAGTCCGCAACGACGAGGCATTTCTTCCTGTTTAAGGGAAAAGGATCTATTATTGATCAGACAAGATCACTAATGCACTCTCCATTATGCTCACGCAGAGAATCTTTAATTCATGATTCTTCTCTCCATATCCCTCCACTTCATTCTGGTTCTCGTTAATAAATGATTCCCCCTCTTTTGGGAACATTCGTATGATTCATTCGGTGAAATAAATAAATTTGTTGAAATTGAATAATACCCCGACGCAGGAAAACAAAATATTGAAGAGAGGAGAGGAGAGGGGAAGGGAGGGAAGGAGAGGAGAGGAGGGTTTTGTTGGTCGTTTTATCACATTTTCCCCGTAAAAATTTAATCCATCTCACCGAAACAAATATCGTGCAGCTCTGAATTTTCTCCTCAGCAAAGATCGCGAAAAAAGCCTCTTGCGTCAATGTGTTACACACAGTGGATCAAGTGAAAGCCAAGTGCTTAATATAGGAATTTATTCGATTTTTCTCGGGGCAAACATTCCAAAGTCCTTTTCCTTTTTCCGGGCTCCTCTTTTTTTCTCTGTGGAATTTGTTTATTTCGATTTGCGTTGGATAAAATTACTGAAATTTAATAGGGCTTTTGTTCGGTTGTGTGGGGATAAACGAAGGGGAGAGAAATATCGGGAGCATTTTTCAGAAGAAAAATCTATTTTGCCGGGAATTTTGCTGGATATAAACGTGCTTTTAGATTTTGCAATAAAGTGAAAAAGTGCACTTTCCGGACGTGCCTGCAGGTTTTATATTTCCTTTTAACCTGCGAGCGCACTTATAGCTAAGAAAATCACTGACCTTCCGAACATTCCCCCAGTGTGTCGGGCCAAATGCTATTTCCTTACGATTGATAAAAACAAATAATATTCGAGCGACTTCCTCATTGGTCCTTTCCCCTTTATATTTCTCGGATACACACGATTCTACCATTTTCATCCATTTCTTTCTATCGAAAACTTTTTACGTCTCCGCTATGCTCTCTTATTCTTTTACAACTTTTTACACAGATTTCCCTCATATCTCTGTTTGACTTATTTTATTAGATTTACTTTTGGATGTCCATTAAAGGCTGTCGAGGAGATATTTTTTGAAACTCGAGCATCGTCGACAAAAAAATAACGATATGAATTAGGCGAAAAGCAGCGTCAATGGATTGTTACATCAGTGGAAGTAGAAAAGGAGAGGAAAGAAAGGAAGATAGAATTTCGAATGCGGAACGTCCCATTCACAGTGCCACGTGTCAATGCATTTACATAACACCGATTTAATAATTCCGCACGTGTTCGCAAGAAATATCGCCGCCCCTCGAAACCTTTATTTTCTCAACGATAAGAAATTATGTTAAACTCTGAAAGCAGAATCCGAGATCAAAATTTTATCAGGAGGAAATAAAAGAGGATTTACGAGGAAAACTTTCAAGTTTTATCAGAAAGAAAGTGTAGCTTTAACGACAATAATTATATAATGATGATTGATGTCGTACAACGTAGAAAAAAGCACAAATTGAGCAGGAACGCTGAATGGACGAGTGTGTGTGAGAGAGAGAGAGAGAGAGAGAGAGTGTTTGAAGAGGGGGTGGAATAATATTTTGGAGCAAAGCGCGTTCTCCGCTCATCCGTCGAGTGTTGAAATGAAGAATTAAGATTCCTGAAGGAGGACAGGGTTGGCTGGCATTGAAGTCATCAACAGGATCGGGATCTTCCAATCTGCAAGTTAATTCCCTCCCCCCTCGAACCACGAATAGAGAAATTATCCCGCAACTCGTCCGAGAAAGTTCGATAAATTAATAAGAACAGCGGCTTGCGGGGGTGTGGCCGAGAATAATAACTTTGCGCGGGAGACCAGGTCCGAGGAAGCGTTCCTTTTTTTTTTTAACGCGAATCATTATTGAAATTATGGGTGCTTGCTGTGTGGCCTGATTAAACTCACAGGAAGGAGAACCGGTGGCGTTGATCCTCCGATAGAACGTTGCAGGAAAGTTGCCATAGAAACGAAAGCAAACGTGAAATGGCTGAAACGTCGTCATTGCGATAAAGCAGCTGGTCTGCGTGTAATAAGAACGTAGTAAGAATTCACAGGGCGTTTCATCCGCCGGGGATGGGCCATTCTCACCCCTGCCCGCATCCGCTAACCATCGTCGGGAGGAGGGAGGTGAGCGAGTGAGAATCGGCGAGAGAACTTTGATGAGACTCGAGCAACAACGCGAGTGTCCTCCTTTTTCGAAGGGATGATGGTGCTTTACAAGCGAATCTCCGAGTCCCATCCGAGTACTACCGCGTATTTTCCACGATCCATATTTTCCGGAAGTGATCGCGGGCTTCGGGGAAATGGCGAAGCACGCCAAAACGACGACGCTCGTCGCGCATGAAACGGCCTGTAGTCCTGGTGAAACATGGAAGACCGAGGCTGTTCGTGTCCCGAATATTTACCGGAAACACGAACCGGGAGTTCCTGCTTTATTCCGGTCGACATCCACACACGGACGGCAGGAGGACGATTTAATTGAAACGTTACGATAGGTACCGCTCTCCGCTCTCGTCTAATTAACTTTCGGGTTACCGCTATCCATCCGGCGATGACCCCTCCTCCACCTCTTCCGAATCCAGCCCGGGGGAGAGGAGGACGACGCCGTTACATCCAATGTCTTATCAACCAAAATTCTGCGCGACTCCGCGCTTTTTTCGTGAAATTGCACGCGGAATAATTTCGAGACTAATGGCCGCGGGTACTGTGTTTCGTCGACGATCGAACCCGATCGATCGAATTTTTCGTGCCAGCGCAAAACTGCCGCAGCTGTCGCCGACAGCGTTTAGAGCGTTTTTCTGACGGAGAGCCTTCGTCGAAGGAACTCGACGATAGCAGTTCTCATTTAAAGGCGACGAATCTCCGTCCCGATGAACTTCGAGTCTCGTCGATCGAATACTACCGAGGGTGGGACGAGTGTCGGTGAATTTTCGAGTTGACTGACGGGGGGTGGTCGTGCTTTCTCACCCGACGGAGTACGTCTAATGCAGTTTTCGCTGCAACGTACTAATTATCATCGTCGTAGCGGGACGTAGCGCGGGAAAACGCTAGGAATGCCAAAACAATCGGATGATTCAGCATTGCACACGCTCCGAATTATTCGGAAGAGCCACTTGTGCGTTATTTCCGTGTCGGAATGTGATTTGGATTACCGAAATGGAATTAGAATGGAGGTCGAACAATCCTCGGGGTTCCAAGTTTTGCGATTGGTTCGAAATTAGAGCCAATTGTGAATCGGATTGGAGCCTGTCGCCGATGCCAGCCTGCAAAAAGCTATTTCTTCTTCCCGTGGAAGGATGGAAAGGTATATCATCGAATGGTTTCCCCGCGATCGATACCACCACCACCACCACCACCGCCACCACCTGCGATACAGGGAGCTCATTAACGTAGGCTCTCTCGAAACTGAAGGATAGATCGGAGAAAGAGGGTCGTTTTTCCAAAGAAACCACCCAGGGAAAATGAGTCTCTCCCCGCATTATCCTATTAGCCCATATCGCGCCCAACCGGAGCATTAAAACGCTCCGAAGAACTTTAAGGGAGCTCTCTCCGGGAACTAATTTCTACGGTTTATCGAATGGTTTCACCGCTGCAAAAAACCACGCTGGAACAAGGACTGATAAGGACTGAAGCTTCGACCTCTGACTGCGACCGACCAGATCCTTTCATACGCGGTTGCGGTACGCAGTGGCGAAACTTGCACGGGGGCACGGGCCAACGATTTCCAAATGATCCAAGCGACTTCGGAAGACGATCCTTGAGTGGTTCTCGATGGCGATCGGCGAGGGAGCAGCTCGCGAATTCTATTGAAAACGGCCAAGGACACAGGCGAGAAAGGTTACAATGACCCAGTTGCCGACCGCCGACTATTACCTTTTGTGCGAGAAAAGAATAACGCGGACTGCATCTTTGAACGGAACGTCGCGACAACTTCAGCGAGAGAATCCGCAAAGTCGCACACGACACGTTCCTCTTTCTCCCGTGTGCGTGCGTATAATTTTTCATTGAACGGCTAATATGCATGTAATACTTTTCACGATAGTTCTCATTGAATCCTTATGGAGCACCGGCTATTCATAACCAACCACCCTTCGTTCCGCGAGAGATCATACCCGATACAGGCGCACCTGTTACTCTTTCATTGCACATTTAACATTTGCTTTGCTAAGCCTCGGGATTCTACGGCAGACAAGGTTATCTACGCACCGAACTACGGGGATGCTAGAGTTTTTTCTGGCCTTGTGCGTTCATAATTCTCCATCTCTAACTAAGTAAGCGGATTTCGCGTAATCCAAGATGAAAAAGCTTTCGGAGATTTTTTTGTACGACTGCGTTTAAATTCACTTCCACTACAAGTAATTTCACGCTTCAAAGACATCATCCCCCAAAGATCCTCCTCTCCCTGACCTTTCGAGAAAGATGCGTATAAACGTTGATTCGCTGCTGCTGCTGCTGCTGCTGCTGCTGCTATTGCTATTGCTACCATCACTGGCATCGCCGTCCAACCGAGAAGGTTACGCAGCAGTTATCTTGCTGAGCGAAACCTCCTGGAGAAGCTCCAATAGAATAGATTAAAATTTATCGTGATTTGGATTATAAACTGGATATAGACTATAAAAGGATGCCGCGGAGAAGAGAAGAGAAGAGAAGTTTAGTAAAGTAGCTGATGGAAGTCTAATAAGAGAATGGATGCTAACTTGAAGAATCAATATGAACTTTATTAAAACAGATGAATGAGTCCTTCTCTCTTCTAGCATTTCAATATTGACGAACCAATCGTACTCTCGTCCCCACCCCCTCCTCCCTCAGCTGCATTACTAATTAAAGCATAAATTCCGGAATACTCGCTAAGTACACGTATACATCATTGACCAATAATTATCGATAACGATTAATTTTCCTGACCAATATCGCGCCACTCGTTTGTGGCTGGTACAAATGAGTTAGTGCGTGGGTTTCAGTTCGATTCAATTGGATCGTTATCAATTCCGCTTCGTCTTTTGCTATTGCGACGTAGATGCATCCCAGTCCATGCTACTAGATCGCTCGATCCAATATCAGATTAGTTTCGTTTAACAAATCATGTCGAGTTTCCTTCTTAGAGATTCTAAATATATAATTCTGCTACTTCTTTCTCTCTTTCTCTCTCTCGAAACAAATGGAGCGCGTACAAGTATAGTTAAATCTGTAAATTTTCTACATGGCGATATCTGAGAATTCGTAGAATTTTCTGTGGAAAAAGTCAGAGTAAAATCGCGTCGAGCGGAAGTTTCGATAGAAAAAAATCGAGGGTCTTCCGATTGTTTTGAAAATCATTTTTCCTTTCTTGAAGTATGCTAAAATATTTTAAAGAAGAAGCGCAATGGAAATACGTCGGTATGATTTGTAGCTGTATTGTATGCACTCGCGCACCGGCAAGTCACGTAGATGAATATATTATCAGATGACCGCGTTTATCAAATGGACCAGGCTAGCCAATCGTGCTGTGGTAGAAACTGCGCGCAAACTTCAATTGCAATGCATATGGTTAGATGCAAAACGTTACCGAACCACAAAGGGAATTTTCAATTAATAATTACATCAGCCTCTCTGTAAATTAATGAAAAATATTATTGTCCGTCAGTGGAGAAAGGAAGCGCGTTGGTCATTTTCTCTAAAGAGAAAGAAAAAGAACGGATAAATTAGATTTTAAAGTTAGAGGAAAATTGACGCCACTCGTTAAGCTAAAGTAAATGATTGTACTTTGAAAATCTTTGTTCAATTAGTAATGGAAACACGTATATCCCGCTCTTCCACCGACATCAACTTCTTTTTTGCGCTTCGTTCATGTACTTTCACAAATTTTTTCACAATGAGTTATCGAGGTAAAAAAGAAAAAAAAGAGAAACAAAAGCTTAATGGACCTGTCGCGGAATTTTCCCATGGAATTTTCTACGTGTAAGTTTTACGAATTATTTTCCAGAGTCGTCATCGAATTTGATTATGTCGTCTATGATTTTCTGCAAACTCGTGCTTCGGTGTGCGCGTGCAGAACCTGTCGAACATACAATTTTACACGTCAATAATATTTCGAACTTATGAGAACTCTAGTTTTTTTTTTTTTTTTTTATCAAAACAAGCACTCGTGCTTTTCTTGCAACGAACCTCTCACCGCTAATAGTCCTAATTGGATTGAAATTTATGCCCGATAATCGAACACAGTTTGGGCATCGACGGGTTATTATCCGAAAGAAAATGATGCAATTCCAAAGTGAATTGATGCTCCATCAATTCGTTGTGGTTTTTCCAAAATTGATAACCGAAAATGCATTAGAAACAAAAAAAAAAAAAAAGAAAAATAAGGGAAATGGGAAAAAATTAACAGTATCGAATAACGGCCCGGAAAAGTTCCCCCGTAATTTTCATGGTAATTTCCTTCGCATGAAAACTTGTTTCAAAGGAGCAAACAATTCGATAGAAGCTGAGATTGTTAGAGTAAAAAATTGCGTTAACCTAAAACGAATGGACGTATTGATTTGTTCTGGTTGAAGCTGCCGTGGATTGTCCGCCATTGACGGGATTTACGTATTGGACTAGGATGAGCCGGAGATACAATGTCACGTTTGTAAACTGAATTATCCACGTACGCAGATGAAGATTTCAACTAAAGAAATTGCATATCCAGTCCGAAACACGTGTCAGCCTCGTTCCGGACATTGATATTTTTTTACAGTGAAAATACTCGTTAAAGAATCACCATAAAATCGAAGGCGGCTTTAGCTCGGCTGATGGAAAAACAATTCTCTCGGTTCGGTTCCCCATCGCTTTCGCGAAATTTTCCAAAAGAAGAAAATAGTTTTCCAGGTTAAGGAAAATTTCTTGTCAGGGATAAGCTGTTTGTCTCTACCAAGAGGATTTTAGAGATGGTAACTAACGATAGCGATCGATATTATATTGGAAGCATTTTCTGCTCCAGCGATCGTCCATGTCCCCGAGTAGTCAAGTTTCATAAGCATTATCCTTCGGAGTATGAACTATCGGCTTCTAAATATAGCCGCTCACTAACCCAATTGTACAATCATATAAATTGTCGGACGCGAATTCGGTGAAGCGTGCTGCGGCCATTATGACGATACAAATAAATGTCCAGGCTCCTGATCCAAGTAGCGATGCAGGGCTCAATTGCGCAGAAATGATTTTCACAATGTCCGGGAGGTGGTCCGGGAGGTACCGGAGAACCGCCCCTAACACCCCAATACCCACCTTCCTTCCCAACGCTCCTCTTCCTCATCTTCCGGTTGCTTCAAATTAATTTTCAAGGCGAGTTTGGGCGCTCTACGATTTTCTTCTGGCGCTACTATCTTGCTCCTACCTCCGATTTCTTCCATTCGGCTACTTTGCAACTTTTCTCTCCTCTTTGTTTACTCGCCAACTTTTTTCCCCCTTTCGCTTCGTGCTTTCCGAATCATTTCATTCGCGGCCTCCATAAAACATAAGGAGAAAAAGTTCCTAGCGCTTTAATTGAGCTTAATGATAATTAATTTTACAGCAAATAGAATCTAATGGTGAAACTGTTTAACGAGAGAAGGGGCTGCGGAAAAAAAGAGAGAGAGAGAGAGAGGGAGAAGGGGTTGCTCCAGTTTCTCCATTTTCGTGATACTCGCTCCGCTCGCGTTTTGCCGTTGTGTACAAAAATCCTCTAAATTATGCCGTGAATATCCACTAAACTAACGCAATTTCGCACTTGCCTTACTTTCACGACGCGAAAACATGGAAAACTCGTAATTTCCCATTGAAAACGGGCGAAGGCGTTCGCCATATTTTTAATACTGCCGTAAAGGGCTGCATTGCGTTTGCTCGTTGAAAATCCCGTGGAAATCCCGGCTCCATAAAATTCTTTATTTCGTTATCGCGCGATTTATCTCGAAAGAAATCAGTTTTACGATTGGGTTCTGGCGGAAGTGCAGGAAGTATGGAGGTTCTGAGTGTTCGAGCGTTCCCGAGCTCTGCTTTGAGTTTTTTCTATAAATTAGCTCGCTCTTGAAAGTCCTTTTCCTAGGAGGGAGGACTCCTTGCGCGATGAATTAGGCATTTCTGAATAATGTAATAACGAACGCTGGCACACCTGCCATTATTAACGAGAGGGCCGGGGGTTGCGTCGACGTAGATTTTCGAAAATGCTCCCCAAGGCAATGCCACGACCTACCTCACCTGGGGTTTGCCTCGATTACGCCATTGTCGAATGTCCGCTAACGGCTTGTGAAAGCTCTTTGCGTTCTAGGGCCATCATAAACAAGCACAGTTTAGTCTCTACAAAGATCCGCTTCCCCTTTGAGAATTTTCACTATGGAAGCGATAACTCCTAATGGCTCCGACTTGTCTCCGGCGATTTCACAGATAACAGATGGAAAACAATAAGCGACTACACCTCCCACCCCCCGCGAAATGCCAACGAGCTAATTCTTTTTCACAAGCAGGAAGAAAGGATTCTTCCTTCCTCGCCACCTCCCTCGGAACAAAACGGTCCCTGGATATCCGCGGGAAACCCATCTGGCTCGTTGGCCACCTCCAATCCTTTTTAGAGGAACTAATTTTTATTCGGTAATCCCATTTCAGAAAGAAATCCTCTCCTCAGCCTTGGAATGAATTCTGCCCTGTGCCTGGATTTGCACAACACGAGGCTTCTCGATAAAACCAAGCACGCGGCGGAGGGCTGGGGGGGGGGGGGGGGCGTCTTCCTCGGCTAAAATATTGCGCGCGGCCTTGGAAATTTTGATAATTGGAAACTTGGAAGAAGCTTAGCCACACTCCTGGAGTTTCCTATTTAATAAGAATCTGCTGCAGGTGCAAGTTTTATGTTGTGGCCGCGCGAGGTGGATGCGAAGTTACTTTAATCCCGCGTTCCACACTAAATCGCATTACACGCCTCGGCGCAACCAGTTGGAAAATTCGGAGCGCCGCAAAAATTGCTCGATAAGATTTCCAATTTTTGTCGTCGATTTGTACCAATTTAACAGTTTAAGCCCTCGACAACGCTCGAAATCAATTCCCGCGAAAGCGAATTTAGTCGCGTGGATTTCGGTCAGGCCTGCTTCCCCCGAACCCACCCCGAAGAAAACGCTTTTCAACTTTTATTCGACGCTTTTCAGCCGCGTTGAAACGATTAAAAAGAGTACCGCCTCGTCGGAATGCAGCGAATCAGTGCGTAATCGCGTCGGAACAACGGCACTCCGAGGAGAATTCGGGAAAAGTGTGGGTGAGATCGAAGCTTGGATTCTCATTAATGTAAGGAATAGCTAAATGGGGTGGTCGGCCAAATGAGATTTTAGAGAGCTCAGAAACGATGCTGTAAGAGCGTGGTGAAATCTCGTCTAAGCTGCTACATGCGGGGAGTGAAGCGCGCGACTAATGAGAGGAGAGAGGGTTGCCTCGAAGCTTAAAGTGTGTAGAATCAATGGGGCGGCTGGAAACTACCCCTTGCTTCGAGCGCCTCTTCATAAATATTCCTTCGTCAGAACCCAACCTGGATAGCGAGAGATTTCGCGTCATACTTTGCTCTTAATATGCGAAATACGGCGTGTCTTCTATGTTCCCATTAAAGCGGACAGACAACAGTACGAACGCGAACGCGAACACGAACACGAACACGAACACGAACACGAACGCGAACACGAACACGAACGCGAACTCGAACGTGAATACGGATACGAATATTCCGAAGGGCGTCATAACTACGTAGCTTTCTCCGTCTGGTCCACACACAATGGCGGACTTTCTATACGCGCCACCACTTTCTCGCGCAACTTACACTGTTGTAATTGAGTAAATAATTGCAGGACAAATATTAATAACTTTATTCGTTAAATTATCCATCGTTTAGCCCCAGCTGGAAATTAAAGCTACCCCAATATTAGCTTCGCGGATGGGAATAATAAATGCGTGACATATTTCAGAAAGTTCGGAATTTCACGGATGTAGATATTACGTTTCGAAGTTGTAATCTTGCATATTTATAAAATTGTCAAAAGCAGGCTAGGAGCGTTTCGCTATCATTTACGGTGCATCAGCTTTTTGCGACAAGCGTGCGTGTGTTAGTTCGTAAATGGGTGAGCCGGGTCACCAAGTTAAAGTTTGACGTCATTGGCGAGCAAGTGTATCGATGGTTACTGGCACCGGCAAATGGCACCACAAAAATATTTTCCCACGACACTAATGCTTCTTCCATAATATCAATGCAAACCCCAATGGAGCAACCGGCCCGAGGGAAACTTTTCCATTTTTTTCTTTTCAATGCCAAGGCGCCGTTTCATCATCCCCCTCCCATGCGAAGGACGCGGGAGAAATAGCGAGATAGGACCTTTTCAAATAGGAAAAAAAAAAAAAAATCTAGTAGAGCCGCCCACCACGACATTCCGCGCTGTGTTTATTCGGGGAATGATAAGCGCCAAATTTTCTCTCGCTCCGGTTGATCCAGTTGATTTCAGCCACGAGGCGCAAGTGAGGAGTCGCTGAAAGGAAACGAGGAGGCTGCGCTGCTGCTTAGCATTTAATTAGAGAAATGTTTTCTCGATGCACTGGAATTCCTAGCATTCGCTACCCCGTCATTTTGCGATCCTCGAGAATAACCGGGAATGTTTTCCGATCCCCCGTTGTGGAAATTCATTCCGATGACGTTATTATTTTACGCGAGGCATCGCCTATCTCCGGGGGTCACGCGTTAATTAACGTCATTAATGAGAATGTAAGCCGCGTAAGCAAAGCTTCTCAAGTTCAAGTGCATTCCACGCAAGGGAACACCGTTACATCGTTACAATTTCTCCCGACAAGAAAAGCCAATATTAGTCGAGTAACATTAGAGCATATTGCAACCAGGGTGCGTAAACTTGACACAAAAGCGCGCAGTGAGCAAGAAGCTCTGACAAAAATTCAGCAGCTGCCGCCGCTTTTCACCCTTCGTTGTCGACGTTGCACTATCCACCCCTCCCCACCTCGAATTCTGCCACCTCGAGTCACCAAGCTAAAATTCCTGACAATTTTTTAGTCCGTATTGTGGCGGGACTAAGCGATTCCTCGCTACTGGAAAACGTGTCTGCGCGTCGCTCTAGTCATCGTGCAAATCACTTGAACATCCGCGAGCAGCAAGGCCACGCGCTCCGCTTTCCCGGGGATGAAATATTTGCATGATTTTATGCGTCTGAAAAAATCATTTCAGTATTCGCAAAGCTCTCGATGTACTCGTCGGTGCCCTCTCTCGTAACCTCTCGCGAACGAGCGGAAACTTTTGTAATTTTCACCGAGGTATCAAAGAAATATAAATTGTAAAGCCAATCCTGCCTTTGGTTCATGATACTTTGAAGTTCGAGCACATTTTTTCTTCAATTTATGCAAATCCCTGCTCGTATTATCCTTCTTGCGCATTTCTTCCAGTATTTTATCGTCGCTGTCGCTGTTATTAAATATTAAACGATTTTCCCCATGAGCAGGATGAGAAGAAGCGCCCGATATTTTGGAGATGGTTGAAAATTATTAGAAATTGGAGAATTCCTTTGTGCGAACGGAGGAGGGAGGGGAGAAGTTCCGCAATCGATTTCCGGCTTGTCGTTACACGTGAAGTCTATCGACTAGAGTTTCTCTAATAGAAACTTATACGGGCTTAAAGTAGTCTAGACAGCAGAATTCTGTAGTTTTATTTAGTTCGCATGAAATAATGGCAGAAATTCAATAAAGAAATCAAGAACTGCTGGAAGTCATGGAAAGGTAAAGCACCTTAGCAATCGATTTTCAAGATAACGTCACATTTAAGATCTATCGTCGAAATCCCATTCTTTCACGGTTATCCCCTTTCATTCATTTGCCTCCTTCTTTTCCCTTGGAGAAAAGTCTGGGCCTCTCTCTATCGGATAATCAAACGAGTCACATAAATTTCTCCTTCCCCCTGAGGCATGTCCTCGAAATTGGCTTCCATACGTCTCACGTGACCAACTCTCGCCCTAACATCCCTCGCGTACTAACCCTCACCTTCCCGACCCACCCCTTCTGTCTGTCGTGAGAATTAACTCACCTCTCGATAACTATGCAGCCCCGAAGCAGGGAACATCCAGAATTATCCAATAATGATCGGGAAAAAAGGGGATACGGCTCTCCCACCTTCTGATTTCTCTCAATGTCAATGCTCTGCTTCATCTTACTACCAGCCACTGAAAGGATTTCTTCCTCGATCTCTTTGAGCAATCCAGATACTTTTTAATGTCAAGATATTTTATGCTGTCTGCAGGCAACGAAAGGATTTTCAGAATACTTGAAATGACGCGAATATTTCTCCAAGCTCGATATTCCATTCTCTCTGAGAAAAGTGAAAGATCTTAAATGAAGATGAGCGTCTTAAAATATTTGAAATTACTTTGGAAATCTGTTTCTCTGCCGAGAATACGTATCTCGAGATACAAAAAGGCCAAGTTTCTCGACATCATCTAAAATTATTATTCCATCTTCTGCCCTGTGAAAATTGTCTTCCCTCTCGATAACTAGGCAGTCGGGGAATACTTGAAAATATCCGTTAGACGTAATCGAAAAGGAAATAGCCTATACTTTCTCCATTTTATCAGAAATTTCTCCGCCGAGAAAATTCGATTTAATTCGCATTAAATATTCATGTTACTTAAAAAGCTGGGGGGTTGGTGGCTTATTGTAGTTGTCATACTGTCCTATTACTCGCCACTTTTAGGAAGAACGAAATTCACACGGACCACTGTGCTCCCTTAAAAATGTGATGTAACTTTAATGTAGGTCGGTTTGTTATTCATCAAAATCCAAATTAGATTTTTCTATGTGTATTATACCCGTGTATTACACGTACTTCGTTTTCTTTGTGATTTTTATGAAAAAAAAAAAGTAGATGCGTAGAGAACATTTTTCTGGACAGAATTACCACTCTCTGTGAATTTTACAAGGACGATATTTAGAAAGACTCGTGCAGAAGGAAATATTGAAGTAGAAGAGGCTTGTACGTATCACGAGTGCGTATGTATGTACGAAGCGGGGGATGAAGAGGAGGCATTTGCAAAAGATAAATAATGATTAAGGATTCTAAGCAGGAAGCGTGGAAAACAAATGGCTTTTGCGTCTAGAAAGTGCTGCAAATAGACTTATACGAGATCCAATCCCTTAAACGTGAGGCTGCAAGTTATTTCAGCGATTATGTGCAGCAACAGCTGAAAACCTGTTTCCATACAACGAAATAAAAGCAACGAATGATTCTTCGATATCTGAAACAGAACACGCGTGTTCCCTTGACGTGTCCGTGAAGCTCGATGAAATTATGAGACATTTGTGAAAAGAAAGAAGAAAGAAAAAATCCATTAAAATTATATCGGGTGACGCGAAGCTTTAAAATTTATAAAAAGCCCGTGATCGAGAGTCAATCAAACGTAGGAAATGAAAAACGTGTTTGGGAGATCTCTAAAGATTCGCCAATGAGGGAAATGAAGCTCGATGCGAATAGAGAATTAATCGACGTGAAAATAATTAGCGAATCAATGTGTCGAAGTACTGGTGGAAGCTCGTAGTTTATCGAGTGCCCTCCCGTGGACCGTTCACTCTAATCCCTTGCTCCCCCGGTTTCCTAAGGGTGTAATAAATTTTCTCGACGTGTCTGCGTTGGCTTCGCACACTGACACACAATTCCGTATTGCCACAGCCATGTGATTTTCCCTGTCACAAGCTGGACTGTCAAGATACGCCGTCACACTCGCTGATTCTCATTTTTCTATGCCACCCCTGGTAGCCTACACCACCTTATCCCACACCCCCCAGGTTCCACGTGGAGAAAAAGATATTTTCCGCCATCGTCAGTCTCTAGTGTCAGTCCGGTGAATTAAATATTATTCAGGTGAAATTTCAGGAATTAATTAATGGAAGAAATTTGTTCCCCGTCAGTATTTCAAGAGCGCGATGAGGAAAGGTTTGATAGGCGAACGAAGAAGATTCCTCCGGTAATAGAAACGAGAGATGAGCGCGAGATAAAATAAGAAAAGTTATTAGGTTGCAATGAGGAAAGGTAAAATGAGAATTGTGTCAAGAGCTTTTTAAAGGGATGATGCGGTGGGAAGTTATTTGGAGGAAGAAAATTCATCGGGAGGACCGCGAGATGACTTCCGGCAATTTTCTGAATTATGAGCTCAATACACCTCCTGACAGAAAAGAACGTGGCAAAATATTTGTAAGGTGTGACGGTGGCGCCGGAAGGTCGCTACGTGCTATTTCTGCCTACGTTATTACGATGATTATGCTTGAGCGTAGTTCTCTTCGGGTTATAAGGAAGTAGCGACGGAGCTTCCTCGTCAAGATCTTTCAAATCAAAATTCCAAGGCGAAAACCATCCGGAGGCAGATTATCCTAAAAATATGGAGTCACGTGAAGCAGTCGTCTCTCCTCGTGAATCTCGTGGATATTGGACTCCTGGAAAATCCTCAAACGCAATAGTGCGATGGTCCTAGTGAAAGTAATATGTAGATTCTGATAAAACAGTGGAAATACTAATTTTCGAGAATCGCGCGAGCATCGCCTTGTACGGAAAAGCCTTATCGCGATGTAATCTCTAATATCTTATCTGTTGCTTCTTCCGAGTCTTTTCCGGAATTTATGGGGGTAAAATACACAATTTGAATATTACATGATAAAGCACTTAAAAGTGAATATTCTGAAAAAAAATTCCTCAGCCAGAATTATTCTGCGAAGATTAACATCAAGCTTTTATCTTGGGAAATGCTGGGATTTCAGGTATCTTTTTTTACCGCGAGTCACGTAGGGAATATATGGATTTTTTTCAGATATATGTACCCCGATAAATGTCTTACAAAAAATTTCTTTTCTCGAATATAAAGCAAAAAGACATTTCAAATGTTTCCAGCGAGCACGCGCTCACGAATACATTTGCGCATCAACATAATTCTTGAAAATTCAGCTTTAAGCGAGTAAGCGCAACGGGAAGGTTTCCACGATTATTATAATAAATTAAATTCACGTATTTGTTTTCATAGGAATAAACTTTAATTATTTATTTCCCGAATATCCGATGAACCTCGAAAATCCTTCAGCGAAGCGAAGTGAGGCAAATGGCTGAAATAAAATTAAATGCTACCGCATTGTTGCCGAAGAAACGGAAGCAATACGTCGAAAGCTTTATATTTAGCGTTGGTTAAGCATTGGCGTTTATAGTAATCATTATTTAAGGTTATCTATCATTCGTAACTGAATATTGAATCGAAGTGGAGAACGTTATTCAAGTGCACATGGGTAACTACTGGCTATTCGTTTTTCCATACAGTGTAATTACGGAACGTTAATAATAATGAATGATCTTTCAATATGCATCTAATGGACGCAATTTGCAATGAAAATGCAACTCAATTTTCAAGCACATTGTGGAGAACAATATGGCGGTTCCAATAAAGGATCTGGAAAAAGTATTCCGCAAATCCCTGTATTTTCAGAGACCACACCATTATTCTATTTCAATAGCATTACGTAATTGTATCTTGTCTATTATCATGGTCTATAACATCATTGATACGTACAAAAATAGAAAAGCCGTAATGTCGAAAAATGATTAATTTGCTGCACTTCCCCGGAGTCTTACATAGAATCTCTTAACGATAAAGCAATGTGCGCGCGTGTGTGTTATCGATACATTTGTATTTTTCCAAGTACCGTACCGCGTGTTTCGCTAGAACCTATTTTCCACTAGAATCCATTTGAAGTGAAATAATCCGTTTTGCAGTCTGGCTCTCGGACGAGATGGAATTTGCTAATTTGATCGGTCTTAGGATGACATGGTAAGATTGGCGCAAGGTCAGGGTCCACTTAAGATGGAAATTAAATCCATCGCGTTTATTGTCACTTGAAATCACAAAATTGAGCAGATCTAGTTGATTAATCGCATTAATTCACCGTTTAACAGGATAATTTGCACCCGATAAGGCTTATTAACAGATTTTGATAAACGTCGAAATCGGGGCCGGGGGCGATATAATGGGGGGGAGGGAGGATTAGGATTATTTAAGGGCGAAGGAAAATCCGATTTATCGCGCGATTATACGCGAGCAAAATTAGACGTGTATCGGCACAATAGATTCGACCAGCCCTAGAGTACCTTAGATGCCTATAATTCAGCCAGGGTATTTCCCATTTCTCCATGCACCTGTAATAACGATCGCTAATTCGATCTGCAGTGACATCGCAGCAATCAATTAACGAGCGATTAGATTCTCTCAGCATGAATTCGTGTGACTTGGAGCTTTGAGCACCGACTAAATTTCTCGACCATCGCTCTCTCCTCGCTCTCTTTTCCCACCCACCCCTCTTTCTCTGCGAAGCACAACATTAAAAGAGAACCATGCGATTTATCATACATCCATGCATGGAGTACGGAGCAGCCAACCAGTCAGTAGTCGGATTATAAATAAAGATACAAAATATACCGCACTGCCCGTGTTTAATATAATAATTGTTATTTATAATAATAGTTTAATATTCGATCGATCGCGGGGGCTAAATGGCATCCAAAAATAAACGTACACAATCATAAATTAAATTTGTATGAAATTTATAACAAAGTCTGGTAATATTTGGACGTGGGTGTAATAGGTTAAAAGTGTATATCGCGTAGAGAAAATATAAAGGGTAAGAGAGAGAGAGAGAGAGAGAGAGAGGGAATTATTGCGGTAAAGAACGGTAAGAGAAAGAGCGCGAATATAAAAATGGGGCGTCATGGAATGGATCGAAAATTCCGATCGAGGGTTATAAACGATTTTGGATAAACTGTCAAAGTTGCTCCGTAATGTTATTCATCGAGCGAGCAAATAGCCATAGACGAATAACGATCCCCTTATATCCCGATACATCGATGAGTGAACTCTGTATTGATTGATGCAGAGATAAGCGTAGGGGAAGCTACACAGTTCATCGACGTATTCCGCCATGGTGGTGGCGACGGCGACTGCGATGGCGACAACGGCGACGAAACCCTCCAGGCACACTCTGAATTGGTTCGTCCTCGCTCTTGCCAGCTACGCAAGCACATCTCGTCCACGTAGCGAAAGATTTTCCTTCAGGTACCACTGAAATTGAGTTCTTCCGCCAATCCCACGTCGATCACCACTCGCCGTGCAACTTGGCCAGCAGCCATAGAAGCCATCTCGCGCCATTATCCTTCGAAATGGGACAGAGAAAATACGGGAAATACGGGAAATACGGACCGATACCAGTATCCCAATAATATAAGGAAACACGAGCTTACTGCAAAGTCTACTTTGATGACCATCCTCTACTTACCCCACTGTTGCCAACATTCAACGGACTTGTCAATATTCGATGGCGGCCACCCCTTGTGGACTTAGGGATAATAGAGTATTTTATGTAGACACTCGACAAGGCCAACGTTGGCGGCCATTAGAAAACTTCTCGGATGAAACTTGTACTTTTTAGATAATTGAGGGAGACTCGCCGGAATAAAAAGTCGACCGAAGAAAGTTTCCGTATTGTTAGGCGTGGAGAGAGCGCGCGATATCGGGCTCGAGCAATCTCGTTTCTTTCCAAATAAAGGGAGAATGTTGAGGAACGTCAACAACGAGATATCCCGAGCGAGGAATGATTTTCCTCCCCTAGCTTTTCATCCATGGAGGACGCTAGGCGACCGGTCCTTTCCCGATAAAAGAGGATTACCTTGACTTGTGATTCGGTCCTCGAATTTCTCGCATTTCCATCCGCCTTCATCCCCCGATTCATGCTTTAAGCTTGACCCGTCTGCCTATCTTGGACGATTACTCGACCAATCACGATTACCACCACCATCCCGCCACTTTCCCCGCCGACCTTCTTTATCCTTAATGAGGCAAATCCTCATTGAGACCCGTTAATTAAAGAGCGCAACGTCGGGTGAAACTGGCAGCAAGAAAATACCGGACTTTAACGTAAATATGCTCCACCCTCTTCCTCCCTTCTTTTCCCGGAGTTTTCACCCCGTAGAAATCCATCCTTCTCAAGCGGACTCTCGCCCGACTCGAGCTCGCTTTGAAAAACTGGCAGGTCAATGAAGAGCATTGTTTTTGCCGCGATCTTTGAAAAACGGTGGGAGCCCACAATTTTTTCCTTATTCTCCAATAATTTTGTCGAACGGGCACGCGGAGAAAGTCTCTCCGCAGCTCTGACGGTCTTTTGACGGTCGATCGATACAAATGGAGAGACGAAGTCGTGCTGGATATTAAATTAAGAAATTTCAGTGGCGAGCTTAATCCGAGCTTTTTTAAAGACGATAAACGTCTGGAGCAAAGCCTGTAAGTAATTACAATTCATTCAAGCTACGAAGGACACGGTTCTCTTGAAAGGATAACGGGGAAGGTCTCCTGAGCGATTCTGAAATCTTGATTTGAAATTAAAAAGTGTCACGAGCTCGCATGAATATGTTTATAAGTTTCGCGGGGATATAAACTACTGAAGGTGTACCCTTTGAGAGTTCACGCTGAAACTTTTATAAATTTCCCGGTATCATTAAAAGGACTAATAACTGTTCCGCGAAATCCTTAATATTTATGAATTTTTAGAGAATTTTTAATGAGCGCAACTTGAAGAGTCAAGAGATCAAATTCACTCGGTGAAATATGAAAACTAATAGAATTACTTAGGACAGGTAAAGGTTTTCGTCCTTAAACGCGATAGAAAATAAAGATAGTCTCCTCGCTAACGGAGTGTGATCAATCATCAAAGCCTCCCTCCGTTTTTCAACAAGGAGACGGAGGAAAGATCCTCGTGGAAAATGTTAATAATAATGACGTCATTATTCGACTCGTCGCTGTTTTAGAATGCGTTGAAAGAGAATTTGCTAATTAATGACATCGCGGGGGCTTTAAACAGTTTGTTTGAAGCTGCGAAATTTTTGCCTCCGCTTGTTTGGAAAGCGAGCAAGGTAATTGGAGGTCAAATTAAAGCGAGCTCCGTAAAGCGAGAGACGTTCTTCCGTCTCATTAATTCGTGCAATTAGTTCCGTTAAGCGTAACAATGTAAGAACAACACCCTTTACTCGAGTGACGTAGCGAAAAAAAAAGGGGTAAAGCGGCCAAAGCCGCCGTCTTCCTCGAGGTGTCTTAAAATTCACTGAGGAACTCGAAGAGAAACAAGACTAAGCTAATTACCGAACCGCAATTTGCAATTCAAACTTTTTCCACTGGTCCCTTAATTACTGCTATCGCGCTCTGAAACCGCGATAAATTCTTGGAGGGAGAAACGTTTTGGTGTAAAAAAAAAAAAAGAAAAAAAGAAACTTTATTTATGATACGCGCGTTTCTCTAATTGTCAGAGAAATAAAACGAAGAGTCGATTAAAAGAGACCGCATGAAGAATTTGCAGCGATACGCGTGGACTTGGCGTACTCAGAATTGCGATATCCTTGCGCCGCAAAATGGAAAATTCGATATGTCTCTACTGTTTCCGCTTGCCCCCGTGTCTCTTTTCCGCGAGAAGGCGTGGGATTCCCCGTTCGAAAAGGATATCGAGTATTGAGTCGTCCCCTGAAATCTTCATAAAAACACTTGCCTAAGAGAATGTCTGCTCGGATAACGCGGAAATGGGCCGTGGTCGTACCGCCATTCGCTATTTTATATTCGCATAAAATGACACTCGTAAAATACTGGCCTCTTCTTACACATGCTCCCGGATACCATTTGATATTATAGAAAAATACGGCAGGGAATCTGGCAAGAAGCTTTGAAAAGGGATATCGTCGAATGCTAGATTATTCCAGGGACATTAATAAAAATATTTGTTCAAAGAATCATACGCGGACGAAGCTCGAAATTCGACGGAAGTGCACGTTACCATTTTACATTCACGTAAAACAGCACTCGTAAAAGGGGAAGAATTTATTCCGCGGCACGTGTTGCGCATACAGAGAGAATGGGAACTGTCAAAGCTGTTTTATAGCCCAGGGATTCGGTCCAAGTGTATATTTCTCACTGTCGAACTCATAAACGTTTACAATTTTATTCCCTTACAGATTTGCCCCGGGATAGCGATGTTACGCGAATGTTCGAGCGAATTTTTCGGATCAAACCGCGTCGTGCCACAGCTCCATTATTAAAACGAGGTCCCGCTCCTCAGTTTTCAGGTACAGGTAACAAAATGAGAAAATACTCGACGAGTTTGAGCAGTGGAAGCGTCGGAGAACCCCTGATAGTCGTCGAGGAGAGCACCCTCGGGGAGGAAGAAGCCGAACATCGCAGAAACGACTCGCCACCCCGTTGTTTGAACCCGGATTCTCCAACTTTAAACCCCTACTTGCTCTCGCCGTGGAGGGAAGCCAGGAAGCATTCTTTACCAACTCCACAATGCACATCCGGGATCACGGCGTCTCAGGTAGAAATTCTATTGGCTAGAGAACTTAACTTTTTCGCATTACCCACCGCTACTCCCTCTTCGTCATCCCAGCCCACCCCCGTCTCCTGTAAAATCCCAAAATCCATTCGCACAAATCCCCCACGTTCATAGATTCGCGCAGCCTCTTCTCCATAAATCACATTCTGGGGATTCAATTACATAAATCGATTGGAGTTTCCAGTCGTTGAAATCCAGTCCCAGAGCGCGCACCCCCATCCCCCTGCCAGTCGTGGCCACCGATCATCGAGCAACGACGTTACTCTCACGCGTTTCAAGGACGATCTTCTCGATGGCAAAATTTCTAGGTACGACGATTGAGCGAGCGCGGCGGGGAGGGTTCGGGACCATCCCCGAAGGAGGCGGCCTTCTTGGCGACGCTGTCCCAGTCACCGGCTCCGCAACCTGGTGGTCGGCGACATTCCGTGGTGACGATCTCCAAGGTACCGCCGACCCTTTTTGGCAGAGATCGACGCGAGTCCATAGCAGCTTTTCCTCTGGGTGGCGCTGGCCGGATATTGCAGAACCGACGCGACTCCACTTCCGGTCTCTCCGGACCTCCCAGTAACAGCGGAAGCACGCACAACTTGCAACTGGACATAATGGACAACATTGCCGAGATCAAGGCCAGAAAGGTGAGACCAAGGGCAAAGAAAAATCGAGGGTGAAGCTTCTCGCTCTCGGTTCTCTTCGTGGAACATCGCTCGTTTCCACATTGGGAACATTCGGAAACGTTGAATTCCCCATTAGTCAAGGGCATCGGTAATGGAGTAAATTAATATTCCGGGAAAATGAGTCGAGGGGAGAGGATAACGGAACTAGCAGCGGGAATCACACGGGAAGCCAGCAGTCGAAATATTAGAGGAGAATCAGGCAGCTTGCGTTACATTCATCATTAGTTTAGTTTCAGTTAGAACCCTCGAAATTGCTGTGGGAGCAGAGATGCTGGAAGAAGCTTCGTTTGTGCCCGAGTACCCCGTTAAGATAAGGAATAAGCTCGCTTTAGTTGCCAGAAAATATCGAGTGACTCGTCGTCGAATATAACTCGAGTTCCTCTCCCATTAACGATCACCCCGTCGTTGCTTCGCTCTTGCACGAAGGGGTGCTACGTGTACAGTCTGGAGTAAGAAGTTGAATCTTACGTTTGTACATCAGGTACGTCTAAAAATGTGGAAGACGCCATCGAGGGAGAGAGTGTGCGAAGTTCAGCCACTGGAGGGTAACAGTTCGGCCCAACGATACACGCAGTACCAGAAACGTCGTTTTTCCGAAGTACCAATGGCTTCCGGTAGTAGCAGCGGGGGTGGAGGAGCCCTCGCAGGGGCGGCAGCGGCCGCTGGCTCGATAAGGAGACGAGCATCGGAGATGATCAGGCCTTCGTCGAGTGGCATCTCGTCCAAGGCTGGCATCGTCTGCTCGAACACGGACCTCATCTCCATTTTGAGCTCCCTCACGTCCTCCGCCACTGAAATCAACAGGTAGGCTTGTCCTACTTTTAGAGCTATCCTGTTTATACTTCCCTTAGCTGTACTTTTTATTAAGTATCATCCCCCGGCCCGTAAAACCAAATAGACGCGCGTCCTTGAAAAGCAAATTTCAAAGCGCTTCGTGCGATTAATTTAACGCAAATTGACCCACGAAGGTGCGGGGAGGAGGGAACTCGGCCAAAAGAGGATCCAAGATCTTCCTGGGCCAGTAAGTCCACCGAGCAGAAGCGTAGCCGCCTCAAGAGTTCCAGATCCAACAGTTTCGACGTCTCCATCCTCCACGGTACCAGTGCCAAGCAGTCTTCGACATCCACTACGAAATCCACGGCCTCCAATATGGCGGCGCCTTCCAATTGGTTCACGAAACGTCACCAGCCCATGTGGAAGAAGCTCAAAACGGAAGACGTCCTACCGCTGAGCTTGGGCTTCAAGTTTGACAAATCCAAGGTGGTCAAGGCCGTCAAGGACACCCTGGGGAAAACCTCGCCCACCAAAGACAGCGAGACGAGGCACAAGGTCATCTGGGATGACAGCAGCGGTACCAAAGTCGATGCCCAGGTAAAGACTCCGTTGACCTCGAATCAACTTCTCAGGACCGATTGCACCAAAACCAATGAGGGGAAAAGCGGCAACTTCAAAGTTTGTCAGAGCTTTTCTCGTCTGCCCCTCGCTCTTCTCAAGCTGTCCTTCGATTATCAAAAACATTTCCGCTAAATTCGCTCGCGAGCACGAGGAGGAGGAGGAGGAGGAGGGTGTCTGGTGCAGTTGGACCTCGGTGGTCTTATTTGGTGGCGTTACTTGTTACGTCTGGCTAATACAGGGCTTTTTCCAACGTTAATAGGGCAGGACCGAGCACGGATACAGCGCTCTCAATCGTTTTCTATCGGATCCTGCCCAAGTAATGAAAGCTTGCTGTTTCTCTCAATTATGTCATAATCTTTGAGCATTTTGCCCCGTTCGGTTCTCTCCCTGAAACATTTCCAAGACATTCTTCGATACGATCATCTCTCGAGCCATCAAGTTTCAGTCGCTGAGTTTCCTTCTTATTGTTCTTCAACGCGTGCTTCTCATTTCTATCGTTCAGATCAAACCGATTTTTTGATTGCTCTCTCTCTCTCTCTATCTCTCTGTTTTTCATGCTCTTTCTTCATCCGTCTATCTCTATCACTAATAAAATCATCTCACGGATATCCCGGATATCCTGCTGAGACTCTCTGCATACCAGAGATTCTCCCTGTGCCCATAGAGCCGTTCTTTTGCTTTTCATTCTCTTCTCTATTCTAACGCTGCTGCTTCTTCTTGTCTTTTAATGCTGCTTCTAACATCTCGCAAGACCAGTGTGATGGGGTTCACCAATTATCTCATCCCATTAACCCCTTTGCTTTATGATTCTGATTTTCATTTCTCGATATATTCTAACTATCTTCCAACTGTGAAATACTTGTTTTTGTCCTATGGCAATGGAATATTCTTGTATTCAGTGTCTCCCGTAGATTACTATATACGATTACGACTTGTACGATATGTACAGTACTGTATGATAATCGCTTACAACGTACCAGCGGTACAATGTGTAGCCTTTTTGTACATAGACTGTGTTTAAAATATGATCGAGTAGCTAGCGAGGGAACCACGCAATGCGCGTGCGGTCCCCTTGCGAGATTATTAATTTCATCTTTGAAACGTGCCGTGACCTCGACAGTACTCGATAATGTGGTAAGAAGATTTCAAAGAGTACTTATTAACGACGATTTCTGAGATCTTTTGTGGCTAATCGATTCTTTGCTCCAGCAAGGGGGTTCTTTCTCATATTATAAAGCAAAGGAATTGCGATAATTATCAAGAATTATTCATGAGCCCCATCACTACGAGCGATTGGGATTATTTTGAAAAATTCCTGTGAACTTACAGGTGCTGGGCAGTGCGATCGAGAAGATTCTAACAGCCCAGATAGGAAACGATTCGGATTCCGGAAGTTCTTCCGGAAAGCTTGCGGTGTCCCCGAACAAACCAAAAGCGGGGAAAGTTGCCAGTTGGTTCTCCGGAGGCAACAAGGAACAGGAGCAGACCGAATCCTGCGAGCCTTCGATTTGCTCCTCGTTAAAGGACCTTTTTGTCAAGTAGTGCAATAATGGATATCAGAATTTCTCAGTAATTCTTGTACGTGGACTGACATGAAATTAACTCATCGATACTTAAAGAATGACTCGACCACGCAAATCCATTAATTGACCTCTTCGATGAATCTATTCAGTAAAACGGATTCCCCATTATCTCGATTGACCATTGAAATAGTTTAATAAGTGATTTAATCCCGCAAACCAAGTCATTAAGTGACTTATCTATTTTCATGCTAGTTCCCCAAAATTGTTATATCTAAGACCCTTTATCGTTGATTCGAAACTAGAATGAACAGTACTGATGACTGACAATCCTTGCTTAACAGTGTAAAAAACTTTTGTAATATTTAATTCTATTGAAAATGAATTTAGTTATACATTAACTAATAACAATAAGTAAGATTGCCGGTCAATACGTTCAATAACGCACACGAGCGTACAATAAAGTTTTTGTATCGATTTATTCTAGTTTAAAAAAACTGATTTACTTTCGTCGTCGATTTAATAAAAGCAGAATTTTTTAATCCTTTTACCTGAACCGCGAAATGAAAATCTGAAGAAAATGGAAAATTAGTTAACTATAAGTAACGATGTTTAGCGATTTTCAAATATGTTACCGTATAAGTTGGCAAGAGAACTTTCATCCCACGATTCTCTCATTATTCTTTTCTCACATGTAATTCTAAAGAACTGAGCAACACACGTATTATTGATAAAGTGGAGGAGGAAATATTCACAGAAATTGTCGAACCAAATTTATGTTAACTATCGAAGGATGAATCAGCGCAATAAATAAATATAGTTCTGTTGCTTTATTGTAAATGTATTCCACGAGGGAAAAAGAGTTACAATAATGATTATATATAATATTTAATTATTCACCTTTGCGGGCCGAAGGTTTAAATAACGCTAATATCTATTATCTATACATCTGTACAGGGTATCACATCGCTTATGCGCGTTCTTTTAATCCCTTGCAGATCAGGCCAGCCTGAATCGAAAAGTCCTGACAAATTTTTTTCTTTAGGAAAATTTCACTCTAGCGAATAATCACAGGGTTTTTGGTAGTTGGAGATTCGAAGGAAGTAAGAGTCCTCTTACTCAAAACTCTAATCGCTGATAACTCTTTTATTATTCACTTTAGGAAAAGATTGATCTATCTAGGGTTTAGTAGGACGCATATAAATGATACAAGACCCTGTAGATAACTATAATAAAAGTTGTCATATACTTTTAATAAGATACACTGATGTGACTTATTGTATATCAATAAATATCCAATAAATATTGATATACAATAATATTATTTTACCAATTCTCAGATTTAAATTCACAAATATTAATTTTATTTCAATATACTTCCTACGTAGCACATTACCTATGTTACTTTATTTTTAATTACTTCCTTTTTTTCCACAGTGCAATTAATGATTGATCATCATTATTTCATTAAACACGATTGATTTATGACTTTTATTTATTATATAATATTTCATTTAATTCGTTTAAGAAAATATTGACATATACATAACATAATGAATGTATAGACAATAATATTATTGTATATCGATTAAAATAAAAATAAAACTATTGCTGATAAATATAGATAAATTTGTCATGGGCTGTTCTGCTGAAAGCATCAGTGTCAAGCCTTACCTATAAGATGATAACTAATTCCAAAATAATGTTACGAAAATAAGTGTATTATGTGGAATATGTTTAATATTGTTATAGCCCCAATTTTTAATCGGCCTTATCGTTTTGTATATCACTAATTACATGTGCTATACATTACAACGATATCTCCAATTGGGACTTTTCCACCGATCCAGGTATGAAATTCTATATGTCACACTCTTCTTAATTTATTCATTTATAGTATGTTTCTTATTATTATACTTTCTTTGGTTTCATTTTAAAAAATTATAATAATTGAAAATTCTTAATATATACAATAATTATATTGATCATTATGAACGATCTTTTAATTTCTTTATGAATTTCTGAGAAATGTTTGAAGTATGATATAATAAATGTATAGACAATCTTAGATGAATCTGTAAATTATATATAATCAATTTAAATATGTTGTTAATTAACAGTGTATAACTGAAAGTATATTTTAGACACGGTTTATTTCATCGGATACTAATTGTATAATATATGTTAAAAAAAATATATACAAATTCATTCAAAATGATTTATTTTTTACAATGCTACATTGGAGGTACACATAAAAAATTTTAATGCACATCAGTTGAATTATGATTAATTCATAAATACTTATTAACAATAAATTAAGCATTACCACCTACTTCACACTTTTAGTAAAGATATTATCAATACAGAAACATTGCATAAAATTATTCTCTGCTAAAGATTCGGGATATGAAATTACATATAGGTATATAAATTTGATATAAGTTTTTATTCTGGATCAAACACTATAGAAAATATTAGACTAGACTGATTCTATAATTGTTAAGACCAAATAACAATACAAATAATTCTAAAAACAATTTTATTTCATAGAAATCGGTACTATATGAATCGTACATCTATAATTTCCAATAGAAGTACACTATTCTAATAAAAATTATTTTCAGGCATTACCTGCATTATATTTCTGAAAAATTAAACATCCTAACTTCACTATTAACACAGACTTCTGAAAATGTAACATCATAAGTTTTATTAAAAGTAAATGTATTACATTATTGTAAGATTAAACACACAACTTTTCTATTAGATTGTCATTTATACGTAGTATACTATAAACTGAGTCAAACTAATGTGCGTTTATTAGAGAACTGTAACAAAATTTTTTTTTATTTTTCAGGAAGTTTATAGAACCCATTTTGATGAAACATTACATATTGTTTATAAAAATATAATAGAGTTATATTGCTGAGCAATTTAATATAATGTAATAGCTATATTTATTATATAATCATACAATAATGGTAAAATGGATATTTCTTAATATCTTGTGCTTAAAACAAGCTTAAAAAAAGCTTAAAACAAAACTAATCCAACATTTAATTGGTACAATGCAGGCAATTCTTGGTTCTTTTTGTATTGTATATAGTTTATTCAAGTAAAAAGTAAAGCAAAAGACTTTACATGAGAAAAAAAGATGATAAAGTTAAATGAGTATACTGACAATGAACTTATTGACAGTGATGCAAGAGCAAAAATAAAAATGCAGTCCTTATTATAATATCTAAATAGATAATCTACAATTGTCCACAATCTGCTATTATGATTTTCTTTGATGTCTTGCCACTCTGACTACCCATTGCTTCCAACTGAAAACATAAACAAAAAGATACGTCAATTTATATGCAAGTATCAAAACTATTGATTAAAATAATACTCACTCGTTTAACTACATCCATTCCTTCAATAACTTTTCCAAAGACAACGTGTTTGCCATCGAGCCAACCAGTTTTTGCACACGTTATGAAGAATTGACTGCCATTGGTATGTGGTCCAGCATTTGCCATAGAAAGGATGCCAGCATCAGTATGTTTCAATTCAAAATTTTCATCTTCAAATTTAGTTCCATAAATTGATCTTCCACCAGTGCCATTATGATTAGTAAAATCTCCTCCTTGACACATGAAACTTGGAATCACTCTATGGAAGCTACTGTTTTTATAACCGAAACCTTTTTCACCAGTACAGAGAACACGGAAGTTTTCAGCTGTCTTTGGAACCACGTCGGTTCTCAGCTGAAAATTATAAAAGTTCTATATTAAAGTAAGAACCAAAAGAATTGACATTACAAAATGACATAAGGAATACTCAAGTCTAATCGTCACTGTCAAATTAAGAACATCATTCCACATTAAATCTATGCAAACAAGGTATCTAACAAATACCAATCTGATAAGCTAGTGTACGCGAGATAACAATGATTCAGCGAAATACTAGAGAATAAGATACACTTAAGAATAGCTACTTATGCAATGTACGAGCATGAGATGCAAGTAGAAGATCGAAGGAAGGCTGTTAAATAGGAATTGATGAGTTTTAGAGTATATTAGCAAGTGATTTGATCTGAATCTAGAAGACCGGCACGCGAGAAAAACAAGATGGCCAATTATGCCGGAACTATTAGCGAACCAAGGATACAAGTGTCATGGAGTGTAAATTATTGAGAATTTCGTATTACCTGCATGACTATGCGCCCGATGGGTTTATCGTCAGCTGTCATGTCGAAGAAAACGCGTGGCAAGCTCATTTTCTTATCAGAAGTTAAAGTTCGTATGAATGATGCAAAGGACGGTCGACTCGTGCGGGCGGTGGCTCCGAAATGGCTCAAATGGCTGAAGGTCGAATCAATTGACAACCGGCAGATCGATGCCAACGCCATTTCCTGTTTTATATACCTTGGAAAGAATCAAATTCTACCAAACAAATCTTAAGATTAATGCACGTGCAGCTATTAGCATACGATTCTCTGGCACTCCAGGTATCTCCTGATAAAACTATTATCTAATGTTTTCTTGCCGATAGGAGATTTAACAAGTCCAAAACGTGCTTTACTTTAAGCATTTTGACCAATCAGCAGCGTGCATTCGCGTTACTTTATGCTGACCAATCAAATTTGATTATGTAACATTTGCCGCGGAAATGACGTATTATGTTATTGAATGTTAAAAAATGTACCAGGCTCATTTTCTCATTCACAAATTACTGAATTCCACATTTCAATGTATTCACATAATTATATTCAAATGGTAAAGCGAGATTCATTAGCTCTAATTTCCTAGCAGATCCCCTTTTTAATTGAAACATTTGTCTTTTCCACGTTATGTAAGTATTTCAATGTATTTTCTTAAAGCTGCGTTACATAAGAAAACCTATCATTTTCTCGTAAGGAACAAGTGTAGTAAATAGTAATAATTACACATTAATATGTGCGTAACAACGCTCGCTCTGTATCAAACTGCATGTGATTTTCCATTTAAAAACTTATTTTGGGTTCGTCATAGTTTATTATTATTATATTTGGGGTGTAAGTTTAGAACGATCTCTTGAAAGATTTATAGAAGATAGTCGATTTTTAATTCAAACAGTGGAACATGAATCAATTGACTGTTGAATAGTTGCTTTTAGTTTTTTCCAGAATTTAATAGGAATTTGATTGGAGTAGTAAAGCCTAAAAATATGGCGCCCGAGTGAAGGACGCTCAAATTTCGTAAGGACTAAATAGATTTGAATAATTAATAGAAAAACTTGTCAGTTTTAACAGAAGGATGAGCAATCTTTCACCATTCGGTGGTGGAAAAAATCCACCATGGGTTCGAAACGCAGGTAATGCAAATTTAAAAGTGCAGTAATTATATTGTCGTTCCGTGCGCAAGGTGACCATGTTGCCAAATTTCAATGAAAATTTCTTCCCATGTTATAAATGTAAAAGGAAATGTAGTTTATTCGGATTTATCTAAATGATTTCAATAGCTTTGTTTCATAATTAATCGTATTGCATTTCCCTTTCATACATAACTAACTTCTCACTATGAAAAACTATATTATAACATTCTTCAAACATTTGCAAACTACATTATTAATGTAGGTAAACAATAGAAGCTCAGGTTGATTTCTAATGTTGATGTTGCTCATAAAAAAACCATATATATTTTGAATTGGGTTCTGTATATATTAATGTTCTTAGGTCAAGGTATACAAAATATTCAACAACAAATGTTAGGCCAGGCAATGGGTGGAATTGGTGGACAACCGATGGTTCAGTATCAACAGCAAACTCAACAAGTTTATCAACAAAGTTTAGGTTTACAACAAGTTAGTAACATTATTATGTAATTTTAAGTATTATCAACAATAATACTATTGTTTAATATAATTCTTCTAATACTCAATATTTCTACAAAACTTTAATTTTAATAAATCAAAATAGCCTAATATTACAATGGCTTCAATGGCAACACTTGGCTCAAACATACCATCAGGGATAGCAGGACAATTATATCCTCAAGTTGCCACAGTTTCCTATCCAACGCCCAGAGCTTTAAATACCAATGCCTTTCAACCGTCGGTTGCCGGAGTACCGCAGCAAGTACAGCAAAATGTACCTGCTTCATCTACAAAACAAAGAGTCTTTACAGGAACAGTTACCAAAGTACATGATAATTTTGGATTTGTAGATGAAGATGTTTTTTTTCAAACAAGGTATACGTCAAAAAGCAAATAACTAATAAGATTATGTATTTCTGATATTCATAATTTATGTCTTCTCAGTGCATGCGTGAAAGGATCTAATCCGGTAGTAGGTGATCGGGTACTAGTTGAAGCATCTTATAATCCATCTATGCCATTCAAATGGAATGCAACTAGGATACAAGTACTTCCAATGGGAAATAGTAATAATTCTAGCAATCAACAAAGCAATCAACAAAATCGTCAGCAGCAACAGCAACAACAACAGCAGCAGCAGCAACAACAACAACAGCAACAGCAACAATCGAATAGGTCAGGAACATATAATGCTGTTCCACCACCCTCAGATAACCCTAATAGCAGGTATATTTTAATTGTTATAAAAGTTGATTTAAATCAAAGTATTACAAATTTTAATAATGCTTGAAATTAGTAGGTTTACAAGCAACACAACAAATACAAGCACTGTTAGCAATCGTAGTAAAATGGGTAGAGTCAGAGAAAGATCACCAAGAGATAGAAGAAACGAAGAAGAAGAAATTGAGAGAAAACGACGTCGTGAGGAAAGAATTAGGGAGCGAGAAAAGAAGGAAGAACGTAGTCCATCACGAACTAGACGAAGCAAGTCTCCACGACCTCGGCGACGAACTCGTATAGTACCACGGTACATGGTACAAATACCTAAAATAGCTCTTGATCTGTAAGTAAAACTCTTTTGAATTATATTTATGCTGAAATAGACTATTTATCCGATATAATTCCATAATGAATGTATAATTAAATTTATATTTTTATATCAGGCCTGAAGCAGATGTATTGGAAATAAGGAGACGATATCAAAATATGTACATTCCTAGTGATTTCTTCTCTACCAACTTTAGATGGGTTGATGCTTTTCCGCCGCACATGCCATTTGCTCTTAATAAACCATGTTCCTTTCATGTTATGCATAAAGATGTTGATTCTTGTGTAGAAAACACAGCAATCTTAGAACCGTCCGATGCAGATTATTTATTTTCTGCGAAAGTAAGTTATAATGCTCTATTATTTAATTTCTTTCAGTCATTGTGAAACACTTATTTTGATTGCTTGATAATTTTTGTTACGGTAATTAATCTACAGGTAATGTTGATATCGATGCCTGCTATGGAAGAACTCTACAAAAGATGCTGTGGTGTATCAGAAGATAGAGATCCAGACCGTGATTATGTTCACCCAACTAGATTAATAAATTTCTTAGTGGGCTTACGAGGTAAAAATGAGACAATGGCTATTGGTGGACCATGGAGTCCTTCCTTGGATGGACCGAATCCAGAAAAAGATCCTTCAGTTCTAATTAAGACAGCTGTACGGACCTGTAAAGCTCTTACGGGAATTGACTTATCCAGTTGCACTCAATGGTATGACTTCGCAAATATTTATTAACTTTTTTTTTGTTTCTCATTGATCTCTTACTCTTATTATCACATCAGACTGATAAGCTTAGCTTTTAATATCACATAAACTATTTTTATTAATAATAAATCTCTAAAGATTTTGCTTAATAGAGCATATGTACATATGTATAATTTATCGATATGTACATATAGATATAATTTTAAAAAATTTCTTTAATTTTAAACATTGTATATATAAGTTTAACAAATGTCTGGCAAATAGTGTTTCGTAGTATTAAGAAGTGCGTTGATGGACGCATAATTTTGTGGTCGACAGAAGGTAGCTGCTAATTTCAACTAAATTAAGATTGTAAGGTAAATGTGTCGCCAGTAGAGAAAGAGAGAAAGTGAAAAGGTATGTATTAACTGTATGCACGACAGAGAGATAGCCAGGAGAAATGCTGCACTGGATCCAGTCTTAAGCACCACTAGGAGATACGAGCAGTATCGAGCAAAACAACACACTTTTCTCTCAGTGATTTGTTGGTGTGACATGCTCGGTTGTGCTTTCTCAAATGATGTTATTTTACGTGACTTTGTATGCAGTGTGTGGGCTTAAACGAGAGAGCGAAACGATGATGAAAGCGAACACTTAGCATATAAGGCAAAGCTAAGCGGCATTAATCTGAGTTGACGTTTGGATATTGTTTTTCCTTGCGGCACAGGTACCGCTTCCTGGAACTCTACTACAGACGTGCAGAAACTACCCACAAGTCGGGCAGAGTGGTGCCCAGTCGCGTTGAAACCGTCATACTATTTCTCCCAGATGTTTGGAGCTGTGTACCTACCAGATTGGAATGGGATGGGCTACAAGTCAGCTATAAGAAACAACTGGAGAGAAAATTGCTGCGTGCTGCCTCTAACCCCGACGCTGATTCGGATGCTGCCAATGATGCTGATGAGGCTGCCGTCGCTGATCAAAAGGCACTGCCAACATCATCCCATATTATATTTTACCTTTAATACTTTATATATCTTATATTATCTTACATAATCGTACAGCTGTTTTTTGCCGTTACTAAACTGAATTTTTAGTAGGCCATACTTTACCCATCGATCTCCCAATTAATTCTTCGTTACCTTATATATTGCACCTTTTGATCATCCAACATTGTTTTATGTTGATAAAAATCCTTAATCGTATATAAAGACTTGTGATTAAAAATCAGCTGCATGTTGGATTCCAATTAGGTGTTAAAAGAGCTTGCTAATCTCCTGTTAATGTAGTAAATACGTTAATTAACAAAATGCTTGATATACTTTAAGTAGAATACTAGAAGTAGTCGTTTTCTATTGCCTATGGAATGGTTTCCCTTGGCGATTTTTGTTGAAGTACTTTTAGGAGGTAAATCCTCAAAAAAGGAATCATTGAGACGATGAGAAATCATTAAATTTTTCTAATGATGAATCGATAAATATTTAATAATTAGTATAAAATTGTTAAAATGATCGATGGGTAATGTATTGCACGTGCTCCCCTAGCACTGGCAGTCTCAAGCGAGCAAGCCTAGCTCGGAGAAGAGCAGCTGAGCCATTCCTTTTCCTGACAAACCTTTACCATTGATAAATCATTCAAAAGTTTCATATAGTCAACGTGGTATACATTATAAATATTATCCATATAACCTATCAACCACACAGACACCAGAGCCAGGACACTAAGAGAATTCTAGCAGTTTCTTGAGTCGTATGTGGGGTTCATCGTGAATGAAGAAAATTGTTTCGGTGTGAGAGTGTGATTGTCGAACAGACAGTGGCGGAAGATTTAAGAGGGAATGGTTTACGTTTGGTTATAGGGACTGCTTCTGTTTTGTAGTTTCTTCTTTTTTTAGCGAAATTTCTACTTCGCTCGAATAATATCAGTTTTTTCCTTTCAGGATGACCCGATCCCAGAGAAAAAGGATCCCAGTCATTACTCAGAATTAGACCCAAAGACAATGAACGTGAGTTTGAGAAAAAAAATGAACGTTTTCTTCCTTAAATAAAATAAGTTTTTATATAAAAGTTATTCACATTTTTTATAGGTGAACGATTTGCGACAAGAATTAGCCGCTAGGAACCTTAGCTCAAAAGGTCTAAAGTCACAATTGTTAGCTCGCCTAGTGAAAGCTATGAAAATGGAGCAAGCTAAAGAAGAAGGGCGCCAAGATGATGTTGAGGAAAATGAAAAGGACCTATCTCCACCGCCAAAAGAAGATCCAAAGGAGGAAAAAAAATCTAAAGATGTAAGAAGAAAGCTTTTGGTGTAAAAGCGCAAATTATTTAAGTTAATCCATTTTAATTTATTCGTTTAATTTTTAACTTACACAGTATGACGAAGATAAAAGAAAGATTTATGAGCGCGAGCGTGTATTATTTGAAAAACGATACACTTTACCAGAATCATCTCACATCATTGTTCATCCATCAAGGATAGCAAAAAGTGGCAAATTCGATTGCACTGTAATGTCTCTGAGTGTTTTACTGGATTACAGACCAGAAGATACTAAAGAACATTCATTTGAGGTATCTTTATTTGCCGAACTGTTTAATGAAATGTTAATGCGTGATTTTGGATTCCGCATATATCGATCGCTATCTAGTCTTCCTGAAAAACCAAAGGAGAAAGATGAAGAAAAGAAAAAAGATAAAAAGGATGATAAGAGAGAAGATAAGAAAGATGATAAAAAAAGAGAAGATGACAGAAAGTGTAGTAAGAAGGATGATAAGAAAGACGATAAAAAAAGAGAAGGAAGTAAAGATAAAAAAGATGATAGAGATATTAAAATTAAATTAGACGATAAAGATAAAAATGAAGATGAAGATGATGATGAAGATGATGAATCAGAAGTAAGTTTTAATTTATGTATATATAAATGATTACGACCGATCTTTTAATATACTAAAATATATTTTTTTACGTAGGATGAGGACTCTGTAAAAGATGGAAAAAGGGATAAAGATAAAGATGGGAAAAAGCGAAAAACCAAGCTATTTACACATGATCCGTACCTGCTCTTATCTTTCGTATATTTTGATCAAACACATTGTGGATATATATTTGATAAAGATATAGAAGAACTCATATATACTCTAGGATTAAATTTATCCAGAGCTCAAGTTCGTAAATTAGTGCAAAAAGTAGTAACCAGAGATTCATTGCATTATCGCAAATTAACAGATAAGTCAAAAGAGGAAGACACAAAGGAGGAGAAAAAAGACAATGATAGTGATAAAATGGATTGTAGTAAGAGTGATAGTGACGAAGAAATGTTGCGTTCACTTGCTCTTGGTAAATATAGAATAGTTTGATGGAAATAATATTTTCAAAAGTAATGATCCATTAACTTGTCAATTACTTTTCAGGCAATAAAAAATTACTGCCAATTTTTGTGGGAAGTGGACCTCCTTCAAAACGAGCAAGAAGAGATGATAATGAAGAAAGCACAGAAGAATCAATACACGAAGGTTTCCTTATGTATAAAGGTTCTTTATTGGATGTTGAAAAACTAGTCAATCAGTTGAAAAGATCAGAAAAAGCTCGTTTAGATACCGAAGATCGTATGATGGAATTACAACATGAATTAACAGTTGTTAATGAAAAATCAACGAAACAATCAAACAGTATCAAAGATCTCAGCGAAGATTTGAAAGTATATAAAGACAAGTTACGAAATACCGATGAGAAATTTAAGAAAGTTTCGGTAAATTTGGTGAACTTTATTTCATAATTTTTTTCATGTGTTTATGTTTTATTAATTTATTATGTTGTATTTCAGGTCGAATGCCATATGTATTTAACTACATTAAAAAATATGTATCATGTAGCATCAAAAGCGATACAAAGCGATATAAAACGAGTAGAAGTAGTTGAAATTCAAGATGAAAAAGTCGGGTCAGAAGTAAATGGCTCGGAAGTAGAAAATAAATATAAAAGTGATACAAGATGGAGTGATAACAAAGTTACAATTAATAAAGAACCTATCGATTCTGACAAAGATAAAAAATTTGACAATAAAATCACCATCAAAAAGGAAATTACTGATACGGATAAGGAAAAAAAATAAATATTAAACTAATTTTTATTTATTCCATACATTTTCACGCTAAAGGTATTGTAATGTAGCTAAATTACAATACTCATATTATTATATTCTCACTCAGTGGTCACACACTTTTTCATAAAAAAGTTAAATCGGACATTCAGTTTTCCAAGAAATATCTTTAAATTCTTTCTGAACTTTTTAATTTTGCTTTGAAGTAAAAGATTCACGTTCATCTTAATTGTTATTATAAAAACATGTATCTTCATATTAAAAGTATGTTTAGTAATAAGTAATTAGGAGTTTTGGCGATTACTTTGTATAAAAATAGGATATTTTACTTAGTTTTATTGTAAAAGTTCTTTTCTAAAAAGCTACCGAAGTGTTGCATAATAACATTGGTGTTTACTAATGTTTTAATAGAAATTAACATAATAAAAGATAATGTCATAAAAATCTTAATATTATCACTTAACTAATTTATCAAGACGGTGTATGCGCACAATTGTTATACTATCACAAAATGAATTTTAGTGGTATCGTTAACACCACAGTTTTCTATGCAGCAAAGTTGGTAAAAAGTTTAAATGAATTTATATAGTGCCAATATATTAAATAACTATATAAAAATTTTCAAGAACCCATAAGTTTGAATAAAAAGGAAACGGAGGAAGAAATAAATGAATTTAGAAGATACCAAATATATAAAATAAATAAGATAATTTCATTAAGGTGTGTGAACTACAATTTTAAAAATGAGAAATTCTATGAATTTAAGAAAATGATTTTGTACAAAAATTTTCTTAAACCATTAAAGTTGAGAAGCACAATAAAAATAAAACGGTAAACTATTTTAATAATATTATTAATCCTTTCATTCTGTTAAAATATACTGAATTTTTATTCAAAATATTTAATAAAATACTCTTACACAATTCTTTTTTAAATAAAAGTAACAGGGTTTTATGTTTTTTATCATAAAAATGTAGATCTTATATAATTAAGATAGAATTTTATTTTACACTAAAAAATATTTAAACTCCACGTTTTTGAGTTTGAATGTATTTTAGGTGGACATAATAAGTGTGGTTCTGAAACAAAAAAAAGGTTACTTACTCATTTTCTTAAACAATTGCAAAAAGGATTAACTTACCAATCAAATTTTGTCGTGCACGTTCTTCAGATTCTACATCTAAGTCGGTACTTAATGATGCATTTGATACAATAGGTTTGCCCCAAATTTCAAATTTACTTTTTTCTATTGTTTCTAAAAATTCTGTCATAGAAATTTGTAAACTATTTGCAAGGTCATCTTTTTCAAAATTACATAACATATCTATTAAAGCATTTAGCTCATCTAATTGTTTATAAGTAGACGTTACAATATCGTATAAAACATGTATCAGAGCCAAATCTTCGAATATACCGCCCTCTTTTAAACTGAGTACTTTTCTTTCTCGTTTTGCACGACTTTTGCTTAATCTGCTTAATCTGAATAAGAATTAAAAATATGATTTTAAATAATTTCTCGATAAGCATAAATACGAAAACTTTACAATACCTGGAACTTGATGACATTCGTGATTTTGAACTTGACAAGGAACCTGTAGTACTCGTCGTATCACTTAAAAGATCACTAAATTCATTATTAATTTCATGATTATAAATGTTTTCGTCATTTTGTTTCTTAGTTAATTCCTCTCTAACTAAACTAAGTCTAGATTTGTACTTATCAAAGGCTTCTCTATTTTTTATTAATTCTTCTAACACATAATTTGCGTGGTCTATTACTCCAGGAGAAATGTGTTTTTCTAGAATAATAAACCATATTAACTTTTATTTACCTTTTAGAAAAAAATTATTGGGTTCAAGCAAATACACATGTATACATATACATACCTATTAAGTTTAAACAATTTTTTGAATATGCTATTCTAATAGCATTTTTCCAATATTTCCCATCACATAAAGCAATAATTGCAGCTTCTGGTTCATTCAAATAATTCAATAAGATTTCCGAAGCTTCTATATACTTTCTATCCGTTTTCAATTTTTGTACAAGTTTGTTAAATAGAATATCTAGTTCCGTTGAACTTAAAAATTAAAACTTTTACTGTTAAAAGTATTAATATATTAAAATCTAATTTAATTAATAAATAAATTTCCTATACCTTAATTTCAATATTTTTGATACAATAATAGCATCTTGCCAACAACCTGCTAATACGTAAGCATTCAAAGCTTTCGAAAATTCACTGCTTCTTTGAAACATAATTCCTGCTTCTTGATATTTATTTGTTTTTAACAAAAATTCTCCATAAGCACTAGCAACTTTTTTATATTCATTGCTACCGTTTTTAAACAAATTCAAACCATTTCTATACAAACTATGATTACAAATAAAATTTAAACACTCGTCGAATTTATTGGGTTCTTTTGCTATATGTTCCAAAGCTTTTTCATAACGTTTAAGATGAATATCAATATTATATTTCATATATATTTCTTCCATTTGTTTTAAGCCATTCAGAAATGGAAGATATTCTTTTGGATCTTTTTGTGATTTTGAAGCAACAAACATGGTTAAATCGAAGTCATACATACCTAATGCTATATCATATAAAACATTGACATCTACTAAGTATAATAAATATTTCAATGCCTGATTTGATGAGATACAAGGAACTTGTTTCTGACTTTCTTCAAGGCATCTCAATTGCTTTATTTTTCTTAGTGCAGCTTCTAAGCCTTTTATATGTTGATTTTTTACCAAACTAATTAATATGGGTTGAATTAATTGATCTGATTTTTGAGATTCCTCCATAGTTTTTCGTAGAACTGTACACACTTTTTCGACCTTATCTACATTAGACATTTCTGAATCTTTTGTAAGAGCTCGATTAGAGTAACAACTCGCATAAATCGTAGTAGTAACATCCTCATTCTGAAGTTCTGATAGGAATAAGCTCAACCAGTTAGGATTATTTATAGTTTCTATAAATTTTTTAGCATTATTTATAAATAAATTTGGCTTATGATCGTAAATTAAATTTAAATTTATTCGTTGTTTTCTCATTAGATCAAAAGCTTCAAAATAATTACAATCATCCAATTGCATGCCAATTATGTGCAAAGATAATGCTCTTGGTTGCACAGTCTCTATATTTCCTCGTGGCATTTGCAGAATTACTTTTGAATCATAAGAAATTACTGCTACTAAATATGAACCTCTTTCTACTCGTCTTAAATTTAGATCTGTGCTAAATATATTCATATTGTTAGAGAACTTTTTCTGTTTCTCATTCTCCCAAGGTTTAACAGTCAAATCTTGATGCACCAATTTATCAAAAGCTTCGTTTTTTAATGGAATACAAATTAAGCTATGCTGTAAAGTTGTTACAAGTAGAAATTCATTGTGTATTCTAAAACTTGTAATATTATTTGCTATTTCTTTGCCATTTATTGATAAACAATTTTTGTATGACAGAGCAATAATAACATCTTCTTTGTCAATTAGAGCTATTTCAATTTGATAAGTAAATGGTTGCAATTGAATTTCCGTAATATCACAACTGTCATTGATTTTATATTTTGAAACTGCATTATTATGTATTATATAGATCGCATCAGAATTAAGAGATGGAAGAATACATTGAATTAGATCATTCATTACATATTTCTCTCTATAACAGATAAAAATAATATATTAAATATAATACATATATATAATATATATATTTAATGAAAATAAATAAAATAATATTAAAGTTACGTACATCACAACAATATGGCAATCATTTTCTAAGAGATTTCCTCTTATTTCTAATACACATAGTGCATTACAAGATTCTGTTGAAATGGAGCAAAGCAAGATATTATTTTTAAACCAAATTAAATGGTTCATACAATATGATTTATGTTTAGAAATGGAGTCTGAATCGTTCCATTCAATGTCACAAGTTTTTACATATTTGTAATTAATTGCTTGTGAATTCTGAAAATATACAATGTAAAAAATTAATTAATAATAAATTATTTATGAATATATTGCATACTTACACATGTAGTTTTAAAAAATGTTAATTTGCCATTACACAGAAGACAACAAAGCAGATCTTTTTCTACTTCAAATTGATTATTTTTGTATTGTGATGTGAAAGCTATTGCATTTACTGGTATTTTTGTATCAATTATTACTTCTGACATTGGTGGAGGAATAATGCCATTTTTTAAATTTGTAAGTAACAATTTATTACCATCAATGACAGCAATCACAGCTCTATCTTCTTTATTCAATCCTGCATTTCTATCAATATTCCAATAAAAAGAATAATTTATTGCTTCTTTTACTGTCAACAGTATCAATTCTCTTTCAGAAATGGCATTTATTTTCCATGACATATATAATAATGGATTATCTTTGGAAAAAGTGAAAGTTTGCTTAAGATACCAATGATAATTTTTTTCTGCCCATAACTGCAATATTGTACTATCGTCATCATTTCTTTTTAACAATACCGATAATATTTCTGATTGTGGTGACCAAAGTAAGTCTTTCACCTATAAATATACCAATGCTATACTAAAAATTAATACTCATAGTCTTTATTTAATGACTACAGAACTTACAGTGACTACTTTTGGTTCAAAAGGAAGAAGAAATTCTCTGTGTTTTAGACCATTCATCTCGAACAATGCTATTACATGCTTGTTAATTAATATTTGTGAAATAGCTATTAAATCTCCTGCAGGTTTCCATGAAAGTGGTTCTTCTAACCCACTAACAAGTTCACTAGTATATTCTAGAATACCTTCTCTATTAAAGATTTTGAATAATCTTATCTGATCATCTGGATGGAAAAAGCTAACAGCAAATGATGAGCCATTAGCTCTCCAAGTTATTCTAGGTAATTTATTGTCTACTTCACTTTTGACTATTTGCTCTGTCTTAGCTAATGCTGCAGTTTTACCTATTGATCCATGAAACTGGGTCTCTTTTTTACCCCATCCTACTGTTACAAATTGCTTTTGTCCAAATTCAGAAGAAAATAAGTTAACCTGAGGAAAAATATAGAATAAGAATTATTTAGTCAAAAAGAAAACTAAATAAGAAATAATAAATGTATAAAGACTGACCTCTGATATCACTTCAAAATTAGATAACATTGTCATTACAGTACCTTCTACTGTAACTAAAACAAATACTTCATAATCAGGACTAATTTTCATACATAATATATTCTGATGCACTTGAGCTACAACTTCGGATTTTGCATCAGGTGGTAAATTAATTTCTATTATTGTTCCCAAATCACACGCACAATATAATTTTTCTGTTATACCACTATATTCTAAACCTACAATTTTTCCACACACTTCTTCTGATAGATCAATAAAAAATATTTCCAATTTACAATCAAATGGCACAATATAAATTATATTTTCTAATAACAAATATATAAAATCAGCATTGGAATCTGTATCACATAATACATTGGTTTGATGTTGTAACAATAGACTGTCCAAATTTCCCAATGAACGACTTTTTTGCCAGTGTACTTTTAAGTTCTTCATGATACTAGTATAACAGTTATTATTGGTTCATATAAGACAAAGCAATATACTCAAAATGCAAGTTATGGATAGATAAGTTTCCTTTTAGGTTATGTTTTGAAAACATGTGGCATGAGTTAGATCTTAAATTTGATGTCAAAAGATGTACATAAACGCCATCTGTTTTGTCGGTAGTTTAAAGACTATTTAGTAATTAAAATGTGTGAAAATAAAATTAATACATATTGTTTTAAAATATTAACTGCACAAGATTTAATGTAACCATTAAACATATATAAAGATCTTTAATTGGAAGTCAAGAATTTTTCTGAAACTAATGAAAACTACAAATAATTTTACGCATGCGCAAAGCAGTGCTAAACAAATTTAAATCAACGAAAGTCGTTATTTTGAGGTGTACGTTGTTTGGCAAGCGTTAAGAGTATTTTCGTGTATTAAGAATTTGCGGAGCACTTTTTATATCACTGGAATTGACAGAAAGCTGAAAAATGTTGAGAAGTCGAGGCTTGCTGAATGTAAGTTATGATTTAATATGAAAAATATGAAATTTTATCTGTAAAATGTAGTAAAAAGGAATTAAATACAATTGATTGCGTCCTAATCAGTTTTTAAATGCCTTATACAGGCTTTAAATCGTTCCTTAATATACATTTAAAAAGTTACATTATTGCTTTATTTTAATATTTTCTTGTTTTACTGATCATAAATAATTTCATTATTTCTACATAATATATATTTTAATCTTTATATTTTCTTGAGTTTACATTGACATAATTAACTGTTTTAATATGTATTAGCTGTTTACCATGTGTTAAGTACGTTTTTTTTTTTTTACACTTAAATTTGTTTATGTTACTTTTATTACAATTATTGTGAAATAATCATTTTTTAATTTAAAAACTGTACTATGAAAAATAAGTAAATTAAAATTTATATTTGTCTAGAGTATTCATAATCAAGAGAATATTAAAAATGCAAAATCTACGAATTTGCAACTACCAGAGCATAAAAGAGCAGTTTTAGGAGAAATTGGCAACAAAGTAAATACTATAAGAGGAGGAATTGCACCCATTGATAAATCCAATTTATTAATAAAAGATAAAAAAAATGCATTGAAACCCCAAATTATTAAACCTATTGATAAACCAATAGAAAAACCAGTGCAAGTAGTAAAACCAGTGACAAAGGAGGGAACTCCAATCGAATCAAAATCACATGTTCCAACTGTGTTGAAAAAAGAAGTGGAATCTTTCTCAACAGAATTAATACCAATAGAAGATATAGATGAAGAAGATCAAAATAATCCAGTTTTAGTGTCAATTTATAGTAATGATATATTTGAACATCTAAGGTCACTAGAGGCGGAGTATCCTATTGAAAAAGGCTACTTAACTGGACAAGAAATTACTCCAAATATGAGAAGCATTCTCATTGACTGGTTGGTGGATGTTCATCAACAATTCCATTTGATACAAGAAACCTTGTATTTGACTGTTGCAATCATTGACAGATTTCTGCAGGTCAATTTCTTTTAATCTTATAAATAATTTTTCATTAGAAAAAGATTAAATATACATGTATCATTTTAGGCTTATAGAGTCATAGATAGAAAGAGGCTACAACTTGTAGGTGTGACTGCTACTTTTATTGCCAGCAAATATGAAGAAATGTGTATTCCTGAAATTAGTGATTTCGTATATATCACGGATAATGCATACACCAAGGAAGAAATTTTACACATGGAAAAACTTATCATTCGAACACTTAATTTTTCTTTTGGTCGACCATTACCCTTGCACTTTTTAAGAAGATACAGCAAGGCAGGCAAGGTACTAAAAAGATTTATCAAATTTAATAATAAGACTCTTACAGTAGCAAAATAAACATTATTAAATATTGTAATTATTTTTTTAAGGCTTTAGCAGTACACCACACAATGGCTAAATACTTTTTAGAACTATGTTTAGTCAGTTATGAAGTGTGCCATTATCCTCCAAGTTTGATTGCAGCAGCTGCCTTATACTTATCACTCGCGTAAGTTAATTTAATTTATGTAATCTAAGCAGAAAATCTTTAAGTTCTTTTTTATTATTATTATGTATTAGTATTTAGTATTAGTAATTAGTATTATGATTTATTATAAATTATAGAATTTATGCTACTGAAGACAATGATGATGATAATGACGAAAAGGAAGTGTGGACAAAAACTTTGATACATTATAGTACTTATACTAAAGACGATGTATTACCAGTAGTAAATAAAATTGCCGCCATTGTGATCAAGTCTGAAAAAAGCAAGTATCAAGCTGTACGAAAGAAATACATCCAATCAAAATATATGAAAATAAGCTTGAGACCTGAACTTAAATCATCAATAATACGTACTTTCGCTCAGACAAGTTGAAAAATAAAAAAAAAAAAAAAAAAGGCGGAATATTATATAGAAATAATATAATATAATATAAGACTTAAGTCTTGCAAATGTAGGTCTTGTAAATCTATTTTTTAAATCTGATAATTTTAGTTGTGATATGATATAAACTGAATTGTATAAGTTTTGTAAATGTATAAGTTTTATAAATAAAGACAAGGTTATTCACATTTACAAAACTTACATATTTAATTTCCTATAAAGCTTTTATTATAATTTGTTAAATGAAGTTAAAATTTTTTAGAACCGCGTGGACGCAAAATCCAGTCCATCTATAAGTTTCTTATTTTTAATATTTTGTTTTATTAATTTTTTAATCTTGCTGTATTTAAACAATAAAGTAATTACAATACAAATAGTTTTAAGTTTCTTTGAAAATCAAATTTATTCTACTTCATCGATATATGTATAGTTACTTATCTGTCATTCTGGTATTCGTATGTCGTTTTGTGCAGGATGTTTCAAAATAAAGTATTTTTTTTACTTTTTACACGAAGTGTGCAAAGGTTTTTGTAAATTTATCGAATGATTTGCTCTTAAAGATAAGTAAGTTTTAATAAGCTTAACTAACTAACTTAAATAAATTGAATTCTCGTCAAATTCTATTAACATTAATTTAAAAAAGGTATATGATAATACTTTTCTAATTTTTTTTAAATACAAATCTTAACATTAATGTTAATTTAATTTAATTTGAAATTACTGAAAATAGACTTTCGGAGGGGAGATAGATGAAGGGGAAGTTGGGAGGAAGAAGGGGTTGAAAAAGGGTGAGGGCATGGTGGGTGGTAGATGATGGGTTAATACTAATTTCACTTCAAATTATTAAAAATTAAGTTTTTTCGAGTGGAAGTAGGGAGTGGGGAAAAGATTGGAAGTAGAGGTAAGGATAATAAACTTTCATTACGATTTCGCGCTCAAACCAGACGGACCATTGCTCCATGAAAATCTTTCTCCCGCCACCCCAATACCAACCCCCTACGACATTTTTAATAATTACCAAATTTTTTAACTTGGTGAAAAGAGAAAAATATTGTTTTGCAGTTCAATTAAAGACACAAGTAATAAGTATGAGGAATTATAAGAAATGAATGAAGAAAATAATCTTTTACAGAAAAGGTTGAATATCTGCTGGCAAAAATGTAGGAAGTATAAGTCATAAAGTTATCGACATCATACTACTGGAAATATTTAATTTCTGGAAGAGACACTAGTGGTGCTTCAATCAACTCCTTAAAATTTCTTGTGGCCTTAGCGGATATTATTAATCTTCTATTTGTGATAGAGGTCGTAGCAGTAGATATTGCTTCCGTCTACATGCGTCGGTGCTCCGGGTGGCGGCGCTAGGCATGGTTTGAACCGCCACAGAACTTTAGAAACGGTTTTTAAATGCAATTTTTATATAAACGTTATTTAAGAAGGTTATGAAAACATGAGAGAGTTAGAAGAAGTTAATTGTGAGGTAATTGTTATCTGGTTAAAATTCTTGTTCATCCAAATCTCATACTTATAATTTATAACATTACACATTGTTTTATTTTTGTATAAAAATTAATATTATTGATAATTTGTTTTAGATCCGGAAAGTAATAAACCTTCAGTCGTCAATTTATGATAGATTAAATAGTTCAGAAAATGGCAGAAGTGTCTCATTGCAAAGCCAAGCATCTAATATTGCATACAACACTCGTGGTGGAATTCTAAGCGATGCAAATTATGCGTGGTTAAGTTCTGGAGCAAATTTTGTAGTTGTTAATGTAAAAACTGGAGAAAATGTCAGTTCTTGGATTTTCTCTATGAGAGTCAGCTGTGTAGCACAATTTCCCTCGCAGGCTGGTCAGATACCATTGCTTTTGATTGGTCTAGATAATGATGCCTATAAGTTACGAGATTCAGTCGGATTAGTATGCATATTTGATTGTGCTACTTCACGTATATTAAGAGCAATTAAAGTAATTATATTTATATGTACAAATATGTATATTTGTTATTAGATGTAAAACATTGTTTACAGGTTTATAACTTAATCTGTTATTTAGATGCCTGCAGGTGTAGAACAAGTTACTGTACTGTTGGGTGGAGCAAAGTGGGAAGAATTCAATGACAAAAGGCCAGATAATGTTTTGAATAAATCCTGTGGACTAGCTTGTGTTGCGTTACGTAATCTTTATCACATTGTTATCGATCTTAAAAGATCAGTATGGGAAGGAGTTGATTCGTGTTATATTATGGATGAAACAAAATTGGCTTCTATTGATTTTTCAATAACTAATTCACCAAGTTTTTCTAATGTTTATGATCAATCCAATCATGCAGTGTATAATTTAATGAATAGTCGTAAGTAACAAAATATTTTGCATATAGTTGATGTTATTATTATTAATAAACTTATTTTATATTTAGATTTGGAAAGACATATTGGGTTCAAACGAGATGAGTTTGAATTATATAATTTATTTGAAAAAAATTCAACGACTGTATTAATTAGTTCTATAAAAATTGGTTGTATAATATCTGGCTGCTTATGCAGAGTAATACTTTGGCAGAATGATGGCTCTATTGGATGGGTAAGTCCACCTGCTGAAGAATCTATGTCAGTAACACATCTTGCTTTACTTGAGCCGACAGATGATCCTAGACCATTCTATTATCTGTGGGTTGTATTGCAAGATGAATCATCAAGTGTACCTCCACTTTTAAGAATGTACGCTCTCCTCTTTGAAAGAAAATACTGTGATAAAGGCACAAATTTATATTTCAATTTAGAAAATGAACCTAGTTTGAAGTTTGAATTTGAATTAGAAGAAGGAGACAAAGTTATAAGTTTATCAACAATAGAAAGAGAAAGTAGTCCTGATCAAACAGATTTACCGGCAAAACAGAAAGAAGACAATTTATTATTAATAGCATCAAGGAATAGAAATCTACTTTTTGATCTAAATCAATGGTATAAAGAACAAATGCCCAGAACCATTAACGACTGCCAGAATCCAAACAGTATATTAGCCAACTATCGTACACGATTGGGAAATCTTGATGCTAATGAAAGTCCAATTCTAAGCTGCAATTATATTCCTTCAACATTGCGAGAATTTCCACAGAATAATTCACATTTTGGTGATCAACTGTTCTATCCTAATTCCTTGGCTTTTGAGTGGATGGAACTCAGTTCTTCACAAATAATATTTTGGACTACTCGCGGAATTCAAGCCGATGTTCTACGTGAAATTGCTATTACGGGTCCCATAATATTAGTGCAGCCATCTGAAATCTTCCACAAATGCATATCAGTTGGTTTAATACCTCCCACTACTTCTTTGGATATTTCTTTCGACAATGATTCTAATGAACAGCGAAATGTGATATTGTCACTTTGTTTAAAACAGCGATGCACTACGTTTTTAGTGAAGTGTGCAAAAGAATGGTCCGATGGTAGTGCAATGTTTTTGTATCCATATTTTTTTAAATGGATTCTTGAACGTACAGCATTTTTAAAAAAAGTCGTGGATACCTTGTGCGTTCCATTATTCGATCAATCAGGCAATAGTATCAGTGAATCTAATATCAAAACACTCAAATATTGTTCACAACAATTAGAATGTTTATCAAACGTGGTTGCTAAAATTCCTGTAGAATCGACTGAATTATTGCTACAGCAAAAGAGACTAAATCGGATAACCACATATCTTCAAGTAATCCTTTGGTTTTACAATGTAGGCTTATTACCAGAAACTCAAGACATTGATGAAGGTTCATTACCGATTACACTTAAAATTCCTTATCCATTTGAAAAATTATCTGAGTTTTATAAGGAAAAGCACGCGCAGTTAAAGAAAATTTCTTCTCACAAAAAGGAGAAGCACTTCTTTATTGATGAATTTATAATACGAGAATGCCCTTTCATAAACATACAATGGGAGCGCGACAGTAATATTCCACCAGATTATTATCTGGCTGAACATCCGAATTCAGAAAGTTATTTTCCACCTCCATCTTTGCAATCTTTACTAAGAAGTTATTTGGTTGACTGTGAAAAGGATGAACAGACTGAAACTGAAATTAAACATCAAATAACAATATATTTTCTGATGGACTTGGCAATGCTTCTTCAAGGATCATGTCCAGGTGTTGATCAATTAATAAAGTATCCTTCAGCTTTCAAAATGAGCCCAAGTTTGATTAAATTAACTCAAGCATTTTGGCTGTTAGACCATGATGATTATCAAGGATTTCTAGATATGATGACTGGACAACTGATTTCAGATTCTGATCTTAAAGATTGGCATCATAAGCTTGCATTAAGGATGTTGGTTAGAAATGATCAACATAAATTGGCGCTTATATACTTACACATAAGGAAGCCTCCGCTCACAACGATAAGAGACGAAGAAAAATTAATTAGTTTATCAGTGAAACAAGATTTGGTACAAAAAGCATTTCATAAAAGGCCACCTTCTCATTATGCTCAACTTTTGACTTGCTTTTTCCAAGCGTGTAAAGCTTATGGTAAGCTCGGCGACGTTCTTCATTTTATCTTAGATTCGGATGAGGAAGAAATTTTTATTAAGTTTCTTGAAGATGAGTGTTCTGAAGACATGTGTTTGTTATATTATTTACAACGTAATCGTTACGTCGAAGCCGGAAGTGGTTTTTTGCGCGGGCAAAAAATCGTAAAACCAGTGCAACCTATTTCAAACTCTTTACTATTAGCTTATAATTCTACTTTAGCCAATGTGACTAAACAATTTTCGGTAAATATGTCGAAAACATCTACAGGTGATTTAGAGCCTAGATACCCAAGGCCAATGTCTCACTGTAAAAGTTATAATAAATCAATTGGAATATATGAAGCTTTGATTAAAAAAGCAAAAGAAACATATTACAAAGATGATAATAATCAAATCCCATTTATCAGTGCCCCTTGTTCGTCGTTAAAGCTTAATAACTCTAATGCAGATAATGTTGGTTGTGCTCTTTATCCTTCGATCGTGAATAAGTACACAGGTAAACGTACTTTAGATCAGATGCAGGAGGGCAACGAATATTACGAGGATGATGATAGTAATCCTGATACGTCAAAACGTAGAAAGATTTCTGAGGAATTCAATGTACCTGATAAATCTCCGAGTCTAAGATTTGATATAGTTTTAGGAACACCATTAGTAAAGCGAAAACCCAGTGTAGCTAGGAAAGATCCTACTGAGACACCTCATTCTATTCTGAAAATTCGTCAAATGTTAAGAGCCTCAACATCTCCCACCGTCTTAGCACAGATGGAATCTGAAAGGCAATCTGTAGAAACGGATAAGAAAGTCAATAGGCAAATACGATTTAATATTAGTAATGTAACTAGCAATACTTCTCATGACGAGGCTGATAACAATGAACAAAGTGCCATTACAAACAATTCCACGGAAACAGAAGAGTTTTATAGTCCGAATATTCGTGACAAGTCTTTATATGATAGTACAGTTTTATCTGCCAACAGTAGTTATCATAGTGAAATATATAAGCCTCGACCTAGAGCTGGTCTTAGGAGAAGTTACTGTTCAAAAGAATCTTTAAATCAATTGCCTATAGATGAAAAGTCAAAGAGCTCAAAGAATTCATCTTCAGTTTCAGTAAATAATTCGTTAACTGATTGTAATAAGTCGCTATCATTAAAGCTGTTGCAAAAGAACGAAACGATTTATTCTTCCGGTGTATTATCTTTTGACAGTAGTTTTGAGTTTTCCAAGTTCGAAAATAAAGTTGAACGTTGCTCAACTGAGAAATTATTGAAAGTGGAATTAACGCCTAAAAAATTATTAGAATCATATGGTGGAATTTCTTCAACGCCATTGGCTAAAGGACAGGAGAAATTATTTGCGCAAAATAACAACAAAGAATTTTTAATGGAAGTTGAATCTTGTAAAGACGATTCACTTTCGAAATCTAAATCTTTCTCAGAAATGCAATTTGCTGAAGACGATAATCAGATCAATGCAAGTGCAATCAATGAAAATGTACAAAAAGTAGAACAAACAGAGACAAACGAAGACGATTTATTAGAAAGGGTTTCTTCTAAAGATTCGGATGTAAATACTACGAAAGTGTTTGAACAATTTGATAATGCCGAAAATATTGAAGGAGATAATCTAACAAATGAAACTGAAAAGCAGCTATTTTCACTACAATGTATGAAAGAAAATGAAGAAGAAGAAGAAAGCGTATTTCCTACAAATCCACTTTTATATAGCAGGCAAGAGTCGTCTAAAACTTTATCGATTGAAAAAGATATGGATCATCATCAAGAAAAGCAAGATAAAGCTAATATTAGCACTGAGAAAATTATTCCAATCTTTGTTATTACTGATGATGAATCATCCAGTAGTTTTAAGGAATTTAATTATGATAGAAAATCTGATGACGCAAAAGAAAATACATTAAAACAAATTTATGAACACAATGCTTATGTTACTGACGATGAATCGGATGATTATACAGTAGATGAAACAAATCCAAAATCTAGAAATTTTTATTTTCGACAATATGATAATAAGAAAGAAGTTGAAGTAATGAAAGATTCTCTTCTAAAAAATATGTCCAGTCGCAAATCTGACAATAATAAAAATGTGTCTGTAGATAAGGAGACTGAAAACATAGTTTCAAGTGAAATCAAGAAAAAATCTATAAAGAAGAGATCTGTTAAAAATACCGAAGAAAACAATAAACAGAATATTATTCCTAAAAGACAAACTAGGGCTTCTTCGGTAGTGAATGAGTTGGTTGATTCTACAAATGTAGAACCACTGGCCGTATCAAAACAAAAACACATAACGACAGAAATAGGAAAAGAAATAGAAGATGATACAGAAACTGCATTGCTTTCTGAAGAAATTAACAAAAGAAGCTTATCCAGGAGATCTTCTACAATTAAACTTATTCCAAAAAAAGAAGAAGTACCTGAAAAAATAACGCATAAAAAGAGTTCACCTAAGAGATCTGTAGCTAAGGATGCTTCACGGGTAGAGGAAGCGCTTGAAGAAATTGCAAGTAGAAGGAGCTCCTCTAGAAAACCTTCAACGATTAAAGAATTTACACAAACAGAAGAAGAAAGTCAATCAAAAATTGAAGTTCCTAAGAGAAAAAGTTCACGACGCGCAAGTTCTATACAAAAAGAGAGTATAGAAACTTTAGAGGCTATTAATGAAACGGGGGTACTCAAGAAAAAATCGTTGCGAATCAAGAAAACCGCAGAACCAGAATCAAACGTAGCTTCAACGTCTGTGATACCAAAACCAGTAGCATCAACGAAATCACGAGAAAAAGAAGCGAATACCGGTGTAAGAGTTGTAAGACGTGGAATGTCGGAACCTAAGGAAATTCCATCAAGAGCATCCAGAAGTCGAGGATCCAATAGCATGATTAACGAAGTTATTTATGAAGAGACTCTTAAGCCTACAACAGTTGAAAAGAAACGAAGATCTTCAGTAAGAACTGTTGATGAGGTAGTAAACAGTCCGGCTGCTAATACCCGTAGCCGTCGATCGTCAATTCAGTCGGTACCCGAAGAACTTGATGTCATCCTGAATGTTCCGACTAAGCAGAAATCAACAAAAGAAACTAAGACGGAAACAACGACACAAACTGGAAGACAAAGAAGAGCAGTTAGTGCTGATCAATCCCATGTAGATATTAAGAGAAGAACGCGAAATTTACGTAAGGCCATTGTAAAGGATATAATAGCTGAAGAACCTATGGAAGAGGAACAGCCAATGCAAAGTGCACAGGTGAAAAAACTCGAAAAAAAAAAGAGAACAGCTACTACGGACAGTATTCAAGAAGTATCGGATAATGAAAAGAAAATTTTGAATACTTTTACATTCTCGCAACCGGACAAAGAAGTTAACTCACCAACGAAACAAGAATGTAAGTTTATTTTTTAATTAGTTATCGATATTATTTATATATATATATATATTTACAAAAACAAATGAATGAATGCTTTTCTAGATATCGGTCAAGTACCCCAATTTGTATTTTCTCCGCCACATACTAGGTCGAAGGTTTCTACAACTCAACATCGTAGGTATTTACTTACTCTATAAAATATTGCTTTCATAATTCCTTTTTTTTTTCTTTTTTTTCTATTCTCTTTGCTTTTTTTTCTAGAAAGAAATAATAATATTTCATGAACTTATTTAAAGAAAAACAGTAAACACGTTAAAGGATCCGGCCACTAAGGAAGATTCAATAAAATCTAATCGTCATATGGGATATGCATTAGATAATACGTCATCCCGCGTAATGTCACAATTTGTAATACCGAAACGGTTAGGAAATTAAAACAGAATTGAGAGCATCTATGCGTTTGCTACGAAAATTTACACTTACTTTTATTCAAAATCATTAATATTTGCAAAATGTGCATAATCTTAAGAAAGGAAATGAATTGTCTAGGGACCATAAGCGACAGTTTATGTTATGCACGAGTAATAAGTAAATATTATTTTAACAGTACTATCTCGATAAAAGTAATAAAAATACCGATATTGCTGTAGTATTGCTCTTTTTTGCAAATCTTTTCTTTTTTTTTTCCTTTTTTTATTAGAGTGCTATTGCAAAATATTTAATATGCTATAAAAAGTTTGAGACATATATTACAGATAACTAGTATTACATCTTACAAAAATGTGTACTTAAAATGTATACTAGTTATGAATTGTAACGTAAGTACTGTTGGCATCTATTGCATTAAAAAGATTGCTTAAAAACAATCTCAGTAGAAATACAGTAATACTTGTAAATGAAACAAATCATAATTTATTTCCATTTTAGGCAATGTACTAATACAGATACATAAATAAGCTAAAATTCACTTATTAGACTGTAATATTAAAAAATGTATTATATAGATAAACGAATTTTGTCAAAGGTATTACATCAAATTTGCATATTATTATAAAACTTATCTCATTTCGCTTTTTTAAAATTCTTATAATTTTTTAATTGCTACAATCCTTTTTGTTTATATTTTTAGAATTACTTTTCCTAGAGTAACCATATCCCAGTATCCTAGATTTCATAAACTATTTTGACAAGTACTTGTAATATAACTTTGTAAATAACTTATAAACGTACTCATGTATAGTTGCATTGATACAATAAATGTAAAAGGAGTATATACATAACGTTAAAAATCAAGTTACTGGTCACCATGGATGTTGGAATTAAGAAAACATTCTGTGAACTGTGTAATCCAATATAAACAGTTATTTCTATAATTTTGGGTATTTTTTTTGGAATATGACAAATGTTTTTATTTAAATTTTATATGCAATGTAATTTTGTTAATTATTTTAAATAGGAATATATTCTCATTACTTTATTTAAAATTTTTATATTTTTAATAACCCAAACTCAAATAGAAATTTTGTTAATATTTTTAGTAAATAATGTTTTTTACTTCAATTTAAAGTTGTGTATGATTAAAGTCTTATTAATAATAAAATGCATTGTTTATGTTAATTAATAACTCAATAATACGTATAAAGAACTTGTTGTTCATTAAAGTATATACCGGAAAATATTGTCACTGTAATAATTTTGTTTATTAAGATTAACAAATTCATGTGAGCAAATATTCCTAATATACTTGTTGATCTTTTTATAAGCCAACATTAAAATATCTTTGGCAGTATTATTAACTTTTGTCTCCTTACTTTCAAAATTATAATATAGTAAAAGTTAATACTTAACAATACTTATTGATTTCAATATACTACAAATTTGTAAATAAATAGCAAAATATGAAAAGATAGAAGAATAGGAGAGAATGAGAGTTGTTATATTAATAATATATATATATATATATTAATGCATATGTATATATATATATTATCTATATAACAAAATTTACTTTTAAATAGTTATCATTAGTTATAAGTAATATAAATGAATTTAGGTAATAATTAATTGTTAATAAATCTATAAGTGTTTCATCCATATTCATGAGTATAAAATAGACAAAGATTTTTTTCTCAGGTATTATATCAAAACTTATTCTATTCTTCTTAAATAGATATATAATACGATGTATAATTTATAAGCACTTTTAAAGCACTTAAAAATTATTAATTAATATGAATTTAATGCCATTTTAATCTTCGTAATTAATAGGCATAGAAAAGGCAGATCTAGAAAAGCGGACGGTACGATTTTGCATCCTCAAAATTGTAAATACTGATTATTTAATGATTTACACTTATTTATAGAGTATCATTAAGAATATTTTAATGAAAATCGTACCTTTCTTTAAAGGCACATCTTCGCCCATAGCGAAGTATATTCCGTATCGAAATATGGCAAAATTTGTTCAATGATAATATACTATAATTTTATATTATAATATCAATATTATATTATATAATATAATATAATATTAATATTATATAACGGGAGTAATCATATATGATTTATCGATTTATTGTAAATTCCTATTCTATAATTTAATGGCAGAAAACCACTTAAAGCCTTCAATTTTAGATTATTGCTGTTTGCATCCATCTTTCACGCGACGTTTATGTTTTTCTTCATGTATTTGAGATGGAGTTTGAATTTGGTTACGTCGTTGCCCTTGAATTGGCATGTAACAAGGCGCATCATCGGACATTAATTCTTGTGGTGGTGGCGGAAGTACGTAAGTTGGACTTACTGTATTACTTGAACTACTTGATGAACTTCTTGCATTATATGTTGGATCAATTATCGCAGCTACATTTGAAACGTTTGAAACTTTTCGTGTTTCTTCGATAGGATCGTTCAATTCCTGAATCTCTTCAGGATCTGGATACTGTGCATAATTTGCGTGCTTACTTTTATTTCGAGATGTTCCTTTTAAGTCCAGCTTGTCAGGCCTTTGTGGTTTTTCCACAAGTCCACGTTCACCTAATAGCAATTGCTGTTGTTTCTCAAGTTTTTTTTGTTTGGCCCTTTCACGTGCTTTCCGCGCTCTCGCTCGTTCCTTTTCATGAAGTAATCGCGCAAATTCAGCATCCTGCGCCTCCATAGCAAATTTCTGGTCAAGTAATACTTGATCATCTATCGGTCCATCGTGATTATCAACACTTTCTTGTTCTTGTAACTTTCTTGCTAATTCCTGTGGCAATAACATTATGAAAAACTTATAAAATTGATTCATCTCTCTACAAATGTTATATATAAAAGTACAAGAACCTCATCCTTTTCCTCTTGTACTCTTCTTTCAAGTTCCATCTGAGCAGCTTCATCGTCAAGTCTTAGTTGCAGTCTCATATGTTCTTGTAATTCTCTTTCTCTTTGACGTTCCTCACGTTCTAAATTAAGTGCTATTTGTCGGGCCACCAAAGCATCCCTTTCCTCTCTTCCATGGAACAATTAAACAGGTATAGTTTATTAAAGATACGAAGATAAAATCACAATCAAACTAAATATCTCATACTAACTGCTGCTGTACATAAGACTGATATCTTAAAGCCTCTAATTCTTGCTCCACTCTTGCTCTAGGTAAATCTTCCCTTACTTGTGCATTGCGTACTTTGTTACCAGTATAGTGCTCTTTAACTAAATGAATGGAAATAAAGATTTAGCATCATTGTTTGCTAAGAATTGGACAAATAATATTATATTTACATGGAATAAATTATAAGAGAGATTCTTACTTTCTTCATCTTGCAATCTATAAGCAAGAGCACCATCTTCATGTACTAGCCATTCACGACAAACTGCAAGAAAGCATCACAAAATTTACATTAATTAAGGGTATTTGAGACATGCTAAAGAAATGACAGAAGAAAGTAAAATGAAATATTGTCATACCTTCGTTTACTCGACCTGCTTTGGGTAAAGTGTCGGAACTTAAAACAGACTTCGCCATTTTAGGGATTATTTTTCACACAAAATGTAAATAATTAAAATTTCATTAACTTCTTTCCTTGGATAACTGTTTACAACCACCTTACAGAGAGAACACTTGTTTTCTCCATCTTGAACGTCAGTGAGAAGCAGGTAGAGGACTTGACATGTGTATTGGTGGAACGTTGAACACAGTTTAAGGTTTTAATGTGTGCAACATCCGCAAATGCTGGAAGATGAAGCTAGTAGGAGGTAGAGGTTAGAAATGTGATGTATATGTACATTCATGAGAATGTTATGTGCCATTGTATTCTGACAGGTTCTTAGTGTGGTTGTGACTAGTAGTAAGGCATTTTAAATATGTCTACGTTCTTGAAATGGTTAGTAGAAAGGCACGTAGTAAGAATAAAAGGGTGGGAAATGCTACAGAGTACATTTTGCGTATGAATGGATATCGGGCACGCGTATCAAACAGAAATGAGATGAAATGTGAAAGGGGTAAAACCAAGTGGAACCAGATTCAAGAGAAAGGGAATCGGGTCAATATCACCGCTCTATGCTTTGTCAATTTTAAAACTTCATTACCAAAACATACAGCTTTAAATTAATAAAATAACACACTTTTTTGATGTTTCAGATTAATCAAGTATTTCTCTGTTTAACAAAAAGAACGCAAGAACCATAAACCAGTTGTTAGAATTCCTCTAATATTGCAGTTTCAATTTCACTAATTCATTGGTGAGAAAGTGGAGTCAACCATGTGGAAAGTTTTAATTAGCATAAGACCAGCTATTCAGATGAGAAAGAATTAATATAAACTAAACTCATAGACTTAGGAGATTATTGTATCAATTTTATTGTATCATAATTTTTCATTAAAAAACGATGAAATAACTTGTTATCGTTGAGTGTTTTATTAAACTTATTCTTCAGGATGAGTTTCATCATATGTATCTTTGTGCTTGTACCCCTGTACATATCCATCATTAGTTGCAAGATCTGAACGTCCTTCCTTTCCTCTTCCTCTTCCCTCATTATCAAATCGTTCTTTGTGCGATCCTGTATAACCAGCTGTATCTGTTAATCTTGATACAACTGCAGAGTCTTCCGCTCTCTAATGAAAAGCATAAATAATGCTTTTAGACACGATTGCACAGATAAAATTTATTGATTAATAAGTTTAAAGAAAAACTAACTGTTGCATGACCGGTTCCTGGTGCACCGCATGTTGCCATTTTTTCTTTAATCATATCCACAGAAACTCCTTTCGCTCTCGCTAATTCCTCGATAAATTTCTTGTAGTCTGATAATTTTAATGATTTTTGCCTATAACAAATAACAGCTACAATGGTTTTTAATCCATATAATTGTGAGTAAAGTCTAAATTTATACCTAAATTTATTAAATGCAATAGCTGTATCAGTCGTCGTTATAGTTTTATCGAAAACTTTTGATTGTTTCATCCATTTATCGCTTTGAGAGAGAGTGATGGCAGTCCCATCAGATTTGGTATCACCAAATTTAGAGAAAGCAGCAAATTGTGCCTCAAAATTTGCCATATCTAAAGATTCCTTAAATTACAAATAATTTCCTAAAACGAAATAACAGAATTTTGTAATGGAGCCGAAATGAAAACAGACTAAACCTGAAACGACCTGAATATATTAATTATTCTGAAAAACATTCGAGGGAAATTTGTTAACACTCATAAAAACTTTATATATCTTATACACATAATTATTTAACATATTATGTACATATTTTTACATGTGGTAAATTAGCCACAAATACAATGATTAGCATATGAAAGTGTTTAACTATTTAATTAAGTATTCTAAATCACTGCTGTGTGAAACATTCATCACGTATTTTCGGTTTTGTTCGGAGACTTGTATAATTCTAGCAATTCTTCCATCGAATCCTTTTTCACGTTGGAATTTGGCTTTCCTATTCTTTCTCCTGCTGATTTTGTATCTTGGATCCTAATCGATATCTTTTCGTTTTTAGGAACTTCCTTTAATGGCACTTGATTTTTACTCGATTCTGACATTTCATCGCTCCACTTAGATAACCATTCGACTCCCGTCTAAGAAATATAATAAAACAGTAAAGTAGTCATCTCGATACGTTACTTAGAAATCAGATACTATGAAACACTTACAGTTGGCTTTTCAGAATAATTCGGCTCGATCCTCATTTTCTTTAGTTTCTCCTCGAGCTGTTTCAGCTTTTCTATTTCTCTCTGTATTCTACGCTCCGTCTGATATTTTGCAATAGCCTGCGAGACAGGTCCTAATTCTCCTCTCATAGCAGCTCCAATCATTGCCTTATCGATTAATGAAATCAGTGTATAAAGAGAATAGCATGCAAATTGAAATTAAAATGTATGTGTACTCCAGGAGAGCACGGAAAAACTCACTTCTCTACGTCGTTTTGATTCTGCATTTCCGATGGGATCTGTTTCGGTCTGTGGTCCCAATTCCATAAGAATTTGAAAATCCGCATGTTCGCCAAGACGAAAACCAATGCCAAGTCTGGAATCCGTTCCTGCAAGAAATCTTACATTGAAAGGCCTAAATAGGCAGAAAAAGTAATTTTCAAGCAAAATACATAAGACGAAATGTGAATGTCTTTCGTCCACAATGGAGCAGAGTAATAACAGGTTGCCGAGGCCTCACGTGTTCGAGAAAAAGTTACGTGTGGAAGATGGTGAAAGTGTCCACGACGTAAAATTGCATAGAGGCAGGTTAGACATGCCTAATACCTGTAACATCACAGAAGGAATTACACGTACCTTTCTTTATCGGTGGAATATTTGAATAAATGAGCGAAAGTATTGTAGGTAATTCTTCCGGTATAATCAAACTCGTTCCGCCTGAAAGAATCGGACATTGATATGAGATTCTTCGAATAATTCAAGAAAACATGAATGAATTCGAATAAACAATTTTTTAGGAGCCCATAGCTCGAGATAACTTGAAGGAACGAGGTCGAGATTTTGCAATAGTCTCTTCTAGCTAACCAGGATGAAGTAAGTCCGACTGAACTTTGCACTTACGTTACTTAAGCTTGAAGGATGCGCATTTCGAAATTATGCCTATATTTTCGCAGAAGTAGGTGAAGGAGAACATACGAACTGCGGAGGATACTTACGGTTGCAGAATAATGAGAGCAATAAGACGCTCCAACCAAAGGTAATTGTTTTCATGATTTTATCCTGATGTGTATCTTTCTCTTATTATTTATCATACATGGCTTCCCCCGAATCTCTTCTCGAGCACTGAACGAGCACCCAGAAAAAATAACAAGTAAATTAATGAGCAGGTAGAATGTGGGCATAGCAAATTACTGACATCAACCCCAAACAGTAGCTTGTGTGACGTAACTTCGTGTATTAAGGACTCGGTCACAGGACACCTCCAGGCACGAGGAGCAACAATTTTTCAAATAGCTTTTTTTATGTATATATATTTATATATATATTTTTTTTATTTAATTCTGACGTTCTCGCAAAGAGAGACCAACTTTTGGGACAGAGTTCTGATGTCTCTATTACTCGATTGCTGCGAGATGACTCGCTTGTAAGAAGCATAAGGAGTTTGATTGGCAGGTATTTTGCACTTACGTGAAAGTGAAGTTTAGACGTCGACACCGGCGAGTTTGCGAGAGAACTGACTGCAGGTGAATTCCTCGGCACGAGCATGTGCGAGAAAGAAATCCGGGAAGAAGTTTCCTAGTGAAAGGAGGCACTGATTGGGGATCGAGGTCACCGCGACAGACCAGCTTGGGCAACCTGTCCTCTGTCCCCGACATATGAGAATTAAGCTGTTGCCTCAAAATTGTCATCTCTCATTATTATTTCTGAAAACGATTAAGAAGCAGGATCAAAGAAACTAGCGAACAACCAATTGCAATGCATCCAATGGTCGATTGTCGTCGAATCTCGAAATACATTTATTTATTTCCTACGTGCAAAATGCACTAAAACGTTTCAATGGTTTTTTCCGGTTCATTGCTACGCCGGAGTCCTCGTACCTCTTGCACGCGAAACAAGGAAATCCAGTTTTTCCTCGGTTTTCCTATCAATGACCGAAATAACGTAGTAGTTTTCGACCTCCTTAAAGCTACGAATTTTCCTACAATTAAGATATCGGAAACTTGTTCTCGTTGTTTCGCGGCGTTTCCTCATAAAACTTTGACAAATTCAGCAAAACTACAAAGCCCAGCAGCAAAATAGCTGGGAATTTAAAATGCAGATTACGAGGCATCACGGTGTGTACACACAGTGTCGTCCACTATAATAGTATTCGTATATTATCAGCGGTAGTACGTGGTTTCCTCCGGCGCTCAGTACACATTCCTATTTTTATGGATGCGGGTCCGCTAAACTTAGAAGCTAGCATATCGATTCCAGAAATGGACTGTCGAACAATAAAACTAATCCTCGGTATTCTACGGCCAATAAAATAGTACGTACTCAAATTGAAAGAAGTCCGTGTTCGTGTCCGTGTATTATTTGAACACGCGCGCGCGTGCGTGCGCGCACACACACACACACACAGAGAGTCAAGTAAACTCTAATAACTGGCCGGCCATGTATTTATCGGCATAACGATGAAAGATACAAGTATCTTAATGAGAATTGCGTAATATAGCCAAACGTATTATTCTAATAACAGTTGTTCGTTGATTTGTCATTTGTAGAATTCGTGAGTTGCGCTGAAACTCGATCATTTGACGTCGGACGTGCTTCGCCGGAGTTCTCCTCGAATTGCTTTACATCGTGTGTTTGAATACAGTACACAATCGCGTCCGATCCTCTACGCGTACACACACGCGCACGATACATGACATATTGCGGTATAATCTAAAAGTGCGAAGTGTATTTGCGAGGCGCACGGGCACACGCGCTAATAAAATTCACGTGTCGCGCGGGCCAGCTTGCAAAACGGTGCAATCTTCCGTGCATGTGGACGACGTGTACAGCGGCCGAGATAAGCAGAGGTGTAGAATTCGCGGAGGTGGCATAAGGTAAGCGGCACGATTCTCAATACCAAAATAGTGATTACCACAACTTCCTGGGCTGCGAACAGCCAACGCCGTTCTCACACGATGATCGAGGAATTTCAAGAACGGATCTCTCGATAGAGCAGAACAGAACGGAGCAGAACGGAAAACAACGCGCGCGCTGCTCGTCGCTTTCGTATCTTTCCTTCGCTATCGAAGAGAAAAGTGTTTTCGGGACTCGGCGCGATCGCGGAGGGCAAAATTTCTGCTTTTCTCGGCGGTGCTATCGGATCGGAGGACCCCGCGCTCGAGTTCGCGCGGAGCTCGAAAGAAATTTGCGGTTTTCACGGGAACGCGCGCGATTTCCGCTCGTTTGGGAAGAGCAAGCTGGAACTTCGCCGTGTTGTTCACGTGTTCGCGCGTATCGTGCTCGGCTCACGAAGGACACGAAGGCTAATCGCGTCGGACGGCTAATTCACTGGAGGAATCGAAGGATCGCACTCGTGTTACGTTCCTCGTTGGATGCACTCCGATTCCAGCACGGTGCGTCGCTCCGTTTTATCGATTTGCCCGACAGATCTCCCCTTAAGACAAGTTCTCCGCGAACCGTCCGCGTTCTTCTTATCTCCTCTCGTTCTTTCATTTCTGGTTCGATTCAATGGCACGATTGCTCGTGAAATCTCGCGCCGGGGGCTGAAAGGTCTTCCTCGCGGCCGCCGCCACCGTCGCCACCGTAATTACTTTGTTTCTGAGAAATTACCGCGTTCCGAGATCGCGCCGCGGATAATTAATTACTCGGCAAATACCCCATGGAGGAAGGAAGGAGCGTGCTTGACAAAGGTGCTTGCCCAGCGTAAATGAAACTCCTGAAATTTGGTGCGCGAGAGAATGCCAGGCTTTCGCGGTAGCGATATCCACCACGGTGTAGCGCGCTTTTCGCTTGTCATTTGCCTCGGCATTTTATGACGCGGAGTTTAGTTGGAAAGACGATGGCATACCAGCTGACATAATACGAGTCTGTGTACCACGTGTATTCTAGGTGGTGCCGTTGCTGCACGCTTTGCTGCATATCCCAGAAGGTTGTCGAGAAAGATAGATATCTTGCGTAACCTTACGAAATGTACCATGGTACATTGCCATTGAGAATACATACACCCGTGACCCACGGTGCTGAGTTCACGAGAAATCTACGAGGCGCAAGAGATACCGTCGTCGGGAAGCTGTCGAAGGTCCTGCGAGCACTCCCGGAGGTACCCCGTGGATAGCGCGGTACAATTCTTCTTCGAGAGCTTCTGGCTGCGACCAGAGGTACTTGGCAGTAGAGAGAGCCTAAGAAATCTCTATAAAAATTCCTGGCCTACCATTAAACCGTCGGATATCATCGGGATCACCCGAATGCCATGAGAGAATCGCCGGACACACGAAAGAGCCAGGAAATCTTAATTGCGAAGGATCTGGAGCTCTGTAAATGTTAATAATGGAGGATCTCGCTTCTTTCCATGAGGGATTTGTCCGTGTAAACGTGCTTTATTAAGTATCGAGAAGCGTCGAAGAGTATCAGCGGGGATCCAGCATCGATAAGGTCTGCGTTAAATATCAATTTATTACGTTAGTTTTATATATCGCGAGTGTAAAAAAAATGTAATATTTCCGATCAATTTCCTCGGCGATATACAACGATGATTTATGAGACTTCCGTAATGGGAAACGGTTCAACTTTTTCTTCTCCTACTTGTTCCATACTTTTAGTTTTATGCGCAGTTCGCCAGTGAAGAAATTAAAGTCCGCTGCAAGGTCTCCAGAGGCAATATTAAATTTATGATTTAACGATCGGGGGAGTACCAAAGAAAATTATATCACATCTCTATCGCGTTGTAATGAATTTGGAGCGAACATTTCAATTCTTTCTTTCAACAAAACTTGCTTCGCTTCCCTCTGTGCAAACCACGCGCGAGCCATTGCTGACACAAGTGTTTAAACGCGCACTATTTATACAAACGAGTATCATATTTTTCACGACCCTATGATACCACGCGAAGAATAACTGACAGGCAGGTGTACGTAACAATGAAGCAAGTTACTGATTCCTGAGAGAACAAAAGTTATATTCGATTTTTGTCGGAAAGTTCTCAAACTCGTCGATATGCGACAGCAGAAATTCACTCGGGAGCCGTATCGAACTTGCGCAAGAAAACAAAATGCCATTCTGTCTTCTTTACGCTTTTTCTCTTTCTTCTGTAAAAGCACGTATGAGAGGATTCACATGTTTTCACGTTAATTTTTAGTGAATGCCGTTCGACGAACTATTTGGGCCATGGGGCCCAGTTCTGATGGTCATAATCGTGTCCCTAGTAATTCTCATCGCACTTCTTCTGTTCGCCTGCTTTTTTACACCGGGCTGCATCGGCTACGAATGCGTGAGGAAACGAAGTAAGATTCTTTTGTCCTGTTAATCGCGTCATTAATCGGTCGCAGTTGGAACAATTAAACTGAGCCGACCTGACAATCACCTTACCTTATCAGGAAGGCTCTTTTTCTGTTTATGTCACGAAAACATTCTTATATCGGTCATCAACTTGCCGGAGATATGCCGAGGACGAAGAGAAACTACGTTCCTCTTAAACCACTTATGTTAGTTTGCATAATACATTTTCCACTTTTTTCTTTAGAGGCATTAAACTATTGTTAAAAATATTGCAAAAAGTTCCCTTAATCATCCTGATGATTAAGAAAGAATTATGTCCTTGATGCTTAATTATTAACACTCTTTTTCAATGATGTGCATAGAATAATATGATTCTCATGCGCTAATATGCAGCGATGATGTTCAATGCTATTTAAGGTGGTATAGGAAGAATATAGAATTCTTGTGGCATGCGTGCACATGCTATTGTTCGGATGGCATGTAAGATGTTTTCTTCGTTTCCTTAGCATAATTACGTAATTTAACATGTTGGTTAACAGGTATACAATGCATGACCTTGCGATAGCACCAGTCCTCGGCGTTTGTCCGGCGTGACTAAATATTCGAAAATAGTGTAGAAAAGTGTTGAAAGTTTAAAGAACATTTCAAATCTATTATATGCATACATGAGAGCTCTTCTGAGTAAAGACTATACGTACATATGTATATATACATTATATAGGTTCGACAAAACAAATAATAATTTAATTGAAGGCAAAATCACAATACGAATTTGTTGCTCTTGTGTTACAGAGTAGCTTTTAAATTGTATAATAAGATTCAGCGAGGAGCAGCACAGCTTATGAATGAAAATGTAATTTTGTTGACTCATGCATGCAATGTTTCTTTTTTTTGGAGCAGAAAAGGAAGTGAAATCAGTGCCATTACGTGCGAGGAATAAAGACAATGATAACGTTAAACTGGGTGATGTTAGTTATCGTTCTTGGAGATTAGGCAGTCTCTACGAAAATGGGAATGGTAAGAAACTCAACGTTACGAATCTCATTCGGAACGACGAAAGAATATTTTGCATTTAGAATTGACTTTTTAAAGGAACCATCAGTGAAGCTGGGGAGTCACAGAGGGAATCATTCAACTCGAACGTTGCTCCAGTAACAAATGTTGATACTTCGTCCACTTTAGTGAGTATCACCCTTTTATTTGTTTCTTTAACGTCGTTTCACCTTCTTTAAATTTCGGCAGCATTTAATAAAAGCAGAAAATCAGAAGACTGAAAAAACGCCAAAGGAATTTCCTACAGAATTAACGATGAGTCTTCAATATTTGCCACCTTGCCAAAATACAACTTCAGGAAAACTCGTGATTGGTATCGAGGTGAAGTATTTTTTCATTATTTCATTTCTGGTATTTGTGAGAAGTTGCCGAGTAATATAATTACTTTTCGAAGATATTCGCGCGTGTGAGAGCGTGTTCAATGATTCATCAAATAGTAAATCGATGAAATGATATTCAGTGAATGTTACGAACACGAAATGCTTTTAGGGCATAATAGGGAGATAGCTTAATGCGTTAATCACGTTTTACAGGCACTGAGCAGTTTACCACCGAAGCAATACAACTGCACTATTGAACCTTACGTGGCTGTGAATATTGTGAAGCAATCCTGGAGTCACCGGAAACGACAGAAATTGCACAGCTTCAGGACGAGAGGCATCCGACACACGGCCAGTCCAATTTATCGGGAAACCTTTGTTGTAGCGGATGTCCCGCAACAAATTAAAGTATAAAATGAAATCCTACAGCTATTGCTTACTCGATCAAACGATATTCTTATCAAAATTCTTTGTTTTTTTTTTCTTCAGGAATGGCTATTGGATATAATAGCCTACGATCACGATAGATTTGCTAATCATACAGAACTATGTTCCTTAAGAGTATCCCTGAAAGAAGTGAAAAAAATATTTCAGAGTCCCGAAATTCATCTGTTCAATTATAAAATGAAACCATCCAATCAGGTATGAAATTTAATTAGTTTCGCTCAATGTCTCGATTTACTTTGTTAAATAGCCTGTCAAACCGCGTGCCGTGAAAGATTTAAATGAAAAATATTTGGCAGACACTGATTTAACAGAATAGTAATTGATTGAATGTCCTGCAGGAATTCGGAAATATTCTTTTAGGTGTAAGTCATTTACCTACGGCACAGAGACTGACTATTACTGTTATGAAATTGCGCGATATCAAATTTACCCACGTAATACCGAATTCTCATTCGTTCAGTAAGTACTATATACCTCGACGAATCGCTAATTATTGCGAGTATCGAAGAGATTCCATCTTATTATTATTAATTTCTCTTGAACCAATCTATGCAGATCCTTATGTGCGGATACTTATGCTAAATGGTAGGACGGGCAGGAAGATGAAGAAGAAAAAAACGAAATTCTTAATGGCAACGCCACAGCCGGAATTTAATGAGACTTTAACATTTGATTTAACTGAAAATCAACTTGACACCGTGCAGTTTCTAGTTATACTCTGCAGCAAGGTACGCTCAATATTTGATATTCGAAAAACTAATATATCAAATATCAAGGTTTAAGTAAGTTTTCTAATTTGTTTAGACTGTGATAAATGAGCAACAAACTAATGGCAATGGGAATCCAAGTGATAGCGAGGATTCAGTTAGTTCTCTTGAGAGATCCAAAGATATTTGCATTGGAAAGGTAGCGCTTGGCAAAGGTGTTAGAGGACCGACGGAAAGATTACATTGGTTTTCAGTCCTTCAAAATCCAAGAAAACTTGTAACTGTTTGGCATACTTTAAAATAGTAAAACTTAGTTCAATTAATATTAACAAAAAATACATTATTTAAGAATATATTTATTATGCGATTCAATGGTAATTTAAAAATAGATAGAGGTTTATTGACCAAAGATAAATAATTTTTCGTTTTTATATCACTAATGTACTGAGTATTTTGTTGGATTATCTTCTCTCTTGTCTTTTCTCTCTATTTCTTTTCATATCGCACACAGTTCATTAAGTAGTAATATAAAAACAAATCTTCGTATCATGTATGATAATCTTATAAATATCATCTATTTCGCATTTCCTGTCTCTGATAAATTTCATATAGCTTTAATATAATTATATAGGTATTTATGTAAATCGTACTCTTGGCATTTATATATTTTACTTTATATTTAAAAAATTAAAAGGCTATTATTTGATTAAAAATAACACACACACTTGCATTGTAATATTAAAAAAGCTTGCAGAGATTTCGATGGATCTTTGCAATGCCTGATTTCACGGAAGTTCCATAGATCTATAGATCCGGTTTGGAGTAGTTTTTCCACGCATGCGCAGAGATAATTTATTCTTACGATGGTGGCACTGTTTGCAGTTGCTGTCGTAGAGACATGGAAACATGGCGACGTATTTGAAACGAACGTCAAAATTGTTTGATTTATCTTTAATGCGAACATCCGCGGAAGTAAACCTAAGGGATTTGATGTGTCCTGTGTGCCGTGGTATCTTAATCGAACCAGTAACTCTTCCTTGTACACATAACCTTTGTTTACGTTGCCTAAAAGGGACATTTGAACATAATAGCCTAAGTTGTCCTCTATGCAGAGTTCGAGTTGGTTCTTGGCTAAGAACAGCTACAAAATCAGAAACACTTGTCAACACTGGACTTTGGGAACTTATACGCTCCAAATTTCCAAAAGAAGTCGAAGACAAATTTAATGGGGATGATGGGGATATTGAACTAAATGCTGGTAGGTGACATTTTTACGAATAAACAAACATAACCTAACCTTACTTTGTGAATAGCAAATATTTATATTGTTGTTATTGGAGATGATTTACGCTGATAGTTATTATATGCATTTTTGTGTACATATATACTTAACATATTTATAATTTTTAACATTGATACCAAGAACAATTGTATTACTGATTTATGAATTAATTCAAACATATATGATTAAAGATAGACTTAATTCAATGTTTGTGTTCCTTTGTAGGATACACAACTACTAATAAAATACTCAGTGCTGCTGGAGAAATTCGTAGGGAATATGAAGCACAACTTCAAATGGCCGAACAAGAAATCCGTCTTCAAAGAGAAGCAGCAGAACTTGCTAGTCAGGCACTTATTAAGCAAATACAAGAAGAAGAACAACAGAAGATTGCCCAATTAGCAAAGGATCAATTTCTTGCTAAGTCCTTGGCAAAAAAAGAAATCTCAGACAAACAAAAGAACTCTACAAAGTATTACAATGAATGCCTTAATATGTCAGTATCGAACTGTTCTGTAAAAGCACAAAATACAAGTGATAAGATAAAACATTCTGAAAATGTAGAAACTTTAAGATTGGAAGGTCCAAGTTTAGAAAGTGGAAAAATTAATCTCTCTGATATTAAAGATGGATCAGAGTTAAGACGCTCAAATATTGCATTAATATCAAAAATTCGTGCAGAAAGATATGCTTCTAATATGAAAACAAATGTGCCCAATACAATAAAAGACAGTTCTAAATTTTATTGTCCTAAATCCGTAACAGCATATAATACTATTACTAAAACTATCAAAGATCCAGTACTTTCTCAGCCTAGTACTTCAAGCTATACAACGGATGGATGCTCCACATCAAAGATCTATGGAATGCAAAGTAAAGAAGAATTACGTGTACCTAGTGATGTTTTAAATTGCAAAGGAAAAAGTTTGGGTGTTGAAGTTTGTGTGAATATAGTTGAAGACGACGAAAGAACAGGTAGTGCGGAAAGTGCTGGAAGTCATGATAGCATTAATCAAGAAATTCATCATTTTAAACCAATTAAAGCTATGCCCCGAACTCCACTTAAACTATCGTCAGGTACATAAGATTTTAAAGTTAACTTTTAACTTCAAAAATTACAGAATATTTACACATAACATTTTTCTATAGATGGCAAACAAATAGATCCAAAAATAATAAGAGTAGTTCCTATAATAAAACGAGTTTCCAATATAGTGCCAAAACCACCATCTCCTACCCATATAAAAAGAATAATAGGGTGCTCTTGGAGTGCATTTAAAGGTATAATTTTATTATAATTTGATTATAATACAGAATGGCGTGCATTTCAAAATATATAACATTATTATTTTATATTATTTTATAGGTAAGGCTCGACAAGATTTGAAAGCAATGAAAAGCTCACAATGTGATGAGAAGAAAGAAGATTATAAATCGTCCCCTTCAATTGTACAGCCTAATATAACTTTTAATAAATCATCAAAATCCCTTATTGAAGCAACCCAAAGAATCGATTATGTACCAGAAGTTTCGTTTGATAACAACAAGAATTATGCAAAAAATATCAATAGAACTATAAATGGCACTAAGATAAATAAGAAATTAATACTGGATGATCAAATTGATACTGGAAAGATTCATAAACAAATTAAAAATGGCATGATTGCTAAACACAAACGTCCAAAGAATTTGTGGGTAAATAAAAAAGATATAGAATGTACCATGAATATTAAGGAAACAATAGAAAATGACTCCAGGAGCTCTGCATCGTCAACTTCTCTGAAGCCAACTTCCCCGTATGAAAAGAATTTGGAAGAATTCGAGGATGCTGTTGAAAATATTGCAGAAAGAATAAAGAAGAGAAAGATTAACTCGGATAGGAAGAATTTGCGTAGGTTGCATAACATTAAAATGGATACAGAGATAGAAGTAGCCCGGAGAAGCACAAAAAGATTAGTAATAAGCGAAGAAAAAAATGTCAAGAATAAAGAGGATGAAGTTTGTAAGCCTATTGTTATGAAAAAAGAAGCGAAGAAAAAAATTTGTGAAAAAACCACATCAAAAAGAAAAAGTAGGACTGGCAAGAGGATACAAAGAAATCTTGAAGTTAACAATGAATCTAGGTTAGAAAATAATAAATCTACTAATACAAAATTAAGAAAATCAGCTCGAAACACTAAACTGAAATCTTCAATAAGTAAAAGCTTAAAGAGCGATGAAGACTCCAAATATTCATCAGACTCTTGTCACGAGTCATTGGAAGATCATGTTATTGGAATGAACGATAATAAAGTGCATCTTTCAGACGAAGAAGTGATAGAAGAACAAAAACGAATAGAAAAGTTAGTTTTACAAGAAAAAGAAGATTTTGAACTGGCTCAGAGGCTGCAGGCAAAATTCGATGAGCTGGAAAGAGTCGCGGGCCGTACAAGACGTTCTAGGAGAGCTATTGAAAGCGGTACTATTGAATTCGATTTATTTAAATATGTTGTAGGAAAAGATTCTAATAAAGTGACTGGTGCACACACTGCCAAGTCGGCAATTAATCAAACTATGAGCAGTGAGACTAAACGTGGTAGGCCTCAAAAGCGTATGTTAAAGTAATTTATAAATTAAGGTCATCCAGAATATACCGGAAAACAATTGCAAAAAGAAAATGTTCAATCAATCAAACCATGACTATTAAGAATCTGAATACGAGACATTTATCCTTTACTATTTTTTCGGGTATATTCTATTTTCTATAATTCTTTAAAGATAAAAAGACATTTAATAAAGCGATACACTATCTTCGGTGTATCAGAGAAGAAAGCTGATATCTATATTCAATAAAGTTCATGTTCTGGATTATCTTAAAATATGAACTGAGAACCCTCCAGATGGATGTTCCTAATAAACGAAAAATTATGATAAAATGAAGATAAAAATCGCGTAACCTTGCGTGTACCTTGAAAAGGCGTAGAACCAACACACACGATCCTTGAAAATTTTCTAAAATTATGAAAAAAGATAACAAGTACTGTGTCTGGTATTCATAATCAGTTATGTAAGATATTGTTGGAATTTGATGTTGAGTGACATTACACATGGTTATTACAAGCAAAAAATTTATTAATAATACATGCACAATCTTATTCATGCATTAGAGCAAAACTAAAGAAGAATAGGATTTTTTTATTTTTTTAATTAAGATATTGTTATAAAAACTGTGTAAATAAGATTTTTTATTAAGATTGTATTATGAATATCAGTCAATAAGCACTATTTCGCATAAGAATGATTTAAGAAGTGACTCGATGCTTTAAGATTTTCTAACGGAACTTTTCCAAATAATGGGTCGTGTCTATATGCCATACGCTGCTTTAATATTCAGGCGTGCACAAAATAGATCATTAGTAACCACAATGAGAAATGACAATAGATAGATCGTCAGAATTATTTTTTACTAAAATCAGTAGATATATTAGTTTATAAGGTGCTAGTTGTATCTTGTATCATCTGTTTGGCTTAACTTTCAGTATGTCCTTATCAAGAGTATCAAAAAGTTAATTGCATTTTATATGCCGTAATATATTATAACTTTTAATAAGTTATTAGTTTAATAAGATCTTTCTTATTCAGTAAAGCTCATAGCCGTAGTTCTAAATCACCAATTCAATCTTCTGCCTTAAAGTTGTATTCCTACGAGTCACAGGGGAAGCGTGCAACACGTCCATTTTTAATGCCAAAATAAGTCATCGTATTGAAAATCGAAGCACTGGTCAAAAAAGGTACAATCAGAAAATAACGAAAAGAAAAATGTAATAAAATGCAGCGCGAGGAAATATAAGAGAATCGAAACTAAAACACAAAGAGAAAAGAAATACATTCTTAAAAAAAAATTCAGTCAAAATTTAGTCATATGTATATTATGCACATAGCAATTAATTTTGAAGACAAGGAGAGATGCCAGCTTTAAAATTAGCATCAATTTACAAATAGGGATCGCGTCGAGTAATGTATCCTTAAAGTAAAGGACAGGTATTCCTGGGAACGACACGCGTGGTCTCGCAAGAAAAGATTTAGGTGATGAGAATATAGCATACTTTTTGGAACTTTGAAGGATCTTCTTTTCCCAGTGAAAAAAATTAAGTTATTAAACCTAATCTAACACTTGTTAGTTAGCATGTAATAACTAGTCATTGGTTTTATTTTTGGATTGTACGAATTCGTTAAAAAATATTGGATTTTAATTAAAAGAAAAACTTATTATAGCTAAAAAAAAGTAACAAATTTGTACATAAATATTTAAATTCTATTATAAAGCATGCGTAATTAATCATTTTATGAGTTTAACTAAAAAATTGGAGGATGCAAAAAAATTGTAAATTACATATATTAGGGAAACAGTACCGCTGTTAATATTGAAATGTAGATGTAAAGATCAAAATTAATATTTAATCTTTGAAATGTTTTCATAAAACTATTATTCATCGTTGCTAACTTTGAAGATAAATTAAGTATACAATCAGTGAAAAGCTTATTGGTAAGCAGAATGTATTTCATGAACATTTATACTTAAATATTATCTTTTAACCATATATATATATATATATATATATGAAAACACGAGGTACAATTATAAACAAACATTAATAATAATATTCTCTGAAATCTTTGCGAAATCAATCGATTCTCTCATTATTTTGTGATACTATTGCAGTATTTACATCCGGAACATACATTCTCCATACACCAATATTAAATTCGTCTTTAAGTCTTTATTATTAACAGCACTGTATACATAATATTTTATGAAACATATATATATATATATATGTATATATATATACATATATAATTTTGACGATTTAATATTGTACAGATGGTGAAAAAGCGGTACTTCCTGATTAGATTTCGCTAACTAATTTAGTGTGTACAGTCACTTTCAAAAGTCTGCAAACGCTTGTAATTGTGATCGGTTTTGAAAGGTCGAACAAAATTTAGAAGAGAAGCAATCAAACTAAATGAAATCGTAAAAATGGTTCGATTCAAGGATTGTTTCTTTACAAATTTTACTCGATTATAAAGCTAAAGTAATTGTGAATAAACTTTTGAAAGATATTATAACAATTCTCGAAGTACTACCCAACTTTATCGCAATTATAAAAATCACCTAAGACTGGGACTCGAGATGAAATAAGAATGAATTAAAATTGATTAATTCATTTTTATACAATCGAGTCTTTAACTTTTAATTCATCGTAATTTGATAAAAGTTATAAAGTATTTTTGTACAATACATGCTAGAATATTGCTTTACATAAGATGAATTGTGTTAATTTTAGAAAGAAAAGTTTACGAGGTGCCTAGAATGAGCGTCATTAGTACTCGTTACTGCGTATTTTCGTATATTTTAATTATAAGTTACTGTAAACAAGGAAATCTAAGAATTAAGCATGCTATTTTCTTTTATTACGGAAATGGATGAAGCAGAACAAAATTTTCACATGAAAAAGAGTGTGTACTTGCGGATCGATATTTAAATTATAATTTTATAGTCGCGATGACGTAATGGTCTTTTCAATTTTTTATAGAGACTTTAAGTAAAATTGAGGCAAGTCCTCAGACTTGATGAAACAACAAAAACTATAAGAAATATATATAACTGATAATTATATGTAAGTTTCGATGAAATGAAAAATTTAATTAATACGATAAATTAGACTTATAAATCGAAAGTTCTTAATTTAATGGTGGATATTTTCAATTTTTGGGCTTTACGAAATGGATGAGAGTTCATTTTATGCTTGATACTACCAAGAAGTGATTTCTTGATAATTGTACTATAAAATTAATTAAGAGTGTAATGTAAAAAAATGCATGTGGAATTATATAAATTATAAGATATATGAAAATGTATAGAGAAATTATTTAGTTATAGAGCGTTTATGAAATAGTGTCAAATATGCATCAATAACCGGATTATTAGATTATTATTAATGAAAAGTACTTTCAATCCGAGATTGAAGATAGCGAAAGAAGAAAAAGCTCATTGCTGATTTTTTTAGGAAGAGTCATCTTTTTGTACAAAGATCGTGCCTGTATGATAAGTTGATATTATATAGATACGATCTTCTAACTATAATATATATGATATACATATATATATATATATATATAGTTTGCAATAGAAGATGTAGCAGGAGTAACGGAAGGATTCGAGGTTGAAGACTAATCCATTACTTCTTCATACGTTTTATATATTCAAACGAAATAAATAATTGTAATTATTCTAAAAAGAGAAGATATTCGTTTATTTATTTCTTCTTTTTGCAAGGAACTGTTTCTTTGCGTCTAATTAAAGTTTAAAGATTTCTTTTAGATCTAGTACGAGCAGACGATAATAAATATAAAGTTTAAATGTAAAGTAGGTTGATTGAAACCAACACCGTGAGGTAAATATCCTTCTTCTAATCGCGTTATGTAACACTGCACACAGTCAGCTATAAAGGTTGTTTCTTATCGCAATATAGCAAAATACTGAAAGCATCGTCGATGATAGACAAGTCGTTCTTGAACCCACTTGTGCTCTAGAATTCAAGGTGACCTTGAAAGTGTCAATATGTAGTCCACTCGCGCAAAGCTCCACTGGGATTTTTCCTTGAGGAATCGGGCAACAGTTTCATGATATTTTTAACTGTTTTACCTTTCAACGAGAGAAGTTTTCTCCCAATTTTTCAATAATGCCCCTTAAAGTTTTCAAGGTATTACGACACTTTAATGCGATTAATTGCATCATTGGCTGGAAATAGCACGATAGATCAGTAAACTTTCTCTCTTACTCGATTCGCTTTCTCTCTCGCTCCTTTTTGTTTTTCATTTCCTCACTGGCACACCATTTTACACATACCCGAGTACCCGAGTGCCACTTCTGTATTATCGTACATGTGCAGAAATACGCGGTAGATTTACCACTCACGGTAGATTTGCCATATAGGCGTGTACAAGGAAACACGAACGCAAATAGGATAACCCATTGTTTAACGAAATTTTTCTTATCAATGCTCAAAAGAAAAGCAATTTAAAAATTTCACGAATTTTTCATCCACGAATTCTCTGAAAGACATCGTTTTGTTGCTCCTTTAGCGTTTTTTATATTTATGGATTAAGTGCCTCTTTCTTGCACTTGTATCGCATTTCTCAGTGAAAAGAATTGCGTAATGAAAACAGAAGAGAGAGAAAGCGGAAAAGGGGCTTTCAATAAATTTGGTCAATAAGACGTCTGACCAGAAAATTCCATTTCTACTGATAGGATAACAATTCGGCAACTATTATGTCTGAAAATAATCCTGCATCGTCCATTACTACTGCGGCAAGAACCGAGCGTATTACGTAGCTGCCAAGTGAAAGGAACGTGTGCTCTTAACAATAACAAGACAGTTCATAAGGGATATTGCTCCATTGCATATCCAGGTTGACCAATCGATGTAAATCATCTTATAGGCCATTATCGAAATTTATCCCCATATTGATCTCGAACGTATCACCGTAGTAATAAAGTCAACGCGGAATATCGTTTCGTTTTACAATGTAAATTGATTAATCGACATTAATCATCCCGCAATAGCCAGGATAACTGACTGATCGATGAGAATCGTGTTATTTTCGCAGTCTCATTAATAAAATCGCTAATGAAGCTCTATATTTAGGTACAATGGGACTGCATATAAATTCAGATTTAATGGGAGCTTATAACTATTTTAGCATCATCGATTACATTGGGAGAGTGGCTCTTCTTACGAAACGTGTAATCACGAGGGTCCATATAACAATGAGTGTACCGTTAAATCTGGAGAGTGTTGTATACGAGTTTAATGTAATATGGCAATGTCTGGGTCACATTCGTTGAACCGTGGTCCCATCCCCATCCGCTGGAATCAATCGAGTGGACGTTACTAAAATCGATAATATCGAAGGTTCGCGTCGGCATCGATACGACCCCTTCTTCCCTCCCCCTCCCCGGTTAATACAACAAACCATATTTTTGCGAAAAATGCAGTCGAAAACTCTCCCTCTCTCGGGATCATCCGGAGAACATTTGTCGCTTCCACGATCCTCCCGCGCCTCGGAACAATTTCCAAATCGTCCGACCGCGATCCTCGGGAACCCTTGGAGCTTCCACCGTCGAGTGAGAAACTCAAAAAGCATCGACGCGTCACGCGCGGTAGATCTCAACGAGGCTCAACGAAGATCAACCCCGTGGCATCTCGCGACGACGCGGTCGTCAGGGTCAGTGACCCCGCTGGGACTTCCTGGCGAACTAGTCTGAGAGAGACCGTTCGACACTTCCCACAGGGGGTTCCGGAACCTTGATCTACAGTCAAGGTCACATCGCGAGGAATTCGGATGCCTCGATCGGATTATCCGAGGCGCGTGGATCGATGCTAGGAGGAGTGGAGGGGAGAGGGGACAGGAGGACGAGGAGGAAAGACACGACGGAGGCGCGATCAACAGTTGGTCGTCGAAGACCCAGGGTCTTCTCCGGAGAGGGTACCAGCGCGCCGCGAGGAATTCCGGATGTTGCAAGTTCTCCAGGTTCTCCAGGACACGTGGGTCGCGTTATGGGGAAAGGGGAAAAGCCCGGTGAAAGAGCGGAGTGGCCTCGAGGAAAGACCGCCGGTAGGGCACGGGGAAGGTGGAAGGAAAGACGACGACGACGACGACGACGACGACGACGACGTTAGGCTAGGTCCCGAGAAAACACTTTTGCCACGACCTGGAGCGAGCGAGATGTCTGCGCGACCACGGCGGCTGCAACGTGACCGGAGTACCACGTGACCAACGTGGCCAATTGAATCTCTCACAGAGTCCGCGGTCACGTTGCACTCGGCGTGGCCCCCCTCGCCTATGCACCCTCCTCCCCCGCACCCTATCTTCAAAGTGCAGCTCCGCTTCTGCGTTCGCATATGCGAGCTACAGTTACCGCGGTGAACTGCGTTTTTCCAGCGACCGACACTTTCCACTCGTCATCGACGTCATCGTCGACGCTTCTTCCATCGCGTTCTCTCTCTTTCCGCGAAAAGTGATACCAGTGTGCTTCCTTCGCCTTGTTCGCGTCACTCACCTTGAGCAACTTCCGGTTTCGCGATCCATCTCTACGTGCACCACAACTGCGCCAACTTTTGGAACCAAGGCATCTGGGATTTCTTCTACTTCCTCTTTCTCCTCTCTCTCTCTCTCTCTCTCTCTCTCTCTCTCTCTCTCTCTCTCTCTCTCTCTTTCTCTCCGTCTGTTTCGCTCAGGTGTTTGCCTTGATCATTCGAAGGGAAATAGTTCATCGTGCGTTAAGTGACACCAGTGGCAGCTCCTCCGCGACGTTGACGCGATCCGCGATCTTCCTCCAACCGGAAGTTCCTCGCGAGTCGCAATGGCCGAGAGTGTTCCCGCGACCCTTTTTCTCCTCGTCATCTCGCGCGATCTTCCTCGGTTCGGTTTGGTACGGCCGTCGGAGGAAAGTGCGAGGCGCGCGCTTGAGAGCGCGAAAGTTTCCCGGAAATTTCCACGCGGTTCTTTCCGACATTTTCCGCGACGGTCTTTTTTTTTTCGCCTCCACGGGAATTTGCGGTAGGCTCGTGGCATTTGCGCGATGGTCGACGAGCGCTTTGCGATGCATGTGCAATTATGCGGGATCCACTGCCAAACGGGTTTCGAATGGCGCGTGTCAGTGACAGGCGACGGCTCGGTCGGTAAAACAGATTTTCGCGGCGCAGTTCGGCTTGGAGGAGAGATGCTCCGCTCCATTGCGTATTAGTTATTTACTTTGCGTGGGAGGCGGCCAAAGAAAACGCTTTGCGCCACCGGAAACGATCGATTACCTCAAACGACCGAGATCGCAATTTCTTCGCTCAATTGAAATTCGATGCCGCTCGACGAGGCCCTCCTCCTCTCTCATCTTCCTCCGTCGGCGTCCTTGAAACTCATTTATGGAATAGAATTCAGCAATCGAGAAGCCGATGAATTTACGACGCGGTTTTAATGCACCATAAACCTTTCGTCTTCCAGTACAACACCGCGGGGAGAGACGATATTGCCGAGTCAACGTCAAGAAATATCTTTTTATCGTTGTATCGCATCTTTCTCGAGTGTTGCCGCCAATACTCGTCGTTCCCTCGTCAATATTGCCCGCGTCGCGTTTTCCATATTCTCTCGAAGTACGACTTTACCTCCGCCGAGGGAACGACCAATTCTCACTTTTGGCGAACCCTTTAAGGGCTCTGCAAGGGAGGAGGTCCTCGTGGGTTTTCGCACGGATTCGAAACGCGAGTCATTAAACTTGTACACTTGCTGCAATGTTACGGCGACTAAGCAAACTCGCTTGTCCGCCGGAGTCAACTAACTCCAGTTTCGTTGAAATAAAAGTTTACCTTGGTCCTGATTGGATCTTCCGAGTGTACTCGGGGCGTTTCGAAACTCTTTTACCGAATCCGTGTACCGTCTACTGATCCTGATTACAAAGTTTCCGGATGTGCCTTCGCGCGCGCGCTCGCGGTTATCGAATTTATCATATCCACGAAGAAAAAGTGGAGAAAGAAGAGGAAGATTTGTCCCCGGTGACACTCGCATAATATCCCGTGTCTCTCGCGTTAAACGCGATCGGTGAGCGGAGTGGGGTATGCAGGGAGGAGGGAGAAGGGTCCGCGATAAGACACCAGAAGGCATTTTTGCACATGCGAAGTTCAACGTGACGCGCGACCTTGGTCGGCAAAATTGCGTAATCGCGCGAAGCTATTTTCGCCACCCCAACGAATGATTCGTGGCGAGTCGTGGTCGAACGACAATAGGGTCAAAGGGCGCCTGAAACTTGACAGTGGCTCAGGCATTTCCCCGACCATCGACGTTGTTGGTCCTTAAAGTTTGCTGATCTCTCGCTAACGAAAGCCCCGTGGTAGAATAAAAGAATCCATCTCCACGCGGGAAGCGGCGCAAGAGGGTGCGAGCCCTATTCAAAAGGGGCTGACCTCGATACAGCGATAACCACATGCCCCTTATGATATAGAAGAGCGCTAAAATCAACTTTAGGCAGATCTGGCCTAGCAACGTTTGGCTTCTTTCCTTCCGAAAGCTCCGCGGGATCTCCGGGTAATGCGAATTTAACAGTGGGATTAATCCGGATTAGGAGGAACTTTTCCCGGTTGCCATTTCTCAAAAAGGATAGTGTCGTGCGATAAGGAACGATCGATGCAGCGGAACCCTCGCGTATATCGGTCACTTCGCAATAATGTAATACGTACGAGCAGTAGAATTGGCCGTAATATATCAGCCTCCGCAGTAGTAGTCTAATGCGATCAGTAGAATTGGCCGTAATATGTCAGCCGACACAATGGCGTACGCAGTAAATACACTACGGGGGAAAATCATCCCCGAGCTAGGAATCCTCCAGTTTTCGGAATTCAGGCACGAATTCCTCGCGCTCCGTTAGTCCCATTAGAATTCAGGCGGAAGTGTCGGGTCGGGTGTCCATTTGCCTGGAATTCTGAAATTTAGGCACGAATTCCGATTAAAATGGAAATGGCGGCTCCTCGGCTTTTTCAGGGAATTTCCGATGTCTGACTGACATTTTTCCTTACCATACCAAATCCTGACCCATTTGCGTCAAAATCTCTTCCGCAAATTGCCACTTCCTTTCGCCGGCTAGAATTTCCTAAGAGAACAAGCAAGCCAAGCTAGCAGGAGGCGCGCGCTCCGGATTTATTTGTCAGAATGATATTGTTCATATGTCTGCCGGGGAGCTTCTTAGGGCTTGTCCATCAATCACGGCTCGCGAGAGAATTTGAGATTCGCAAATTTGTCGAGGTTACCCAAATAGTGCGCGGAAAGAGAATTCCATTGGTAGCGGGATAACAGGGGTGGTGGGGAGGGGAGGGGGGGGGGTGCTTGATAGAATTTTCATAGAGTCTTAAATTCTCGTTTCGTGGCTCCGTCGATTATACCGCCACCCTGCCATACACCGCCGCCACCGTGGTTAATTTTCCGACCAACCAAAGAGCCCGGGACGCATTAATTTCGTCGACGGAACGCTCCCATTAGAGACCGCAGCATGGCTGCCTCGAGAGTATAACTGATCGACCTTCCAAGTAGCGAAACACCTTTCCGAAACACTCCTCGCAGTGCTTACTCTAAATTACCACCCCGCGGGATAATAGGAACGCATTTGATTTTCAGCGAGGAGGAACATCTGCGGTAAAACCGCGCGAGTGTGTCTCGCTATCGGGAGAGCCCATCAGGAGCGGGGGCTTGGGCCAGAAGATGTAGTGCCGCGGCAGATTCGAAGCCTCGTTCATTTTTCAGCGGGGAATCGATTTAAAATAAGGCAGACGTCGATCGGATTCTCCTCCCGACGAGGGAGAGAGAGAGAGAGAGAGAGTGGATCGACTCTCTCCAGACACTGCGGCCTTGACCTCAAGGCCACCGCACCGAAAACTCGCAGGTGAACTGAAATGCGAAGCACCGGGCCCATCTCCGGATCTGTGGGTCGCGTCTGACAAATTTCTCTCTCCGATCACTGAATCTCCGACGAGAACCGTACCTGGGGCGTTGGCGCGCAGTGACAGTACTCAAGCACCGACCTCCCTCGAAGGCGAATTTCCAGGGAAAATTCACGGGGGTTGGATGAAAGAATCGTTGGGGGATGGCGTCAAGTTGAGAATCGCTAGGATAAGGAAGAGCGGAGCAGGGAAAGCTGGAGTGTGGTCGTCGTAAGGAGACCGTCGGAGGTGTCGGAAGATAAGGGGAGAAGGCACCGGAAGTGATGACGGGTAGTCGTAACAACGAACTGAACCAGAGCGTGCCGGTGCAGGGCGATGGCAGGAAACACACGGTTCATTGGTTCCGTAAGGGACTTAGACTCCACGACAATCCCTCCCTACGGGAGGGTCTGGCTGGTGCCTCCACTTTCAGATGCGTCTTCGTGCTAGATCCCTGGTTCGCCGGAAGTACCAACGTTGGCATCAATAAGTGGAGGTAAGTGACTCCCAGTGGAACACATCGACGAGCAGGAGCAGATCGCTGTAGTTGCGTTATGAGAATCGAACGATTATGCAAATGCTCATCCTGTGCTGTAATTTTCAACCCTGCCTCGAACCCCCCGATGTTTCTCACACTTTATCTTTGGCGAGGGTGTTGAATTTTGGTCGACAGGTTCCTGCTGCAGTGCCTGGAGGATCTGGACCGTTCCTTGAGGAAATTAAACTCGCGTTTGTTCGTGATACGCGGACAACCGGCCGATGCCCTGCCAAAACTCTTCAAGGAGTGGGGCACGACGAATCTGACCTTTGAGGAGGACCCGGAACCTTTTGGTCGTGTTCGAGACCACAACATCTCGGCACTCTGTAAGGAGCTCGGTATCTCAGTGGTCCAGAGGGTCTCGCACACTCTCTACAAGTTGGACGAGTGAGTCCAGAATCCTTTGGCCAATCGCAATCCAATGTACCACACCGATCTATCCAACCAAACCCCTCATCCCACTTCCTCTTCTATCTCTCTCTCTCTCTCTCTCTCTCTCTCTCTCTCTCTATCTCTCGCTTCTCAAACTTTCTAAAACTGCAATAGACCAGACGCTAGGTAACCAAGCAAGCTCAAATACTTTTTCAAGTCTTCGAATCTATCGAGTCTATTGGTTAAGACAACGTTTGCCCGTGTTCCGTAAACTGGATATTGCGCTAGAAGCTTGCGGTCGGACCTATTCTGCCACGTTGCGCGCTCGGGGGGCTGAAATCAGTCTTTGGTAATGAGAAACTGTTAATTTCCAGGAAATCGATTCCTAATTATCGTTTGACTTATAACCGCTGATCCATTATGCGCCTGCCTGTTGTAAAGCACATTCATTGTCGGACGAATAAAGGAACCCGATGCTTGCATTTGCAGTTTCCAGCGTGGAATTCGTTTGCATGCCATTCCGGACCCTTTGACTGATCCAGTCTTGTGACTTCGGACGTGTGACAATGTACGCGCATAATTGGGCTTACTCGAACTTTGAAAACGATACGAAAGCTTCCATCGATTCGGACCTCTAATAGCTCAAAAGCCAACCCCGAAAGCTTGCACTTGACTGCTACCACGAAATAAGCTTTCCGGAGGAAGGGTCAGAGGGGGACTGGTAGATAAATTACGTTCTTTCAATTAGAGAACAAAAATAAGTTTCATGAGAAGAGTTATGATAAACGATCGCGGAGAATCGTTTTAGGGGCATCCGGCTGGCTGAGAATTCATTTTACGAGGTTCCTCGTCCGTGTTGCAGGATCATTGAGAAAAATGGAGGCAAGCCGCCGTTGACCTATCATCAATTTCAAAATGTCGTGGCCAGCATGGACCCACCCGAACCTTCGGTGCCCACAGTCACCTTCGCTTGCATAGGTGATGCCTACACACCACTCAAGGATGACCACGATGACCACTATGGCGTCCCGACGCTCGAAGAACTCGGTAACATTTTTCAAAATTTGCTTCTTCGCGCAGATACCGACATAGTGCGCGCACACACACGCACACAGACATTAGAGAGAAACACGGTAAGCCTCGAAAGATTAGAAAGGTAGAGCTTTGCTGCCATTTTTCTTCAAAGAATTTCTTAAGAAAGGGAAAGAAAGAAAGGGGATTAAGAAATATCTCTCGCTTTACCGCCCATTTAATTCGATGCACTCGCACCCCGTGTTTTTATTCCATTTTCGCGGATGGGTCAAAAGACAGTAAGAAAACAGCCTCGGCACGTGCCAACTTTCCACCCTTAATTCGACCTGCTTCTCTCTCTCTCTCTCTCTCTCTCTCTCTTTTTTCCGACGCTCCCCTTCTTTTTCTCGACAAATGTCATCTCCCATTACTATGCGAGCTTTATCTCTCGATCTATTTAGCGATCTATTTCATTGTACGCGTCGTCACGAAAGTCATTCGGATTACAAGGTCATCGAGGAGTGAAAACATTCGCGACGATAGGGATGTTTGTATTCCGCGCGAGATTGAAAAGTGTCGTGAGAGGATTAGTGAGGAACTCCGGGGATGAGCGAGGACGGCGAGTGCGATGACACGAAGGATCTGGCAGGATAAAACTTCCGTCTTTGTTCTTAGGCTTCGATACGGAGGGTCTATTGCCCCCGGTGTGGGTGGGCGGTGAAAGCGAGGCCCTGGCACGTCTGGAACGACACCTCGAGAGGAAAGCCTGGGTGGCCAGCTTTGGCAGGCCGAAAATGACACCCCAGTCCTTGCTACCAAGCCAGACTGGACTCTCACCGTATCTTCGTTTTGGATGCCTCAGCACCAGACTCTTCTACTACCAACTCACAGACTTGTACAAGAAAGTAAGCCACGCTAAATCCATCTCTCGCTACACTGCCTTCTCCTCCATTCCGAGAAACTGATCCCCCTGAAATCTGTTTCTGCTTCTGTTTCCGTTTCCGTTTCCGTTTCCGTTTCCATTTCATTCCTACAACTAACGAGATACGAAGAAATTTCTATCTTTGCAACTTTCGTTAAAACCGTAAGATCCCTGTGTAAGAGTTGAAACTCTGATCGCATCGCATCGTATCGTATCGCATCGCATCGCATCGCATCGCATCGCATCGCTGTGTGAAAACTTATTATGCAAACCGCTGAAACTGTTGCAGATAAAAAAGGCGGTGCCTCCCCTGTCGTTGCACGGACAGCTCTTGTGGCGCGAATTTTTCTACTGTGCCGCCACGAAGAACCCAAACTTCGACCGGATGCACGGGAACCCAATTTGCGTACAGATTCCCTGGGACAAGAATGTGGAGGCTCTGGCAAAGTGGGCAAATGTGAGTAAACTTCCTCCCTCCCCTCCTTCTTCATCGAACAACACTCGTAAAAGCGTGTGCGGGGGGGGAGAGCGATTCTTTTATCGCTTTCTCCTCGTAGAGAGAGAGAGAGAGAGAGCGAATGAACTTTCCGGTAATGAGTATACCCTGCCCGATACGGAAATCTTCGGTCCAGACCGGAATGCTAACAAGGATCTACATCTTTCATTTCCCGAAGAAATCCAGCGGATTTCTCGATCCATATGCCCGAGGTCCTTGAAAGGACTTAAAAATTTAGCCGATGACGCAAAAGACGAACGTAGCTAGGGAAAGGGTATCGCAGCTTGGATGCAGCTCCTACGAGGATTCTACGAGAGTACCGGAACCTCTAACGGGACCCGCGTTCCGACCACCCTCACTTTGGACCCTTTCCAAAGGAGCGAGATCCGGTCGAGTCGCGAGTCGCGTCGAGTCCTTGAGATCGCGAGAGTGTTCGTCGAGAACGTCAGACCCGCTAACTGGTCCCCCGGGCTAAAACCGTCCTGTGTTGTTGACAGGGTCAGACGGGGTTCCCATGGATCGACGCCATCATGACTCAACTGAGGGAAGAAGGTTGGATTCATCATCTGGCCAGGCACGCCGTCGCCTGCTTCTTGACCAGGGGTGACCTTTGGATCTCGTGGGAGGAGGGGATGAAGGTAAAATATCACCGACGCTGTGACATTTCTCGTGGCTCCGGCATAGGTCCAAGGACGCCGTCGCTCAGTCGGCGATCAGAATGAAATTTTGCCATCGTGAGCACCCCCCCCCCCCAAATACCACGAGGAGCTCGTCGATCTACCTGAGACGCGCAAGGTCAACCTACGATTGATCACGATACCTGTCACCAGGTCTTTGACGAGCTGCTGCTGGACGCTGATTGGTCGGTGAACGCAGGGATGTGGATGTGGCTATCGTGCAGTTCCTTCTTCCAGCAGTTCTTCCACTGTTACTGTCCGGTTCGTTTCGGCAGAAAAGCTGACCCTAATGGCGACTATATAAGGTTCGAACCAACCCCGTTTATTCTTGTCCCAACGCTATTAATCATCCAGCGGTGACTTTTGCCACGATTGCTATCGACCTTCCCACTGCTCCACGATGACTCCACGATGACCTCTTGCCCTTTTGCTCTATCACACACAGGCGATACTTACCGATCCTGAAGAACTTCCCCACGAGGTACATCCACGAGCCCTGGAACGCTCCCCTGAGCATTCAGCGCACTGCGAAGTGCATCGTAGGCAAGGAATACTCGCTGCCCATGGTGAACCATAGCAAAACCTCCAGGATCAACATCGAACGTATGAAACAGGTCTACCAGCAACTGAACAAGTATCGTGGCAACGGTGAGTGTAAGTTGATCGCTCGCATTTTTCTTCCACCCTCTGGGGGACTCCCATCGGCCAAGGCCTCTTTCACTGATTCCTTCTCGAGTGAGAAATTGCCGAAATTCTCCTTTTGGAAAAAGAATATCGAAAAACTTGGAACATGCGCGCAGACTCGCGCGATCCAATCGCGCGCGACTAATCGGTCTTGTTTCGCGCGAGACGCCGGTTTTCATCGCGGAACGGGGGGTGGTGACTCGATCCTCCCTGAAACTATCCCGTGGCGAGGGTCCCTGGGAAAAGAGAAAAGTTCCAGCACCACCGGAAAACTTTGCCGGGAACTTCTCCGGGCATGAGAAATTCGATTGCGCGGAGTGTTCGCGCGATTTAGCGCGCACGTGGTTCTGGAATCGCAGCTCGGGGTGGAGTTTGCCAAGAGATCGGTGCGCGTTACTAATCGGAGCTTTTTTTTCTCTCTCTCTCTCGTAGGAAACAACCTTAAAGGAGAAATGGTCGGTAAGTGAGTTTTCATCGACCAATTACTTAGCCGAACAAAAAGGTACCGGAGCTGAGAGTTCCTAGTCCTGGCCGAACCTTCCGTTCGCTCCTAGCATGGCGACGGGGAGTAATCGCTATGAATTTCTTCTTGCAAGGTCTACTGACTGCGTTGCCATCGTCGATCAAGGATGTTGACAAAGTCAAGGAGAACAAGAAACAACCAATCACCGCCAATTCCGAAACTGACCGGGCCATGAACGTGATTAACAGCACGACCCAACAGCAGCAGCAGCAGCAGCAACAGCAGCAGCAACAGCAACAGCAACAGCAGCAACAGCAACAACAAGAACAGCAGCAGCAACAATAGCAACAACAACCACAACCACAACAGCAACAGCAACAATAACAACGGTAGCAAGAATAACAGGCAAAAGAAGAAAAATTATGGTGACATTTGGACGTTGTAAATCGATTGCTTCTTATGACAGGAAAAAAGAACATTGATTCCCATCAAAGCGGAAACGACGTTTCTGTAAAACGTGAAACACCTCGATTCCCCGAAGAGAAGACGGAAACAGGGGAGAGGGCCGAAACTTTTTTACTTATACCATTGAACTTATTGCGTTCGATGACGTAGAGAGAATATAATGTAATTTCGAGGCTCTCCCGGGAATACTTTTCGCAGTCCACTCAAAACTTGGAAAATCTAATTAATTGTCCGAAGTAAAAGGAAGAAAAAAAAAAGAGAAAAAAAATAACAGAGTGAGAGAGGAAGAGAGAGAGAGAGAGAGAGAGAGAGAGAAATCGATTCGATTAGGTCCCTTTGTCCTTCCCAAGATTACAGAGGTCGTGGAACTGGTCACTTGCCGCTCGTCGTGTAATAAAAATAGCGTGTCCTCTATTTTTGTACGATACTCCAAAAGTGGGGAATTTCCGAGGCAAGCTGGCGTTAGCACCAATCGCACTACTCCACACTAATCTACTCACAGGAGAAACGGAAAGGGCCGGTACTACAGCGGATGATGATGAGAGCTCGAGACAAAAGGAGAGGAGAGGAAAAGAGAAGCTCGTGTGAGAGAATCATGTAAAGCACATCGAACAACGGACACACGGATATAGACATGTACGCGCGAACACACACACGCACATATATACAAAGTTAGATAAGACACTGGAAAACAGCCGGGTTCTTCTGGCTTTTACCCGGTAAAAAGTAAGTTTTCCCAATGGAAGCAGTCAGTAACCGTCTCGGAGTAGCAGAGCCCAATGAAAATCCATAAAGACAAAGAGAAAAGAGAAGAGTACTTTGGCCGCAATTATAGCATAAAATAGTTGTTGTAGCAGATGTCGACGGCAAGTGTCCAGCAGTAAATTATGCTAAGTTGATAAGATATGTTTATGTATCGTTACACTCATTGTACATATTGTATGCAAGTGAGCGCCGCATAAAAATGATTTTTTCAAGAGACACGACTGTATAATAAGAGAGACACTTTACGTACCTTCCGTAGCAGGTCAGCTTCGACTTCCGGCTGCTCTCGGGGGTTGAAGGAGGACGAAAACAAAAAGGCCTTGTGTGAAAAATAGAAATAAAAAATAACCCGCTGGCGCGGAAGAATACGAAATAAAAATCCGCGCTGCTTGATCTTCCTGACCTCCACCTCCACCCCACTCCCTCGTGATCCGATTGGGGTCAAGGTCAAGCTTTAGATTCATGCTCGATCGAAAATAAGTATGTACGTGTGTGGGAGCCTGATTTTCGGTTGGATGTAAATTTCACAAGATGATGATGTGGTCTAGCACTTGCGATTTAATGGTACTTCATCCAAGATGTCCGATGCAATTAATCATTCAACGGAATCTGTTTTACTACAAAAAGTTGATAATACGTTTTCGTCTCTATAGTATCAACGAGAATACGAAAAGAGAGCGCTCGGCTCTCGCTTCAAGTAGCTCGTCGAATCATCTAATTGACGTATTTTTTTTGCTACATCACACCGCAAAATCGACTTCAAAATATATAGAGAGTTAACTAGTAACGGCGAACGACTTCACTACACAATCTTCTCTTCACTTTACAACAACTGGTATCTAGCCCATTTTTTTCTTTAATCATAATTCTCTCTCGCTCTCTTTCGTTCTCTCCTTTCATTCTCTCTTTCTCTCATCTGTCTCTCCTTCCTCCATTCTTTCTTTCTCTCTCTCTCTCTCTCTCTTTTCTACCTTCTTCTCTTTCTTCCTTCTCTTAACTATATCATAGAAAAAATGGAGTTTCTGTACGCACTCGCACGCAATGTCGTCGGATGAGTATACATATACATATAGTAACCTGTGCGTGTGAGTGTTTAGCCCGCCGGCACGTGCGCGTGCGCGTGCGCTGACAGAACTTACGCCATTTTGGTATTTCTTTATTTTTCATGTCAACAAATGATATATTTTTAGTGCCTATAGTACTTATAGTTTTACAGTACAGTTTTCTCATTAAATTTAAACAATTACAAATGAACATTCTCAACACTCAAAAACGGAACTCAAGCTTTTTCCTACACTCTCACGCTCCTCGCTTATGTGCTCACGCTTGCACGCTGACCCACCCACGCATTCTCTCTCGGTCTCTCGTATGCGCGCGTGTGTGCTCGTTCTCTGTGCTGTCCCTTGGCAAAAGGGTCTCTCCCCTGGAGCCCGCGTTTTCCCGAACGGCCCGGAGAAAATGGGGAAAATCCGGTCGGTCGGTCGGTCGGTCGGCCGCCATGTTGTTTTGCCGCGCGATACCTTCAGGGAACTCTCGTCTCGACGTTCGTGTTGTATAGACAAGGCGAATTACTGTTATCAAAGTAGCGACCCTAGCAGAGTGTACTTTGAAAACAGCCAGGAAGAAATAAGCGAGAAGTTTGGATAACACAGGGGGTGGTGCTGGCGGCGGCGGCAGCGCGCTGATCCACAAGGGAAACTCTTTAACTTTACTCCTGGCGAGAGGGAGAAGAGGAATCCCACACTCGCTACTTTTTCGCCATAATTGAGTCATTAGCAGAGCCATCTGCTCCCGCCAATCGTATTAATTAAAAATGCCGAGAACTTCTCCGATCCAATAAAATAGCAATTAGATTGAAGCACCGATCGATAACCGATGGTGCTTCGAGATTTTCCGGCCGTGAGGAGATCGCGCGAATTCGGAAAACTCACCCCTAATGGCGGAGGGGTGGGGGGGCTACCCTTTCCCCGCGTTTCCTCCCGAAGGATCCTGCTGAAAACCACCCTGTCGACAACGACGTCCCATCGTTTCCCCGTTAAACGATTGAAGATCGGTGACCTTGGCTGATTACGGGAATCCCTCGCGACGAAGGGCAAGGGACGTTCGGGGAAGGGCGAATTTCCTGGATGGAAAACGAGCGTGAGTTAATCGCCCGATGCGATGGGAGAAAATTGTGATTGAATCATGAAAAGTTCTCTCGGGGTTTAAAGCGGATGAAGGTGTTACACCCGGGGAAAGAGTGGGGTAACGTTGCGCGTTTGCTGTTGATACCACGAGGAATTGTCTCGTTAGAGAACATCCAAGGTCCGTTTTACTACCCCCGGCTCATTTACGCTCGGCGTCGAGACTTCCGGCGGAATTCGCGCGCGGCGGCACGTTGTAAACCGTTGCAAAAGGCCTCTTCCCTTCCTTTATCACGGTTCTCATCCCTATCTGTGTGCAAACGTGTCACATTCCACCGCATTGCTACCTTCCTTCGCGTTCCACGGCGACGCTTGAATTTTATCGTCCGAAATTAGCCGAGGGCCGGAAGTCAGCGATGAAATATCGATTCTCCCCCGCTGACTCCTTTCGCTCGTCAAGATCCGAGCAAACGAAGATCTGGACCAATCGGAACTTGGAGAGAGGGGGAGGAGGATTCTCGCGGGGGTTAGGGGACCGGAGGAGCGAGCGGGTCCTCGACACTCGCGGCGAAATGAATCAAAGGGTAGTTTTTTCTTTTTTCTCTTTATAGGAGCGTGAAAATGCTGGCGGAACTTTCGGCCAAGTTCTCCTTGCGCTAACAAATGAACCAATCGGGAAGAGTGACGCGAAGAAGAATGGCCGATCGGCCCTTGGAATTTCTCCGCGCGATTCTTCCTCCCACCCCCACCCCCGCACCCTCGCCCCACGTTCCTCCGATCAATTTTCAATTCCCCGTGCTTGAGATTTCTCGCGACGGCGCACCTAATGACTCTTCCTGTGAATATCGTGAGAAACTACCACTGGATTTCACCCCCCCCCCCAACCCTCGGCTGAAAGCTTTCGACTCTCTCGGCGGAAGATGGAGAACGGTGGGAGGCCGCGCGAAACCGGTGGAACTCCATCAAATTTGTTTTCCCCGTGCAATTAGCCTAAAAACTCGATTCTCCCGACTGCCCCGTGCTCTCCCCTCATTCCCCTCGCTATCCTTTGACCCTCGACCTCGGCAGTTGACCACCGTAATGTATTAAAGTCCAACAACGTCTCTCCTATCCTACCACCTCCGGCGCCCCCCTCTGTATATTTCGTCGCGAGGAATTTCGAGTCCTTTTCGGCGAAGGCGCCGAAGGGGTTGGTTGGAGCGAGATAAGGGCGAATGACGGGACGATATCCGCCGCGAGTTGATGCGAAATGTATATGGCGATACGAGGCTTATTTGTCCCGAAAAAAAATTACCGTGAAAGCGGCATTAACGACGCACAAAAAATCGCGATAAGCCACAGGCCAACGCGGGCTTCCGGCGGAATGGCAACATCGCAATATATGCGCGGTATTATTCCGCTGATAAGCCAGATCCCTTATCGTGGAAAAACTGTCGGCTTTTACGGCCACTACGCTTTACTGCAAATTGTTTCCAACATTGTAAAATTCGCTGCTTGAAAATCAATGCTCTAATAGAGAGAGAGAGAGAGAGAGAGAGAAGAAAAGAAACGGAAGAAAAATATATTTCGCGGTGGGACCGCGAATAAAAATAATATTACCTAGTTTGGACTATTTTCCAAGGATCTTCTTCCTTCCCGGTGAATGGGGAGTAACTGCGGGCCAGGATAATGACGCGTCTTACGAGGGGATCCACAACTTCCGGTGCGCGCGCGACCACATCTGCACTCGCAAGCGGAGGTCTGAGGGAAACCAGTCGAACGATAACTCGATCGGCTCGAAAATCCAATTAATTAACAGTCGCCCGCGTCTGTAAGCTCGACACGTAAGTGCGCGCGTCCTTGCCCAGGATACCTCGCCGCTATTCCCAATCAGATTACGCATCCTGTTTCTTGCGAAACTCTCGCGCGCGCCGAAGCAAATTCTTTGACTTTGATGAATCATCGGCAAAGCTGCGCGCATCTCACCGCACCGCACCGGAAACGGGTGTCTCGTTAATTTAATGAAAGCCTACCAGCGGCAAAACTAAGCCGGAAGTCAATAATTCCTCGCCACGACAATGGTGGTAAATCGATATTGATTTTAGTCGCTTCCCAAACGAAACTGGTTCGCGATTTCAAGAATTTCCTTTTTGGTATTTTTTTTTTTTCTTGTTTTTTTTTTCCTTTCTTTATATATCTTCGCGACAGTCTTACGGTTTTTCCTCTTTCACGAGATCCAGGCTTTTCACGCGAAGAAACTTATTTGCCGGGAATTGATTTTGTCGTTGTCCTTGTTGTTTTCTCTGTTTTTGGTAGGACCGCGATAATACGATCCGTCGAAAGCTTCCCGATTCGAGATCACAGATTCGTTTCCAATATCGAACGTGCCCCGAGTCTCGCACGGGCCGAGCAGATCAACATCGCTATTAGCAACGTGCGCGAGATACGACCGCGCTATTTTATGGGGGGTGCGAGGAAATTTCATTGAATCGAGATGTACCGCTCACTTTCCCGCTCTTTCCTGTAAATAACGAATCCATAACACTATACTTTTATGTGCCACTAACCGCGCGCGGCTCTCCCGTCGATCGATAAAGTTTTCCCGCGGGCACCGCTGCGAGTCGATCGAGGAAAACTTAAGGTGTATCGGAGTTTCCCAGTTTCCCGAATTAATCGACGATCGATCGTCATCCCTTAAAGCCACCCCGCTGGAAGGGAACGATGGAAACGCCAGGTTCATTTGCAGCGGGAATAATGCGGACTTAAGCTACCGCCATGAGAAAACAAAGCCACCCCCACCCCCGACCACCCCGTATTTTCAAGCTCCAGACACTGTTGCAACCGATCTTCGATCGCCTCCCACCCCCCACCCCCGCGCCACATTCCCCTGCCCTCCCTGGAAATCTGGAAATGAAAGAAGCTGCGAATTCTCGCGAGAGGAACGTCCGACGCTCTCGTCGAGAAATGATGATGTCACTTCCGGTAATGAACTCGGAGAAAGGGATGTAACGGGATGTTTCACATTGAAACGTGATCAATTTTAGGACAACTGTAATTATTGGTTTTTGCTACTGTACAAATAAGTATCTACACCATAGAATAAACTATATTCGTAAAATAATTCACTCTTAATAACTAGAAAATATTTTAACTGGCAAGCGTTGCTACAGCGCCGTATATCCCTATCTAACTGTATTTATATGTATAAGTGTGTATATGTATGTGAAAAGAAAAGACGAGCCAATGAAAAAATCGCACCACGCGAGCCGGTGTCTAGAACGGGGAAGCGGCAGCGCTCCGAGGTTCACCCTCAGGACATTTGGATGGAACTTTCGTTATATTCGAATTACGTCCATCTTGGACTTTTGGCGCTGATGGTGAAAACCGGAACGTGGCCTGGCAATGTGGAGTTCTCTCGTGGAATTCTCTCGTGGAATTTTTCCCTCTTTTTAATCAGCCGAATTCGGAAGATCTGAATTCTACCGTCTCTTTCGCTGTCACCCCATCCACCTCTCCTCCATCTCCTCCTCCTCCATCTCCTCCTCCTCCTCCTCCTCCTCCTCCTCCTCATTCTCCTCCTTAACTTACTTGGTTGCGACAAGCGTGTAATAATCCTACGTACACTACGCGTTAAGACGACTACTTAATTACGGGCACGAGAGTTAAGTATATTTACGTTACGGCGCTTAATATAACGGCTAATTAGGTTTACAATACGTTAACATCTTTGTTTCTTCTCCGATCGTCTTCTAAGTACCGTTTTTTTTTTTTTCTTTAACAACAACAGACTTACTTAATCCTAATTATGTTTCTGGTTTGTTACTTTCTAAGGCCTTGTTTCTAGCTCGGATCCTGCTGTCGCTAAGGCAGTGACTCTTTTGTCCTTTCACACTTACCCCTATTCTCTCTCTCTCTCGAATACATACATATTCTCGCGCGTCCACACACACACACACACTTCCACCGATTCTCGCGTACTGGTTCTCGACGTTGAAAATCGACTGTACAGACAGCGGTCACGTCGTACCTGGCGACACCGGAAGTTGCACCGGTAGAGAAGATCGACGAACGAGTTTCGAGTGATTCGTCGACGAATTGGAGCTAAGTAGTCTCTGGGAGATTCAATGGTTTCGCGCGGGGGGTAGAGGGTAAGCGAGTCGCGCAAGATGGGACAACCGGAAATCGTAGGACCTACCGCGCCTGAAATCCACGGCCTCGACCAGCTCCGACGAAACTACCCTCCTCCCTTTTTATTCGTAGCTGCCGTAGAACGGGGGTGAAACGAGGGTGGTGGGTGCCCCGGGCGCGGTGGAGGAACCTCGGCGCCTAATGGCCACGTTTTCGTCAGCGTCACTTTAAGAATATGCAAATCAACCCCCGGAGTCTCGCGGAGGTCTCACTCGACATTTTTCTTCGAGTAACCCCCGGGGTCGGCCGAGAAATTTGCTCTGATTCTCCTTAGCTCTCGTGCCTTGCTCGGCTCCCCCCCCCCCCTCTCTCTCTCTCTCTCTCTCTCTCTCTCTTTCCTCGAGCGGTTACTTTATGAGAAATTTAGTCCTCGGCCGAGGATCCCGAGGAGTCGGGACTTCGGACCGACGACGAATAATTGCGGCGACGCTCGTCCAAATGGCCAATGGCGCGCAAACAGTGGAACGGGGAGAATTTTGCATCGCGCACTGCCAATATTAGTGTAGTATTGATTAGTAGGTAATAGAGTGACGGGAGTAGATTAATTAACAGTGTCGCACTCGTTTTTCCGGCGACGGCAGCGAGCAAATGAAATTAATTCCGCATAATGTCTGCTTCGATGTGTAATCAACCAAACATAGATTATCGCAGCATTTCGAATTGTCGGATTTGCTGGAATCGCCGTGAATTCCTCATGAATCGGAATCATCGATGATTTCACCGATTGTTCCACAAATCATAAGTTGACAATTGACAATTAAGCTCCACTCATCGCGAAACCGTGACGAGTATCCAGGATGCTGTTTCCGGTTGCAATAGAGTGGAACGAAATAAATGTACAGTGAAGAGGATCGGCGATCGGGATCCGGGCGTATCGGCATAACCCAGCAAGCACTTGGAGTTAGCTCGTGAACTGTCATCGAGAATCTACGAATGGTCGCTGCGAACCCGTCGCGACTGTCACTGCGCGAACTTAACGAGCTTGCGGCTCTGGGTGCGCTTGCACCCGGCAAGGTCACCCGGAGCCTTGGGGCTAGGATGAACGGACTTTTTCCGCTGCCTCCCGCCTCACCCCTCTGAGTTTTACCTCGCGAGAATAACAATGCAGAGACGAGTCTTCGCTTATTCTCACCGAGAACGGGGCCGTTTCGGCCGAACGGAAGCCGAGGTTCGAAAATTCGATGGCCAAATAAATCTCGATCCTCGAAAAGCTTTGGGAGGGGTGGAGGAACGTTAGAGGGACAAGGAGGTCCGATTGCTTAATCAGCTGTTGAGCCATCAGAGGGATACGAAGGTAAGCAAGTAGAATGCTAGGGGATGTTTGGAGGTTTGCTGCGAAAACAGGAGGAGCTATGGTGTAAGTCGGACTATTTTCGTCTCGGTGAGCTTTCTTTGAAGGGTGAGCTACGAAAAAACAGGTGAGGCAGGGATGAATGCGAAGACGAGGAATACGATGAGGAGGACGTGGCCTGTTTTATGCGGACGTTGTGCGTTGGGAGACTTGTGAGATCAATACGTACTCCGGGTCCTCTCTCTCTCTCTCTCTCTCTCTCTCTCTAGCTCTCTCTCATTCTCTCGCTCACTTGCTCTCACTCTCTTTCGCTCTTTCTCTTTCTTCCTCTCTCTCTCTCTCTCTCTCTCTCCCTCTAGCTGCTGGCTCACCTTCTACGTCCCTCCCCGGGCTACCCCTCCGACCTCGGCTGCCACTACCGAAACCCAACCAGCCCTCCGACCCGCCCTTCCTCACCCCCTTCAACCCTCAATCCACATCCCATCCCTGTACTCCTTCACCCCGTTCACTGGGTCCTTCTTCCGCAACCTTCCGCCGGGATTTATTGCCGTTATTATTTTAACGCCGCCGAATCATTCGCTAGTCGCGCTCTCGCACGTGCTGTGCCACGCAATCTCCTCGATAACGGTACGAAAAAAATTTTGTACTTTGATGATTCTCATCCCCAATCAAATCTCCTTCTCAATTTTCCAGATGAGAATCGTGGAATTTTCCACATCCTTGAGGAGTCCGACAAGTCGGTCTGACACTATACGGGTTTTACTACTTAATCTGGTTTATCATTTCTTATTACGAGTCTAGGAATGTCCAATAAAGTCATTAACGTGTATGACGAGTGATATAATGTCTACTGGATATTAAAAAAGAGTTGAGAGAGAGAGAGAGAGGGGGCTAAGGCAGAGAGAACAGATGTAGTTTGAAAAAGATTAGCTATAGTAAAATTTTACGAGAATCTTGTACTACTTGGGATTCAAGTAGGTGAGGGTGCAATTTGTAGAATCGAGATCGTAATATGAGATTGTAATGTTTAATTCTGTAATTTTTCGAACTCAACTTTTGATCGTTGGGGGTGCTTGTACGGATGGTCGTTATAAATCGTGACTGCTCGAAGAGAAAAGGGGGTTAGCGTGAAAAAAGTGGTGGGACGCCCTCATTTTAGAGGATGAGGGGTGAGGATCAGCTCTGGGGAGATGTCGGAGCAGTTTAACCCCCGGGAAGAAACCGAGGGGAGCCTTAAGCACAGGCACAAAAGGAGCTAGGTGAATTTTACAAGTAGGAATGTATTACTGCCGCTCCGATACTAGCGGAGAAGAGACATTTTCCCTTTCGGTGGAACAGGTGACGTTATAGCCAATTTCCGAATACTAAGAAACATCTGGAGGGACACGATATGGCTTTACCAAACTACTCGATTAATTTCCCTATTCGATATTCGAGAATACGAAAAGACGAATAAAAAGATTGACTACTTTAAAGAACGCTGAATCGTATATCAAGGATCGAAGGGGAGAGGGGAGGGACCCTAATAATATCTAACTAAGCGTGTGGGCGCACGTGATGGTCGTAACGAATCCGCATGAATGGAACTAATTGAAGATCCGGATAATCCGAAAATTTTCCCGATCCACTTTAGCAACTTCCGAGACATCGGAATTGGACAAAAATCTTCCGCCGAGCTCCGTACATGGGCAGCGTTACGGCAGTGGCCATAGTAGCCGTAGTAGCCAATCACGGTTTTCAGGAGAACGACCCTGAAACGTTATAATCGTCCAGTGGTCCGGATCAGTTTTAATCTTGCCGACCATGTCAACTAGCCGAACGAACTTATTCGAAGAGAGCAACGATTGCCATTTCCTTCCATTTACCCGGATACTCCTGGGGGCTTTTATAATTTTCCATTGATCCCGATCATTTTTCATTCTGCCCGGAAATTTCTTTGAATAAACCAGCAGCCGCTCCACCATCACCACCACCACCACCACCACCGTCACCGTCTCGATTCTCCGCGGCAGGGGACTCGTAAAACATTTTCCAAGAAGAAGCAAAACTAAGACAAACAATTAGGGCTGGGAATATACGGTCTCTTTGTGTGCCACAAGATACCTTAATCCTCTTTTACGAGCTACAATTGCCGGCCAATTTTCTTAAGCATCGGGTAAAACTAAAAAACATCTGATTGCCACTTTTGCGAGATGCCATTTTCATTTCTTAGTCGGGACTTTGTCCTCCTCTTAGTTCCACGAAGATTGGTGCTAGCTCTTAATGCAATAACCATCGAATTTTCCTCTGTTGATTTTCCGGGGGTAGAAGTTTTTCATCGAAGAGAGAGAGAGAGAGAGAGAGACCGAGGCTCTCCTCTCCTCGACTCGAATTCTCTCGAGGAAAGATTTTTCTTCGATAGTCATGTTTCGTCGAAGATGAAGCTTATTTAAATGAAGACATTTATCTTCAACGTTACATTCCATGATTCTTTTGTCCCCCAAGGCCAGAAGAACGGATATTGCCGCTCGCTGCGGTAATTTCAGTAACGAGCGTTTTTCCACTAACAATTCCGAAGAACTTAACATAAAAATAGAAGCAGGGCAATTAATCCTTTCGTACTCGTCGTAAATCAATCGGGTCGGGGAAGATAAATAACGCGGGGTCTCCCGGGATCCATGGTGAATCCTTTTGGCCGAGCAAACATCTTGAGGGTTTCCCTCGAATTTGCCAATTTCGTTCACGCGTCTCCCGCGAATTGATGGAACACGGGCCAGCGGCAACAAAAATCCACGTAAAACGCGAACATGTAAATTTCCCGCCCGAATTTACGTCCGTTTTTTCCTCGGCCAATGGCGCCGAACGATCGCGGTGAATTTTATCCACGCCTGGAAAACGGGGAAGGGGAGAGAGGAAGGGAGGGAGGGAGGGAAGAAGGACTCGGCGGAAAAAGAGAGAAAACGGAAGAAACGAGAATAGACGGGGGAACCGCGTGTCGCCTGAAATTCCTTAATTCTCTTTTATGAAGGTCGCAGGATTGCTGGCTGTTGGATTTCTCGGGTGCCATCAGGGCACGTCGAGGGAGTGTAGCCTGGGGGTGGGAAAATCAATATCTATCACTCGCAGAGTCACACACCGCGAGAACCAACGAAAAAGGGATGCCCCGCCGAAATATCGTGGTATTACGCGAAATTTCACTGTCACGGATGATAAATGGTGAAAACACATACACACACACACACAAAGATTTCCATTACTTGGACCGAGATGTACAAGTTTTATCCCTCGAAGAGCTTGCCGCTAGGGTAAACCGAGATTTTCTCCAGATCTGTCGGTTAATGAAAAAATTAAAGGACGATGCTTCGCGGTGATGCATAAGGAAACTGGCGACACTTCCGGTTTCCAGCATTTTTTCTCTCACGCGTTTAATTCTCCCGAAATCCATGGACACCGGCAACGTCGCGGGCATGCACATACAAATACACGCGAGACGCGCGACACACACACACACACACACACACACACGTACACGTACACATACACGCACAGTGTGGTACACGCAACAAGTCGTTACAATTTCTTGAATCGGTGGGTAATGAAAAATGCAATCGGCGGAAAGCAACGGATGAACGAGGGGAGGGGGGTGGGTCCATCCGGCGGCAAATAAACGTTATCACCCGAAATAAATAGGGGATTGGTGAAAATGTCCGATGCGAGAACTGGGGCGTTTTGAATAGAAAATTAATGAAGCAACGGAAACAAGTTGATGGAGAGACTTCGCCGATGGCTCTGGTCCTCTCGATAACTTTCCATTCTACTTTCTCACGACGGAAATATTCAATGACTTCTTTTCACTCCTCTCCCCCCTCCCCTCTCCGCGCAGCTCCTTCGCTGGTCCTCGACGTCGCTTATCGATTGCCGGCCGAATTTTCCTCTCGATGCCGATCGGAAACGGATGCAGCCACCAAAGATCGAGTGCAGAAACCGGAAGTACACCCTAGATGTCCCCCGGGGCAGTCTTCAACGGGAATCGCGCGAATACAAATGAAAGGTTTTTGGAATTTGATAGCGATCGCTTTGGTTTTGGGCAAAAATTGATGTCGCTCCTGCTTTTTTCACGCGCACTTTCGCGCGCGCGCGCGCGTGTTCACCGGAGCAGCGATAGCAAAAAGATAGCACGTATACTCGTTCTCGTTCGGCCACACACAAGCACACACAGACAAAAACGAGGCGTGTGCACCTCGCGTGCCTACTACCATCAGGAAAAAGCAAAAATTTTGAAAAGTATCGGAATTTCCCATTTTCTCCATTTCCAGCCCAGTCGAGGTACACGCGTGTACCCACTCACACACGCTCGGGCCAGTGGAGAGAACGGAAGATCGTCCGAGAGTAGCTGCCAAAGAACGGATCTCACCCTCGAAGCGATCGAGACTTCGAGGGGGAGGAAAAGATTTTCCTCTCGTGTCTGATGCTCACGTCGGTTCCACCCTTCTCCCTCCGTACGCGAGTGCACGGACACTCTCGTGGATCATCACGCCTTTTGCACCCCGTCCCTCCCCACCCCGCATCCTAAATTTTCGCACCACTAAAAGGAAGCTATGGGATTCTTAATAAGCAGTTCGCTCGTGCTTCCACTTATTTCCCTGCTTCCAGTAGATGCACACACGTACGCACGCAGGCACGCACAGAAAATAAACTTGCCGCGCTAATCACGCATACACGCACGCACGCACGCACGCACGCATTCAGAGAATCGCACTGTAGTTTGGTACTCGCCTTATCACTCTCGCAAATAGCCTGCTCGCTGTCTCGCGCCTAATTTACATACATACATACACAGGTAGGTATATGTACGTTTATATATGTGTGCGCGTATACATATATAAATACATATATTTACATATACTCTCGCGTAGCCATCACCGGCGCACCACCGCACTCTTACATTCTCTCTCCGCTAGTTTTTTTTTTTCTTTCATTAATATAATATATTTTTTCTTCACCGGCCTCTCGCCCCTCGTCGGCTTTTTCTGCAATGTTTTACTTATAAATGTAATTAGTAACAATTATGTATGGACAATGTTTAACAACACAGTTAACACCGAGACTGTGCCAGGCCCCGACAGCGAAAACACGAAGTTTGGCTTCGTATACGAAAGAGCGATCGCTCGTCCAAAATGGCGTCGGCGATTTTATGGAGACTGCGATTGCTTCCGGAACTCGACGGGGAATTTTCGGGAGCCAGCACAATCCTGGTTAACGCACGATTTCGCGTAATTACGGCGACTCCCCTCACAATTTCTCTCCTCTCTAGTTGCTACCCTACCTTTCGCGTTACCTCTCCCGCTGCGCTTACTTCCGGTGTTCTTTTCATTCTCTTCTCTCCCCGCACGCCACTTTCCTCCCTTTTCGTCTTCCTCCCACTCAATCAATCGATCACCGCTGCTCTCTCTCTTTCTCTCTCTCTCTCTCTTTCTCGCTTTTTTTCTCTCTTTCTCACCTACTTCTCGTACACGGACAATCATCGCGTTTTGCACTCTTTTTTTTCTCCTCCTACTACTACTACTACTTCTCCCCCTCCCCCTCCCCTCATTCGGTGTTTGCAGTGGTCGTTAAACGTCTGATTACCGAAAAATCATGACTTTGTCAGTGGCCGATCGATATCATTCCAGGATTAATATCTTGTTCCTCGAAATCGAATTACGGAACTCGTTTAACGTGCTTCTTGGAAAAATAAGGTTTTACCCGAAACGCGAGAACGCGAGACTCGATCGGGAGCCAAGTTCCCTATAACGATAACTTTAGTTCCAGCTCGAAAAAGAAGAGGTGGAAATCAACGTCTCGTTGGTTTTCCCCCTATTAGTAAATGGGTTAAGGCTTCTTCGCTATTGCTTGTAACAGGTCTGACTCTCCTTTGATTTGTTCTCCTGCGAAAATGATGAAAGTAAGCGGTGCACGAGCCATCGGCGCCATTACGAAAGATTTGGAGGCACTTGTACGCGAAACATCAAACACGTCCTTGAGAAAGTGTAATCGGATGATAATCACCTGATTTGATCGCATGACTCGGCGCATGCCTCGAAGTTCTCCGGCCACCACAGCGATAAAAACTGAAATGCTCGACGATCTTCCTCTCCGGTTTCCGATTCGTCCGAGTTCCCATACCGCGATACGCGTCTGTTCTCCGGCTCTCTCCACCCCCTCCCCCTCCCAGTGCCCTCTTCTTGGAATCGGATGCCAATAGATCCCTGTTGATCCAGCGCTTCCTTGCGCGCGGTCCCTTGCTTCCTCCCTGATGCCAGTCCGCGATATCCGGTTCGAAGGCCTAACACGTGACACTGTTGTTTCGCAAGTTGCCAGAGGGTGTGCCGCGGGGTGGAATTATTTAACGCAAAAAAAAAAACGAAAAAAATCAGCCGATTTTCCGCGGCTGGCCAGTGCCCTCGGTTTTCCCTGGTCAGGAGGATGGTCCACCCCCACCCCCACCCCACAGAACTGGCCCCGACCCCAAACCCTCGGACTCTCTCGCGATACCAAACGTGAACCAATTCGAGAGAAGGATGCGGGTTCGAGGAAGAACCTCGTCGAGAAGAACACTGCTGCTCTTTTGTCATTGATGTCTCTCCCTATCCCTCTCCCTCTCCCTTTCCCTCAACGAACACCAGCTCGCTTTTGGACTAATTGAATTACACTTCCTGAATTATTGTCGATAACCGTGTATCATATGTTCGCCGAGGCTCAAGTATTTTCAAGTTAGGAAACATTCTGGCGAGGGAGGGTGGGGGTTGTAAAGCTTCTTCTCCTCCTCCTCCTCCTCCTCCTCCTCCCTCGTAGAGGAGGTAAAAGACAAATAGGCGGATCAGAAAAAGCTCTCGTTCTACGCGCATTGAAGCACCACGTGGAGATTTCGAGCTACAAGTCAACGTTGATGACGCAAATGGCTTAATGGCCCATCATCAACTGGCTGAAATCCAAAATATTAATGGCAAGCGAGACGAGATTCGCGATTAATTCCAATCTTCTCTCTCTCTCTCTCTCTCTCTCTCTCTCTCTCTCTCTCTCTCATGCATACACCCACTCTCATCTTCTCCTTCCACTCTTGTTCCTTAAAAGGAAGAAAGCAACGGCGGCGGGGTTCTCATTAAATCTTTAAGCTAGCTGGATATTCAGTAGTCTCACCAGCTATAATACCGGCGAGTGACGCGGAGTGACGTTTCAATTTTTACGTGATTACAATCGGATTAATATTTGGCACGCGCGCGCGCGTGCGCTTAAATGCGTCGTGGGGGTGTATCGATTGTATACAAACAGTGTGTAAGAACAGGACGTGAGTGCGCTGTTTAGCGCAGATGACAACCGGATTATAACGATAACGACGATGATTTATTGGTTGTCCTGCGCAAGTTTAGCTCCTATTCCACTCGGCTTGAGCCCTCCCCTATTTTTTCACGCCTCTTCGATGCGGTGAAAAAAGCACGTTTTGTATCTTCGGGCGGTGGGCGAATTTGTGCGTATCGTATGATATTCGAAAGAATCTCTTCCGCCTTTTCTGCATTCTCCTCTCCTCTCCTATCCTATCCTCTACCCTCGTTCTTCTTTCCTACTCTCCCTCCCCCCCCCCTCCTCTTCGATCTACCCTCGACCAGGAAGCAATGGGAACACGCTCGCGTACACGCTGCAATGTTACAGTTTTACCTCAAGAAGTAAGGCCGGTTCTAGTCTCCAATCATGCGACTGGGAAACATCAAGAAAAATCGACAATTCTTTTCTCGTCGAGTTTTCGATGTCTCGTCATAGCTTTCTCTCTATCTCTTTCTCTCACATTCATCCTCTCTCTCTCTCTCTCTCTCTCTCTCTCTCTCTCTTTTTCTCGCTCTCTCGTCATTCGCCTATTCTCTTTTAGGTAGATCCTACAGTCTCGCGAATCTGATAATATAGTCTCGTATTCTCGCGAGAGTTAATGAAACGAAAACAAGAAAGAATCGAGAATCAAATTGCTTGTGTATGTATGTATAGGTAACACACATACGTTCCAGGGGTTAATTTTTCAGCAATTTTCAAATATACGCGTTCATCTACCGAAAAAGACGTAGTCTCTACGATCGCCACTACTCTTTTTACCCCCGCACCCCGATCCTCCATTCTTATCTCTCGATCCCCTTCCGCCTTCCCCTTTTATTCTTGTGATATATTCCACAGACACACACGTACGCACCCACATTCTCCTTCCCTCGCGCTCTTTCGTTTCCTCGCGACTTTTGACTCGTCTCTCAAGACTCCTCCTGGATAATTCTTCTATCTCGCTTTTGTCGCGCGCACACACATACAAACACACAAAGCACGCGCTCTCTTTTTATTTCTTTCTTACGCGCACGCACGCACGCACGCACACATACACACATGCGTACATACATACTGTCGGTCAATTATTCTTCTCTCTGCAGCTCGTAACGTTACGCGTCTATGTTAATATAATAGTTAGTATGTATGGTAATGTCTAAACGAACACATATTATACCTCGATAACGTCGTGCTTACTTATCTTTCTGCCTCTCGCCAGACACCCGAATAATCGCTTCCTTTTCCGGAAAACTATCTATCTACATTTGTTTTTTTTTTAGGTCTCGTTAATCTTTAATGCCTTATACGTATAGTGTATGTGTGACATGTCTCTGTGTCCTCACTTTTTACGTAATTAATGTATAATAGTAATCGGGGGGTATCGTTATAACTTTATCTCGTTACGCGTTAATTTATTTTATCGTTTTATCATTACTCCATTCTTATTAATCAATTGTTGTTGTTTTTGTTGTTGTTGTTGCTGTTGTTGCTGTTGTTGCTGTTGCTGTTATCATTATTATATTCATTAATATATTATTATTATTATTAATGTTAACGTAATCATTATTAATTTATTATTCATTATTATTTCATTATTATTATTTCATCATCATTGTGTGTTATTATTTCATTATTATTATTATTTCATCATTATCATTATTTTCATTATCATCATCATCAACATTATCATCGTCATCTTCGTCATTATTATTATTATTAATATAATCAGTAATATTAATTTTATCGTTATCGTTATCATTATCATCATTATCATCATCATCATCATCATCATCATCATCATCATCATCATCATCATCTTCATCTCATTGTTATTATTTTCTCTTATTATTATTCAATTATTCTCATTATAATTAATCGTTAACTATTATTCTGTGTTATTCCCTTTATTAATTATTATTGTATTATTGTTATCATTATTAATAATAACCCGGTAGCGCGTTACGTTCGCCCTCGCTTTCCCTCGCGGAATTGAGAAAACCGTCGGCGTGCCTGTTCTGGCGGAAAATGGCGCGTGTTTCGTGGTTTTGTCTCGTGACACCACGAGGTTCCCAGCCACGCATCGAAGCCCTGAAAGCCCTTGGCTTCCGATCAGGACCTTGGAGATCAGTGCGGATCTCTCGGCGCTCACGCGCGCTTCGCATAAGTAGAAAAAAAGCTGCGTGTCAGACCGGCGCTACTAGAGCCTGCACGAGGCGTCTTCTACGGGGGGTGATCCTGCCGGGATGACCGCCTCAGGGTGCGCACCGACCTGTGGACGCCTACGTCCCCGCGACGGCATCCATCTTGGACCTCGCAGTTCTCGCGCGAATCCTGACCGCCAAATTCCTGGCGACGACCTGGACGACGGCGCTGGCGGCGGCGACGGTACTGCCGCACCCACCCCCCGACCCCACTCGCCCAGTCTCGCACCTTCGTATTCCACGATCCACTCGCAGTCACCTGTCCAAACTCGGCAGCGGTGCATACACCTACTCCTCGCCACCTTCGACGTCTCCGTCGCCACGAGCTCCTCCACCACCAGCACCACCACCACCACCACCCCCGGAACCACCACTTCACCGCGAATCGCTCGTGCACTCGTCCGATGAGTCGGGAGAGGACCCTACCCCCTCTGGACTCGCGGCGGCATCCTCGGGGAAGATGTCGACCCCGACCTGACCCGACAAATCCAAAGAGCAACGCCGCCGGCCGGAAACGGGGCGCGGTGAATGACAGGAGCGAGTGGAAGCTCAGCAGGCCCAGCACCAGCGGCGGGTCCAAGCGGATCGTCGACGCCGACGCCGATGACGGGGATGGTGTCGGGATGGATCCCACGCCGCCACTCCCGCACAAGGAGTTCGACGACGATGACGGTATCGACGGAGCCATCGACGGACTCGCGCCGTCACCTTCCACCACCGTCGCTCCCGTGGTTTCCTCCCCCTGACCCGGCCTGCTGCCCACGTGCGGTTGACCTGATACGTACAAGTAGAAAAGAGCCAAGCTTTAATATCCCGAAGGCACGCGATACTCCAGCTACAGGCTGTGGACGGTGTGGCGATGGCGAGGGATGGGAAGGGGGGTGGGTCTGAAAATTTCACGGTAGCACTTAAAGGGCTTTCCACTGTCCCTCCTGAATTAGTTTCTCCAGGGCTGTACAGGGCAGGGATGTAGGGGTGTAGGGGTGGCAGGTTACTCGTTAGGTTGAAAAAGCGTCGGAGGAAAATTCGCCTCACGTCCCTCAGTTTTAGGACTAGATGTTACGAGAGTGGAACGCACCTGTAGAACCAGATTGGATAGGGGTGATCTCGCACTGGGGTGCTGACGGGGGATCGCGTTTCTTGCCACGGCTACGCAGCTCGGTATTCGTGCAATTGGCGCAGATGCCCGTGCCAGGTTCCTCCTCGGAGCACACGTGGAAGCAGCACTCCTCGCCGCTGCTGCTGTGCAACGCCCTCGCCGCCTGCTCGCCGGTCTCGGGGATGTTCGGGTCTGAAATCAGGCCGTTGCCAGCCACTTCGTATATGTCAGGAGCGCGACAGGACACCCCGTTACCAATATCGTTGCTCGATGGGAACGATAGAACAAGAGTCCTCTCGGCCGGATGGAAAGGAACGACTTCCAAGCAGGGGGTAATGTTCCAAGGGGACACATAAAGCTTTACAGACTAGGGGTAGCTACGGTCAGCCGGACTGCCTGAGGGGTGGTGAGCCATGCGTCAACGTAACACTTGCCTCCCACCGAGGAGGATCCACGCTCACCCGAGTGAGCTGGGACCCGCTGACACCTAAACGTCCTTGATTAGTCAGTGAGAAGCGAATCGCAAGCGGGACTCGCTTTGTCAGCTCATTGGCTATCGTCGAGAGGGTGCCATAAATCATTTTACCCTCGGAGAGTTCGATTCGGTTCGGATCGGACTGGATCGGATCGTCAAGGTCGCGCATTTTCCAGTGGAACTTTCGCGAGTTTCAAGGTCGAGGACTGAAAGAATACTTTACCTCTGCAGAGGAATGTGGGTTCTCCGGCGTATTGCGTGGGGTACGCGGGAGCACGGTCACCCGGAAGTAGGTAGGGGCAACGTTGTTCCACGGACTGGCAGAAGGACCGGCAAGGACGCAGCCTGGTTCCGGCCCAGCCTCCTTCCAAGATCACCAAGTCCTGCGGTCCCCCGTGAGCAAAGTAAGGCACCAGGGAGCTGCATACCCATTTTCTATACGCCTCCTGGAAGAGAGAGAAAGTCCCCTTTAGAACTGCGTCCCTCTCTCGATTATGGGAAAATATCCATGACGCGCTCTACCCTGGACAATACTCGAGGAAATCAAATGAAACTCTGATGAATTTCGCGCTGGCCCTTTGTCATTCCTGGACAGCGACTATCGCTCAAAAGGTCCGGCTCGGGGGAACCATGGCAATTCTCCAGAAATGACCATAGGTGGATAGATTAATTCTCCCTCTCTCTCACTCTCTCTCTTTCTCTCTCTCTGTCTCTCGCTCGCTCGCTTGAAGGAAAATAGGACGAGAGTTTTTAGGTTTTATTCTCCACCAGGAACTGGAAGGAATTTTGGAAAAACTCGTTCGATAGGAAACAACGCGACCCTTTTGCGGGAGGGTGGGGGTGGGGTGGGGGTGCATTCAATATTTAGTATGGAAATTCTTGGTTCCTCCTTCCTTGTAACTTTAATCCTCCGTTTTCTCCGGGATCCATCAAGTTTTTATCAAGGTCTCGCAACATTATACCGGAATGCACGATGTATAAAATATTCATGTTACGGGCTAGCCACGCGATCGCGTTCCAGGGTTTCCAGGGATTCGGGTATCGCGCAAATTAGCCAGTCCTTAACGCCGTCCCATGGGAGCTGTCGGGTATTCCGGCAGGATCGTTTTTTCCTGGCGGGGAGCTAGGATGGCAGTAAGGCGCATCAGTGCCTGACCTATATCCCTGCGAAATCTGGTTCAACTGCAGCGAGAAAAGCGCGTTATAATTACACGCTGGCTGCGGATGCCTTTTATCTTCCGGTTCCAGTTGTTTTCGGCCAGACGGCATTTGCATCCGGGCCTTTTCCCCGTGGGAAATGGACCTGTTAATTTTCCCGTCTTTGCGCACCCGAAAGCACTGTCTACCTGTGGAAAACGGCGCTCCGTTAAGTATCCACTTAAGTTCTCAACTCTCCTCCCCCCCCCCATACCCCATCCTTCGGATAGCGCGAACAGAAAAGTAGCGATTAAATTTAATATAAAAGAGAACGGAAAAAGATGGAGGAGGAACATGACCTACGACACGCGCGTGATTCTTTTATCTCCCGAAAAGGGAGTCCTTCGGGAATACGCTTTTTAATTGTGGAAGATATAAATTCTACCGAGACACGGTAATATTTTCCACGCGACTCCTGATTGGCATATCAGTTACCGCGCGAAGTCAAGTAGTACGGCAAGTTTTTGGTCAGCCGTATCCTAGCGATACACCAGCCAGCTAGCCAGCCAGTCAGCCAGGGGGTGGTTTAAGGATTCTAGGACGAGATACCGTATAGCCGGCTGGGGCCAGTAAAAATATTGCACTTGACACGGTCTAGTTGTAACGCATTGTTCCCAGCGTTATTCGCCTCTGTTTCCTTGATTCTCCATTCTGCACCCTGGCCGTTCCCGCAACCCCCGCGCCTACCCTTCCCCGTTGCTCGCCCAGTACAGGCTCCACTGTACGACCATCGACCGTGCACGGATCGCGAGTCCTCCCCTTATTTGGATTTCCCAAGTTTCCACGGAGACGCGTTCCTAAAATTCACGTCTGACCATACCGGGCTTACGTTCTACTTGATTTATTTGAGCGGAGAAAACTCGGAGTCCCCGAACTTCAGCGAGGATCGCACAGTCATCATCCCCTAA